>OX352261.1:16324695-18821443 GCA_947086405.1 Esperia sulphurella
TTAACATCACAAATTATTATGTATTTACCGTAGGAATGGGAAGTTTTTTCGGGATAAAATCCTGTCCTATTCCGGAGGGGGGGGGGGGGGGGGGGGAGTAGGAATGGGAGCGGATCCTGTAGTCCATGCGAGAGGAGCCTCGAGCACAGCTAGTACAAAATAATAACAGTATACTAATATCGCTGTAAGACTGTTCCCCAAAGTCAAATTGAGATTTCGTTTTGTGAGGGTGAAAATGTATTTAATAAAATTATATTTTTAGTGACTTACTGTTAGTTACTCGTAAATTAAACCTATTCAAAACTAAACCTTATTATCAGGTGCATAGCACTGATTTATTGTAACAAGAGGATCCGTCCATGCCAGCAAACAGCCTATCGTCGTCGATCAAATTATGTAACTGTAGGTTGGGCTATCTGTCATCTCGTTAGTCTTGTCAGCTGCACACTGTAATGGATAGTGTTGTTAGAGTCCAAGCAAATCCATTGTTTGGCCGAATTATAATCATAATTATAATCATTGGTAACAAAAATTACAAGTCAAAAATGTTTTTAACAATTAATGTCACATAGGTAACAGATAATAATTAATAAATAATGTCATAAATTCACAAATGTCAAGTAACATCCTTTGAAACATCTTTCAGGAATTCGTCAACTGAGTGATATGCCTTAGAAATAAGAATTTTTTTTAAATTTATTTTTAAATATGCTGGTGGAAGCCGCACTTTTTACGTCTCGAGGTAAACTATTATAAATTGTCGAATAAATTGTTAAATGTACTTCCAAGTAATAGATATGAAACAATAATTATCAAGTTTTATTACAATGCGTGTACGCCAAACAGAGTACCAATGACACCTGTCAAAAGCCTTCACCCATAGACAGTGAACTGTCATGTCTCACAGATAGAATATAATTTGTAGTATTATGGCGGTGTTGCCCTTATTTAAGTGACTAATATTATATATTTAGAGTTTCTTGATCTTAGTACTAAACTTCTACTAATATTAGTACTAAAAATGCCGTGTGTTTTCCGGTAGAGTAGAATAGGACCACTCCAACTCTTCCCGTGGATGTCGTACAAGGCGACTAAGGGAATACATTATAAAACATCAATCAGGCCTCCCCAACCCGTCTGGCCAGCGCGGGGAGTGTAGGCCAAATCCTCCGTCTGTCTCCGGCAGATGAGAGAGGGTTGTGCTCCTGCAGTGGAGACAAAAATAACCTGATGATGAATGATGAATGATGAAAACTTCTCAGCTTCTTCAGACGAGCTCTGGAGTGGAGAGCGCGGATCGGCACGCGCAGGGTCGACGACTTGAAGAAGGTTACCCGTAGAGGCTGGACATGTCGCGATCCCTTTAGCCCTGTTATATATCTGCTTTGCTTGTTATTCCTTTACATACTACACAATTGCCTAAGTTCATTATGTACTGCACTTGTATAGCCACGCCGTTAAGTGTGGGTTACCGGACGGGCTACTGGCTTGGAGGGATAGCGATATTGATTGAGCGAGTGGATCTTAAGTTAGGAATAGTTTGCAAGACATATTCTCTCGTGAACACCATATCCAGTTCACGAGTTTCTACATTGCGTGTTGGAGACCGGGCGCGAGTCTCGGCATCTGCTCCTCACCCTACTGGTCAGTCCGGGGCCCGGACCTGAGTTTCCTCGTTAGACACACGCCAGGTGGTTACACCTTGTCTCGTGGCCTGGCTGGGAGCGCGTGAGAGATCAGGCTGCGCTGTCTGCTGACGCTTCGCTAAGGATCCCAACTTGCTCCCACGGATCGCCGGCGCCTCCGCGAGGGCCTATGCACGACGACTGGTCACCTGTAGAGGTAGTACACTTTGGTACCATGGTGATGGTACCAAGCCCGTGCTGGTTACCACATCGTGGACCACACCCAGCACCTCTCTGTGGAAACAACGTCTCAGTGTTTTTTTTTTAAATATGTATAAAGTTGCGTTTTGTAGGAGTACTCTTATCAGAGTACATTTGAACTCGGAAACAAGATAAGACTGGCAATATCTAATTGTTTTTAAGTAATGATTGCATTTGTGACTTTTAGGATTTGGTGAAGTAAAAAATTTTGCGGGGCGCTAGAAAATAATTAAAACTCAAAGTGGGCGATTGAAGTTGAAGTTTGAGAACCTCTGTGGTACAGTAACACTTTACAGCTCTTTACAGTCTATAATGTTTGTTGACACAAGAAAATAGTTTATCTGGATATTTAAGAAAGAACTACCTACATGTATCTTGACATCCACTAAGCCATACGACGTTAAACTCTAACATTTTATACCAGGGCCGTCATCAGTCGAGGGAGATTTGCCTCTGTGGGGCACCACCCATCGATTGAAACTATTTGATCACTACTTGCGCTAGCCTGTCTGTACGCGGTTGTTTGTGTGCGTAAATTATTGTAAGTACAAATAATACAAGCACGCAGCCCCAGCCGCAGCCAACGATCTCTATGTACTACAAGATGGAACGTTCCAAACAATCGCTCTGTTCCATGCAACTAGCCACAACTCTTTCACATTCACTTTGAAACTTGTGCAGTAACTACTCAGAACATTTAATTATTTACTAATTCATCATCAGGTTATTTTTGTCTCCACTGCAGGAGCATAACCCTCTCTCATCTGCCGGAGACAGACGGAGGATTCAGCCTACACTCCCCGCGCTGGCCAGACGGGTTGGGGAGGCCTGATTGATGTTTTATAATGTATTCCCTTAATCGCCTTGTACGACATCCACGGGAAGAGTTGGAGTGTTCCTATTCTACTCTACCGGAAACCACACGGCATTTACTAATTATTGACATTATTTAACCGTAGCGTCATTATCTAATAAATAAAATCGTAAACTTCGCGTGTCTGTACATTGAAGATATTTGCAAAAAAAAAATTGGGGGGTCTAAGGATAAGCAACAGAACACATTTCAATCATTTTTGAAATTTTTGTCTGTTTGTCTGTTTGTCTGTGAGTTTGTGCACGCATCACTTAAAAAGTACTGAACGGATTTTGATGGACTTTTCACAAAAACATGGTGCTTAACTTAACTTAACATTTAGTCTTTATTTCATCGCCATCGGCTAACTCAATCAAAAGTTATAGACATTTTTAGTTTTCAAATACATTAGTTAGGTAAGGTTATTATGCAATATATTGCTTAAAGTAGTATTTCCGTACCTACTATTCAGATTGCGATGAGTTTGGATTACATTTGGAGCTGCGAGTAGGAATTGGAGTGGGAGTGGGAGTGGGAGTGGGAGTGGGAGTGGGAGTGGGAGTGGGCGTGGGCGTGGGCGTGGGCGTGGGCGTGGGCGTGGGCGTGGGGGTGGGATTGAGAGCGGAAGCGGAAGCGGTAACGGAAGCGGGAGGGAAGCGGGAGCATAACCGGAGCTGGACCGGAGCGGGAGCAGGAGCGGGTATAGAACCAGTGTAATTTGAGTGTTTGAAAATTCGCATAACTTTTGACTGAGTTACCCGATTACGATGAATTTGTGGTATACGTATGCAACAAAGTAATGTTGGTCGGAATTTGGACTGCGATGGATTAGGTACGAGGACTACATTTGGAGAGACGAGGGAAAGAGGTTTGAGGGAAGGGTTGAGGGGAGAGCTGAGGGGAGGGTTGAGAGGAGGGTTGAGGGGAGTATTGAGGGAAGGGTTGAGAGGAGTGTTGAAAGAAGGGTTGAGGGGAGAGTTGAGGATCTGGATCTGGACCTGGACGGAACTAGGCCTGGGCCTGGGCCTGGGCTTGGACCTGGACCTGGACCTGGACCTGGACCTGGACCTGGACCTGGACCTGAACCTGGACCTGGACCTGGACCTGGACCTGGACCTGGACCTGGACCTGGACCTGGACCTGGACCTGGACCTGGACCTGGACCTGGACCTGGACCTGGACCTGGACCTGGACCATGGACCTGGACCTGGACCTGGACCTGGACCTGGACCTGGACCTGGACCTGGACCTGGACCTGGACCTGGACCTGGACCTGGACCTGGACCTGGACCTGGACCTGGACCTGGACCTGGACCTGGACCTGGACCTGGACCTGGACCTGGACCTGGACCTGGACCTGGACCTGGACCTGGACCTGGACCTGGACCTGGACCTGGACCTGGACCTGGACCTGGACCTGGACCTGGACCTGGACCTGGACCTGGACCTGGACCTGAAACTGGACCTGGACCTGGACCTGGACCTGGACCTGGACCTGGACCTGGACCTGGACCTGGACCTGGACCTGGACCTGGATCTGGACCTGGACCTGGACCTGGACCTGGACCTGGACTTGGACCTGGACCTGGACCTGGACCTGGACCTGGACCTGGACCTGGACTTGGACCTGGACCTGGACCTGGACCTGGACCTGGACCTGGACCTGGACCTGGACCTGGACCTGGACCTGGACCTGGACCTGGACCTGGACCTGGACCTGGACCTGGACCTGGACCTGGACCTGGACCTGGACCTGGACCTGGACCTGGACCTGGACCTGGACCTGGACCTGGACCTGGACCTGGACCTGGACCTGGACCTGGACCTGGACGTGGACCTGGACCTGGACCTGGACCTGGACCTGATCCTGGACCTGGACCTGGACCTGGACCTGGACCTGGACCTGGACCTGGACCTGGACCTGGACCTGGACCTGGACCTGGACCTGGACCTGGAAATGGACCTGGACCTGGACCTGGACCTGGACCTGGACCTGGACCTGGACCTGGACCTGGACCTGGACCTGGACCTGGACCTGGACCTGGACCTGGACCTGGACCTGGACCTGGACCTGGACCTGGACCTGGACCTGGACCTGGACCTGGACCTGGACCTGGACCTGGACCTGGACCTGGACCTGGACCTGGACCTGGACCTGGACCTGGACCTGGACCTGGACCTGGACCTGGACCTGGACCTGGACCTGGACCTGGACCTGGACCTGGACCTGGACGTGGACCTGGACCTGGACCTGGACCTGGACCTGATCCTGGACCTGGACCTGGACCTGGACCTGGACCTGGACCTGGACCTGGACCTGGACCTGGACCTGGACCTGGACCTGGACCTGGACCTGGACCTGGACCTGGAAATGGACCTGGACCTGGACCTGGACCTGGACCTGGACCTGGACCTGGACCTGGACCTGGACCTGGACCTGGACCTGGACCTGGACCTGGACCTGGACCTGGACCTGGACCTGGACCTGGACCTGGACCTGGACCTGGACCTGGACCTGGACCTGGACCTGGACGTGGACCTGGACCTGGACCTGGACCTGGACCTGGACCTGATCCTGGACCTGGACCTGGACCTGGACCTGGACCTGGACCTGGACCTGGACCTGGACCTGGACCTGGACCTGGACCTGGACCTGGACCTGGACCTGGAAATGGACCTGGACCTGGACCTGGACCTGGACCTGGACCTGGACCTGGACCTGGACCTGGACCTGGACCTGGACCTGGACCTGGACCTGGACCTGGACCTGGACCTGGACCTGGACCTGGACCTGGACCTGGACCTGGACCTGGACCTGGACCTGGACCTGGACCTGGACCTGGACCTGGACCTGGACCTGGACCTGGACCTGGACCTGGACCTGGACCTGGACCTGGACCTGGACCTGGACCTGGACCTGGACCTGGACCTGGACCTGGACCTGGACCTGGACCTGGACCTGGACCTGGACCTGGACCTGGACCTGGACCTGGACCTGGACCTGGACCTGGACCTGGACCTGGACCTGGACCTGGACCTGGACCTGGACCTGGACCTGGACCTGGACCTGGACCTGGACCTGGACCTGGACCTGGACCTGGACCTGGACCTGGACCTGGACCTGGACCTGGACCTGGACCTGGACCTGGACCTGGACCTGGACCTGGACCTGGACCTGGACCTGGACCTGGACCTGGACCTGGACCTGGACCTGGACCTGGACCTGGATTTGAAGTCTGAGTGGAAGTGGGATAGGGAGCGGAAGTGGGAATGGGAGCGGATCCTGTAGTCCACGTGAGCGGAGCCGCGGGCACAGCTAGTTTTAGTAATAATTAAATGTTCTGCGTAGTAACTGCACAAGTTTCAAAGTGAATGTGAAAGAGTTGTGGCTACTTGCGTGGAACAGAGCGATTGTTTGGAACGTTCCATCTAGTAGTACATAGAGATCGTTGGTCCCAGCCCAGTAGTGTGTCCTCCTAGCCATACTTTTACAGAAGGGGGGAAGTTACTGTCACTTCTTTGCGTAGTCCTAGTTGTATTCTTTGCAAAGGCGATGCCAGTCACCCCTGCCATTGTTTGTTTTTGTTAGAGAGCGGCTAAAGTTTGAGCTTTCAAAATTTAGCTTTATTAAAATAATTGGACTTAAATAAAAACTATTGAAATTAAAAAAAAATTGCTATTGAGTTGAATTTAGTTTTTCCCCAATTATTTATTAGCGGGGACCAAAAACTTAGATGCGGTCCTGTTAACAGCTCCGTGCTCTCGACATCTTACAATTTCAATGGGTATAGAAATTGCACTTTATTTCTCAACTTCCTTGCTATTGAGCGGTTCTTCTCCAGTTTCCTGAAATAATATTTTTCCTTTGCACAATTTTACTCGCGGGAACATATTTTCCCTTGGTATAATTATAGTATATTCGTTCAAAGTACTACTGATGATGTTCTATAATCATCAGCCGAAATATGTCCACTGCTGAACATACGTCACCCCAATAGAATGCTACTTCTGGTCCACAGGGAGTTTTGCTATAATCGCCACGCTGAGCAGGAGGATTGCACTAATGATCTTCATATACACAGGAGAACGCTGCTGCCCATGCCTGGTGCAATCCCTTATGTTCAGCAGTAGACGCTTTTGGCTGATGATGATAATGAGAGATTTAATCTTAACTTTATATAGAGAACCAGCTGTAGTTTGTAGGCTTGCTCGCCTATTTTATACTCGTATAGATATAAAAACAACTCTAAGTTTTCTTTATATACTATCTGCAGTACCTCATACCAGGATAAGTCCTGACGCGAAATTTCAGCGTAAAAGTAAACATTCGAATAACTTTTTCCCTCGATATTCGTTCAATATGTGATATTTGTAGAGAGTCAAACTACACTATCGAATGCAAAGTTATAGGTGAATCCAAAGAAGTGACTTGTTTACTCTACAGGGAGAGAGGCTTAGCGAGAGATACCTTTTCTTATGAACGGTTACCGTTGAGATTTTAGTATTAGAACCGATGTAAGAATTGTACATTTTAAGTTAAAAAGGCTATGGAAAGAGCTCTGCTTGAAGTTTATTCAAGGGACAGGATCCGGAATGAGGTAATCCGTCAGAGAACTATAGTCTTCGACATAGCTGAAAAGTTAGTACGGTGAAATGGCAGTGGGCTGGCAACATCTGTCGGAGAGCCAATTATTACCGTTAGGGTAAACGAGTTCTCAAGTGGAGACTACTATTGGGCAGGCGTAGGATGCCCCATGGTTAGACGGAGCGACGATCTGCGTAAGGAGCTGCGAAACAATCTTAACAAGTACTTTGGGAATAGCTTGTTTCTTATATTTCTGTTGTAACATTGCGATGAGGTACGTAATAGGTACCTACATAATTAGTATAGGATTTCATGATATTTTAGTTTTATTTTAGTACTATTACGCGATCTGGTCAAGCATCCAGGAAAGTACGAGACTGCAGAACAGATGTGCCTACGCCAAATGACAAGGCGAAAAGATCCTATATACGATAGTACCACGACTGAGAATTGTTGAGCAAAGTGTGCGACATCAAGCAGTTGGGTTATATAACTGCCTGCTCACTCAATTGAAAATCATAGATAATCCACTAATTCAAAAACACTTTGAAGCGCTTCTTGTTGGAAAAGAACTATTACTCTATTGATGAATTTGTAAATGCACGGTGATGCATAATTTAATTATTTTTTTTTAATTCAATTTTAATCATGTATATAATTTTTGACATTGTTACTGTTTATCTATAATTTTATGTAATTCCGACACAATGCAATTTGTTAAGGAAAATAAACAGAATTGAATAAACTGAACTGAACATGCTATACAATAGAAAACTCATTAGCTACAACAAAACACACACACTACATACAAGCAGAAAAAATCTAAAACTAGAACTTAAAATCCGGTCCAGTCATATACGGCTTGTCGGCTGATAATCTGAAATTACATTAGTTTGCAAGAGTAAGCGGGACAACCGTATCAAGTGTCCGATAAACCGAGAGTAGAATCGATGCGTGGGGCCAACCTGTAGGAGAGGGGACAACAGTACAGTGTGGCAACACTGTAGTAGACACAGTATATGTGCTGCAGCAGCAAATAGGTCCTAGGCAACGATCTCTATGTACTACTAGATGGAGAGTTCCAAACAATCGCTCTGTTCCACGCAATTAGCCACAACTTTTTCACATTCACAATGAAACTTGTGCAGTTACTAGTCAGAACGTTTAATTATTTACTAAATATTGACATTATTTAACCTTAGCGTCAATATTTAGTAATAATTAAATGTTCTGCGTAGTAACTGCACAAGTTTCATTGTGAATGTGAAAGAATTGTGGCTACTTGCGTGGAACAGAGCGATTGTTTGGAACGTTCCATCTAGTAGTACATAGAGATCGTTGGCCCTAGGTCACATATTGCTTTGCCTGTAAGACCAGAGCACTGATGTTCTGCTCTGTTGCTGAGTTCTTTCATTATTCTTTTAACACCTAACCCTGTTTGTAGTATAATTTACTATGTTTTCTTTGCATTACCCTGTCCTCCACAAGGAATCATATTACTGCGCTCTCTGCCTTTGACATGCCCTGTCGCCCGCCGAGAACAAACTTCATTCCCCTGGAAATAGAGGGAGCAAAATGAAAACTTAAAAGCAATAACGTGTCCCGCCAACCCGCAGATTAAATATGGTTCTATCTTCGGCGACGAGCTTTGAAAAGTGGTAACACTTCAGTCTCCTGACTTGGAACAAGTCAAAATATGCCACCGCGGCAAATGTAGTTCTTTGAAACGTCTTTCTTACGTGAATTTTATTCGTCGGACTTATCATGCTTCATCATCATCATCATGTCAGTCTTTAGACGTTCACTGCTGGACATAGGTCTTCCCTAATTAACGCCACCACATCCGGTCCTCCGCCCTCAGCATTCAGCCGCTTCCGGCCACCTTCTTTAGGTCGTCGGTCCATCTGGCGGCGGGGCGTCCCACCCTGCGCGTGCCAATCCGCGGTCTCCACTCCAGAATCGTCTGCCCCAACGACCGTCGGTTCTGCGACAGATCACTGCCACTTCAGCTGGCTAATCCTTTCGGCTATGTCAGTCACTTTCGTTTTTCGTCGGATCTCTTCATTACGAATCATATCCTTCAAAGAAACCCCGAGCATAGCCCTCTCCATCATGCTTGATGTTGTAACGAGCAATGGTAGAGTACAATGTACGAGGGTTTTACCTTGGTCCTACTACTTTCTTCTACTAATAGGATCATGCGGGTATATTATTTAGGAAAAAAATAAAACCACGGGAAAACACTTGTAGGGAACATATTGTGGTGTCAGCAGGTTAACGAGCATACGTACGGCGGCGTGCCAGTCGTCCCTCTACATCGCTCCCGGTCGGTTAGGTCATTAGATTAGTATATTTCATGTGAGCAGTTAAAATATAAACTTTAAATAGTGTATATGCGTTTCACTGTGTTCACCCTCCTTCTGATACAAAGACATTCAGGGCACTCGAGCCCACACACTCAAATCCTACTAATATTATAAATGCGAAAGTTTGGATATTTGGGTGTTTGGATATTTGGATGTTTGGGTGTTTGGATGTTTGTTACTCAATCACGCTTCAACCACTGGCCGGATCGTGATGAAACTTAACACACATATAGGTTAAGTTCTGTCATAGGACATAGAATAGTTTTTATCCCGAAAAAACATCCAATTTCTACGGGAAATACATAATATTTTGTGATGTTAAGTTGTCCACGCCGACGAAGTCGCGGGCAACAGCTAGTAAAGAATAATTGTAATAACAGACTTATCTTATCTTATCTTATCTTCTTAGGGGGCCAGGAAGACCTGGCGACACTTCGACCCTTCAGGATCTTTTGTGCCATACCCCTGACCACCAACGGTGCCCCAAGCCGATTTGGTGGACTTCACATACGCCTCAGAATTTCTTCTTCGGCATATGCAGGTTTCCTTACGATGTTTTCCTTCACCGAAAAGCCTGTGGTATTATAAATAAATCGTACTTAAGTTTCGTAAAACTCATTGGTACGGGCGGGGTTTGAACCCACGACCTCATGAATGTGAGGCGAGTGCACAACCAACCGGCTACCACGGCTCTAATAACAGACTTAACATGTAAACTTGTCCTGTGAAATACTAAGATATGTAAAGATATTCACATTAAGTGAAAGATACGGGGTGTAGCAAAAGCTCCACCAAATATTATTCATACGGGAAAGTTAGCACATAACATTTCTCCCAGTCGCTAGCATGTGAATTGTTACAATTGTAAACAATTCCATCGATAACTGTCTTGTTTGTCGGGTTGTATGTCCCGGAAATGTAAATATACTTGATCCCATGAATAAGAGTCTTTCTGCAGCTGATAAAGTGGATCTTGAAAACTGGTCGAGGAATTTTAGACCACCTTGTATAAATCCGTGTGGTTCCCAACGAAGCTGTGTTGTTCCCGGCTTAGAATAGGGCCGTCAATCTTCCCGTGAGTGTCGATGCGACTAAGGTATTGCACCAGGGACGGACAGCAGCGTTCTCCTAAACACCAATCCGCCTGCCAAGCGTGGTAATTATGGCAAATCTCCCAATGGACAGCCCACCAAAAGTGGCATTCTATTAGGCAGGCTTATGTATGTATGTAAACGCTTTATTGTACCAAAAATAACAACAACAACAATAATAAAATAGGAATTAAACTGTGTACAAAGGCGGACTTATCGCAGGCTTATATTCAGCAGTGAACGTATTTCTGGTAATGATGATAAAATGCGCTCGATTCTGAAGGTACAACGTTCAAATTTGACAGCACTAAAACTGTTGCTATCCTTGTCATACAGTATTATGAAGATAAAGACGAAACCAATGTTAGCGCTGTCAAATTTTAACGTTGTGCCTTAGAATCGGGCCCAATAAATAGGCAAATTCCGACTTTTCAGAACCTTCTTAAGTGAAGCTATTTTTTACATCTGAAAAATAGACTCTATAGGGAAAAATATAAACTAAAATCAGCTTACGCATTGTCCTAATAAACAACAAACACGTATAATTTATGAAACAAAGCAGTTTTACTAAATTAAAACGCTCATCATATTCTTTCATTACCATTCGGTATGATATCCAAACTTCGTGCGTGTGTAAAACTAAACCATATCTAACTAGGTAATGGTGCGGGACACGACATGGATTTTAGTCCATTATTTTGATTGGAGAGACCTACATTCCACTAGTTTTTTTTCTTCAAGTTTGCTATAGTTAGTGGTAGGTATATGGAACAGTAAAGAATCGCGATATATCCAAAAAGAGAGCCTCTTGTGTCCTTATTTTAAGACATATTGGAAACCATTAAACAGATAACGGAACCACATTAATGAATGTATAAAAACAAATCCATCTTCTTATATATTAAAAAAAAAGTTTATTAAATATAAATAAAAACTAACTTTTCTAGGTTGTATAGAGCCGTGGTAGCCTGGTTGGTTGTGCACTAGCCTCACGTTCATGAGGTCGTGGGTTCAAACCCTGCCCGTGCCAATGAGTTTTATGAAACTTAAGTACGGTTTATTTATAATACCACAGGTTTTTCGGTGAAGGAAAATATCGTAAGGAAACCTGCATATGCCGAAGAAGAAATTCTAAAGCGTGAAGTCCGCCAAATCGGTTTTGGGCACCGTTGGTGGACAGGGGTTTGGCACAAAAGATCCTGAAGGGTCGAAGTGTCGCCAGGTCTTCCTGCCCCCCTAAGAAGAGAAGATAAGATAAGATAGGTTGTATAGCGTTCAACACGATTTTTTATTTTCATTTAGTGTTCTTATTTGTTATTAGTATCATTAAAAATACTTTAAGCTAAATTACGATCTTCCTCTTTTGCCAAGGCAGATGTCTCTTAGTTTGTCAACTGGGCGCTAATTAGGTCGGGGCGGCAGTCGCTTAAATTTTTTTAATTATTCCAGTCACACCCCCCGCTACTCCCGTCTATCTTGATTTACGTGGATGTCACCGCTCACGCACATCAACTCTTCCCCAATTATATTCCATCATTAATTAAAAGATTTAAGTTTTTTATTATTCAAATCTCATATTGTGATAGAACTGATTGGGGCCGGTGCCCGTGATTTCTGGGTCGATTAAATAATCCCTGTTTATTTCCAATTATTTGCTTATACTGAGAGAGAAAATCTAGGTCTGTTTACCAGGATATTGCTAAGATAACTAGATTTTATTATAGTATATGTGACTATTCATTTTGTAGACGTTACTAGAAAATTCTGGTTCCTCCATACCATCTTATCTAGTATCGTAAGCGTCAATATTTAGTAATAATTAAATGTTCTGCGTAGTAACTGCACAAGTTTCAAAGTGAATGTGAAAGAGTTGTGGCTACTTGCGTGGAACAGAGCGATTGTTTGGAACGCTCCATCTAGTAGTACATAGAGATCGTTGATTAAAACAGAATATGTACATGAATACGTTCTTTAAATACATTTTTCTCAAATTTAATTAACCTAATTGAAAGTCTTGAATCCATGTTTTGTTAAAACCAAACATAGGAATAAGTCTGAACTTCGACGAAGCATATTCGTTTGTATTCGTGAAGTTTCAAAATACAACATAATTATTACTTCAGAACAGAAAAGTTTGCTCACAAATGCGAAAATATGGCGGTGTTACCATCAAACACTGCCTTTAACACAAAAGCCTATTCTGCAGGATACCTCACTTATATAATAAAATCCCTAAAACGATACGTGATGAAGATGAAATTGATTTATTTAAAAAAAAAAAGAAACTACGATCTGTTGACAGAAAAATGTTGTTGACAAAACTTTGGAAGAATTTCTTCGTGACGGTTCAATTTAAGGTTTGAATTTGTATCTAATTAACTCTTAAATTTTTTTTGTAACTTTGTTTTTAAATGCATGCTTTACTGCGACACAATATTGTGTGTCCACGTGGCGGGACATAGCTGAGCTCTAACTGTGACATGTAACCCTTTCTATACCTATGATCCACAATAAAGATATTTCATTTCATTTCATTATGAATGTTTGCTTATTTACTTGGCTGTGTTTGCTACTCCGGTTTAATTGATATGTTTAATCAAGAATATAAAGCTTATATTCTTGATTAAACATAAAGAACTACTTAAACAGTCGGGAATATAATAAATTGTGGGTAGCACCGCGAGAAGTTAAATATGTGTACAAATATGTATGTAAGGACTTTTACAATAAAGAGAGAGATATACACATAAAGGTTATACTTATAGTGTTTAAAACTAAACTATTTTATTGGAACTTTTATTGAACTATTAATGAAATCATTTTTTACAAAGTCACATTATCGTTATAAATTACATTACATTATTTATTTTATTTCATCATCATCATCAGGTTATTTTTGTCACCACTGCAGGAGCACAACCCTCTCTCATCTGCCGGAGACAGACGGAGGATTTGGCCTACAGCCCCGCGCTGGCCAGACGGGTTAGGGAGGCCTGATTGATGTTTTATAATGTATTCCCTTAGTCGCCTTGTACGACATCCACAGGAAGAGAGGAGTGGTCCTATTCTACTCTATCGGAAGCCACACGGCAAGTTATTTTGTTTATATCGTGATTACGTTTATTATTATTGGTTGTCGAATTACATAGGCTTTATAATTTAATTTATACTTCCTTTTTAGGTATCGCTTTCTCGAAACAAGATAATTAAACGACAAATTTAGTAGGTATAATCAAATTTGACTGTTACCTCCTACCTATAGATGTAGTAGCTGTCAAAGTATGTAGTTAATTTTAAAATACCCTGTATACAGGCCAACTTTACGAGACATTGTATAATGTTAGAAGAGTAAGTAAATCGCAGTAGAAACCACAGACAAACCATCGTAAATATATATTGAAACACATGTCAATAAGCTCCTCGAGTCGGTGCTACTTATCGTTTTCCAAGAAATATTTCTTAGAATATCAAAATAATACGTCATTAGTGTTGTTACTAAACAACTTTTAAAGATGAATAAAAATTCAACTCACAAAAAATATATTTAATAACAAGATGATGTTGATATCTAATAAATAAAAACGTAAACTTCGCGTGTCTGTACATTAAAGATATTTGGAAAAAAATAAATTGGAGGGTCTTAGGATAAGTAACAGAACACATTTCGATCATTTTTGGAATTTTGTCTGTTTGTTTGTGCGCGCATCACTTAAAAACTACTGAACTGATCTTGATGGACTTTCCACAGAAATATAGTGCTTAATTTGCTGTAATATATAGGTTTTATTTCATTGCAATCGGTGCAGTCAATCAAAAGTTATGCGAATTCATAGTTTTCAAAAATTCACATACACATTAAGGGTTGATGGGAGGGTTGAGGGGAGGGTTTAAGGGGAGGGTTAAGTAGTGGTTTGAGGCATAGAATACTTAATAATAGGGAAGGGTTGAGAACAGAGTTAAGAGGTATAGATGCGGGAGTGGGAGCGGGACCTGGACCTGGACCTGGACCCTATACCTGGACCTGGACTAATATTATAAATGCGAAAGTTTGGATGTTTGTTACACAGTCATGCTTCAACCATTGGACGGATCGGAATGAAACTTGGCACACATATAGGTTAGGCCCTGGAATATGACATAGGATAGTTTTTATTCCAAAAAAACGTCTCATTCCTACGGCAAAAACTAGATAAAAAATAAATTCATACAATTTGGTTTAAAATAATCATAACAACAACAATAATCAAGACAAAATGCCACCTAGTCTTATTTCAGTTAACTTGTAAGTATTCTCTAAACAAAGTAAATAACTGAAAAATCTTGTTTTTATATAAGTAGATACTTAGGTACTATATATACATAAAAATTTAATCTCGTGACAATTAAAGCACGCAACATAATAATGCTAAAGGGGGCATTACCTCATCGTGCTTTCAACTAATTCTTGTACGTCCTTGAATATAATGACAGTAACTTTTTACCGCACCCTTTGCGTGTCCCAAATGACTAATTGGTCAAGTAACAGAGGTTAGCGGGTAGATAGGAACCATAGAGTAACAATGCAGGACCAACTGGGAGGCAAATGCTACTATTAGTAAGTAAAGAAGCGACAATTACCTCCGCCCGCCAGTTTACGACGTCCAAAAAGCGCTTATAAAGTTATTATTACTGTTATATCTGTCTCACTCAATATAATATGATATGTACGTATTTATGTGTGTTTATTATATTTATTATTATTTATTATAAGTATTTATTATATATATGTGTATGTGTGTGTGTGTAAAGTAGTTTCGGTATTTAGTTATTATGTAGTATATTATGCACTTTTTGCCCCCTCGTTATTAGTGCCTTGTCTCACACCCTGTAAGGTTGGATATAAGAGATCTCTTTTAGAGATAAGCTCGCCTTTGTACACAAAATTTGTAACTGTATTTACTTTTAAAATTTTTGCAATAAAGAATATATAATTAATTCTTTACTCATAAGGATCGCAATTTTTTTCGTTTCCATCGATCGATGCCTTAAGTTAGAAAGAGATACACGTATGTCGTTGACGTATGACGTTGTCTTTCTGGATGGGCTATGGTCACACGCTGGTTGCTGACAGTCCTACAAGAATTTACGCATACACTCAAACGTGTACGGAAAGGCTGGTGCTCGTGTAGTAAGTATACCATATATGTTAGCTTCTGTTGACTGCCTGGACCGTGTGTCGGAGGGGTGACGCCATATATTTTCTTTCAATGTCAAACATTCTGGAAATTGATAAAAATACTGATGGGTTTTGGGTTGAAAAACAAGATGATTTATAAGTTAAACTTGGATATATTGGGAGCCAGAAAAACAGTACATAACAGCGACAGCTATTCACGCAGAAGAGAGTTATGAAAAGTGTCAACTTTGACACATGACATTGAGATTGACATTGAAACTTGCTGCGTTTAGTTTATACATTTTTGACAAATACAGTCACATTCCCGAATTTAATGACCAACTCTAGCACCTTATCCAATTATGATAAAGTTAAACTTATAATGTTCTTGGACACTGTACAATTGTAAGCTGTCGCTTCGATTACGAATCAAAAAACTTATTCATAACATAACTGGCTATGCGCCGTATCGATGAGTACAATACTCATCGATACGGCGCATAGCCAGAGGTCTTGTACCTTTGACAGAAGGGAACAACTCCCTTACGTCATAGTACAATACAGAGGTTCTCAAACTCTGGTACGCGTGCCCCTGGTGTTACGCAATGCAAAGCAAGCGGACATGACAATATTTACGATAATGTGATAAATTAAATGTTGACACTTTGCGCTTAATACCACTTACGGTTGAACCCACCTTCCCTTACTTGTTTCAAGAATGCAGCACCACCTTCTCACTAACCTAATGTTTCAAAACGAGTACAATAAATAAATGATACTTATATGATTATTTATTTTAACATTCTTCTATCTATTAACTATTGAATAGAAATACATGAAACAATAAATGATATAAATATAGTCCAATTAATTTATATAATATAGGTACTCGTAAACATATAGCTCCAGCTTACGCCTCATCATCACTTACCATCAGGTGAGATTGAGGTCAAGCGTATATCCATCAGGAATAAAAAAAGGATATTTGTTAGGTTAAGTGACTCGTTTATTTGTATACACCATGTAAATAATTAACTATCCTAGCATCCTTATCCTAATGTAATGATTTATTTAATTTATTTAACACTCGCTGGTCTAGTGGCTTTATCATTGGACTGGAGCGCTAGATGTCGTGGGTTCGATTCCCACTGGGGACAGGCAACTTTGTACAATTAGGTCCCGGTCTGGATGTTATATTTATGAATTGTTCTATTATTATTATTTTACCATAGCACCTCCTACATAAGATGGGACTGTCAGTTGTAGAGCCTGTGGGGAGGACAGCGAAACAGTGAAACACCTGCTGTGTGAATGCAATGCACTAGCTGCAAGGCGAATGAGTATCCTGGGTGTGGCTTACCCTGAACCCAAGGACTACAGGCTTCTGCCTCTTAGCTGCATAATAGATTTTATGCAACGAACTGTGGGGGACGGAAGCACAGCATAGACAAAGGGGCTGACACAAAAGATCCCACAGGGTCGACGAGTCGCTGGGAGTGCCTGGCCCCCTATTAAAAGATAAGATAAGATAAGATTTTACCATAGCACCGGATAAAATCCTAATTTTGGACTAGACAAGTGTATATGTTATGTAATAATGTAAAACTGTCCTGTATTGTCACGAACCACTGCAGTGGTATGCGAAAAAAAAGTTTGAGAACCTCTAGAATAGTATAATCATACGTCATCCGTGTAGCTTTATG
Organism: Esperia sulphurella; assembly: GCA_947086405.1. Classification (NCBI taxonomy): domain Eukaryota; kingdom Metazoa; phylum Arthropoda; class Insecta; order Lepidoptera; family Oecophoridae; genus Esperia; species Esperia sulphurella. The sequence continues at coordinate 16,342,335 of OX352261.1, forward strand.
GCTGAAACTTATGAATAATTTTACGATAAAGCAGTAATGCGAAGAAATCCCATCTGATGATAAGCGGGTACTGTTTGCACCTGCAACAATGAGATTGGTAAGTGCAACCAGCTTTAAAACGCTACACGCTTTGCGTTTGTACTTTGTGCCACGGTAATGAGTTTGACGTTTATGACACTAACACACCTCATTACCGGGTATCCACACGACAGAATAAAATAATTATAAAATATTAGTATAACATTTTAGATACATTATACCGTTAAGTTCTAGCTTGAAGTATAAAATTATGTGTATCGGGGCTTAACTTTTTATGTAGATTAACTAAATTCGGGGAGAGGTGCGTGATTTAGAGGGAACGTCAGACTCCCAATCGCAGTGTTATTCATCAGCCTGCAAGAGCCCACTGCTGGACATAAGCCTCTACCAAGGCGCGCCACTGAACCCGATCTTCGGTTCTCAGCAGATCGTCGCTCCATCTAGCCAGGGGGCGTCCTTCACTTCGTCTAGATATCCACTCGAGAACTCGTTTACTCCAACGGTAATCGGTTCTCCGACAGATGTAACCAGCCCACCGCCACTTCTACGTAGTAACTTTTTGCTAGGTTGAACACTTTAGTTCTCTGGTGGATCACCTCATTCCGGATCCTGTCCCTTAGAAAAACTCCGAGGATATGAGTAGCTCTCTCCATAGCCGCCTGAGCGATTTTGAGTTTTCGGACTAGTCCCGAGTTCAAGTTGGTCCCTCTCTGTACATTGGCCACAACAGGCGCATTGCGAATATGACCCTGATCCGAAATAAATGCTTCTAAGGTAACAAATTATTAAAATAATAAAACTCTACTAAATAAAGTCTGTCTTAAGATTTATCCGGACCTAACAGTGCCGCCTCAACCTTGAGTCAATCTTTTTTAGTTAGGTTAATTAATAATGTGTCATATTTCTAATGCAGTAAAGTATATCGATAAGTCATGCGTTCATGACGGACGGCCTTTTCTGCATTTGAAATATGACACATTATTCCTTAATGTAACCATTATCTTTGATGTAACTAATAAGACTGACTCAGAACTGAGGCGGCACGGGCAGGCCCCCGTCACTGGTACGTCCCTATCGCGATAAATACCTACTCTTTCACGCGCCGTCGACGGCTCACTTGCCCCGCCCACATCGCGCGCTGTACCGAGTATAACAATGCTAAGTCGAGCGCCTTACGACTTATTTTCGGGCGCTGTCGGCATCATCAAATGCGTAGTGGTCCGCCTACAAATAGCACTCTGTACGGACTAGTAAACAAACGCTAAGTCGAGCGCTTGAGACACATTATCGCGCGCTGCCGGCACATCAATCGTCGCTGCGCTCCGTTCACATATCGCGCGCTGTGCGGAGTAGTAACAAACGCTAAGACGAGCGCGTTAGGCACATTTTTGCCTGTATTGTCGGTACTATGAAAGGCCCCCGCCCGTCGAGCGCTGTACGGAGTAATAACAACGCTAAGTCGTGCGCCTTAGAAACATTTTTGTGTGTATTGTCTGACAGTGGGAAGGACTAGATGATGAAAAGCGTAGGTTATTTCGTTTTACCAGGAAGTGGTGTATCTGTTACAAACGTAACTATTAACTCATCTGTGGCACGGGTATGTCCGTGTGAAACTTTACTACTACTTCCATACTATACATACCTATGTTGTGACTATCTCTTTTTATCATCTATCAATCTTATATTTTTAATCATAATGCATGATTATTCGAGGTTTTCTACATTTATTCTAAGTTCAGTTTTGAATACAAATATTTTAACTATAATGTAAAAGTTAAAAATAAAATTGAATATTTATATGACGACATTGTTTTGAAAGCTGGGCACGTGCCTGGGTGACCAAAGTTCTATGCGTTTATTTACCGAAGATAATTATCAAATAACAAATTGGGCAAAACCATTAATCCGACTTGATTAATACAAACCAACGATTCTGTCCCACTTTTGTTTCAGAAACAATTGCCTACCTGCTGAGCCTTTGAGGACGCCGACCACATTTCAATTATAACCACACCCAGCTGAATAATTACTCACACTGTACCTAGTTGCGCTGCAAGCGACATTTCACTGCTAATTCCCGATATCGACAGTCATATAATGGGTAAGTTGCATTGTTTTCTATTTTCATCCCCTTTTCAACCGACTTCAAAAAAGGAGGAGGTTCTCAATTCGACGGTTTTTTTTTGTAAACTAACAAGAGTTTACAACCGAATCGCTTTCAAAAAGGAAATCATTGCTGATTAAATTTTACGAGGGCTTTACGAAGCTCTTGAAGGAATAATAAATAAATAAAAATAATAAATATCTCAGACATACTTGATACTCTGTAAAGATGAGCTGCACGCAACGGTCCAGGTGGCGTGACGTCGCCGATCTAAGTGACATCATCTTCGAGTATAGTAAGGCAGCGGTTTAGTACCCTCTCATCAGATACGTCCACGTCTAGTTCACCGTTCCTCATAGAGCACGCTGTCAGACACCAATTATCCAGTCCAAAACTAGGCAGAGGCTGTGCTATGGTTACTAGATAACAGACACACAAACTTAAATAAATATATAAACATCCAAGACTTGGGTACAAACGTTCATTATTCATCATACGAACCTAGCGGGATTGGAACTCGCAACCTCCGTTATAATATTGTGTTTGTACTCGTATGTTCAATAATATTGTGTTTCAGTTATGTACTTCAATAATTATTTATTGTACAGTTCTTACAAATATACATAGAAATAATTATTTGCATACGCATAACAGTGGTAGCCTAGTTGGTGGTGTTCTCGCCTTACGTTCATGAGGTCGAGGGTTCAACTTTAGGTTACTTACTGTTTATTATCTTCAGCGATCGAAATTAGGTAGTATCATTTATGTACTTGCGATGAAAATACTTCCCGAAAGAATAATATGGACATTGCTTCTCACGGAATACATTTTATTAACTGTTTTAATGAAATTCCCGGAACTTTTTAGCAGTAACAATTAAAAAGTATATATACCAGTATATCCACTTAAGAAAATATAATTTTATATTTTTATTTCTGTTTTATTTTACTGGGTAAACGGAAGGCGAAAGAAGATTATTTAATGAGCAATATCATTTTGATAGACCCACGGTCTCTGAAATCTGACTATGCAGAATAAATGTACTGAAAATGTACTATTTAGTACTCGAAAATTAGAATTTGTACTTCAACCGTTTAAAAGTTATATATTGGTGGCTCTGCCAAAATGACGTTACTACAGCAGGCCACGCCATACATATGTTGGAAACTACAAAATATATCAAAATTCTGTAACAGTACAAAATATGTACCCGAATTAGTACTACACGTGTCCAAATTCAGGGACATACCTTTACCGTTTCTCAGATATTCGGATTTTTTTGTAGCTCTACCAAAATGACGTCAGCACAGCAGAGCCACGGCTATATCTCGATAACTACAAAAGATATCAGAATTCTGTAAACGTACAAAATATGTACCTAAAAAAAAGATTCCGACGAATTGAGAACCTCCTCCTTTTTTTGAAGTCGGTTAATGAGTAAACCACATATCCAAAAAACAATATGTACTTCTACCGTTTAAAAGATATAGACGATTGTTTATATTAGAATGTCCGTATTTATATTACTCTACAAGTTTATCTAATAAATAAAATCGTAAACTTCGCGTGTCTGTACATTGAAGATATTTGCAAAAAAAAAATTGGGGGGTCTAAGGATAAGCAACAGAACACATTTCTATCATTTTTGAAATTTTTGTCTGTTTGTCTGTTTGTCTGTTTATCTGTTTGTCTGTTTGTCTGTTTGTCTGTGAGTTTGTGCACGCATCACTTAAAAACTACTGATCGGACTTTGATGGACTTTTCACAGAAATATGGGGCTTGATTTAGTGTAACATATAGGCTTTATTTCATTGCAATCGGTGCAGTCAATCAAAAGTTATGGGAATTTATAGTTTCCGAAAACTCACATACACTGCGAGAAGTGTAGGGTGCAAATGCTCGATTGAATTCGTGAGCGGTAGCGGGAGCGGGTATCGTACCAATGTAATGTGAGATTTTGAAAACTATAAATTCGCATAACTTTTGATTGAGTTAGTCGATTACGATGAAAAATCTGGAGCTGGATCTGGAGCTGGAGCTGGATCTAGAGCTAGATCTGGAGCTGGATCTGGAGCTGGAGCTGGACCTGGACCTGGACCTGGACCTGGACCTGGACCTGGACCTGGACCTTGACCTGGACCTGGACCTGAACCTGGACCTGGACCTGGACCTGGATCTAGACCCGGACCCGGACGCGGACCCGGCCTGGACCCGGACCGGGACCCGGACTCGGACCCGGACCCGGACCGGGACTAGGATCGGGACCTAGACCGGGACCGGGACCTGGACCTGGACCTGGACCGGGACCTGGACCTGTACCTGGACCTGGACCTGGACCTGGACCTGGACCTGGACCTGGACCTGGACCTGGACCTGGACCTGGACCTGGACCTGGACCTGGTCCTGGTCCTGGACCTGGACCTGGACCTGGACCTGGACCTGGACCTGGACCTGGACCTGGACCTGGACCTGGACCTGGACCTGGACCTGGACCTGGACCTGGACCTGGACCTGGACCTGGACCTGGACCTGGACCTGGACCTGGACCTGGACCTGGACCTGGACCTGGACCTGGACCTGGACCTGGACCTGGACCTGGACCTGGACCTGGACCTGGACCTGGACCTGGACCTGGACCTGGACCTGGACCTGGACCTGGACCTGGACCTGGACCTGGACCTGGACCTGGACCTGGACCTGGACCTGGACCTGGACCTGGACCTGGACCTGGACCTGGACCTGGACCTGACCTGGACCTGGACCTGGACCTGGACCTGGACCTGGACCTGGACCTGGACCTGGACCTGGACCTGGACCTGGACCTGGACCTGGACCTGGACCTGGACCTGGACCTGGACCTGGACCTGGACCTGGACCTGGACCTGGACCTGGACCTGGACCTGGACCTGGACCTGGTCCTGGTCCTGGTCCTGGACCTGGACCTGGACCTGGACCTGGACCTGGACCTGGACCTGGACCTGGACCTGGACCTGGACCTGGACCTGGACCTGGACCTGGACCTGGACCTGGACCTGGACCTGGACCTGGACCTGGACCTGGACCTGGACCTGGACCTGGACCTGGACCTGGACCTGGACCTGGACCTGGACCTGGACCTGGACCTGGACCTGGACCTGGACCTGGACCTGGACCTGGACCTGGACCTGGTCCTGGTCCTGGACCTGGACCTGGACCTGGACCTGGACCTGGACCTGGACCTGGACCTGGACCTGGACCTGGACCTGGACCTGGACCTGGACCTGGACCTGGACCTGGACCTGGACCTGGACCTGGACCTGGACCTGGACCTGGACCTGGACCTGGACCTGGACCTGGACCTGGACCTGGACCTGGACCTGGACCTGGACCTGGACCTGGACCTGGACCTGGACCTGGACCTGGACCTGGACCTGGACCTGGACCTGGACCTGGACCTGGACCTGGACCTGGACCTGGACCTGACCTGGACCTGGACCTGGACCTGGACCTGGACCTGGACCTGGACCTGGACCTGGACCTGGACCTGGACCTGGACCTGGACCTGGACCTGGACCTGGACCTGGACCTGGACCTGGACCTGGACCTGGACCTGGACCTGGACCTGGACCTGGACCTGGACCTGGACCTGGACCTGGACCTGGACCTGGACCTGGACCTGGACCTGGACCTGGTCCTGGTCCTGGACCTGGACCTGGACCTGGACCTGGACCTGGACCTGGACCTGGACCTGGACCTGGACCTGGACCTGGACCTGGACCTGGACCTGGACCTGGACCTGGACCTGGACCTGGACCTGGACCTGGACCTGGACCTGGACCTGGACCTGGACCTGGACCTGGACCTGGACCTGGACCTGGACCTGGACCTGGACCTGGACCTGGACCTGGACCTGGACCTGGACCTGGACCTGGACCTGGACCTGGACCTGGACCTGGACCTGGACCTGGACCTGGACCTGGACCTGGACCTGGACCTGGACCTGGACCTGGACCTGGACCTGGACCTGGACCTGGACCTGGACCTGGACCTGGACCTGGACCTGGACCTGGACCTGGACCTGGACCTGGACCTGGACCTGGACCTGGACCTGGACCTGGACCTGGACCTGGACCTGGACCTGGACCTGGACCTGGACCTGGACCTGGACCTGGACCTGGACCTGACCTGGACCTGGACCTGGACCTGGACCTGGACCTGGACCTGGACCTGGACCTGGACCTGGACCTGGACCTGGACCTGGACCTGGACCTGGACCTGGACCTGGACCTGGACCTGGACCTGGACCTGGACCTGGACCTGGACCTGGACCTGGACCTGGACCTGGACCTGGACCTGGACCTGGACCTGGACCTGGACCTGGACCTGGACCTGGACTTGGACCTGGACCTGGACCTGGACCTGGACCTGGACCTGGACCTGGACCTGGACCTGGACCTGGACCTGGACCTGGACCTGGACCTGGACCTGGACCTGGACCTGGACCTGGACCTGGACCTGGACCTGGACCTGGACCTGGACCTGGACCTGGACCTGGACCTGGACCTGGACCTGGACCTGGACCTGGACCTGGACCTGGACCTGGACCTGGACCTGGACCTGGACCTGGACCTGGACCTGGACCTGGACCTGGACCTGGACCTGGACCTGGACCTGGACCTGGACCTGGACCTGGACCTGGACCTGGACCTGGACCTGGACCTGGACCTGGACCTGGACCTGGACCTGGACCTGGACCTGGACCTGGACCTGGACCTGGACCTGGACCTGGACCTGGACCTGGACCTGGACCTGGACCTGGACCTGGACCTGGACCTGGACCTGGACCTGGAGTGGGAGCGGGAGTGGGATTGAGAGTGTGATTGAGAGTCTGAGTGGAAGTGGGATAGTGAGCGGAAGTGGGAATGGGAGCGGATCCTGTAGTCCACGCGAGCGGAGCCGCGGGCACAGCTAGTACATAAATAAATGTCAAACAAATGATGAATTAAAAAAAATCTGGAGATGTCCATATTGATATGAACATTTCATTGCAAGTATATACATTAATTTTGTTTACTTAGAGTATTAGTTTCACCCGATTCATCGGGTGACGAGCCGGATGCGAGGCTGTCTCTTATACAATATCAATTAAGTAGCACACTTGGCGGAAATTCGATTTCGCGAAGTAGGATTTTTCAAAAGCTTATTGGGTACCGGCCCTTATTCGAGTCAAATCCCTTATTATAATTATTGAAGTTTTGATATAAAAGCAGCTAATATAAATCACATGACATGAAAAAGGGTGTGCCAAACAACACGAGACCACTGATTTTAATTGTAACTAACTAAAGGTGCGTCCAGGTGAGCCGAATAGGTCGGCTTAATGAAAAGATTTGTTCGCTGGATTAGGGTTTTGGCATTTGGCCTCGAACGCCAAAGGTAATGGGTTCTATTTCACAAGGGTATAGGTATTTTGTATAATTGGTGCAAGTATATTGTATAATTTGTTATGTATTTATCTAATTAACTATCATTAACGGGGAATCCTGTTTCAGGATTAGACATATTTTAAGATATTACCTCATAGAGAAGTTTTTTTGTCTGTCTCTCTGTTTGTGTTTCCGGACCATTTATTCAAAAACTTCAATGGCCTAGCAATAATGAGACATTTTTCCGTAGAAAATAGGCGGTAAAAAATATTTTCTAAGATATTACAGGAAAACTGTATAAAAAAAATGTTACGGAACGTCTGCAAAATGTTCGTCGTATAAGTATTGGCATCCTTCCGGGCATCCGTAGTTTACGGGGCGTCCGGGGAGCATCCGGGCAGTTTCATTTGTAGTCTGGGTTTTAAAATTTTCAGTAATAAGTTGATTTATAACAATTAAAACTGTTTTATTTTATTTTACTGAGTCCGAAAATCCAAACATCGAAACTTTCGCATTTATAATATTAGCTAGATTCATCAGCCATCGGTGAGATAGGGTTTTTCAATTGAAAAGAGTTTTATTTTCCAATATGAAAATTCGACAAACTGCATAAATAAATAGATATATATTGCCTAAACTTGTAAATGGTCTGCCAAATTATATACAAAATAGTTATTTAACACAACATATATACAAAAAACAGTTAAAAAAATATCTGTTGGCTAGCCAGAATAATGACTACATCTTATAAATATGAAATGTACCTTAGTTGTATGTAAATGCTATAAACTTTAAAAGTAGATAACTTATTGTTGCGAACTCGTCTTCTACAGATAAACCTCGATTTTGGTTTTGTTAGAAGACTTAGAAATTTAAGATTATCTATTGTTTTTTCTTAATCAATAAAAAAAAAATACATGAAAATGTTCCATAAATCTAGCAGGTGTTAAAATGCAGCACTCGTTTCGGTCGTAAAGCAAGGGAACCCTAAAATGGAAATTACAGAAGCTCAAGGGATTACGAGATATTGATGTCAGGCTCGGGACAGTCAACAGTGATTTTAGTTTGCACGAGTATATTGTATGTATGTAGAGGTTACTCAGCGTGTTGGTTGTTAGAAGGCACTTCATCATCATCATCATCAGCGTATAAGAGTCTGCTGCTGGACATAGGCCTCTCTTAAGGCACGTCAAGATGCTCGGTTCTTCTCATCCAGTCACTGCCAGCCGCCTGACGCGGATAATAATCAACGATCTCTATGTACTACTAGATGGAGCGTTCCAAACAATCGCTCTGTTCGACGCAAGTAGCCACAACTCTTTCACATTCACTATGAAACTTGTGCAGTTTACACGCAGAACATTTAATTATTACTAAATATTGACGCTATTTAACCGTAGCGTATAAATGTTACTCATATTCTCCTGTGCTATGGACATTGAAGAAGAATAGGACAATTCACAAATATTTAATCTAGACCGGGACCAACTTGTACAAATTGTACAAAGTCTGTCCCCAGCGGGAATTGAACCCACGAACTCTGGGAAGCCACTAAGCTAACGGGGTGCGCACTGAGAAAACTGATTCAGTAGCCAACCACATTGTTAAGTAACCACACTACTAAATAATGTTGCCGGCTACTGAATCAGTTGTAGGTAACACCATTTATTAGGGGCGGCTACTTACGTAATAGTGGTATATTTTTATCCTGATATAAGTAGTAGCGCTACTTATTTTTTTTCTCAGAGCGGGCGGTCGTCGTGGCTCCATCTAGCCAAGGGGCGTCCTACCCTACGTTTGTCCAGTCGCGGTCTCCAATCGAATACTTGGAAACAAGACACATTGTTAAGTAACCACACTACTTAATTATGTGGCCGGCTACTGAATGAGTTGTAGGCATTTATAATGGGGGCGGCTACTTCCGTAATAGTGGTATATTTTTATCCTCACATAAGTAGGAGCGCTACTTATTTTTTTTCTCAGAGCGGGCGGTCGTCTCCTCGCTCCATCTAGCCAAAGGGCGTCCTACCCTACGTTTGTCCAGTCGCGGTATCCACTCGAGTACTTGGAAACAAGACACTTCGTTTATTGACAATTGAATGTCATACTTGCTGAAATACTTTCGATATCCTTGTTTTATTTTTACGTATATAAACGACTTTGCCCGATACGCCAAGTAACTTCTCCACCACTGTACTTGCAGTGGGGGACCGAGATAAAGGGCTTCAGGGAATTAGGGGTGGTTTGGTAGGGGCAACGTCAAACGTAAATATCGCACATAATATTATATTGTACGTCGTACTTCGTCCGCGTGGACAACTTAATATCACAAATTATTATGTATTTCCCGTACGAATGGGATGTTTTTTCGGGATAAAAACTGTCCTTTGTCCTATTCCAGGACCTAACCTATATGTGTGCCAAGTTTTATCACGATCAGTCCAGTGGTTGAAGCGTGATTGAGTAACAAACATCCAAATATCCAAACTTTCACATTTATAATATTTATTAGTAAGAAGTAAGATTAAGTTATAGAATTATATGCAGTGTTTGTTTTATTTTGCTTTGGTGAACTCCGGGAACTATTAGCCTTACCGAGTCATGCGGGGCTCTGACGAGGTGGACAATTATTTCCCTAGCTAACCGTGGTACCTCAACACGGAGGCGGCGATGTTGTTCGCAACACAGCACGTCAAGGGATATCACGTAGCGAAAAGCGGGCGAAGGAAGTGGCGACGTTGGATTGCGCAAAGTGGCGATACATCGTCTCTGCCTAGCCCTCTGGGACCACTGAGAGCATTATGTATGTTCTATTTTCTTTACGAGTTTTATATAGAAAACTATTAGAAAAAAAATAGAACACTCTGCAAAGTGCTTCCTGAAATAGTAATTATCTGATGAAAACTTTCAGGGTTTAATGTCTTTTTAAAGACCGGTTTAAACTCGAAAGGGGAAAAAGAGGCTTTAAAAAACTTAAAATTTCACGGCGAAATGTCTTTTGATATTAATTAATGGGTCTTTGTCAATTAATCTCAGCTGATGACGAATTCAAATTCAAATTCAAATCATTTAATCGTATGATGATTTAAACGATGACAAGCAATCATGTTCTTTAATGATTATTAAGCTGAAACACTAATTTTAATAGTTTTTTTTAATTTTACAGTAACAAGTCAACGAAAAAAAAGTGGATTTATTTAAAAGGAAAATGTAATAATTTATTACATTTATCTTTCTAAAGGCACACATTTTTTTCGACGACTACGCCGTTTTTTTAGTAACACCCTCCTTTAGGTTTCCCCGCAGTCGGGTAAAAAGAAATGTCTCATATCTTCATTATTTCCCCTCCAGAGATAAATTATAATACACTTACCTATCGAGCTGGTATCATAAATTATTACTTTACAAACAACGTCACTATCAAATCGCAGCATCAAATAACGACCGAAAAAGAATTACGTTGTTTGTTTAGGTTCGAAAACATTGTAGTGCAGACAGGCGTTTGAAACGCTGCGTTTTAAAGGTTTTTTTAAATTGAAATTTTATTTTAATATATATACAGTAATTATAAGAAAATCAATTATTTAGAACAGGTGTACGCCGTCTAACCCCTCGTGGTGAGGCATAGTCCCTAGGACGCTGGCGCTATTATCTCGCTGGATTGCCAGGCTTACACGTTGTGCGAGGTAGGCGCCAGCCCTGAGGTCTCCGGAGGCGTGGACCAGCCTGGTCGACAGAGCCTTCACGAACGCCTTCGTGTCGGCATGTTTTACGGGATTCTATTTTTGATTATTTATTCCTGAAAAGTCAAAATTCTTTATTGCGACCAATATGTGAGGTGTTCCGCACCTTACCGGTGGCTGGATCTTCCTCAGTTTGGATACCAGCCCTAACGTTGGACGGGATCCTGTCGTTTAATCCTAAATTAGATCGCTTGTAAAATATTCGAAAACCTTTGTGTATTTGACGTTTCTTAACTTACTTTTGGGTGTTACGGTAATAGCGCGGTTGTAACGCTCTAATTTTAACGGTATTTGAGACGCCCGTGTGTATCACCGTTACACAAATTAATATTGACTAAAGGATCAAAAACAATATATAGATCAGGGATTCCAAAAGTGGTCGATAGCGACCCTTGGGGTCGAAATCGGTTTCCGAGGGGTCGACATAAAGTAAAACTGATTTTGGGGGTCGACGAGGTGTAAAAATCGGCCCCTATTAATTAACACAAGTTCTTATTTGAAGCTTTCCAGATACTGTATGAGTTGTGTTACGTGTATAAAACTGACTAATATTTTAGTAGGAAGTATCATTGTTGTACTTTTTAAATTGGTAAGTAGATATTTTGTATCAATAGGAAAAAACTGGAGATAGGATTTTTAAGGTAATTTGGCTATGGGGGTCTGAGGTATCAGTTCATTTTGGAACAGGGGTCTCTTGCCCAAAATAGTTTGGGAATCCCTGATATAGATGAATAAATATCGCTATTACACAGGCAAATATAATATATAGTAATATTGTGAATATTAAAGTAGGATGTGTTTTTTAACTATATTTATTTAACTATATACTTAGAAGGAATACATGTACATACATATGTATGTATGTATGTATGTATGTATGTATGTATGTATGTATGTATGTATGTATGTATGTATGTATGTATGTATGTATGTATGTATGTATGTATATATGTTTGTATGTATGTAAACGCTTTATTGTACCAAAATTAACAAACAACAAAAATAAACAACAACTGCTCTTTGAATAAAGAGAACAGCATTGGCATTGGCATTCCCCTGGCATTCCGTATAAGCGAGAAAATTTAATATATGTGTGTGTATGCGTAAATTATGGTAGTGCTAATGCACCTAGCGTGCGAACATAGTCGATCAAGAGGGGGTCATCGTTATAAAGTGAGTCTCTTTTTAACTTTAGCGTCATTCTCTCGGCGCTGGTCGATTGCGCGCTGGCGTAATGATTCGTCCCAAACGTAGTAATAACTCATCGCAATCTGAATTCCGCCGAACATTACACTTCTTTGTTTTATATTTATTATATTTTATTCTTTGATGATGATGATATACTAACATAATGTGAGTTTTTGAAAATCATAAATTTACATAACTTTTGATTGGGTAGGCCGATTGCTATTAAATAAAGACTAAAATTACTCCAAATTAAGGCCTATGTTTTTCTGAAAACTTCATCAAAATGGATTCAGTAGTTTTTACGTGATGCGTGCACAAACGTTAGTACGTTTTGTCTGTTTGCCTTCTAAGACAAACAGACAAAAATTCCAAAATGATCCTAATGTATTACTTTTTCTTAGACCCCCAATTATTATTTTTTGAAATATATTCAATGTACAGATACGCGTTTTTATTTATAAGATTTCTGAAAACTCCATCAGAATTGGTCCAGTAGTTTTTACGTGATGCGTGCACAAACGAACAGACAAAAAATCCAAAAATGATCTAAATTTTGTTCATTACTTATCCTTAGACCCTAATTTTTTTTAAATATATTCAACGTACAGACACGCGAAGTTTTTATTTATAAGATTATTGATTATTATGGTGAGATGAAAAGGTCGATGCCTCAGCGAAGCGCTGCTTTTCAGGCGTCGCCAATATTGGCAGGAAACGTTTATCACGCTCTGGTGGAATGTGTTCCGAACGAAGCATTCAGAAGGCAGATTTGCAATCAAAACTTTTCGCTCTCGTTGGCGGCTGCAATAGTGGTTTGGCATAGGTACTACATTTCTGAGGATGCCAAATTCTTTAGAATTTAGTAAGATTCTAAAATTGCGAAATTAGTATAGTTCATCGGGTTGTTGTGTCATTATTACAGAGCGTCATCAATTCAATTCCCAGTTTCACGAGTTATCGCTACTACAGTCCCACTATCCTTCCGTAATAGCGGTATCCCAAACCTACCCTATACTCCTTACCCCCATCTCCTGTCTCCCTCGCCCCGATCCCTGTCCCATCCGCCAATCCAAGGTCTGCCGTGCCGATGGACGCTTGTCCAGGCGCCAGCCTGGTCGTAATCGTGCCGACATCCCGGAGCTGGGTGAATTAAAGTTAACTATGTTCTAAAATTATAAATTTTCTCTTCTTTCACCTGCAATACTCTGTCGGTGTCTTTCTTATTTTCCTTCTGAAAGGTTGCCTGGAAGAGATCGCTTTAAGCGATAAGGCCGCCTTTGTACACTTTCCAAAAATCTGTACCTATTTTATTGTTATCCTTAATTTGTGTGCAATAAAGAGTTTATCTATCTATCTATCTGTTCGGGCATTATTAGCCTTACCGAGTCATGCGGGGCTCTGATAAGGTGTAAAAAAAATCCCTAGCTATACGTGGTACCTAGAGTAGAATAGGACCACTCCAACTCTTCCCGTGGATGTCGTACAAGGCGACTAAGGGAATACATTATAAAACATCAATCAGGCCTCCCTAACCCGTCTGGCCAGCGCGGAAAGTGTAGGCCAAATCCTCCGTCTGTCTCCGGCAGATGAGAGAGGGTTGTGCTCCTGCAGTGGAGACAAAAATAACCTGATGATGAAATATTTATTCGCTTTTGCATGAAATCCACACAGCCATGCTAAAGCACTGTACCTATTCATTATCAGCCGAAATACGTCCACTGCTGGACATAAGCCTCCCCAATAGAATGCCACTTTTGGTGGGCTGTCAATTGGGGGATTTGCCATAATCACCACGCATGGCAGACTGATTGGAGATCGCAGTATCGATATAATAACGCTGCTGCCTCTCCTTGGTCCAATCCCTTAGTCGTCTGGGTGACACACGGAAAGACTACGGGTGGCGCTATTCTTAGCCGGGAACGTGTGGCTAGTACTTTATTATCGAACCATATTTTCCCATACAACCGTAAACTAAGATAATATATGGACTTTTTACATACTTATGATTCCATTCATCGATTCCGGGATGTTTTTCCCGGGACTTCACGGGATTCTGTTGCATTAGCAACATTGGTAGGTTTTTGTGTAGGGTTTCTGAGTGGGATGACCTTCTTACTTAGTAATGTATTTCCCGAGGCGGTTTTTGCTTAGCAACTCATCATTCTCATACTAGCCATCCACTGCTGGACATAGGCCTTCCAAAAGAACACGACCACACCCGGTTTCCGCCCTCCGCTTCCGGCCACCTTCTTCAGGTCGTTGGTCTTTGCGTAATGCAGTAACAAACATACATACAGACAGACAAAAATTAAATAAATATATATGTTTTAGCTTCTATTGGGCCTATAAAGACCCATCATACAATTTTTTTTAAATATCTCTCATGTACAGACATATACCATTTACAGTTTTATTATAAGTATAGATTTAGTTTCATTACGTCAAGCTTATATGACAGTTTATCTAGTTAGGTTTGTCTGTATATGTGTGGTCTTTAATGTTTTCATTGTAACACAATATGTAACGTCACAAAACTGAAGTTTATTGCTTATGTTAGGTGGAAGGTCTGCGAATTCATAGGACCTATCCCCTAAGCCCCGGCCACATAGAGCGACTTTGGTCACAACGAGTTACTGAGTAACTTAGAATTTCAGCCTTTACTTACTCAACGTTAAGGAAAAACATTGAATTATTCTAGTTCATTTGAACAAGATCTTATTAATCTTGAGTAGTCTTAACTCCATGCGAGCGCATCAAGACCTTGTTCCCTCGAACGATTTCTTGTCGCCTTGCACTAACTTAACTTGTTAACTTGATCACAATCTTTTTTCACACGATCATAAAAAATATTACTTAGCTAACATACAGCAACCAAGATGAAATGACACTTAAATATAGTATTTTTTTCAGTATACGAAATGTAGAATTTAGACATGGGTATTTAGACATTTATTTATTTAAAATATTGAAACATTACAGATTATTATTCCATTGCGTTACAATAATTTTTATGGTATAGACGAAACAGGCATTCCTCTCTCTAGCGTTCTCTTACATTCTGTCATCAGCCGTCCCATGCCGTCCACGAACACGTCACAGTGTAGTGCCTCGACGAGCAGGGAGCAGAACAGCTGCAGTGCGCGCGCGACGGGCGAGTGCCGGTAGAGGTTGGTGCGCGAGTGTGGTGTTATGAACAACGGGTGACTCCGCGCTCGTAGGTAACACTCGGGCACGTACAGTTTTAGTATCCTTCCGAATAGATACATTGAAATCATTATTTAAATCATTTGTATAGGCACATGCTTAGTTGTTGACGTCATGATCCGTCTGAATTACAACGTCCAGATGATGCCCCAGTCGGATCGGTCGCATCGCAGCATTCCTGTGTTCGCTGCCGCCGCAGATTCCACTTCTAGACGAATTGGTAGTAGACGCATGCGAATTCATACAAACTCCTGTTGCAGAGTTCATCCGTCCAAATCCGGAGGCCTCGCTGACGCATTGGTTCGAATAAGACACACAAGCGACAAGGCTTAAATAGTCGAAGCGAACTCGTATCTCAAGTTGAAGCAACTAAATCACTTATTTAACGAATTAATTAATTCCCCAATAAATTAATCACACTCATTTCTATTTGCCGTGTAGTTTCCGGTAGAGTAGAATAGGACCACTCCAACTCTTCCCGTGGATGTCGTACAAGGCGACTAAGGGAATACATTATAAACATCAGTCCGGCCTCCCCAACCTGTCTGGCCAGCGCGGGGAGTGTAGGCCAAATCCTCCGTCTGTCTCCGGCAGATGAGAGAGGGCTGTGCTCCTGCAGTGGAGACGAAAATAACCTGATGATGATTTCTATTTGCGACTGCATTGTAATCTGTCTTGTCACATGAAGTACTTGCAATTAGCGACTAGTCGCTTCATGTGGCTGCAACTTTAGCTGACTCCAAACGTATTTCAATATCCGATGTAGAACGAGGGTCGACCCACTTAAATTACAATACTTAGATACCCTTAGGGTTGGACTCCACTATAGCGCGCTGCGTCGTACTTTGACTGTACTTTGCGTGTTTGCGATCGCACACGACCGCGTACGATAGGGCCGCCGTGTGCGCGATTTTCGTATTGCTTTTTCTTAGCATGGAGCGCCTGTCAGTCAATACAAAGGAACACGTTTGTGTGTAGCTTAACCTTTAGAATTTAGGCGAGAATTATTTTACCCTACTTTGCGAGAAGGGTGATATAAACTTAGGAACTGTACAATCATTTATCATACATTGTCGACGTCTTGTTGACATAGGCCTTCCCTAAAGCATATACTTACTATCACTTTTGGTCCACCTCCCTGCTCGTCCAGACACTGTTCAGGACATCGGTCTATATTGCCCCAATTAAATATGAATTGGAAAAAAATACGACTCGGTAGATTCGACATTGACGTAAAATACCTACATTTCCTAGAGTTAATTATTATTTGTGATTGTTGGAAAACAAATATATATTTATAGATAGATACCCTACCCACATAATAATAAATTATTAGGCTTAAATTATTTCGTTCTACAAATAAAACACCACAATACATTTTCAGCAAAATTCTATGTAGCCTAAAATGAGACTTTTGTTCAATGCCCCAATACACAATTAAATATGAATTGGAAAAAAATACGGCTCGGTAGATTCTACATTGACGTAAAATACCTACCTTTCCTAGAGTTAATTAATATTTTAGACTGTTGGAAAAGAAATATATATTTATAGATATCCTGCTCACATAATAATAAATTATTAGGCTTCAATTATTTCGTTCTACAAATAAAACACCACAATATATTTTCAGCAAAATTCTATGTGGCCTAAAATGAGACTTTTGTTCAATGCCCCAATACACAATTAAATATGAATTGGAAAAAAATACGGCTCGGTAGATTCGACATTGACGTAAAATACCTACCTTTCCTAGAGTAAATTAATACTTGTGACTGTTGGAAAACAAATATATATTTATAGATACCCTACTCACATATCTAATAATAAATTATTAGGCTTAAATTATTTCGTTCTACAAATAAAACACCACAATACATTTTCAGCAAAATTCTATGTGGCCTAAAATGAGACTTTTGTTCAAATACCCCTTTCTATTCAAATAATATTTAATTTATACGTCCGAAAATCAAACAATACCCTCAATCGACACGTGTGGGAAATGGGAAGGGATAATAAATAATGGGGATCCGTGATACGTTTTAAACTGCCTTAACTGCCTGTTTGGAAGGACAATTGTCATTTAAATTTCTCCCAAATGAATCGTTATTCCGCCTGTGAAGGTACACAGACTAGAGAAGCTCTTTATAAAATAACAAATATTTTTCAGTAACCCAAAACAATTGCAGGGATATTAGGCATATTTTTTTCCCCTATATCCAGGGTTGACAAAACAAGTGTTTAAAACACAAGATAAAAAAAATCGTAGTTGTTTAAATCAACATTTTCTTTTAAATTGTTTATACACGTATAGAAATTCTACTAATATTATAAATGCGAAAGTTTGGATATTTGGATGTTTGTTACTCAATCACGCTTCAACCACTGGACGGATCGGGATGAAACTTAACACACATATAGATTTGGTCCTGGAATAGGATATAGCTAAGTTTTTTATATCTCGAAAACTATCCCATTCCTACGGGAAAATATAATAATTTGTAATTTTAAGTTGTCCACGCGGACGAAGTACGAAACAGCTAGTAAATAATAATGTTTATCGCATTCATTTAGTAGGGGGGACTCACGCATCGGTAATCAGAGAAATCCCCAAGTGCCATATTGTAGTGTGTGAGATAGAAATATTATGAGATTTCTACAGTTAGAATGCCGGTAAAAAGATGACAACAGTTAACCTTATTTTACTGTCCGTATATATTCCTTCCCGTTAATAAGGAGATAATTTGTTAGGCCCGATTCGGAAGGCACACATTTAAAATTTAACGCCACTTAAATTAGTTTCGTCTTTATATTCATAATACTATGTGACAGTGACAGAACTAAGTTTAGTGCTGACAAATTTTAACTGTATTCTTCAGAATCGGGCCTATTATCAAGTTTAAAATCGCAAAAAATTCTTTTAAATCTTGTTTTTTTTTTGGTTCACTGATTAAAACCTTTGGTTTTTTATGCCTGTCATAAAGATATTATTATTATAAAACCGCACGGTTTGTTCATTGTGAAAAAGTATTGTTTTTCTGCCAACCCTGCTTATATCTGACGTTCGTCCCACAGGTCAGGTGCTATCGTTTCAGTGCTCTCCGGATCCCCCACGAGGGAAGACGTTGTATATTCGGTACTTGAAAACGGATTCGTTCGGGATTTGAATTCAACCGCGAAATATTCGGCACGCAATGCAATTAACTTATAAAATATAATTTAATAAACATGGTTAGAGTAGAGGAATTTCTTCAGCCAGTCGCAAACGGATTGCCGGACTTTTGGCGCGAATTCTTTTAACTTTCTCTAAAGCTGTGTTGAAGTGTTGTGATTTCGAGATGTTAGAAAGAAGAATGTTAACTTTTTCGTCTCTTTTTCTGCTTCTGTTTGGCGGTAAGTGGCAACTAGATTTAATAAACGACAAACTTCTCGAAGTTTTTTTAGAAATATGCTCAATATTTTGTATAAATTTATTTTCTAATCAGACTCTACCTGTACAGGCATACACACATTAATATTATATTCTATGCTAGCAACAAAGCAACAAAGTGTTTAAATATACTGGTTTAAAAAATTATATCATCATTATTATAAATATGCCACCAAATTAAATATTTCAACAATTCAAATGTCAAAAAAGTCAAATTTTATTTCAAATTTTATACTACAGTTTTAATGTATTGTTTCTTTGTATTTTAGTGTGTACAATAAATTATTAAATAAGTAAATAAAAGTTGAGTAATTTATCATCAGCAAGAATCATTAATTAATTGGTATTTTATTATAGACCAGTTAACTTATAAGCACTAATATAAATAACTGTAAGTGAATGGTATATTTGCATCAATAATTTATTGATTATTCAAATGCAGCAACACTGAATTTTAAAATCCAATTTGTTTATGGAAAAATTACTATTTTGAATCTGTATGTATTGTAAATTAACTATGTACCTACAAACAATTGAAAAATAAGGGGTGAATGTTAAAACAATGCCAGTCGGCTTTGTAAATGAAGGGACCGTTTTTGAAATAAAATATTCAGTTTTTCTTTTATTTATTTTCAGTAATTGTGTGAGAAAAATTGATTAACTTACCAAGGGCTGCTTTTAATCTACTTACAATAATGAACATTTCATGAAACTTGATAGGGCTCCGTCAAAATTGATAGGTAAAATAATAGAGCATTTTTTGTCCGTCTGGCTGTGAGATGGGAATTATGCAGGATAAGTATTTTAGGATATCGGTATTCTAGTAAAAGTTACAAAATAATTTATTGACCGAACCCGTTCTAACATTTTACTCATTCTCTTAATTTTTTTTTTACTTTTTATGACAGGCTGAATAAATAAATAGACTAACTAGATTTAAAAAATGGTATTTTATATTCAGATTTTTTTTAAATATGTTCTTTTTAAAGCCTTTGACAGTTATTATTAAAACTATAGGCATTTTTACACAAAACTTTTTGTAATACATAAGTACTAATAGTTGGTTATTTCCTTAGAATAATGAATATAACCATTCGTTTTTCTGAGGTTATTTCTGTCATTTTAGTGGCAGATTTTTTTATGTACATTCTGTACGCTTTTGTCCCCAAGGGGTAGGTAGAGACGAAGTATCGCCACTTTGTGTGATACTGACAAACGTAGAAATAATTATTTGCATACACATAGGTAACAAATAGTAGTGACCTAGAAGGTAGTGCTCTCGCCTTATGTCCTAAAAATCGTCAATTAAGCAAATATAATATTATTTTCGTGTACACTGAAACTACTCTAAAACTACTGTAAATTCCGTACCACCAAAAAATGATCCCGTGTCAATTTTATGAGAAATAATGAAGCAATTGGAATGCTGGTAGACTACTCAAACTCATTAAACTATAGATTTATGAGTTTGAGTAGTTAATGAATGAGACTTCATATTTTCTTTTAATATCTGCAGCGGCATGAACACCTGCAACAATTGGAATGCTCCCCCAAAAATGATCCCGTGTCAATTTTATGAGAAATAATGAAGCAATTGGAATGCTGGTAAACTACTCGAACTCATTAAACTATAGTTTTATGAGTTTGAGTAGTTAATGAATGAGACTTCATATTTTATTTTAATATCTGCAGCGGCATAAACACCTGCAACAATTGGAATGCTCCCCCAAAAATGATCCCGTGTCAATTTTATGAGAAATAATGAAGCAATTGGAATGCTGGTAAACTACTCGAACTCATTAAACTATAGTTTTATGAGTTTGAGTAGTTAATGAATGAGACTTCATATTTTCTTTTAATATCTGCAGCGGTATGAACACCTGCAACAATTGGAATGCCGGTAAAGCAGTAAAAGGCTCAGTTGGAGTGTTTTGTATGTCTGTAATTACGATGTCTCTGTTACCCTTTAAACCGGACCACAGAAATACGTGTTTTGTTGGTTGTATGACAGAATTTTAAGTAGTGACTCATAAATCCTTCAGCTCATATTCATAGCGTTCTTTATTAATTTTTTTCGTTCAATAAATTTATAAAATACTCAGGGAAGTCTAACGTGTGCGAGTTTTAATTTTCACAGATTATTTGCGAGATTTATTACCGGAGCGCAGGTTTATTTATCAATTGTGTAAATATATTTATATCAGCTATTCTTATCCTCTTACAGAAAGATCTTACCTACTCGTAATACCACTGAGAAAACCTGTCAACCAGTTTTGGCTGAAGGTTATAAAAAATGTTATTTAGTTTTTTTTTCTGCATAAAACAGAGTCTAACAAGGAAACGTCCTCAGGTGTTCCTTTCCCATTTGAGTTTCAGAGCAATCAATCATATATATTTATTTGCAAATATAACGACACGTTTTTATTTTTCAAAGGTGTAATGACTAAAATTTTTAAACATTTGAAAGTGGTTAAATACCTACTCATTAAAATTCGATTTCACTTCATAGACATTTCGACTATGCCAACCAGGCTATGCTAATTCGAAGTGCGTTCCTCCACTAAACATGAATTTGGCAGGTAAAAAAAAAGCTGTTCGTTATGTTTTAATGTTCTGCAGCATATATTAAAACGAATCAAATCGGAGCAAACCTTTTCTTGTAAAAATCATGAAAACCAAACCAGTTTATCCTATCATAATTCCTTCTAATATTATAAATGCGAAAGTTTGGATATATGGATGTTTGGATATTTGTTACTCAATTACGCTTCAACCACTGGACGGGTCTGGATTAAACTTGGCACATATACAGGTTAGGTCCTGGAATAGAATATAGGATAGTTTTTATCCCGAAAAAACATCTTATTCCTACGGGAAATATTTAATAATTTGTAATGTTAAGTTGTCCACTCGCATGAAGTCGCTGGCAATAGCTAGTAATATATAAAAGGATAGTCGGGGTTTCTTTGAAGAATATGACTCGTAATAAAGAGATCCGACGAAGAACGAAGGTAACCTACATAGACGAAAGGATTAGCCTACATCTGTCGCAGAATCGACGGTTGTTGGGGCAGACGAGTTCTGGAGTGGAGACCGCGGATCGGCCACAGATGGACCGACGCGACGAAATAATGAAGGTGGCCGGAAGCGGCTGGATGCGAGGGCGGAGAACCGGGTGTAGTGATGTTCATTGAGGAAGGCCTATGTTCAGCAGTAGACGTCTGCAATATGACAATGATAATGAAAAGGATACCTGGTGACTATCTGATCTATCAATGGACCGCTCAATCCGCAGCGACTAGAAACTGAAAATTTTTCATAGAGGCGCCCCTCACATTGTTAATATAGAGTTTTTATCTTTGTTAGTCTTGTCTCATTCCACACTTCAGGTAAAAAAAATACTTACGCAGCGCAGCCCCGATTACCGGGGCCAATCGGTCAGGGTTGACGCATTTTAGTAAAGTTCCGCGCCGCTCAACAATCCGAGTTGCCATCCGAAAGAGTAGTTGCCATCCTTGGGCGAACCGCGTAGACTGTCAATGTGTGAGTAGTTTCGCGGTTCAGCGTAACATTAACTTTCTTTCATGCGCGTAGAATTCAATTTGGCTTGCACTGAATTTTTCAAAAATTTAACAAGTTTTCTTAGGGAGCGCGCCTTCTGTACCAACTTAATTACATACTATTACTTATTTTGTGTCTTTGTTTAAACACCACAACGACTCATGCTTCGCAACAATAATTTTAATCTACTTTCTTGACACTTTGGCAGTTCGGGTAAACACTTAAAGAAAAATTAAAAAGTTTAGTTTAATTAACTCCTTTGAATTTCCAGACGAAACGAACCGACCCCTTCTTCTGGCAGTGTACAAAGTTGAAAGGAGTCTGCGATTTAAAAAGAACTTTCCTCTTCAGGACGTTTTATTTTATTAGCTGCTGATGAATAGAGAAGTAGGAACACAAAGGTTGTTTGAAATTAGAATGATGGTACGTTACGTTCCTCAGCTATTTCTTCTGTGATTGGTTTAATTTCTTCAGTCTCTTGTAATTGGTCTAATTTTAATAATGGTAGACCACATCTCATATCATGAAGCAAAATAATTTTTCGCACCTCATAAGTCACCTCAAAGTTTTTACCTCACTAATTGGTTATTAAAATAGATAACAGATGCACATTTTAAAATGACACTAATTGGTTATTAATTTATATTACAGATGATTTTAAAATGTGTAATTTATGATATTAAGTTGTCCACGCGGACGAAGTCGCGGGCAACAGCTAGTATTCAATAAAGGATTTTGTCTTTGACTTTAAATCCTCATTGTTTATCATGTTTTTTTCAAAGAAACATCGAGCTATAGCTCGCTGAGAGAATCTAAACTTGTAAACAACACCGTCAGGATACACTGCTTAAAAACTTGTCTTAAACAATAACGTAAAGGCTAATTTCCAAAACAAACTGTGAGTAACTCTATTTCTTAGCACAAGGAAAGAGTAAAGACGTTATTTCAACCTCATACATAAATTAATTAATCACAACAAGCTTGCGTTGTCAGTTAACTTCGGGAGACCCCGTTTATCCCAGACTGACGCGGAATGTTTTATCCCGCTTAATCCTACAGACTTTACCTAAGTTTGTTTCATATTTTACTTTAATTTGACAACTGACTTTACTTTCAAAATAAATACTAGAGATGAAACGGATAGTGGTTTGGCCGGATACCGGATAACGGATATCCGACCGAATTGTAGAACATTAAAACTAATTCACTTTAACCGATTTCGAGTTATTCGAACATTATGGTAGTACTGCCGCCGTGAGATAATACTAGGAGATTCTCGAACATGCAACGTAGCTCGTTTTTTTTTATATGAGCTGGCGGCATAAAATACATTTTAAAACTTTAAAAGATTATGACAATATCTTTCTCACTACGCTCAAAAGTCATCATCATCATCATCAGGTTATTTTTGTCTCAAGAGCACAATCCTCTCTCATCCACCGGAGACAGACGGAGGATCGCATTTTAATAAAAATCTGGATAGTAAAATTAGGCCAGATAGGCCGGATACCGGATATACGTTTCATCTCTCATAAATTCTCAAAGGATTCGAAATATTATTACAATTATTTTTACACCACGACTTTCGGTCAAAGCCTTTTACAGCAGTTTACAAACTGACATAGTTTTAATTATTCTATTTTGTTTTCTAATTTCATGTTTACAATGCCATTTTACCCAATTTTATAATGTAGATACTGGTAGCTCTTTGCCATGTATTTCCAAACGTAATAATATAAAATGCAAACAAAACAATGTCGACTTTACCTAGTTTGCAATAAATGGTAGGTTTAAGTATTCATTTAGCCCATTGCACACGAAAACACTCTAAACACTGCAAATAGAAACTTAAAACAATGCATAGAGGTTTTAATAATTATGTAAAAGGTCGATACCTATTTATAATTAAGGAAGTAAGAGCAAAAGTGGAATAAGCCATAAATCTGTATTTGATTTCATGATGACATATCACTTTACATACATTATGTATAAAGTGATTATGAACTCAAACTGAACTGACATAAAATATATTATGTATAAAATTATTTGGCATCATAAACTCAATTATAGAAAAATGGCTTAGTCTACTCACATGATAAAATCAGACTATAACAAATTCTGTTTATCTACTATATTTATGTTATTAAAACTTTACTAGTACAATTTCTGTTCAGGTTTTTATTTTTATCAGCATGAATAAAATAAAACTTTCTGATATTTAGACTTCTTTTTCCAAAATTACAATAAGTATTCCTTTTAAGCGCAACCTCGATCACAGACACGCATAATAGGTATTACATTTATTTTATTTTATACCTTTGAAAGTTAGACATTGATCCTTTAATAAATTCTAATATCTCGTAGAAATTATTTCGAAATTCCTTCAGCATACTCCATCAAGCTCTTCTCTTTTTCTTATGCGTTATGACTCCGAGTACGTGCTTTTTTGCTCACATTAATAAATCGTCTATTGCGCTTGCAGTATCGCCACAAATCACGTAGTAGTATTGCAGCTAACACACAAAATATATAAAGTTTTGGCATCATGAACTCAGTTATAGACTAAGTCCACTTTTGGTCTTACTGCCTCAATTCTTGCCCTATAAGACAAGCTAGTGTTTGATTCCTTTGATTGTTGGTTTTTGATGGAACTTAATATTTCACTTTTCTTTTACTGATTTGACTATTAATTACAATTTGCCTTTTATTAAAAGTGATGTGTTTTGAATTTCATTTAAATTATTGAAAGAATTTGTCATGTACACAGTATTCCACCGTCGTACCCTCAATATCTTTAGTAAGCAAACTGTTCGGAATTATATTATTTTTAACAACACCAAACATTTTCGTATCCACTCCATCGCTTCAGTAAGTCAACTTACGTAGAGAGTCGTGCCAAGATAAAGTGCATATTGAGAGGAATCCAACAATGGATGCTTTCTAGTATTATGCTGACCTAATATTTATTATATGGTACTTCTATCTTGTTACTGACTTGGCATGGCTTGTAGCCGATTGTTGTCGGGACTTGCATCTAGCCTCACATTAAGTTTATCGTGAAATATCGATGGCATAATATATATATACATAATGCCTACTCCTTGGTCTAGAGGGGTAGGCAGAGACGATAGATCGCCACTTTGCGCAATCCTGACACCCCAGTAGCCCCACTTACATTCATCAACCTTTTCATGCACTTCCTTTTATTCTTCTCACTGTGGAGCCCAGCCTTTTTGAAGACATTACTAATTTGATCCTTGACGCCTAGGACGACCTTTAGCTTTAGTTCCTACCACATTCGGTCTGTAAATTTCTTCTGTCACTCTTCTTTCAATCATCTATTTACTATAACTATTTCTTCGTCGGCCACATCGGCCACTATTGTCCAGATACGAGGATAGTTGAAACCACAGATGAGTTAATAGTTACGTTCGTAACAGATATACCACTTCCTGGTAAAATGAAAATACCTACGGTTTTCATCATATAGTCCTTCGCACCACTGTCAGACAATACACGCAAAAAAAAATTCTAAGACGCTCGACTTAGCGTTTTTATTACTTCATACGCGCTCGACGGGCGAGGGCCTTTGATAGTACCGACAATATGGGCAAAATGTGCCTAACGCGCTCGAATTAGCGTTTGTTACGCGCAGCGGCAATTGATGTACCGGCAGAGCGCGATAATGTGTCTCAAGCGCTCGATTTAGCATTTGTTTGCTAGTCCGTACAGTGCGCTATTTCTAGGAGAACCGCTACGCGTTTGATGATGCCGACAGCACCCGAAAATATGTCGTAAGGCGCTCGACTTAGCTTTGTTATACTCGGTACAGCGCTCGATGTGGGCGGGGCAAGTGAGCCGTCGACGGCGCGTGAAAGAGTAGGTATTTATCGCGATAGGGACGTACCAGTGACGGGGGCCTGACCAGGGGAACAACTCCGTAAGATATTTGGATAATATCCATCGAACTAAGAACATTTTGTACTCTCTAACAGGTCTCTGGTTAAGTGTCTGAATAAAAGCGCAGCAATGATCTGGTATGGCGACATCTTAGTAAATGCCACGTCTAATAGTGGAAGTTGACTAAGATAAATAGAGTTTGTGAAGATGAATCACCATCATAATGTCAGCCTTTAGCCGTCCACTGCTGGACATAGGCCTTCCCCAATGAACGCCATCACACCTGGTCCTCTGCCCTCCGCATCCAGCCGTCTGCCCCAACGGCCGTCGGTTCTGCGACAGATGTGGCGCTCCCACTGCCACTTCAGCTTGCTAATCCTTTCGGCTATGTCGGTCACCTACTGTCTCCGTCAAATCTCTTAATTATGAATTAAAGATGAATAAATTCTTATAAAAATGGCTGTGTCTATCTCAAGCAACATGAAGAAAAAATGTGACTGAAAATATGAAGATAAAAATATAATTATGCAAAACTCAATTTAGCCTCGTCCTAAGCTTACAAAATTGAATTGAATTGATCAGAAGCAAATTGGCGATTGATTGATTTAGGCGGTGGCTCCATTTGTTTCGTTTCCATTCACGTTCCAAATCTGAAGTAAATAACAAGAGGCGAAACCCTGAGCACAAATTACACCCCCGATTACCTACTACTAGTGCAGGCGCACCAGCCTGTGACGTTTGTGAGTGTGTGTAAGTTATAGTAGAGCTACTGCACCCAGCGACCAAGAAAGGGACAACGTTATACCTACGTCAACAATATACATACTGCTTACGCCTTAGTCCCAGAGGGGTAGGCAGAGACAATGTATCGGCACTTTGCGTAATCTATTGTTGCAAAGCGACTTTCCTTCGTCCACTTTTCGCCCCGTGATACCTCTTGACGTGATGTGCGAACAACACGACTCGGTAAGGCTATAGTGCCCGGAGTTCACCCAGCTTTGGGCGCTTACGACCAGGCTAGCCCCTGGACACAAGATAAGTGGTTCTTTTTCTAACTTATCTCTCAGCGCCGGTCGATGGATCATGCTGGCGTAGTAAAGTAACTAAATACTCGAGCCGAAAGGCCGCAACCCAGTAGCGCATACTACCAACAGTGCTCTATTTGCGGGCGACGTTAAACTGACGCGGGGGGGGGGGGGGGGGGTTCTTAGCTTCTTAGTACTAGCAAACGCCCGCGACGTCGCCCGCGTTGAGCAAAGTTTTATTTCCCAAGGGAACCATTTTTCCAGAGGCAAACATGAGCATATGTTCACATGATTTTATGTGTACTTTATTGCCTGCTTAAAAAAAGTATTTGTTTCAAATTTGAAAAAAAAAAACCGACGGTAAACCAAGCTATCCAACAGTGAAAACCACATTCGAACCCATTTTGTGGTTTTGAAGAAGAAGCTGATGACGTTATCATTATCATAAATTATTTAATCCACGTGTTTACTTAGTAATATTTTCATCGTTTTATACATATAATATAGTTCATCATCATATCAACCCTGCGACATCCACTGCTGGACATAGGCCTTCCTCAATTAACGTCACCTCTCCCGGTCCACCGTCTCCGAATCCTGCTGCTTCCGGCCGCCTTCTTCAGGGCGTCGGTGCATTTGGTGGTGCGGTTTGCCTATCTGCAGTCTCCACTCCAGAACTCGTCTACCTCAGCGGCCGTCGGTTCTGCGATAGATGTGGTCCGCTCACTGCCACTTCAGCTTGCTAGTCCCTTTTTTTATACTTTATTGTACACAAATATAAGTCACACAACTAATTTAAACACAAGATCTATATAGGCGCACTTAACTCTGTAAGAGTTTTCTTCTAGTAAACCTTTGGGTGAACGAGAAAAGCAAAGCAGATAGGCAGATACTTTTAATGTATCTATAGGTTAGAGAATACTACTTTTGAACTCCATTTCACCCCCTTAGGGCATGGTTTTCTGAAACTGTAAAACCAGTGTGGATGCATTAAATTTACAATTACTCCTACAACATTCAGTTAATAGGAACATTTAATAGTTTTAATCTATACCATTGCCGTGTGGTTTCCTGCTTAGAATAGGGCCACCCCTATCTTTCCCGTGGGTGTCGTCAAGGCGACTAAGGGATTGCACCAGGGACGGGCAGTAGCGTTCTCCTGTGCGTGTATGTTAAGATCATTACTGCGATCACCAATCCGCCTGCCAAGCGTGGTGATTATGGCAAATCCCCCATTGGACAACTTACCAAAAGTGGTATTCCATTGGGGAAGCCTATGTCCGGCAGTGGTCGTATTTAGGCTGATAATGATGATGAGTCCATACAAACCTCGAACCTCCATTTTACCTCCTTATGGGATGAATTTAGAAAAACCTTTCATTAGTGGGTACCTGAGTATGTAAGGAACCTTGGAGATGGTTTTTCAAAAACTATAAAACACGTACCTATTCAATCGTTAAGTTTTTAGAGTACTCCTACAAAGTTTCGAATTGATAGGAACATCAAATAGTTTTTCTCCTAACAAACTTTGACTCTCTATTTTACCACCTAACAAACTTTTTTTAGGGATTGAATTTTGAAAAATCCTTCCTTAGTGCATATATGAGAGACATGATGAACCTTTTTGCCAATATTCAAATTTCTAGAGCAATCGGTTTGGAGACTACTACATCCGAACTCCAATTCAGCCTCTTAGGGGATGGTTTTTCAAAAATTATAGAACATGTGTTCAATCATTAAGTTTTTCGAGTATTCCTACAAAGTTTAAAATTGATAGGAATATCGAATAAAAGTTCTCCATAAAAACTTTGAACCCCCATTTGACCCACTTAGGAACGGTTTTTTTCAAAATTCATCCCCTTAGTGCGTGTCTATGTTACATAAGGAACCTTTGTGCAAAATTTCAAGCTTCTAGACTCAGCGGTTTGGGCTGTGCGTTGAAATGTCAGCCAGTCAGTCAGTTTCTTCTTTTATAGATTCTGTGGTTATGGCTACATTCTTCGATTGACAGTACAACATGGCTCTGTACTATATATATCGGTGTTATGGGTACTAACACCGATATACTCCAACTATAGATTTTATTTAAAATAGATTTATAGATAGTATTTTATAGACTATGGTTCTGTATTTCGTCAGAGTGCTAGTTTATGATATTATGATGTTTACACGCTTAGTTGGTATATGAAGTGTAAGTGACGCGAATAACCTTTGCCAAGTTCCCGAATAACTAGATACTTGTAGCTGGAGGCATAATTAATATAATTTAGCAACTGCTGAGACGATCGCGAGTTAACTGAATTGCTCTAGCTCTTTGATGGTTTAAATTAAAACGACGCTTTTCCGAGTACTTCATTGTTTAAATTGTAGGATACCTTAGAATTCTAATTGTGTAAACATTATTAATTTATCGTAGCGTTTGTGTGTTCGTTTTAACTTCTAAAGTGTTTTATAAGCGGTTTCTATAACTCTGCAATGTAACTGAAATGTATTATATAGTAATAGCTGTTGCCCGCGACTTCGTCCGCGTGGGCTACTTAACATTACAAATAATTATGTATTTCCTATCATATGTTCTATTCCATGACCTAATCTATATGTGTGCCAAGTTTCATCTCGATCCGTCCAGTGGTTGAACCTCTAGTCAGTTAAATATTCAATGAAAATATTGCAGCCTCTCTGATGCGTTTTTAGTCTATATTTCATTCCAGATTAATAGTCCTATGAAAACAAACGCATTTGCGTCTCGAAAACAAAATACACAATAGATGGTGTTCCTAAGTGGACTGCAAAGTTTACATGGTAATACAAACCTGTTTTTGCTGCTGGTGACCCTTTCATGTATATGTTACCGAGACGTAAATAGCGTTGGTTTTCATAGGACTATTAATCTGGAATGAATTATAATTTAGTCTCTGAGTACTTCCTGTTATCGGTACCTATTAAGGACTAGTCGTTTTGTTTGTCACTTTTCACGTTAAAAACACTTTTTTTGGAGAAAATAAAATATTAGTTTATGTCCGAGTCTATGATTGTTCTGTTATGCTGGGATGAGAATGGTGGAGAGATTTATTCAAACTCACTACATTGTTTAATGTAATTTATTGATAGTAACAATACTAGTCCATAATCAAGAGTAATAATAATATTTTTTTTTAATAATAATTTATTTATTTCTTCTCACAAGGTAAATACATACAATAGTAATCATTATGCTAGAGTAGTTCATAGTCCATAGTTAATAGTCATCTTGTAATCTATTTAAATATTCTTATATACTTACTTATACAACACTATGCGCTATTAAACTATTAAAACACTACGTGAGATTATTTGTCTTTATTATCCTTATTTATTTATATATTTCTCACGTCGTGCTATAATACCACATCTTCCCTTTAATAATTCTTCCCACATCTTCCAATTTCACAAACCACATTATTTATTATAATTTAGTCCTATTCTTATGTACCATTTCTAATTTATTATTCTTCAGAATTTTAACATTTGGTGATTCGTCTTTTATCACTATATTATGGACCATTAAAATATTATCTACTTCATTTCTAACTAAAATTAAATCATCTGGACTTTCATTAAGCCTTGATAAGTACGTGTATCTGAGAAAGTCTACAGGCCCGCTGCTCAAAACTCTTATTTGAAATATTTATCGCATTTCTTTCCCTACTTTTCTTTAAACAATCTTTCTTCTCGTCACTACTGTCTTCCTAATGGCGCTGTCTCATTTGAGCAGCTCGTTTAGTAGACCTACCCATATAAATAAAAGGCAACAAAAATTATGTAACGCTGCTGCTCATCCATAGTGTAATCCCTTAGTCGCTTTGACGACACCTACGGGAAGATTGCCCTATTCTATTCGCGAACCACACGGCTAGAACCACATCAAATTACCCCAAATGCCAACCTCACCAGTAAGTTCACTGACTAGCGACAGGGAGGATGAAGATTCTCTATTTTAATATACTACATAGTTACAATAAAATCCCATAGGCTTCAGGCAGGTTTATTCAAACGAGGTCCGCAATCCGGGTCCGCGATTGGACATCCGCAATTAGGTCGTTACATAATAGGATACAACGAAATAAATTAGGGCGTCCAAATACCGGGGATTTCAGTAAAACCGGTTTCGGTATTTGCCCTGAATATTACTATTCCTCCTGTAGAATATCTTGTGTCAAATTAAGTCCGGACCATAATTTTACCCAATTGTCCGAAACTGGAAGGTACTATTATCAGAAGATAAAGGATTCTTAACTAGTGTTGTTAGAATCGTCCCGTTATTTGATCAGCAGGTCAAATTAAAACCGCTCATTTTAATTAATTACCCGAGTGCAAGAGACCACTGCTTGACATAAGCCTCTCCCAAGGTGTGCCACTGAACCCGTACTTCGGTTCTTCTCATCCAGACACTGCGAGCCGCCTTACGCATTTCATTCATTCATTCATTCATTCATTCATTGTTTCATGTAGTTTATAAGATGTTACATAACAATACACCGGTACTAACATGAACCCTGTAAGGGCGCTACAATATATGTAAAAGTATCATTTAAAAATGTAAAATTAAATTATAAAATAGAAATTGATTACAGGAAATTAATGTATATTAATGAATTTAAATGTCAATAAAAACCTATAAAACTATATAATATAAAATGTCAGAACTAACTAATCTATCTTTTCGCATATCCTGTTTTCTAGTCAAATTTTTCTGCGAAAAATTCATCTATTTTGTAAAAACTATTTTTTATAAGAAATTCTTTGAGCCGTTTTTGAAATGTACACGGTTATAAATTTTAATTAGCATTGAATGAGGTGCAGCATTAAATAATTCTAATTTCGAAAATGGTTTTTTTAGTTTGTTGGCGTTACGATTATTTCGTTGTATTATTTTTTCCGGTGAATATATATTTATATCGTCCCTCCATCTAGTTGGGGGCCCACACTACGGCTGCCCAGTCGCGGTCTACACTTGTTCACTTCAACGGTAATCTCAGACTGTCACTTCTTCGTACGAACTTTTTGATCTAAGTCCAAGACTTTTGTTCTCTGGCGAATCATCCCAGTTCGGATCCCATGTAGAATACAGGATACAACAACATACCCATAGTGACCAATAAGGGCATTCAACATCATCAGATACTGAACGACGTTTTGTATGGCAATCATCATCAGGTTATTTTTGTCTCCACTGCAGGCGCACAACCCTCTATCATCTGCGCAGACAGACGGAGGATTTGGCCTACACTCCCCGCGCTGGCCGGACGGGTTGGGGAGGCCTGATTGATGTTTTATAATGTATTCCCTTAGTCGCCTTGTACGACATCCACGGGAAGAGTTGGAGTGGTCCTATTCTACTCTACCGGAAACCACATTGCATTGGCATTGTATGGCAATGTTTGGATGTTATCTATAAATGTTTGTACTTTTCATGAAAAGTGAATCCGCTTGGTAACTCATTTTGTATGAATTGTCTTAATAGCCAGTACTTTATCCGATAAACGACATAAAAAAAAGATTTTAGTATTCGATACTGGAATACCATTCTAAACGTCATCTCATACAAGCAAACGTCAACATCTCCACTAACAGTAGTTACAACCCGCCGTCGCGCCCGAAGTGTGGCGCTGGTATAGAAATCAAACGACCGTGAGCGTTACGGAATGCCAATTTGAAATCTCACCGCGGTTTCAGAGTCGAGTTCAATATAGCCATTCAAATACAGATTAATTAAACTTACATTTATTTACATGGTTTGTTTATCAAGATTTATAGATAACTAGCTATTGCCCGCGACTTCGTCTGCGTGGACAACATATCGTTACAAATTATAAAATATTTCCCGTAGGAATAAGATGTTTTTTCAGGATAAAAACTACCTCAGGACCTAACCTATACGTGTGCCAAGTTTCCACAAGTTGAACATCCAAATATCCAAACATCTAAATATCCAAATTTTCGCATTTATAATATTAGTAGGATTCATTCAGAACTATTATACAATTATCAAGCACACTATCGCTTCTGATGAAAATAACTCTCTATGAGTCATGCATGATGCAATAAGAGACCTACTTACAACGAGAACAATCAGAAACTTTCAGAAAGAAAGAAAAAGAATGAAAAAACATTTATTACCTACCATAATTGGCATACACAAAGAAAAAACCAACAAAGAAAGAAAAAGGTAAAAATTAAATAAAAATAATAAGAACTGAGAAAACAATTTAAATTTTTTAACATAGTTAAAATAGTATGCGTGTGCCATGGCAGCAAAAGGGCAAACGACTAAGCATATGCCTAGACCAAGTAAGGTGCTAGGCGCTGATTTTCAGTCGCACCCGGTGCAGACAAGCTTGTCTACAGTGCCAATCAGTATTTCATCCGGTCAAAAACCGATAACAACGAAATCGCCATCCCTAGAATTGTCAGTAAACATAGTGTATGTTAGTATTGTTAGACGATTCGTCACGGGAGTTAGCGAATAACTCAGTGGAAACATTTCGGGCTGCCAACAACAGAATATTGTTGACAATTAATTATGAACACAATGCCTATGCAGGCTTTAGCGACATCCGTCTCATTGTTTTGTGAAGGCCGCGGTTCATTCGTTGGAAACTTCTGAATTGTGATAAACATTATGTTGTGATATATTTGTCCTTAAACATTTTTCCATCCTGGTCACTGACACCAAATTGTAGAAGTCTAAAGACAAGACAAGACAAGACAATACAAGACAATACAAGACAAGACAACACAAGACAAGACAAGACAAGACAAGACAAGACAAGACAAGATAAGATAAGATAAGATAAGAAAAGATTTATTGTTGAAATTGTGGTTAACAAATGTAGGTCTTACAAAAAATAAATAAATCCTCACAATCTACCCTTTGGGGCATACAGTAATTAGAAGTACTATAACATTTATTCTACATTTCAATATTTAAAATTACAATTATTTAAAATTAATCAATATGTCAAATTTTAATTTATTAATTATAAGTAATAGCGTGTTATTTTACAATTTATAGTCAAAAAAATCTTTTACACCATAAAAACACCTACTCAGCAGCCATTTTTTTAGTGCTTTGCCAAAATGTTTACCTTCCACCCTAAGAATGTCATCAGGAATGTGCTTATACACTGTGAAGATTTCGAATAGGACCTATTACTTATATTATTATACCTACTGTTTATATCTTTTTGATTGTTAAATATTTGTTTATCGGCACACCCAAGGATGACATCGGATTCGGAAAAAAGTGGAAATGAAACTAAAAACCTATCCGCCCATGTAAAAAGAAATCGCAACAAGCGGCGCCGCTCCCATGATTTTAAGGAAGACCTAGACGAGTTCAAAAATGAAATGAAACAAATGCTATCCAGCTGGATGACCACAAATGATACTGAGAGGAACCGGATACAGAAAGACCTAGCTGATATCAAAACAAAAATTCAAGATGTGAGAAACACTAACACAGAGATAGAGAAATCAACTAATTTTCTATCACAAAAATTTGATGAAACTATCATTAAAGTAAGTACGCTAGAACGTGAATTCACGAAAAATCAAGCACAAATATTTACATTGGAGAACAAAATAGAATATCTAGAACGGTCTACGTTCAAATCGACAGTGGAACTGCGCAATATACCATCCAAACCAAAAGAAACAACTGACGACTTGATCTCAATAATTGTAAACACTGGCAAAGCTATTGCATTGGATATACAGCCCTCAGAAATCCGCGATGTCTGGCTACCTAGCAAACCAGGATTAACCAGAACCATACTTATTGACTTTACGACTGTACCGAAAAAGATAGCATTCATAAAAAACTCAAGATCTTTTAATATGAAGCGCCCAAAAGATGACAAGCTTAATACTGAACACATCGGCATACCCGGGAAGCGCTCACCAGTCTATATCTCCGAGCACCTCACATCTCAGTTCCAAAAAATATATTATCAAGCGCGACAATTTAAAGAAGCAAACAGCTACAAGCATTGCTGGACGTCTAATGGTAAAGTCTTCCTACGCAAGGAAGACAACATGAAGCATGTTATAGTTAACTCTGAACAATGTCTAATTATTCTTAAGGAACAACAGTGACTAATTCCTGTGTATTCCTTTTTAATATTTGATTTTTATAATGCATGCATTTTTTCGTCTGGTATGAAACTGAACTTAATATACAGAATGAATGTCTATATAAGTCTATTATCACAATTACTCAGCAAAATCTCTTACATTTACACATGCACACATAACACACATAACCTATATACCATAACATTAACACTTCGTCAACTCACCCATAAGCTGCATAAACTATGTACTACTACAAACCAACACATCACTCATACACCTTATAAAAATCCATATATTAAAAACTCACAACTATACACGAGTATACAACACACCACTACACCTAAAATACATAATTTCACTTACATAAACAAACACTACAACGAGGTGCTTATCGAACTTAGGGGTTCCCTTGTATACAAACTTTGTAACACGAAGCCACGTGGCTCTATTTTGCAACCTATGACCTGCACCACTAACAAATCCGATCATAAATGGCTAACTTAAGCGAATTTTCCTCGGATATCGAGTCCCTTAATGTAACCACATCTTTAACGTGCTCACCGGAAAATTGCACCTTGTACGTAAATAAAAATAATCGATCCTTAAAAATCCTGCACCTCAATATTCGTAGTATGAATAAGAACATGGATGAACTCAGGGTACTGCTGACAAGAATTGACTTACAGTGTGATGCAATTATCCTGTCAGAGTACTGGCTAAGTGTAATGGGCAACAATATACCTAGCCTGACAGGTTATGAGATGCACTGTACGAAGACTACATATAATCAAAACGACGGCCTAGTGATATACAGGGTTACAGGAAAAGTCGTGCTAGATCCCTTAAGGGTGTGGAGCACCCATCATTTCTGACTTATTTCACTATGAAACACCCTACCCTAAACTTAACCCTTTTCGAGATATTCGACTTTTAATTTTTTTATTGAAAATTGCTGATTTTTAGGCTACTACATTTATTTTTGTTTATTTTGTGTATCTTATTATTATTATTATTGCATTTTTACATGTGTAGTAAGATGCTTTAGGACGTCAATCATTAAAATAGTGCACAAGTTAATTGAATAGACTGTAGTAGACAAGTGAAAGAAAAGAAATAAAAAACATATTAGAAAGTTTATTTTTCTCTAAGGGATATCTAAAAAAAATGTTATGGTAATTGTTCGGCAGATGTTTTTTAAAATATTTACGTTTCATCAGCTATCTAACGAGGTGTAACATCTAGGGTTTGTATTACATTTCGTGGAAAAAAAGTAGTTGGGACGCTCCAGGTAGCAGTTCTAACGGTCCCACGCCTATTGTCCTTCAAGTTAAGACGCTTACACTTAGACGTTGACAGAGTTTATAGAAGACTTCGAGAAACTGGCTCTGTTTTGAGACGAAGTACAGACATGGGAAGACCACGAATTGACGACGAAGAACAGGACAATGAGATAGTGCAACGCTTTCGAGCGGATCCGACTACTTCCACTAATATTGTTGCCCGTGATCTGGGGCTTTCGCAATGGAGAGTGTGGTTTACAGTGCATACTGCTGGCCTATACCCGTACCATTACACGCCAGTACACGTTATTGAAGAAGGGGACCCCGCGAGAAGATTGGACTTTTGCAGATTTATGCTAAATGCTGATGTAGAAGACCCAGATTTTTTAAGAAATATCTTGTGGACGGATGAGTCCAAATTTGATAAAGATGGCATAACTAACTATCACAACGCCCATTACTGGGCCCTAAAAGAACTAAGGAATCCCAATAAGAAAAGAGTGAAGGGGTCCCAACGAAGATTCAGCGTGAATGTGTGGATGGGCATTATCTCCAATCATTTGATTGGACCTTACTTTCTCCCGGATAATCTAAACGGGGAAAGCTACGAAAATTTCCTGAGAGCAGACTTGAGTGATTTGCTGGATGATCTGCCACTCAACCTGATCAGGGACATGTGGTTCCAACACGATGGCTGCCCTGCCCATTTCAGGAGAAGTGTCAGAGACTGGCTGGACACAAATTATCCAAACAAATGGATTGGACGAGGTGGGCCATTGCCATGGCCAGCAAGAAGTCCGGACCTAACCCCCATGGATTTTCATGTGTGGGGCTGCATGAAAAGTCTCGTGTACAGCGAGCCGAATCCAGTTTCGTCTGTGGAAGACTTAAGAGAAAGGATTGTGGATGCAGCAAATAAAATGAGGACCACATTGACCACTGGCGTAGTGAAGACCGGTCTCCGTAGAAGGATGCGACAATGTATTAGAAATAGAGGCGGCCATGTTGAACATGAACTGTAGAAAAAGAAAAAGTTGTGAGAAAACCTTTAATAAATGGCATTTCATGCTTACCTATTGTTTTATTTTACTTTTTAGGGCTAAGTATACATTTTCTTCTCCACTGTCGCCTATGAAACTAAATTTTTTTGAATGCATTTGAATAAAACCCTACATTATTATACCTCGTTAGATAGCTGATGAACCGTAGATATTTTAAAAAACATCTGCCGAACAATTACCATAATATTTTTTTTAGATATCCCTTAGAGAAAAATAAACTTTCTAATATGTTTTTTATTTCTTTTCTTTCACTTGTCTACTACGGTCTATTCAAATAACTTGTGCACTATTTTAATGATTGACGTCCTAAAGCATCTTACTACACATGTAAAAATGCAATAATAATAATAATAAGATACACAAAATAAACAAAAATAAATGTAGTAGCCTAAAAATCAGCAATTTTCAATAAAAAAATTAAAAGTCGAATATCTCGAAAAGGGTTAAGTTTAGGGTAGGGTGTTTCATAGTGAAATAAGTCAGAAATGATGGGTGCTCCACACCCTTAAGGGATCTAGCACGACTTTTCCTGTAACCCTGTATATAAGAACTGGAACGCAGTATACTATTTACGAACCAGTGTTTAGAGAAGCCAACTGTTTAGTATGTACTGTTGGCCACGATATTGCAATTATTGCCTTATATCGACCATTCTGCTTCAAACAAAAAGATACGTTTCTGGTGGATCTCGACAAAACAATAAAATCCCTCTCATCGCATAAAACCATCGCCGTCGTAGGGGACTTAAATATCGACATTATGCCAAACAATGATGACGGCTGCTCTGATTATCTCCTTAACTTAACTGCTTCTCACGGTCTGCTCCCAACGCATACTATCCCTACGAATTCCAGAACTTGCCTAGACCATGTGTTCCTTAAGACTGATAGAGAAGCGACTACCATTATTCTGGACTCATTTGTCACCGACCATAATCCTGTGATATTAAACTTACAAAACACACACAAGACTCAAACAACACTCAGCACACGTACTCACACAGACAACGCCGCTGTACTAGCACATATAGAGCGAACCGATTTTACACACATCTTGTTGACCAAAAATGCAAATACAGCGGCAGATCTTCTCGTTAGCACTCTCTCTGATATTATCAAACTCTATACCAAAACCATCCAAGTTCCTAGAAGTGGGAGAAATATCAAGCCATGGATAACACCCGGACTTATACGGTGCATTCGAAATCGAGACAAGATGCATAAGAGCCTTAAAAAATGCCCAAATAACATAACTCTTAAAACAACGTATACCAGATATAGGAATTTCTGTAACACCCTGCTTAAAAGAATAAAATAATCATAATAAAATAACAAACTTATCAAAAGAATAAAATAGAAAAAAACAAAAATAATCCCAAAGCAACCTGGGACGTAGTTAAATCTATATGTAATATAAAGCGAGCTTCGTGTCAGCCTCAAGAACTACTTAAAACATCTAACAATGAAAGATCCTCCATTAATGATATTAATACCTACTTTGTGAACATCGGTAAGACATTAGCGACTAACATTCAAACCCAACAACTCTCCCCCTATTTAACTCAGCCTCGCACAACACCAGTCAACCTCTTAAATCAATGGCTATCCTAGAAGTTGATGAAACCGAAATAGAAACAATAATACTTGGTCTCCGCAACGATTGTGCCACTGGTTGTGATGGTATATCATCATTTTTAATTAAAAGCTCCCGTAATCATCTAATACCGTACATAGCTCACATCTGTAATCTCTCAATATCAACTGGTATCTTTCCTAATGCCTTCAAAAAAGCTCTGGTTCATAGAATATTTAAAGGGGGTGACGGCGGCAGTGTCAATAACTATAGGCCGATTTCCGTCTTACCAGCTTTGTCTAAAATACTAGAGAAAGTGCTAAATACTAGGCTAACAAAGTACTTAGAATCACACCATCTAATAGCAGACAACCAATTCGGCTTTAGAGCTGCAAAATCTACAGAGGATGCCGTTATTGAACTAACAGACTTTGTTGCTAGAAAACTAGATGTTAAATCTAAGTGTTTGAGCATATTCTTGGACCTTTCCAAGGCTTTTGACACTGTCTCTGTCCCTATCCTGATGGAGAGAATGGGAGTGAGAGGTTATGTATTGGAAATTTTCAAAGATTATCTTAATAATCGCACTCAGTGTGTAAAAATTGGTAGCTGCATTAGTGACAGTTTAACCCTATCTTATGGTGTTCCCCAGGGAAGCATTCTTGGACCCACTCTCTTTCAGATCTACATTAACGACTTATGCAACCTCTCCATACCCAATTGTAAAATTATAACATATGCCGATGACACTGCACTTCTTGTACATGGTGGAACCTGGGGAGAAACACACTTACATGCTGAAGCGGCTCTCAGTGTTGTTATGTCCTACCTAACTGCTAACCTCCTCACACTCAACGTGTCAAAAACAAAATTTATAACATTTGCCGATGTCACTGCACTTCTTGTACATGGTGGAACCTGGGGAGAAACACACTTACATGCTGAAGCGGCTCTCAGTGTTGTTATGTCCTACCTAACTGCTAACCTCCTCACACTCAACGTGTCAAAAACAAAATTTATAACATTTGCACTTACATCACGCACACAACCACCACTGAACTCGTATACTATTAAAGCTCACACATGCGGATCGCCTGCCGCCTGCATGCCTGTGCATGTTTCCCAATCACCAGAACCCCACGCATAAAGTACTTGGGAGTAATTTTAGACGACGGCCTCAACTGGCACTCACATATTGAAAATTTGTCAGGACGCATAAGAAAACTGATGTTTATTTTTAGAAAATTAAGGTACTGTGCAGACATAAATACATTGAAAATGGTGTATTATGCTTTATGTCAGTCCCTTCTCTCCTATTGTATACCTGTATGGGGAGGTGCCGTCAAAACTTGGTTACTACGACTAGAAAGAGCTCAAAGAGGCGTATTAAAAGTGATGACTTTTAAACACTTCAGATACCCTACTACCTCTTTGTACCGTGACTGTGGTGTACTTACCGTAAGACAGCTCTTCGTTCTCCAGACCACACTACGCAAACACGTGTCTCTCCCACTGGATATGCAAGTCTTAGATAAGCGCAGAACAGATCGCGTCTGCATAGTTGACAATCATAGAACCGCTCATGCTAAGCGTCCCTTTTTATACTTGCTTCATCATTGTACAACTCGTATACCCATACGCACAGCACACACACACACACTACACACACACACACACACACACACACACACACACACACACACACACACACACACACACACACAACACATACACACAACACACACACACACACACACACACACAACATACTACAAACAATACTTGCACACCGAACAAACATACACACTTTCCCTTTTAAAACTGACTTTTAAGCCACAAGTTTATACTTAGTTTAAAAGTCAGAGTGATGATTAATTTAATTTCTTATTGGAGCTAATTATTCTAGTTTATACTTAGTTTTAAAAAAAATAATTATTATTTAATTATTGAAACTAGACTTGAATTGTTTTAATTATTGTAATTTAGAAATGTTTGTACAATGTGTGAG
The DNA here is from genome assembly GCA_947086405.1 of Esperia sulphurella. Taxonomy (NCBI): domain Eukaryota; kingdom Metazoa; phylum Arthropoda; class Insecta; order Lepidoptera; family Oecophoridae; genus Esperia; species Esperia sulphurella. The sequence goes on from OX352261.1 coordinate 16,383,970, forward strand.
AAATAAATAAATTATTATTATTATTATAAATTATTATTATTATTATTATTATTACTCTTTAGGGCGGATGAAAACGGACTGCATTTAGTTTGCAAGCCAACTACAAAACGATAGTTACGATGCGATTTTGACACTTGGTATAACTGCATCGAAACTATTGATAGACTGCGCAGCTTGTAGTTGATGCGTCTTGGGTTGGTTCAAATGCAGTTCGTTTTCACATACTATTACGGCACTTAGTGATACTGTTATTATGCGATGCATGCGAAGTTCTCTTTTCACCATGCAAGTCCGAGCCTGTTTACCCAGCCTAATAAGTCTACTGCTGGACCAGCCAGACCAAAATTGTCTTATATTTTCTGTCTCAGCAGCCGCTGGGTTCCTCAGAATTTCTATTGGGTAACTTTTAACTAAAAGCGATTATTTTTTCATCGACAACTATTATAATAAAAATTCTTTCGTAATAATAGAAAAACTTAATAGTATAGAATCATGTTAGAATCTCTGACCTTATTTACACTCGACTACGGTATAATATTCTACGAATTTTTTTACTACTTTCCTACCTATCTTTCTATTTGCTACATTCTTAATTAGATTTGCAGTATCACTTTGTAATGTGACATATACAATGTCTTGCTCTTTACCCTATTATTTTTACGGATCGTTATCTGCAGACTAAATATTTAACCTTGCATTGTCAATCTTATCGTCTTTAAATAAGAGTGATGAAATTAAAACTAGAGTGCTAGCGGATGGTTCACTGACTTCTGTGGTTTGTAGTAATGCAGTTTCTGCAACGATACTTATTTATAAATAAGATTTTAGAATCGAGTGGTCAAAATACGTTGTGCTTTTAGCTATTCTTGGCATAATGTTGAGATTATTCTTTCACAAGCAAAATACCCAAGATTTTACGACATAAAAGGTCCGTAACCGTATGTTATCTGATACAGAATACGTATATCTCTTCTTTAGTCGTTGCGTTGATGTCGTAACTAAACCAAATGATTTCTGGTGACAGCAGTATTATGTGCTTTGAACTTCATATCCCAGTCACCTGGTTACGTAGTGTAGTGATAAGAACATAACGCATTACGTCCTCGTTGAGAGAATCGACCTGTGAACCAATAGTGGGAACATATTAATAAATTCCACAACTAAGAGTTTTAACAAAACCTCAGGTATAAATTATATCGATACATCAGATATCTCGTGTGTAAGCTTGTTGAATAAATTAAACTAAGTATTACATGGTAGTAAAAAATAAGTTTGAACACACATAATAATAGAACAGTAGAACTAACTTAAGACAATAAAAGTTCTAATGGGTCTTTTGGGACAAAACTTTGCTTGCATTCATGAGGTCCTGATTTCGATTCTGCTCGCGTACAATGGAGTTTTCAGAACTTGCGTTGAAACTTATTACTGGATTTATGATGAAGGTAAAAATATCGGAAGTAAACCTTTAGAATTTCGGAACTTTAGAAAAGGGAAGCTTCTTTGCTGAGATACATAATGATATTGAAGTTAAATATAAGGAAACTGCTGGAAAGGAAACGCTAAAAATAAAAATTAAATACGAGTATAATGTATTTTTTATTACGTTTGTCACTGTTTAGTATCACAAGACATAGAAATTATATTAGAAACTAGCTGTGCCCGCGGCTCCGCTCGCGTGGACTACAGGATCCGCTATAATTCCTACTTCCGCTCCATATCCCAGGTCCAGGTCCAGGTCCAGGTCCAGGTCCAGGTCCAGGTCCAGGTCCAGGTCCAGGTCCAGGTCCAGGTCCAGGTCCAGGTCCAGGTCCAGGTCCAGGTCCAGGTCCAGGTCCAGGTCCAGGTCCAGGTCCAGGTCCAGGTCCAGGTCCAGGTCCAGGTCCAGGTCCAGGTCCAGGTCCAGGTCCAGGTCCAGGTCCAGGTCCAGGTCCGGTCCAGTCCAGACCAGTCCAGGTCCAGGTCCAGGTCCAGGGCCAATTCCAGGCCCAGACCCAGGTCCAAATCCAGATCCTCAACTCTCCCCTCAGCCCTCCCCTCAATCCTCCCCTCTACACTCCTCTCAACCCTCCCCTCAACCCTCCCCTCAACCCTCCCCTCAACCCTCCCCTCAGCTCTCCCCTCAACTCTCCCCTCAAACCTCTTTCCCTCGTCTCTCCAAATGTAGTCCTCGTAACTAATCCATCGCAATCCAAATTCCGACCAACATTACTTTGTTGCATACGTATACCACAAATTCATCGTAATCGGTTAACTCAGTCGAAAGTTATGCTAATTTTCAAACACTCAAAATACACCGCTACCGCACCGGTACCATACCCGCTCCCGCTACCGCTCACGAATTCAGTCGAACATTTACACCCTGCATTCTTCGCAGTGTATCGTCCAGGTGACCTTGGCTCGCGTGAACTACAGAATCGCTCCCATTCCCACTCCCGCTCCCGCTTCAGCTTCCGCTCCCGCTTCCGCTCCCGCTTCCGCTCCGGTCCCGCTCCCCTCCCGCTTCCGCTTCCGCTCCTGCTCCCGCTCCCACACCCACTACCCTTTTCCCACGCCCACGCCCACGCCCGAGCCCACGCCCACGCATACTTGCACTACAATTCCCACCCGCAGCTCCAAATGTAATCCAAACTCATCGCAATCTGAATAGAACGGAAATACTATTATTTGCAATATATTGCATACTAACCTTACCTACTAATGTATTTGAAAACTAAAAATGTCTATAACTTTTGATTGAGTTAGCCGATTGCGATGAAATAAAGCCTATATGTTACACCAAATTAAGCCCCATGTTTCTGTGAAAAGTCCATCCAAGTCCGATCAGTCGTTTTTAAGTGATGCGTGCACAAACTCACAGACAAACAGACAAACAGATAAACAGACAAACAGACAAAAATTTCAAAAATGATCGAAATATGTTCTGTTGCTTATCCTTAGACCCCCCAATTTTTTTTTTTGCAAATATCTTCAATGTACAGACACGCGAAGTTTACGATTTTATTTATAAGAAGTCTAATAAGTGCATTCGCTTTTATAAATATTTTATAGACAAACATTTGTACTGGACGCACTTTTGACTAAAAGCACCATCTAACAGTGATATAAATTATATTTATAAAATCAGTCTGCGACACGAACAAGGTTTTAAATTGGCCAAAATTACTAATTTGTACTTCAACGTAAATAGAGGCATTATTAACATTAAGGTCATTAATATAAGCTTAGAGGCTTAGAAGATAAAGTTAGGTATCTGAATTACTCTTTTATATAGCTCGGGAGCAGCTCCTAAGAAGTTCTGAAAATGCTGTGTCACTTGTACCTTATTAACTTAAGTTAGTTGAGTTCGGCGTAACCAGCCCCAGTCGAATTACCTTAATTAATTTTTTTGTTGGCCATACTTACTTTTAAAGGAAATTAACCTTTTCCTAAGTATTACAATTTGAGAAAATCTGCATACTAGATAAAGGCGCTGAAGTAACATTAATATACAGTCGACCATTATACAAATATTTCATAGGTGTATGTTCGTTAGTATATATTTGTAAATTATTGTACATATATATGTCGTGTGGTTTCCGGTTGAGTAAAATAGGACGACTCTCAACTCTTCCCGTGGATGTCGTACAAGGCGACTGATGGAATACATTATAAAACATCAATCAGGCCTCCCCAACCCGTCTGGCCAGCGCGGGGAGTGTAGGCCAAATCCTCCGTCTGTCTCCGGCAGATGAGAGAGGGTTGTGCTCCTGCAGTGGAGACAAAAATAACCTGATGATGATGATACCTATATGTACAATCATTTACTATTGTACATATAGGTAAAAAAAGATTTAACCATGTTATTTGTTCTAGTGGGAATAGAACATCGCCAAGGGCAGATGACCGGGTGTGGTGGCGTTCATTGGGGAAGGCCTATGTCCAGCAGTGGACTTCTAGGGGCTGACATGATGATGATAAAGTGCCACCACCACAATCTTCCTGTGAGTCTCGTCAAGGCGACTAAGGGATTGCATCAGGGATGGGAAGCAGCGTTCTCCTGTATATATTAAGATCATTACTGTGATCACCAATCCGCCCGCTAAGCGTGCTGATTATATCAAATCCCCCAATGAACAGCCCACCAAGTAGCATTCTATTGGGGAAGCTTATGATCAGCAGTGGACGTATTTCGGCCTACGATGATGTGGATGGTACGCCTATATTTGACTTTCTTCGGCTTATATATGATTTTTTTTTTATTTATTTATTTAACATTAATAAGAAAATACATCTCATGTCTTACATAACTCACACATAATAAACCTCTTGGGTTTGTCCTATGTGCGGTGAGGCGGCTCGTTACAGCCGACCATGCTAACACTTGTTGTACATTAAAAAGAGAGTTAAGTACATAACAGATGACAAAATAATTGTATCGATGCAACCTTGAATTGTACTTATATAATAACCTATTCTTACTTGTTTTCCTCTACTGAAGGTAGTGTTTTTTTATTACATTTTTGTATTTTAATGTAAATACGTTCTTATGTATATACTAGCTGTTGCCCGCGACTTCGTCCGCGTGGACAACTTAACATTACACATTGTTATGTATTACGTGTTACTAAATCCTAAAAGAAATCTATTATTCTGATTACGCATTAAAAATATTAATATACATAAAAAAACATACTATCCAATTGAGAACCTCCTTTTTTGAAGTCGGGTAAATATTAGCGTTCCGGCGGCGGTTTCGCCCGTTGGACCACAGTTTTTTAGGTTTCCGTAGCCAAATGGCAAAAAACGGAACCCTTATGGATTCGTCATGTCTGTCTGTATGACTCTTTACTTCTATAATTAAATTTGTATGGGCCCCAGGTAGCGTAAATTCATGACTTGGGACTTGCCCTACCTTCACTGGTAGGTGTCTTTGCAGTTACCTCCGTTGATCCTCGCTTAGAGGAGTTGCGGGGGGAGAATGGTGAGGGTGCGGGAATGTCTGTCTGTCTGTCTGTCCGTCCGTATGTCCCTGTATTTTGGGGGTTCCCCATGCTTAGAACTGAAACTCCAAATTTTTTTTTTATCAAACCCATACGTATGGATAGGTCTTCAAAAATGATATTGAGGTTTCTAATATCATTTTTTTCTAAACTGAATAGTTTGCGCGAGAGACACTTCCAAAGTGGTAAAATGTGTCCCCCCCCCCTGTAAGAGAATGATAAAACAAAAAAAAATATATGATGTACATTGCCATGCAAACTTCCACCGAAAGTTGGTTTGAAAGAGATCTAGTAAGTAGTTTTTATTAATACGTCATAAATCGTAAACCACAATACTATTATTAAAACATCGATCAAAGTTACAACGAACTACAATAACTTTTATATTATGTTACTTGCTGCTACGGAACCCTTCATGGGCGAGTCCGACTCGCACTTGGCCGCTTTTTTTTAAATAAAGTTGACATTTACATTTATCATGAATTAAAAGATTATCATATAATCAATAAAAAAAATTATATTTTAATATTGTGCAAATCAGGTGATATTTCCTTCCCCCCCCCTCCAATTTGTCCTTTCCATACCCTTTCTTTCTTTCCTTCTCCATCCCCTTCCCACAACGTTGAAAACCCTTTCCCCCACCCCTTCCCTCTCCCTACTCCTACCTCTCCCCCTTCCCTTAACCCACCCCTTCCTACACCCTTTATTTACCACTGCCCCCTCATCTTTCCTCTCTTACCCTAATCCCTCTATTCTTTTCCATCCGACTTCCTTCCCCCCCATATGCAACATAGGAAGGGAATACCCTTCCTATGTTGCATATCCAATTAACTGTACAACAAAATGTCTGTCAAACTGTTGGACATGCCTTCCCCAATGAATGCCACAACGCCCTACAGATCCAGCCGCTTCCGGCCACCATCTTCAGGTCGTCCATACACCTGGCGGCAGGGCGTCCCACCCTGCGCGTGGGACGTCGCGTCCCACTCTAGAACCCATCTGCCCCAACGGCCGTTCGGTACTACGACAGATGTGACCTGCCATTTCAGCTTACTAATTCTTTCGGCTATATCGGTCACCTTCGTTATTCATCGGATATCCTCATTACGAATCATATCCCTCATAGAGACCCCGAGCATTGCCCTCTCTATAGCTCGCAGAGCCACTTGAATCTTGTAGATCAGGCCCACCATCAGTGTCCACATCTCCGCGCTGTAATCATGACAGGCAGGACGCACTGATTTAAGATTTTTGTCTTTAAACATTGTGGAATAGGTGACGTAAAGACTTGACGCAGTTTTCCGAATACTGCACAGCCTAACTGGATTCTTCTGTCAGCTTTTGAAATGGATCCTACCCAACTATATTGTCTGTCCTAGGCAGACGTACTCCTGAACAGCTTCGATATTGACATTGTCGACGATCACCGGTCTAATACAGGGCCACTAATTATCGTATAGCGAATTTTTTGTATCGAGACTTGTGGAAATACCTGAAATACTTCAGCTAAAATAAATCTATAAATGAGCTTTAAAACATCTCTGTCACTTTCTGTCAAGTTCTTGCAACGACCAGTAATGTTGAACTACACTTTCATACAAATGATATGATATGAGAGGTCAACTTGTATATCAGCATCCTGACATTTTATTGAGATATGACTTATACCAGTATGAGGCCCGGACTCAAAGCTATTAAACAGTGAAACGCCGTCAAATTCTGTTCAGCAGTTTCCAAGATTAGCCCGTACATACATACATACATACAGACAGATAAGAAATTTTTGAATTATATTTTTGGACTCTACTGGTCTTCAGTAACGTCCGGGCAGTGAAATTTTTTTTTTAACTTCAATGTACAGATTCGCTTTTCTTTTGTTTTTTCTACTCTTTTATTATATGTATAGATAGATGCGTCTGTGAAGAACGAAACACCGTACTAAACGAGATTAATCCGCGCACAGAATGAGAAAATCTTTGTAACCTTCGTTATTAATTCTGCCACAAAATCATTTCGCATTTAAAAGGCTTCGTTTCATATTCATATATTAGCACAGTCTTAATCAATGTTCTAGGCCGAAGTTCATTTTAATTTCAGACTTTGTCACGAAGTCATACTTGGCGGATGGAGGGGTATTTATATACTGTAAAAGAAAGATGTATGGCCACCACACCCGGTCCTCCGCCCTCCGCATCCAACCGCTACCGGCCACCTTCTTCAGGTCGTCGGTCCACCTGGCGGCTTTGGTGGCGTTTATTGTGTACAATACACAATAGTGTATTGTATTGTAAATGAGAAGCTCGCTATGTACTATGGTTCTGGTGGTAGTAGGCGGCCATGCCGTAATAAGCCTTAGCCTGGCAACGCAACATGTACCTACCAACATACCCATATAACTTTTAAACGGCGGACCGACTAAATCTAGTTTTTTACGACTCCTCATCATCAGGTTATTTTTGTCCCCACTGCAGGAGCACAACCCTCTCTCATCTGCCGGAGACAGACGGAGGATTTGGCCTACACTCCCCGCGCTGGCCAGACGGGTTGGGGAGCCCTGATTGATGTTTTATAATGTATTCCCTTAGTCGCCTTGTACGACATCCACGGGAAGAGTTGGAGTGGTCCTATTCTACTCTACCGGAAACCACACGGCTCCGTGCTCCTGCAGTGGAGATAAAAATAACCTGATGATGATGATTCCAAAGCTAGCACCTTCATCATCAGCCGAAATGTGTCCACTGCTGAACATAAGCCTCCCCAATAGAATGACACCCTTGGTGGGATGTCCATGGGGAATTTGCCACAATCACCATGCGTAGCAGGTAGATTGGTAAACGCAGTAAAGATTTTATTATATGTACACCGCTGCTGCCCGTATGTATGTATGTAAACGCTTTATTGTACCAAAAATAACAACAACAACAATAATAAAATAGGAATTAAACTGTGTACAACGACGGACTTATCCTACTTAGGGACGTTGCCCGTCCCTTGTGCAACCCTTAGTTGTCTTGACGACATCCACGGGAAGATTGGGGGTGGCCCTATTCTAAGCCGGGAACCAAGGGCTAGCACCTTATCCATTAATAAGTAAGTAGAATGAACTTAGTCATTTATCATAGCTCACCGACTGTATTGTTGAAATGGAAATGTTTTATTTTTTCTTTTTCCAATTTGCAAAGAATTCTACTAAAAGTTTTTCAGTATTCAGTACTGAGTGTCATATTTGTGAACATGGATCGAAATTAGGAAGTAATTTATATACTTGCTAGCGTTGTACACTTACCAGTTCTTATTTCGTAACTACCTTTTTATTTTTCTTTGATGTAATCTGGCTTTGAAGTAAGGCAATTTAGTCATTAATAAGTTACTTGAGAAAATATTTTTTGGTAGCTGTGTCGTTTATTTTTAACGAAAAAGAAAATAGAAACGGATTTATATTTTCTGTTTTAATAAAGTAGTAAAAATAGTCTTTGATACGTGCTCTGATGTAATTTTGTTTTCTGATAAAGATCAATTTATATTGTTAGATTATAGAGTATATCTCTAGTGGGAGAGCATAGGCTCCCCGACACTCCATATTTAATCCGTACACAATTGTGTGTGCGTGTAAATTATCGAGAGAGGGACAGCGTTATACATCAACACTAAGTGCTTCTCTTTCTAACTGGCTGCGTACTACACACCGTACTTTATTTTGCGGGCGACGTTAAAGCCCACCCTGACAAAAAACGTAAATTGCTTACTATTCCATTACGGCACAAAGTCAAATAAGTATACAAATATAAAAAAAAAATATTATATAGATTTTTGTCTCCACTGCAGGAGCACAACCCTCTCTCATCTGCCGGTGACAGACGGAGGCTTTGGCCTACACTCTCCGCGCTGGCCAGACGGGTTGGGGAGGCCTGATTGATGTTTTACGAGTATAATGTGTTCCCTTAGTCGCCTTGTACGACATCCACGGGAAGAGTTGGAGTGTAGATATACTTAGAACCAATTATAAAAACATCAAAAAGTAATTTTTTTTGTTTGTTAATATTTTTATATCATTAATATTATTTGAATTCAGGATAGGTCTGTTATTTAAATGACCACGCGGGCCCATAAAATAGTTTCCTCTACAATTTTTAGGGAACCTTTTTTACTGAAAAATATTTTTATTGACGGAACCTGTATGTTGTGCGTCATCATCATCAGCCTAAATACGTCCACTGCTGGACATAGGCCTCCCCAATAGAATACCACTTTTGTTAAGTTATCCATTGGGGGATTTGCCATAATCACCACGCTTGGCAGGCGGATTGGTGATCGCAGTAATGATCTTAACATACACATACAGGAGAAAGCTGCTGCCCGTCCCTGGTGCAATCCCTTAGTCGCCTTGACGACACCCACGGGAAAGATAGGGGTGGCCCTATTCTAAGCCGGGAACCACACAGCACAATGTTGTGTGTGACGCTGATATATTTTTTACATTGTTCCCAAAACAAAAAGAAATTAAAGGACGTCCCCAGATCACAGTCGCTTCTTAATTACATGTGCCGTTGATCCCGAGCTATCTAGTTACATCCTTTGTTGGGGGTCACGACAAAACGTACGGAAGTAAGAGTAGATACTCGTATACTTGTATTGTTGACACCCACACCGCACACACAATGGTGAATTGATGAACAGTCTACGATGACACACAGGGACGAATTCAGATAAGGAGGACCGTAGATTCATATTGTCATTGAACCTTTGGGTAAAAAATATATATTTAAGAAGTGCAAGACGATTTTATTTATCTATCTGAGATTATGTCTGACTTGACTTGATCTGACTGACGAAACTATCTTATCATTATCTTCTCAGGGGGCCAGGAAGACCTGGCGACACGTCGACCCTTCAGGATCTTTTGTGCCAAACCCCTGTCCGTCAGCGGTGCCCCAAGCCGATTTGGTGTTCTTCAAATACGCCTCAGAATTTTTGGCATATGCAGGTTTCCTTACGATGTTTTCCTTCACCGAAAGCCTGTGGTATTATAAATAAACCGTTCTTAAGTTTTGAAATACTCATTGGTACGGGCGGGGTTTGTACCAGGACCTCATGAACGTGAGGCGAGTGTACAACCAACCGGCTACCACGGCTCTGACGAAACTATTGGTGTGTAGTTACGCCCCTGAACGGGGAGTGTTAAGGTACAAAAGTACAAGGGACTTTATAATTTAATTTGTAGGGGGATCGAGCAAAGTTCTCCGGGTAGAAGCATCTGAACAAGTACCGGACACCTCCCCCGTGATTCGCACTATATGACCTAGATGTCGAAGACCTTGGGAGGTGGTGGGATTTTACGCTACTAACATCAAATCTAATTGTATTTTTCCTAGATGTCGTTATTTATCAGGTACAGATAGTCATTTAAGGGTACGTCGTATACAAGAGGTTTTCGTAATTCTTTTTTTACGTATCACGGAAATATTTTTTCTCCAATTTTCGTAACTTTCCTACACGTTCAAAATTTTAGCTCAGTCAGTCCAGTTTGCTCGCATCGTTATGACAGAAATCTAAAAATTAAAAAAATCCTTCATGTACGAACTCCGTACCGAAAGGAAAACCGTTAACAAGTTAGTTTTAAATGTATATTTATCGGTTTTCCTTTCTTACTGTACAATATAGTGTTTCGTATCGTAAATTTTCAGGTTGCTATGACAACCAGCCAACAAATTTTGTGCGATAAAGTGTATCGTGTCGTAAATCTTCTGGTTTCTGTGACAGTCAAGCCAACGAATGAATTGTGCAATAAATTTCATATTTTAAATCTTCTGATTTTTCTGACAAGCAAAACCAACCAATTTTGAGCAATGAAGAGTCTGGTATTGTAAATCTTCAAGTTTCAATGATAGCTAAGCCAACCAATGTTGGCAATAAAGTGTGTATTGTAATTTTCTGGTTGCTATGACTTCCAAGCTAACCATATTTGTGTAATAAAGTGTTTCGTATTGTAAATCTTTTGGTTTCTGCGACAGTCAAGCCAAATTGTATTGTATTGTAAATCTTGTGGTTTTTGTGACAAGCAAAGCCAACCAATTTTTTACGGAGTTAGGCGGCAAAAGGGCAGGCGGCCCAGCCTACATACAGCTGATAACCGGCCATCACTGCCGCCCATGACACCTGCGGACTTTGATAATACTTTTATTAGGCCGTATTGTAATAAAAATAAACTAAGGAAAATGTATTTATATCTAGGTTTCATAACCAGTGCTCTGAGTTGATTGAGTCGTTAACGTCCTATTAAAAAAACACCGTGTTATCATATAAGTATAACATGGATATGCATGTACATTATTATTTCAACGGTAGCTAAGTAATTAATCTACAAATTGAAAATTTTATGTTATTGCATCTTGCTCGTGCTTATACCCAACGATCTCTATGTACTACTAGATGGAGCATTCCAAACAATCGCTCTGTTCCACGAAACTGCGGCTCCGGGAGCCTCAACTCGGTTACATTCACAAAGAAACTTGCGCAGTTACTACGCAGAACAATTAATAATTAATAAATATTGACACTACGGGTAAATAGCGTCAATATTTAGAAAATAATTAATGTTGATAATTAAATTTCTGCGTAGTAACTGCACAAGTTTCAAATGAATGTGAACGAGTTGCGGCTCCTTGCGTAGAACAGAGCGATTGTTTGGAACGCTCCATCTAGTAGTACATAGAGATCGTTTCTTATACCTATTCTTTGTCATGAGATAAGTACCTATAAAGTTAAGTTGTGAATATTGTTATTTTAACATCATTTTTTATGTCCAAATTTATGTTTAATCATGAAAAAAGTTTTAATAGTCTTCTCTGTCACTGGTAGGCGGGCAGAAATCTCTTACAGATAATACATTAAGCATTACCATTTGTACATGTTATTTTTTTCCTTTCTTTTATGTTTATTTTTTCTTCTGTGTGTGCAATAAATTGTTACTTAAGTAGAAAAATAATTTTTTTTGGTAATTTTAAGTACAATAATGCAATGTTTTTTTTTACAATTTGTAGATGTATTTAATTACTTTGCTGCCGTTGATTTATAAATCAACGTTTGAATTAAACCCGTCGACGAACATTATTTCCCTTTATTTATTATTTACTAGCTGTACCCGCGGCTCCGCTTGCGTGGTATACAGAATCCGCTCTCGCTCTCGCTCCCAATCCCACACTAACTCTTACTACCACGCACACCCCCACTCCCAAGCCCACGCCCACGCTCACGCAAACGCCCATGCCCACTACAGCTCCAAATGTAGTCCTATTTGAATAGCACTGAACATTACATACTTCTTTGGTACATTTCATACTAATGTATTTGAAATCTAAAAATGCCCATAACTGTTTATTGAGTAAACTGAAAACTAAATGTTACTCCGAGTTAAGCCCTATGTTTATGTGAAAAGTCCATCAAAATCAGTTCGATAGTTTTTACGCGATGCGTGCACAAACTAACAGATAGACAATAATTCCAAAAACGTGTTCTCTTACCTATACGCTTAGACCTCCAATTTTTTTTTCCAAATATCTTCAATGTACAGAGACGTGTAGTTTACGTTTTTATTTATTAGATTAGAAAATGTCTTTTATTTTATTTTAAAGTATATGATCCATATTATTTAAAATAAATTGTAACAACAAGTGCAAACTAAATTAGTCCGTTATAAGTATTACTCGAATTCTGACCCTAAATCACTTTGTAAATCTTGATAAAGATGCGAATTGGGCATATCCATTTTAAGAACTGTGTGAATTCGAGTTATACTTAAATAACTCGAATTCTGACCCTAAATCACTTTGTAAATCTTGATAAAGATGCGAATTGGGCATATCCATTTTAAGAACTGTGTGAATTCGAGTTATACTTAAATAACTCGAATTCTGACCCTAAATCACTTTGTAAATCTTGATAAAGATGCGAATTGGGCATATCCATTTTAAGAACTGTGTGAATTCGAGTTATACTTAAATAACTCGAATTCTGACCCTAAATCACTTTGTAAATCTTGATAAAGATGCAAATTGGGCATATCCATTTTAAGAGCTGTGTGAATTCGAGTTATACTTAAATAACTCGAATTCTGACCCTAAATCACTTTGTAAATCTTGATAAAGATGCAAATTGGGCATATCCATTTTAAGAGCTGTGTGAATTCGAGTTATACTTAAATAACTCGAATTCTGACCCTAAATCACTTTGTAAATCTTGATAAAGATGCGAATTGGGCATATCCATTTTAAGAACTGTGTGAACAGATCATCTGTTTGTAACGTCAACAGCTCAAGCAGTTTCTGTCACTGTTAATAACACCCAGATAACAATGTCTGTCTGTCCGTACACATAAGATGATTCTATAACGGACCATTAGACGGAAAGATTTTCCTTATTATTTCCCTTTTTGTTCTCGTAAATAAGATCTGATATTAATTAAGAGCTCCAGTACATTATTTAATCATACGAAAAATAATTACTATTAATCTTGTTACCATCAGCATTCTTGATAAGTTCCTAAAGAACAACGATCTCTATGTACTACTAGATGGAGCGTTCCAAACAATCGCTCTGTTCCAAGCAACTAACTGCGGCTCCGGGAGCCGCAACTCGGTTACATTCACAGTGAAATTTATGCAGGTACAACGCAGAATATTTAATTATTTACTAAATATTGACGCTATTCGTCCGTACCGTCAATATCAAATGTTCTGCGTAGTAACTACACAAGTGTCATAGTGAATGTGAACGAGTTGCGGCTCCCGGAGCCGCAGTTAGTTGCTTGGAACAGAGCGATTGTTTGGAACGCTCCATCTAGTAGTACATAGAGATCGTTGTTCTTTAGGAACTTATCATTTAGGAACTTATCATAACTTATCAAGAATGCAGTCTCGTGGAACAGTGCGATTGTTTAGAACGCTCCATCTAGTAGCATATAGAGATAATTTTTAGATAGTTACTTTTGCTAAAGAATATTTATTTTTTTAATAAGTACGTGACTTCATGACAAAGGTCACCGACATCGTCGAAAGGATTAGCAGTGGGCGGGCCACATCTGTCAAATAGTACGATATGATTACTAAATCCAGCCAGGGTCAAATTACTGAAATTCGACTTCGTCCGAGCTGGAGTGACGCACACGGTGACGAGTTCTGGAATGGAGACCGCAGAACCGACGGTTTGTATAGAAGAAAGCGGCTGGTTAAAGAGTGCGGAGGACAGGATATCGTGGCGTTCATTGCGGAAGGCCTATGTCCAGCAGTGGACGTATAAGGGCTGATATGATGATAACGTGACTCCCGGTATGGAATGTAAACTTACAAGTTATAATATAATTTGAACATTCATGGACCGTACGTCAATAGACGGCATACTAAGGCAACAGTACGTTCATGGACGTCGTATTACATATTGATTCGTCGTCTATTGCCGCATCATGAACTCAGGTCACGTGGGCTGTGTATTCACCAGTGTTAATATACAAATATTCTTCATCATCATCATGTCAGCCTTTAGACGTCCACTGCTGGACATAGGCCTTCCCCAATGAACGCCACCACACCCGGTCCTCCGCCCTCCGCATCCAGCCGCTACCGGCCACCTTCTTTAGGTCGTCGGTTCATCTGGCGGCGGGGCGTCCCACCTTGCGCGTGCCAATCCGTGGTCTCCACTCCAGAACTCGTCTGCCCCAACGGCCGTCGGTTCTACGACAGATGTGGCCCGCCCACTGTCACTTCAGCCTGCTAATCCTTACAAATATTCTTATAGACTTGGTATTGTCACTTGTCAGTTGTCACATTCAACAACTGAAGGTACACTCAGCTACAGAATAAGTTGTTGTACACTCAGCTACAGAATAAGTTGTTGTTAGACAGATTTTATGGCTATCTCAGAAATGTGTCACTGATTTTCAGTGACAAATCTCTTATACATACATACATAATGCTCACGCCTTGGTCCCAGAGGGGTAGGCAGAGACGATGGATCGTTACTTTGCGCGATCCTGACACACCTCACTAGCCTTACTCACATTAATCAACCATAGCTCAAAATCATCAGATCTTAAATCTCTTATAGATTCTTACAATAACCCTTATTCAGTAGGCATTGTGATTCTATTGGGGAGGCCTATGTCCAGCAGTGGACGTATTTAGGCTAATGGTGATGATGATTTGCCGTGTGGTTTCCGGTAGAGTAGAATAGGACCACTCCAACTCTTCCCGTGGATGTCGTACAAGGCGACTAAGGGAATACATTATAAAACATCAATCAGGCCTCCCCAGCCCGTCTGGCCAGCGCGGGGAGTGTAGGCCAAATCCTCCGTCTGTGTGCAGTGGAGACAAAAATAACCTGATGATGATGATGATGATTGTGATAGTAATATGACTCCTGTTATGCTTGTCGTTAGTTACATTACTGCAGCGATTCTCAACATTTTTCGCATATAGATCATACAATTCACGTACATCCCTTTATTTTTCCCGAGGGGCGAGCGCGGGACACGGGGAGTTAACCCGAACCTATCCGAACGTCAGTATCTTAATGTACGTATGCACACGTTGATGATTAATGCGTACGATCGAAGTAACAATATAACGCATAGGTACAATGAAATGTAAGCGATTTAGAGTGTAGTGGGGTGTGCCTTCGTGAACTGTCCTATCTATACCTCTTATTAATGAAGTACTAGCTTTTGCCCGCGACTTCACTGATTTTAACGATTAATTTGGTTTCCCGTAGGAATGAGATGGGATGTTTTTTCGGGATAAAAACTATCCTATGTCCTATTCCAGGACCTAACCTATTATGTGTGCCAAGTTTCATCCCGATCCGTCCGGGTGGTTGAAGCGTGATTAGAGTAACAAACAACCAAACATCCAAACTTTCGTATTTATAATATTAGTGGGATGTGGTCGTTGTTTCTAAAATACCTCCTAGGTATATGGTAAATTTATAAACACAATTTTATAGCCTTTTTTGTTCTTATAGACTATAAAATGATGTTTAAAGACCGACAACGTGACATGGACCCAGACCATTTTTACAAAACACATATTTAAAAAATTGCTTTCTGGATAGACAAAATAATGGCGGCTTATGTTGCGAAGCCCAGCGTAACATTTTTTTTTTATATGCCAAGGTCCTCCTTTTAAGTAAAGATATACCTGTGTTAGGAGGACCCCGCTTTTCCCTGAGTGGATTGGTTAATATAATTTATTAATTTATTACAATATAAAGTATACCTGTATTCTTTACATTAGGTGGTACACGTACCACAGTTTGAGGACAACTGTATTATACAGTGTACTATTTGTATCGTCCTTTCGACGAGGCAATAATATATTAATATATTTCCTCTCTGGCAACTCCCGGGTTCGGAAGCAATAAAGAATTTTCTTTACATGTCACCGCCAGCCTGTCTCTGGTTATGATTGGCCGAATGGGTTATGCTAGAGTGGTATTCTCTGTCCTTTTCATTCTTGTTTGAATGTCATTATGGTCTAAGTATCCCTTTCTCTCGCTAGTAAATTAGCTTGATGATGCGATGCCTCGTTTGTGTAATAGATATAGTAGTTTATATGGGGATATGGGTATGAAAAAAGGCTTTGCACTATACTCTCGTTGTTGTTAGTATAATGAAGTATTTCCTTAGAAAATTTGATAGTTTTTATTTTATTTTAAAATCTAGTCAGGAGGCTAGGCTTTTTTTTCTGTAAAATATTTAACTGTTTAAGAATATTGCAAACTCTAAAATAATTCATTATTCTTAGTATAATAATTTACATGTAAACATTCATAATGCTCACGCCTTGGTCCTAGAGGGGAAGGCAGAGACGATGTAGCGCCACTTTGCACAATCAAATGTCGCAAAGCTACTTTCCTTCGCCCGCTTTTCGCCCCATGATACCCCTTGACGTGATGTGTTGCGAACAACATCGCCGCCTTTTATATTCGATTAAGAAAAGGTAATTTCATATTCATCACCATCAACATCATCGTACTCCCACTGCTGAACGTAAGCCTCCGCAAAGAATACACTTTCGGTGGGCTGTCCATTGGAGGAGTTGCCATAATCACCACGCTTGACAGGCGGATTGGTGATCGCAGTACATATCTTTATATACACAGGACAGCGCTGTTAGTGAATTGTAATATTTTCCTATTTATTTTACTGCTAAGCTGGGCGGCGGCAGGAGAATTATAGATTTTGAGTTTAATGGTAAACAAAATCATAAACATTTTATAAATCCCTGAAAAAATCCCGGAATCCTACTAATATTACAAACGCGAAAGTTTGTAAGTATGGATGGATGTTTGTTACTCTGTCACGTAAAAACTACAGAATGGATATTAATGAAACTTTACAATAATATAGCTTATACATCAGAATAACACATAGGCTACAATTATAAAGATATTGTGTGAATTGTCTAAAATATCAAGTAAGAAATACATAATAATTTGTGATGTTAAGTTGTCCACGCGGGCGATGTCGCGGGCGACAGCTAGTATGCAATAAATGATACTACCTAAATCCGACCCCTGGTCATCATGCTCGCATCAGTTTCAGATGAACAGAGTTAATTCGGCGTTACATACAGCTATAGCACTGCCAGTTGTCATTACCCTGGCCATCACACTCGCATCAGTTTCAGAGTTAATTCGGCGTTACATACAGTTATAGCACTGCCAGTTGTCATTACCCTGGCCATCACACTCGCATCAGTTTCAGAGTTAATTCGGCGTTACATACAGTTATAGCACTGCCAGTTGTCATTACCCTGGCCATCACACTCGCATCAGTTTCAGAGTTAATTCGGCGTTACATACAGTTATAGCACTGCTATATTTCATTCCAGATTATAAGTCCTATGAAAACAAACGCATTTGCGTCTCGAAAACAAAATACACAATAGATGGTGTTCCTAAGTGGACTGCAAAGTTTACATGGTAATACAAACCTGTTTTTGCTGCTGGTGACCCTTTCATGTATATGTTACCGAGACGTAAATAGCGTTGGTTTTCATAGGACTATGAATCTGGAATGAAATATAGTTGTCAATAGCCCACGAGTCATTTGCTCTTTGCCCCGGTGCGGCGGAGGCAGCTGCCTTACCCTATTACATCCAGCGATCGGTACTGTCTGCCACACACTGCCAGACACAAGACGTCTTACTTACTTACAGGAACGCTTTACTTTCACCCGCCCCTCTGATGTCCCTTGTCGTTCTCACATTAGATCTCTTCTTAAAATTCCTTCTCATAAAAGTGACTTCTGCTCCTATTCTTTTACTGTTCATGCGGTCAGGCTGTGGAACTCACTGCCCCCCTCCATACGCGTCTCTCAGACGACTTCTGTGTTCAGATCACGAGTTAAAGAGCACTACCTTACTCTCTGTCAATAATATATCGTATATTTTTTTATAAATATACAAAAAAAATATATACGAAAATATTTAGACTACTCCCAAGTGGCATTCGGGGTTCTATATAAGATGTATAGTGGTTCACATGTACTCCACAAGCTGTGTAAGTCAGCTGTATAAGAGCTGTATAGCTTGCTATACAGCTCTTATAGAACCAGTTTGGGCACAAATTAGACAGCCTTAAGTTCACTATGGCTGTACATTAGCGTTATATTAGCAGTTTAAGTAGTAACATCGGGCTTAAAGGCTGACTTACGGCGCTATATGGGACACATGTGAACCATACAACGTCCATGAGCGTAATAAAGAGTAACAAGTGGCTAAATACACAGCCTTCACAGTTATAAAATCCCACAAAAGTACTCCAGTGCTACCTAAAGTTCACGTGTGTCCTAAATTATTTCTTTTATTTATTAATTTTCCTCATTTAGTTTGGTTTTGTGTGTACGCCCGGCCATCAGAAACATTAACTCCGGCGGATATCAATTGGATAAAAATTTATGATAACACGCGGTAAGTATACCTGTTTTAAATACTTAATAATGTTAAATGCCATGGGAATGCAACTTTATCGTGAAATGTATACATATTTACAGCTAAAATATTCACGCGCCTCTGTAAAAACGCGATATTCATTTTAAAATATTTAAAACTGGCTGAGAGGAAATCTACAATTTTCAGTTTTTGATATTATATTGGCATTATAATTATACTACGGTAATTAATTAAAACATGAAACCAAAACTCAATCGCTCTATCTGCGTATTTTGTGATAAATCTGCATGATAATTTTGGAGATTTATATGGTAAATATTTTAGGTTACGTGAACAAAATGGTGGAAATGAAATACGGCTAGAGCGTATATAGGTTCACATGTGTTCTGTTAGAATGCTGTTGGCTATATGAAGTCCCACATTTGTACCACTATAGAACCAAAGTCTATAAATGTATTCTAATGTGAACTTATGTACAGCTTTAAGATGTAATTCAGGTCAATTGTGATCATCGTTTTATTCTTTCATATACTGAAATTTTAGAGATCCGCAATAATAATTATTGTCCGTTAAATCGCCTAGCCCAGGTACTAAGTCAAGTATGAATACCTAAAGTACAAATTTTGTAACAAACTAACAAAAAACACTTTTTGTTTTCGTGTGAGCCACACAGTTTGGTGTCAGAGTATTCAGAGTAAAATAGTAAAAAAGGTTATTTTAATGACCACAAACAACTCCTACTACAGCTACTAGCTGTATAACAGTCTAAAACAAGTAAACATAACAGCCTTTGGCTGTATAAATGACCACGTGTGTTCTATTAATATGCTAGCTGTATAACATCGTACAAGTAGACCGTTAAACAGCGATTGCCGTATCTCTACCCTCCTATAATGCTCTTAGTCAGCCGGCTGACTAAAGGACAGTTGTTAGAGTATTATAACACCAACAACCGTATAAAAGTATAACTCTACACTCCTATAAGTCCCTTAGACAGGTATAGGTGGTGTTAATTGCAATAATGCAGCTTATACATCACGAGTGAACTGTAATAATGCTTTAAGTTCACATGGGAACTAAATGTGTACTCTTAAATGGAGTAAAATGCTACTTGGGCTGCCTCTCCATAATCCCTTGTCTTCACCGCAGGTTAGCTGGAAAAAATTTCTTTAGAAATAAGCTTATCCTTTTGTATAATTTTCTTTTTTTGTGTTGTTTCTTTGCATATTTGTGTGTACAATAAACTATAAAATAAAAAATAAAATAAATGAGACGTACTTATAAAATAACAATTATCTAAAAGTTAAGTAGAGAAACAAGATGCTTGTTTTTCTAAAAGATCTTCATAATGCATGCCTTGCTTACATACATGTCTTGTGTATCAGGCCCACCGTCAGTGTCCACGTCTCCGCGCCGTGACATGACAGGCAGGACGCGCTGATTAAATACTTTTGTCTTTAAACATTGTGGAATAGGCGACGTGAAGACTTGATGCAGTTTTCCGAACCCTGATATAATATTGCACTAGGCATACTCGGAAATCCTTTTTCATGCTATTTTCCTTCACCGAAAAGCCTGTGGAAATCGATATTAGGAAAACTTATGTCATCATTGTATCGATGACCCAAGATAGAATGGTGAAGTGGGCGCGACGCGCGTGCCTACAATATGCAATATATTCCAAAAACTATTTGATTACTCGTTTCGGGTAAACATCTACAAAACGTCTGCAAAAGTGCCAAATTGCGCGGTTTCCGACTGCATACCTAACTGTATCTCCTCACTAGAAACGTGACCGACTCCGCACTAGAGACTCCGCACGTGCTGAGTCCGAAAATTGGCACGCGCAAGACTGAATTAAACACATGGATATAAAGGTTCTATCTTGATATGATTTCTATGGGACCAACACTGTCGTTCAGTAATGTTAATTCAGCTTCGCAAAATCTTTATTAATTCTTTAATAAATAAATAAATATCTCAGACATTCACACCAATTATCCAGTTCCAAACTAGGCAGAGCCTGTGGTATGGTTACTAGATAACGGATAGACATAAATAAATATATAAACATCCAAGACTTGGGTACCAACATTCATATTCATCATACGAATATTTGCCCCTAGCGGGATTCGAACCCGCAACCTCCGGCGCGGCAGTCCGAGAGTTACCCGTTCCGCCACGGAGGTCGTCTGTCTGTAATTGTATGCAAACTTGATTTTTAAAAGATGTGTTGCGTGAAGTTTGTTGCGCCGTTTCTTCTTCACAGCGCTAACACCTAGGAAGCGGTAGTCGATAAAAAAATGACGTGTATAAATGTACCAAGTGTACTCATATGCAATAAATGATTTTGACTTTGACTTGACAGTGGCTAGCAATGGGATACTCGAACCTACATCCGATCACCATTAGGATGTCATTCATTAAGATTTATAATAATAGTAAGAACTCCGTGTGGGCTCGCTTCCGGCTTTGATGCAGAAGGCGGTAGATACTGCTGGACACCGCCCAGATTGTCCGCCGGTTACTCTAGCTGTCGCCCTGACCTCCGGCCGCTTGGACTCCTCAGCCGGAAGAAGTCCGTCTGGCCATTTTGATTTTGCTGGCCAGACGAGACTAGAACTTAGAAACCCAAAATAATAAATAATAAGCCGTATAACCTAGTTACAACAATGTATATGGCATGCGAACGTGGGAATATATGTTACCACTAATTGTAAATGAATTGCCGAAAGAAATACAAAATACCTATGTAAACAGTAAAAAATACAAAAATGTAATAAAAAAACACTACCTTCAGTAGAGGAAAACAAGTAAGAATAGGTTATTATATAAGTACAATTCAAGGTTGCATCGATACATTTATTTTGTCATCTGTTATGTACTTAACTCCCGTTATAATGTACAACAAGTGTTAGCATGGTCCGCTGTGACGAGCGGCCTCACCGCACATAGGACAAACCCAAGAGGTTTATTATGTGTGAGTTAGACATAAGATGTATTTTCTTATTAATGTTAAATAAATAAAAATAAAAAAAACTACAACAACAAAAAAAATTCAGATACTAATAAACATATATTTTCATAGCATTCTACCATAATATTCTGCCTGTATACCTATGTCAAAGTCACATTAAACATTATCTGACCATCGATTTCCAAAATTACCGCGCGAAGTGTTAAATAAACATTTGAAGAGACCTAACTCCCAAATTGCCGCGATCTATTTCAAGATACCGAAAAACGAAAGTGGGCGATCTAATATAGAAAGTGCCTACGTTCTTAAGTATCTTCGCAAATGGAATCCCGTAAGCAGTACTTCAGCTTACATTAGCGTGTGGCTGACTGTACTTTACCCACGTCACCCGCCGGCTAAACAGTTGTTTATTTTTATTGCTCCTACAAACAGGTGAAAATAAACATTGTGTAATAGATACAGGGAGGCATTTAGGGCCCCTTCATTACGGAATAAATAAACCCAATATATGACGCTTATATAAATTTTTACAACAACAACAAAAAGTAGTACATATCTTTATATACACAGGACAGCGCTGTTAGTGAATTGTAATATTTTCCTATTATTTTACTGCTAAGCTGGGCGGCGGCAGGAGAATTATAGATTTTGAGTTTAATGGTAAACAAAATCATAAACATTTTATAAATCCCTGAAAAAATCCCGGAATCCTACTAATATTACAAACGCGAAAGTTTGTAGGTATGGATGGATGTTTGTTACTCTGTCACGTAAAAACTACAGAATGGATATTAATGAAACTTTACAATAATATAGCTTATACATCAGAATAACACATAGGCTACAATTATAAAGATATTGTGGGAATTGTCTAAAATATCAAGTAAGAAATACATAATAATTTGTGATGTTAAGTTGTCCACGCGGGCGAAGTCGCGGGCGACAGCTAGTATGCAATAAATGATACTACCTAAATCCGACCCCTGGTCATCATGCTCGCATCAGTTTCAGATGAACAGAGTTAATTCGGCGTTACATACAGCTATAGCACTGCCAGTTGTCATTACCCTGGCCATCACACTCGCATCAGTTTCAGAGTTAATTCGGCGTTACATACAGTTATAGCACTGCCAGTTGTCATTACCCTGGCCATCACACTCGCATCAGTTTCAGAGTTAATTCGGCGTTACATACAGTTATAGCACTGCCAGTTGTCATTACCCTGGCCATCACACTCGCATCAGTTTCAGAGTTAATTCGGCGTTACATACAGTTATAGCACTGCTATATTTCATTCCAGATTATAAGTCCTATGAAAACAAACGCATTTGCGTCTCGAAAACAAAATACACAATAGATGGTGTTCCTAAGTGGACTGCAAAGTTTACATGGTAATACAAACCTGTTTTTGCTGCTGGTGACCCTTTCATGTATATGTTACCGAGACGTAAATAGCGTTGGTTTTCATAGGACTATGAATCTGGAATGAAATATAGTTGTCAATAGCCCACGAGTCATTTGCTCTTTGCCCCGGTGCGGCGGAGGCAGCTGCCTTACCCTATTACATCCAGCGATCGGTACTGTCTGCCACACACTGCCAGACACAAGACGTCTTACTTACTTACAGGAACGCTTTACTTTCACCCGCCCCTCTGATGTCCCTTGTCGTTCTCACATTAGATCTCTTCTTAAAATTCCTTCTCATAAAAGTGACTTCTGCTCCTATTCTTTTACTGTTCATGCGGTCAGGCTGTGGAACTCACTGCCCCCCTCCATACGCGTCTCTCAGACGACTTCTGTGTTCAGATCACGAGTTAAAGAGCACTACCTTACTCTCTGTCAATAATATATCGTATATTTTTTTATAAATATACAAAAAAAATATATACGAAAATATTTAGACTACTCCCAAGTGGCATTCGGGGTTCTATATAAGATGTATAGTGGTTCACATGTACTCCACAAGCTGTGTAAGTCAGCTGTATAAGAGCTGTATAGCTTGCTATACAGCTCTTATAGAACCAGTTTGGGCACAAATTAGACAGCCTTAAGTTCACTATGGCTGTACATTAGCGTTATATTAGCAGTTTAAGTAGTAACATCGGGCTTAAAGGCTGACTTACGGCGCTATATGGGACACATGTGAACCATACAACGTCCATGAGCGTAATAAAGAGTAACAAGTGGCTAAATACACAGCCTTCACAGTTATAAAATCCCACAAAAGTACTCCAGTGCTACCTAAAGTTCACGTGTGTCCTAAATTATTTCTTTTATTTATTAATTTTCCTCATTTAGTTTGGTTTTGTGTGTACGCCCGGCCATCAGAAACATTAACTCCGGCGGATATCAATTGGATAAAAATTTATGATAACACGCGGTAAGTATACCTGTTTTAAATACTTAATAATGTTAAATGCCATGGGAATGCAACTTTATCGTGAAATGTATACATATTTACAGCTAAAATATTCACGCGCCTCTGTAAAAACGCGATATTCATTTTAAAATATTTAAAACTGGCTGAGAGGAAATCTACAATTTTCAGTTTTTGATATTATATTGGCATTATAATTATACTACGGTAATTAATTAAAACATGAAACCAAAACTCAATCGCTCTATCTGCGTATTTTGTGATAAATCTGCATGATAATTTTGGAGATTTATATGGTAAATATTTTAGGTTACGTGAACAAAATGGTGGAAATGAAATACGGCTAGAGCGTATAT
Organism: Esperia sulphurella; assembly: GCA_947086405.1. Lineage (NCBI taxonomy): Eukaryota > Metazoa > Arthropoda > Insecta > Lepidoptera > Oecophoridae > Esperia > Esperia sulphurella. The sequence continues at coordinate 16,408,605 of OX352261.1, forward strand.
AGGTTCACATGTGTTCTGTTAGAATGCTGTTGGCTATATGAAGTCCCACATTTGTACCACTATAGAACCAAAGTCTATAAATGTATTCTAATGTGAACTTATGTACAGCTTTAAGATGTAATTCAGGTCAATTGTGATCATCGTTTTATTCTTTCATATACTGAAATTTTAGAGATCCGCAATAATAATTATTGTCCGTTAAATCGCCTAGCCCAGGTACTAAGTCAAGTATGAATACCTAAAGTACAAATTTTGTAACAAACTAACAAAAAACACTTTTTGTTTTCGTGTGAGCCACACAGTTTGGTGTCAGAGTATTCAGAGTAAAATAGTAAAAAAGGTTATTTTAATGACCACAAACAACTCCTACTACAGCTACTAGCTGTATAACAGTCTAAAACAAGTAAACATAACAGCCTTTGGCTGTATAAATGACCACGTGTGTTCTATTAATATGCTAGCTGTATAACATCGTACAAGTAGACCGTTAAACAGCGATTGCCGTATCTCTACCCTCCTATAATGCTCTTAGTCAGCCGGCTGACTAAAGGACAGTTGTTAGAGTATTATAACACCAACAACCGTATAAAAGTATAACTCTACACTCCTATAAGTCCCTTAGACAGGTATAGGTGGTGTTAATTGCAATAATGCAGCTTATACATCACGAGTGAACTGTAATAATGCTTTAAGTTCACATGGGAACTAAATGTGTACTCTTAAATGGAGTAAAATGCTACTTGGGCTGCCTCTCCATAATCCCTTGTCTTCACCGCAGGTTAGCTGGAAAAAATTTCTTTAGAAATAAGCTTATCCTTTTGTATAATTTTCTTTTTTTGTGTTGTTTCTTTGCATATTTGTGTGTACAATAAACTATAAAATAAAAAATAAAATAAATGAGACGTACTTATAAAATAACAATTATCTAAAAGTTAAGTAGAGAAACAAGATGCTTGTTTTTCTAAAAGATCTTCATAATGCATGCCTTGCTTACATACATGTCTTGTGTATCAGGCCCACCGTCAGTGTCCACGTCTCCGCGCCGTGACATGACAGGCAGGACGCGCTGATTAAATACTTTTGTCTTTAAACATTGTGGAATAGGCGACGTGAAGACTTGATGCAGTTTTCCGAACCCTGATATAATATTGCACTAGGCATACTCGGAAATCCTTTTTCATGCTATTTTCCTTCACCGAAAAGCCTGTGGAAATCGATATTAGGAAAACTTATGTCATCATTGTATCGATGACCCAAGATAGAATGGTGAAGTGGGCGCGACGCGCGTGCCTACAATATGCAATATATTCCAAAAACTATTTGATTACTCGTTTCGGGTAAACATCTACAAAACGTCTGCAAAAGTGCCAAATTGCGCGGTTTCCGACTGCATACCTAACTGTATCTCCTCACTAGAAACGTGACCGACTCCGCACTAGAGACTCCGCACGTGCTGAGTCCGAAAATTGGCACGCGCAAGACTGAATTAAACACATGGATATAAAGGTTCTATCTTGATATGATTTCTATGGGACCAACACTGTCGTTCAGTAATGTTAATTCAGCTTCGCAAAATCTTTATTAATTCTTTAATAAATAAATAAATATCTCAGACATTCACACCAATTATCCAGTTCCAAACTAGGCAGAGCCTGTGGTATGGTTACTAGATAACGGATAGACATAAATAAATATATAAACATCCAAGACTTGGGTACCAACATTCATATTCATCATACGAATATTTGCCCCTAGCGGGATTCGAACCCGCAACCTCCGGCGCGGCAGTCCGAGAGTTACCCGTTCCGCCACGGAGGTCGTCTGTCTGTAATTGTATGCAAACTTGATTTTTAAAAGATGTGTTGCGTGAAGTTTGTTGCGCCGTTTCTTCTTCACAGCGCTAACACCTAGGAAGCGGTAGTCGATAAAAAAATGACGTGTATAAATGTACCAAGTGTACTCATATGCAATAAATGATTTTGACTTTGACTTGACAGTGGCTAGCAATGGGATACTCGAACCTACATCCGATCACCATTAGGATGTCATTCATTAAGATTTATAATAATAGTAAGAACTCCGTGTGGGCTCGCTTCCGGCTTTGATGCAGAAGGCGGTAGATACTGCTGGACACCGCCCAGATTGTCCGCCGGTTACTCTAGCTGTCGCCCTGACCTCCGGCCGCTTGGACTCCTCAGCCGGAAGAAGTCCGTCTGGCCATTTTGATTTTGCTGGCCAGACGAGACTAGAACTTAGAAACCCAAAATAATAAATAATAAGCCGTATAACCTAGTTACAACAATGTATATGGCATGCGAACGTGGGAATATATGTTACCACTAATTGTAAATGAATTGCCGAAAGAAATACAAAATACCTATGTAAACAGTAAAAAATACAAAAATGTAATAAAAAAACACTACCTTCAGTAGAGGAAAACAAGTAAGAATAGGTTATTATATAAGTACAATTCAAGGTTGCATCGATACATTTATTTTGTCATCTGTTATGTACTTAACTCCCGTTATAATGTACAACAAGTGTTAGCATGGTCCGCTGTGACGAGCGGCCTCACCGCACATAGGACAAACCCAAGAGGTTTATTATGTGTGAGTTAGACATAAGATGTATTTTCTTATTAATGTTAAATAAATAAAAATAAAAAAAACTACAACAACAAAAAAAATTCAGATACTAATAAACATATATTTTCATAGCATTCTACCATAATATTCTGCCTGTATACCTATGTCAAAGTCACATTAAACATTATCTGACCATCGATTTCCAAAATTACCGCGCGAAGTGTTAAATAAACATTTGAAGAGACCTAACTCCCAAATTGCCGCGATCTATTTCAAGATACCGAAAAACGAAAGTGGGCGATCTAATATAGAAAGTGCCTACGTTCTTAAGTATCTTCGCAAATGGAATCCCGTAAGCAGTACTTCAGCTTACATTAGCGTGTGGCTGACTGTACTTTACCCACGTCACCCGCCGGCTAAACAGTTGTTTATTTTTATTGCTCCTACAAACAGGTGAAAATAAACATTGTGTAATAGATACAGGGAGGCATTTAGGGCCCCTTCATTACGGAATAAATAAACCCAATATATGACGCTTATATAAATTTTTACAACAACAACAAAAAGTAATTGATTCTCTAGCCATACGTAATCATTTCGGATAATATCCGGCGATTTAACAATCCATGTCGTACTCTCTAACCCTCATGTGACATATTATGATAAGCGTTTGGCATCTAACTATGATAGTTAGACTCCAAACTTAATGATCACGCTTTGGTCCCAGAGGGGTAGACAGAGACAATGTATCGCCACTTTACGCGATCCTTATAAGCGTCGCAAAGCTCTCGTCGAAAATCTCCTTCGCCCGCTTTATGCTTAATGGCTTTTAAGTATCGTCCAAAATTCTTACAGAGTAAATCTCTGAACGCTGTATTGATTGAGGATTAATTTAAATAAAATATAAATTATACCTAGTTGAAAGAATAAAGTTTAAGTTAAAGTTTAATTGTTGTCCATTGCCCTGGGAATAAAATGATTTATTTAGTCTGCTAATACCTACCTATTTCACAGGCTCATATTTTTGTGGGCCTCATGCCATAAATAAGGGCCGTACCGGGCCTCAAAGTACTTTATCTGTCCCTGGACAGGTTAAACAATTGAGAGCGTGACATGTGTATACAATACTGTTGTGTTAAAAAAACACTGTAGTCCGTAGCCCGATAAAAATTTATCGGGCTAAGGATTACAGTGTTTTTGCATAAATATGCAATTAAATGATTTATGGCAGTTTATGGGCCATGCTATGGGGCCTTTATTTTCAATGCTATGGAGTAGCTCCTCTCGTGGCTGTACAGAGTGGGAAATAGGTTATCACGTTCCTTTATTTTTTCGAATTCGTAGGATTTATTGGCCTATAGATGATTTATGATCAAGTCAGGCATTTTCATAGCGAAAAGTAAAATGCAAACGTAAAATAAAGTGGGATTGACCGTATTTACTTTTCGCTATGAAAACTCCGGACCTTGGTCATCATTGATGAATAATTGCATAAATTCATCGTGTTATGGGGTACAGTGTTTTTTTTTTATTACAACATTGTAAACAATTATCACGTTCTCAATTGTTGACCTGTCCAGGAACCTTGGTCATTAGTAGATTCCTTCTTGGTAGTACCAGAATCACTACAAAAAAGATCATCATCATCATCAGGTTATTTTTGTCTCCACTGCAGGAGCTCAACCCTCTCTCATCTGCCGGAGACAGACGGAGGCTTTGGCCTACACTCTCCGCGCTGGCCAGACGGGTTGGGGAGGCCTGATTGATGTTTTATAATGTGTTCCCTTAGTCGCCTTGTACGACATCCACGGGAAGAGTTGGAGTGTAGATATACTTAGAACCAATTATAAAAACATCAAAAAGTATTTTTATTTGTTTGTTAATATTTTTATGTCATTAATATTATCTGAATTCAGGATAGGTCTGTTGTGTGGATTTAGGCCTGTTTTTTTACAAAAAAGATCAATTCAATCTAATGCTCGTCAGGATCAAAGCGCAAGCCCAATACGGTCAAACCTAGCTTTGACTAATCAAGCCTAGAAAACCCGTCAAGGGCCGATTGTTGGCTCCAGCGCTTCGCCTACAGGTGACGTGGCAAACTCGCTTTGCTCTGTGTGCTTTGGATGGTCGGCCTACTGCATTTTTTTATACATAATTATATATCGATGGGTCGGTTCAATAGGGGAACAGCCGGCCTTTACTAGTTGAAAAAGACACAATCTTAAGTACCTATCTATTACCACACTATACATATATGACTGGGCAAGCATAGTGTGGGAGGCCCCTTGGCTAGATGGAGCGACGATCTGCATAAGGCGGCTGGCAGAAACTGGATAAGAAGAACCGAGTATCGGGTTCAGTGGCGCACCTTGGGAGAGGCCTATGTCCAACAGTGGACTCTTTCGGGCTGATGATGATGATGACATATATGCTGAAACCATAAGAAAATTACACTAATTTTTACGAGAGTTTAAAATGTAATATCTCTGAACAGTGCTTTTCGAGATATTTCCCTATTAAATACTACATTTGTCTATTTACAAACCAGGATTTTCTCCAGGACGATGAAAATTTGACAAAGAGGAAATGACAATAACAACATCCAGACCGGGACCGTTTTGTACTATTATACAAAGTGGTCTGTCCCTGGTGGGAATCGAACCCACAACCTCTGGCCCTCGAGTCTGATAACCAAGCTACTAGACCAATGAGGCAGTCGGTTAGTAAAATCTGAGTTAGACTGGACTTTAGACTTTAACTATAACATATATAGATAAATCAGACAGTATATATGCAGTATCAATACATACATAATGCTCACGCCTTGATCCCAGAGGGATAGGCAGACACGATTTAGCGCCACTTTGCGCAATCTAATGTCGCAAAGTGGCTTTCCTTCAGTATTAATTTGACGACCTACGTGGCGGAACGGGTAGCTCTCGGCCTGCCACGCCTGAGTTTGCGGGTTCGAATGCCGCTAGGGGCAAATGTTCGTATGATGAATATGAATGTTTGTACCCAAGTCTTGGATGTTTATATATTTATTTAATTAAGTTTATCCGTTATCTAGTAACCATGACACAGGCTCCGTCTAATTTGGGACCGGATAATTGGTGTGAATGCATGACATTATTATATTGTTATTATTATTAATGTACCTATTTTAAAAATAATTTTTAAGCGTATATGTTTACAAAATACCTACCTACTAGTAGCTGATAGATGTCAAAGAGGAATTCTTGAATTTCGGACCAATTCTGGTTGAAAGCGCCTAGACCGGATATTGGATATTTGACAATCTTATTCACGCTCCGGGGCGGGTGGTGTGAATTCCAAAACTATTTGAAGTTTCTCCTAGGGCTCTCAGAAGATTACCATATTTCGCAGACCTCCGGTTGCTTACTACTATTCTGAGCAGTGAGTGGCCTTTTACAGTAAACTTACGATATATAGAATAGAATAATCATTTATTGGCTGAAACACATATGTAATCGTCCAGTATCGCCAAGCGATTATTGCGTAAATTAAATATATAAGATGACAAAAGAAAAATCTTATATCAAAACCGTGTACAGTATTTAAAAACTATATTTTTATAATTTTTATTATATTAACATCAATTATTGAAAAAAAAAACGCTAATTATATTAAATTTGATTTTAAAGAATTCCATACATTTGCTACGGGCCTCAAAGTGCCTTTAATTTCCTAATTTTAAGGGTGATGAGAAACTTTATACTGATAACAAAACTTCTAATTTAGAAGACTACCTCGTAGGCCTAGTGGCTTGGTTATTGGAGTCGAGAGCAAGATGTCGTAGGTTCGATTCCCACTGGGGACAGACAACTTTGTACGAGTTGGTCGCGGTCTGAATGTTAGATTAGTGAATTGTCCAATTCTTGTCTAATTCCCATAGCACAGGAGAAAATCCTAGTTTTGGATTAGACAAGTGAATGTATAGTAGAGTAAAAATGTAATATTTATTATTATTTATTGCCTCGAATTGCGCAAAAGTAGTCCCCAGTGGGAATCGAACCCACCGACTTCTGGCGCTTTTTAGTCCAATGACCAAGCCAACGAGGCGGTCATCGGAGATGGTTCAGTTATTTTGTACCGATGTAAAACCATGTCTCATCATCAGCCTATATACGTCCACTGCTGAACATAAGCCTCCCCAATAGAATGCCTCCTTTGGTTGGCTTTCCATTGGGGGATTTGTCATAATCACCACGCTTGGTAGACGGATTGGTGATCACAGTAATGATCTTAATATACACAGGAGAACGCTGCTGCCCACCCCTGGTGCAATCCCTTAGTCGCCTTGACGACACCCACGGGAAGATTTTGGGTGGCCCTATACTAAGCCGGGAACCACACGGCACCATGTCTGTATCATTGATATTCATCAAAACAATTATTCCAACGAGAGTCGCCGTGCGACGGGAATGGGGTAACTGTAACTATCTTTCACAATATCAAGGACTGTATACAATTCATGTAAATGTAAGCCAGGACCGGATTTAGTCTGTTCAAGGGACTGGGAGGTAAATAAATAATAAGTAAATATCTCAGATATTCACACCAATTATCCAGTATCAAGCTAGGCAGAGCCTGTGCTATGGTTATTAGATAACGGATAAACATACTTAAATAAATATATGTTTGACTTGGGTACAAACATTCATATTTCATCATACGAACATTTGCCCCTAGCGGGATTCGAACCCACAACCTCCGGCGTGGCAGTCCGAGAGCTACCCATTTCGCCAAGAAACCTTATATCCGATTTCTTGGTTTTGATATCTCCAATGAACACTACACCAACTTAAATTTGGGTCAATTTTGTTTTTATCAAAATCAAGTCGTCACAGGTTACATATTTTTCCCCCAACTTTCTGCGGGATTATTTTCCCCGAACTTTCTGCGCGATCCAGTTCTTGCAGGCAATAAAAAGTATTCCCAGTGCAAAGTATGAATAATTGTATAACCTACTTCACACATTTATAACTATGTTCAGGCAGCCCAGCCCTATTGCAGATTTTGACTATTATCTATAAAACTCGAAGATTAGAGTTTTATAAAAGTTAATCTGTGCAAGAAAGCCTACTATAAGTTAGATCACTACTTAAATGATAAAAGTCCATGGAGTGCTTGATGGCTCAGCATAGGTAGACTTAATGATTGTAATGAATAAGATAAATCAAAGGTAGGTAGGGCCCTGTGCCGTTGGGTTTGTTGCCACTTCTTCCCCTCGGTTATACAGGTGGAAGTGGAGTAGTTTTAGGCAGAATTTGACGTCAAAAAGAGAATAATGTATTCCAATTTTGAAAATAAATATTTTGATTTTTGATTTTGATTTTTGATGTGGGCATGCAATCAAAACTTTTACTCTGTTTTTGATCTTTTGTGAAATTTAGAACTGTAGATAATATTAAGAATTAACTCATGCTATTTAATTAATATGCTCCCTAAATTTTAAGAAAAAATATTTTATTACTATTACATTACTTTTTAATGTTTTTATAAATATTTTTTTGCGGATTTGAGATATGTTGACTCGATTTTGATAAAAATAAAATTGACCCAAATTTAAGTTTGCGTATTGTTCATTGGAGGTATCTAAATCACTTATAGAGTATGACGTATTCGTAACTCATTAGAGCATGTAATAGAATAAATTAGTGTCCTTTTCACAATAAGTGATTTATCATATGCAACATCGAAAGATAGGATGATAATTCATGTATTCATCAGCAACACTTAGTTCACCAAAGCAAACAAGTAAACAGGAAAAATATATTTTTATTACCTATAATAAATATACTTCTAAGCCTACAGGGTAATAATTCTCATAATTGATGTTTTTGTAATATAAATAGCTGCAGTAATTTAGGCAAGTTAGGTATCGATAGAGCTTCATACGTTGGAAAAAAAAGGTCTATGAAATAGTTACAATAGTAACAGATGTCAAGCTACTTACTTAAATGATTGAAACACATCATCATCATATTAGCTCTTAGACGTCCACTGCTGGACATAGGCCATCCGCCCTCTGCATCTATAGCCGCATCCGGCCACCTTATTCAGGTCGTCGGTCCATCTGACGGCGGGGCGGGACCTGCGCGGGCCGATGCGCGCTCTCCAATCCAGAACTCTTCTATGATAGATGCTGCATGCCTGCTCACTGCATTCTTCGTCGGATATCCTCATTACGAATCATATCCCTCATAGAGACCCCGAGCATAGCCCTCTCCACAGAAATTTAAATTTGTAGATCAGGCCCACTGTCAGTGTCCACTTTTTTTGATGTAGGTCATGACAGGCATTACGCACTGATTAAAGACTTTTACGTGCTGATTGAAACACGAGATCCACAAATTAAAGGACTATGGCCAATTTTTATTGTGAACCTCTTAGTTCGTCACTGTTAACCAGCTATATTTCACCCTGGCAAACCCATTGTCTCGCCGGTTTTTTAATTAAGAACCTCTGATGAAGCATCCTGGTCTTTGTGCTTTTGGAAATAAAAAAAACTTTTTAAAATTAAAACCAAGCTTATTTTCATGCTTTGTAGTTTTTTCTTTCAGGAAATGCCTTGATATCCTTTGTAGAGATGTGACATCACCGATATTTTCTAAGTAGTATATACAAGTATATTACTTATCTATCTTTATTTAAATGAGTAATTGTTTCCAACGCTGCCCTTTACTGCCCTTTACCTGCATTAGTGAATGAGAAATTTAGTACTAACACATATGGATTATGTCCGAAATAAAATTTATTATATTCTATTCCTCTATCTATTAGCAAATTGATTATGATTATGATTTACTTAGTTCGAATCTTTAGAAGACAAAAATTAGACAATTAACTGATATCGCTACCGCGAGGTTCATGTATTTTGATACTTCCACAGTATCTACCTATTATACCATACCATACGTCACATTATATCCATTATGGGAGGATCAAGCACCAGATACAGATATCTTGTATTGTATTTTGCAAAAGAGAGCTATTCGGGCGTTGTAGAGATATAAATATATTCGCCTAGGTGCCCCGACAAGCGGGGTTGCGCCACTTAGGTTTATTTTTGTATATAAAAGAGTGAGACAGATCTGGCGGTAGTCGGTGACCAAAAATACGTTCATAAATATACCAAGTGTACTTATGTGTAATAAAAGATTTTAACTTTGGCTTGACTTTGCTACCTCTTACGACGTCTAAAGAAATACTGGGAATGGTGCCATTCTATTCTAGATAACCCACAACGCTCTAGTGAAGTAGGCTATTCAAATACGAGTATATTATGCAGATAATCTTTATGTCAAAGAAAAAAAGGCAACTAATAAATTTTGTAGGTTAATTTCTGCACATTTGGATCCTTGCCATGTTAATGATTGATTTTCTTCATGATTCAGAACTTTTGTTAAATTATCGGAATGGATGTAAGTTAAATGGCAAGTCAGCCTTTGGATAAATTTCTTAGTTAGTTTTGTTTTCTTTCACCACTGCTGGACATAGGTATTTCGTAATAAGTGTCACTACACCCTGTCCTCAACCTTCTAAGTCCAACCGCATCTGGTTGTATTTTCAAGTCCATATGCCACTTACGACTCTAGTATCTACGCATACTTCATTCAGGACTCGTCTACCCTAACAGCGCCTACATACTACCTAGTCACAATAAATAACTAGCCGAATTATAACTATATTATGTGCCAGCTATGTCTGCATAAAAGTACGTTGACCTCGTCTGTATCAAAAGTTATAATGTGACTGTTTTGTATGACGGACGAAAGTGTAGATAGATATATAGCTCGGAGTATGTTTTATGATATTTCTAAATGTTGTAATTAATAATAATAATAATAATAAATCCTTTATTTTCAGGCAACTTGGCCCATAGATAAATACCTTAGCCTAGAAATACATACATTATATAACCTTAATTAATTAAACACACACTATTTTTGGGGGTTTTAAAGTATTTGCCTCCCTATATCGTCTAAACACGACTCCCTCGGGCCAGAAGTCGGGACTGAGGAATACACCCTGGTGCTTGGTGGGAACCCGGAGTCTACAGGCCCTAAAGTTATTAAAAATAATAGACTCCAGGATCGCACATTCGACCGAGAAGCTTTCCCCAGTCCGACCTCTAAGCCTCGCCCGGATGTGCTGCATAACATCTTCTGGTGTTGTTGCCGCATCCAGACGGGAGAGGTAAATCGATGTCGTTGGCAACTTAATTAATTAATACAACTGTCAAATAGACTGACTCGTTTGTCTAGGGGTTAGGGCGTGTGTCTGGAAGGAATTGAGGAGATACGGGTTTGTAAAATTTTAACTTGTCTGTATGTTATTTATGAACAACATATAGGGAATTCGAGGTTCGAAACGTAGAGTTACCAACCTCCATTGGTTCAGCGTGGTGAATTATACGACCCGTATCACAGATTACTTAATACGAGTAGTTACGTATGAGATACATTACTCCCTAGTCAAACTACTCTTTCTCACTTTCACGTAAAAATGTGTCCAATGTGAGCAGACTTAGCGTTGTTATTACTCCGTACTGACAGGGCGAGAATCACGCCGGGGCGCCCCGTAGTGTAGGTACATCGTTGTAGGTTCGTTTGAGTGACGGAGGCATGCTCGATGCCACTCTTTGTAAAGATTAGCATCTGCAAAGCCAGTGGGACTTACGTATCGTAATCTTGAGGAATTTATTTATTGATTGTATATTAATTTATTTAAATTCATATCTCCATAGCAGGTCGTCTTTTTATCAGCGCTCAATTTATTTAATAATTTTAAAATTCTCTTTGAACAACCTTTTTTCGGAGAAAATCATGCACCTTTGGCACTTAAATAAATGGACAAGTGTGATTAGGATCCGCACCCTGAGGGTTCCGTACCATATGGAATGCATTCCATTATATGGAATGTTTAGAAATTAGTCGGTATCGGAAATGGAACAACTTTCGTAGAACAACTAAGATCCCTAAGTGGGATAAGTCCGCCTTTGTATACAATTTTATTCCTATTTGTTATTGTTAATTTTGGTGCAATAAAGCATTTAGAGGTTTACATACACAATAAACTTTTGGAAATTCAGATACATACCCCATTTTATCCTTTACTTGTGGTATGTGACCTGCCTTCGTGATAAATTTCGAAATGCTAGATCGACGGGAAGTACGTACCATATAGGTTTTGATTTGTCAGTGAGTCTGTGAGTTAGTTTGTCAGTAAGAACATCTTTGTACATCTTATGTTTAAATGAGTTTTGAGACTTGTATTTATGTACAATAAAGTATACGTAAATAAATAAATAAGAATATACACCTTAAAAGGATTATATTTTGCTGCGTTATTTATTACAGGGCTGTTAGGATATTATAGACTTTAATATTTGTTAATGAGCTTTGTGACTTGTATTTGTGTAAAGTATACATAAATAAATAAATAAGAAAATACACCTTAAAAGGCTTATATTTTGCTGCATTATTACAGGACTATTAGGATGTTATAGACTTTAATATTTGGTATTCATTTCAACTCGATCAGATCACGACGGCACGCCCCTCTCCTCTAAATCGCTTACATTTCATTGTATACGTTATTTTAGTTTACACATAGTTCTGTCGTTATGCCCTAATCATCAATATGTGCATATGTACACTGAGAAAAAAATAAGTAGCGCTCCTACTTATATAAGGATAAAAATATACCACTATTACGTAAGTAGCCGCCCCCATTATAAATGGTGTTGCCTACAACTGATTCAGTAGCCGGCCACATTATTAAGTTGGTGACTACTTAGTAATGTGGCCAGCTACTGAATCAGTTGTAGGCAACACCATTTACAATGGGGGCGGCTACTTACGTAATAGTGGTATATTTTTATCCTTATATAAGTAGGAGCGCTACTTATGTTTTTCTCAGTGTACACTAAGATACTGTCATTCGGATAAGTTCGGATTAAATCCCCGCGTCCCGCGCTAATTGAACGATCTATGGTGGGAACGATCGAATCTATGGTTGGAACGATCGACCAAAGTACCTGTAAGCCCGTACCTGAAAAAAAAAAGTACTAGACCGACAGCAGATGGACAACAAAATGACCATATAAGGGTTTCGATTTTTCATATCTGGGTACGGAACCCTAAAAATGAAATTAAAAGCAAGTCATGTTTCATTACAGTAAATGTCGAGGAAATACAGAAGAATTATATTAATATTAAAATAATATTAACGTAGCCAACAAGGGTGCTGTATTTAAATTACGACTAGGGGTGTCGACTCCCAACAATACCCTAAGGATATTAAAAATTAAAAAACAATAAAAAAAATATGCCTTTTACGGTGACTTAGACTAAATTTTTACCTTGAACTAGTATCATCATTATCATTATCATCATCATCATCAGCCTATATACGTCCACTGCTGAACATAAGCCATCCCCAATAGAATTACATTTTTGGTGGGCTTTCCAAAGTCAAAGTCAAAATCATTTATTGCATATGAGTACACTTGGTACATTTATACACGTCATTTTTTTTATCGACTACCGCTTCCTAGGTGTTAGCGCTGTGAAGAAGAAACGGCGCAACAAACTTCACGCAACACATCTTTTAAAAATCAAGTTTGCATACAATTAATAAAGATTTTGCGAAGCTGGATTAACATTAGTACCAGGCATCTTTGTCATTCAAATAATCGTTTACTTTATAATAGGCTTTCTTACAAAGTTGTTTTTTAATGTGAATCTTAAACTTTCTGTCCGTCATATTTAAGATTTCCTCTGGTAGTTTGTTGTAGAAGCGTATACATTGCCCCGTGAACGATTTGCTGACCTTACTTAGTCTTAACCCTGGTAAAACTAGTTTATTTTTATTTCTTGTATTATAACTATTATTGTCACAGTGCCTTAAAAAGAGAGATACATTTTTTCTGACATATAAAATATTATCTAAAATGAATTGACCAGCTACTGTTAATTCCATTGGGGGATTTGCCATAATCACCACGTTGGCAGACGGATTGGTGATCACAGTAATGATCTTAATATACTCAGGAGAATGCTGCTGCCCATCCCTGGTGCAATCCCTAGTACCATTACAACTATTACTATTTAGCTCCCTTTCGTCGTAACTTTATGGTTTACACACAAAATTAAAACTTTCTTTGAATACACTTCAAATGGTCGTGGAAAGGCTACATGCTGAACTGCTAATAGGGTCGTATAAGTAAAAAGAGAATATTCCAAAAACAAATTATACATTTTTACCTAAACATCCGATTTTGCCAAAACAATTTGTTCATCAAAATCAGATGGTTTTTTTTGTAAGATAATTTTTTTAAATTCTAACGTAGCCAATAAGGGTGCTATATTTAAATTACGACTAGGGGTGTCGACTCCCAACAATATACCCTAAGGATAGAAAATTTAAAAAAAAGAAAAAAATCATATAAAGAAATACGTCTTTCTACGTTGGCTTTGTCCGCATTTTTACCTTTGACTTGTATCATTAACAGTTATTCTGTTTAGCTCGCTTTTGTCATAACTATGGTTCAAACACTTCATTATAACTGTCTTTGAAATACATTTCACATCATTCGTCGCTGGAAAGGGTAACATTGTTAAAGCGCCAAAAGAGGATATTACAGTGCCGAGAAAATTATAAAAAAAATTGTTTTACCCAAACATCCGATTTTGCAAAAACAACAATTTATTTATGAAAATCGGATGTTTGGATAAGTGAGTTTTAACTTAAGTGAGAACTTGAAAACACACACTTCGTTAAGTTGACAAGTTTTTATGGTAACGCAAAGCAACCACAGTGTGACCGCTGGCTGCTTTGAGGCTGCGATGTGGTTAAATTTCACACGTACCTAAGTACTGTCCGATCCCTTTTTTGTGGTTGTCCTATCGTTGTGTTGTGGTTCGTCGAAACAGACCCTAAAATTGGTGCAATTGGGACCTCATGGCAGAACAAGAGCAAAACAGAGCATGCCTGGCAGTACCAACGTAATAACGTAACGTATCAGTGACAACGGAACAGACAGATATACATAGTTACTTTCGCAACCTAGTATCTGGTTTGAAATTAAAAAATATCGACATATTTAAAACACGACAAAAAACGATGACCCGTCGCTATGGCTTTACTGTTGTTTTGCCATGAGATTCCGCGCGCTGTTCATTACTATTCTCTAAATATATCTATTTACTAGGACAAAAGTAAATTACCTGTTGATAGCAACAACATTTTAATACCTCTAACGCCAACAAAAAATTTGGTCAATTTAGTTTTACAAACTCATTATTATGCTCCCTGAATTTTAAGAAAAAAACAGAATAAAACAAAAAAAAATTGATTTTTTTTCTAGTTTTGAGATTTGATGATTTCGATTTTCTGTCAGATACAGGCTGGTGCGCCTATAATAGTAGTAGGTTTGTCTAGTCTGTTCACTTGTATGGAATGTCGAGGTGTCTATAATCATAAAGTAGAGATTAAAAATCTCCCAGTTTTATCACTAATAATAACTGGTCTAGTATTATACTCATCATCCTCAGGTTATTTTTGTCTCCACTGCAGGAGCACAACTCTCTCTCATCTGCCGGAGACAGACAGAGGATTTGGCCTACACTCCCCGCGCTGGCCAGACGGGTTGGGGAGGCCTGATTGATGTTTTATAATGTATTCCATTTAAATACAAAGAAAACTAAATGTATTAAATTCTCTCTACCAAATGTAAGAAATGTAGAAAACAATGTGACATTAGGTAATGACACACTAGAATTTATTAAAAGTACCGTGTTTCTGGGTATAACTATAGATTCATCTTTACAATGGGGACCCCACATAACTTCATTAGCTGGCAGATTAAGTTCTGCCGCCTACGCCGTAAGGAAAATCAGACAATTAACCGATGTTGCTACCGCGAGGTTAGTGTACTTTAGCTACTTCCACAGTATCATGGCATACGGTATCCTACTGTGGGATCAAGCAGCAGATATAGAGACCATTTTTATCTTGCAAAAAAGAGCAGTTAGGGCAATCTATAATCTGCGTTGTAGAGACTCATTAAGAGAAAAGTTTAAAGAAATAAGCATATTAACAGTAGCTGGTCAATTCATTTTAGATAATATTTTATATGTCAGAAAAAATGTATCTCTCTTTTTGAGGCACTGTGACAATAATAGTTATAATACAAGAAATAAAAATAAACTTGTTTTACCAGGTTTAAGACTAAGTAAGGTCAGTAAATCGTTCACGGGGCAATGTATACGCTTCTACAACAAACTACCAGAGGAAATCTTAAATATGACGGACAGAAAGTTTAAGATTCACATTAAAAAACAACTTTGTAAGAAAGCCTATTATAAAGTAAACGATTATTTGAATGACAAAGATGCCTGGTACTAATGTTAATCCAGCTTCGCAAAATCTTTATTAATTGTATGCAAACTTGATTTTTAAAAGATGTGTTGCGTGAAGTTTGTTGCGCCGTTTCTTCTTCACAGCGCTAACACCTAGGAAGCGGTAGTCGATAAAAAAAATGACGTGTATAAATGTACCAAGTGTACTCATATGCAATAAATGATTTTGACTTTTGACTTTCCCTTAGTCGCCTTGTGCGACATCCACGGGAAGAGTTGGAGTGGTCCTATTCTACTCTACCGGAAACCACACGGCAATACTAAAATCTATTATAGAAGTGTCAACCTTGTAAACTTCGACTTAAAAAGAGAATAATTTATTCCAATTTTGAAAATAAATATTTTGATTTTGATTTCGACTAAAGAAAATAATCTCCCAGTATTTTAAGTAATAACTTTTCTAGTATTAGACTACTAAACTCTATTACCTATAGAATTGAGTCTCCCTTGTAAACTTGACCTAAAGACGCCGCTTCTGAAGAAGCCTGAGTAAGCAATGAAAATGTAAATGTTCTGATTGGACGAAATTTACGCAGTCGAAGGGAATAAGGGCCCCTAATTGTCTCTGATCGCAGGCTGGACAACTGAGTTATAAAAACGTTCAACTTTGGAGAATTAATTGTCATAACAGGGTTGACCCTTATCAGAAAGTTTGAGTGTAATTCGGCTAGAGAGTGTCAACGCCACATCCTAGAACATTAGATGTTAGAAACTTTATTAGAACTATAAATATTATACATTTACATTTTACTGTTTCATCCTCATTGTGATAGAAACGAAACTGCAAAAACAACTTCGAGAAGGAAGCCGAAGGAGGATTAGGTCAGGCTGGGCAGCATTTAGAAAGTTACGAGTATCTTCCCGTCGCGTATACCACAGAGCCTGAAGACAAGTCTTCAACCAGTGCGTCCTACCCGTAATGACCTACGGCGCAGTAAACGTGGACACTGACAGTGGGACTTGTCCGAAAACTCAAAGTCGCTCAGCGAGCTATGGAAAGAGCTATGCTCGGAGTTTCTCTAAGATACAGGATATGAAATGAGGCGATACGCCAGAGAACTAAAGTAGCTTATAAAGTTAGTACGTGAAAGTGGCAGTGGGCTGGTCACATCTGTCGGAGAGCCGACTACCGTTCGGGTAAACGAGTTCTCGAGTGGAGACCGCGACTGGGTAGGCGTTGTGACGCCTGGCTAGATGGATCGATGATATGGGTAAGGCGGCTGGCAGTGACTGGATGAGCAGAACTTGGTTCGATCGGGTTCAGTAGCCAAGGGAGAGCCCTATGTCCAGAAGTGGACTCTTTTAGGCTGATGATGATGATGTCATAGAAACACCAGCATTACATACCATGTGTATTAATCTAGCATATTCATTTTCATTTATTTCAGCCTTTTGGGAAAAGGTTCATTTAGACCTAGGTACCAACTGGATGGATTGGATGGATTGGATGGATTGGATGGATTTGATGGATTGGATGGATTGGATAGATTGGATGGATTTCCCCGCGATTGTGATTGGCAAAAAGTGCGCACAATCGCGCGCGTGATCCAAGTGTTATCCCTTGTGATTAACCAAACGAAACCGTGCATGACTGTTTTACCCCGCGATTAATAACCCTCCCAGTGTCAATACGCTATTCACGCTTTATAAACAAGAGCTCTGCCCATGCACGTGATTGGTCGCATGATTGCATCGAAATAAAACCCAAAGATAACTATAAGATTACTACACCTAGATTATACCTATAATAAAACTGTAATTGCTCTATGTCTGTACATGGGAGATATTGTAGAAAAATGTGTATGAGGGGTCTTTATAGGGCCAAAATAAAAGCCAAAGTAACTGTTTCTAAATTTTCTGTCTGTCTGTATGTATGTTTGTTACCTTATCACGCAAAAACTAAGAATGAAATTTGATGCAGTTTTCAAAGTTGTCTTGCTGGAGGTCTAACTTAAAACCTGGTGCATGTTTCATCTTGATACGCCACTTAGAACCTGAGATATTAACCTGGGAGCGGGAGTAAGAACGGAAGCAGATTATGTAGTCCACGCGAGCGGAGCCGTACCGCGGGCGCAGCTAGTATTAAATATTGCTAAAGGAGCACGGCTGGTAGTAATCACTACTGGGTGCCGCTGCTCGCTCCGGTACAAAGTAACTACGCCATCGCGCTATCGACCAGCGCCGCTTTAAGTTAGAAAGAGAGGCATATATGTTGTTGACGTAGAACGTTGTCCTTCTCTCGATCGAATATGTTCGCGCACTATATTTTTATTATTTTCGACATTTTGTATACTATTTTTTATTATTTTTTGACGATCACATTAACTCTGACCTTTTACGTAAGTTAATCTATGTATTAAAATTTGTAATGTGAAATAAAGAAATCTAATCTAATCTAATCTTATCACTGGGTGAATTAGCACAAGCGAGAAACAATAAAAAAAACAGTAGCCCAGATTTGTGTTAAACTAACTGTCGTCCACGTGGAGTTGAAATTACCGCCGTTTTACCACCCTTTGGGTAGTATTTCAACAAAACCTTTCTAAAAGTGGTTGCCTGCGTCGTGTCGTCTGAGCAACCATTGAGAAGTCCAATTTATTGACTGAGAAGTTATTAACTGAACTGAAATTAATAATATTGGATGTGGAAAAATATTCCATCAACCTCAAGTAAGTTTAATTTTATTGAAAATACTTTTCAACTGCTACTACTTTTTTATCTAATTTAAAAACCAATTAGCGTCAATCATGAAGGTAAATACTTTTTCCGTGCGAAAATTATTATCTTTCTTGGTATGACCCGTATGTTTTTTTAATTCAATTCAGTTCAGCTCAGCTCAGTTCAGTTCAATATCATCATCAGGTTATTTTTATCTCCACTGCAGGAGCACAACCCTCTCTCAGCTGCCGGAGACAGACGGAGGATTTGGCCTACACTCCCCGCGCTGCGGACGGGTTGGGGATGCCTGATTGACGTTATATAATGTATTTCCCTTAGTCGCCTTGTACGACATCCACGGGAAGAGTTGGAGTGGTCCTATTCTACTCTACCGGAAACCACACGGCACCAGTTTAATTCAATTCAATTTAATTATTGTATATTTTCTTATTTGTAAAAAATTGGTCTGAAATAAAGGTTCTGCTTTAACAGTAAGACATTCCTAAAAATATATTTGAAATACGTAAATTATATAGTTTTACACAGTGTAACTTTTAAATATATAATACTTATGCCATATTAAGTAATCTATCAGCCAACTTTCAACAAAAAGACGAGGTTCTCAGTTCGTCCACTTTAGGGTTAAATGTCTATTCTTCTTCTATTAGCAAATTATGATTATGATTTACGTAGTTCCAATCTTTAGAAGACAAAAATTAGACAATTAACTGATATCGCTACCTCGAGGTTCATGTATTTTGCGACTTCAACAGTATGTACCTATCATACCATACGACATATTATATCCATTATGGGATCAAGCACCAGATACCGAGATCTTGTATTGACATTTAAATGTTGTAGTTGTTTTTTTTACATTTTCTATCGTAGGTTTCAAAACTTTTAATGGTTCAAAGTTAAATTTCAAGTCAAAAGTTAAATTTAAAATGTATATCATTGGTACAAATTCACACCAATTCAGTAATTTAGCTCAAAGAATAAACACCATATTCAGAAGTTATTCAAGAGTTTCAGTACGACTCTGCTTACTTAGCAACTTTGTCTAATGAGTGCAATTTTGCAGTCACTTAGTCACTTCTCTACTTTTAGTTTGGAGTGTGTTAGTTTGTCCTACATTCAATTAACGAAGTATGAAAGTCTGTGGAGAAACTGAGACAGAGAACGTTTTTTAACCTAGAACCGATAGGTACAGGTACTATTTGGCCAAAAATACCGGTACTTGTCAAATTCCTACCGGCATTCAGGTATCGATCCTACTAATATTATAATTATATGCGAAAGTTTGTAAGTATGGATGGATGTTTGTTACTCTTTCACGCTTCAACCACTCGACGGATCGTGATGAAAACTGGTACACATATAGGTTAGGTCCTGGAATAGGACATAGGATAGTTTTTATAGTGAAAAATAGCCTGTTCCTGCGGGAAAACATAATAATTTTTGATTTTAAGTTGTCCACGCGGACGAAATATACCGCTTACCGCTTTGGTATTTTCGGAATCGGTATCAAGCCCTGACTGTTTGTCTCCAGGTCGCTGAGTTTGTGGTATTCGTTAGTGGTATGTGACTAATGAGATGGGCTACTTCAAAGCGAGACCACGTGCTTGGGGAATGCAATCCGGATCAAAGTCAGATCAAATCGGATGCTAATTTCCGGTTTTACCTTTAGTTTAAAACAGACATGTGTTTACTTACATTAAATCACCTAAACTACAGACATACATAATGCTCACGCCTTGGTCTCAGAGGGGTAGGCAGAGACGATAGATCGCCACTTTGCGCGATCCTGACACACCTTACTAGCTTCACTCACGTTCATCAACCTTTTCATGCACCTCCTTCTATTCTTCTCACTGCGGATCCCAGCCTTTTTGAGGACGTTACTAATTAGTTACTTGAACGTCCTCCTAGGACGACCTTTAGCTGTAGTTCCTTTCACATTCCCACTGTTATTTTCTTTCATCAACCTACTCTTGTAAACTTCAATCGTTATTTTAATTGTTTCATGATTCAAAGTCGTTTGCCATTTAAACTACATCATCATCATCATCAGGTTATTTTTGTCTCCACTGCAGGAGCACAACCCTCTCTCATCTGCCGGAGACAGACGGAGGATTTGGCCTACACTCCCCGCGCTGGCCAGACGGGTTGGGGAGGTCTGATTGATGTTTTATAATGTATTCCCTTAGTCGCCTTGTACGACATCCACGGGAAGAGTTGGAGTGGTCCTATTCTACTCTAGCCGAAACCACACGGCAAACTCTCATTTAAACTACAAATTACATAAATCTAGGTTTAGTTTGCAGTCAAGTTAACCCAGGCCAGGAGCTCATTTTGAATCTGAAACAGATCCGGATCCAAGTTCCATTCTTGGCTTGCAGTCTCCAAGAACTTAATAATATATTTTATAGCTTATTCTTATTACAAAGTCAAGATATTGAAGACTTATTCTTCCATGGCTAAGCGATTTAACTTTAATAACTTTTAGCGGACGTAGGGAAAAGAAAAAAAAATCGTACAACGTTTACAAAGCATCCAATTAAAAATGGCAACAGCGGCGCGGAGACTCACAGAAATATTGTAAAAATTAATTTCGTGACTTATTGTTGATAGCTGATAGTTTTTCAGTCTGTTTTTCGAACGTGTATTCACATATTGTAAGCCAAAATGTACGTGGCGCGTGGTGGCATAATTATTTTTCATACCCCGATACTCCATACAAGCGAACAGACTTAATAATCACCTACTATAGTACAGGTGCGCGTAAACTATCGAGAGAGGAACATCGTTATACGTCAATACATAAGTGCTTCTCTTTGTAACTCATAGCGTCGACTCTCTAGTAACTTGTTAACGAGTAGTAATATTTAGTATTCTCTGCCGGAGCTATCATCATCATCAGGTTATTTTTGTCTCCACTGCAGGAGCACAACCCTCTCTCCTCTGCTGGAGACAGACGGAGGATTTGACCTAAACTCCCCGCGCTGGCCAGACGGGTTGGGGAGGCACACTCCCCGCGCCGGAGCTATGATAAATGATAATGATTAGTTCTACACAAGCCACTGGCAAGGGACAGGTTTAAACTCCTCTGCTCGCTAAAACGCAAGACGATCATAATTCTACTAGGTTACCGCAACCAAGGAGTTATTAGGGGGCAATGTTAACCCTGTTCAATATTGTATATTCTATTACCCTTCATACCGGGTCAAAGCTACTCGGTTACTACACCTTGTGAATTTTAGAGGCGACGTAAAATCTAAATTGGCCCTTCTGACCCTTTGCTCTTTGTTATGGTCATGAATTCATAATTGACTAATTATTCCGACTGGAATTTATGTTTAGTTTCCTTTACCTCAGAAATTAAGGTTAAGGAACAAAGGGCGTCTTAAATGCGGCCTTAAACCTGCCTTTACACGTATCGCATCGCATCTGACTTGAGTCGACGTAAATTGCTAAAATTAAAGCTAAAAGCATCACTAGGCGCTTGATACGGTGGTTCAATTCACGAGCAATTAGCGGTGACTTTAAATGTTTTCTTACTTTTGGCACAGGATAATTAATAGTGCAAGTACCTATAGAGCACTCCCTAAGAAAGCTTGTTCAATTTCTGAAAAACTCAGCTAAAAATTCATTGCAAGCCCAATTTAATCCTGCGCGCATGAAATAAGTCAAAGTTACGCTGAATCGCTAAATTATGCACACATTGACAGTAGTACGCGATTGGTATAGAGTCTTGCTCTCGCGACACACGACAGACTCGAAATCGGGGTGCTTCTCATTCCTATAGCGTCGATCTCTCGGTGCCGATGCCGGTCGATACGGCACTATATACGCCTCTCTCTTACTGCCTTGTCTCACACCCTGTAAGGTTGGAAGAGATCTCTTTTAGAGATAAGCTCACCTTTGTACACACAATTTATTACATGATTTAATTTTAAGATGTGCAATAAAGAATATATATATAGTGGGGCCTGATTCTGAAGGCACACATTTAAAATTTGACAGCGCTAAAATTGGTTTCGTCTTTATCTTCATAATACTATGTGACAAGGATAGCAACAATTTTGGTGCTGTCAAATTTTAACGTTGTGCCTTCAGAATCGAGCCCAATAAGTACCTAATTTTACTCGTATACCGGTAGGCGGACCTAACGGCACAGACAGCCCAGCGTACAGCCAGACGCTTCGTTACGTAGTAATATTTAGTAGTTTCTGACCATACGATGACAAACCTAACATGCCTCTAATTTTAAAACGCTTCCTCCTCTATATTAAAACAAGTCAAACAGAAAACCTCTAGGGCCGTACAACTAGCGTTTAACTAACGCTTAACTAGAGGCAACTTGGGATAGTTTTCGCAACTTAAATTACCAAGTTACGTTGCGAGAAACTGAAGCTATTTCCAGGATTAAACTTAAAACTGCTCAACCTATGAAGTTGCTAAATGAGCAGCGATTACTGTGATGTATAAATCGCTTTTGTTGTTGAAATTGTTACCTATTGCTCCTTTGTATAAGGTCGTGTCTATTTTATCTCACTATCTCTTTAATGTGTTTTATGGCTTTGGAAGCTAAGTCATTTTGAGACATAGCTAACTTCTCTCCCTCATCAGTGTTGAAATCGACAACTTATTGATAACTTTTGAATTAATTAAATTAATGCATGCTTTAATTTAATTAACTTTAGTCCAGCAGTGGACTTCTAGGGGCTGATATGATGATGATGATGCTTTAATTTAAAAAAAAAATAGAACAAATTAAATTAATTTATAAATAATGTATAATATAATTTTGATCGTAATCATTTTAAAAAATCACAGGAACTTTTTATTCCCTTGGAAAGATATTGACTATGCGAACTTCCAATTCATATATAATTTCATTCCAAACCAATAGTTATATAAAAACGAACGCATTTGCGTCTCAAAAACAAAATACATTATAGATGGAGTTTCTAATTGGACTGCAAAGTTTACATGGTAATACAAACTTGTTTTTGCTGCTGGTGACTCTTTCATGTGCACGTTATGGAGACGCAAATAGCGTTGGATTTCGTATGACTATTGGTTTGCAATGATATATATTATGTGGTATAACGATTTGTAGGCGAAGTCATAATCTTTTCTTAGCATTTACTGTTTCAACATTTGAGTATCTTACATACAAACCGTACCTAATCAAAACTCTTCTAACATTCAACCTATACATTTTAATGAAATCTCTATGGTTGGCAGTTTATTTTCTGAATGTCACACAAGAACAATAAAAGTTGAACAACATTAAATTACAGTGTTTGTTTATAAAAAAATAATGTTTGCATAATCTTTCATCGTTAAAGAATTCGAAAGTTCCTTATTTTCTTCTCTAATACTTTTCATCATCATCATCATATGAGACTGGAAGAGTCCACTGCTGGACATAGGCCTCGGTTATTCTCACCCAATCACTGCCAGCCGCTTTACGAAGATCGTCGCTCCATCTATACAGGGGGCGTCCCACATTAAGTCTTCCCAGTCGCGGTCTCTACTCGAGAACTCGTTTACCCTACCGGTAATCGGTTCTGCAACAGATGTGACCAGTCCACAGCCACTTCAATGTACTAACGTATTGAGCTATGTCGAAGACTTTAGTTCTATGGCGGATCACCTCATTTCGAATCCTGTCTCTTAGAGAAATTCTTCATAGTCCGCGCTGAGCGACTTTGAGTTTTCGGACTAGTCCCACTGTCAATGTCCACGTTTCGGCGCCGTATGTCATTACAGGTCTTTTATACTTTTATTTATTTTTAAAGTATTATCGAACTTAATTACGAGAGATAGTGTAATTAGGGTACCAAAAAAACTCTAGTTCTGGGTCTAGGTTTATTCTTCTTCGTCGTTCCCTCACTATTCACACTACTCCTCGTCGGAGCTAGTCCGTACGCCTGCCCTCCAGTTGTCCCAGGATGATGAGCTTCTCCAGGTCGTGCTTGGAAGATCGCACAATGTGGGCGAAATGATAAGAGTATTTTCATTGCAGATAGTGGAGAGCGGTTTCGTTATACTGAGCTCTTTAAGAATTGAGTCATTTGTTCTCATGGCTGTCCATGGTATCATCATCAGTTTTTTTTTGTCTCCACTGCAGGAGCACACCCCTCTCTCATCTGCCGGAGACAGACGGAGGATTTGGCCTACACTCCCCGCGCTGGCCAGACGGGTTGGGGAGGCCTGATTGACGTTTTATAATGTCCATGGTATAGCAAGTAGTTTTATCCAACACCACATCTCAAAAGCATTTTAGAACGATCGCGTCTCTTAATGTACCAGGTTTCAGAGCCATACAAAAATATTTCAATCGCGTCTTGGTTCGTGTCGTGATTCTTCTGTTTTTCCACAGGTATTTCTAATACATAAAGCTTATGTAACAAGCAAGTTAAGACTGTTACGAGTAAAACTCGTTTAGGAAATTTCTAAAACTTGTAGAATAAACTAGAAATAGTACGTGCCACTTATTGGTTTAAGTGCAATGTTGTGTGAAAAGTCCGAGCGCAAAATCCTTCGCTGGCAACTTCTATAAATCATTTTTATTTCCACAACAATATCACTGCTGGCAACACCCGTCGAAGTTAGACCGCGCCCCAAGATTGACCTGTGTAATGTAGCAGAAAATGGAATTTTCCTGCGTGTGTTGCCGATAAAAAAATATTTAAGTGTGAGCTGTAGTCATAACCGCGGGTTCTGTGAAGCTGCGCATATTGGTATTTTTTAATCGTTGGTTTAAACCAACTGTTGGTCATAGTCAGCCTCCTGACCGTAATGCGCGACATAGTGGACCGCCCAGGCACTGGGACGCTGTCCACCTTGTCCACAATAAATGCAAAAATGCTATTTTCTCATAAAAAATTTCATTTACTAACGAAATTTATTTTTAAAATCATAAATGAAACCCCGGCCGGACGCTCCCCCGGATGCCCTGTATACTAGGACTAATACGGATAATACGGATGCATGGCAACCCTAATTTTACGGAATACGTTAAACGAAGGGGGGGGGGGGGGGGAGGGGTAGGGGGTGAGAGTCGCTTCTTTACGTAGTAATATTCTTAGTGTTCTCTGGTACAAGTGTGCATGTGTGCGTGGATCCCCCCCTCAAACCTACTCCCTGCGAAAAATGACGGAAGTTTCACATCAGAAGACTACTCTATGGCGTCTCCCCTCCGGCCCTCAAGATAATGTTAATGAGTTTCGACAGCTGATTGTTTGTCAACGTCAAAATTATCTTTGCCGCCTCGTTACTCAAGAGGCATAGTCGTTGAACTCTTGTTACTAAGCACCACAGGTAGTTGCGTTTTCATTGTCTTTAGACGCTTTGTACAATTGGTAGGTTTCGGTGTTTCATTTGTTTTTCTACTATCCTTGCCTAATTTACATATATGTGATTTATATGAGTATATCGACGCGAAAAAGCTGACATTTTGTTACTTACACTGATGTCAAATGTTTGTTATAGTAAATTCGGATTCAGATAAAAAAATCTATGAAGAATAGTCTGGGTCCAGTGTCTCTTCTATTAGCCGTAGAAATACTGAACCTGGACCATTTGACATAATTTTTTTTCTGTTACCGAATTTGCAATAACAAAAATTATAGCGTACTTATTCGTTTTTTGCATCGATATACGAGTATATATTTATTTATACTATTAATACTAATTTATTTCGGCCTTCTGGGATATTGAGAACTCTAGGCTTAGTCGACATCCTACCAATATTATAAATGCGAAAGTTTGTAAGTATAGATGGATGTTTGTTACTCTTTCACACTTCAACCACTGGACGGATCGTGATGAAACTTGGTACACATAGGTTAGGTCCTGGAATAGGACATAGGATAGTTTTTATCCCGAAAAAATAGCCTGTTCCTACGGAAAAACATAATAATTTGTGATTTTAAGTTGTCCACGCGGACGAAGTCACGGGCAACAGCTAGTACTAAATATTAAAACTTTTTTAACGTAGGTATTATGAAAAATTCTATAAGATTATTGATGATTTATGTGCATGATGTTAGGGTACATTTGAAAAGCAACCTTAACCTTTTTGGAGGGCGCTGTACTTTGATATATTTTCTTTGTGTATATATTTTTAACCATAAGTATCTACATGTTTGTTCTCGTTTATGGATAGATGCATCGTTTTGCCCAACTCCAGCAGTTCGGCACATTTTGACGTTTTTCGTTAAGAATTAAGGAACACTAAGAAGAAAACATTATAAAACATCAATCTGGCCTCCCCAACCCGTCTGGCCAGCGCGGGGAGTGTAGGCCAAATCCTCCGTCTGTCTCCGGCAGATGAAAGAAGGTTGTGCTCCTGCAGTGGAGACAAAAATAACCTGATGATGAAGAAGAAAACGAATGAACTTTGGCCTGTAATAGAGCCAATCTGTGAAATTCTAGCAAATTTTAAACGAGGGCTAGAGCACTATGAAAATATATTTTGTCGAGGCCTACAGAGTCTATATTTATTTATTTTATTTTAAATGGAAAGGCAGCTTATAGCTGGTGCTTCCATATCATTACTCGACTTGCTTATTTTTCTTTAAGAAATTTCTTAAACATGTTTACTGATGTGGCAGTTACGACAGATTCTGGCAACTTGTTCCATCTGGTTACAACCCTGTTGCTTAAAAAAATTCTTTGAGGGTTCAGGTGAGCAATTGATCATTGTAATCTCATATTATGTCCTCTGAGTCGTTCAGTGGGGTTTGAGTTAAATACATTCTTTAACTTGGATATGTTGTAGTGATTGTTCTCTTGATTGTTCTCTATCTTGAAGATCTCAATTAGATCTCCTCTTTCTCTTCGTTCTTTAAGAGTAGTAAGGTTCAGGCACGATAATCTAGTTTCGTATTCCAATCTTTTGAAAGCATGCGGTAGTTTTGTAGCTCTCCTCTGCACATTCTCTAGGAGAGTGATATCTTTCTCGAAATAGGGGCTCCATATTTGAAACCCATACTCTAGGATTGGTCGTATGTAAGTCTTATAGATTTTGAGGAATAGAG
This sequence comes from Esperia sulphurella, assembly GCA_947086405.1. NCBI lineage: Eukaryota > Metazoa > Arthropoda > Insecta > Lepidoptera > Oecophoridae > Esperia > Esperia sulphurella. Next base: position 16,436,355 of record OX352261.1, read on the forward strand.
CAGGGGTGAGACACTGAAATGTTTTCCTTATGCAAAATACTGTAGCAATCGCTGATGTCGCAATCTTTGTAATGTGATATTCCCACTTTAATTTGTCGGATATTATAACCCCCAGGTCTCTCTGCTGGGTAACAGAAGAGACCGGCTTGCCCTCTATAAAGTAGTTGCACTTCGCCCCAGTCTTTTCCTCAGATATTTATTACTAAATATAAAAATATGTATGTGATACTAGCTGTAAAAGTTTTGTTTTTGGACATTTTTATTTTTTATTTTATCTTATTTATTTTCACAAAACCCACAGCACTATAATTTATGTTTGTTTGAAACCAAAAAGTGTGCTTTCGTCTGGTTTAATTTACTTACTTCGTCTGGCTCAATTTACTTACGATACATAACGTTTAACGTCTCCAGACAGATGTCTGGTAGGTATAGTTAAGAGTAATTTGTATTCGTAAGTTTTTGTACGGTAGGTAAATAAGCACATATTTATTCTATTCTAGCTGTGCCCGCGGCTCCGCTCGCGTGAACTACAGAATCCGCCCCGTTCCTACTTCCACTCCCACTCAGACTCGAGACTCACCATTCCCAATCCCAACCCCAACCTCAACCCCATCCCTATCCCCAAAAACTAAATTTCACTCAATTCGTCGCGCCGCGGCCATTGATCTCGCCAATATGATGAACATACGCGTACGTTCGAGAAATATTGCATTTTTTTTATCAAAATTTTCGTAAAAAAGAGATTTTTTTTTTCATGAATGATTTCTAAATGTGATACTGAGTTACTGGAAGAAATATTAACAGTCGTTTTATTATCTACCACCGATATAATGGCTTCTAGAAAAAAATACTTTATTAATATCTCAGGTTCTAAGTGGCGTATCAAGATGAAACATGCACCTGATTTTAAGTTAGACCACCAGCTAGACAACTGTGAAAACTGCATCCAATTTCATTCAGTAGTTTTTGCCTGATGCGGTAACAAACATACATACAGACAGACAGAGAAAAATTAAAAAAAAAAAAAAAGTTTTAGCTTCTATTGGCCCAAAAAGATGACTCATACATTTTTTTTAAAATATCTCTCATGTACAGACATAGACCAGTTACAGTTTTATTATAAGTATAGATATATTTAGTTATGCAACACTGTCCGCGCAATTTGTCATACGCACTAATTTCCTAAGGATATTTTCCTTCACAGTCAATGAACGCACGTCGTAAAAGTATGTTATGTCCCCCCGGTACTCCATACAAGCGAACAAAGACCCGTGGTAGCCTAGTTGGTTGTGCACTCACCTCACGTTCATGAGGTCTTGGTCTCAATGAATGAGTTTTTCGAAACTTAAGTACAGTTTATTTAAAATACCTACCACAGGCTTTTTGTTAAAGAAAACATTGTAAGGAAACCTGCGTATGATAAAGAAGAAATTCTAAGGCGTATGTGAAGTTCATCAAATTGGCTTGGGGCACCGTTGGTGGACAGGGGTTTGGTACAAAAGATCCCGAGCAGTCAAATTGTCGCCAGGTCTTCCTGGACCAGAAGTGAACAGACTTAATTACCTTCTATTAATACAGGAGGACCAGCCGGTCCGGATATGTTTGCGTGTGCGCCTGCTGCTAAACCAAGCGAGCGAGCATTAGCATAGTCGATCGAGAGAGGGACAGTGTTATACGCAACATAAGTGCTTCTCTGTCTAACTTATAACATTTAGTATCTTTGGCATGACTGTGGACCTCAAGGTATATAGAAATCTGCATCTCCCGAAGTGCTAAAGTCACTCTAAATCATATTACCCAACTGCGCAGATCGCATGCCAAGAAAGGAATACTACTAATATTATAAATGTGAAAGTTTGGATATTTGGATGTTTGTTACACAATCACGATTCAACCACTGGACGGATTGGGATGAAACTTGGCACACATATAGGTTAGATCCTGGAATAGGACATAGGATAGTTTTTACCCCGAAAAAACATTCCATTCCTACGGGAAATACAAAATAATTTGTGATGTTAAGTTGTCCACGTGGACGGAGTCGCGGGCAACAGCTAGTATTTTTATAATCAAATCATCAAATCAAGTCCATTCATATGGCCAAACATCCTCCAGTTTAACGAAACAAATACCTCTTTGTAATTTGCAGACCGTATGTTTTTCATCCCTTTAGTCTAAAAATACATACCAAAACAATTTACATCATTTGAGCAAGGATAATTGAATACTTCTAAATTGCTCCCAACGTTCATGTAAGTGGAACACGAGGAAACAATTTTTATCATGTTGGGTGTTCTGTGGAAAATTTGGTGACTGGATTGACAAGAAAAGGCAGGAAGGAATGCTTTTATTATGAACTTCAATTTGGCACATGGGTGATGGCAGCCCTGGATGTTACCGTTGTTAGTACCGTAAGCAGAGAATACTAAATATAATTTATTTTATTTCATCATCAGGTTATTTTTGTCTCCACTGCAGGAGCACAGCCCTCTCTATCTGCCGGAAACAGACGGAGGATTTAGCCTACACTCCCCGCGCTGGCCAGACGGGTTGGGGAGGCCTGATTGATGTTTTATAATATAGTTTTTTTGTTTCTCCCGAAGCCGCTTTCCAAATACATAGCTGTTGGAATCTAATGGAATCTAATAAATAAAAACGTTAACTTTACGTGTCTGTACATGGAACATTTTTGCAAGAAAAAGATTTAAGGGTCTAAGGATAAGTAATAGAACACATTAAAATCATTTTTGGATTTTATGTCAGGTAGATTGTGCACTCATCACGTAAAAACTGTTGAACTGATTGTAACTGAGCTTTCAGAAAAGCAGCGCAAGCAGAAAGAACCGCGCTCGTAACCAATTATGAAAGTGAGTTACCAAATGGGACAACGCAATTCCCATTTCGTAACCGGTTACAGAATGGGAATTAAATTCCCATTTCGTAGCCAGTTACGAAATCTGGTTACGAAATGGGACGAAAGGCCAGCGCGCGGTGTAAGATTAAAGGATATAAAATTGGTTATTCTAATTATGCAAGTAAAGATACTGTATAGATTCATTTTTGTTACAATAACGTACATACACAACAAAAAATACATTTCGTTTCACTTCTTAAGTACCAACCAGAAACGTACCTATTTCTTTCGTCGGAATATAAATTACCCACTCAGATATTTGGTCCAGGCTATCGCGATTCAATTTGAATGCGTTATTTCTTGCTGCTGGTCGTGTGGCAATATTTCCTCAAAGCTTTAGATCCCCAGGGACCTGGATTTGTTATGGATGGGACTGTACGAGACCCGGTCACAGAGTAAATAGTATATATTCCATTCTAAATCAATCTGTCATACGAAAACAAATGCTGTTCGCCTTGTGGAAACATGAAAGGGGCACTATCATCAAAAACATTATCATGTAGATTTACAATAGATTTCGAATGCAATTAACAGATAGTCTGTTTTTCACAAAAGTACTAAGCGTCCACTAGCTAAGAGAGACGTGCGGAAAAGCTTTTGGTGTTCTATACCCGAAAATTTTAAAAGGAGTTCGAATGAAATCGTTAAAAGGGGAAACATACTATACACCTGGTGTAGATACCATGGGGTCAAATTCAATTTTATTTAATTTAAATCCCACTAATATTATAAATGCGAAAGTTTGTATGTTTGTTACTCAATCACGCTTTAACCACTGGACGGATCGGGATGAAACTTAGCACACATATTGGTTAGGTCCTGGAATAGGACATAGGATAGTTTTTATCCCCAAAAAGTATCTCATTCCTACGGGAAATACATAATAATTTGTGATGTTAAGATGTCCACGCGGACGAAGTCGCGGGCAACAGCTAGTATATTATAAAACATCAATCAGGCCTCCCCAACTCGTCTGGCCAGCGCGGGGAGTCTAGGCCAAATCCTCCGCCTGTCTCCGGAAGATGAGAGAGGGTTGTGCTCCTGCAGTGGAGACAAAAATAACCTGATGATGATGATGTACAGTATTAAAAAGCAATATTATTATGATTTTTAGTTCTTACTGCAAAGCTGTCCACGTGGACGAAGTCGGGGGCAACAGCTAGTGAAAAATAAGTCCAAAGGATATTTTTTTATTTTACTTATTAGTAGATCACCATCAAGTGTACATCAATTATTGCAGAAGGGAATCTTACAAATGTCAATTGGCTAGACGATACCCCAGTTTTAGGACAGCATGCGAATAGTCTAATATATCTGTATGTATGTATGTATGTATGTATGTATGTATGTATGTATGTATGTATGTATGTATGTATGTATGTATGTATGTATGTATGTATGTATGTATGTATGTATGTATGTATGTATGTATGTATGTATGTATGTATGTATGTATATTCGAAATGTTTACAGTCTGCCCTCAGGGTGTCTATTTAGCAGAAAGTCCGAGTACAACGCAAAAAGACCTAGTAGTAAAACAAGGCTCTTGTTGCCTGGCTACCCAATACAGGCTACATTTGACCTAGCCTCATCTTTGAAACTTTCAATTCAAACGGTACAGAAAATACGAACACAGAAAATCTCTCCAATTTCAGATTTTCAAGCGAATGACGAAGGTCGCTTCAGCAGAAAGTATTTTAATTTCGTTGAAAGTACCGCAGATACTCGTATTTTTGTGAATTTCGACATAAAATTGTATCCTTAGCTTTTACTGTTTGAACTTTTTCTCTTTGGACAGTTATAGGTTTGCTCATCATCATATCAGTGCTTAGAATCCACTGCTGGACATACTCGTAGATATGATAATTTCCCCCATCCCCGTTCCATCACCGGACTACCATGCGTGGTGAGGGACTTCATCCTTATGTAGTAGACATACGCTCTCGCACGAAGCGTTTTACTTCCTCGTTCATAATGCAAGCTGCTAAGGAATGGAACTCCCTGCCAGCTTGGGTACTTCGGGCCAAGTACAATTTCGATCTTTTTAAAGGAATAGTGAATAAGCATTTTCTGGGTAAGCGCGCTCCCCCTTAGTCCTCGTTATGACTTACTATCAGGTGAGATTGAAATCGAACGCGATTGAAATCAAAGGAAACCAATCAACAATAAAAAAAACACTAACCCGTATTTAATGCCCCTTAGGAAATCAATTATCCAGTCCCAAACTAAGCAAAGCCTGTGGTATGGTTACTAGATAACGGATACACATACTTAAATAAATATACATATAAACATCCAAGACTTGGGTACAAACATTCATATTCATCATACGAACATTTGCCCCTAGCGGGATGCGAACCCGCAACCTCCGGCGTGGCAGTCCGAGCGCTACCCGTTCCGCCACGGAGGTCGTCAAGAATTATTATCCGGCAGTGAACGTTAACAGGCTCATGATAATGATACCTCCTTATTAATTTAGGCAAAGCATAATTTCCCGTGTTTAGTTGAAGCCTCCGAAACCTCTTGATTGTATATCTGAAACTTGCTCCAAGTATTCAGATTGCTAGAGGGCAGGAAGCGAAAGCTGTCAAGAACACAACCTCCACGAAACAACTTTGCAATATTGTGACTATACCTATGATATATTATGTTAAACTCTGCCTGTGGCTTTGGTGGCTTACTTTCATTATTTCACACTATAATGATATAAACCGGCTGTTTTTACCCTACTGATATTATAAATGCAAAAGTTTGATTGGATGTTTGTTACTCAATCATGCTTCAACCACTAGACGGATCGGGATGAAACTTGGCACACATATAGGGTAGGTCCTGGAATAGGATTTAGGATAGGTTTTATCCCGAAAAACATCTCATTCCTACGGGAAATCCTACTATTCTTTCTACTAATATTATAAATGTGAAAGTTTAAATGTTTGGAAATTTAGATGTTGGATGTTTGTTACTCAATCGCGCTTCAACCACTGGACGGATCGGAATGAAACTTGTCACACATATAGGTTAGGTCCTGGAATAGGACTTAGGATAGTTTTTATCCCGAAAAACATCTCATTCTTACGGGAAGTTAAGTTGTCCACTCGGACGACGTCGCGGACAACAGCTAGTCTATAATAAACAAAAGTAGTGATAAATCGATTTGGTCACAAAGTAGGTAAGTAAATAATTTCAACTTTTGGGTCAGAATCTGTGAAAGTTTCTATTATACGTAAGTTTTTGTTACTAGTCGCTGACGACGGTATGTATAACTATTGCCACTAGCCACAGCTTGGTATCGGCCAGCAGCGCGATGGGTACAGTTTTAGTATTGCTAATCTGTCTAGACTGGTCATGATGAAGGCTTTATGTCCAACAACGATGAGAACCTATTAATTATTTATTTTTATTTAAAAACTTTATTGCACATAAGTACAAAAGGCGAACATAATGCCAATATTGCATTCTCTTCCAGTTGCAGATAATGAGTGGTAGGCGCAAAAAAAATATATAAGAAAATTGGTTACCTATATACTATACTTACATAATAAATACAAACTGAAATATACTAATATAATCTATAAATTATACATATACCTACACATATAAGATATATACTACATATGTAATATATGAATACTGATTACTAAGATAAATAAATACATATGTTATATAAATAACAAATATATACATAAATATTCTGCAATAAATAAATCAAAACGTGATTCATAGACGATGACCAATTTACTCCTATTACCTGTTTTACTGAGATAGATACATAGATAGATAGAGAATTCATTTATTCAAAGTCAAAGACAAAATCATTTATTGCACATGAGTACACTTGGTACATTTATACACGTCATTTTTTTATCGACTACCGCTTCCTAGGTGTTAGCGCTGTGAAGAAGAAACGGCGCAACAAACATCACGCAACACATTTTTTAAAAATCAAGTTTGCATACAATTAATAAAGATTTTGCGAAGCTGAATTAACATTAGTACCAGGCATCTTTGTCATTCAAATAATCTTTTATTTTATAATAGACTTTCTTACAAAGTTGTTTTTTAATGTGAATCTTAAACTTTCTGTCCGTCATATATAAGATTTCCTCTGGTAGTTTGTTGTAGAAGCGTATACATTGCCCCGTGAACGATTTGCTCTTAGAAACAGCACAAATACAATGCTGAAAATAGGTCGTCCCCGTAGCCTAGTCGGTAGTACACCTGCCTGCGAAGCTCGGGGTCGTGGGTTCGAACCCCGCCCAGGGCAAACATTCGTGTGATGAGCACTTGTGTTTGCCTAGTGACTGGATGTTATTTATATAAGTAAATTATGTATATCAGCTGTCTGATACCCATATTACAGGCTCTGCCTAGTTTGGGATCAGGTGGCCGTGTGTGAAAAGTCCCCACATATTTTTTTATTTAGGTTACATATTGATACAGAAGTACAGCAGGTAAACATAACAATGAAACAGTAACAGAGTAGCCCGTGCTGTGCTGCAGAAAGGGCCCTGACTCAGCATAGTATCGCAGCCCAGCAGCGTGACGCTGATATTCTACCAGGACCGTTACATTAGAAGATACAAGTTCCAAGTCACAGTACAGTAAAGACTAGTATATACTATCTTTGACTAAAGCCTATGATAGGTTGTCTCGATCCTTAATACTTTACTTATGCTAAAACTTTTCTCCAGTCCTTCCAACACCGTTATTGGTGGGTTCACCTCTAATCGATGTAAATTGTCTGTCTCTACCTTTTTCTTATAAATGAGGAGTGAGGCTGACGGGGGGGATGGTTATTGACAGCTATAAATCTTCCACCTGGCTTTATCTTGTCTGGGGTAGAAGCACCTTATCTATTTGGCAAGTTGGCATTTCCTGGTTAACGCTGGTCTATTGACATCATTAGTCAGCGAGAAATTAGGTTTTGGGAAAGAGACAGAATTATAAACCTATACTGCATGCCACGTGGTTCCCGGCTTAGAATAGGGCCACCCTTATCTTTCCCGTGGGTGTCGTCAAGGCGACTAAGTGATTGCACCAGGGACGGGCAGCAGCGTTCTCCTGTGTGTGTATGTTAAGATCATTACTGCGATCACCAATCCGCCTGCCAAACGTGGTGATTATGGCAAATCCCCCAATAGACAACTTACCAAAAGTGGTACTCTATTGGGGAGGCCTATGTCCAGCAGTGGACGTATTTAGGCTGATGATGACTGTCCTGCTACCAGTGAAGGCCGCTAAGTGTTGCCAAAAAACTCTTTTGGAAATTTACAAAAATGCGTATGGTCAGAGGTGCTGCTGTTCGTCAACTAAACATTTTTGACAAAGGTGCGTTTGGTCAAATAGATTTTAGACAAAGGTGATTTTCGTCAAAATATCATTTTTGTGAAAGTTTCTGTTTGGTCAAACGCTTTTTTGTAAAATATGCTTTCGCCAAAGTCACGCGCAGGGTGGGACGCCCCACCGCCAGATGGACCGACGACCTAAAGAAGATGGCCGGAAGCGGCTGGATGCGGAGGGCGGAGGACCGGGTGTGGTGGCGTTCATTGGGGAAGGCCTATGTCCAGCAGTGGACGGCTCTGTTTTTTCGGGATAAGACTACCCTCTGTCCTATTCCAGGACCTAACCTATATGTGTGCCAAGTTTCATCACGATCCGTCCAGTGGTTGAAGCGTGATTGAGTAACAAACATCCAAATATCCAAACTTTCACATTTATGATATTAGTAGGATATCTCGTCCACAGAAGACTAGGAGTAGTTCTATTCGGATCCGATCATCACTCAACAAGATATAGAATTTAATTGTTCGTGTCACTGTTTTAAAAGACCACCTCGTAACTTATTAATGGTCTTTCATTCCAGGTGTTACCAGCCTCCGTGACGTCAGGCTGATCGTTCAACCCTCAACCGTCATCAGGGGTGGGACCGCTTCCATCATCTGTCACCGGGACATGCAAAACGCTCCACTGTACTCCGTCAAATGGTACAGAGGCAATCATGAGTTCTACCGGTACACTCCCATGGAAGAACCGATAAACAGAGTGTTTACTTTGCCTGGAATCTATGTGGATGTGAGTACAATTCTTATTACTCATACTCATACTCTTACTCTTTAACTTGCTCTTACTCTTAAACTTACTCTTACTCTTAAACTTACTCTTAATCTTAAACTTACTCTTACTCATAATCATACTCATTTATTTCAACCGTTTGGGACATCTGAGTTTGGGACTAGAGTTCTAGTGTACACATTCTCCCTATTTCACGTGTCACTTGGGCAGAGGCCAGAGGTACACCCCCCTAACACTCCATACAACTACAAGAGCACCAGCCTGTCGGTACAGGTTTGTGTGTGTGCGTAAATTGTCATAGGTACATCAGTAGCAAGCGTGAGAGCATAGCCGATTGAGAGGGACAACGTCATACGTCAGCAACATAGAAATGCTTTTCTTTCTAACTTATGGCGACGATCGCTGGGCACCGGTCCGTTCCATATTGGTTTCATTGCTTTCTAAGCATCAGTCCATACAGCACAATAACAAACCATATTGTTTTATGACCACATTTTTTCAATTCAATTCAATTCAAATATTCTTTATTGTGCACCAAAACATATACATTTTTTAATAAAAACAAAACTTACATAGAAGGATGAATTTAGTGTACAACGAATTTTGTGAATTTTTTCATGATTTATAATCTTCAATATCAATATGTACCTCAAATCAAGACATCAGTAGATCTACAAATCCAATAAAAATAGAAATGCTAAGGAATGGAACTCCTGACTAGCTTGGGTATTTCCGAACAAGTACAATTTGGATATTTTTAAAGGAAAGAGTAAATAGGCACCTTTAGGGTAAGCGCGCTCCACCTTAGGACTCATCATCACTTACCATCAAGTGAGATTGAGGTCCAGCGCAAACCCATCAACAATAAAAAAAAACACATCGCGAATGGAAAGAGTCAATATTACGCTGAACCGAACGAAAAAATTGACAGTCGTATGCGGTGTCTCACGCGGAGTGAGACAGGCCTAGTTTAGCTAAGTGCCCAGGATGTGGTAAGGGACAGAAATAGTCAAGATGGTGAGTGTATTGTCAGATCAAGCACTAGAATCCTATCACCGATCATAATAGTACTGAGTACCCGAGAGAACTTTAAATGTCGCTTATACTGGTAAAAGATACGGCAGGTATGTATTTGACAGCCAGTCGTATGCGATTCGCGGAGTGAGACAGGCCTGGTTTAGCTAAGTGCCCGGAATGTGGTAAGGGACAGAAATAGTCAAGATGGTGAGTGCATTGTCAGATCAAGCACTAGAATCCTATCACCGATCATAATAGTAATGAGTACCCGAGAGAACTTTAAATGTCGCTTATACTGGTAAAAGATACGGCAGGTATGTATTTGACAGCCAGTCGTATGCGATTCGCGGAGTGAGACAGGCCTGGTTTAGCTAAGTGCCCGGAATGTGGTAAGGGACAGAAATAGTCAAGATGGTGAGTGCATTGTCAGATCAAGCACTAGAATCCTATCACCGATCATAAATAGTACTGAGTACCCGAGAGAACTTTAAATGTCGCTTATACTGGTAAAAGATACGGCAGGTATGTATTTGACAGCCAGTCGTATGCGATTCGCGGAGTGAGACAGGCCTGGTTTAGCTAAGTGCCCGGAATGTGGTAAGGGACAGAAATAGTCAAGATGGTGAGTGCATTGTCAGATCAAGCACTAGAATCCTATCACCGATCATAATAGTACTGAATACCCGAGACAACTTTAAATGTCGCTTGTACTGGTAAAAGATACGGCAGGTATGTATTTGACAGCCAGTCGTATGCGATTCGCGGAGTGAGACAGGCCTGGTTTAGCTAAGTGCCCGGAATGTGGTAAGGGACAGAAATAGTCAAGATGGTGAGTGCATTCTCAGATCAAGCACTAGAATCCTATCACCGATCATAATAGTACTAAATACCCGAGACAACTTTAAATGTCGCTTGTACTGGTAAAAGATACGGCAGGTATGTATTTGACAGCCAGTTAGCAGAAGTTATTTGTAAAGTGACTTGCCATTACGGCAAATGTCGTCGCTTAGACAAATGCTCGCCACGGACGGGACAGTTTGTTACAAACGCCGCGCGAACGAATTTAATATGGGAGTCGAGAGGGAGGCAGGTACGTAGTAAGGCATCTGGTTTCGGGGAAGAGGGGTCAAGAATTAAAATACGTTTAAGAGTATACGTTTAAATCCACTTGGAAGCTTCTTGTATTTTCTAAACTACAATTTTTCAATTATATTTGAAGTAGTTGCTGAACTATGCTTTTGTCTACTGTTATTCAAGTTTATCACAAGGTCTTATTTTCGCATCAAAAAAACTATGATAATTAACCTACGTTACTTAATTCCCGGCTCTTGATCTTCCTGTACCTATGTTGATATAACCAGTTACAGAGGCTTTAAATAAAGATAAACGTTTAATTACCAAAGCACAGTACCTTTATTTGGAACTGTCTTATTTTAAACTTAACTTTTATTATTATGTACAACTTTCGCAAAATCTTTTAAATACCTATTCATTTGGTTAAACTTTTACATTTGGTATGTAGCGCATATGTCTACGAGGGAGAGGGGTCTGGATCGACTAAAGCACTGAGTACACTCCTGTTGAATTGCCGAACTGTAGGATGCGTCTAGCGACAAAGAGGACCTTTTTCGAGGAACGCAACAAATGTCGATCGCAAATGCCGGAGCTAGGAACAAAATGGTGATATATATATATTTAACACAGTATCATCATGGGATATGAACTCTTAACACAAAACCTGTAAGTGAAATATTGACTATTGTCTGCGACTTGGCCTCATTGAAATATATAAAAGACGATGTTATCATACCATCACCATGTATACAACATTACTTGACGACAATTAACTCACAAGTTATATTACAGCTTAAAAGCTATGTATGTATGTATTGTATGTAAACGCTTTATTGTACCAAAAATAACAACAACAACAATAATAAAATAGGAACTAAACTGTGTACAAAGGCGGACTTATCTCACTTAGGGATCTCTTCCAGTCAACCTTAGAGTAACCGAAAGGACAAGTATAATGCGTTTAGTACCAAATTTGATAAAGAAATGTACCTACTTTTAATAAAGTTTGAAAATACATATTACATAAACAATAAGCTATCACTGAGAATCAATAATATCATAACTTTTTTCTTTTTCATCTCCATCTTCTATTTCTTCACTTTATTTTTATCTTCTTTTCTTCTCTTTCTTCACTTACTTACTTGTTTTTTTCTTCCCTATATTCTTTTATTTTCTTTTTTTTCCTACCTATTATAAATGCAAAAGATCGAGTGATGATCTTTTGCGTGTAGTAAGTGAAGTAAGTGAAGAAAGAGAAGAAAAGAAGAAAAAAAAGAAAGTGAAGAAGTAGAAGATGGAGATGAAAAAGAAGAAAGTTATGATATTATTGATTCTCAAAATCTATCACCGTTTCGATTTAGTTTTTAGTATGCAGTCTCTCATATGCATAAGGAACTACCTATCGATAATAAAAAGCATTAGAATATATTAGAAAATTGTCAAAGGAAATATGTCGATCTTATCCGATATCTGATGGATTCCGCTGCCTTGGAATATGTTCACACTCCGCCAGATTGAATCGATAAAACTGAATTGGGAGTCAACATTTCGTTGGATCTTTTCAATATTGGTATAAATGAAATAAGTTTGGGACTTTGTACCTAATACCAAACAACGTAGGATATAGTCTCGTCGTAAGTAACTAAACTAGTATAATTATTTAAATGTAGGTACTACTTAAAGGCTTGTATAAATAAAATAAAAACGATGAAATTTCGAAACCAAATTTTATGTGTATAACTAGCTGTTGCCCGCGACTTCGTCCGCAATGGCAACCTTCCTGTATCCTTCTAACAGACGTGACTTTAACTGTGGACTCTGACGAATGGAACAATCGCGGTATTAGATTAAAACTATGTCAAAGTACCATAGAATGGTCTGACCACCGAATTGAGAAGGCATAACTGTCATCAATTGAAGTCTATATAATTCTGATGGTGCTGACAATCATCTGCCACGGGCCAGTATGGTTACTATGGACCTGTTAAATTGTTTCGTCGGATGTTGTATTTATGCAAACATTGTTGAAAACTTCAACAGTGTTGTTGTAGACCTGCCGTTTTGATTAGTAGATGCTGAAGGCATGTTACATTATGTATGCGCTGAAGTAATGATCCTATTTTTACATTATTCAGAATGTCAGTGTCCTACAGTAGATAATAAACAAATTTCATTTATTACCCCCACCGTGAAAATAAATAACAATTAAATTACCTAATTCTAGATAAACAAATCCAACGGCAGCCTGGTACTCCTCCGCAATCTGGAGCTGAGCATGACCGGAAACTTCAGCTGCGAGGTTACCGCCGATTCACCGTCCTTTGTTACTCAGATCGCTACTAAGTTCATCGATGTTCTTGGTAAGGAAATTACCTTGTTATACCATATCCAGGCGTTCATTGGGGAAGGCTATGTCCAGCAGTGGACGTCTAAAGGCTGACATGATGATGATGATACCATATCAAGGTACACATAGCAGCGTTTCCTGCGTACATTGACTCCTGAAATACAGTTTACCTAGTTTGGGAGTCAGGGCTTCATAAATAATGTATCATTATGAAATGAATAAAGTTATGTTTATGTTTATGTTTATTAAGATCACTACTGATGTGCTCACCAATTCGCCAGCCAAGCGTGGTGATTAAATATGGCAAATACCCGTAATGGACAGCCCACAAAAAGTAGCATTCTACTGGGGAGGATTATCTTCAGCAGTGGATGTATTTCGGCTGATGATGATGATAACCTATTTATACAAGTTTCGCTTCTTTGGATACCACACAGATTAATTAAAACTTATATAAGCCATTTAAATCAAAACGGAAGAAACTTCTGAAACGATTACGAGTAAATAGGAAAGTAACTAAACGAAGAATTTTAAGGGAACATTTCCAAACTTGTATAATTCCGCAATCGTTTAATAGAAATTTTATGTTCCTCGTAATACTTTTATTGAGTCCAACTGAAAGATATTTGACGACTTGTAAGTATTCAATTAATCAACTTGTAGAACCATCTTTAATTTTAAGGGTATTTTATGGAAAAACCTACATAAAACTGATATTAAATATTCCTATTGTATTAAAATTAAGTAATATGACCAATGAAAGCTAAAATTTTCTAATTAATTTCTCTCTTAGATCTGTCGGTAACAAATTTTCCTGCAATGCCAGTGTTTGTCGGGTTCAATTCCCGTTCGTATAGTATATATTTTTGTGAATGAAGATATTTTTTTGTTTCGCTGTGTGCTGCCTTGTATTATTTTCGACACATAATTTAAACTGAATGATAGCTATTAATCGAACGGATTCTTAATACAAAATAATATTGCACTATGAATCCTGCATGTAATAGACAGTTTCTCTAAGAGACAGGATCCGAAATGAGGTGATCCGCCAGAGAACTAAAGTCTTCGACATAGGTCAAAAAGTTAGTAGTAAAGAAGTGGCAGTGGGCTGGTCACATCTGTCGGAGAACCGATTACCGCTGGGGTAAACGAGTTCTCGAGTGGAGACCGCGACTGGGCAAGCGTAGTGTGGGACGCCCCCTGGCTAGATAGAGCGGCGATCTGCGTAAGGCGGCTGGCAGTAACTGGATGAGAAGAACCGAGGATCGGGTTCAGTGGCGCACCTTGGGAGAGGCCTATGTCTAACAGTGGACTCTTTCGGGCTGATGATGATGATGATGTAACAGAAGACATAAAGACGAAATACGTTGGACGAAATGGGTATTAGACGAATTGTTAACAAATCGTTAAATTTAAACACACTCTTGTCTAACTCTACCGGTGAACATCTTGAGGTCAGTTCAGTCCACAATGTGGTAATGGCGTGTAATAAAGATAAACTTAGTCCAACATATCACGACACACTGCTGGCAAATACATAGATCTCTTGTCACATTCAGTAATATACTGAAATGGATAAAAGTTAATTTGCACTAAAAGATAAGGCTGTATTACCGAAGAAGTAGAGTAATCGAGTAAAGTAGGGCAATTTGTATTCATTGTTATTACTCTTGAAGGTGGACCAATTACTTTTTAGGGGTGAAAAGAAAATTCATGCCTCGATTTACCTTAACTTGCTCGATAGCAGTTAATTGAAAAATAAAAAAAGACACGAGCATAAAGTCTTAGAGATAAGATAACGTAGGTTGTTAGTGTCAAAAGACACAATAGGAGAAGGGAAAGACGACACTCTGAGAAAGTATGATTTTGACTATGTCAGTTTTGAATTGCAACGCAATTAATAAGGTCACGTCATCATCAGGGTATTTTGGTCTCCACTGCAGGAGCACAACCCTCTCTCATCTGCCGGAGACAGACGGAGGATTTGGCCTACACTCCCCGCGCTGGCCAGACGGGTCGGGGAGGCCTGATTGATATTTTATAATGTATTTCCTTAGTCGCCTTGTACGACATCCACGGGAAGAGTTGGAGTGGTCCTATTCTACTCCACCGGAAACCACACGGCAAAAGGTCACGTACTTGTTCTTAATGTAATGCTTGACGAGAAGCTCCTTCAAAATAAAATAAATGCTCCTATCCTCTCCACAGGCTCTATAGTAATTTACGATTACTAACGACGTTCGCATCTAATGGAGGAGGTCTTAAATTTGCGTCACGTGTTAATTTCCAGCGTTGCCGACGTTAGCTCCATTGCTGAAGGCAGACAAAGACCGTTACCAGGCAGGGGAGATACTTCGAGCCAACTGCACCTCATCTCCAGCTAAGCCTGCTGCCAATCTCACCATTTATATCAACGAGGAACCGGTAAGCATCCAAGTCAGCAACATCCCACTGTTAAGCATGGAGGAGATCCGATCAAGAACTACACAGGACATTGGGGTAGATGAGTTCTGGAGTTAAGACCGCAGACGGGTAGTTGCAGCTTGGGATGACCTGATGGACCGATAACCTAAATAAAGTGGCCAAAAGCGGCTGGATGTGGAAGACTAAGGCCAGCAGTGAACATCGAAAGGCTGATATGATAATTGGCTGTTAAGTAGAGGATTATCCTGGCCTATAAGGCCATAGTTCTCCGTGATTTCTTATTACGGTTTAATTCCACTAATTCTATAAATTACACAATAAGTAATGCTGAAGAAGTTTAGGGATTTTAATTGATTAAATCGATCAACCCAGGAGTGTAAGGGTGCACTACCACATCAAATGGTGAGAATACACTTACATTCTGAATATTCCATTTCTGGTTCCATAGAAAGTTGGGAATAAATTCCTATTCATTTCTTGACCTAACACAAACTAGGTATGCTGTCGTTGCCTATAATTGGGGTGGCATCTGGCCAATGTACAATTGTAAGTTTCCGTTAAGCAACAATTGATGTACACTCTGTTGGTAACCTAAGAAATAAAATAATTATTGCTAGTAAATATCTATTAATAGTCTGATGTGTATATTTTTCAGCACCGTTCCTCAGAAACCAGTCTCCACCCATCAGACAGCGGTCTGCTATGGACCAGCGTCAACGTGGAGCTGAAGGTGTCCCCAGAGCTGTTCATTGGTGGCAGACTGAGAGTGGTGTGCGTGGCCACAATATACGAAGTATACAGGAGCTCAGCTAGTCTGGACTTCTTCACCCCGGAGACGGATCCTAGGCCTGAGAGAAGTAAGCGTTTTTAAGAGATGCCTGTTGTGTACTGGCAGATTTATATTTCCTTTTTGATACAAGTCTTTTGTTAGACATTTATGGCAGACCTTTTCAGCACTGAAATGCCGTGAATGTTAGAGGCCGCTGAGCCTCGCCTGCACTGGATTTTTCAGTAGCACTTGCTTTTGCTGCTGCTGACCTGGTTTCTACCATCATTTCTGAGCTCGAAGGACCAGATGTTGAGGAGCTGTGGGCTGAAATAATTTGCTGAAAATAGAACCTAGGTGTTGTTTATTAGTTCAAGACAAACTGACGTAAAAAAAAACAAAAGACTTGTATCAAAAGGAAATATAAATCTGCCAGTACGCAACGTCCTTTCTACTAAGAAAATCATATATCTACTATTAAGTACATGCCTACAAGAACACTGTGTATGTTAATTTTTAAGGATCCATCAAAACCCTACCTGAAAACAGCGATAGCAGCCATTTTTCATCAAGTTCACTGTCTGCTCATATGTTGAAAACAATATATCAATACTTGCATTAAGGTTTGGCAGTTGAAATAGGTAAGCAGGTTGAACACGCACTGCAGACCTAAACTGCTCTCCGAAACAGTAAAAGCTAGCTAAAGGGTTATTTGGCATAAAATGTTCAGAAACCTGGGCAACTTGATGACGTCTCTATTATTTCCAAAATTGGGGAACGATGATCCATTTTTGTTTTCCTGGAATATTTCATATTTTTCCATCATTGTCAGGTAATTCGGTTCAATCGGTCCAATAATTATGAATTATATAGTGCACATACAGACAAACGGATATAAAAATGTTGCGGGAAATGTGTCAATTTTAATGGAATCTTAAAAATGTTTTACATTTATTATCATCATTACGTCGGCCCCGTAGCCTAGTCGGTAGTACATTTGCCTGCGAAGCTCGGGATCGCGGGTTCGAATCCCGCCCAGGGCAAACATTCGTGTGATGAGCACTTGTGTTTGCCTTGTGACTGGATGTTATTTATATAAGTAAATTATGTATTTATGTATGTATATCAGCTGTCTGATACCCATATTACGGGCTCTGCCTAGTTTGGGATCAGGTGGCCGTGTGTGAAATGTCGCCACATATTTATTATATTTAATGATAATATAAATTTTATTATCATCATTAATGATAATATAAGCATGAAAATCTTTAGACTGACCATCCTCAATTATCTTTTTCAGTCACTCTCAACAGCAAAGCATCGAAATGCTTCCAGAGCTGGGTCCTCTTCTTTCTCCTGCTGTGTCTACCCATGATGGTCATGGGTCAAGACTACAGCATGTTTGAAGAAGTCGCTGATATTCCATACTACGACGACGAAAATCATGCCCAAGCTGCACTCTCTTTGGTCGGGGCTTAAAGATTGTGATTAGTTAAAGTAGATCTAATTTAAAGTTAATTAAGTTTAGCTGCATATGAAGTTAGTCTGTGAAATATGTAGATTAGTTGATATTTTCGTCTGCATTCGTTTACACATAGACATACTTTATTGATAACTTCCGTTACAGGTCAAATATTTTTTTTACACAAATTAAATAAAATCAAATTAAAGACAGGCAAATTAAACATCAATAACTAACATAAATAACTTATTAATAAAAATATCAAATAAAATTCTTAAAATTAAATAAATCAAGTTAATGAGTTCTGAAACAACTCTTCATAGCAATAAAATGCCTGCTCGACAAGCCAGGCGCACAGTCTCTATTTGAAAGTAGGTATGCTCAGATAGCTGGTGACCTCAGTGGGAAGCCGGTTGTACACCATTTTTGTCAGAAATAATGCAATGTCTTGGTTTTATTAATATTTGTTACAAATTAAGCGTGTGTGTCGTGTGGTTTCCGGTAGAGTAGAATAGGACCACTCCAACTCTTCCCGTGGATGTCGTACAAGGCGACTAAGGGAATACAATATAAAACATCAATCAGGCCTCCCCAACCCGTCTGGCCAGCGCGGGGAGTGTAGGCCAAATCCTCCGTCTGTCTCCGGCAGATTAGAGAGGGTTGTGCTCCTGTAGTGGAGACAAAAATAACCTGATGATGATGATGATGATGAAGCGTGTTTGCTACAATTTAGATAATGGTTAGTTCTCATTCCACTATATTGTAAAGTTATATTTGAGAAAATCCTAGTTTGGGATTAGACAAGTGTTAGTATATCTCGCAGACTAGTCGTAACAATTAGGCAGCCCTTAACGCGCCTAGCCACATCGTTATCTGGCGCCATTTCATGACGTGCCTGACAGGCCCATCGTTGGACACTCATCGTTTGTCGATTGGCGAACCACGTTTAGCCATATCGTTTGTAGGAAGTTTGTTGAATGTTTTAGTTAAATAAGTAGAGACGCTTTTTCTGAACCTCAATAATGTTTATTCTTAGAACTGGCAAGAAATTCAAGAAATGGGTATCCACGATATGGTATCACATATTGAAATTACTATTTAAAGTCAATTTTGAAACATAAGATAACAGAGAAAAATATTAGAGACTGGCGTGGCGGCCATCTTGTTAAGATTCATTTAGATCCAATTATTAATTTAATATATTTTAGTAGGTACAATAAGTAATGCTAAACCTCAATAAAGTTTGTTTATTTTTTACTCACAAACTCGTTTTTATTGTTGACGCCATAAGGCGTAAACGTAAACAAAGCGCAGCCAGCGCCTCTGGTGGTATATGGTACAACTATTCTTCGATCTGCCCAGCTAATATCAGGATAATTATGCTGAGTAGGCAAGGCAGATCGTCGACCTAAATAAGCTTTTTCACGATATGGCTAAGTGTTAGTCAGGCACATGATGAAATGGCGCTAGATCACGATGCAGCTACTAGGCGATTTGCCTGATTTTATGATTGGCCTGCGACATATATGTAATTAAACCTGTGGAAAGAACAACGAGACAATGAAGTACTTGCTGTGTGAATGCAATGCACTAGCTGCATGGAGGATGAGTGTCCTGAGTACAGCTTACCCCGAACCCAAGGACTACAAGGCAGGAATCCCTTAGTTGTGTAATAGCTTTTACGCAGCGGACCCTGGGGGATGGAAGTATCATAAAACCAAAGAGGCTGATACAAAAGATCCTATAGGCAGGGCCCGATTATCAATTTCAAATCAAATCAAATAATATTTATTTTGAACTATAGGTGAGATTAGGATGTTACATTGCTATTGTATGTTCTCTATAGTTTACCTATTAGGTGTACAATAATTATTTATACAACATTAGGCAGTGTAGGCAACTGCCTAGGGGCCCCGCATCGGCAAACGGCCCCGCGCCCCGGGTCTTTTTTGAAAATGTTTCTTAGAGTGAAAAGAGGAGTAGGCGTGGGGCTTTGACGTGGGCTTCGGGGTCGGATTCGTAGTCGGATTGAAAGTTAGTAGTCCAGCGGAGCATTGCGTTGTGGTAGAAAAACTATATTTCAGGAAGTTAGAACACGGTAAAGGGGCCCCGACATGGTTAATCCGGCTCAGCCCATAGGGTCCCGAGTCTCCTATTACAAGATACGAGTAATATAAGATCTATGAAATGAAATGAAATCTATGAAAATGGCAACACAGTAATGTCATTGTGACAAATAGGATCTCATTCATTTTATTATTGATACAAATATAGAGATAAAAATATTCTTTTTATTTTTATATTTTTTTAATTAGACTTAAGTATACCAGCATGAAAGTCATAGAGATGGGTTATTTTATCAAGTTTTCAAAGTGTCGATATTTTTTAAAATTAAGTTGGTTTGGTAACTGAACTGTTGGCTAAATTTTAAGTGGCCTGGAGTTTACAATGGACTTATAATCAAGTAGATCTATCTGATGCGAAATGCACTCGACGTAAGAAACATGTTAATGAGGTTATTAAATCATTAGTTTGAGAATTTCGACGAGGTTAAGGATGAAATTAAGGCAAGTTTGGTAATGCCGTCTCTTCGACTAATTTCCAGCGCAAATCGCAGTCTGTGTGGCGTATATTCCAAAGGTGTAGATCGCACAGTTTACGACGGCACGCCCTACTCCTCTAAATCTCTTACATGTCATTGTATGCGTTATACTGTTACTGTCTTAGTTCTATTGTACGCACTAAACATTAATGTGTGCATACGTCTGTTCTACGCAAGTAAAACTCTTTCACATTCACTTTGAGACTTGTGCAGTTACTACTCAGAACATTTAATTATTTACTAAATATTGACATTATTTAACCGTAGCGTCAATATTTAGTAATAATTAAATGTTCTGCGTAGTAACTGCACAAGTTTCATTGTGAATGTGAAAGAGTTGTGGCTACTGGCGTGGAACAGAGCGATTGTTTGGAACGCTCCATCTAGTAGTACATAGAGATCGTTGGCATACGTACACTAAGATACTGACGTTCGTATTAACACCCCGCGTCCCGTGCTTACCTCTTGCAAAAAGTAGCGGAGCGTGCCATCGTGAACGCTATGCTCATGGCTTAAGTGACTTTCGACTATCTTAAATGTCATTTCATCCATCCATTTAGACATTGGCTCTTTTAAATACAAATACAACTAGAAAGAAAGAAAAAAACATTTATATACTACCATAATTGGCACAAACAAAGAAAAACCAACAAAGCAAGAAAAAGGAAAAAAAATAAAATAAAAATTATAAGAACTAGAGAAAACAATAAAAAAAAATTTACATAGTTAAAATAGTATGCGTGTGCCGTGGCAGCAAAAGGGCAAACGACTCAGCATATGCCTAGACCAAGTAAGGTGCTGGGCGCTGATTTTCAGTCGCACCCGGAGTCAACTAAGGAGTTTATTTTTGTTCACACACCAGACATCCGTCAATTTGAAAGTCCGGGGAAAACACGAGGCGCGGATGACGCGGGGAATCAAAAAATAATTACTAGGTAACTTAACAAAAAAAAAAATCGAGGCTGGTTGGAATTACTATATACCCGGAGCCGTGGTAGCCGGTTGGTTGTGCTCTCGCCTCACGTTCATGAGCTCGTGGGTTCAAACCCCGCCCGTACCAATCAGTTTTACGAAACTTAAATACGGTTTATATATAATACCACAGGCTTTTCGGTAAAGGAAAGCATCGTGAAACCTGCATATGCCGAAGAAGAAATTCTGAGGCGTATGTGGAGTCCACCAAATCGGCTTGGGGCACCGTTGGTGGTCAGGGGTTTGGCACAAAAGATCCTGAAGGGTCGAAGTGTCGCCAGGTCTTTCTGGCCCCCTAAGAAGATAAGATACTATATACCCGTCTGCGGACACTACTATGAGGAGGATTTCGATCCACGACACACTCCACGGATCGGTAATAAATATCATGGGTTGCATTATTTATTATTACTACTTAACCGCACTGTTTACACGCCGAAATTAAGATTAAGTTAAATTTAAGTTACTATAGTAACGACGTTATATCGTCCCTCGCATGACTAAGTGTCGTAAGTAGCTTCAAGCAGATGTTGCAGGGCAAGGCATTTTCGGTTTTACACTTCACATTCTATTGTCTTGAAAGATACGATACTTGTTCATCTATACTTATAATAAAACTGTAACTTTTGATAAAAACAAAAATTTTGATAAAAAAAATGCAATATTTCTCGAACGTACGAGTATGTTCATCATATGGGCGAGATGGCGTCAACCACTGGACGGATCGAGATGAAACTTGGCACACATAGAGGTTAGGTCCTAGAATAGGACACAGGATAGTTTTTATCCCGAAAAAACATCTCTTTCCTACGGGAAATACATCATAATTTGTGACGTTAAGTTGCCGACGCGGACGAAGTCGCGGTCAACAGCTATAGTAACAAACAATTAAAATATCATAGAGCGAATAGCGGGCGAAAGAAAGTCGCTTAGCGACATTGGATTCCGCAAAGTGATGATACATCGTCTCTGCCTACCCCTCTGGGACCAAGGCGCGAGCATTGTATGTATGTATGTAATTAAAATATATTTATCGCTTATTTGCAGTTTCATTATTATATTACTGCAGCCAGCATGCAGTCGGTGTGCAGTCGGTGGGCAGTTCCAATGTAGTTGAGTCGACTGCATCCAAAATGCAATCTTGTTTCTGAATTGCAGTTCGTCTGTTTAAATCCTTATGTACAGTCGAAAGATTTAATATCTGACCCACCCAAGTATTTTGTCTCGTTTTTGCACGATGTAAATGTATGTATATGCGTGTTACAGTATCAATGTCGGAGGAAGTAAAACTCTTACATGTTGGTAACTGAATATAATTGATAATCTAATGAGAATTTACAATGTATATGTCGTAGGTGCCTGGTTCCGCCGAAAGTGTGGGCTCCCAAATTGAGTTTAACGCCGTTACAAAGTTAACATGTTTACTGACTTAAATGACACTACATGAAATTACATTACATCAACAAGTAACGATTTAGAAGGCAGACGATCCGTCAGCGTAACGCCTGCACACCGCACGACTTTCCATCGAAGTCTGTCTCGGTTCTGCGTCTGCGCAAGTTATACACGACGTTCCGTCAGCGCGTGCTCGCGACGTTCGCCGAACCAAGCCGAACGGCGCGCCGAGCACACACTGTGCCTTCAGTTTAGCTCCTCTTTTATTATTTCGCCGACATATGTATACGAAATAATAATGTCTACTCATGAGAGTTAAACTGACCGACATCACGTGTATACGGAAAACGTCCTAGATATTGTTGTTGACTATTTGATCTCCGTGTCATCTACATATTGATGTAGAAATGTCGGTACATGCGTTGCATTATAATATTTCTAATCTGTTTTTATTCTGAAAATCGATATTTTGACAGATGTGACATACATACATAATGCTCACACCTTGGTCCCAGAGGGGTAGGCAGAGACGATGTATCGCCACTTTGCGACATCACTTTGCGCAATCTAATGTCGCAAAGTGGCTTTCCTTCGCCCGCTTTTAGCCCCAATAATTAACAGATGTGAAATTTGTTAATTACTTCATTTTGTAAATTTTCCAGTATCTTAATACTTATATTGGTAAATAATGATGATAACTTGTTGGTTGTTTGAGAGTGTAATAAGCATAGCATGATTTTATGGGTCAGAAATTAAATTAGTCGACTGTACCTATCTACTTATATTATGTACTTGACTAATTCTTTTTCATTAAGGCGCCTAAGCTGAGCTAAAAGCTTAGATAATAATAGAAATAAATGATAATAAAATGTTTTATTTAAGGCAAAGCCCACTTACAGTAAAAAGTTTAGTATGTATTAAATTCGCACACAATGAGATTTGACAATCACGAGGGAAAAGTGTTCAGGACAATAACTAAAGCGTAGAATGAGTGGAATTGAAAAGAAAACAAAATGTACTCTTCCACCAAACGTAGAATGAGTGGAATTGAAAAGAAAACAAAATGTACTCTTTCACCAAACGTAGAATGAGTGGAATTGAAAAGAAAACAAAATGTACTCTTCCACCAAACGACTTCTTATTGCTGTCAAATAGAGACAACTGTACTAACCCACTTTGACATGTACATAAAATGTATGTATGTTTTTTTCTCCCCGGCTATTCACAGATTAAAATAACCTAACATAAAATAGGTATAGGATTATCATATATCTTTCCTGTTGATCGACAGTGTTATTGATACATTTTTATCGTTATTTTTATTACATGACATATTTATACGAAATTCATTTCCGAGTTAGTATTAGAATGGGTTAGAAAAAGGATATGCGTTATTTTTTAAGCTTTTAGCGGATTAGTACTTTAAATGAAAATAATCACTTCTTGAAATGACTGGTTCTGGAAATAACCACTTCTTGAAATGGCCGCTACTGGAATTAACCACTTCTTGAAATGACCGCTTCTGGAAATAACCACTTCTTGAAATGGCCGCTACTGGAAGTAACCACTTCTTGAAATGACCGCTTCTGGAAATAACCACTTCTTGAAATGATAACAAATCTTTCTATACTTCGACTGTTCTATACCTTAGTTATTGTTCTGAGGAGAGGTGTTAGAGTATGAATTAAATATAATATTAAGAAATATTTGAACAGTAAAGTTAGTACGTTATGATAATGATCCAAAGATTTTTAAGAATATTTGTTAAACAATGTAAATACAATTTAAGATTAAAAATATAAAATTCTAATACACAGTTCAGTAGTTTTATTTTTCACACAACTAACATCTTTCATGAAATTGCGACGGAAGAATGAAAAAAAGGAAATCAACGTTGGAAAATTTGAAATAAAATAAATAAATAAATGTTACATATATATACTTATACATACACTTGTCTAATTCCAAACTAGGATTACTCCTGTGATATGGGAATTAAACAAGGATAGGACAACTTGCACAAATTGTACAAAGTTGTCTGTCCCCAGTGGGAATCGAACCCACGAGCTCTGGCGCTTTAGTCCAATGACCAGCCACTGGGCCAACGAGACGGTCGGACGGTAAGTTATTATCATCATGTCAGCCTCTAGACGTCTATTACTGTTCACCACACCCGGTCCTCACACTCCGTATCCGATCGCTTTTAACTACCTTCTTCAGGTCGTCGGTCCACCTGGCGGCTGCGGGGCGTTGAGAAGTATAATAATGTTCAGAGTGATAAATGCGTTTCACTTTCCTGTCATTAATTGTGATTTTATAACACTTTAAACTAAGTTTCCCATTTGACGATTATATTTGTATAAAAGAGGAAATAAATACGATAATAAGTATGTTAGCGCAGAGTGGGACTCCCCGCCGCCAGATGGACCGACGACCTAAAGAAGGTGGCCGGAAGCGGCTGGATGCGGAGGGCGGAGGACCGGGTGTGGTGGCGTTCATTGGGGAAGGCCTATGTCCAGCAGTGGACGTCTAAGGGCTGACATGATAATGATGATGAATAAGTATGTTTATTCATCCAAGAGACTATGTAAGAAATGTCATTATCTACAATAAGCAATAAAGATTTCTTTTCATATTGCAACTGCACTACCAATTCTTCCAAGAATTCGGTCGGTTCGGTAGGTTCAACTACTCACTTGTTGGAAAGCTTGGTACTGCTTAAATCCTAGATAGGGACATAAGATACATTTTGATATGGAAACTTGTATGCTTACTAAGACTCCGTGCATATCAAGCGAACGATCCGCGGCGGAATCCACTCTATTCAAAACGGAAGCGAATACTTCGCTCAAAGATTCACATGAACAGCTGTAAAACCGCGAGAGCGTAGCAGCTCGCTAAATAAAATAGCTATCCGCAGCGACTGCTCGTTTAGGCGGACGGTTCACTGTTTCATGGCCCATCGATACATACAAAGACATAGTTTTTGAAACAGAGCGGACAGTCTACTCTGCTCCTGCCGATCCGCTCCGGATCTCGTTCTGAGACAGATGTGGCCCGTCCATGCCCCGGCGTCAGAAGGACCGACGACCTGAAGAAGGTGGTCGGAAGCGGCTGGATGCGGAGGGCGGAGGACCGGGTGTGGTGGCATTTGGGAAGGACTCTTTCAGGCTGATGATGATAATGACTATATAATGCCATGCCTATAATGTATGTAACCTTAACACAAACAGAGAGGTTAAATATTACTACGTAATGAAGCGACACTTATCTCCCCCTGCCGGAATAATGTCACCCACAAATAAAGCACGGCTAGC
Source organism: Esperia sulphurella (assembly GCA_947086405.1). Lineage (NCBI taxonomy): Eukaryota > Metazoa > Arthropoda > Insecta > Lepidoptera > Oecophoridae > Esperia > Esperia sulphurella. The sequence goes on from OX352261.1 coordinate 16,462,720, forward strand.
AGTACACACTACTGGGCTGCTGCTGTTCAGGTCGCGCCGCGCCTCTCGCCGTATAATCTTACTACGCCAGCGTGCTACCGACCAGCGACGCTATAAGTTAGAAAGAGAATCACACATGTCGTTAACATATAACGTTGTCTCTCTTTTAGTCGAGTTTGTTTGCGCGTTGGATGCAGCAGCCTTACTATAATTTACGCACACACAAGCACTTGTACGGACAGGCTGGTGCGCCTGTAGTAGTAGTAGGTTATTAAATATGTTCGCTTTTATGGAGTGGCAGGTTTTGTCACAAGTTACTGTACCACATTAACGCACTAAAATCCTTATTCCCCTTTCCTTGCAGAATAAAAGGGAAATAAAAAAATTATACAGCAATATTGAGAACACAAACAACATAGACTAATTGTTCCCCTCGTCCTCGCTCGCAGAAATGAGCAGAAAATTATAAGAGCGCCGCAATTAGAACGCGCTAGAAAAATCAAATTAAAACCTCTAATGAACAAACACCGTCCGCGAGCGGTTCCCAGTAGGTTGCACAGAGTAGTGCGTAAATGTAGAGACATCATTTCATCATCAGGTTATTTTTGTCTCCACTGCAGGAGCACAACCCTCTCTCATCTGCCGGAGACATCATTTAAATGCATCCTATCCTACTTACCTATATTATAAATGCGAAAGTTTGGATATTTTGATGTTTAGATATTTGGATGTTTGTTACTCAATCACGCTTCAAGCACTGGATGGATCGGGATGAAACTTGGCACACATATAGGTTAGGTCCTGAAATAGGGCATAGGATAGTTTTTATCAAGAAAAAACATCCCATTCCTACGGGAAATACATAATAATTTGTGATGTTAACTTGTCCACGCGGACGAAGTCGCGGGCAACAGCTAGTGTTTAATTAATTAGTATTTATTACCGACAGAGTTGCATTGCTAATAATTGTATTACTTATTGTAGTAATAGTAAGCATTGGCTTACTTTAGGTAAGCTTTATTGTATTGTATGTAGGTTTGATTATCTAATAAATAAAATCGTAAACATCGCGTGTCTGTACATTGAAGATATTTGCAAAAAAAATCAGGGGTCTAAGGATAAGTAATATAACACATTTCAATCATTTTTGGAATTTTTGTCTGTTTGTCTGTTTATCTGTGAGTTTGTGCACGCATCACTTAAAAACTACTGAACGGATGTTGATAGACTTTCACAAAAACATGGGGTTAATCTTAACTTAACATTTAGTCTTTATTTCATCGCAATCAGCTAACTCAATCAAAAGTTATGAACATTTTTAGTTTTCAAATACATTAGTAGGTAAGGTTAGTATGCATATATTGCACATAATAGTATTTCCGTACTATTCAGATTGCGATGAGTTTGAATTACATTTGGTACTGCGAGTGGGAATTTGAGTGGGAGTGGGAGTGGGAGTGGGAGTGGGAGTGGGCGTGGGCGTGGGCGTGGGCGTGGGCGTGGGCGTGGGCGTGGGCGTGGGCGTGGGCGTGGGCGTGGGCGTGGGCGTGGGCGTGGGCGTGGGCGTGGGCGTGGGCGTGGGAAAGGGGGAGTGGGTGTGGGAGCGAGAGCGGGAGAGGGAGCGGAAGCGGAAGCGGAAGCGGAAGTGGGAGCGGGAGCGGGAGGGGAGCGGGTGTGAAAGCGAGAGCGGAAGTGGGAGTGGGACCGGAGCGGGAGCGGTAGCGGAAGCAGGAGCGGGAGTGGGAATGGGAGCAGGAGCGGGAGTGGGAATGAGAGCGATTCTGTAGTTCACGCGAGCGGAGCCGCGGGCACAGCTAGTTTATAATATGTATACGCGACTACCATCTCTATTAAATCATCTATCTTCACAGCAGGTTAGCTGTAAGAAATTTCTTTATAAATAAGCTCAACCTTTTATATAGTTTTCATTTCTTTATGTTGTTTCTATGTAAGTTTGTGTGTACAATAGGCCTGATTCTGAAGGCACAACGTTAAAATTTGGCAGCACTAAAACTGTTGCTATCCTTGTCACACAGTATTTTGAAGATAAAGACGAAACGAATTTTAGCGCTGTCAAATTTTAAACAGAATCGGGCCCAATAAAGTATTAAATTAAATTAATCTTATTAAAACTCGTACTATCGCACTTGCAATTGCGGCGCGTGATGTTTATTTCCATGCAGTTTAACGCAACTATTCTTAGGGACCACGATGCGCCGGGCAATAAATTTTCACAAACAATGGAAGTTGAGAACGCGACACTGAGAACTCTATGCTTTTATTTCTATTTTTCACATGGCTGCATAAATTAGCATTGTTAAACAACATCGACAAAATAATTAGACTACTTTTTGTGCGTATGGCCTCAAACGTTTAATTTCTTGAATGTCTAGTTGGTCCATTACATCCGATTCCCAGTGCAAGTACACAACCTAATTTCCCGACGCCCGTTTCTTCATACGTCCATTATAGGACAAACTACTCGATACTCTTTAAAAGAACATATTCGAAGGAATCGCCCTGTGAAAATATAAAGTTTGTTGCCAAGCACAAAATACAATTTAGTTGTGCGTGGATGGCGCGGCCGAAAACATTTTGACCACGCCTCGTTGTCCAAGGATCTTGGAGAGTACATACGCCTTAAAGGAAATTTCATGAAGTCTCTGTCGTAGCCTACTCTGCATGCACTTATTCAGCATTTCTTCCCGTCACATCGCATAGTTTGTCCCTGTGGCTTACCCTCGAGCGGCGACAAACGGAGTACGGCGCTGAGGCTTAGCTAAGAATTTCATTCTTTGGATTCTAGGTCAGTGTAGACTATGCCTATTGTTTGTCTTATTGCCTTTAATAAGCGCTTCCTTTTTTTTTAAATAATAGCGAAGTTTATTTATGAGAAAGGGGTCTATCGTCACCCTAATTAGGAGCCTATTATTTCAGCCTAATATTATAAGGCCACTAACTATAACTGCAGTCAATTGTAAGACCACTAACAAATATAGCTGCAGCCTATTATAAGACCACTAACAAATATAACTGTAAGGTATTATAAGACCACTAAAAACTATAGCTGCAGCCTATTATAAGACCACTAACAAATATAACTGTAAGGTATTATAAGACCACTAAAAACTATAGCTGCCGCCTATTATAAGACTACTAATAAATATAACTGTAAGGTATTATAAGACCACTAACAACTATAACTGCGGCCTATTATAAGACCACTAACAATTGTAACTGCAGCCTATGATAACACTATACCTGACTAAGCCTTTCCGGAAATAATGGAAAATATATGCCCTAATTACTACTCTGAGTATGCATGCGGGTTGGTGATTGCAGTATACAAAATTTAACGACTGGATTTATCCTTTCATCGTTCTCATCCATACTGGAAGATTAGGATACTAGAGTTACGGTTACCAGAAGTCAGTAAAAAAAAAATATTACGTAAAAAATAGTAGGTACAAATTAAACTCTCAAGTAACCATCATATACTGAACTAAAATAAGATAAACTCAAGGGATAATTTGAGGTAAACTCCTCAAAGACTAACAAGGATTGATTACTCTGCGTTTTTTTTTGTATACTATTTTGGTTATAAGACCGCCTCCATCATCATACCAGCTCGATTGTATGTCACCAGAATTGTATAAAAGAGCTAGTTTTAAAGCAATACAATAATTAGAAGTAAGTTGTAAATGACTTACAAGGTTAGGACCTTACAAGTCAAGCTAATGGAAAAGCCTATTAACAAACATTGAATTTTCATCAAAATATTGAATGAAAATAGTTACCTACACAATTGAACGCTGCCAATTCTTTCACATGGCTGGTTAAATCGTGTGCTACAAATGTACCTACAAGAATCCCGTTTTACCGGGACTGTGATTGAGAAGTCCCGGATCCGAGCCGGGATTTTCCCGGGAATGAAGTCGGGAAGAAAATGCTTTTCAGTCTGCATACCGTAGTAAATCTGTAGGTATTTGTGAGAGTCAGAGGGATTTTGAATTGACAGATTTAAAATTGTTTTATTGTCGTTGCATGTCCGTGGTGCGGAATTTTAGTTGCCTTTTTACCGGACTTCAAAAAAGGAGGAGGTTCTCAGTTCGACGGTATGGTTTTTTTATATGTTTGTTACGCGATTACTCCACCCATTATGATGATTATTTTTTTGTTTGCTAGGTCCAACGATCTCTATGTACTACTAGATGGAGCGTTCCAAACAATCGCTCGGTTCCACGCAAGTAGCCACAACTCTTTCACATTCACAATGAAACTTGTGCAGTTACTATGCAGAACATTTAATTATTTACTAAATATTGACATTATTTAACCGTAGCGTTATTATTTAGTAATAATTAAATGTTCTGCGTAGTAACTGCACAAGTTTCATTGTGAATGTGAAAGAGTTGTGGCTACTTGCGTGGAACAGAGCGATTGTTTGGAACGCTCCATCTAGTAGTACATAAAGATCGTTGGCTAGGTCATACTTCAGAGGTGGTCCCGTATACACCGGGTGGTCGAACATACCGTACTACTTACTGCATGCATAGTAAACATAGTGTCAGAAAACCTCTCTACAGTTGACGAGGCACTAAGTAACTAAAATAGCTTGGAATCATCTCGTCCCGCAATCCACATAGACACTCAACCCAACCACCATATTACATTACAAACACGGCACCAAAGTTTCCACTAACATTGGAAGCCACAATTAACAATGCAAATGTATCCCAAAGCGTAAAAGCTGTTCTGAATTTCATACCAGGATACATACCCGTATGGTAATTGAGTTTGGTGCGAGAAAAACCTCATAGAATAGGGTTTAAACTGGCAACTCGTTAAGATTTTGGAGAAGCGAAGGCGCTGAATTGGCAGGCGTTGGATGCTAGCTCGGTGTTGCAAGATCTAGTTTAGATGTCTACTAATTTAAGTCAAAAAGATTTGGAGAATTCAGAGAATATCAGAAATATATTAATTCATATATAATATAGGTACATATAAAAATCATTATTACAAACGTTGCCCATAGAGTGATATAATAGTGATACCTTATAACTACGTTCGTAACTTGATAATATTAGAATCTAATAAATAAAATCGTAAGTTGTAAAACTGCAAAAAAAATTGAGGGGTCTAAGGATAAATAATAGAACACATTTCAATCATTTTTGGATTTTTTGTCTGTTTATCTGTTTGTCTGTGAGTTTGTGCACGCATTACTTAAAACTACTGAACGGTTTTTGATGGACTTTGCAAAAACATGGGGCTTAACTTAACTTACTTAGAGCGGAATAGGAAGCGGGAGCGGGAGTAGTAATGGGAGCGGATTCTGTAGTTCACGCGAGCGGAGCCGCGGGCACAGCTAGTAATAAATATTTTCGTTTCTTTGACGAGGTGGACGCGGGTCCAGTGCTGCATAATAGCACCGTCCACGTCCAGCCTCGCCGCCACAGTCTGCAGAAGACTGTTGGAGCTGCCCCTCACCCATTGGATCAGGGAAGCGATACGCTTTCTAATAGCGTCAGAGAAGCTATCTACTTCAGCTTCTGCCAGCATCCCTGACGCACTGCGGTGACGTCGCATCCCCATCAGCCTCCTGAAGGCATTGTTGTACTGAGTGCGCAGGGCCCGGGACGATCCTTAGCTGTAATGCTTCCACAGGCTACACGTGTACAGAGAGTTACAATAAGCTTTGAAATACTTAACTTTAACGTGTTTTTGCACACACAAAGGGCCCGATTCCGAAGGCACAACGTTAAAATTTAATAGAACTAAAATTGTTGCTATCCCTGTCACACAGTATTATGAAGATAAAGACAAAACTAATTTTAATGCTGTCACATTTTAAATGTGTGCCTTCAGAATCAGGCCCAAACACTTATTTAAATCTCAAATTATGATTTTCTCCTGTACTATATACGGGAATTAGACAAGGATAGGACGAATAATAAATTTAACATCCAAACCGGGACAAACTTGTACAAAGTTCTCTGTCCCTGATGAGCATCGAACCCACGACTCTGGTGCTCGATTCTAACGACTAAGTCACTCTTTCAGTCATTCATAAATCGTTAGCCTCAACTTCGATATATCGGGTATTGGCGTTTAATTTCGTTATTTTAATTTTCGATCCTTTAATCGTCGTTTCTTTAGTTATAGGTACTTATTATGAATTTTCGGTATTATAATACGTACCCAGAACATGAGGCAGTCGTGGAATATAAAAGAGAAATACAATTATCCAGCAACACTGGTTCTGTCTTCGGTCTGCCTCAGTTCTCAGTTGGCTCAGCGCGAGGCAGTCTCATTTGCGCCCCGAGTTTGGGAGTTCGTTAGTATTTTGTCTTGGCTGTCTTAATTTATGCGCGAATCTTAAAGGAGGAGCGTCTGTTCTTTGTGTTTTACAGAACTAGTTAAGCAATTCTGCCATGCAGTCCCTTAAATGCTGTAAAGGCAATGAATATAAAATTGTATATTTTGCACACGCATCATTATCCCCTTTTCTCTAGCTATAAGGTTCATCATCATCATCATCAGGTTATTTTTGTCTCCACTGCAGGAGCACAACCCTCTCTCATCTGCCGGAGACAGGCGGAGGATTTGGCCTACACTCCCCACTCTGGCCAGACCGGTTGGGGAGACCTGATTGATGTTTTATAATGTCCCTTAGTCGCCTTGTACGACATCTAAAAATCGTATGACCTGTAATTGCCGATTACCAATAATAAATGTCTATGTCTATAATAATCTAAATATTTACGAGTAAAAGTGATTGCTTACAGTGCTTGCATGCATTAGGTTACCTGTAATCAAAATATAAAATCAAAATCAAAATATTTATTTTTTCAAAATTGGAATACATTATTCCCTTTTTGACGTCAAATTCTGCCTAAAACTACTCCACTTCCACCTGTATAACCGAGGGGAAGAAGTGGCAACAAACCCAACGGCACAGGGCCCTACCTACCTTTGATTTATCTCATTACAATCACTAAGTCTACCTATGCTGAGCCATCAAGTACTCCATGGACTTTTATCATTTAAGTAGTCATCTAACTTATAGTAGGCTTTCTTGCACAGATTAACTTTTATCGAAGATTTGAATTTTTGTTCAGACAAGTTAATAATTTCATTCGGAACCTTATTGTAGTAACGCACGCACAGCCCCACAAAAGAATTATTGATCTTAGACAATCTAGAATGATGTATTTGAATTTTATTATTATTTCTAAGATCTAAATTATGCCTCTCATTATTTAAGTTGAGTGAAGAAAGGTTCTGTCTAACGAACATAATGTTAGCGAATATGTATTGACATGGCACCGTCATTATATTTGGCACTGTAATTGTATTACAAATAAATAAAATAAAAAATAGCAATAGAGTTGGAAACATAAAATTTTGAAATTAAATAAATAATTTTATAGCTGGTTTTATTATTTTTATTAAACGATTTCGTTTTTATTTCTTTATTTGATTCTAACAGTTTTTTTAGCAACGGAGTGTGGAGATATGGAATTGTTGGTGTTTAGTTTATGTTTTAGTATATGTTGTAATACGGTGCTATGCAATTTAGTGGAGAGAGTACTCAATACTGTACCAGCAACCTATACAACGATTTTTAAATCTCACGTTCCACGAGGTAATAATTTAATTAAATAGTTTTCTAAGAATTAGCAAGCTGAAATGGAAGTGAGCGGGTCACATCTGTCGCAGAACTGGCCGACAAGGTCAAGAGTGGAGTCCATGGACCTACACCTGCATCGTGGGGCCCCCCGCTGATAATGGACTGACGACCCAAAGAAGTGTCGTGTGATGGCCACTTCCAATCTTCCCGTGGGTGTCGTCAAGGCGACTAAGATATTGTACCAGTGACGGGCAATAGCCTTCTCCTGTGTATATTAAGGTCATTAATGCGATCACCAATCCGCCTGCCAAGCATGGTGATAATGGCAAATCCCCCAATGCAGAACTTACCAAAAGTGGTATTCTATTGGTCAGGCCAATGTCCAACGGTGGACGTATTTAGGCTGATGATGATGACATGGTTACTTATTTCCTGCAGTGATCGACAAAACATGTCTCCTGATACCTGATCCCGGGCCCTGTCGTGGGGCAATCAAACAGTACTACTTCAAATCGATGATGTGCAATAATACGTTTGCGTGGGGCGGCTGCCAAGGAAATGGTAACAGGTTTGACTCTCAGTCACAGTGCGAGAGACAGTGCCTAAGCAGACCTAACCCTCCAAGTAAGTATTTTGGGCTATCCACAGAAAACCTATCAAAATAGAACGGTTATAGCCATTTATTTACTTCAGTCTTCAGTGCCAATTTTGCGCACGGTTTATGCCCCGCGGTCACGTTTCTAGTGAGGAGATAACCGTGGATTATGGCCCTTTTGCAGATTTGTTCTCCATGTCTACCCGAACTTGACTCGGCGCTAAACGAGTAATAAGCGTTTGACAGTTTTTGCAATATATTGTTGGCACGCGTCTCGTGACTTCTTCACCATTCTATCTACATAGGATTTCTATAGAACTATCAAACTGTAATTTGTCAAGGAACTTGAAAACTTTTGTTGTTGTTCACCAACAACAGTACCTCTGCATATACATTTTCATTGCAATCGGAGTATACATTTTTGTTCCGCCATTTTGTAAAATGCCGCCATTTTGCGTGCGTCCGCGTGCAAAAAGGCTCTTTACCGACACAGACGCGTGCGATCGCTGTTGATGTGAATCGTTAAGCGATGTGCTCGCTGCCGCTTTGAATAGAGCGGATTCCGGAGCCAAACGAACGATTTCCCAAAGTTTGGGTATATTCTTTATTGCACATCTTAAAACAAAAAACAGTAATAAATTGTGTGTACAAAGGCGAGCTTATCTCTAAAAGAGATCTCTTCCAGCCAACCTTACAAGGTGTGAGACAAGGCAATAAGTGCATAATCGTCTACATAATATAACATTACTCATTATCTGCATGACCTAAAGGTCAAGTGGAAGAGAATGCCATATTGGCATTATGTTCGCCTTTTGTACTTAATGTGCAATAAAGTTTTTAAATAAATAATAACTAAATACCTGAACTACTTACTCGTATATATAAAATAAATATAATAACTTTAATAAACATACTTACATAAATACATACATATCATATTATACTGAGTGAGACAGATAGTGCTCTTTTAGTTTAGTTCTAAAGGATGTCACCGACGTACTACCTCGAATGACCGTCGACAGTTTATTCCACATCTGCGCAGCTCGGACAGTGAATCAATTGAAAAAGAATTTGGTGTTGGAATTGGGATAGGTGAGATAGTACGTCGGTGACATCCTTTAAAACTAAACTAAAAGAGCACTATCTGTCTCACTCAGTATAATATGATATGTATGTATTTATGTATGTTTATTATATTTATTATTATTTATTATAAGTATTTATTTACTATATGTATGAGTATATATGTAAAGTAGTTTCAGTATTAAGTTATTATGTAGTATATTATGCACTTTTTGCCCCCTCGCTCTTAGTGCCTTGTCTCACACCCTGTAAGGTTGGCTGGAAGAGATCTCTCTTTTAGAGATAAGCTCGCCTTTATACACAAAATTTGTAACTGTATTTACTTTTAAAATTTGTGCAATAAAGAATATATATCTAGGGATTTGGTGACGCAGGCACGTCTAGGTCGGTGCTGGGTGGGTTTATTGTTTACGAGGAATACAAAGTGTTGATGGTTACAGAGAGCCGTCCCAAGTGGTGCAGCCTGACGTTTGACTACGGATACTGCTTCGGCGCCATCAACAGATGGTACTACGACCCCCTTTGGAAGGTCTGCAAACAAACCCTCTACTCTGGGTGTGGTGGAAACAAGAACAACTTCTATAACCAGGAACAGGTACTTATTTACTGCCTTCATCATCATATCAGCTCTCAGATCATCATACATCATCATCATCAGCCCGAAAGAGTCTACTGTTGGATATAGGCCTCTCCCAAGGTGCGCCACTGAACCCGATCCTTGGTTCTTCTCATCCAGTTACTGCCAGCCGCCTAACGCAGATCGTCGCTCCATCAAGCCAGTCCCACACTACTCTTGCCCAGTCGCGGTCTCCACTCGAGAACTCGTTTACCCCAGCGGTAATCGGTTCTCCGACAGATGTGACCAGCCCACTGCCACTTCAGCGTACTAACTTTTTGAGCTATGTCGAAGACTTTAGTTCTCTGGCGGATCACCTCATTTCGGATCCTGTCTTTTAGAGAAACTCCGAGCATAGCTCTTAGATATCCACTGCTAAACATAGGCCTTCCCCTAATGTATGTTACCACACCCAATCCTCCGCCCTTCGCATCCAGCCGCTTCCTGCCACCTTCTTCAGCTCTGCGCGTGCCGATTCCACTCCAGAACTCGTCTTCCCTAACGGCCGTCGGTTCCGCGACATATGTGACCCGCTCACTTCTCATTACTACTTAATTCTTCACTGCCTTAGTGAATTCAAAATAGCCTTCATTGTCTACCTCCCTGCACACATAGATTTGAGTTTTGAAATGACAGTCCTACATTGCGTTCTTAGCGTTCACGACATTGCGCTTCATAACACCATTAATAAGTAGCGTTTGCCATTTTGGACTCTCAAGACTGTATAAAGAAACCCTGTGATTACCGGCTTACACGTCATCATCATCAGCCGAAATACGTCCACTGCTGAATATAAGCCTCCCTAACCGCTCGGCCACGACCTTGCCGCTGCCAGCGGCAGCTAGGAGCGGGGCGGCGAGCGGCGACAACAAATGTACAAAAATGTTAGCAGCACGCCACGAGGCGCCGCAATCAGCGGCCAACCCTCCGCCTGCCGAAACCGCGCCGCTCACCGCGCCGCGTCCCGCTAAGCCAAAAGTCGTGGCCGAGCAGTAAGAGAATGCCACTTTAGGGTGGGGTGCCCATTGAAGATTTCACCACACTTGGCAGGCGAGTTGGTGATCACAGTAATGATCTTAGTACATAGAGGAACGCTGCTACCTGTACCTGGAGCAATTCCTTAGTCGCCTTGACGACACCCACAAGATCTATGTATGTATGTAAACGCTTTATTGTACCAAAAATGACAACAACAACAATAATAAAATAGGAATTAAACTATGTACAAAGGCGGACTTATCCCACTTAGGGATCTCTTCCAGTCAACCTTAGAGTAACCGAAAGGACAAGTATAATGCGTTTAGTACCAAATTTGATAAAGAAATGTACCTACTTTTAATGAAGTTTGAAAATACATATTACATAAATATAAACGAATTATATTATAATTATAGATGATTGGGGGTGGACCTATTCTAAGCAGGGAACCTCACGGCTAGTCAGTCGTTATCATCATTTCAGCCCTTAGACGTCCACTGCTGGACACAGGCCTTCCCCAACGAACGTCACCACACCCGGTCCTCCGCCTTCCGCATCCAGTTGCTCCCGGCCGCCTTCTTCAGGTCGTAGGTCCACCTGCGCGTGCCAATCCGCGGTCTCCACTCCAGAATTCGTTTGCCCCAACGAACAGATGTGGCCGGCCCACTACCATTTCAGCTTGCTAATCCTTTTGGCTATGTCGATCACCTTCTTCGCCGGATCTCTTCATTACGAATCATATTCTTCAAAGAAACCCCGAGCATAGCCCTCTCCATAGCTCGCTGAGCACTTGAAACTAATTAATAGATGGAGCGTTCCAAACAATCGCTCTGTTCCACGCAAGTAGCCACAACTCTTTCATTAAATATTGACGCCACGGGTAAATAATGTATAATTTAGTAAATAATTAAATGTTCTGAGTAGTAACTGCACAAGTTTCAAAGTGAATGTGAAAGAGTTGTGGCTACTTGCGTGGAACAGAGCGATTGTTTGGAACGCTCCATCTAGTAGTACATAGAGATCGTTGTAACTAGATAATCAATTGCTTACTAATCTTAAAACAGTGCGAGGGGGTCTGTCTCTACGGCAACGGATGGCTCACTCTCGCGCCCAAGAAAGGAGTTAAGGATATCAGGAAGATCATCGTCGTGAACCCGATACACACAACTAACAGGGCCGGACAATGGGCTACTAAAGAACCCCCCACTAAGTCTCCGATCCCTTTCAACGCACTGTAGAAGTGTTATAGGTACAGATGAGGTAATATTTTGTTATAATCGCCGACCTGAATAGGTGAAACATGGATATGTCCTTTGAATTCTCGGGATTTAATGATGAATACAAAAAGCAGTTAAAAAAACATCTAGCCAGGATAATTATTATATTTTGTAAATTTGAAATGTACCCTAATTATATGTTTGTACATGTAAAACTATATAACTTATTCGTTGCGAACTCAAATAAACCTCAATTTTGGTTTCGTTAGAAGACCAGACATTTACGATGTATCTCTGTTGTTTTGATCAATAAATAAATTAAATTAAAGAATGTAGGTATTTATTTACAACTAGCTGTGATCCAGGTCTGTAGATGCCTCTGACAGCCTGACAGACAGAGTTGGCTCGGTAATAATGGGGCTCCGTTCGACCCTCCTGGTACCGGATCCCTTCAAAAAGCGGGTGTCATCATAAATTATGTTATGACTCATAATTTTTGAAGTTATCATAAAAAATAAATATGTATCGATAGTGAAGGTGGAGCGCTCTCTCACAAAACAGAAGGACTGAGTGTTCTTTGGCATATCGTAAAATTTTTTTAGTACACGAAAATGCAAATATATCCTACAAAACCCAATTTTTTGTTTGTTAAAAAGATGCATTAAACTTAATTTCTGTATTTTAGGGTTCCGTAGCCAAATGGCAAAAAACGGAACCCTTATGGATTCGTCATGTCTGTCTGTCCGTCCGTATGTCACAGCCACTTTATTCCGAAACAATAAGAACTATACTGTTGAAACTTGGTAAGTAGATGTATTCTGTGAACCGCATTAAGATTTTCATACAAAAATAGAAAAAAAACAATAAGTTTTGGGGGTTCCCCATACTTAGAACTGAAACTCAAAATTTTTTTTTTCATAAAACCCATACGTGTGGGGATCTATGGATAGGTCTTCAAAAATGATATTGAGGTTCCTAATATAATTTTTTTCTAAACTGAATAGTTTGCGCGAGAGACACTTCCAAAGTGGTAAAATGTGCCCCCCCCCCCCCCCTGTAACTTCTAAAATAAGAGAATGATAAAACTAAAAAAAATATATAATGTACATTGTCATGCAAACTTCCACCGAAAATTGGGTTTGAATGAGATCTATTATTAAGTAGTTTTTTTTTAATACGTCATAAATCGTAAACCACAATACTATTATTAAAACATCGATCAAAGTTCAACGAATTACAATAACTTTTATATTATGTTACTTGCTACTACGGAACCCTTCATGGGCGAGTCCGACTCGCACTTGGGCGCTTTTTTTATTTCTGATGGGTTTATGGCAAGTGAAGATGAGGCCTAAGGTGGAGAGCGCCTACCCAGAAGATGTCTGTTCACTCTTCCGTTTAATGATCTAAGTTGTAATTGTCCGGAATTACCGAAGCTGGCAGGGAGTTCCATTCCTTAGCAGTTCGCATTATAGAAGAGGATGCAAAACGCTTCTTGCGAGAGCGTGGTATGTTACGACATAAGGATGAAATTCCCTCCAAACCTGGTAGTCCGGGAAGGGAAATGGGGGAATCAAATATACACTTTTGTTACATACCAACAGAATTATAATATCACCTATAAGTCTTATAACAAAACCACGAGCTTATAATCAGTCACCGTCATAAAAAACTTTATTAGCTAAGATAAGTCCATTTTCCGGTAAAAAAAAATAACAATACTATAAAAATATACAAAAACGAAACTACAGTACATCCTCCGAATGAAATAGGTAACTTTTCTATGTTTCATACTATTTATGATCTTCTTTAACCTTTCGTTAAAGTTTACCTGTGTTACATTAAAAATAATTGTTCACTTGACTCGTATCTTCATAAAGCTTGAAAATGTCTGTCTATATATGTTTTAAAAAATAAAATATAAATTAATTTGATTTGAACAACTATTTCCCAATTAATAAAAGGCAATTAATTTATATTACGGTGCAATTTTCACAGCTTGTAATAAGTTTTCGAATAGCACCTCAGATCTGGAAAGAAAAACAAAAGAATTATATATACATTATATTAATTATATATTAATTATATTATACACAGACTTTTAAATAGGCATAAAGTAAGTGATGTACACACATTAAGTGTCCTGTCCTTATTATATTAAAGTTAAAATTAGAATGAACTTGGGCATTTATCATAGCTTACTAACCTTGCAAATATGTAAACGTTAGAAAGAGTTACAGTAGAATTATAACAACTACAGAATCTACAAAACATTAAGTAGGTAAGTAGTAGTAGGGCTGTGTAAGAGAAACATTTAGTGCTCCAAATACCAACCTCATCTGCATTACAACAAGGAAACCAAGAAGCTAGGTTTTCGTGACTGATCGAACATCAGTCGTCCACTGCTGAACATAGGTCTTCGGGTGATCGTACACTCCAGGAGTAAAACCTACAGGGTTTAAAGTAAAGTCAACTCACACTCCATTGCTGACAGTTTTCATTAGGTTGAACACATAACTGGGACACACTTCAGGGTGCATGTACCGCGCATGGAACAGAGTTCCCTGGCAGAAACAATACAGCAGCTCTGGAAGGGGAATGTTTTCAGGCAGCACCTTCTTCTCATAGAGAATCGTCGAATACAGCTGTGGAGAAAGTAAAAAAAAATTAGATGGGGAGAGTTACAAGCAATAACAGGATCAAAGTATAAAATTCAAGTCAATTAAATTATAAAATAAAAGAATGATATTTTCATAATTTTCCTATCATTGCAAGGCACGTTACGTGTGTTACAAATTTCAGCTCAATTGTTTCTGTAGTTCTTGAGCTGAGTTAACAAACAGTATTTTTTATATCTCGAAAAAAAAACTTATATTTTAATCACATTCCCATCATAGCCAGGCACTTCTAGAAGTCTATTCCAATCTTCAGGTTAAGTAATTTTCGAATTATCCGGGAACAGATAGACCATCTAGTATATAAATCGAAGAAAGTGTATTACCTTAAACGCTGCAGTTAAAGATGCTATTGAGAACCCTAGATTAGGACTGAACATAAATGACAGCCCTGCTAGGTACCCAGCTGGCAAAGCGTGTAATGCGGAGTCGAAACCTCGTTTACGGCTGAGGTAGCATATCACAGCCTGTAATGGAAAGCACATTTTAGTAAGCTCTAAGCTCAGAGTAATTTAAATTTATCATATTTAATGTATCAATTAAGTAATAATATTCCCTTTTCTTGCCGTGTGGTTTCCGTTAGAGTAGAATAGGACCACTCCAACTCTTCCCGTGGATGTCGTACAAGGCGTCTAAGGGAATACATACATTATAAAACATCAATCAGTCCTCCCCAACCCGTCTGACCAGCGTGGGGAGTACACGCCAACAGGCCAAATCCTCCGTCTGTCTCCGACAGATGAGTTGTGCTCCTGCAGTGGAGGCAAAAATAACCTGATGATGATGATGATTCCCTTTTCGGCCTAGCTTCGGCATCCACTGCTGATACTGGTCTACTGTATCTACCTATACTGACAGATGTGGTCTGACAATTATCTGTCTAAAGGTGTTAGTGTTACCACATCAACCGATCGATGGTCGACAGTAGAATGACATAAGTTGACGTCGATTGATAGTTCCCTCTAAACCAAATCGATTCGTTCGATAGAGGATCGATCGATAGAATGGCTCTCTCGTGGCGATGTCCTACTCTGGAGATACTGGAGAATACACTGTGTGAATGACTAAATAGACGGTGGATCCGCCATCGGTCGACACTCGATTGATTATTTTATCGATTTATAACAATTAAAACATTTTATGTTACTTAGTCCTGGTTGTAAGCTCCAAAATCCGGGGATTTTATGCTTCTTGTCCTGCTTGGCAGATTTTAGAGCTGGCAACCCTAGATTAATCAATCAATTTAAAAAAACTAACTTAATTAGTAACATACAATAACAAATCGTACTCTGTAAATACCGATATAGCCGCCGAAGAATAGCGCCATCTTGAAATGTTTCCCTCTTATCGACGATAGCGCTCTGAGAGGCGTTTTGATCTTAGGCAAAATCTGTCGCGCCATTGTGATTGCCAAACCGACGGCGAAATATGTGGAATACCCCTGCAAAGTGTAATCAAAAACCTCTTGGCGACAGTTGATTCACAAAGCTCCTAGGTAACAAATAAGATCTATTATTCTTCATAGATCTGGAAAATAATGTGTGGGTCGCGGTATAAAACGAGTTTAATAAAGGAATTCCAGAAATACCCAGTTATAAAGGGATATGGAAATCCATAATAAAAGCAATGCGACAAGAACCCTAGCAATTAACGACGCCTACACTAAATCGATTCAATTAAAATTGTACAAACTTTCTAGGGCACTTCGTATCCTAGAAGACAGTCGTATCTTTTATACTTTAGTGTGAAAAGTAAGACGGCTTCTACCAAGTGGACGATTTGCTCTAGAAACGCTAGCAGGAAACATGACATGACTCCAATATACAGACTTAAAGGACCGTCGCCGGAGTATTACAGTTTCACTTAGCAACACTACTGAAATTAGACATTAGATATTTATAAATCCGAATGAAATAGGTAACTTTTCTATGTTTCATACTATTTATGATGTTCTGAAGGTAGACCTTTCGCTAAAGTTTACCTGTATTACATTAAAAATAATTACACTTGACTCGTATCCCCATAAAGCTTGAAAATGTCTGTCTATTTATGTTTTAAAAAATAGATTATAAATTAATTTGATTTGAACAACTATATCCCAATTAAAAAAAGTCTGGTTGTGGTTTGGCGTGATGTATATAAGGTACGGTAAGATGGGAGGGATTCTACCTCACCGCACCTCATTCCTGAAGCCCTGTAACTCAGCCCCCCATTGTAAGTACAGTGAGGCTTCGGGGAACTGAGGTGCGTTGAAGTAGGAGGGAAAGTAAGACATACCTATGTATCGCAAAGCATTATCATATCAGTGCTAAGAAGTCCATTGCTGGACATAGGCCTTGCGTAATGAACGCCACCACATCGGGTCCTCCGCTTGCAGTCACTTCCGGTCACCTTCTTCAGGTCGTCGGTCCAGCTGGCGGCGAAGCGTCCCAGCCTGCGCGAGCCGATACGCGGCCTCCACTCCAGAACTGTCTGCCCCAACGGTCGTCGGTTCTGCGTCATATGTGGTCCGATGACACTTCAGATTGCTAATCCTTTCGACTAAGTTTAACAAATTGTCTCTTAGTTAAGTACTTTACCTTCAAAATATGCTTCTGACATGAACTCTCATGTGGGCATACGTTTGTTGCACCATCTGATTTCCGTCGCACTTTTTCTGGTGTATAGAGCCTGAAAATTAACGGTGCAATAACGGCTTCGTCATCATCATTATCATCAGGTTATTTTTGTCTCCACTGCAGGAGCACAACCCTCTCTCATCTGCCGGAGACAGACGGAGGATTTGGCCTACACTCCCCGCGCTGGCCAGGCGGGTTGGGGAGGCCTGGTTGATGTTTTATAATGTATTCCCTTAGTCGCCTTGTACGACATCCACGGGAAGAGTTGGAGTGGTCCTATTCTACTCTACCGGAAACCACACGGTTTCGTGTTTAAACATAATTAGACCGCCTCGTTGGCCTAGTGGCTTGGTCATTTGACTCGAGCTCCAGAGGCCGTGGGTTATGTTCCCTCTGGAGAACAACAACAATTTGTACGAGTTGGCCCCGGTCTGGATGTTGTATTTGTAAATTGTCCTATTCTTGTTTAATTTCCATAGCACAGGAGAAAATCCTAGTTTGGGATTAGACAAGTGTACGTATATTGTTATGTAATAATGTAATACTGATTATCTCAAATGTGTTCATCAACATGTTTTCCTTCAGTGAATGTATCTTTAATAAATCTAAGGATTATGAGGAAAGTGGAAGGAAAATGGATGCCCGCTGCCAAACTCTTCGGTTTCTATGATGGAGTAGCACTACCACACATTAATTAGTTCTTCCTTAACGTAACGTAGACTGTATTCCTAATGTTGAATTCCTCTTGTTACTATTAACTCTTTGAATAAATAATTTGCCTAAGTGGAAAGAAAAAACGTGAAGAAAATAAATAATATTTATAGTTTTGTGAATTTTATTTCTTGGACATAGATCAATGGTTTTTATAGAATTTGACATGAACTTGAAGGAAAATTAAACTTTTTAAAGAACAAAATAATTCAAAACAATATTTAAAACAAATTAATGGGATCTCCTGAAAAGTAGCAATCTCGAAGTTAGATCATTTTTAATCGCAGGCACATATTTGTGAACAAAAACAAACTGACGTTTCTAAACATTGACATCAATGTATCATAATAATACAGTTCATAAAATACTCATATGAATCACTCATTTCGTGACTTCCTGTGATGAATGCAGTTTGGACTATAAAGATATGAGATAGATTATAAAATCATATATGTTGATTGTGGTATTTGCTATTAGACTATCTATACTCCTTACCCATACCCCCATCTCCTGTCTCTCTCGCCCCGATCCCTGTCCCATCCGCCAATCCAAGGTCTGCCGTGCCGATGGACGCGTGTCCAGGGGCTAGCCTGGTTGTAAGCGTGTCGACATCCCGGAGCTGGGTGAACTCCGGGCACTATTAGCCTTACTGAATCACACAGGGCTCTGATGAGGTGGACAATTATTTCCATGGCTAATCGTGGTACCTCAACAAGGCGGCGATGTTGTTCGCAACACACACGTTAAAGGGTATCACGGGGCGAAAAGCGGGCGAAGGAAAGCCGCTTTGCGACATTAAATTGCGCAAAGTGGCGATACATCGTCTCTGCCTACCCCTCTGGGACCAAGGCGTGAGAATAAGCTTGTATGTATGTAATTTCAAATGGTCTGAAAATATCACTGTTCGAATTCCAGAGGTTCATCCTGGAAACTTAGTCAAGTACCCCGAAAAGAACTATCTGGTATGCTGTTTGAGGATAATGCTTATATAGATGACTGAATATACTAACCAGAATAACGGAGTCCTCTTATCTTTGTCTCCTTCTAATCTCATAAGATAGAAGAGTAGTGAGCTTCCCAACATGAACAGAAACGTCTGTTTTGATCTTGATCTTGTGATGGATAGGTAGCCGTCTCTTTCTAACGTACGAAGCCAGTATTCGATTACCTGGAGACAAAAAAGCGTCAAAATGCTCAAATTCCATCTCAATCCAAGTGGTAATGAAAATCAGCAAGTCACAGAAGTTAAATATGAAATATAGCATTAAAAGGAAACCAAAATGACAATGTCACCTAGGAACAGTCCATTTTGTTCATTGTTTCTTTTTGCCACACATTTAATCAAATCTTTACCACTTTAATAACAGAATGTGGAAGCAAAAGAATCGATCTATCTCACAAATTTATTACTCACACACAGTTTGTGTAATATCACAGTTTGTATAATCTCCATAAATAAATAATTACTTAATAGACATAATTTGATATAAATAAATTCTATTCCATGTATAATTTATTTATTTTAATCCTAATTTTGCGTTTTCATGTTCTCGATTCAATATGTACAAAAAAATACTGATAAATTTGGGGTACAAAATTTAATTAATGCTTGAAATATGTTAATTTTTCGTCGAGCACTTCATTTAAGTGTTTTTGTGGCCACCCCTTTTTATCAACCCCAATAAAAATAGGCTATGTTAAAACAGATAGTATCACCTATCCAGCAGCGTAAGAATTATTGAAATCGTTTCAGTGGTTACAAAGATTACGTCAAACAAACATCCATACATGCATACAAACTTTACCTCTTTATTATTATCAGTAGAGTCATAGAAGATACTATCTATACTGAGATTAAACATAAATCAATCTAGTAAAAGATCATAATAAAGGTTGAGTAGTCTTACCAAATTGGCAAACAAATTGATGACAAGACCTCTTCGACTAGGTGGCTCTAGATATATGAACAATCCATTTATCATATTAGGAATCAAAAGGTACGTGTGGTAATTAAATTTGTTGCCTGACATCCATCTGAAAAATATTTTAATATTAGTAAAACAAAGTCTTAAATACATTATAAACCATCAATCAGGCCCCCCCAACCAAGGCCAGCGCGTGGAGTGTATGCCAAATCCTCCGTCTGTCTCCGGCAAATGAGAGAGGGTTGTGCTCCTGCAGTGAAGACAAAAATAACCTGATGAGGAAATCCTTAAAATGGCACAAGCCTCAACGAGGGCATGAGAGTTATAGTACAGCACACTAGCCCAGTGCGGGTTGTTAGATTTCTTTGACGTCATTATCATATCAGCCCTCAGATGTCCACTGATGGACATAGGCCTTCCATGAACGCCGTCACACCTGGTCTTCCACCCTCCGCATCCAGGAGCTTCCAGCTACCTTCTTCAGGTCCGATCAGGTTCGTCGATCCATCTAGCGTCGGGGCGTCCAACTCCACGCGTGCCGACCCGCGGTATCCACTCCAGAACTCGTCTGCCCCAACGGCCGTCGATTCTATGGCAAATGTGGCCCACCCACTGCCACTTCAGATACAATCACGATATTTTCCTTCATCAAAAAGTATGGTAATAAACCTAAGTGATGTTTTTAAGCACATAGATAGCATACCAACTGGGCTACCACGGCACCGAGTTTAAATATAAGCAAAGTTATAAGATATTCCGATGTAGAAATAATGGCGAAACTGTTAGAGTCAGGAAGACACAGTGAAAACAAAATTTTGGCACAAACATCTAAACTTTTTCAATTCTACATTACCTTTTCTTTATTCAACATTTCCCAATAGAAGGGCTTTTGTGAGATGATCAATCATAATCCAGATTTATTTCCGGAGCCATAATTACAAATAGTATATTATAAGTTTCCAGATTAAGAATTACAGTCATCCTTACAATTATAAATTACATTTTATTTAACTTTTAATTTTAATAAATTAATATATTCGTGGACACAGCTCACTTGAAGTGAGTTCGTAATGCGGCACTAGACTATGAATTGCTACGAAATACGTGGTCCATAGAGTTAGGTTCTGTCGCGGTAGAAATTTCCATTTATTTCAATTTATTTATTCCTTTACAAAATACATTGTGTCGGAAACATATTAACATAAGATTTAAAATTTACATGCAACAATAATACAAACAAATTAGATATTATTATCAAACAATGTCAACTGAGAAAAAATAATTACTTAATGTCCTAAAAATTCTTCAATACTATAATAACATTTGTCAAGTAGGAACTCTTTCAAGCGGCGTTTAAAAACATTTACATTATTAATAATAAGAAACCTAAGAGATGACGTCTATTGAAGATTGGAGGTACCACACTATACCATGCAGCATGTCTCGGGAGCTGAGATTCCAGGGTTCATAACAAATATAGGACAGCGTAGATATAAATTAAAATTAAATAAAACTTTATTTCAGACAGTAATTATTCCACAGTTTTGTTAGTGTGTTAGTAATGATAATGATTAGGTATATAAGTTAGTATTGTTATTTTTATTGGTACACCTGATTTCATAAATTTTTTTCAGACCTATGACTGTCTCCACCCAGTGTTTCTGGAAAGGATAGTCCGATCTGGTGGCTATCATTTTCTATATATAAAGATATGATTCTATATAGATATGAAATGAAGGGTTAGATAGCAAAAGGTGATAATATTACTAGGAGGTGAGAGTTGAATGGAAGTGTCATAGATGAGTGTGTGGAGCTTCTGGGGTAGTATTTTGTAAATTATTGTAGAACACTATGACAACACATACCTTACCTAGCTATGCATCCGAACACAGACGTGGTGGTACTGACACCTGCCCCTAGTATAGTAGACCTGATGTAGTATTCTCCCATTTTCATCCACTCCTCTTTTCTTCGCATCTTCTTACCTCGCATCAGGATCTGGGCCTGAAACGAGATGATCACGTTGAGAATCTTGGCTTATTATATCTTAATTATTAACAGACTAGCTGTTGCCTGCGACTTGGTCCGCGTGGACACCTTATCATCACAAATTATGTATTTCCCGTAGGAATGAGATGTTTTATCGGAATAAAAACTGTCCTATGTCCTATTCCAGGACCTAACTCTATATGTGTGCCAAGTTTCATCCCGATCCGTCCAGTGGTTGAAGTGTGATTGAGACATTCAAATATCCAAACATCCAAATGTCCAAACTTTCGCATTTATAATATTAGTAGGATGTGTAACTCTAGCGGTTTTGGCAGCGCACGCCAGAATAGCTCGCAGATGGTAGATTTTTTCCTACTTACTTGATATTTTGGACAATTCACACAATATCTTCATAAATTGTAGCCTATGTGTTATTCTGATGTATAAGCTATATTATTGTAAAGTTTCATTAAAATCCATTCAGTAGTTTTTACGTGAAAGAGTAAGAAACATCCATCCATACTTACAAACTTTCGCGTTTATAATATTAGTAGGATATCAGTCAATCGTCATCAACTGTGTTCTGTTCTCTATCTTCCTTATTCAAGGTTCACCTATATTTTTTGGCTTAGTTGACTTTTTTGGCAGGGTTATTTGTCCCATTGTACAAGGCCACTACAAGAGACATTCAGGTGATGAGAACCAGCATCATGTATGCATTAAACTCTATAACTGCGATCACTAAGCTACCAGGCCAGCGTGGTGTTATGGCATTTATCTCTCATTGTTCAGGTACAGTAGTAGACTGTTATAGGCTGTTATTATGAAGATCCCTCGCTGTTTGAAGTGGAAGAGTTTTAAAGTGGATATTGTAAATCATCATATCATCCGTTAGACGTCCACTACTGGACATAGGCCTTCACAAATGAACGCCACCACACCCTGTCCTCCGCCCTCGGCATCCAGCTGATTCCGGCCACTTTCTACAGGTCGTTGGTCCATCTGGCGGCGGGGCACCCCACCCTGCGCGTGCCGATTCGCGGTCTCCACTTCAGAACTCGTCTGCCCCAACGGTTCTGCGGCAGATGTGATCCGCCCATTTCCTATACACTTTATGTATTACCTACTAACAATTCTATGAACATTGTCTGAAATAAATTTTATTATTATTATAATCACCACAATCACGACGTTTATTTCAAATTAGTGTGCCCGCGGCTCCGCTCGCGTGGACTACAGGATCCGCCCCCATTCCCACTTCCGCTCCCGTTTCCACTTCAGCTCTCGTTCCAACTTCCGCTCCCGTTCCCACTTCCGCTCCCGTTCCCACTTCCGCTCCCGTTCCCAATCCCACTCCCACCCCGACCCCACTCACACTCAAACCCAAACCCCA
Source organism: Esperia sulphurella (assembly GCA_947086405.1). Lineage (NCBI taxonomy): Eukaryota > Metazoa > Arthropoda > Insecta > Lepidoptera > Oecophoridae > Esperia > Esperia sulphurella. Next base: position 16,486,132 of record OX352261.1, read on the forward strand.
CACCCACTCCCACCCCACGTGCACGATGCGTGCACAAACTAACAGACAACAATTTCACAAATGATCGAAATGTGTTCTATTACTTATCCTTAGACCCTCCCAATTTTTTTTGCAAATATCTTCAATGTACAGATACGCGAAGTTTACGATTTTATTTATTAGATAGCGAAAAATTTACTACATGACAGCCCTTATACCTGAACAAATTATCTCTACTCACATAATAGAAGTCAAGTCTGTTTAATAAAAAATGAAACTTACCAAGTAAACAATAGAATAGAACTTAGCACTGCCAATTGTTGAATGATAAGCCGTTTCCGGGATTGACTTCCAGCAGCTCGGGTCGTAGTAATGCAGCAGTAGATGACAGTCAATGTCTCTACAGGTCTTGTCGAAGAGAGGTTTGCTTATTTCCACCATCTTGGTCTTTACGTGTATCTAAGTTGAAGAGTTCTTTGGTAACTATCTGAGGAATAAAAAAAAACTCCTGTTATGGATCGGTCGATTGGTGAATGCGGGACAAGGGTATCTAATCAGAACATTGATGATTAGTGCGTAACGTGTAACTTTGCCGTGTGGTTCCCGGCTTAGAATAGGGGCCACCCCTATTTTTCCTGTGGGTGTCGTCAAGGCGACTAAGAGATTGCATCAGGAATGGACAGCGGCGTTCTCCTGCGCGTATGTTAAGATCATTACTGCGATCACCAATCCGCCTACCAAGCGTGGTGATTATGGCAAATCCCCCAATGAACAACTTACCAAAAGTGGTATTCTATTGGGGAGGCCTATGTCCAGCAGTGGACGTATTTAGGCTGATGATGATATAACTAGGACATTATTAATATAACTCATACAAAGAAATGTCAGATATTTGGAGGAGTGGAGCATGTTGTCGTGAACTGTACGACAATACGTGAAAAATACGCAACACAGATTGCAATTTGCGATGAAAATTAGCCGAAGACATGGCTTTGCCAAACTTGACTAAATTTCATCTTTCACCTCATCCAAAATCTCATCGAACGAGCATTTAAATAAATAATAATAATAATAAATATCTCAGACATTGCACCAAAATCATATTTTTCTCAGTACCTAACTAGATAACTATTAAACATAACTATATACTCGTATTAATGTAATGTTTACTATAATTATCTACTAGAATATTCTAGTATTCACAACAATGTAACTTTTTTTTTGCTACAAGTAATTTAGGCAGATATAACAATAATCTGTATATGTGTACTAGAATCACAACAACCATACAATCTGGTAATATTGTAAAATATTTTTCTCTCCGTGCACTCCCAAACTAGGCAGAGCCTGTGCTATGGTTACTAGATAACAGATATACATACTTAAATAAATATATAAACATCCAAGACTTGGGTACAAACATTCATATTCATCATACGAACATTTGTCCCTAGCGGGATTCGAACCTGCAACCTCCGGTGTGGCAGGCTGAGAGCTACCCCGTTCCGCACCGGAGGTCGTCAATCTAATTACAATATACCGAGATGAACATGTTTCTTTCGACACGTGCATTTCCATTTTCTCATCAGACAGTTATAAACTTACACAGTGTCTTCGGTGAAGGAAAACATCGTGAGGAAACCTGCATATGCTAAAGAAGAATTTCTAAGGCGTATGTGAAGTCCACCAAATTGGCTTGGGGCACCGTCGGTGGTCAGGGGTTTGGCACAAAAGATCCTGAAGGGTCGAAGTGTCGCCAGGTCTTCCTTAAGAAGATAAGATAAGAACACAGTGACAATATAACGCATACTATGATATGGAAGCGATTTAGGAAAAGGGTGGGGCGTGCCGTCGTAAACTGTATGATCTATATGTATATCGGCGCAAAAAGGCGCATGTTATAATTTTTTTCCAGGGATCTAGACCATTCGACGTAGATTTTTTTCTAATTTCGATTTACAATTAAAAAATACATCGAAATGGGATACAGCGTTTTATGATTTTTTCCACAGAAATCCTATCAACATAGAACTGTTAAGACAATTGTTTACTTCAGTTCCGCGCGTGCCGATTTTCGGACACAGCTCGCCACTCCTTATGCGTCGCAGTCACGTATCTAGTGAGGAGATACAATTATGCAGTTAGAAACCGCGCAAATTGTCATTTTTGCAGATTTGTCGATGTTTACCCGATCTTGACTCGCCGCGAAACGAGTAAGCGTTTGATAGTTATTGCAATATATTGCGCATCGTTGGCACGCGTATATCGCCTACTTCACCATTCTATATTGATAAGGTATCTGTGCTTTATCCGTCGATTTACATTTGGCAAGCAATAAAACAAATTATAATCTTAACAACTTATTAACTTTTCGCTAAAGTTGTACCAATTAAAACCTTATAATAATCTGTACCAGCTATCTCGGGATCGCAGTCCGAGAAATAAATTATATCAAGTGCCTATCTTCTTTAAGACAATGAAGAAGGCCAATTACTTTCAAAGTAGCCAATAAACTAGCCTTTGTCTGAATGGATCTCTAATAGGCATTATTTATGCGAGTAAACAGATATAAGGTCATTGAAAGAGAACCTACAGTTAATTTTTATGGATTTATGCCTACACTAGCTGTTGCCCGCGACTTCGTCCGCGTGGACAACTTAACATCACAAATTATTATGTATTTCCCAAAGGAAAAAATCTATATGTCCTGTTCCAGGACCTATCTATTTGTGTGCCAAGTTTCATCCCGATCCGTCCAGTGGTTGAAGCGTGATTGAGTAACAAACATCCAAACTTTCGCATTTATAATATTAGTAGGATTAGCACCTACGACTTCGTTCGTATTAATATCATATTGTTCATCTTTCTGTCTGTCCTAATAACTCAAAAACTATTAAATTCAAGCCGGATAAGGAAAAAGAGAAGCACTTATGGTGTTGACGTATAACGTTGTCCCTCTCTCGAACGACTATGTTCGCGGGCTGGGTGCAGTAACCCTACTATAATTTACACACATACAGAAACGTGTATAATTAATTAAATCTGTTGGCTTGTATGGAATGCTGGGAGTATAAGTAGCTGGCTAAAAATTGGCGTGCTACCTAATCATGAGTTTCTTCTACACTAGATACATACATAATGCTCACGCCTTTGTCTCAGAAGGGTAGGCAGAAACGATATATCGCTCACTCACTATGCGTAGGCATTTGTGAGAAGTGTAATGTTGGCTCATTTCCATTTAATGTAAAGGAAAATAACAAATACAATCAGATATTTATATCCACTGCGACATTCTCGATAAGTCATTATATTGGAAATGGTCTAGAAATAAAATATGAGCGTAATTAATGGCTTTTCTGCCCTTTTTACAGATAAGTAGAGAGGACTGGATGTCTGGTGACGTCATGTGGAGTTAAGAGCTTGCGTTCATTTACAACAAATCAGATATTGCAACATTAATGTAACTGTACTTTTCATCATTCATTCATCATCAGATTATTTTTGTCTCCACTGCAGGAGCACAACCCTCTCTCATCTGCCGGAGACAGACGGAGGATTTGGCCTACACTCCCCGCGCTGGCCAGACGGGTTGGGGAGGCCAGATTGATGTTTTATAATGTATTCCCATAGTCGCCTTGTACGACATCCACGGGAAGAGTTGGAGTGGTCCTATTCTACTCTACTGGAAACCAGACGGCATGTACGAGTACTTTTAACTGAAATTTATAATTCACTGATTTTCTATTGTACAATTGACGAAATAAAAAAAAATTGACTTCCTACTAACCTAGTTTAAGAACTACTAATTATATATGGAATGTATATCTTTCTGAAATAAATAATTTTCATTTCATTAAAGAATTTTTAACAGTCTTGTTGGCCTAGTGGTTTGGTCATTAGACTCGAGCGCCAGAGGTCCTGGTTTCGATTCCCACTGGGGACAGGCAACTTTGTACAAGTTGATACCCGTCTGGATGGTATATTTGTAAATTGTCCCATCCTTGTTTAATTTGAAAGTCCTTTTAGTTTAAGATTTAGACAAGTGTATGCTATCTAATAAATTAAAACGCAAAGTTCGGTTGTTTGTACATTGAAAATATTTGAAGGACATAGGAGAAGTAAAAGAACACATCTAAAATTGTTATCTGTTTGTCTGTTAGTTTACGCACGTATCACGTAATAACTGTAGTTCACGCGAGCGGAGCCGCGGGCACAGCTAGTTTATAATATTAGTGGGATAGGATTTGTCTCTAAATAGTCTGGCCTTTTGACCTAACGCAGATCGGCTACAACTAGAATGCGCCCACGTCTCTATTATAAATAAAATAAATAAATAAATATCTCAGACATTCACACCAATTATCTAGTCCCAAACTAGGCAGAGCCTGTGGTATGGTTGCTAGATAACGGATACACATACTTAAATAAATATATAAACATCCAAGACTTGGGTACAAACATTCATATTCATCATACGAACATTTGCCCCTAGCGGGATTCGAACCCGCAACCTCCGGCGTGGCAGTCCGGGAGCTACCCGTTCCGCCACGGAGGTCGTCGTATCCTATTATACTAATAGTATACATTATAAAACATCAATCAGGCACACATATAGGTTAAGTCCTGGAATAGGACATAGACATTTTTATCCCGAAAAACATCCCATTCCTACGGGAAATACATAATAATTAGTGATTTTAAGTTGCCCAGGCGGACGAAGTCGCGGGCAACAGCTAATACCTATTTAATAGAAACAGTTTGACGTTTTGCTATTTTTACATCTATTATTATGTCAGTAATTGCTGGAGTGGATTGTATTTTACATATCTTTAAACTTCCACATGAGAGCATGTAGAAGTTTAAAGATATGTTTATCATTGTTTCTCTATTATCTCTTGTCAATGATTTGATTTGCCGACTGTACCGGAAAATGACATAATAACTACCTACTTATTTGCTAACAGTAGCGATTCGACGCATAACAATGTAACTGTTTTGTTATACATAACGAACTGGTTGTTTTAAATTTCTTAGAAACAAAATATATACAATTCGATTGTCACACTTGAAGGAGAGTGACAAAAATTATCGTAATGCATTCTAGAGGAGAACGAAGAGGGAGTGGACCCACAGGAAAGAGAAGAAGAATGATAAGAATGAGGGTGCGGGAGGTTGTAGGGAGGCAGGGAGTCAGGGAGGGAGAAAGGGAGGTATTCACTAACGTAACTGACCTGTCCCGTTTTTGTAAAAAAAAAACTTTTATTTTATTTTGAGAATCGGATGTAAAATTTAAAAAAAGTTTTACGTTTACACAGTTTACGTTTCCACATAGCAGCCATAAGTTGTAAAATAGGTCTATAGTAGGGATATATCGATGTCAGTGTCATCATCAGCCTAAATACGTCCACTGCTGGAAATAGGCCTCCCCAATAGAATACCACTTTTGGTTAAATGTCCATTGGAGAATTTGCCATAATCACCACGCTTGGCAGGCGGATTGGTGATCGCAGTAATGATCTTAACATACACAAGAGAACGCTGCAGCCCGTCCCTGGTGCAATCCCTTGTCGCCTTGACGACACCCACGGCAAAGATAGGGGTGGCCCTATTCTAAGCCGTGAACCATACGGCAAATGTCAGAGTGTATCAAAGGACTTTTAAGCCATAAATAAATATTTGCATTTGTCATCCGTCAAAAGGGATAGCTATATTGGGACGATAACTATTATTTGTCTGTCTGTCTGTCCGCCGGATAACTCAAATACCTGCTGCACCGATCGAGTTGAAATAACATCCGTTGAAATAACCATTGGCCGTCAAAGATAAAAAAAAATGATATTCAGGAAACTATTATACCTACATCTGTCCAAATGAATCTAGTAAGTTTCTGTGCATATAATATACATAATATAGGTTGGAATTTTTTAATGCCACTTGAAGGGAAAGTACTCTTAAAAGATAGAAAATTTTACTTAAAGAAAACATTCCTTTATTTTTGAAAAAAAAAAACTGCATTAAAAGATTTTCGAAAATTCGCTTGCAACACCCGGGCATCGAACCGACTAAAATTTATAAAAAATACCACCTGTACTTTTATTGCATCTATCGTTAGGGTCAATTATAAGGATGAAATTTTGATGAAACTTGATAAATCAAATGAAAGGAAAACCATGTACTTACGATTAAATATGATGTACATTTTTAAAATAATTTTAGACAACTTGACGGAACTCTAAAAATCTCATTAAAGTACTGCCATTGTTCGTATAATTATCATTTATCATGCATAATTAGCACAAATCAATTGCCAGTTAATACTGACATTAAGGGCGTTCAAAGTCTGCAACGGTCGAGGTCGAGCGGTTCACTGTTCTTCATTTCGTTCCACTAATCAACTTCACTTTCTAGCTAGGCGTTTCGTTACGGCAATAGCATTATACGGTGCGCTTCGCAATGGTACAAAAGGTTCACTCGACGTCATACAGTTCAATAGGGCCACCCCCATTCTCCCGTGGGTATCGTCAAGGCGACTAAGGGATTGCACCAGGGACGGGCAGCAGCGTTCTCCTGTGTGTGTATGTTAAGATCATTACTGCGATCACCAATCCGCCTGTAAAGCGTGGTGATCATGGCAAATCCCCCAATGGACAACTTACCAAAAGTGGTATTCTATTGGGGAGGTCTATGTCCAGCAGTGGACGTATTTAGGCTGGTGATGAAACCGAACAATACTTATTATTACTAACGTAACTAAGAGGTACCCACCTCCTCGCGCTATATTTACGTCGTCCGCATAATAGAACTATACGACTGGGAGATACCGCTGACTATGAAGTTCGATTTGTTATGAAAAAACTCTACATAACAATTATTGTTCTCTTTTGATAGTACAGCCAATGGACTATGATAATGACCATATTTTTTTGTTGTCGCGGGGAAATGCCTATAACTGCATACCTACTCGCCTCGGGGGGACGAGTAGGTTATGTCGGGTTTGCAACGACTAAAACCCCGCGGTGGCCGTCTCCGACGCATTCACGAAGGGACCGGGAGATTCCATGAAATTAAAGAAGCCGAAACCAGGTTCGGGGAGACTTGGTTCCTCCCCCCTGCACCCTCGCTGTGCCTGCATCAGCCATGAGACCACCCCGTTGCTGCCGCCCTCCCCGGGAACGCATGGATGACCCCTTTTAGTCCCCTTGTACGAGGCAGGGGATACCGTGGCTGTATTCGTCGCCCCAGTGCTATGATAATGACCAAGATCATTCTAATTTCAATTGTATCATTATTACACTAGGTGCTAGGATTGGCCATCTACTTGGGAATGTGAGAGTACTATCGACCATTTTGTCTTTAAGTAATTGAATTTTCAATAAATATCGAAAGTTAGTAAACCTGCCATGTTTTGACTTTGTTTTTTGTACGACGTGATACGTCCCCTTATGTTTTGAAATGTCATTGGACAACCGCACTTGAAATTGAAAGCGTGACGTCAAGGAAAATAAATATGTATATGAAAAACGAAAACTAAAGAAGCCGAAACCCGAAAAATAATATTATGTATATTAAATCAGAATTAGATTAATGTAAGTTTAATTCACCAATAAATGATTGATTGAATCCAATCAATCAATTTAATAATAATTGATAATTATTCTTTTTATAAATATAAAATAAAAGTTATACCTGACGCACTGCACAGGATTTATGTAAATGATTGGTAACACACACGACTTCTCCAAGAAGCTGACACTTCTAGACTGAACCAATTAAACATTACCGAGACTGCTAATGATTATTATGAAAAAATTATATTTTTTTATCAAATGTGGTTATTAAAACAACTTCAATAATTAGTAAGTAATTAAGTTTAATTTGATAGAACTTACCAGTTATTGACGTATACCTACATCAGTTCACTGATGTTGCAAAAACTACTTCGTTCGGAACGGGAACTAGTTTTAGTATTGAAAGAACAAGTTTCAGTATTGAAAGGGAATAAGTTTCAGTATTGAAATAAAACTAGTTTTAGTATCGAGGCCCTTGATACACCACCGACCGCTGCAATCTGCAATTAACATGCGATAATAACATTATGTGAGATGTGACCATACAGACGGACCTTACACTGGAGTCCAACCACCGGAGGAAGAACAGAGACGCAAATATAAGACAGGTCTCAAGAAGCCAGAGCGAGACGTACGAGTAATATAGGTAATGTGCTTCCCGCATGTTTACCGCAGATCGCAGTGGTGGTGGGTGTGGTGTAGGGTATCGAAAAGGAACAAGTTCCAGTATTGAAAGGGAACAAGTTCCAGTATTGAAAGGGAACAAGTTTCAGTATTGAAAGGGAACAAGTTTCAGTATCGATAAGGAACAAGTTTCAGTATTGAAAGTGAAAGACTTATAGGAGACTCATGCCCAGATGGTGTTAAACACAACAAATTATCATATTTGTTAACTAATTAATCTAATTATCCTCTTATCGTAGTGTACTACTTAAATAAGCCATCTTAATCTACGGATTTGACGATAAAGTTTCGAATTTAAAATGAGGTGTTTTTCATATCATAATAAGCCTATATAGGTCCACTGCTGAACATAAGCCTCCCCAGTAGACTGGCAATTTTTGAGGGCTGTCCGTTGGGGGATTTGCCATAATCACCACGCTTGTCAATCGGAAAAAAAGAGCAAAAATAAAATCGGAAGGAAAGCCACTTTGCAATATTACATTGCGCAAAGTGGCGATACATCTTCTCTGCCTACCCCTCTGGGACCAAGGCGTGAGCATTATGTATGTATATTGTCAATCGGATTGGTGATCGCAGTAATGATCCTAATATATACAGGAGAACGCTGCTGCCCGTCCCTGGTGCAATCCCTTAGTCGCCTTGACGACACCCACGGGAAGATTTTATTGTGGCCCTATTCTAAGCCTATAGGTATATTTTTCATATATGTCTTGATAATTAGATGAGGTGATTTTCATATGACAAAAAATTATCACGTTGAGATTTTTATCAAAGGTCAGGAAACACGCGAGGCAGTACCTATCATTGTGATAACAACTGAAAAACATATCTATGTAATATATAGTTATGTATAATAATATATACAATCGAACTTTGAACGTACAACAAGGGGCTGAACAACTCAAATGGATTCCAAAGATCAATTTCACTTGCACCATGGTTTTAGTAACTAATATTGCTAATACACACTTGATACGGACCACAGCGACAACTGTTAGAGGTCTAGAGTACCACGATGGTCAATACGTCATCTGCTCAGAAATTATATAAATTCCCCATTTCTTCTACATAGTTTTTTTATTTGTACATAGATATCACATTTTTAAAGATTACTGTCAATAAGCGAGACACGTACCCACGCAGCTATTCTCTGTTATAAGCGTAATTGTCTACACTAATATACATCAAAATCAAAATCAAAATATTTATTTTCAAAATTGGAATACATTATTCTCGTTTTGACGTCAAATTCTGCCTAAAACTACTCCACTTCCACCTGTATAACCGAGGGGAAGAAGTGGCAACAAACCCAACGGCACAGGGCCCTACCTTCTATCTATATTTCATTCCAGATTAATAGTCCTATGAAAACCAACGCTATTTACGTCTCGGTAACATATACATGAAAGGGTCACCAGCAGCAAAAATAGGTTTGTATTACCAAGTAAACTTTGCGGTCCACTTAGGAACACCATCTATTGTGTATTTTGTTTTCGAGACGCAAATGCGTTTGTTTTCATAGGACTATTAATCTGGAATGAAATATACAATCCTACTAATATTATAAATGCGAAAGTTTGTAAGTATCGATGGATGTTTGTTACTCTTTCTCGCTTCAACCATTGGACGGATCGTGATGAAACTTGGTACACATATAGGTTAGGTCCTGGAATAGGACATAGGATAGTTTTTATCCCGAAAAAATAGCCTGTACCTACGGGAAAACATAATAATTTGTGAATTTAAGTTGTCCACGCGGACGAAGTCGCGGGCAACAGCTAGTGATATTATAAAGAGGAATGATTTGTATGTTTGTAACGAATAAACTCAAAAACTACTGAACCGATTTCAAAAATTCTTTCACCCTTAGAATGCTACATTATCCCTGAGTACCATAGGCTTTTATTACTACAAAAAAATTAGGGATCCCTACTAAAACTTCAATCTAAAAAGTGTACAAAATCCAATATAACAAAGAAGTACGAGTATAATTATTGTGTGCGGTACAATTCATATTGCGATTGGTTTGCACTACAGTTGGAGCGAGAGTGGGAGTGGAATTGGGATGGGATCAGGATTGAGACGATCTCCGTGGCGGAACGGGTAGCTCTCGGACGCCACGCCGGAGGTTGCGGGCTCGAATCCCGCTAGGGGCAAATGTTCGTATGATGAATATGAATGTTTGTAACCAAGTCTTCAATGTTTATATATTTATTTAAGTATGTCTATCCGTTATCTAGTAACCTTACTACAGCCTCTGCCTAGTTTGGGACTGGATAATTGGTGTGAATGTCTGACATATTTATTATTATTATATTATTATTGGGATTGAGAGTCTGAGTGGGAGTGGAAGTGGGAACGGGAGCGGATTCTGTAGTCCACGCGAATGGAGCCGCGGGCACTGCTAGTTAATTATAAAAATAATGCATTTTACTTATTGACCAAGACAGATAAGCTTCACCTGTTACGTATACGTTTTTTCCTCGTCTTTGTTAATGAATGTATTGTTTGTGCAATAACAATTAAATATATATAAAGAAAATACATAATTAAGCACTAGTCTTTTGGAACAATAGTTGTATATAGATTAATAATTTCCTTTGTAATTTATCTATTAACGAATTATATTTACTTAGGTGTATTATTGTATTATTGTAATATGTGTGTATTTTAATAAAAATAGGTGAAGGTATATCAACCAGATGTGTTACGTATGTAAGTACCTATATTCATATGTAATAAAACAAATATTTAATAAATATACATATTATAACGTCATATTAACAACATTGCGATATTGATAAGGAATAATAAGGAAGTAGGTGCCATATTTTTTATTTGTGAATAGGAAGAAATTTTACAGTAAAGTTTCTTCTTTTTGAAACTTAAACTAATACTTATTTTATTACGAAGTTTCACGGAACTGATAAAATATTGCCATTTGTTTTTGAATATATTTCACACAGATTTTCGACCAAAGCGCTTAAGCGGTTTTACTTTTCACTTTATAAATATAATCCGGTTATGTCTGGAAGAAACCTGATATGTCCTTTTTGGTTTGATATATACATATAAGTACTCGTATATTAGTGTGATAATTTGATAAAAAAAAATTACGTGTATAAATGTACCAAGTGTACTCCTATGCAATAAATGACTTTGACTTTGAATTTAATACCAAGTGTATTTTGAAATAGTTATTTTAATATTATATACTGACATAGATAGTATGTTATATACTACGACATTATTTGAAGTGTTGACATTGTAATTTATATTTCGTACATTATTTTATTTTATGACGATCCCTTTTACCATATTAGAATGACATGTAAAATTGAATTATTAAGATGTAATAGTGAAATAAATAAATCTAATCTAAACTTATGTTGCCATCTAATATATTGTATCTATAATATTCGAAACACAAACATAAACACACTCGAAATTAGATTACAATGCTGAAGGGTATTTCAATTGCTAAATGTTGTTAGGTCAGATTCTGACACCAGAATTAGATTCAAATACCTACAGGGTGTTAATAGAACAAGTCCAGCAATTCAAATCAATTAAACCACACTCAGAAAATCGCAGATAATTAACTTTGACACGAGTTAATTTTTTTTACTAAATAATTGACAGATTATTTGAAATTGTATTTAACACAAATAAATAAATTAATAATGACATCTAATTGACAAAAAATTAGACTTAATAATTGATTTACATCATAAATAACTTTAAAGTTTTTTTTAATTAATTTACACATTTTGTTTAAAAATAATAATTTACTAGAATAAAAACTCACGTTTAAAGCTTTCTGTTGAACACTTGGACTAAATTATTTATAAATTTAAAAATAAACTCTTATCCACACTTCACTATTACAGCTAAAAAAAATATAATACAATTTCAAAAATCAGTCAATTCAAAACACCGTCGCGATTCACTTGAGAGTGTAAGCAAACGCGGAAAGATAAAATATAAGTTACTCAGAGCGGCGCGCGCGCAGTCATCGAAAGCATGCAACGTTTTGTTGGTTAGTTCGGTCACAGAGTACATTCTTAGTGCAGCTGTACTCAGCGAGTGCACGCGCACTTACGACTGAGGCTAAGGCCACGAAATTAGTAAAAGATTATTAATATGCATAGAAATTATTTATTGATAATAATCGGAAACTACAGATCATTAAACTTTAAAATAACATCATCTTAATAATTATGATCCAAAATTAAATAAAATTAGTAGGTATTATTGAAGATTTACTAATAATCGCAGAAACTAATGTAAGTTATTTGGAGTAGTTAATTTTTTTTTAACTAGTAAACGCATTACGCATTTGATACTAAAATAATAATAAAACTTTACTATATGCATCAGACCAATAATTATGAATTAAAATTAGGGTAGTACCTAAAAAAAAATTGAGACATATTTAAAGAAAAGCTGTGCTTATTGGTCTGAGCAATATGCAATCTAATTTAAATTAAAACAATCACCCAACCCTTCTATATTGCGAGACAGGAGTTGATGTTCGACCAAGTGGCGTTTTAGCGGTTTCCACTATTGTTTTGAGTAGACTCTATAATTATTATAAAAAATCTGATAAAAATAAAATAAATTAATTTAATATTTTTTATTTTGTGCAAGTTGTCAATAATCTAGTTTCGTGGCCTCCACAACAGGTCATGCGTATGGACTTACATAGACAGCGACTCTTCGTAGAGCTAATTATAGATTAGAAGGGACAAATGTTTTGAATTACTAGAACGACTGTGTCATCGGTGATTATTGTAAGTATTTAATACTTTATAGGATACTTTGTTTTAATATTGTTTTAATACGAAGTGTCTTTTGTTTATTTTTCCATTATTTAATCGATAATGTCATTTATCACAAGTACTTATAATGTCACACATTTTTATTCTCCAGTATTACCGTTATAACTATATATTTATTCTTCTGAAAAATTAGTGGTAGTTCTTAAGGAGAAAAGGTTAACTTAATATTGTATGCATTTGCATAAGTATAATGCGGTTTTAAATTAATTGTTTATGTAAATTAAACTTAATAGTTTCTAAAAATAATTGATCACCCATTAAAGAACATTACAAGAATGTTTTAGAATTTTAAATTATTATTGGACAAGGAAAAAAAGAAAAGTTTGCTTCTTTAAGTCCATGGGAATAAACAATTTAATTATCTATCTTGATTTTATTGCGTGCTCTGTCTAGGAGCGTTACGATGTCTACATTATAGGACTCCACACGAGCATGAGGCGTTTGAAAGCATGTTACCTAATGACTATAAATGAAAAAAAATTTTTTTTGCTTGTTTGTTAGTCACGTCCTAAGTTCTAATTCTTACGAAAATCTTTAGCAAAGGAAAATTAAAAGTTAGCATTTCGAATTATTGCTGGGTGGCACGTGTAGCGAGTGATTAAGTTAAACGTGGGTGTTTCTTAGTAACAACTATTTGTTTGTTGAATACCTAGGAGGTCAAATACCTCTTATGTCGTAGTTTTTTTTTAATTTCATAACACTATTTTTAACAAAAAAATATTAGAAGGTTATAACATGGTGTTAAAAAACCATATAGAAGGTATTTTAGAAACAATGCCGATAAATAATATAACCGAAAACAGAATAACCGGTCAACGTTACGCATCGAAGGGGTTCTTTAGGTTTATCAGTTTATCAACTTAACACTTTATCTTTTCCAAAGATACGTAGAGTTACCTACTATACTCTAAATAGATGCCATAGCAAGGAGTAGGTAAATAAATGAAACATTAACAACTTAATAAAAAGATTTTTATGTAACTTCCGTATCTAATAGATTCTAAAGCTTTAGTAACTCGTGTACCAGTTGATCTTTGGACATAGAACGTAAATAAAGCAAGGTAAATAACAATATTAGTATTAGACTTTAACGTAGAACTACAACAATGAACAGGAATAGAGAAACACTAGACCAGGGATTCCCAAACTATTTTGGGGAAGAGACCCTTTTCCAAAATGAACTGATATCTCAGACCCCCATAGACAAATTACTTTAAAAACCTATCTCTAGTTTTTTTTTCCTTTTGATACAAAATACCAATTTAAAAAGTCATCATCATCGTCATGTCAGTCTTTTGACGTCCACTGCTGGACATAGGCCTTCCCCAATGAACGCCACCAAACCCGGTCCTCTGCCCTCCGCATCCAGCCGCTTCCGGCCACCTTCTTTAAAAAGTACAACAATAATACTTAGTACTATAATATTAGTCATTCTTATAACAAGTTGTTACAAGTAAAACAACTTATACAGTATCTTGAAAGTTTCAAATTAGAACTTGTGATAATTAATATGGGTCGAAATTTAGACCTCGTCGACCCCCAAAATCAGTTTTCGTGTATGTCGACCCCTGGAAAACCGATTTCGATTTCAGTAGTGCTATTCTGTAAATTACAAACTCACGTGGGAGTCTCACTCGAGTGACTTCACTCACTTTGAAACCTAATCCACTGGTAATTCTTTAAACATTCTAGAGCACTGTCGACGTGAAGTGAACAAAGAAGTCACTTCACGTCGCCACTGCTCTAGAATATTTACAGAATGCCAATGAATTAGGTTTTGAAGTGAGTAAAATCACTTGAGTGAGACTCGTACGTGAGTTTATATTTTACAGAATACTACAGTACCGACTACTTTGGGAATCGCTGCACTAGAGATTTTGAAACAAAGTTGATCCTTAAAAAAAGGCTGCCTAGATGTACATATGTAGATTTCCACCTTATTATTGTGTGTTGTGGAATAAAGATACCTAGTTTTTTTTTTAAATTAAATTAAGTTCCATGACCCAGACTAACGTTCATGATGATTAGGTGAACTGTAAAAGCGTTATAAACTCATTTTTACATTCATAATAGTAGGATAAATACATATTACATATCCATACATACAATTGTTTAACTCAGACTGGGATTCTCTCCTGTGCTATGGGAATAATGCAAGGATAGGACCACAGAAATCCTATCAAGATAGAATGGTAAAGTAAGCGCGACACGCGTGCCAACAATTTGGAATACATTGCAAAAAACTTTCAAACGCTTATTCGTTTAGCGCTGTGTCAAGGTCGGGCAACTGTCGACAAAAAAATCGGAAAAATACCATATGGCACGGTTTCTAACTATAAAACTGTACCTTCTCACTGGAAACGTGACAGCGAGGTTTAAAGGATGCGCGGAAGGAGCGCGCTGTGTCCAAAAAATGAAGTAAACAACTGGCTATAACCACTCTATTTTGATAGGATTTCTTTGGATAGGACAGTTCACAAATATAATATCCAGACCTGTACCAATTTGTACAAAGTTGTCTGTTCCTGGTGGGAATCGAACCCACGACCTCACGTCACTAGGCCAAAGAGGAGGTCACCAAGCCACTAGTCATTTTCATTTCAAATCTACGTGTAAGGAGGCACAATAACACCAGGTACTATAAATTCCAACATCACCGCATACGTGACAGCTAGCTATAGCTAACTGAAGACATTGACTGGGCCTAATTGCGCCCAAACCATTCAAACCCCAAATGCCACAGAACTGCGGCAACAGCGCTATCAAAGACCTGCTCAAAGAATTATTACGTAAAGAACCGACAAAATTGTTTTCATCAAAAACCAAATTATGGTTTAAGGTAAAAAAATCTAATATTTTGAACCTTCTGTATCATAACTATTTATGTCAGTCTTCCTCAAAAAGAGATATTACATTTTGCGTATCCTATCCTATCCTACCAATATTATAAATGCGTAAGTTTGGATATTTGGATGTTTGTTACTCAATCACGCTTCAATCACTGGACGGATCGGGATGAAACTTGTCACACATATAGGTTAGGTCCTGGAATAGACAAGGGATAGTTGGTATCCCGAAAAAAATATCAAATTCTACGGAAAAAAACATAATAATAAACAGCTAGTATAATATAAAATACTATGAAAACTGAATTGGCTACTGTTAATACTATGTTTATTTCTTTAAACTTTTCCCCAACAACTTTTTTTTTATTAACCAAGTTATTAGCTTCTTTGACCTATCTATGTCTTTGATATATCTATATCTCCGGAATATTCTAGTAATTTATCAAAATGCAACACAAACAATACATAACACCGTATGAAGTAATTAACAACAGCGGTTAAATTAATAACTTTACCAATTAAAATTTTCGACTCATTAAATCCGACTCTCGAAAACCTTCGTTAAATCATTAATGTGGTTCAGTAGGGTTCCGTGGAGCGTTTTAACAGCAGTTAGCGGTTACCGGCGAGCACCTAACTAAATAAACAACACCGTTTAGCGTAGGCGTTTATACCGGGGAGGGATATTAGTCATATTAGCATAGAAGGAAATAAGTAAGGTAGTAAGTACCAATTGTTGCTGAGGACGGTAAGAGAGCGGTTCTTGGACGACAGATTTAAAAGAGATATAGTCCAGAAATTGTACTTACCGCCGAGCTATGCATAGTGCTTTTCACGACTAAATACAAGGAAATAAAATTAATTTACCTGCTTAAATTATTTCCCGCGTTTGCTTTTATTCGTTTCTGTATTACCTATAAGAAATTTTAATTGTCTAGATACTGTAATTTACCTGTTTTAAAAAAATAGCATATTTGACTGCATTAAGTACGATAGTAAAACTTTGAATACTCGTTTTAGAATAACATTGGTTTCATGCGCTTAAACGCTATCAAGATAGAATGGTGAAGTAGGCGTGACAGGCGTGCCACCGATATGCAATATATTGCATAAACTATCAAATGCTTAAAAATCTGCAAAAATTTCAAATTGAGCGGTCTGTAACTGCATAATTGTATCTCCTCACTAGGTACGTGACCGCGACGCATAAAGAGTGCGCGGGAGGTGTCCGAAAACCGGCACGCGCGGAACTGAAATAAACAAATGTCTTAACAGTTCTATCTTGATAGGATTTTTGTGGTTTCATGGATGTTGACACGGGCGGAGGACCAAGTGGAAGGCCTATGTCCGGCACTGGACGTATAAGGGCTGGCTGATATGATAATGATGAAGAAAAGAGGCTAGTATAACAAGGCTGTTCGGTCTCCTTCGGTACAAAGTTACTACGCCATCGCGCTATCGACGACGAAAGATAGACGTATAAGTTAGAAAGAGAAGCGTTTATGTGGTTGACGTATTACGTTGTCCCTCTCTCGATCGACTAGCTCGCTCGGTGTAGCAGCCCTACAAAGTTTACGCACACAAACAAACGTAAAGGGACAGGTTGGTGCGTCTCTGTAATAGTAGGTTATTAAACTGCCGTGTGGTTTCCGGTAGAGTAGAATAGGACCACTGCAACTCTTCCCGTGGATGTCGTAAAAGGCGACTAAGGGAATACATTACAAAACATCAATCAGGCCTCCCCAACCCGTCTGGCCAGCGCGGGGAGTGTAGGCCAAATCCTCCGTCTGTCTCCGGCAGATGAGAGAGGGTTGTGCTCCTGCAGTGGAGACAAAAATAACCTGATGATGATGATGATGATTAAATCTGTTTTTGTATGGAGTAGCTTTGGAACCGTTATGGATTTTTGCTGCCAAGGTGCAAACTAATACAAGAAATAAAATCGTCAATATTTTTTTGTAATTAGACTTTGCTCTTCTCTGATATACTTATCATTATCGATGTGTACGATAGATACTTTGTTTTTGAACTTGGTACTTTCCTAATCGATTGATAATAGAGTTTAGTATTGTCAGTGTATGAAAAGCACGACCTTTGTTCTCAATATGTATATTTCATTCCAGACTAATAGTCCTATGAAAACAAACGCATTTGCGTCTCGAAAACAAAATACACAATAGATGGTGTTCCTAAGTGGACCGCAAAGTTTACTTGGTAATACAAACCTATTTTTGCTGCTGGTGACCCTTTCATGTATATGTTACCGAGACGTAAATAGCGTTGGTTTTCATAGGACTATTAATCTGGAATGAAATATAGTTGTGTTTACTAGGGTTCCCATCCGTCAGGCTTTCCTCGGACTTGTCCTAGTTTACGGGGCGTCCGGCGAGCGTCCGGGCTTTAAAGTTTTCAATAAAAAATTAATTTTTAACAATAAAATTAATTTTTTATTTTAATGAGTAACTAAAAAAACTGCTGACAGGTCCGTGTTGAGTTTTCATGTTTTTTGTCCTGGTTGGCAGATTTTAGAGATGGCAACTCATATATTTTAACGTTCATATATTTTTAAAGGTAAGTAACACTGCATTAAAAAATCTTGTACTTCTGGCTTGGTCGCTGGACTGGAGCGCCCAGTTTTAATTCAGGGGTGTAAGGGTAAAAAAAATAATTTCACCCAAATGTCCGGGGTATATTAAGTTCTTGTCCGGCGTCAGCAATTTTGGTGATAGCAACCCTATGTTGACCGTCTCGTGGGTCTAGTGGCTTGGTCATTGGACTCGACCGCTAGAGGTCGTGGGTTCGATTCCCACTGGGGACAGACAACTTTGTACAAGTTGGTCCCAGTCTGGGCCATTGTTCTATGAGATTAGACCTGTGTATATACCTATACGTACGAGTATATATGTATTATTAATTATTATTATTATAGTGACTTTAATTTAACTTTGTTACTACGCTGTATTCATCATGTCAGCCCCTAGAAGTCCACTGCTGGACATAGGCCTTCCCCAACGAACGCCACCACACCCGGTCCTCCGCCCTCCGCATCCAGCCGCTACCGGCCACCTTCTTTAGATCGTCGGGCCACCTGGCGGCAGGGCCTCCTACCCTGCGAGTGCCGATCCGCGGTCTCCACTCCAGAACTCGTCTGCCCCAACGGCCGTCGGTTCTCCCGCTCACTGCCACTTCAGATTACTAATCCTTTCGGCTCTATTACCTAATATGGTAAAGTATTTTTCAAGCATAGGTACTTCACCTTAGCATTTTAAATGCAATTTTTGTTCTAGAAACTTTCATTTAGCGCCCAGATGTACTTACGTAAGCTACTTTATTATTGTAACGGTGTATTTCTGCAGTGAAATAAATAATAATTCAATTGAATTGAACTAATAATAATAGTAATAAGTTAATGTGCAAAGGATGTTTCTGTGAATATATATCGTGTTGGAATTTTTAAGTGTTTAAAAGCTAAGTCGTGTAAAAGAGGACTAAGTACAACATTTTGGATATTACCTACTGCTGGTATGTATTGTATAGGAAACAACATACCTGCTTGTGTTGTGTTGTCTTTAGGTTGTTTTTGTACTACTATAGAGTTAAACTTAATTTTTTTACAACATTTGTTCACTTTTTCAATGAAAGACTGGCTACCCATAGAACAGGGAATCCTAGTTTGGGAGCCAGGCTACTGCTTGTAATAATATATCTACATAGATATGTCAGGTATAAGGACCCTAATGTTCTTGAACCAATAAAGTTATTTGTATTTGTAATCTAATAATCATTCGTCTGGCTGTCGATACCTTATTATAATAATCTCTATAAGTGTCTCGAAGTAAACAATAAGAGTTCAAAGATCTTCTCGTATACTGATGAAAGGTAATTCAATTATTGAAGAGAAAACATCATAACGTCAGGTCGAGGTCCATAGCTGGCCATGAATTGATAAAGTCAGTCTCCACAACAGTCTTCCTTGCTATTTGAAGCCTAATTAAGTTAATTTAAGCCTTTAATACTTTTGTAAATATTGCTTGGAGAAAAAAAAAACTAGCTGTTAATCTATTAATATAGCTGTTGCCCGCGACTTCGTCCGCGTGGGCAATTTAACATCATAAATTATTATACCTTCCCCGTAGGAATAAGATGTTTTTCGGGATAAAACTATCCTATGTCCTATTCCAGGACCTAACCTATATGTGTGCCAAGTTTCATGCCGATCCGTCCAGTAGTTGAAGCGTGATTGAGTAACAAACATCCAAACTTTCGCATTTATAATATTAGTTTGATGGGATACCTCATGGATATAGCATTACCTTATACTTCATCCAAGGAATACCTACCTTCTGATGAAAGGCAATACTTTAATTATTGTCCAGGTCCACAGCTGGGCATGAATTGATAAACTATCATATCTAGTTTAGGTCAAAGCAACGCGCGTCCTGGGGGCCTACTCCATAACCTTTTCTGATAATATCCGCCCCCGGGATACAAAGTCATTTTGTACTCTCTAACGGGTACATGTGACATGTTCGGATAAGCGTTTAGCGTCTCAACTTACCCGTTTAACTCGTTAAACCCAGAAGAAGCGATTTAGCTATTATCATCAGCAGCCTAAATACGTCCACTGCTGGACAAAGGCCTGCTCCACTTTTGGTGAGTTGTGCGTTGGGGGATTTGCCATAATCATCACGCTTGGCAGGCGGATTGGTGATCGCAGTAATGATTTTAATATACACAGGAGAACGCTGTTTCCTGTCCCTGGTGCAATCCCTTAATCTAAATTTTAAATTGAATTTATTTTTGCAATTTTTAATTAATTCTGTACTTTTAACTGACATTTATAATTCACTGATTTTCTATTGCACAGTTGACGAAAAAAAAATGACTACCTACTAACCTATATTAATTATATATCGAATGTATATCTTTCTGAAATAAATAATTTTCATTTCATTTCATTTCATTTCATTAATCGCCTTGACGACACCCACGACGGGAAGGATAGGGTGGCCCTATTCATTAACGTAACCTCAATCTTTTTGTGCTAATATCAAAATTAAAAACTTTGTAACTTGCTTTGCTATTCACCATTGCGTAGTGATATTAAGTATTCTCTGCCATAGATGTGTATAAAGTAGGAAAGCAATTTTAAGTTGCTTCTTTTAGATTTTCCCTACAGTGGAGGTTGGCTGGAAGAGATCTCTTATAGAGATAAGTCCAACTTTGTACACTTTTATCTTATGCCCCCCTTTTTTGTATAATTTATGTGCAATAAAGAATATAATAATAATACATGATTTTATTATTATTATTATTAAGCCGGGAACCACACGGCCAATGGATTTAGCTATACCTTTTAATAATTAGCTTCAAATTTTTAATTGATTTTTTAAATATATTTTCAATTCAGAGAGTAAAATTAGAAATAAATAAATAAATAATAATTAATATGTCAGACTGTAATAATAAAGTTAGAGGTAATTTAAGAAGTAAAGCTTTAGTACAGGAAGAAAACTTTGTGTTGTTCGCAACACACCACGTCAAGAGATATCACGGAGCGAAAAGAGGACGAAGGAAAGTCGCTTTGCAACATTGGATCGCGCAAAGTGAATGACGATATATCGTCTCTGCCTACCCCTCTGAGACCAAGGCGGCATTATGTATGTATGTACATCACGTCAAGAGGTATCACGGAGCGAAAAGAGGGCGAAGGAAAGTCGCTTTGCGACATTGGATCGCGCAAATGGAATGACGATATATCGTCTCTGCCTACCCCTCTGAGACCAAGGCGGCATTATGTATGTATGTAGGAAACCTTTCTTTTAAACTCACCTTAATTTTCGCGGAGGTTTAGATATTTCATTAACATAACTACAAAAACACGTCTGTATTGTTCACTATTCAAAACACAGTAAAATCATTTCCCAACCTGCACACATAACTGTTGATATCGATTATCAGTTTGATAACTATTTATGTTATCTACTTGTTTTACGCCTCGCGGCATTGCTTGTGCTTTACCAACAGCAGTGCTATTCTCTAAAATACCAACTCACGTGCGAGTCTCACTCGAGTGACTTCACTCACTTCGAAACCTAATCCACTGGTAATTCTGTAAACATTCCAGAGCACTTTCGAATTAAACCATTTCACGTCGATAGTACTATAGAATTTTTACAGAATGCCAATGGATTAGGTTTTGCAATGAGTAAAACCACTTAAGTGAGACTCACGCGTGAGTTTGTATTTTACAGAATAGCACTACTCAGTCCTGTGGGAACCCGGTTTTTACCATTGAAAAACTTAGCCTATGTCATCATCATCTTCATGTCAGCTCATAGCCGTCACTAGACATAGACTTTCCCCAATGAACGCCACTATACCCGGTCCTCCACCCTCCAGCCGCTTCTGGCCACCTTATTCAGGTCGTCGGTCCAACACCCTGCGCGTGCCAATCCGTGGTTTCCACTCCACAACTCGTCTGCGTAACCACCGTCGCTTCTGCGACGGATGTGGGCGCACTGCCAATTAACCTATGTCATTAGAATAAGTCAGCCTTCAGAAAAATAATTTTCAAAATCAGTTTTATAGTTTCGGAGATATCATCGGTCAAACTTACAAACTCTGTTGTATTAGGTACTAGCTGTTGCCCGCGACTTCGTCTGCGTGGACAACTTAACATCACAAACTATTATGTATTTCCCGTAGGAATGAGATGTTTTTCGAGATAAAAACTATCCTATGTCCTATTCCAGGACCTAAACTATATGTGTGCCAAGTTTCGTTATGTGTGCCAAGTTTCATCCCGATCCGTCCAGTGGTTGGGGCGTGATTGAGTAACAAATATCCAAATATCCAAACATCCAAATATCCAAACTTTCGCGATTATAATATTAGTAGGATTAGCATTGATAGGTAAGTAGATAAGTAATAATTTGGAAAGTGTTGTAATATTACTAGGAGTAGATAATTTGATGTTATCTATGCCGTTACTAGTATAGATAAGATATATTTTTTACATTTTCAATCACCAACGGCGTTAAGTATATGTATCTAATGATAACAACGACTTTTTGATAAAGGGACTAACTAAGTGACCTCTTGCGAAAGGGACTTTTGCGAGGCTGTGACGTTACATTTTGCGAACAGGCCTTATATGCCTACATCTTGTAACGTTCTATTAGCGGTGGTAGCCAAGTTCGTTGTCTTCTTACTTCACTTTCATGTGGTTGTAGATTCAAACCCCACCCATATCAAATTTTCCCAGACTTCGGTATGGTATAAGAAAAAGTAAATATGTATAACACTAATAACACTTATACTATTACACAGTAATAACACTTTCGGTAAAGGAAAACATCGTGAGGAAACCTGTATATACCAAGCAACAAATTCTAAGGCGTATGTGAAGTCCACCTAATCGGCTTGGGCTCCGTTAGTGCACAGGGGTTTGGCACAAAACTCCAGAAGTGTTGGGTCAGTTATGCTGCCCGCTAAGAAAATAAGCTTGCCATATTGTTTCCGGTAGAGTAGAATAGGACCACTCCAACTCTTGCCGTGGATGTCGTACAAGGCGACTAAGGGAATACATTATAAAACATCAATCAGGCCTCCCCAACCCGTCTGGCCAGCGCGGGGAGTGTAGGCCAAATCCTCCGTCTGTCTCCGGCAGATGAGAGACGGTTGTGCTTCTGCAGTGGAGACAAAAATAACCTGATGATGAAGAAAATAAGATAGCCTACCTGATGGCTAGTGGCCACAGAAGCTTTGTACTGCTGCGTGAAACAACACAGAGTTTATAAGTCAATTGCCACCCGCACTCTGTTGAAATGTCTCGCGTATCTGAAATTACACTGAACCTCGTACCCATCAAACTGGAGCAACCCATAATTGCTCATTCTCGTTACCAGCTGGTAGTTACCAATTGGTTTACGAATACGAAAGTTTTGGAATAAAAACAAATTTATAGTAACACAAAAACTTCTGTTCAACTTTGTGTCATCGTGGACAAATGTCGTGGTAATATTCACAGGATTATAATATTTGTCCACAATGACACAAAGTTAACTTTTTCTATCCTGTGAATATTACCACGACATTTGTCCACAATGACGCAAAGTTAAACGGAAATTTTAGTGTTGCTATCAATTTGTTTTTATTCCAAAACTTTTATATTCGTAAACCAATTAACAGACTTTAAGTACTCGTAAGAGAACTACATTATCACTCGGTGTACAAACTGACACTGAAGCTTCTCATTTATATAGGTAGAAGGACAGATAACGACTTGAAAATCAATAAAAACCATTGCTTAGCAACTAAATTCAACATATACCTTAGTCCTTGTGTCACATAACTTATAAGTTCACTTTGATTGTGTACCGTAAAACTGGCTGTAAAGGGACGATGTAAAGCTTTAGAGATAATTTTAGTATGCCATAACTTGAAATTTGAGAAATAATGTATAAGGTACTCGCAGTCTGTTTCATCAGCCGAAATACCACTCCACTGCTGAACTTCATCATCAGGTTATTTTTGTCTCCATTGCAGGGGTACAACCCTCTCTCATCTGCCGGAGAAAGTCGGAGGATTTGGCCTACACTCCCCGCGCTAGCTAGACAGGTTGGGGAGGCCGGACTGATGTTTTACAATGTATTCTTAGCCGCCTTGTACGACAGCCACGGGAAGAGTTGGAGTGGTCCTATTCTACTCTACCGGAAACCACACGGCAACATAAGCTGGCTGAACATAAGCCTCTCCAATAGAATTCCACTTTTATGATGGCGTATTTAGGCGTATGTATCACGTTTGCTGTTGGACAAAGTCTTCCTCAAATACGTGTCACAACCGCACGATCTCCAGTTGCTTCTAGCTTAGTTTTCAGATCACCGAGATACAGGACATAATCAAGTCAATCACAGCACACTTTGATGACAGACACTATGACATAAATCAAGTCAGTAAAATAATGGTAGTTTTCGGTTTCCCCTAAAACTAGTCCACTTAATACCCCACGAAGGTAATCTAGCGTGGACTGAAGCGGTATTCAGCTGGCCCTCCTACCACCGATATAATTGTATTGGCAATGGGCCAGCATACACAGTCTCATCTCTAAATGGGCACGTATATAATTTTTATTGCAACGCTTATGTCGGAACTGTTGTTTGCGGGGAGACATTTTGAAAACGTTTTTCTTTTTATTTCTGCTGGCTTTAAACTGGGCTTGAATCTAGATCTTACAATAAGTGATGGTATAAGATAATATTTTTTTATCTTTTCTTTAGTTAGTACGTTGAAGTGGCAGTGGGCTGGTCACATCTGTTGGAGAACTGATAACCGTTGGAGTAAACGAGTTCTCGAGTGGATACCGCGACTCGGCAAGCGTAGTGTGGGACGCCCCCTGGCTAGATAGAGCGACGATCTGCGTAAGGCGGCTGGCAGAGACTGGATGAGAAGAACCGAGGATCGGGTTCAGTGGCGCGTCTTCGGAGAGGCCTATGTTCAGCAGTGGGCTCTTACAGGTTGATGATGATGATGATGATCTATTCTTTATTCCTTTACTGCAAAGATATAGGAAATCGTCATCACTATATGTCTGTAAGAGTCCACCGCTGGACATAAGTCTCTCTCAAGTTGTGCCACTGAATCTGATATTCGGCTCTCCTCCAGCCACTGCCAGCTGCCCTAAGCAGATCGTCGCTCCATTAGCCTTGACCGGCCAGTCGTGGTCTGCACTTGAGAATTCGTCTACACCAACGGTTATCGCTTCTACGACAGATGTGATCAACTTTTTGCCACTTCAATGTACTTTCCGAGCTTTTTCGAAGACTCTGCAACTAGTCAACAACTTCGAGAAGAGAACCGATATCTTCTCGTCACGTATGTATACCACGGTGTCTGAATACAAAAGTCTTCAATTAGGGTGTCCTATCAGTAATGAAATTACCTACGGCGCCGAAACGTGAACACTGACAGTGGAACTAGTCGGAAAACGCAAAGGTGCTCAACAAGCTATGGAAAGAACTATGCTTGGGATTTTTCTAAGAGATAGACCTAAAGATAGGAAATACTTTCAACATCTCATCCTACTAATATTATAAACGCGAAAGTTTGTGAGTATGAATGGATGTTTGTTACTCTTTCACGTAAAAACTACTGAATGGATTTTAATGAAACTTTACAATAATATAGCTTATACATCAGAATAACACATAGGCTACAATTTATAAAGATATTGTCCAAAATATCAAGTAAGTAGGAAAAAATCTACCATTTGCGAGCTGTTCTGGCGTACGCCATAAAATTATAATTTTAATGTCATAATGTTAATTCTTTTCTACGCCACGCTAATATATGCTACTCGAAATACTAATCCTGCGCAGACGAAGTCGCGGGCACCAGCTAGTAAACAATAATGCGCAAAAGTGGAGACAGATATCTGAGAAGTTTTCAGTGAGCTGCTGTCAAAACAAGGTACAGGGACCGTCATTACCGTTTGATACATGTTAATTTAGTTATAATGTCCATGATTGTAATTGGATCTTGTCACAGTTAGTGGTTTATTCTTTTTCCTACGGTCATTCCTGTTTCACATAACAACCAGATAGTCTTCCATTATCTCAATGAGCCAGCGAAGTTCTTGAGTTGAACATGTTTTGGTTCTCATCTCAATGAAAGTTTCAGCGTCTTAGATAACAAAGTTAATAACTGACTGAGGAACTTTCAAAGAAAAGCTTCAACAGAAAGACAACTGCCATTACAAATTACTATCTTCAACGGTTGCTTTCTTACTTTGATGGATCACTAATATGTCCGTGAATTCTCTCGCTTTGTTGTGATCAAGAAAACAAGATGCAAGGTCATGCTTTGTGTTTGAAAAAAAAGTGTTTGCTACTCTTGTTCAGTAGATGCTGATGAATCAATTTTGATCTACATGAAGAAACTGTTCTTCATAGTTGACGTCTCTTCGGAAGAGATACCTGGTTTATCGACTCCTTGCAAAAGAAGTAGGCCGAATCATCATCAGGTTATTTTTTTGTCTCCACTGCAGGAGCACAACCCTCTCTCATCTGCCGGAGACAGACGGAGGATTTAGCCTACACTCCCCGCGCAGGCCAGACGGGTTGGGGAGGCCTGATTGATGTTTTATAATGTATTCCCTTAGTCGCCTTGTACGACATCCACGGGAAGACTTGGAGTGGTCCTATTCTACTCTACCGGAAGCCACACGGTAGGCCGAATATAAGAAAGAAAATGATCCGAAAATAATGGATTCAGAACAATTTAGATTACTGACATATACGAAATGCTTAGTAAGCTGAAGTAGTACCCTTTATTGCAGAACTGACGGCAGTTGGTGCAGATGAGGTTTAAAGTAAAGTAGGCGCCAGGACAGGCCTTCATCACGGAATAATTTATTAACATTTTAAAATCTTAATTTTATTTAACTTATATATAAGTAAGTATAATATTAGACTATTATGTATAATTATAACTAAACTAACACAAATTAGGCATGCTGTCGTTGCCTATAATTGGGGTGGCATCTGGCCAATGTACCATTGTAAGTTTCCGTTAAGTAACAATTGATGTACATCCTGTTGGTAACCTAATAAATAAAATAAAATAAAAAAAATAAAAATAATAACAACACTAAGGTACCTTAGACACATTTTTGAGCGCTGCGCGGCACATCACCCGCCGCTCACGACAAAGCTATTGAGCGCTTTAGACACATTCAATATTGTCTGACAGGGGGAAGGAGTAGGTAATTAGTGTAAGTTTAAATAATCTGTAGCCAGGATACTGATATTGACGATCTGCCAAACGTATCTGGAAACGGCATGACGTAAAACCGTTTGTAATAAGGTAACATATTGTGTCTAGCAGTTGAAGTAGTGATGTCTCGGCCGCGGTGCTAGTATGTAAAATGCTCCCTATACGAGGCGATAAATACAAGCCCACTATGAGATTATATTGGCCTGGGGCCAATTTTAATTTCACATAGAGTGTTGCACGTCGAGGGTAGTATATCCACTGAGCTACGAGTACGTTCTCTTGTAAATATGCATAAGAGTCCATTCAATTTCGCTGTGTATTTAAGAGATGCTGGGTGTGTTAAGAAATTGGAGAGCAGCTGTGAATATAAGGTTTTGAAGTGAGGAAATATTGTATCTTCTCCCTTTTTTTATTCCCGGCAAGCGCAAATACACTGTTGAAGGCATACATGAAATAAAGTGTACAAAGGTGGACTTATCTCTATAAGATATCTCTTCCAGCTAACCTTCACTATGGGAGAAAATAAAAATAGCGGCAGATAAAAAAATCTACATGGATATATTGCAAGCAACGATCTCTATGTACTACTAGATGGAGCGTTCTAAACAATCGCTCTGTTCCTTTAGTCGCCTTCCCAAGTAGCAAACAAATGTCTTAAAAGGGTATTATGATTATCTTGAAGACAAGTAGACGTATTCCAGCTGTTGTCTTGGCTAAACCTATTACGTCCCTCAAGATATCCCTTAAGATATCCCTCAAGATACAGTTAAGTACAAGTGGGCACAGCATTTAGGACAAATTTAAGACAGAGTTAAGACTACTGTTTAGACAAACTTTAACCCTACTTAAGAGAGTGGTTTTTGCAGAGCTCTAAACACGGATTTCAAGATGTCTTGTGGGTCGACTTTAGACCAAGAAATAGACTTGAAGATATCTACAAAACCTAGTTAAAACTATCAATACTGAATTTCACAGGTTCTATCATAACTCACTGAAGTAAAATTTAAAACTTTTTTTACTTTATGTCATAGTATTTTAGAAAATATGGTGAACATTTTATTCTTAAACAAAAACAAGATGAAGGCTTATGATAATGGCGGCTATACAACTAATTTTTATGTCTAGAAAATGATGTATTATGTCGTTGTATGCATTGGAAATTTAAAACGCATGATTGTTTCTCGTGTAAAATCGATAGAAAGTGCTATAAAACAGACGGGCCTTTAAAATAGCGTAAAAATAACAATAAAATTTAGGATATTTGTATTGCAATTGAAAAATTTGGCAGCATAAAGTGCAGAATATTAAATTTTCTATAAATAAATTAGTTTTTATAAAGTTAGAATTACTCTAACAAAAATATAACTTCAATCTTCTCTAGTTTTTCACGAGGTGGTGTCGGAAAATGTATTATTATTTTTTCACTTAAAGTGCAAAATGGCGTTAAATCTTATTTTTCCTAACGAAGTAAAACTTTAGACAATATTGATTTTGTAAGGCTAGTTTAGCTAAAGTAAAGACAAGTTAGATTTAAAGTAATGCTAGTTAAGAGATATTACATTTAACTTATACTAAACAACGTATTGATGTATTACTATTTAATACTACTTAGAATTAAATGATTCTTTAGGTTGATTTAGTTAACACCAGATTACTTGATATTTTCTTAGCTTGTCATTTTATTATTCTAGTGTATTTTGTGCTGGAAAGAAGTTTATGCAAAAAAAAACTATTCATTTATAAATTATTCACTTGATGACGTATAAGTAGTGCAAAATTCACAGTGTTCATCTCAGGAATGTTACATAGAATTGGCCAAAACTCTACTTTTGAGCTTTTGTATGTAGGTAACCCATCGATATTTACATTTATATGTAAATTGATTGATATGTTTATCCAAATTTCCAAAATACTGTAAAATATATTTTTTAAATCCATTATGCCAGTATTCTCCACTGCCACAAAGTTTGATATCTACAGATTTTACTGTATTCAGAAGTGTTCTTGCGTCTTTTGGCACAACACCTGGATCATGCTTATTTATAATCTGCAATAAGCCATTGATTGCAGTATGTGGTATATTGTGACCAATAGACCAGTTTCTTAATTGGTCTCTAAAATTAAAATCATCACCTTTCGATTCATTAGAATCGGAATTACTGTCCACTATTTTGATTTCCCAATTTTCCGCAGTATCTTCTTCCTCGTGATCTGTAGTTCCTAATAACGACACTGAGGTCTGAGTCGAAGATGATGCATTGTTGAAATTTGCAGCTTGCACTCTGTTTAAACTATTTTTTTTATATTTCGAATTTCGAACGAAAATTACCAGATCTTTTTAATTTTTCAACGTCATCCATCTTTCTACTTGGTTCCATTTGATAAATACGTCCCGTTAAATGTATTTTTACTCTAAACTGATTAATTTGAGTAATAAAGGAATAAAATGTTCTTCAGAAAAACGGTTCCCAGAATTTGGTGTTACTATTATCTTAAGTTTATCTACAAAATTAATTTTTACTTTGGAAGACTAAACAGATGCTTGAATTATTTGAATGAGTTTTAAGTGAGCCTTCAAATAATCTGAGTACAGTTAAAAAAGATTTTTAGTTTTAACTGTAGGCATACCTAATACAAAACAGTTTTGAGAATACTTAACTTGGTTTTGGGTATTCTGAACTTGCTAAAGTAGCAGTAGTATAAAACTAGTTAGTCTTAAAGAAAAAAATGACTTAACGAAAACTTTTTTGATATAACCAAATCCAACTTTAGATAAAGTATAGATATGTAGGATTTAGTCACTATTCTTGATTGCTACTTGGGTTGTACGACATCCACGGGAAGAGTTGGAGTGGTCCTATTCTACTCTACCGGAAACCACACGGTTCGCTATGACATAATATACCAATATATACTAAGTATATCACGAAAAGTTAGACAGAAAGTGTTCTTTGCATGTGGTGTTCGCAAAAGTTAATTCTTCTGATAATGCATATATTCATTTTCATTATAATTGATTAGTAATTAGCTCATGATACACGACTTTGTAACAAAAAGGAATTAATGAAACGAAGTAAGTAAGTTTGCCGCGTGGTTTCCGGTAAAGTAGAATAGGACCACTCCAACTCCTCCCGTGGATGTCGTACAAGGCGACTAAAGGAATACATTATAAAACATCAATCAGGCCTCCCCAACCCGTCTGGCCAGCGCGGGGAGTGTAAAGCGGCGGGCCAAATCCTCCGTCTGTCTGTGGCAGATGAGAAAGGGTTGTGCTCCTGCAGTGAAGACAAAAATAACCTGATGATGATGATGATGATGAAGTTTTATATAAGTATTCACATGTTATAATGGCTTTTAGTCATGATAACCGTCAGAGCAAAGAACCGCAAACAAAACATCAGCAAAGTCATTAAAATATATTATTTTACTCCTCCAAAAAATAATGGCAAAGATAAACTAACAAAAACCCTACTATTCATCAAGCCTCAATAGAGAAAAGCGAGAAAAAATAAACTAGAAGCACAGTATAATCAATGAACACGATGAAGACACTGCTACTGGTGAAAATCACGAATGCGGTTAAGTTATAATATTTCCAGTAATAACAGATTACCTATGTCAAATTAAAAATTACAATTACAAATGTAAATAGATACTGAGCACAGCTACGAATTTCGGAGTATTGATTACAACACTATGTATGTATGTAAACGCTTTATTGTATATATATATATATATATATACCTACATACCATTACATTACATAACGTAATATATACTTACTATAATATAGTTTATTAAATGTAATATAAATTAGCTCAAAGCAACGGTATTGAACCCACAGTTTTGAGGTGATTTTGAAATGATACCAGTAAGGGGGGACTTTCTGACGTGGACAGGTAGTCGGTTCCAGGGTCTTGCTGCTTGCAATCTGCCTTGATGTAGTTGTGAGTGGCGTGAGAAGGGAGGCCAAGTGCTGTATGTTTTATGTGCCACTGCGTGAATGATTGAGTAAACAAGTATTTGTTTTGCATAATGACTAATTTTAAGGATGAAATCCTTTCGTCCCCTTTCGTAACCAGATTTCGTAACTGGCTACGAAATGGGAAATGTAATTTCCCAGTTCGAAGCCAGTTACGGCATGGGACTCCTTCGTTCCATTTAGTAACAAATTTATTTACTGGCTACGCAATGGGAAATGCAATTTCCCAGTTCGAAGCCAGTTACAGAATGGGACTCCGTCATCCCATTTTTAGTGAGTATAATAATAATAATTTATTTATTCAGATTACACAGATCCATTTTTATTAGTAACAATACTCTTAAGACCTAAGGGTTAGTAAAGACAAAGAAAATAAAATACAAAAACAAAAAGAACATATAATCTACCGCAAGCGTGGCTCTGGCAGGGCGAGTTTGTTACCCAGTCCTACCAGAACCCGCCGACAGTGCTGCATGACAGGGCACTGAAAGTTTCCCGCTATAACGCCTAAAATGCCGTTGGTGCTGCTCCTCACTCTGGATATTAGTGAAGCCGTTTTTTTCCGCATTATAGCTTGAAAGCCGTCGGTACGCGCTTCCGCGAACATACCGGACGTGCTGCAAAAGCGGGGCAGCCCCAACAGCATCCTGAAGACGTTATTATACTGTACGCGCAGGGCGCTGTAAGACTTTTGGGTATAGCTGGACCACAGGCAGCTCGTGTAGAACGACTGACAGTAAGCTTTAAAAAGTGTTACTTTTATGTCTCTAGTGCAACGAGCAAACCTGCGGGCCAACATGTTCCCCCTCACTGCCAGCGCCCTACGCTCCCTCTCTATATCATCATCGTCATTTAAGCTCTCCGTCACAATGTGCCCCAGGTACCTAAACTGTGATACTCGCTTCAGATCACTGCTATATAGTTTAATCGGAGGCACATTTTCAGGAGGCTTTATTCCGGCAGAGAAAATCATAAGTTCGCTTTTCTGAACATTATATCTAAGTCCGTGACTTTCGGCATACGTCTCGCACACACTTAAGAGCTGTCTTAATCCGTTGACAGACGGACTCAGCAGCACTATATCGTCGGCGTAACTAATATTGTGATAATACTACTATAATGCCACTCTGCTTTCTGTATTAATATTTTCTGTTCGTGTGTATGCGTAAATTATGGTAGGACTACTGCATCCAGCGCACGAATATAGTCGTGAGAGGGACAGGGTTATACGTCTACTACACAAGTGCTTCTCTCTATAACTTATATTAATAATGTGTTCCCGTACAGTTTACTTGTACTGTAACAGTCTTAAGTCCTTTTCAGTAATGCCAGGGCGGCGCGGCCAACAGTAGAGCGAGACGTAAAAATTGTTATCATTAACATTGTCTTGTAAACGAATACCGTTCTTAGGCTGTCGTAAAAGTGCGCATTCTTTAGAATTTGGAGGGGGAACGAAAGAATATGGAAGATGTTCCTATACAATTGAATATAATATAAATTATTGTAATTCAAATGCATTCTTTATCTGTTAATACCATTATTAATGTCAACGATCTCTATGTACTACTAGATGGAGCGTTCCAAACAATCGCTCTGTTCAGCGCAAGGAGCCGCAACTCGTTCACATTCACTTTAACACTTGTGCAGTTTCTACGCAGAACATTGATTTATTTACTGAATATTAACGCTATTTACCCGTAGCGTCAATATTTAGTAATAATTAAATGTTCTGCGTAGTAACTGCACAAGTTTCATTCTGAATGTAACCAAGTTGCGACTCCCGAAGCTGCAGTTGCGTGGAACAGAGCGCTTGGTTGGAACGCTCCATCTAGTAGTACATAGAGATCATTGATTAATGTCGAGTATTTCATCATCACCCTCTTCCGCTCCAGCACTTCCCCTCCAGCTGCCTTTACCTAACCTTTGCCTTTACCACCACTGTAGTCCTAACTCATCGCAATCTGAAGAGAGTTTTTGAAAACTATAAATTCGCATAACTTTTTATTGAGTTACGCCGATTCATCATCATCATCATTATTATCAGCCTGTAAGGGCCCACTGCTGGACATAGGCCTCTCCAAAGGCGGGCCACTGAACCCGATCTTCGGTTCTTCTCATCCAGTCTCTGCCATGCTACGCCGATTGCGATGAAATAAAGACTAAATGATACAACGAATCAAGCCCCATGTTTTTCTGAAAATTTCATCAAACAAACAGACAACAATTATAAAAATGATGTTATTGTGTTCTGTTACATGTCCCTCATCCCCCAATTATTACAGACACGCGAAGTTTACGTGTTTATTGGCCACGTCGGAGGTTGCGGGTTCGAATCCCGGTAGGGGCAAATGTTCGAATTTGATAAATATTAATGTTTGTACCCAAGTCTTAGATGTTTATATATTTATTTAAGTATGTGTATCCGTTATCTAGTAACCATACCACAGGCTCTGCCTAGTTTGTGACTGGATATTTGGAGTGAATGTCTGACATATTTATTTATTTTTATTTATTAGATAATAATAATAATAAATATGTGGGGACATTTCACACACGGCCTTCTGATCCCAAACTAGGCAGAGCCTGTACTATGGGTATCAGACAGCTGATATACATACATAGATACATAATATAATATATAAATAACATCCAGTCACAATAGATACACAGTATACTAGATAAAGATACATATTTCGCATACTGGCGATATTTATAGGCCTCGGAACAGTATTCCTTGATCGAGTTTCTTTCGTTTTTGTGTGTATTTTCCTACAGACTCGAGAATCTCTCCCCAGACGCGATGATTTCCTTTTGTTTTCCATCACGGTTGGCGGGCAGTATTTTTTGCAAGTTCCGAACTGCCGATGGTGGTCGAAGCTTGTTTGTGAGGGGGAATCACTCCCATGTGAGCTATTAGCGGAAGGCTGTATAGATATTTATAGACACGTAGGCATAAAAATGTTGTTAAGTAAATTAAGTGTTGTTTCTTCAATGTTTGCTTCAAATATTTTGCAAATATCGTAAGGGATACAAACTAGCAGCGATGTCAATTTAATTATCACTTTGTTGTCTGTCTGACCACTTTTCTCAGGAATCGCTAAAAACATCAAATTAAAATAACAATACTAACTTATATACCTAAGCATTATATTACAAACACACTAACAAAATTATGGAATAACTAGCTGGTACCTGCGACTTCGTCTGCGCACGATTTTACTACCAAATGTGCATTTGAAATAAATCAGAATAGCTCGCAGACGGTAGATTTTTACCTACTTACTTGATATTTTGGACAATTCACACAATATCTTTATAAATTGTAGACTACGTGTTATTCTGATGTATAAGCTATATTATTGTAAAGTTTCATTAAAATCCATTCAGTAGTTTTTACGTGAAAGAGTAACAAACATCCATCCATACTTACAAACTTTCGCGTTTATAATATTAGTAGGATAGGATTACTAAGTCTGAAATAAAGTTTTATTTAATTTAATTGAAATTCATTTAAAATTAACACAAAATTCTAGTCTACAGTCTCAGAACACTGAATGCTAGTATTTATAGCAGCATAGAATTCCCAAAAAGGCTGGGGTCCGCAGTGAGAAGAATAAAAGGAGGTGCATGAAAAGGTTGATAAATGTGAGTGGCTAGTGAGGTGTGTCAGGATCGCGCAAAGTGGCGATCCATCGTCTCTGCCTACCTCTCTGAGACCAAAGCGTGAGCATTATGTATGTAGAATCCTCATGGTGCGAGTACTATTTGCACTTATCCGTCATTTTCTGTTAGTCCTTGTTGCGAACTCTTCTCTTAGTCAGGACCAAAATGTGAATGACGAAGGATGACTAAGGCTGCAGCAAGCGAAAGGAAAAACCACCAACCGAGTCCTGGTTCAAAAACGGTGATTTTTATTTGACACTAACTAACAATAAGGTTATTTTTACAAAATCATAGAAATAATAAAAACTATCAAAGAGTTCGCAACAGTCCTAAAAGCGGTAACACTCTTGTAGCTTCTGCGATCCTCGCAAGAGTCAATTAATTTTTGTTTAATATCAAGTAAGACGCCAATGTCTTTCCGAAGTATCACATCAAAACTAACAATATCCATCAATATAATACCCATTACAGATACCATCACCAATTCCACCACCTAACACAGTTCGACCACATTCTAAATTAGGTCAAATTAATACAACCTATTAATTTGAGCGGCGATATTTCGACACAAGCTCTGATTCGCCCACATATGTACATGTGTAACACTTGATCATTATAGACGTTTATGTCTGTTATAGATCTCTACGTCTCATTGTAGACTACTCTAGATATGACAACAGTAGGTAAACTAAATCATACATAGAGTTAATAATCTATACCTATAATAAAACTGTAACTGGTCTATGTCTATACATGGGAGATATTGTAGAAAAATTTGTATGAGGAGTCTTTATAGGGCCAATAGAAGCCAAAATAATGTTTTTTTGTATGTCTTTCTGTCTGTATGTATGTTTGTTACCTCATCACGCAAAAACCACTGAGTGAAATTTGAAGCAGTTTTGACAGTTGTCTTGCTAGAGGTCTAACTTAAAACCTGGTGCATGTTTCATCTTGATACGCCACTTAGAACCTGAGATATTAATAAAGTAAATTTTTCTAGAAGCCATTATTACAAAGAAGTATTATTATGTTTGATACAATTCATATTGCGACTGGTTTGAACTACAGTTGGAGCGGGAGTGGGAGTGGTATTGGGATATTGGGAGTCTGAGTGGGAGTGGAAGTAGAAGTGGTAGTGGGAAGGGAACGGGAGCGGAATTGGGAACGGGGGAGGATTCTGTAGTCCACGCGAGCGGAGCCGCGGGCATAGCTATTAATAAGATAATATTAAATTAACTTTCAGAAGATGTGTTGCGGTTCCTCTCATTTCTTCCCGACACCACTCTTAATCTTATCTTGTTATTATATAATCTACTAGCTGTTGCCCGCGACTTCGCCCGCGTGGACAACTTAACATTACAAATTATTAAAAATTTCCCGTAGGAATAAGATGTTTTTTCGGGATAAAAGTATCCCATGTGGACCAGGACCTAACCTATATGTGTGCCAAGTTTCATCCCGCTCCGTCCAGTAGTTGAAGCGTGATTGTGTAACAAACATCCAATCATCCAAATATACAAACTTTCGCAATTATAATATTATAGTAGGATAGGATTGTGTGTTTGTTTGCTTTTTGTTCGTTTTTATTTTTATTTTACGGACTTAAAACTTTTATTTATACGTAACAGTATAAATAAAAGTGTGTGTCAATTAGTTCGACGCGATATTTTATGTAAATACTATAAATAATCTTTGTGTGCTGGCCGCTAGGGTTGAAGATAGAATTCGGACAGCAGCAGAGAGAGGGTAGTTTTGTTTTGGAAAATAGAGAAGTGACAGATAAGCTCGCCTTTGTACACA
Organism: Esperia sulphurella; assembly: GCA_947086405.1. NCBI lineage: Eukaryota > Metazoa > Arthropoda > Insecta > Lepidoptera > Oecophoridae > Esperia > Esperia sulphurella. Next base: position 16,523,273 of record OX352261.1, read on the forward strand.
AAATTTGTAAGAGTATTTAGTTTTAAACTTTGCGCGATAAAGAATATACATTGATTCATTTCCTCAAAAGACTTAAATGTATATCCACATTAACCCTTACACAAATAAAAGGCAATGTCAGTAGACGAATGTTCGTTCATGACTCATTAAAAATGGGTCATCCCTCTCCACCACGCTATTATTTGCCGCGCTCCCTGCTCCGTCTGAATCGGTTTGTTTGTTGGCTCACCCTGCAGAAGGTCTTCATTTCCGGTGATATACTTTTGTTGAGGGTATATCTCTCTTAAGCTCAATATTCTTAGTAGGTCGTAAAAAGATTCTTTATTTTGCGGCGCATTTAATAAATATAATAAATACGAAGAAGCTTCATGATTACTTTGTTGAATTGGGTGCTAATCTTCTTTCATTTTCCTTACAAATTGCGTTAAGTGTCTAAAATTTAATTATTGCTATGAATAGGCACTGAGATTTGATTGAATAGCGTGTACTGACCTGAATTGAACTTCTTTTTCTTCTTGAATAATCTTTCTTTCTTTCACTCTCTTTATCTGCTGTATATATGAGGGAAGTAAGTACATTGATTGTATAGCTCAGGTCCAAAATGACCAAAGACTCCAAAAATCCAATTTAATTACGTATCCATAAGTTAGTAGGTTCGAGTACAGTCACAACAAAAGACAAGACTTTGCATCTTATCCAATGATGATATGATAAAGTTAGAGTTAGAATGAACTTGGTCGTTTATCTTAGCGCACTTCACTGACATTAACATGCATGTTCGGGTTCGGCAAGGTTAATAGGAACTACACATAAATCAAGAAACGGTCGACGGGTTTCCATTAAACCTGAAACAGGTCTATGATTTCTTGCTTTTCTCGTCTGTATTCTGTAACCGGCACTGGAATGGCCCGGAGCTACCTATTTCATAATCCTGTTAGCGTACAGTCGGCGTGGAAAGTGATTAGTCAAAGCTAAAATCAAATCGTGTGCCCTCTACAGAAGACGTGTTGGCTATCAACACGTCTTCTGTAGAAATCAAAATCAGGAATGGATTTTTATATAACTGTGCGAGTAGGTAGTGTTTGTTCCCGGCTTAAAATAGGGCCACCCCAAATCTTCCCGTGGGTGTCGTCGGCGACTAACGGATTGCACCAGGGATGGACAGCAGCATTCTCCTGTGTATATTAAGATCATTACTGCAATCAATCCGTGTGCCAAGCGTGTTGATTATGGCAAATCTCCTAATGGAAAGCCCACCAAAAGAGGCATTCTATTGGGGAGGCTTATGTTCAGTAGTGGACGTATATAGGCTGATGATGAGTAGGTAGTCAGTAATAATAAACAGCTGTCGGCCCCGTAGCCTAGTCGGTAGTATACTTGCCTGCGAAGCTCGGGGTCGGGAGTTCGAATCCCGCCCAGGGCAAACATTCGTGTGATGAGCACTTGTGTTTGCCTTGTGACTGGATGTTATTTATATTTTATATTATGTATCTATGTATGTATATCAGCTGTCTGATACCCATATTACAGGCTCTGCCTAGTTTGGGATCAGGTGGGCGTGTGTTAAATGTCCCTACATATATATTATTATTATTAATGATAATAATAATAAAATCATTTATTCATCACTTAAAAAAATATACATACAATAACTCCGCCAAACTGTATAATACAGTTGTTGGCAGATATAGCTCTCTTACTTTATACACATCTATGGCAGAGAATACTAAATATCACTACGCAATGGTGAATAGCAAAGCAAAGTTACAAAGTTTTTAATTTTGATATTAGCGAAAAAAGATTGAGGTTACGTTAATGAGTTTACTAGATATTTCTTATATTTAATTCTGAAAGTGTTTTTGTTGATTACATTGCTTCTGATGCCTAGTGTAGATGTAAGTGTGATCTGTGTACGATTCTCATCCTTAAGGCGATGAACTACTTCTCAGGCCGACAGTACTAGCCAGGCTGCGGGTCGCAAAATATTAGTGTTTAGGCTAAGAGCTGTTACAGGCCATATTTTCTAGTTTGCAACACCTACCGGATACCTGTAATTTCTCACGGAGGTAACTAATAGATGCTTACACACTTACTATGAAAAACGCTGCGGTTCAACCGCCGTTTTGTTGTTTTAGTTCGAATAATTAACTCACACTCTGCCGTGTGGTTTCCGGTAGAGTGGAATAGGACCACTCCAACTCTTCAACTTTTTCTGTTTCAGTCTTCCTTATCCCCATCACTGTAGTACCCAGCTCTTTGTTGTAACAGCACTCATTGATTTCAAAAGGATGTAGTTTTTAAATTTCCTCTTATTAAATTTAACATACATGTCGTTTTTCATTTAAACCAAGCAGTTCCAAAGGATTTTTCTTGGAACGTGATTAGTTGGGTTGTTAATAAGCAGTTAGTTAATTCATCATCATCATTATCATTAGGTTATTTTTGTCTCCACTGCAGGAGCACAACCCTCTCTCATCTGCCGGAGACAGACGGAGGATTTGGCCTACACTCCCCGCGCTGGCCAGACGTGTTGGGGAGTCCTGATTGATGTTTTATAATGTATTCCCTTAGTCGCCTTATACGACATCCACGGGAAGAGTTGGAGTGGTCTTATTCTACTCTACCGGAAACCACACGGCAACATAATAAATAATTAATACTTAGCTTTTCTTGATTGACATGGAAAACTATTACGTACTTGCCATGTGGTTTCCGGTTAGGAGGAAATACTAGCGTTTTATAGCAACAGTTTAAAAGCATGGACCCTTAACATACCTAACTATACTTTCAGGATAAACGTTATGACGCATGCCTCGAACCGTAGAACCGCTCATGAAATATTTCCCTGAATTACGAGCGGTACGAACGATACTGAGCTAACAGCTGAAAATGGTTGAAAATTAAATGTATTCCGAAGTTTTCAAGTATATATCGGTGATGCACTGCGTCGTTTGCGATGTTTATTGTAGTTTGGTATTGCGGCAATGGGAGTTATGCCTGACCTGTCTCACTTACTCCGTCCGCACTTTAGTTTCAAAAATATTCCTACGCGGCGTGGCCCCGATTGCCGGGGCTAATAGGTTAGGTTAGAGTTTTGGTTTTGAGTAAAGTCCCGTGTCGCTTCACAGTCCGAAATCATAGGAACCAGCCCTAAGCGAATCGCATATGAATGTCAATGTGTGTATGATTTAGCGAACAGCGTAACATTGACTTTCTTGCATGCGCGTAGAATTAATTTTGGCTTGCATTGAATTTTGTAGGTGTGTACAGTGTAGGTGGCCCACGATCTCTATGTACTACTAGATGGCGCGTTCCAAACAATCGCTCTGTTCCACGCAAGTAGCCACAATTCTTTCACATTCACAATGAAACTTGTGCAGTTACTACTCAGAACATTTAATTATTTACTAAATATTGACATTATAGCGTAAATTTTTAGTAATAATTAAATATTCTGCGTAGTAACTGAACAAGTTTCATTGTGAATGTGAAAGAGTTGTGGCTACTTGCGTGGAACAGAGCGATTGTTTGGAACGCGCCATCTTACACATTCGTCTATGGTTTCACATTTATTGTCTTCCATGGCGTGGCGATAGGTGAAGAGGGGATGGGTTTGTTTATTTTTTTTACAACCAAGTGCGTGTCAGTTGCGTTTCCATGTTCCGAAACGCGACGCACATACTTAAAACTATTCACAATCTTTTTCAGAGACATGAAAAAGTTGGTCTTATTACAATTTCGAGGTTGTAAGTACTTAAAGTCAAAAAATTGTCAGCTCATGTTGACGTGTACACAAAACATTTTGTTTTTAACCGAAACAAAACATTTCGGTGGAGATGGCTTGTGTTCTCTAATGTTTTTTGTGAAATGTTTCGGAAAATCACGCGCTGGAGACGCGGTTCAAGTAGATATGTGGTGTTAACCTGTATAAACGTTGTGTTCCAATCTTCCATCTTCCACCCCCAATCTTCCCGTGGTGGGTATCGTCAAGACGACTAAGGGATCGCACCATGGACGGGGATCAAGCGTTCTCCTGTGTGAATTAAGATCACTGCGACCGTCAATCCGCCTGCTATGCGTGGTTATTATAGCAAATCCCCAATGGATAGCCCACCAAAAGCTGCATTCTATTTGGGTTCAGCAGTAGACGTCATTCGGCTGATGCCGATACTTGTCTTACTTTTTGGGCCGAATCCATCTAAAATTTATTTTAGAAATAGGAAATGTTCCTTAAAACTTGAACGTACGAAATTCAAAAGCCCAAAATTGGAGCTCGCAATATGTCGTTCATAACCTCTCTCTTACCGAAAATTGCTTCAGAATCGAGAAAAAGGCTGGCTCGTCCATATGTCGCGAGCGTTGGCATGTTTCCACTGATTTGGCTACTCTACCAGTTCTTAAATTTGTCTTACGGCGGAGGTAAGAAGCATTTTGGTATACATTACTGTTCTCATTTTCAAGAGTAAGACTTAAACTTTCTTAAAAATTTTGGAATTTGTTTGTAATTGTCTCATCAATGTTAACACCTAGATTTGTAGTTTTGAAATATGACTGATCTTTCTCCAGAAACCTATTTCATCATACCATTAAATGTGTATATTTCATTCCAGATTAATAGTCCTATGAAAACCAACGCTATTTACGTCTCGGTAACATATACATGAAAGGGTCACCAGCAGCAAAAATAGGTTTGTATTACCAAGTAAACTTTGCGGTCCACTTAGGAACACCATCTATTGTGTATTTTGTTTTCGAGACGCAAATGCGTTTGTTTTCATAGGACTATTAATCTGGAATGAAATATAGGGTATTTGTAATGCAAACTTAAGCGTTGTGTTACTTCTTCTATCTGGAAAAATGGGTATAGGATTCGGTTTATGAGTAACCGTTTCTAGTCTTCCGCTAGAGCAGTCTTCCAAAAGTAGAAAGAGGTCTTTGAAGGCGATATTCAAACTACCTTCATACACTTATAACAAAAGTTCATATTCATCATTGTCTAAAGAATTTATATTTATTGCCTCTTGAACTGCAACTTTATTGCCAAAACCACTACTTCCAGTAAACTATATTGAAAATGATACCAGACGTCAATGTAATGCAAACAAGTCACATTCTCATAGGCTAATCCAGCTAACGCAGTAGCAGTCAGGTCAAACGGTAGCCAAATCGATTCAAAGTGCAGGCCTGGGGCTAGATTCATGTGGCCAAAGCGCCAGTACTGTTTAGGTTACCTCTGGCTTGTTGTGGTCAGGAACGTAGTCAGGAAAACTATATATTCATTTCAAATCCTCGGAATTGAAAATAAATAAATTATAAAAAAAACAAATACTGACAGTCAGAAACAAAACATTAAATTAGACGTACCGCAAGGTAGCGTACTTGGTCCGTTTATTATTTATTTATTATATTCTTTATTGCACAAATTTTAAAAGTAAATACAGTTACAAATTTTGTGTACAAAGGCGAGATTATCTCTAAAAGAGATCTCTTCCAGCCAACCTTACAGTGCATAATATACTACATAATAACTAAATAAATACTGAAACTATTTTACACATATACTCATACATATAGTAAATAAATACTTATAATAAATAATAATAAATATAATAAACATACATAAATACATACATACTTTAATTAATATTAAAAATGTATTTTTAGGTAACTGACGCATTGTGTTTAGTTTTTAATATGGCAATATTCGACGTCTCTTTAAAAAAACATTTTAAGAGAAATTGAAGTTGAGAAATAGAGAAATTAAGAGACTTGTGATGCCGTTCTCAGCTATGGCTAAGTCTAAAGTACAACTTTTACATTACTTGTAAATATTAACTCCAATACTTAGTGGTCAGAATACTAGATCTATCTTAAGGGTTGAACTCGATGCATCTTCTATTCCACACTATTATCTTTCAGTTCTTCATCTATCGAGTTCGTCTGGAAGTTTAGAAGCCGACTTGACCGTAACCAGCTTGTATGTATTACCCTAATTTCCATTTAATTAACTAGGTATATTCCTTTTATCGGTTGCTTTAGATATTGATGTAGTAGCTAAAAGCTTTCTTATTTAAGTTAATTAAGGAAAATACAACTTCAGTAGTATTTTAACAAGAGTCCTTATACCTTATAGGCAAGAGTGACAATGTGACAAAAATTTTAAAATGAAGAAAACCGGGGTCATGTTCAGTGTTCTTACTCCGCACCTGACTGTTTAGGATAGCTTAGTTGGTACGGGCGGTTCAAAAATAAACCCCAAGTCCTTTGTGGTGAACAATTTGGGCTAGCTCGGAAAGGCTTTGTTCGTTTCGTAGTTGAAGATTCTATCGACGGAACTGAGCAACAATATCCTTTGTTTTATTAGAAACTTATTTATCGAGACAATGCAATACTCTCAAATTCGATCTTCTAGTTTCTATCGGCATATTCTTTATACGACTTGATTCAATTCACTGTTTGGTAACCTTTTACCTTACGGTTAATCTTAACGTTTATAGATATTACTAACTTTTGCCCGCGACTTCGTTCGCGTAGGTTTCGATATTTACACATCTTGAATGTCAAAATACTTAGGATATCTACCTATAATTTTCGTAATTAACGTCCCTGAAAACGTCAAAAAATTTATATCGATTTTTAGTATTTTTAATATAATACGGAACTGTAGGTATATACATTGTAAGATTTTTTATTTTCTGCTAGCTCGTGCAAGTTTTGAGCGCGTGATGCTCGCGAGCAAGCCACGTACAATTGAGCATGCGAGAAACATGGAGAACCCAATTTGATTCCCGCAACTTTCAAAGTCTGATCCTGGGATTAATTTGGCTTCCCGTAGGAGTGAGATGTTTTTCGGGATAAAAAACTATCCTATATCCACAACCTAACCTATATATGTGTGCCAGGTTTCATTCCGATTCGTTCAGTGGTTGAAGCGTGATTGAGTAACACATATCCAAACTTTCGCATTTATAAAATTACTAGCTGTTGCCCGCGACTTCGTCCGCGTTGACAACTTAACATCACAAATCTTTATGCATTTCCCATAGGAATGGGATGTTATTAGGGATAAAAACTATCTTATGTCCTATTCCAGGACCTAACCTATATGTGTACCAAGTTTCATCATGATCTGTCCAGTGGTTGGAGCGTGATTGAGTAACAAATATCCAAACTTTCGTATTTATAACATTAAGTAGGAAGTAGGATATATAGTGGGATGTCTTCTTCTTTTGTATTCTTGCAGGACTAGTCATAAATAACAGTTTAGGAATATTTGATTAAAGGACCTTCTCTTTCGAATACTTGCAGAGTGTTGACGTTTTCCATTCCAGTTTAGTTTTTAATTTGAAAAGAAAGGAAATAGAAAAATTACTGGAACGAACCAAATTCTAGGCCCTATCCTAATAAATATAACTGAAATATGTGAGCAAACCAAATCGTCACAGGTACCATGAATAGAAAGGATATCGGGAAAGTTCCCAAAATGTGGGTAGCAATTTCCTGAAGCACATATTGCGTCGAATACACCTACGGAGTCGGGAAGGGAAAATTTTCGATCACTCGCTGCCGCCGGTAGGTTCATAAGAATATTTGGTGGAAATACCAACGCTTTTTTCATCTCGGTCGTCTGTTACACCGAACATCACTAGAGAAACATTTGGTAGCAATTTAACAAGCCTTTAAGATCAAATCTATCTCCATAGATCTACTGAGGTAGTAGGACTTAGTTTTCCGACTTAGGTTTGTCCATAAGTCAGTTTATACCATCAGAAAAATGTTTACTTTTAATGAGATTCAAAAGACGTTGGTTTGACAAATAGTTTAGATTTTACTTACATTTATAAAACTTAGTAGTTATTATAATGAAACGATAAATAATACAGGAAAGAGTGATAAGCAGAGCAGAGTGAAGATAATCCTACTCAGGGACTACTGAGACAATGGGACCGCTACAATACCGTTACAAAACAGGTGTTAACAAAACATCTTAACCTTTCAATTCAATTATTCTTTATTGCACGATAAAAAACATATAATAATAAAGTAGCATACAAGTTGGTCTTATCGATAATATCGGTTCTTCCAGACAACCTAAAACCTTATTTAACTACCTTGTGATTTCGGTACCTAAAAAAGCCACGGCATAATTTTGAAAGAGATGCACTTGCTGTTGATCTCCCTCACGATCGTCTATGCTCGTCTGCTGACAGCTCTACAATAATTTACCCACGCACACGACGTTACAAAAATACTGATTCTCCTTTTGTAGTGTTATGAAATTGAGTGACATCACGCCAAGTGGTATCACGGGGCGAAAAGCGGGCGTCCCTCTGGGACCAAGCCATCAGCATTATGTAAGTATGTATGTAGTTGAGTGACGGGGCTGTGCCCTAGCCAAGCTGGAAAACTGCGTCAAGTATTCACGTCACCTATTCCAGAATGTTTAAAGACAAGTCTTTAAGTAATTAGTGCGTCCTGCCTGTCATGACCTACGGTGCGATCCACAAGTGTCAAGTCGCTCAGCGAACTATGGAGTGGTGTAAGGGTTTGAGGAGTAAGATTTGTAAAATATTCGCTACGGTGTGAGATAAGGAAACCAGGATTCCTTGAAGCTTGTGGGTGTGAAAATTTTCGAACTGTGTTATAGGATAAGGGGTGTTGGTCGTTACGCTAGTTTGCTCCTCGTAACATCCCGTGGTGAGTTCAATTTTGTTGCGAATTCGTTTTTTTCTGTTTGCAGAGTCGCCCGACAAATTCCATTACTACCTTAAGATTGAATATCGTTTGCACGTCATATAATGACAAGGTCTAGTTTCGTTTGCGAAATCAGTATGGCAATTACTATTAATATCTTCGTCATATTGTACCTATATGAAGCTAGTGACGTGTCATTTGTTATTATTTATATCAATAAATATATAATACATTTTTAATTTGACAAATTAACATGTCAGTTAAAGTATCTTTATCATTATTTTTTAAGAAAAAAAAACTTGAACAAATAGATTGCATTAAAAAAGTTGTTATTGATCTTGAGTAGTAAGTATTTTGTTAAAATCTCCATGGTTTATAATTATAACTATATTTGTCGACAACAACGTCTTTTAATTTGAAAACTAAGCACCTTAATTTTTACCTTACTGCTACCTATACAGTCAACCAGTCACTGTAATCTAGGAGTTGTAGTATATAAAGTGATGAACCACTTTCCTTGCCAACCTTATTTATTAGTAGAAGCCCATTTGGTTTTTGCTGTCTAAAGGAATGAAAGAAAGCTTGTAAATATAACAGTTTTAGATCTCATATCAGTAGCCGAAAGCTGTTGAATTTTAATGCATAATAAGGGAGGTATTTGTCCAGCAATAAACCGCTGATGATTGAGTTTATGACTTTTGCCAGAGAAATCAGTAATCAGTTTCAAATCCTAACAGCAAATAACTAGACATACTCAAGTGAATATGCAACAATTGTACTATTGTGACTTTTTAAAATTGTATCTGTACTTGTGCAATAAAGGGTATTGTATTGTATTATATTGTAAGTATTGTATTGTATTATTGCATAATTTATAAACTCTTCTAACCTCTAGGCAGTTACCCCTCTTGTCTCGCATTGTGTATTTATCAAATGAACATGTCAAACTCAAAATAGCATCAATGACCGTTCAGTTTTTCTGCGATATAGTCATTTAGCAACTAAAGAACTTTGCATTGACATTTCGACTAAGAGCGATGTAGTCTTTTTGAGACTTATACTAAGAGTGATGTAGTCATCTTGAGTTTGGGACTTCTTGAGATCATTTTGCGATGTAGTCGTTCTGATACCAGCCCAAATAACTCAAACATAACCGCGATGTTTTCAAAAGCGGCTACAATGCTCGGCGTACCCTTAACTCGGCGATACGCATCGCTGAATACATTTTTCTAACACCCCGTCTCAGATGGGCTTCAGACCATTAGGTAATGTGCTAATGTCGCTCCGGAGTCCTTTGTGCACTTTGCTGTCGCAGAGATTGCGACATGATCCCGCGATATTCCCGCGTATCCTTCAGTTTGCTTACATATTTATTGATAACTGTTGTTACAATTCGGTATAGGTACTTAATTGATGCATCAATATTAAAAACAAAATAAAAATACATCATCATCAGGTTATTTTTGTCTCCACTGCAGGAGCACAACCCTCTCTCATCTGCCGGAGACAGACGGAGGATTTGGCCTACACTCCCCGCGCTGGCCAGACGGGTTGGGGAGGCCTGATTGATGTTTTATAATGTATTCCCTTAGTCGCCCTGTACGACATCCACGGGAAAAGTTGGAGTGGTCCTATTCTACTCTACCGGAAACCACATGGCAAGAATACAATCAAATTAAATTAAATTAAATCAAAATTGGAATAATAATAATAATAAATATCTCAGACATTCACACCAATTATCCAGTCCCAAACCAGGCAGAGCTTGTTTTATGGTTACTAGATAACGGATAGACATACTTAAATAAATATATAAACATCCAAGACTTGGATACAAACATTCATATTCATCATACGAACATTTGCCCCTAGCGGGATTCGAACTCGCAACCTCCGGCGTGGCAGGCCGAGAGCTACCCGTTCCGCCACGGAGGCCGTCAATGTCCCATTTAATGCATAAAATTAAATTAAGTCCGTTAGTTCGGTAAAACTCATATAGCTATCAAGCCTAATATGATGGAAAATTTACTATATAACATTTACGATTGGCGCACCTTGGGAGAGGCATATGTCCAGCAGTGGACTCATTAAGGCTGATGCTGATACTTAAGATATAGTATTTTTACATGCAACAATTTTGACAATTAGGATTTTTTATTTCTTGAAATGTTTTTAAGTTTAAGAGAATATGATGTAGTAGTATTCATATCATTTATTGTTTCATATGATATACTATATCGACGCAAAAACTTATTTGTTACAGTCAAAGTCAACGACTTTAAACTAAATCAAAAGTCTGAATCTAAAACTTCATGAAACTAGAATGTTCTTGTTGAAAAATTCATTCACTTGTCTGCACACGTCCCAATTTCGTTATCAATTCAAGAGTTTTTTTTCTTCCAGCAAGAAAATATTGGTTTCAATATATATTATGAAACCGCTATATTCTTGGTTCAAAGCAATTTACTTTCACAGAAGACAATATGTTTTATATCATGAAATAGTATTTTGTCTGTATGTTATTTATAAATCATTACGTCGATGCCAACTTTGTTTATAAGATGTGACGGTTTTACTCTTGAAATTGTTAGTGTAATTTCAGTGTACTAATACTTGCTTAGAAAAAAAGGTGGCCAGAAGCGGCTGGATGCGGAGGGTGGAGGACCGGGTGTGGTGGCGTTCATTGGGATAGGCTTATATCCAGCAGTGGACGGCTAAGGGCTGATATGATATTGATGTTTATGTTTAACAGCTTGACTATACAGATATTTTTATCTAAGAACAAACAGGCAGGCATACACCGTTACGTCTTGTAGAATCTATATTTATTTCTCTCTCTACTGTATTTTTTATAAAGGTGCGTTCTCTGTTTAGACAGAATATCGAAGTTCACTTCTCCTGAACTCCGACGTCAATCACAGTCAATGTCGAATCGTTTAGGTCAGCCTGAAGTCCCGTGGGATTCCGGGTTACGGAATCCCGGGATCCCAGGTTCCCGTTAAACAATGCAATCCCTACTCGCGTCACAAAATGTGATTTCGGCAAAAAGCGACGTACGTCCTTTTGTCGAGTTCACGTACGCGACCTTTTTGAACTTATGAAAAAAGTCTTTTTGTATTGTTAACAGGGCTTTTCGGTAATTCTATAAGATTTTGTATGGAATAAATCGGTGTAAAGGCTTACCTTCTCTTGGGTGTCCTCAGTTCGACTAAGGGATTGCACCAGGGACGGGCAATAGAGTTCTCCTGTGTATATTGAGATCATTACTGCGATCGTCAACCTGCTTTCCAAGCATGGTGATTATAGCAAATCCCTCAATAGACAGACCATCTAACTGGCACGTTATTGGGGAGGCTTATGTTCAGCAGTGGGCGTTCTCCTGTGATCATTACTGTGATCACCAATCCGCCTGCCTAACGTGGTGATTATGGTAAATCCCCCAATGGATAACTTACCAAAAGTGGTATTCTATTGGGGAGGCCTATGTCCAGCAGTGGACGTATTTAGGCTGATGATGATGATGACTGTGCAGTATAAATGTCTAGTTTGACATTAGGATTCGGCACGCGCAGGATGACGCCCCGCCGCCAGATGGACCGACGGCCTAAAGCAGGTGGCTGGAAGCTCTGGCTGCGGAGGGCGGTGGAACAGGTGTGGTGTCGTTTATTGGTGAAGGCCTATGTTCAACAGTAGAAGTATGACGGCTGATGGTATGATACATTTTTGGTTAAACTTTATGATAAAACAATCATAGAGTTACGAGGTGTAGCAAGAAAGTCGTAGACAAGGTATTTATCTACTTGCGCTACGCCGTAGTATTTAGTAAGTTATTTTCCAATAGGTTCAATTTTGAAATCAATGCGTACTGACTGCTGATTTGCTTACATATCATGGTCTTCAGCAGTGATCGCTGGCAGGCTGACTAATGATCATCATATCAGCCGTCATACTTCCACTGTTGAACATAGCCTTCAACAATAAACGACACCAAACCTGTCCCGCCGCCCTCCGCATCCAGAGCTTCCGGCCACCTGCTTTAGGCCGTCAGTCCATCTGGCGACGGGGCGCCGTACCCTGCGTGAGCCGATCCGCGGTCTCCAACGCAAATACATAAATGACACTACCTAGAAACGCCAGTTTCATTATTGTCTAGTTTATAAACTGGGCTGTATGTGTAAAACCATTGCCCCTTTTAACAGAGTAAAAAAGTCATTCTGTCCCTCTCTTCCAACCGTCATCGCCGCATACGCATACATACATACGTAACACGCTGGAAGATATTTAATTAAATACAATACACCCTTGACTTATAACTACCGGACAAGAAAAACATACTGAACGAAAAAAGAGTAGAAGAAGAATAAATGCTGACTTATACTACCCTGAACAAGACAAAAAAACTTAATGAAAAAAGAGAACAAGGAATTATGCATGCATGATTAGGGAAAAATAAGAATTGGCTTCGGCCTTCCTAGTTGCAAAAAACTTAGAAATCCTACTAAAAATGACCTGGCTGTATAGTCTGGAGACTCTTGCCTGTCCGAAGGACGTATCAACAAAAAAAAGGAAAAGGAAAAAAAACGAACATACAAATATCCAAACTTTCTAATAATAAAGTAGCTTACACATGTACATCTAGGCGGTGTTATCACTAAAAGCGAACTCTGCCTTTACCTTATCAACAAACCTTTAAGATAAATGGGTAGCATATTGTAGTAGGTAATTCCCATGCAATGGCCATATCAATATCTGTCAGCGACACTCGTAAATACCCTGGGCCTTCGGGAAGTAATAATATTGATGGATGGTCCTCGTTTATTAATACTGTTTCAATGGGCTACTCTATAAAGGAATGATCTAGACTGATGTGTTTATTGGATGATCTGTTATGGAATTATTTCTGAGCACTGTGCAGTCTATCTATCACGTGGGTGACGCAAGGCGACTAAGGGATTGCCCAGGGACGGGCAGCAGCGTTCTCCTGTGTGTGTATGTTAACATCATTACTGTGATCACCAATCCGCCTGCCAAACGTGGTGATTATGGTAAAGCCCCAATGGACAACTTACCAAAAGTGGTATTCTATTGGGGAGGCCTATGTCCAGCAGTGGACGTTTTTAGGCTGATGATGATGATGATGATGACTGTGCAGTATAAATGGCTAGTTTGATATTAGGATTCGGCAGGATGTGACGCCCCGCCGCCAGATGGACCGACGACCTGAAGAAGATGGCCGGAAGCGGCTGGATGCGCTTATACTCCCAAAACCGATTAAATATTAGTAATCTTCCTAAATAAGAAATTATACAAGTTAATGCAATCGATCACCGAAAAAATAAAAATACATTCCAAAGAAATGTTACATTTCTATCTTTGGTCATTTTCGTTTTACACATCATTCGTTAAACAGAGCAGAGGAAAAAGGAGAAAAAAGGAAACTGACCTAAGGACGGACGTTTGGGGTCACTTCGTACCCGTATAATCGCTCAAAGACAGCATATTTGTGTTACCGTCCGAAGAACCCAGTAGCCGCCATTAGAACGGTGGGAAAATTTCCTTATTTACTCAGCCATTGGTAAATTCCCAACTGGGCATTATTGGTAATAACATCTCTTTGAATTATTATATTATTTGCTTGTTCGATTACTATCATATATCTCTTTTAATGTTTCTATGTATTTATTTATTTCTTTATTGTACTGTAATAAAATACCTGTACAGATTTTAGGGATGATACACCGTAGGTTATTTTTTACGATAATCGTGATCTTTAAACTTATTTACGGTTCATCTGTGAATCACTCACATGTTTGTTTATAGTATTTTAGCTTGTTGTTTGTTTTGTATGTGCAATAAATAGGTACTTAAATACATAATTTAAACCTACCGTTTCGGCCCAAATAGGGGCCGAATTATTTTAGCTTGATATTTTATCAAATTAAATGTAGATACTTACATATTCTATTGTATTAAATGTGTTGCTATATTACGTATTATTACATTTACAATAATGTATTACATTTTTGCCAGAAGTTTCTAGAGGTCTCAGAAATAGAATATGTTTACATTTGAAGAACAGCGGGCGTTGATATTTAGTAGGTAAGTAGGAATCGTAATGCAATCGTTATTTGTATCGGTATCGTAATACCTGAATGGTTCGTCCCTAGTTTAGGTACATTAAATCATTCATTCAACGAATAAACGACATAGAGATCGATCACAATCAACTGTCGACAAATAAGTCAGTCAGTCAGTTCAACAATTTTGAGTCGAAGCGGGAATGAACCCGAACACCGTTCTGTAACTGAAGACTTACCCGTTAAGTGAGCACTTAAGTTGAGTCGTATTAAATTACAGCGAAGAAAAAATAACTCGTCGATTGCAATTTATTTAAGTGTTCCATCTGCGCTACTGCTTTTATCTACTACGGAGAGACAGTCTTAATGAGATATGCATTTACTGAGGTATTCCTAAAAACACTTGTTGGTTTGATTCCTGTGGTGGAAGCCATTTTTGGATGAGAAGAACCGAAGATCGGGTTCAGTGGCGCACCTTGGGAGAGGCTTATATCCAACAGTGGACTCATTCGGGCTGATGATGATGATGATGAAGCCATTTTGAAGCAGTGCTAGGTTTGGAATCCCAGTTCGGGAGCCAGGATACTGCTTGTAATAATATATATACATAGATATGTCTAGTATAAGGACCCTGATGTTCTTGAACCAATAAAGTTGTTTGTATTTTTATTTATTTATTTGGTCTTAGGTTTATACCGACCTTTAGTGTGTAATGATCACCACCGTATTCATCATCATCAGGTTATTTGTGTCTCCACTGCAGGAGCCCAACCCTCTCTCATCTGCCGGAGACAGACGGAGGATTCGGCCTACACTCCCCGCGCTGGCCAGACGGGTTGGGGAGACCTGATTGATGTTTTATAATGTATTCCCTTAGTCGTCTTGTACGACATCCACGGGAAGAGTTGGAGTGGTCCTAAATAGAATTAATTTACAGATAATCCAAATAACTTCGTGCAGTTGCAAATGTCCTCTGCACTTCTGCAGCTGTAGGACTTCCTTACGGAAATCTACATAGGCAGATCAAAGGTCTCACCCTCGATGTTCTAGTGGCACAACCTACTGCTTTAACTCCTTTAAAGCCAGGGGGCCAATTCTACTAACGCATTTTCGTATAAAACGCAACTGAACTGCAGCTGAAACGCAGGTTTTAACACTTTTCATATTCCGCTGCGCACAACGTTTGTACTTCAGCTGCGTTTCAGCCGTAGCTAACGTTTAAACAAACTCCAGACGTTGATGAAACGAACGTTCCGTGACTTCGTATTCTGCTAATGTTTTTTGTACATTTTGACAGTTGTCTCAGGTAAAAACGGAACGCTACGCTGTCAAAATAGCGTATATTAAAAAGTTGGTAGGAAGGTACTTTTTCACACACGCTGTTCAGACGTTACGCTTAAATTTATGCAGAGAAAAGTTATTTTCACACAAAATAAGGTAGTCGGTACAAGTAGTATGTGGTCTACTCTCAACTGTAATAGAAATAATCAGCGTTTAATAAACAATTAGATATTTATTTTTCACATAGGCTGGCACTAGATCGTCGCAAGTAATTTCTAGAAAAGATAACACTAATTATAAAAACGTTAAGTACATTTTCAATAAACTTGTAATAAACTAAGAACTACATAATGAAATACCGCTATATACGTACCTACTCATTGTTTTTGTTAACAGGGTTATGTTCAAGTATGACAAATACTACATTACTTTAGTACATAATTTAAAATTTCTGTGTATTATTGTTTAGGTTTTTATTTATAAGGATACCAATAGACAATTTTTAATTTTAATTTAATTTAACTAATAAATGATACAATAAGAATTAAAACAATATAAACTTACAATTTTATGGATATACAATGAACAACAAGAAACATATGCGAAAATTTATAATCAATAACAATAATACAACATGTACTTTAAACGCGAACATTTCCCGCGCTTTCGAGAAAAATAATGTCGTATCTATGGGAAATTCGCACAATCGAGAATCGAGTAACGAATACTTACAAAAATACTAGGTTCGTCCCTAATAGCTGAGTAACGTGTGCGTTCCGTCTGCGCTTCGTCTTGCATCGGTTATCGTTTCAAGTAAAACAATGAGTAGAATGTCAATTTGAGTTTAGAAAGGAGTTTGACTGTAACTTAAACGTAACTGTTGTTTAAACGAACGATAAACGTTGAAAATAGTAGAATTGGCCCCCTGGTTTCCAAATTTGTATTCGTCCTTAGCACTTGACGTTGCCAAAATCCTAAAGAAGTCAATTTTATTAAGAATAAAAAGTACAAGTTCATTAAAAGTGGAGAAACCAGAAAAAATATGTCCTTTGGAGAAAAGACCGAAATTATTAGTAAGTTTAATTGGCAGTTCACAAACCTGTGTGTTCTAGCATCCACTGCTGGGTTGAACATAGGCTTTTCCCCAATTATTGCTCACTGCTACCGCTTTCCAGTCTCCGCCATATTTTGCAGATGATCGGTTCATCTGGCACAGTTCATCGACCTTAGTTCTCAATTGGATTTAGGCCTTTTCTCCAAGTACACCTTCGTTCTACGCCTTTGATAAATATTTATAAAGAACCCAGAACCTTTTTAGTTGACTGTACAGGCATTTAAATTCACAATTCATACACAAAACACTCAACCACTTAACAAGTTACGAAGCGCCTGAGGCGAAGGCAATAGCAAAAAAAAATTACGTACACACATTATTGCCTACATATTTCTTGCAGGCGCTCTAGCGCGTTCCAGAGACGACAGTTTCCGAGTAAAAACAAAATTTAACTTGGTGTATATTGCTTTTAGCTGCCTTTATTAGGGCTCACTGCTAGACAGTTCTGAAAATTCTGCATACAAATTATGTTTCTTAAACTATGGTAAATATTACTTGTAAAACTTTCATGGTTATTATTAAGGGATTCGGTTGTATTTACACTCATGGAGATATACAGGTTGGAACAGAAAAGTGTCACCAGCCGATTATTTCTTAACTAATAAAGATATCCGTAAAATTCAAGCTGACAACTATGCTAAAGACCTAAATAAAAATAATAATAAAAAACATAAGAAAAGGTCCGGAACAAAAGTGGTTTTTTACCCCAATAAGTGATAATTTTTAAATGAAAGCCTTATTTATTATCTACCTATATAAAAGGTTATGTACTTACTACAATATCGACATTCCAGTAGTTATCACCTGCAGAAAACCAGCAACTCCATACATGTCATGGGTTCCCGAATTTACAACAAATTACCATTAGAAATAAAGGACGCTAAGACGGAAAATACTTTCATTCGCAAATTGAAAAGAAAGCTGACCCAAAATTCCTACTATTCCGTGAAGGAATTTTTGGGCGAAAATCTCTAATTACCATACTTGTACATTAGTTTTTATACATGGTAACTTGCAAATATTATGTTGACATTCTTTTGATATGATACAATATGATGTTTTACATTTTAATTTATTTACTTACACATAAATTTTACAAAAAAAAGGGCATAACATAAAAGTGTACAAAGGTGGACTTATCTCTATAAGAGATCTCTTCCAGCCAACCTTCACTGTGGGAAAAGCTAAAACAAGCGGTAGGTCAAAAACAATAAGAATAAAATGTGCATGGATATTGAAATTTTATAATAAAATATTGTACTATACATAGAATAAATGAGTAGGTATAGCTATTGATATACATATACTAATATAAGTTAATAAGTAAAGTACATATATAATAATATATATAACATAATAATATATAACAACATAATAATTACAACTATACATATTATATACATAAATACATGAAAAATATACGAATATATATCATACCATACATATACTCGTACATAATATATACTATATCACGGCAAGTTAGATAGGAAGTGCTCTTTGCATCTCAGTTGAAACGATCTTATTGTGGGACTGTCACGAATGTGTGCAGGAAAACCGTTTCTTTTGAGATATTATGATTTTATTTCTGTTATATTTTACATTTTACATTGTAATACTATTTATTATTTTACTTGCATTGACATTAATTTTATGCAATATTAACTTGACGCTGTATAATTAATACAAATAAATGATTATGAATATCGAAATTGTACAGTAATAAAAACGTATGGTTTTGCATTATTCTGCGCAACTAGTTCGAGAGATCGACGTTAAAAAGAAAAGTGTTTATAGTAGGATGTTTTTGACGAACAACATTGTCCCTCTCTCGACTGACAATGTTCGTGTGTTGGCTGCAGCAGCCCTACAGTAATTTACTCATACACAAAAGACGTGTACGGACAGGCAAGTGCGTCTGCATTAATACAAGGTGTATGGAGGTGTGTCCAAGGGCTTAAAACAACTTCATATGTATGAACCAACCGTTCAGCTAAATATGTCCATTAGTGTACAAATCATCATCATCATATCAGCACTTAAGACGTCCATTGTTGGACATAGGTCTTTCCCAATGAAAACTACACCCGGCCATCCACCCTCCGCACAGTATACAGGCTTTTATGCGCCCGGTGCGAGATTCTATAACTGCACCCATAAAAAAAAGACCACCCAGTTATTTTTTGCGCCCCTCCATGGCGCCGCTGGCTCGGCCCTAGTTACCACACAGCTTCTGCATCCAACCGATTCCGTCCACCTTCTTCAGGTCGTCGGTCCATCTAGCGCTGTGGCGTGGCGATGGCGTCTCACCCTAGTGCCTACATAAATAAATAAATAAATATGTGGGGACATTTCACACACGGCCACCTGATCCCACACTAGGCATAGCCTGTAGCATGGGTATCAGACAGCTGATATACATACATAATATATAAATAACATCCAGTCACAAGGCAAACACAAGTGCTAATCACAAGAATGTTTGCCCTGGGCGGGATTCGAACCCGCGACCCCGAGCTTCGCAAGCAGGCGTACTACCGACCAGGCTACGGTGCCGACATAAATAGCTATCTTTTATAGGTAGATAGGTAACTAGATACTTAAGCCATATCTTTGTATTTCCCATAAACAACATAGTGTCCCGTAAAGTTGCGCTACTAGACTTTCTTTACGACGAAAGCTTTATTATAGCATAAGCGATACAATATTTTTACTGATGATTAATTGAGGAATGGCTCTCAATAAATATTTACTACTATCGATGTCATATCTCTTGTGATAGCCTTTTAACATCCTCTGATATTATTCTTCACTTGCTTATCCTGCGACTTTACTGAAATCTTTTATTTATTTAGTTAATAGTTTATTGTACACACAAACATACAAAGAACAACACAAAGAAAAGAAAATTATACAAAAGGTTAAGCTTATTTCTAAAGAAATTTCTTACAGCTAACCTGCGGTGAAGACAAGGGATTGTGGAGAGGCAGTAGTCGTGTACACTATATATTAAATAAGCATATAACATGTAATACAATACACATAAACTAATAAATACTGATACAGGTACATAAATCTATATATATATATCATCATCATCAGGTTATTTTTGTCTCCACTGCAGGAGCACAACCCTCTCTCACCTGCCGGAGACAGACGTAGGATTTGGAATACACTCCCCGCGCTGGCCAGACGGGTTGGGGAGGCATGATTGATGTTTTATAATGTATTCCCTTAGTCGCCTTGTACGACATCCACGGGAAGAGTTGGAGTGGTCCTATTCTACTCTACCGGAAACCACTCGGCAAGTAAGGGAGAGTAAGGTGGTGCTCTTTAACTCGTGTGATCTGAACACAGAAATCGTCTGAGAGACGCGAATGGTAAACTAAGTTTTTAGCTTTATAAAAAGTTCTAATATAAATTTGGACGCTTGGATTTTTATTAGCATTGTTCTAAAGATAGTTTGTACAATAGACGTAAGCGCTGCACTTCAAAATTGTAAATTTATCTAAAAACTATCACATGACCTTTTGATCTAATTAGACCAAAATTTGCGGTGTGGTTTCCGGTAGAGTAGAATATTACCACTCCAACTCTTCCCGTGGATGTCGTACAAGGCGACTAAGGGAATACATTATAAAACATCAATCAGGCCTCCCCAACCCGTCTGGCCAGCGTGGGGAGTGTGCCAAATCCTCCGTCTGTCTCCGGCAGATGAGAGAGGGTTGTGCTCCTGCAGTGGAGACAAAATTAACCTGATGATGAATGAGACCAAAATTGACCAAAATGAAATGTTATTGATTATCTCATGGGCAATCCTGATTAATAAAATTGCCTACTGGCTGCGTGAAATTTCCGGCAGGATTAATCACATAAAAAGGTATTGGATTTTTAATTAGTATGGCTATAAATTTCTGAGCATATTATTTTTTAAATGAACAAAGTCCTTTAAGAAATGACAAATTTAATGAGGTTTTTTTAAACGGCAAATTCGAAACGCGTGCTCCCGCTTGGTTTCCTACGGTGACGTCATTGGTTGCAACTCGCGCAATCCCAGTTCTCGCACTATGGCAGACTGCGCTAGTGCGCTGCCGCTCGCTTGACCCGCGATGTGTCAGATGTCGTCACATCTGATCTTTGTGTACGTTTTTGGAACTATTGCACTAAAAGCGCTGTAGCTTCGTCATTTTTGGTCCGATTTAAAAAAAATGGGTTTTTATCACTAAACATGTATGTATTGTATGTGTATATTGTATTGTATTTTTTATTATTGTATTAGTATTGTATGTATATATTGTATTTATTTGTTGTACATGTAATATGTGTAGAACCATAAAAACTTAATACTTATAACTTATTTGCTATTTTATTTTATTTATTGTAGTCATATAAGTACCTATTTATCATTTAAATTTCCTAATCAGCGCAACCTACAATTTCTCTGGCATAATATTTTCTACCCAAAGGTTGTCTGAAATAAATCGCTTAAAGCGATAAGACCGCCTAAATTGTACTACTTGTAACTTTTATAACGTGTAACTGTATATGTTTGTGCAATAAAGTGTATTGTATTGTATTTATTGTAAACATCAGGATATCTTATAAATAAAATCGTAAACATCGCGTGTCTGTACATTGAAGATATTTGCAAAAAAAAAATTGGGGGGTCTAAGGATAAGCCACAGAACACATTTCGATCATTTTTGAAATTTTTGTCTGTTTGTCTGTTTATCTGTTTGTCTGTTTGTCTGTTTGTCTGTTTGTCTGTGAGTTTGTGCACGCATCACTTAAAAACTACTGATCGGACTTTGATGGACTTTTCACAGAAACATGGGGCTTAATTTGGTGTAACATATAGGCTTTATTTCATTGCAATCGGTGCAGTCATTCAAAAGTTATGCGAATTTATAGTTTCCGAAAACTGAGTGTAGGGTGTAAATGCTCGATTGAATTCGTGAGCGGTAGCGGGAGCGGGTATCGTATCAATGTAATGTGAGATTTTGAAAACTATAAATTCTCATAACTTTTGACTGAGTTAGTTGATTACGATGAAAAATCTGGAGCTGGAGCTGGATCTAGATCTAGAGCTGGATCTGGAGCCGGAACTTTAGCTAGACCTGGACCCGGACACGGACCTGGACCTGGACCTGGACCTGGACCTGGACCTGGACCTGGACCTGGACCTGGACCTGGACCTGGACCTGGACCTGGACCTGGACCTGGACCTGGACCTGGACCTGGACCTGGACCTGGACCTGGACCTGGACCTGGACCTGGACCTGGACCTGGACCTGGACCTGGACCTGGACCTGGACCTGGACCTGGATTTATAGTCTGAGTGGAAGTGGGATAGGGAGCGGAAGTGGGAATGGGAGCGGATCCTGTAGTCCACGCGAGCGGAGCCGCGGGCACAGCTAGTTAACAATAAAAACGTGAGTGATTCTCAGTGAACTCATTTGTGACCAGTTGGTAGACCACTGCTATGCTTTCAAAAGTACCTAATTGTTCCAAATGATTGACCTAACCAATTACAAACATAAATAGGTACATTATTAATGTACGTGAATATGATTACTTTTTTATATACACAGGACATTTCCTAAGGAAGATTTTGTTCAGAATGGTTAGAGGTTATAATTTGGCATCAAGAACATACAGACCGATATATAACTTAGTATTAGTTGAACAGTAGTAGATATTAGTCAAGTTTCGAAGGACATTAGGATCATCAAAGAGAGCCAACAGAATCGGGTAAACACATAAAAACTCCATTATGTGATCCTTCGACACACAGTAAATAATATATTAGTTACATAGTTGGTACTATAAAAACATGTCGTCTTTCTATGTCTTGTATTGCCGCCTCGTCGGCTTGTTTGCGCAGGCGATGGACTTGAACGCCAGAGGCCGTGGATTCACAAGGGACAAACAACATGTTATTGTTTATATCGTTTACATATTATTACGACAATTTATATATATTAAATACAGTTACAAATTTTGGGTACAAAGGCGAGCTTATCTCTGAAAGAGATCTCTTCCAGCCAACCTTACAGGGTGTGAGACAAGGCACTAAGAGCGAGGGGGCATAATATACTACATAATAACTAAATACCGAAACTACTTTACACACACAAACACACACACACACACATATATATATTCTTAATTCTAACACATCTCATACGAGTATATGGGCCGAGCATGCGTTATGGAACGACAGTGTGTGTCCAGAGAAGCCCCAATAGGCCATACAGCCCGTGCTTCGTTCGTCGTCAGCGTCGTTGCTTAATAGGTAAGCAACGATCTCTATGTACTACTAGATGGAGCGTTCCAAACAAACGGTCTGTTCCATGCAACTGCGGCTCCGGGAGCCGCAACTCGGTTACATTCATAATGAAACAGTTCAAATTGTCGTATCACGTATGTTATTGTTGGTTACGCCAAAACGACTATCACCTTTATTAATTGGTATTAAAAAGTAGACATTCTTATTATAAAACATCAATCAGGCCTCCTCAACCCGTCTGGCCAGCAAGGGGAGTGTAGGCCAAATCCTCCGTCTGTCTCCGGCAGATGAGAGAGGGTTGTGCTCCTGCAGTGGAGACAAAAATAACCTGATGATGAAAAAGTAGACTATCTGTTAATGTACAATATCAGCTATAACTATAAGTTAAGCCGTAATTCAATAACAATTTATTATGTAATTATATTATATTCATCAAGAAAGGGATTTTTAAACTAATTAAATTGTCTTTGATGAGGTTACAAAGACATAGCTAAAATAAATCAAACAGCTACTAAAATTAATACTTACCGGAATAAAGCATAATTTCAAACTACTGCCTTCGTAACTATTTCTTCCTAGTTATCATTCTAGAATTTCCAGGTAATACAATTGATTGAGTTGTTCTTGAGTTATTACTTGGATAGACAGACCAACATAGTGATATGATAACGTTTCTATTTAGAGGGTAGATTACTTTGTCCGCGGTACTACAAATGTACCGTATATTTTTAGAATATCATCTAGCACTTAGTACATTTTCATCACAATCGGTTCAGCTGTTGTGGCGTAATTCAATGACAAATATTCACACGCATTTCAATACATTTACAACAATTTGCCTTTATAAATTTTTTTTTTTAAAACTTTATAAATTGTTTTTGGAGAGGTGACAAAGACATATCTAGTAAACTCATTAACGTAACCTCAATCTTTTTGTGCTAATATCAAAATTAAAAACTTTGTAACTTTGCTTTGCTATTCACCATTGCGTAGTGATATTTAGTATTCTCTGCCATAGATGTGTATAAAGTAAGAGAGCTATTTCTGCCAACAAACTGTATTATACAGTTTGGCGGAGTTATTGTATGTATATTTTTTAAGAGATGAATAAATGATTTTATTATTATTATAAGAACTAGAATAAATTAAATAGCTAAATACAAAAACTAATATTCGTATCTACTAACCTGAATAAAGCTAAATTTCGAACTGCTGCCGTCTGTAAAGCTGCAAACTATGATACACATTTAATTCCCTTTACGATTCACCAAATTCAGTACTGTGCAGTTTCCACGGCCAATATTAAACATACGGAATTATCCTAGGAATATTCATGAGAGCAAGCAGCCGCGGCGCCAACGTTTACCAACCTTATATGGGTCTTGAACGAATGCAAATTCTACGGGCTGTGGTTGGGAAATATAGTACCTTCTATGCTATTATCTAGCAAGCGAAAAGGATGTGAGAAGTTGGAGAAGTTATAAACTAATAAAAAAATAATATAATTTCACTCCTAAAACACTCACTATATTTAGTATTTTCTACCTAAGACGTCATTAATTCACGAGCATAAAGTCGCAGGTAACAGATACGTGCCATAGCTCAAAATGTCCGAGCTGGAGTGACGTCATTCCAGCTCGGACTTCAATACCCCCTTGTAACTTTTGATCTGTTCAAGTACAAAATCTGAAAATTGAGTACAAAATAGTATGTTACGGGTACTAAATCCTGCCAGAGTCAGATTGCTGAAATTCGACTTTATTGTGTGGTTTCCGGTAGAGTAGAATAGGACCACTCCAACTCTTTCCGTGGATGTCGTACAAGGCGACTAAGGGAATACAATATAAAACATCAATCAGGCCTCCCCAACACATCTGGCCAGCGCGGGGAGTGTAGGCCAAATCCTCCGTCTGTCTCCGGCAGATGAGAGAGGGTTGTGCTCCTGCAGTGGAGACAAAAATAACCTGATGATGACTTTATCGAGCTGAAGTAACGCACACATACAATTTCATACTTGAGTATTTCTGAAACTCCTCAGTTACGACGAAGTATTCAATAAAAATCCCTTTGACAAAGATTATGACCTATTTCCTTATCCAAAGGTCAAACCAACAATATAACTTCAACACGAACTGCACGTAACTAATTGAATTCCTCGCAGTCGTTTGTCAGTTGGTCGAGTAACTCAATGCTACTACTAACCTGACTCAGATTTATAGTCCTGGATGATCCTTTATCGTGATAAGAAGTGTTTGGAATTACTTGAAGTTTCTGAAAAGGTAATCAAAGTGTTTGATTGAATTCTTTTCCTTGTTAAAAATATGCAGTCAGAAGCATTCTGTTGGAAACTAGTGGCAGTGTGTTATTTTCCAACTTTAATCTTTTGTATTGTCCCAGGGACTGTATTGAAATGTGTGAAAGACGATCCAGATTACTGCAAAAAATTATACCCATATGCTAACATCACTATAAGTTATGAAAATGACGATGGAAATATACATACTGAAACCTCAGTGACAGGAAAATACGGTGACGGTGTCGTCGCTCCGTTCCAAGGAATTGGTATCCACATACAAGAGAGAGGTCTTCTTGGTGTTTCAGATCACATTGGATGCTCATCACCGCTAATTGTTGACCCAGAACCAAATGAACCATGGGTGGCTGTCGTTAAAAGAGGCGTATGTGAATTTGCAGTTAAATTGTACAATGCTTGGTACGCGAACGCAACAGCAGTCCTGATATACGATAACATGGACAACTCAAATCTGATGGGTATGATAACGAATGATAAGGAAGCTCGCACTATCAGCGCAGTGCTGACTTATAAGTGGAAAGGAGAGCAAATAGCGAAGCTGATTGACAGCGGGAAGAGAGTCACCATCAGTGTCACTAAAGTTGATAAGAATAATATTTCACAATAACTCCTCGTCAATTAGTCCTTGTATTTGTTCAAGGTAAAGTTTGTTTAATTCCGGGATGATTTCACGATGTAAAAATAACTCTTCAATAATAAATTCGATTACGTCAAATCTTTATTTACTCAGTCCTGCAACTATTGCAGTTGCTTAAACATACTAAAATTGTCCGTCATTTGACGTATCATTGTTTCATTGATAAGGTTCGCATCATAACATGTTACAGAGGAACTTTTAAAATTAAAAGTCTTTTAATTTGTTAATAACCTTTTGCACTTGATGAAGATACATATGAAATTCAATATTAGTCAAGACCCTTCACCTAAACTGTAATATCATATTGGCTAATCCCAATTTTCATACTGAAAGTATTGAATTTCAACAACAAATTAAAGCCTTATTTATATCAGACCGCATTTCATTGACCACGATCGAGTTGAAATTTATATCCGATGTTGAAACCACTCATGTAGAAGCTGTTGTACATTATTGGAATCATATTAAATTTTTATCGGTATAATGATACGAAATGAAATGATATTTATTACTCAGAATACTGTTCATATTATAGAGAATTAATATCATCAACAGCAGAAATACGTTCACTGCTGAAAATAAGCCTTCCGAATAGAATGTAATTTTGGTGGGTTGTCCATTGGGGGGTGGGGGGTGGAGGGTGGTTTGCAATAATCATTGGAAGAGTTAGGTATGAAAACTTGAAGTTTATGTAGAGGTTTACTTAAATAACGTAGGTAATAATAGAGCTAAGAAAGATATATTTTTAAACTATCATATGGTGTTAAAATTCCATTAGTAGTTATATTTTGTGACGAATTTACTAGGTTTATTTACTAGCTTACTAAAGAATAAAGTCAAAAAGTCATAAGTAGTTATATTTTGTAACTAATTTACTAGGTATATTTACTAGCTTACTGAACAATAAAACCAAAAAGTCTAGGCATTCCTGAGACGTACGATTCAAAACGAAACCTTTAACATTGCAGAAATTCACAAAAATATGATTGCCATCCAACAAACTTGACTCAACAGTCCTGCAGCTATAACTGTTAGCAATTTGGACCTTATTAGTTGGCAGTAACGAAGCAAAGGTGATGTTCTGGGTGAAAACATGGGTTTTGATGTTATGTTCAGTGATAAATAAGAGGACTGACGTTGAGTGATAGTGGGTACATTTGGAGAGGTTCTATAGCGACCCCACTCAGATTCCTGCCCGTTCGCGGACAAAATATTGTCTTTTATGTACTAATAAATTAAGATGGTTGTTTGTCTGCGTCACTGTATGAGATTGTACAAGGGCTATGACGTCAGAGGTTACGTAGGGGTTTTCTTTTCATGGTGTTACGAACAGCTCGCATTCTGTAGGTTAAATTTAGCTACTTAGATGTAGACTGTAGTTATAAGCTATCACATTACATATTTAAGTAGTTATCATAATCTTATACGAGAACCTCGGATTTTCTATGTAATTCCATGTAAGTACGTAGTAGTTTTCCATGTCAATCTAGAAGAGCTAAGTATTCATTATTTATTATGTTGCCGTGTGGTTTCCTGTAGAGTAGAATAGGACCACTCCAACTCTTCTCGTGGATGTCGTACAAGGCGACTAAGGGAATACATTATAAAACATCAATCAGGCCTCCCCAACCAGGGGAGTGTATAGGTCAAATCCTCCGTCTGTCTCCGGCAGTTGAGAGGTGGTTATGTTCCTGCAGTGGAGACCTACAGTGAGAAAATAACCTTAAATTTAATTAGCAACAATTATCAGAGATTATTTTATTATGATAACGTTACATCATTTCACAAATGACTATAGATACTTTTAGAGTGAAAATCTAAAAAGACTAAAAATTTATTGTTATTGAAAGTTGTGACCACGTTTTAGATTTGAATGTTTGTAAACACAACTGAAAATTATTTTCAAGAGCAATTTCATGTGAACTCCAACGATCAGTAGCTATACAACTGCATGAAATTTCTTGTATTAGATAAGAAATTAAAAGTAATTGGTGCTCGAATCGTCCATCATGATCCATCTTTCACGGGGCACGGTCCCGTGTACTTAGCTAAAGTGATGATACATCGCTACACCGATTAATACACTGTGCAAAGCAAAGTTCCGTAGGAGTATGGGTTCAAACTACTGCCAAATTTCATAATAAAATGTTTGATAAAGTATTTACTGAGCTTTTAAGTGGAAATATTACACAGAAAATGACTTTGTCGACGCTATGAGTTGATCGTAACTGTGCGGACTACTAATTTTTAAGTTTGTAACAAAACGGGAATTTAATAAATAAACAAAAGAATATAAACTTCCATTCAACAATTTTACCGCCAAAAGCTTCGAGAATGTTCTATGGGAACATAAGTATTTAACATCCATTGTTAGATAACTTTCTATTACTATCAATTAAATGAGTTGTGTTACTTGTATTTGTGTACAATAAAGTATAAATAATAATAATCATCATCATCAACATCATCAGGTTATTTTTGTATCCACTGCAGGAGCACAACCCTCTCTCATCTGCCGGAGACAGACAGAGGACTTGGCCTACACTCCCCGCGCTGGCCAGACGGGTTGGGGAGGCCTGATTGATGTTTTATAATGTATTCCCTTAGTCGCCTTGTACGACATCCACGGGAAGAGTTGGAGTGTTCCTATTCTACTCTACCGGAAACCACACGGCAAATGTTTCAAGTATCAAAAATATCTCTCCTACTCCGATTACTGCTAATAACACTTATCGTACTTCACTATAAGTACACAAATACTGTACCGAAATAGTACCTAAGATACATAATATACTAAGTGTTGTACAATTTTCCCTTACAACAGGCAAGCGGGGTTCAGCAGGTGATATCGGGGGAACACTTAGCACAGCCTATCAATCTTATACTCTTGCACAGTGGGTTTCGACCGGAGGTTCTGGACAAAATGTTAAGTTTGGGATATTTCTTAAAAGGAGTACCTTACGTAAGGAAAATAATCTACATATTCATATAATGGTCAATTGCCTATTCAATACTACTGGGCTGAACTGAATTTGTAATATTGTCCAGCAATGATGGCAAAATTAGTTAATTTAATTATTGTTTAGTTATTAAATATTAGCTGTTTCCCGCGACTTCGTGCGCGTGGACAACTTAACATCACAAATTATTATGTATTTCCCGTAGGAATGAGATGTTATTTCAGGATAAAAACTATACTATGTCCTATTCCAGGACCTAACCTATATGTTTGCCAAGTTTCATCACGATACGTCCAGTGGTTGAAGCGTGATTGAGTAACAAACATACAAACATCCAAATATCCAAACTTTCGCATTTATAATATTAGTAGGAAGTAGGACTATGGATGGTTTGGATATGGATTTTAGTTGGCCTCAATAAAATAAAATTATTACTACTAAAGCACATAGATGAGTCAGTTCAATAGGGAAACCATTCGAAAAACACTGTTCTGAGATAATTAACTCTCAAGTTTTTGACTTTCTTAAAAATAAGTGTAGTTTTCTTATGGTTTTAGTATGTATGTATGGTATGGTAATGAGCTAGATTCTGAAGGCAAACATAAACAATTTGACAGCTCTAACATTGGTTTCGTCTTTATCTTCATAATACTGTGTGGCAAGGATAGCAACAGTTTTAGTGCCGTCAAATTTTAACGTTGTGCCTTCAGAATCGAGCCCAATATATATTTAAGATTTTGTTTATTGGAATGGTACTCGTAAATACCTTAATTTCATATCAGCAATTTTTTACCAGTTGTCCTGTGGTGTTGTACCACAGTGCTGCGACACGAGTCGGCCGCTAACTCTCCCCGAGAGCCACTTCCGTGTTATTGCACATCCGTAGGTGTCTCGAGCCCCGACTACACTCATGTGGCTATACAAATATATATCTCCAACTTTTACATTTATGTATGTAATTGAAATAGACCAGATTTATGTATTTAACACTACAAAATGAGTAAGTAGATTTACTTACGTAAATAGTCAGAATTAATGTGATCGTTGAAGAATAAAAAAATGAATCATGATCACATCGAATACATAAAGAGAGAATAGTTTTATTAAGTCGCAAGATAAGGGCATGAAGGGAAGAAGCAGAAAGAAGCGTCATTTGAAAAGAGCCAGGCAAAACAAACCTACATTAGATCAGCTGGATTTAGGGCTTATTGTATATGAGATAATGTTACGATAGTAGGTGACCGGAAGCAGCTGGATGCGGAAGGCGGAGGCCTAGGTATGGTGGTGTTCAATGGAGAAGGCCTATGTCCAACACTGGACGTGTAAGGGCTGATATGATGATGATGTATACGGTATACATAAGTACAATTGAAGCAGGATATAATATAAAGTAAAATAGAAAATAATAGTTTTTGTCGACGAAATCACGTATTTAGGGAACCTCGTAAAGGACGAAACAGAAAACCAAGTTTTTGGATCTGGCACACGAGGTTACCGACATGTGGGATGTGGCTTCGTCACAAAAGCCGTGTCCGTAAACGGGTTAACTCCAACCGGACTCGCTTACCGGCTGAGGGGGTTGGAATGACGTGGAATAGAATAGAATAGAAAGACTTTATTTGGCGAACACAAATACAACACAGGAATTAAAATTGACGACATAAATATGAAAAAAAAGAAGCAAACAAATTACCGGTTTTTAACGGTTAAAACAAAACAGAAAAAATGACACAGTGTAGTGTGAAGGTCACATTTGGCTTCCCTCGATCCAAGGGGGATCCTTGTGGATTTTTTCTCTAATGGATTTCCTATATTATTGTCCTTGATTCCAAAAAGCTTTTAAAATCTACTCCAGAAATATTAGCTGTTAGCCTTAGCGCTATCTTTAACTGACGCCAAAGAACGATAAATTCCATAAATCCAGGTACAAAGTACCTTAGAATATACTCATTTTTATGAGCCTTCAATGTCCCCCCCCCTCCGTTCTATAACTAACTTAACATAAACTGCCTTGCGGGGCAAGTTGCGTAACCCAGGGGCGGACCCAGTGAACCCATGCAATATTTACCGCTACTCTGAATGTGACAACTTTACGACCCTCTACCTCGCACTCCCTATTGTGTCAAAAACAAACGCACGTCGGTTAGTTCCAACTTTATTTTTCTTTTGTTTTCTTTTATTGTTCATGTTTTGTTTACCGTGGAATTAGACTGATAGATTCATTTCATTCATTCGGGGAGGTTGTTCTTGCATTTTTTGGAGAACAGTTTGTTGTGTATTTGTTATTCCAAAATAACTTAAATAAATTAAATACTTCTGCAATTATTGTTTCCTCATGGACGAATGGTTTTAATCAGTATCCATATAAAAAAAAATTGACTGTTAGATGATATTGAAGTAAGTAGGCACCTATATAAGGTAAGGTACTAATTTCAAAATTTAGATTTAGGATACGATCCTACTGGTATCCATCATCAGGTTATTTTTGTCTCCACTGCAGGAGCACAACCCTCTCTCATCTGCCGGAGAGAGACGGAGGATTTGGCCTACACTCCCCGCGCTGGCCAGACGGGTTAGGGAGGCCAGATTGATGTTTTACAATGCATTCCCTTAGTCGCCTTGTACGACATCCACGGGAAGAGATAGAGTGGTCCTATTCTGCTCTACCGGAAACCACACGGCAATTTAAAATACTTCTCCAAAATCAAGCACAGTACTTGAAAATCCTAACATTCATAATATACAGGATTGGTAGAGAAAATACAGCTAACGTAGAATCCCTTCAAATATGTTATTTCGATACACCGTTTGAAACTCGGAATTTACAGAGAAATACGAGCTGAAAGGATCAATTGAAAATACATCGAGTGAGATCGGATAGCTTGTGGCTTAAGCCTTGATAAATCTAGCTCCAATGAAACTAGGCAGCTTAGACTGCGCAAAAAGACGCGAGCGAAGCTAAATTCCTGTACAGTTTATTGAGTTTGTAGTTCTTTGAAGCTATTTCAACCAATTATTCAATATCTGGAATCATATCAGCCTGATTTGTTGCCTGAGTGTCGGGAGTGAGCCGAAACTTTCATTTATTTAATAATAATAAAAATAAATCGTTTATTATCAGACAACTTGGCCCATAGATTAATACCTTAACCTAGAAATACATACATTATTATAACCTTAACAGAGTTCATCACACTATTTTTGAGATTTTAGTCTTTGAATCCCAAAAACGTCTAAACACTACTCCCTCGGGCCAGAAGTCGGGACTGAGGAATATACCCTGGTGTTTTGTGGGAACCCGGAGTCTACAGGCCTTAAAGTTATTAGTGCTAGTAGACTCCAGGAACGTACATTCGACCCTGATTCGTTCCTCAGTCCAACCCATAATCCTCGTCCGGATGTGTTGCATCACATCTCTATTGATGTTGTTGCATCCAGACGGGAGAGGTAAATAGGTAAATACCATTTATTGCACAAAAAATAGAAAAAAAACATACAAAACAACAAAAGTAACCAAAAATATAACATGTACAAATGGTAATGCTTATCACTTTAAGAGATTTATGCCAGCCTACCAACAACAGAGAAAACTTTGTTGCTTAATGAGTAAAATCATAAAGTCAACATTTTGTATAGATCGCGTTGCGTATCGATATCGATAGAAGGTATCGATGTCATTTTACCATAAGGCAACATAGTTTTGATATCAGAACGAAGTTTTTTGACATATCTTATATTTACGGAATAATCACCTGACGAGTGGCGACACTTTACGATTCCATGTGTAATTGTTATCCTAAACATGCTTTTACCTCGATTGTCATTTTAGTCCAAAAAATAAAGTTAATCCTACTAATATATAAATGTGAAAGTTTGGATATTTGGATGTTTGTTTCTCAATCACGCTTCAATCACTGGACGGATCGTGATGAAACTTGGCACACATATAGGTTAGGTCCTGGAATAGAACATAGGCTAGTTTTAATCATGAAAAAACATCCCATTCTTACGGGAAATACATAATAATTTGTGATGTTAAGTAGTCCACGCGGACGAAGTCGCGGGCAACAGCTAGTATTTTATATTTACCACGATACTGCAGTGATGGTTGAAGCACGCGTGGACGATTTCTTTGACATCGATCGTACGCAAACGAATCGCTTCCCTGGTGCGTCGGGTTTGTGCCAGCCCCAACAGCCTCCTTAGCGTACTGCGCGATGGGGTGGACAGTCCATGTACAGGCATTGTGAAAAGCTGTCCACCTTCTCGATAACATATGTAAAAATGCTATTTTAGTATAATTTTACTGACATATCTTAATACTTACTAGCACACCATGGATCAAAATTGTAATTAAAAAATTAATACATTTAAAATGAATTGAATTCCTCTTTCATGATGCGAACTGCTAAGAAATGGAACTCCCTACCAGCTTGAGTATTTCCGGACAAGTACAATTTGGATCTTTTTAAAGGAAGTGTGAATAGGAATCTTCTGGGTAAACGCGCTCCGCCTTAGGCCTCATCATCACTTACCATCAGGTGAGATTGAGGTCAAGAGCAAACCCACATCAACAAAAATTTAGAAGAGTTGAATTAATTTTACATTATAAAACATCAATCAGGCCTCCCCAACCCGTCTGGCCAGCGCGGGGAGTGTAGGCCGAATCCTCCGTCTGTCTCCGGCAGATGAGAGAGGGTTGTGTTCCTGCAGTAGAGACAAAAATAACCTGATGATGATGATGAATTAATTTTGGTGTCCCGTTTTCGCAGTCCTTCCCGATTGAACACTTCTTTTGTAAGTCTACCACTGAGAGTGTTAGACCTGTCTGGTGTCTAGATCAACGGTAAGTCCGAGGAGCACAAGTAAAACACGTCCATATGCTTAACTGTCTAATTGCAAGAAGAAGAAATGAATCTACCCACATATTGGGTACATAAAATAGAACCGCATACATCACAGTTCCATTTCACGCAATATTGCGTCCTGTTAAATGGGCATTTGAAGTCAATTTCGGAGAACTCTTCCAGCAGTACAGTAATGCCTATTTTTTTTGTTCTGAGTTTCCGAACAATCTTGTGGAGTACACTAGCTACATCAGAAGTGGTATGTATCTAAGAAAACAATATTTTAGAGATGCACGGACATTTTCTCAACGAGATTACCCGTCTTCGCTGTATTGTTTTATCTCATAGAGCTCAGAATAAACAATGATTTAGAATCGCATCAAAATAATGGATCCCCTACTGTTTCATTTGTTCCGTTGAGAAAATAGTGAAATTTAAATATTACATATTACACTTGTCCAATACCAAACTAGGTTTTTCTTCTGTACTATGGGAATGAAAGAAGAATTGGATAATTCACAAATATAACATTCAGACCGGGACCAACTTGTACAAACTTGCTTTGTGGCGCTCGAGTCCATTGACCAAACCACTAGGCCAACGAGGTGGTCAAATTTTATTTGACTTAATAAAGCCAAGGATGGTCGAAATTTTTAGTATTTATGTAAAATAATCATCTAATTAAAAACAATGCACGGACTTTAGTAATTTTTTTTTATTATTTGGTTTGCTGCCATCGTTATTTTATTTCTTAGGGGAGCTTACAGCTACAGTTACAATATACATTTTCAGGTAGAAACTAAAAGCCAATTAACAGCTACCACATATAACAAGTTACAGATTTTTTTTTGTTTTGACTCGCACAGCATACATAACAAGAAAATTTATTGGCTAGGATGCTATGAGTCAGTTGACCAAATAGGATTTTATAGAGTTTTAACTTCACATGGTTTAAACTGATGGTATACGTACTCAGCAATAGGTAATAAAATAGTTTATTAAGCGGTCCTTAATATTCATAGCAAATTCCATAAAAACCTCAGAATCATTATCAAGAAAAAAAAACATTAAAAAAATTATTTAGTTTTCTGAAAAGTAGCATTTTCAATTACACCGAATTATAATGTACTAATTTAGTATCCTAAATTTATAGTCCACTGCGTAGCCATTGTTCTTGGCATGACGATTGATCGCAGCTGTAATATCCTTTATTTTATCAAAAACTTCCTTCAAACTGAGATTCTTCATCGTTTTTTCCTTCTCAATAGGCATTGGTTGAAAACTATTCTTCACCTTGAGTGCCTTCTTAATGTAGGACGGTATGACTTCTGAAACAGAAGCAAAGAAAACTATGAAAAGATTACACTAAGAATCTAGGACGTAAGACAATGAACCAAGTGGGGTTAAAATGTAAGAAAAAGCATTGTACATATTATCATATTCATATCAGTCCTTAGATGTCCACAGTTGGACATAGGCCTTCTCCAATAAACGTCACCACACTTGGTTCTCGCATCCAGCCGCTTCCGGCCACCTTTTTAAGGTCATCTATCCCACCCTGCGAGTGCCTATTCGCGGTCTCCACTCCCGGTCGTCGGTTCCCCGATCTCTGCCACTTCAGCTTGCTAATTACGGCTACGTCGATCACCTTCGTTCTTCGTCGGATCTCCTCATTATTATTCGTTTTTTCCTAGTTTTTCACCGTTGTGGGTAAATTTAAGTCAGCATCGGCCATGATGGCAAGATGCTGCCGACTACGACGAGAGGTGGCGGCGTACAATCGCCGTCGTGTCCAAAATAATAGCCTTTTGAAGACTGTTTAGTTCCCTCACGGAGAGACAAATCTTTATCATATTCTCCGTGAGTGACTTGGGGACAATTCCGGTGGTGGAGATGATAAGCGGGATAACCAAAACCTCCTGCTGCCGCCAAACTTGACGTATCTCCTCGACAAGCGGTTGGTATTTGGTTATCTTTTCACTGGTGTACTGTTGGACATTGTGGGAATTTGGGACACCAATATCCAACAGCCACGTCCGCTTCATCTCCTTCTCAACCAATATGATGTCCGGCCGGTTATGCGTCACTGTTTATTATTATTATTATT
Organism: Esperia sulphurella; assembly: GCA_947086405.1. NCBI lineage: Eukaryota > Metazoa > Arthropoda > Insecta > Lepidoptera > Oecophoridae > Esperia > Esperia sulphurella. Next base: position 16,559,590 of record OX352261.1, read on the forward strand.
ATTTCTTTATTGTGTACAGAGCATAATGTTATTTAATGTAGATGACAATACATTATAATTGTTGAAACAATTAAACTCTACCTGTACAGGCATATACACATTAATATTATATTCTATGCTAACAACATTATCTTATAGAACGTCGTCAAATTATTATTATAAATATTTACTACGTGCTTAAATATACTGGATTAAATAAATTATATCATAATGTCTCTAACAATGTCACCAAATTAATATTTCAACAATTAAATTTTCCATAAAGGTGTCAATTTCAAATTTTATACTACAGTTAGGTATATAAAACAATTCAAAGTCCTAATTAATGTCGTTTTTATGACACAATAATTTACTTATATTCTAAAAATTCATTCACGCTATAAAAGCAGCGTTCAATTACGAAGCATATCCTTCAAAGGAATTGTACGTATATATAAATTCAATGGTTTCAATTTTTATAGAAAGACTAGCTGGTGCCCGCGAATTCGTCTGCGCAGGATTAGTATTTCGAGTAGCTTATATTAGGGTTCACTATTTTGGCTATAATGGCTTACACATAAGATATAGATATATACTGTGGCGGGCTTTTTTGTTGGACTATTTAAGATAAACATTTCCATCATACATTACATATGTGTAACTCTAGCGGTTTTGGCAGCGCACGCCAGAATAGCTCGCAGATGGTAGATTTTTTCCTACTTACTTGATATTTTGGACAATTCACACAATATCTTTATAAATTGTAGCCTATGTGTTATTCTGATGTATAAGCTATATTATTGTAAAGTTTCATTAAAATCCATTCAGTAGTTTTTACGTGAAAGAGTAACAAACATCCATCCATACTTACAAACTTTCGCGTTTATAATATTAGTAGGATACCTTCAAAATGTTTACAATACCTTGACCTCTATAGTCAAACCCGGCAGCTGCGAATATAATCGCGAGGAGAGACAGTCCCACTGCAACGTACATAGTCCGCCCGCCGCAACTACAATGAACTCGCAGTGTTTTGTTTTCGTTCCACTTCTTTTGTTTCTCAAACTGAGTTTGTTTTGTAAACTGTACCAACATTTCTTGGAAAGGACCGAAAAGTAGTAGAGCGTATTGTTAAAGTTAAATTAAAAAATGAAAGGTTTGGATGGGAGTTTATTCGTCCACCGAGCTCTGTGGACGTCCGGACTGCAAAATTGCAGTTTTGAGGCCGGCCGCGTGCGATGCAGCAGCGAACGAGCTGCTCCGAGTGGCGGATCTGCGAATCTATATTACTTTAAGTATGCTACCACGCTTTCGCAATTGACAAGAGGTTTCAGCAGCATGCCCGCAGCCGCTTTGAATAGAGGGCATTTCGCGAACCGTCCGCTAGACGTGCATTAGAGCGTATGTATTTAGTTTTTACAAAGCATTGTTAAAGCTATTGAACTGATAAGTTCCTTAAATGGGTGTATACAGAGTGATCCAGCAATATCTGTCACACAGATACAATATATAATATTTATTTATGTGCACGTACATGTATGTGCATGTGTTAGTATATGTGTGTATGTATATTTCATTCCAGATTAATAGTCCTATGAAAACAAACGCATTTGCTTCTCGAAAACAAAATACACAATAGATGGTGTTCCTAAGTGGACCGCAAAGTTTACTTGGTAATACAAACCTATTTTTGCTGCTGGTGACCCTTTCATGTATATGTTACCGAGACGTAAATAGCGTTGGTTTTCATAGGACTATTAATCTGGAATGAAATATATGTATGTATATATATTATTGATAAAACATGTAGTATGCATATGTATTTGTTAAAGAATCCATTATCTATAATTACTCATATTATTTATATTAATATAATTCTTAATATTATTGGCTCTTATATTTTATATACTTCTAGTCCCTATAAAATTCTCATATTTGTAATATCGTGCTACCTAGTCTCAATAAAGACCGTCTAGACATTAAAACCTGTCGTAAATATTGAGAGATAGCCCCGGCACGGGCTGTATGGCCTATTGGGGCTTCTCTGGACACACACTGTCGTTCCATAACGCATGCTCGGCCCATATACTCGTATGAGTTGTGTTAGATTTAAGAAAGTGTGTAAATTGTGGTAATTATATGTAAACAATAAACAATTTTTCATTATTATTTATTTTGTCTCATAGTACACAGTCTTGTGGTTTACAGCTTAGAACAGAGCCGCTCCCAACCTTCGCGTAGTCGTTAAGGCAACTAAGGGATTGCACCTGGGACGAACAGCAACGTTCTCCTGTGTAAATTAAGATCACCTGTCAAGCGTGGTAATTATGGCAAATCCTCCAATGGACAGCCCACCAAAAGTGGCATTCTATTGGGTAGGCTTATGTTCAGCAGTGGACGTATTTAGGCTGATGATGAACCAGTTGAAAGAAGGGAGGGGAAAGAAATCTCCTATCCTTTAAAATATTATACACATGGTCAGGGTGGCTTGGGTTCGATTCCCACTGGAGATGGACAACTTTGTAAAGTTTGTCCCACTCTAGATGTTGTATTTGTGAATTGTCCAATCCTTGTTCAATTCCCATTGTACAGGAGAAACCCCTAGTTTGGGATTAGATAAGTGTATGTATATGTATACTTATATATTGAATATAAGCCTTTGCCAGCGACTTCGTCAACGTAGGTTTTGTTATTTACACATCTTGAATTTCAAAATAGATATCATTTTCGTAATCAACGTCGTTAAAAACCTCAAAAATGACATTCATATAGATAATTTGGTTTTCCGTAGGAATTAGATGTTTCGGGATAAAAACTATCCTATAGCCTACTCCAGGACCTAACCTATATGGATGGTAAGTTTCATTCCGATCCGTCCAGTGGTTGAAGCGTGATTGAGTAACAAACATCCAAACTTTCGCATTTATAACATTAGTGGGATTTATTTATTTAGGGTTGGGGGTTCCTAACTACATGTCTTTCCCGAAATATTGTTTCATACACTTTAACACAATGGTCCACAGATATATTTCTATATCAAAAAGATAGGACAGCCCCTACAAGTTTCGGATAAGTTATGAAAGAAGAAACAAAAACCGATGTAACTTTGCTGTTACGATGAAAATAAACAGTGGGATGTATACATAAATCAAGATAACAATATATTAGTAAAGTTTTGCCTTTGCACCGGTTCGACGGAATCTTACACGAAACAGCTGTCGCGGGACTCAGTCGTGTGAAGGACTCGATATTGGGACCAGTGATATTCTCTAAAATACAAACTCACGTGCGAGTCTCACTCACGTTGAAACCTAATCATTGGTAATTCTGTAAACATTCCAGAACACTATCGAAGTGAAATGAACAAAGAACTCATTTCACGTCTACAGTGCTCTAAAATGTTAACAGAGTGCCAATGGATTTGGTTACAAAGCGAGTAAAGTCACTTGAGTGAGTCTCGCACTTGAGTTTGTATTTTAGAGAATAGCGCTACTGATATTGAAGGCGTATCTTTTTTTTATACCTTGTGGGTTTACGCTTGACCTCAATCTCACTTGATGGTAAGGGACGATGACGCGCTTACCCAGAAGATAATAACAAATAATAAATAAATATCTCAGACATTCACACCAATTATCCAGTCCCAAACTAGGCAGAGCCTGTGGTATGGTTACTAGATAACGGATAGACATACTTACATAAATATATAAACATCCAAGACTTGGGTACAAACATTCATATTCATCATACGAACTTTTGCCCCTAGCGGGATTCGAACCCGCAACCTCCGGCGTGGCAGTCCGAGAGCTACCCGTTCCGCCACGCAGGTCGTCTCAAGTGATGATGAGGCCTGAGGTGGAGCGCGCTTACCCAAAAGTTTCCTATTCACTCTTTCTTTAAAAATATCCCAATTGTACTTATTCCGAAGTACCGAAGCTGGCAGGGAGTTCTATTACTTAGCAGTTCGCATTATGAAAGAGGAAGCAAAACGCTTCGTGCGAGAACGTGGTATGTCTACTACATAGGGATGAAGTTACTCGCTCCACGCCTAGTAGTCGGAGATGAGGGAATCAAATCGTGCAATTCCTGGGCACACTCCCCAAAATGTAACCTGTAGAAAACCGAAAGACAGGTCCCACGGCGACGATGTTTATGGCAACAAAATAATAAATCTAACACTGTTTATTATTGTATTTGTATGTCTAAGACTTACAATACAATACAAAAACACAATACAATTACAAATTATAGTTTCTACAGTACAATATAGTCGGTCTTATCGCAAACGTATCAATACGGCGTCCAAAACTCTGTTCAAGCGCAAACGTTGAACATGACAGTCAGCAAGTAGCAACGACCTTCTATCCGAAATGCTATTCTGCTGAGTGTACGTTTACACCGACACAACACATGCAAATAGTGTTAATTGTGAACTTTAGATTAATTTAACATATAAACATATGTTTTAATAAATAAAGCTCTTTTTACTTCACAACTGTCATCGTGGTAATACTTCACGTCGTCGCATCGACCTCCCACTGTGGCCAACAGACTTTGTCTGACGGTCGCTTGAGACTGGCAATGAGAAAACCCACCAGCCTAATTGCCTTTACCTCCCACTTCCGTCTGTTGCTTTAGGTCTCACGGCCACAGACTTCCCGCACTTATATATATATTTATACTTTATTTTATGTTAGGATAGGGTTGTAGGGACGATGGGTGGTTAGGGAACCTAGGGTCTTACGCTTACAGTTACTTCCTCTCATTCATACACAATGAAATAGAAATGAAATGAAATGAAATAGTTTATTTCTTATATATACAATACAGCTAGAAACTATATAAGTGCATCATTTACATTACTAAAAGTAAGTAAATTTCTTATATTAAACCATATATATACTAAGTGGTGCTAGAACATAGTGCGCTGGTATCCATGCTAGGCGAGCCTGTGTTACAGACACCAGCGCCCTCCTCCGGAGGCTAGGTTGTTGCATTTACGTACATGATAGATAACTAAATAATAATATAATTGTTCTAATACTAATATAGATATATATATATACAATAGCTTGTCTGTTGATAGTAAAGAGACACTGACTCACAGACAATAATAAACTAAGTCAAGCAGGTTACTGTACATACTGCAACGCACACTAATCACGGGGCCGACTCCGTAAACAAATCGGATAATATTCGTCTAAGTACAAAGCCATTTTGTCACGTGACATATTCTGATTCGTGTTTGGGCACTTGGGTACTTCGTAGTTCGACATCGAACGTCGAAAGCTCCTTTGATAAAGGAGTAGGACAATCAGTGTGCAGTTCCCGCCCCCGCATACCTCAGCATTTTGACAGAATTGTTTGTTTGTAAAAGTAGGAATCTATCTTATTAGTCGATGTACGTTTACTGAGCGTCAAATTAATGGTTCTGAACGGGAATGAACCCGATTCGGCAACTTTGTGCCATAGCAATATTCGCGGACATCTCCCTGAGTGTGGTTGCTATGAATCAATGTGCCATCGTTAGGTTTCAATATTAAATGATTAATGTGTAAGGTAATTACTGAGATTCGACTGGGGGTGGGGAATCAGAAATTGGGAAGTTGTTTGAAATTGTGAAGTACGAGTAGGTAATGTTAGATTTGTGATGGTAATTTAATTAGGGGTTGTCTGGAAGGATTTGCTTGAATCGATGAGGTCGGCTAGATTTGAATATTATAAGGACAGGTCGAGTATTTGACGTGTGGTTTCCGGTTGAGTAGAACAGGACCATTCCAACTCTTCCCGTGGATGTCGTACAAGGCGACTAAGGGAATACATTATAAAACATCAATCAGGCCTCCCCAACCCGTCTGGCCAGCGCGGGGAGTGTAGGCTAAATCCTCCGTCTGTCTCCGGCAGATTTCAAATTTTTCAAATTTTCAAATTTCAAATTTTATTTGCTAAGAATAGGTTACATTTAGGTCTTAACAGTATAACAGTTTCTCTATTCAGCTATAATTGAAAATAGCATGCAAATTTATAAGTTCAAAATAATATAATAAAGTCAACGGAGTCAATAGAGTTAATAAATAACTTGATAATAAAATAGTATCAACTTTCGAGGAATTCTCGAACGCTATAAAAGTTAAATTTCAGCAACATTTCCTTTAACCTATCGTTCATTTGCTTCTGTGGTAGGTTTCTAATTGTGGCAGGTAATTTGTTAAATATTTTAACACACATGCAATAGGCATTCCTCTGAAGTAAAGTTAACCTGGGACAATTTTCCAGTGCAAGTAGGTCAGTGTTTCGTGTACATCTAGGATAGACCTCTAAAGCAGTCTTAAAGAAATTTTGGTGACTCTTAACGAATTTACATATTTCTAATATGTACATGCTGGGTAGTGTTAATATACCCAGCTTCCCAAAAAGAGGTTTACAGGAATCAAACCGATTTCTACCACAGATAGCTCGAACGCATTTTTTTTGAGCAATGAATGCTTTATTTATTATAGGAGCGTTACCCCAAATCAGTAGACCATAATTGAGTACTGAAGCAACGTATCCATGATACGCTTTTAGAGCTATCTTTTGAGATGCTGTTTTCCTAAGCTTGCTTAAAACATATACAAAACGACTAACTTTACTGCAAACGTTTTCAATTTTGTGATTCATAGTTAAGATGTTGGTCCAGCATCACTCCTAAAAATTTTATTTGCTCCATTTGCTTTATTTCATTATGATCATAATTAATATTCATGTCAATTGGTTTGCGTCCCTTAGTCAAAAATTGTACATAGTTTGTCTTATTAAAATTTACATATAAACTGTTCATATCAAGCCAATTTATCACAGATTTTATTGTATTATTAATGTCAAGTTCAAATTTAGGTACATTTTTACTATTTGATGTAATAATAATTGAGATGTCATCTGCATACAATATACATTTATGATTTGTCAACGCAGGGAGATCATTTATATACATTATAAAGATAAGCGGTCCCAATACACTTCCCTGTGGGACACCATACCTATCGACTTGAAGCTCAGATTGATAAGATTGTAAAGTATTGTATTGATCTAATTTCTTTAAATCGACACACTGCCTCCTACCCGATATGTACGATCTCATCCAAGAAAGTGCAGGGCCTCGGATTCCATATTGCTCCAATTTTTTAAGCAAGATTTCATGAACTACATAATCAAATGCCTTTGTCATATCGAAAAATAATCCCGCAACAAGTTTATTTCCGTCAAGATTTTTTATAATATTATCAGTTAGTGTGAACGTAGCCAATGTTGTGGATTTTCCTTTTTGGAAACCATTTTGTTCAACATTAATTATATTCCACTTTGAGAAAAATTTCATTAACCGTGTGTGCATACACTTCTCATATATTTTGGACAATATTGGGATCAGGGTGATTGGCCGATAGTTATTGGGTACGGTTTTATCGCCCTTTTTATATATGGGTGTTACTAAAGAGATTTTTAAGATATCTGGAAAACACCCCTCCGAGAATGATAAATTAATTAAATAACTTAAGACCGGTGCCAATTCGCATTTGCAATCCTTTATGACCCTAGTACAAATCTCATCATGGCCACAAGCGTTACTGTTGTTGAGTGAATTTATAGTTTGTATAGTCTCCTTTATGTCTACCGGATATAGATAAATGGAATCCATGACATTTTTTGCTGTATTTGGATGTCTATTTGATTTACTATTTTCACTACGTTTATTCGTAGAGTCTATAAAAAAGTGATTAAAAATTTCTGCCATTTCCGTTGGATCTGATACGGCAACATTATTGTAATTTATCTCGTCTATGTTATGATGAGATGGTTTGTCTTCAGTTTCCTCTTTTATTATTTTCCAAGAAGCCTTACCGATATTATTGGTTTTTGAGATGTATTTTAGATGGTACAGTTTCTGTGCATTGTAAAGACATTTTCTTAGGATACTAGAGTACTTGAGGTATTTACTTTTTGCGCTAGGTGTTTTATTTCTGTAATATTCAAAACGAAGTGCCCTTTTTGTTTTACAAGATTTTCTAATTCCTTTCGATATCCATTTGGGTTTGAAACTGCCTCTTTTAATTTTGATTAGGCTTTTTGGAAAACAGAGGTTGTATAGTATGGACAGAGTATTATGGAATGTATTAAATGCTCTGTTTGCATCAGGTTCGTCTAATACGTCATTAAAAACTGGTGATAAGAGATGCTGCCGAAATTTGTCTATATTTTCTTTGGAGTAATCTCTTCTGTATACAAACCATTGCTTTAAAACGTTTTTCTTTGTTTTCACCGGATAGTTAAGAATTTGTGCCGTGTCATGATCCGAAAGCATTAGAGGTATTACGTTTGCTGAGGCTTGTTTGATATTCCTCATTATGTGATCAATACACGAACGACCTCTGGTGGGTACATCAATATGTATTTTTAAGTTGTAATATCTAGAGATAGCTATTAAATATTTAGATTTATTGGTTGATTCTAATGTATTTATATTGAAATCACCAGCTACAATGATTTTTTTATTATTATATTTTTTAATCACATCATGTAAAGTTGCATCAAGCTTATCTAGGAACATAATTGCAAATTTTTTATCTGAGTTATAAACACATAATATTATTAAGTTATGTGACTTAACTTCTATTCCCGAACATTCAAATACTTTGGGTGTTGTGTATCTATTGAATAAATTCAATACCTTAAACGCTATGCCCTTTCTTACTAATATGCATGTGCCACCTCTCTTTTTTTCTCTCGAAAAAGTAGTCGCTAGCTCATAATTATGAATTTTTACGTTCATTTCCTCGCCTTGTTTAATGAACGTTTCAGTTAGGCATATCACGTCTGGAGAAGTGCCAGCCTCTACAAGGTCGCAAATGGTGATTTCCAATAGCTCTTTCTTAGCAGAGATACTTTGAATATTTTGGTGCATTAAAGTGAAATAATTTTGTTTACGTCCATTATCATTAGTTACGAAAAAGCTGGTTTTTGTTGGGTATCGTTTTTTGATCGTCAGGTTGTTGATGTTTGTCATATGTTATGTTTTCTAATATGTCAGAATTGCGTTTGTCACGTTTGGGAAAGAAATATGGAATTGTACCTTTTTTTAAAGCATGTCTATGGTTGTCAAGGTGTTCCAGTGTTATCTTTTGACTAGACTGATTTTGAGACTTTTTCGCTTTGTGGAAGTAATAGGGTATAGTCCCTTTATTTGATCCGCGTTGCAGGTTATTCTCTAATGGAATTTTGTCAGAAAATTTGGCAATGTTCATGTTTTTTTCCGAATTATAATATGAATTAGCCAGGGAAACAGTTGTACATTGCCTTTTTTTATTAAACGAAAGGAATTTGGTTTCATAGTCCATGCAATCCATAGCAGAATTTAGATGTGTGCTTGTATTTTGCAAGTTTGATATTGTGGAGTTCAAAGTAGGTGTTGCTATAAATTTACAATTTTTGAATGCATTGCATACTAGGATAAGTTGCTGATTTAACATTTTTTCACTTAAATGAGGATTGTTTGGTACATTCAGTACCAATACATCATTATTTACAAGAGTCTTCAAAATATTATATAATTCAGATACAATTTGTAATGGGTTACAGTCATTTTCACCTATACCTAAGATAACTTGTCATCTGGATTGATCAGATCTTGTCGATAGGTACTAAGTATTTCCGTTGTTGAAGCATAAGGCTTGGTAACAGCAGATATACAGTATTTCTCGTAGTTGGTATTTTCACGCAATTTTATAAGTTGAGTTGCAAGTCCTGCACATCTTTGTCCGCCAAAGATCCATATTTTGGGCTTCGTATCAACAATGTTTTTGTAATCAACAGAAGTTTTGGATAGTTGTGCTCCATTTTTTTGTTTTATTTGTTGTCTTGTGTTCAGTCCATCTTTTGTATTGGAGGTAAGTTTATCCATAGTGGCATTAAGTTTCTTTACCTGGTCTTGTGATTTCGGTATTTTATTATTTAATTCGGAGATGCTACATTTTGAAGGCTCATTTTTTTTTTGGTTCAGGTTAGATTTAATCGACATAATTGAGTGAGAGTTACCTACGAGAGAATTTGAAAGACTATTGCAGGCTTCATCGCCGTCATCATCACTTAAGAGATTACTTAGCTGTGCAAACGAATTTTGTGGGTCAATTGATAGTCTCATTCGTCTTTTTCTCTTTTTTGTTGTTGTATTATGTTTTCTTCCCGAAGTCATGCTAGTATCTCGACAAATACTTTTTAGAAAAGTTACCTCCATGGAAAGTTTTTCAATTTGTTTATTCAAGTCATTGTTCTCGAAGATATTTTTCTCTATCTCGTACTCAGCACTAGCCAATTTTCCTTTTAGATCATAGACTTCAGTCTCCAGCTCTTGAATTCTGTACATATCGTTTAGATTTTCCACGCTTCTTGATAATTTGCCAGTTTCTTGCAGTGAGTCATCTGAAGAATCTTCTGTAGAGTCGTCGTCGGATGTTATCGCAGAATGGCAACGGTTTTGTGTTAAGGGTGTTCCGTCAGTTTTGCCATTTGCGTTAGTCGTTTCCTGGATTTTCGGTGTCGCGCTCACTTGCGATGTTGTATTGCTACTAGTAGAAATGTTTTTCTTCCTTGTTGTGATATTGTTTGTATCTGACCGCAGTAATTTAGAAATACTGTCATGATGTTGTGAATTAGTTTTTTCTCCACAAGGATTTGTACGACATGTCAGGCATTTCCATTCTTTTTTCCTTTCAGGAGTCATAAGATTAAAGCGAGTAGTTGCGACATTAATACAAGATATATGGTTGATTATTTTGCATGTTGAGCATTTCAGGCTTTCTCTGTTAGTTATAGCGAGTCGACATTTAGAACACTTGAGCGCTTTATTACCCTGCATTGTAAGATTTGGAAATAGCAATAATTTAAGATCAATTGCGTATATAGTACCACTATTCCTTAATAGATGGCGCTAGAAATGATGTTGCGATCGAGTTTGGTTCGACACTTTCGTCTGGCAATACTCAATATTCAATAGTACTATGGTACCGCTTCAGTGACGTGAGTTGTCACCTGTCAGTTTAGTTTTAGTCAGCTGATATGCAGCTTTTCTTGTATGTGTGCTCCGTATTTAAACGTTATAAAAAGTATGATTTCTCAGTTTTATGGTAGTGTGTGTAATATTTCAAATATTTAACGATATTTTCGTAATTATAATCATAAGTTTTTAGTATAATATTGTGGATTTCAGTGGTACTTGCGGTTCGCTGAGAGGTTATGCCTTCTTGTAATTGATTTCCACAGGTATTTATCACTATCACAGCACTTTAGACAATTTTTCTTATTTATTTTTAGCGCAGAGTTTTACATATGAACCATATTGTCTATGTCAATATTTAGAGAGATCAGTCAGATGAGAGAGGGTTGTGCTCCTGCAGTGGAGACAAAAATAACCTGATGATGAGGTCGAGTATACTGCATGCATCCAGAGAGATATGGAAGTTAGTCACGCAACGAGTGCCACGATACCCTTTTTATTTTGCAAAAAGTGCTATTAGGGCAAACTATAACCTGAGTTGTTTTAAAATAAAATCTATACCTATAATAGAACTGTAACTAGGCTATGTCTGTACATGGGAGATATTGTAGAAAAATGTGTATGAGAGGCCAATAGAAGCCAAAATAATTGTTTTTAGAATGTTTGTCTGTCTTGTATTATAAAGAATACATAGTGTATTTTAAAAAATTGTCAGAAGAATACTGGTGTTGCCTCTACAACTTTTGAAGGTCGACTCTATTTGACAGCTTTCGTGCTAAAAATATTTCTAGATCTCTACTTATCTATAAATCCATGCGTACAGGGTTTCTCACTAAGTTTTCCGTCTGAAGTCTATATAATATTTTATCTATAAAGTACTTGAAATAAGTTCACGCTAACACCACCGCTCATCCTAACAAAAACACAGCGCAAAAAACGACATCCAACAAATTGGTGGCAAAACATCGTGAGAAGGAAAATACACCGGGAGCTGGAGCACAAAAAGCACGCCCGGCACCAGTGAATCTTGACTTATTTAACAAAACACGACGCGGGCTATCTGTCAAAGTCCACAGCCTATTCATGCCAAGATAAATACTTTTCCGACGTGATAACAGACCTCGGGCTCCCGGTCTTGTAAACACGACCACAATGTTTGCATGTTTTTTGTCTCGCTCTTCCACTGATTAATGATTTTCTTATATGTGTCAGAAGACAAAAATATAAGAAAGATAAAGGTGCTATGTTAGATTGCGTAATATAAGATTGGAAAATAAAAAGTGCAAAAAATAAATGGAATTGGCTTCGTAGAGTATCAGAATACTTTCATATCCAATATAAATCCGATGGAAGCTTATACCATAAGCTTCATTTTCTATTCGGACAACAAGACTCTAAAAGCCAGGGGAAGTGAGATATGTGACACTCAACAATATATATGTCAGCGAAATAATAAAAGAGGAGCTGATTTGGAGGCACAGTGTGTGTTCGGCGCGCCGTCCGGCTTGGTTCGCGAGCACGCGCTGACGGAACGTCGGGTAGGACTGGCGCAGGCGCAGACTCGAGACAGTGTTCGCTCGATACGCGTGCAGTGCGCAGGCACTACACGGACGGATCGTCTGCCTTCTAAAATCGTTATTTGATGATGTAGTGTAATTTCATGTAGTGTCATTTAAGCCAGTGAACGTGTTAACTCTGTAACGGCGTTAAACTCAATTTGGGAGCCCACATTTTCGGCGGAACCAGTACCCTACGACATATATGTTTACTAGTTACTACTGTAGTGGAGAGCACTTTGGGAGCTGAAACACACTAACGAGCAACACAGACAAAGGTTTTACTAACATAATCCTAAAATAAGGGAAGACAGTAGTCCGTCTCATCGTAGGAGTTTTCGCCGGCCACCTCGACGTAAGGCACCTCCTGCATAAGATGGGACTGTCAGAGACTGTCAATTGCAGAGGCTGTGAAGAGGACAGCGAAACGATGAAACACCTGCTGTGTGAATGCAATGCACTAGCTGCAAGGCGAATGAATGTCCTGGGTGTGGCTTATCCAGAACCCAAGGACTACAGGCTTCTGCCCCTTAGCTGCGTAATAGATTTTATGCAGCGAACTGTGGGGGACGGAAGCACAGTATATACAGAGGAGCTGGCAAAAAAGATTCCACACGCTCGACGTGTCGCCGAGTACACCTGGCTCCCTATTATAAGATACGATACTACTGTAGTTTACTAGCCTAAATGTACTGGTTTACTACTAGTACCCTAGTAAGTGGCTAATATATTTAGGCGGCAGATCCGCCTGCATATCCAATACAAATCACATGAAAGTTTATATCATAGCCGTGGTAGCCGGTTGGTTGTGCACTCGCCTCACGTTCATGAGGTCCTGGTACAAACCCCGCCCGTACCAATGAGTTTTACGAAACTTAAGTACGGTTTATTTATAATACCACAGGCTTTTCGGTGAAGGAAAACATCGTGAGGAAACCTGCAGGTGCTGAAGAAGAAATTCTGAGGCGTATGTGAAGTCCACCAAATCGGCTTGGGGCACCGTTGGTGGTCAGGGGTTTGGCACAAAAGATCCTGAAGGGTCGAAGTGTCGCCAGGTCTTCCTGGCCCCCTAAGAAGATAAGATAAGATATATCATAAGCTTCATTTTCTATTTATACAACAATACTATAAAACCAGGGGAAGTGAGGTATCTGACACTTAACAGTATATGAGTTTACTAGTTACTACTGTAGTTTACTAGCCTGAATGTACTGGTTTACTACTAGTATACTATAGTAAAAGGCTAACATATTAAGGGTAGCCTTATCTCACTTCTCCGATTCTTTCGAGGCTTGCAAACTTTGATCTTTGCTAACTATGAAAGTATGAGGCACAGTGCAGTACCGGATGTGGTGGCGTTCATTAAGGAAGGCCTAGTCCAACAGTGGACGTCTAAGGCCTGATATGATGAATGATGATTTAATGTTTTAATTTAACTATTGATTTGTTTCTAATATTTATTAAACTAAGTTACACCTTATTGATGGAATAAAGGATTTGAATTATTACACACTTCGCAAATACATTTTTTACTTAGTCTATATTCCATTCAAACAATGAGAGAGCGAATTTTAACTTTGTGATACCAAAATGGCTGGACTCAGTGACTTGTAACGTTGGCGTTTCTTGCCTTATTCCCCGATTTGTCAACGTCAGAGCTCATATTTTATCAACTCGGGGACAATGGTAACTACATTTTGATATCGGCCCGCTCGGTGGCGTCTAGTTTGAAACGCTTTGATGGATCGTACTCGGCTTGGACGAAGGGAAATCTAACAAAAGACTTTGTGCCTCTTGGCGTTTTAAAGAAAGTCTTATATTTGATCTGATAGTTCATCATCATCAGTCTGTCAGGTACACTGTTGGACATAATGGCCACGCTGGGCAGAATTGTTTACCATTATAGTATGAACTACTACGTAGTAACTACTTCTAATTCTATGCTACTATAGCCTGTAGTATTTATAAAACCTAGTAGAATAAGTTGTATAGGTTGATATTCTATATTTTTAAATACAAACGTCCAGATTATTACCAACTTGTACAAATTGTTTGTTAATAGTGAGAATCGAACCCGTTACTTCTGGCACTCAAGTCGAACGACCGAGCCACTAGGCTTTATTATCAGTCTTTATCTGTTCTTGTCCGTCAGGCTGACTACAATCTCTACCACACTCTAGTACCGCAAGCATACTGCCTAAGAAAGATACGCCAAGTCTTCAAAAAGTTACCTTCAAAATACGATGCAAGCCAAATTAAATCCTACGTGCATGGAATAAAGTGCTTGTACTTTTTTCTCCCATGTTTTGATTAAATTATTAAAGCAGCAATTGCAGCTAAAGTAGAATAAAGTATTGCCGTGTGGTGTCCGGTAGAGTAGAATAGGACCACTCCAACTCTTCCCGTGGATGTCGTACAAGGCGACTGAGGGAATACATTATAAAATATCAATCAGGCCTCCCCAACCCGTCTGGCTAGTGCGGGGAGTGTAGACCAAATCCTCCGTCTGTCTCCGGCAGATGAGAAAGGGTTGTGCTCCTGCAGTGGAGACAAAAATAACTTGATGATGATGTACAAAACATTAGTGGGTCTACTATATATATTACATTCAAAAACAATAGTCATACGAAAACCAATGCTATTTGCGTCCGGTAACTTGAATATGAAGTGTCATCAGCAGCAAAAACAGGTTTGTATTACCATGTCAACTTTGAGGTCTACTTAGGAACACCATATATTATTTATTTTGTTTTTGTGGCCGTAATAGACCACCCCCACCCCCAATCTTTCCATGGGCGCTGCGCCGTCAAGGTGACTAAAGGATTGCACCAGGGATGGGCAACAGCGGTCTCCTGTGTATATTAAGATCATTACTGCGATCACCAATCCGCCTGTCAAGCGTGGTGATTATGGCAAATCCCCCAATGGACAGCCCACCAAAAGTGGCATTCTATTGGGGAGGCTTATGTTCAGCAGTGGACGTATTTCGGCTGATAATATATACAGTAGATTTTATGTTTACTATTTACTTCAAGATAAAAATCATACCTTTAAGAATTTTAATTTCATTTTCTTGGAATATCTCCAAATTGTTCGATGACTTCTTATTGGTCTATTATGAAAACATGTCTCATTTAGAAAATAAAATAAATTATACACATTTCCCGTAGATTAGGCGAGCAAATTGCCCCAAACCGCACTGCAAGCCTACGGAATGGATGTAGCGAATTATGGTACATTACCATTATGATAATGTCTAACGAGTTCACGACGCCACTTCTTAGGACACACGGCTGTGCCGATTAGCAAACTGGCAATGTTTATAGCTTGCGAAAAAAAAAGGAATTTTCATCAGCGTATATTTTAATAGGTACCTAAGAGTATGTAGTTATCATAAATAACTATTTAAACGTTATTATACATAGATAGAACTTATGGAGCAGATGATGGTGATTTCTGGGACGCTAAATATAAATATCGCTTATCGATATATTGACATTATATTCCCTGTTTATTTTGATATCTATACATATAATAAAACAGTAGAAAAACAAAAGAAAGGCGAATCTGTACATTGAAGTCAAAAAAAATTACCACCCGGACATTTCTTAGGACCAGTAGAGTCCAAAAATATAATAAAAAAATTCGTGTCTGTATGTATGTATGTACCGTCTAATCTTGGAAACTACTGAATAGAATTTGACGGTGTTATCACTCTTTAATAGGTTTGAGTTCGGGGCACAATCTGATAGGTATAAATTATATCTCAATAAAATGTCAGGAGGCTGATCTACAAGTTGACCTCTCATTTCATATCATTTGTATAAAAGTGTAGTTCAACATTACTGGTTCATGCAAAAACTTGAAAGTTTTAAAGCTTATTTAAAGTTTTATTTATTTTGGTTGATGTATTTCAGGGTATTTCCACAAGTCGCGATACAAAAAGTTCGTTATTCGATAATTAGTGGTCCTGTATTAGATCGGTTATCGTCGACAATGTCAATATTGAAGTTGTTCAGGATTATGTACGTCTACGTAGGACAGACAATACAGTTGGGTATGATCAATTTCGGTTGATCGAATTTGATTCGATTATGAATTTCGGTATTGAAAGGAAGAATGGGAGGGGAGAAATGGAATATCACCTGCGATCTTTAAAAAAAAAACCTAATGCACACCTTGCACAATATTAAAACATTAAAAATGTAACTAAATGTAAGATAATATTTTATATTATGATGAAGTAAATGTCATTATTAAAAAAAACAATATTTCTGTAGTCCAACGAGCGGAGCCACGCTAATTTTATGTATGTAAATATATTCAATGCATAACCAGATTAATAGATTTATTTTAGGATTTAGTAACATAATAATGTGTAATGTTAAGTTGTCCACGCGGACGAAGTCGCGGGCAACAGCTAATAAATAAATACAACGATGATGATTGTATGGATGATGTTATTTATTTATCTATTCCAGTCATTAAATTCAAGATTTCAATTCACATGAACGATTCACAGACACAAATTATATTCTATTTTGGCATTAATTATTAAAGTTTAAATTGACTAAAAATAAAACAAAATATATTATACAAGAAAAATGAAAAATATTATCAGTATGTAAGTAGGATATTTAGTGACCCAGAAATCACGAGTATATGCCCCAAAAATTTATATTTCTGTAAGTTTCCATTGCAATTAACCGAAACATACGCTGTAAAAATGAATTAAGTGGTATAGATGGAACAGAAAAAGGATGTAACATAAAAAAAATTAATTGAATATTTAGATCATGTCTCATTATTTCACTTGCTCAAAACACGTTCACCATCATGCGCGCTGACTTGTAAGACAATGTGTCTCAGGTGTTAAGAAGGCAGATGGCGACAATTGGACATTACACACCGTCCGCCCCGCTAATCTGCTTTTCCATCCAATTAATTCCATTAGAAAAGTGAAATGAATTAAAATGAGAAGCATGTCTGTTTTGAGAACATAAACGAAACAATCTTGGGGAAAAACTTTCGACCTTTTTAAGGTGTTTTGCTTGTTTATATTTCTGGCTGTTTTTGTTTAGTGATTTGCATTTTTTTATTGTTACTCATTTTGTTGTACAATTTATTTTAAAAATAGAATTTTTTCTTTTCTCCTATCTTTTAATCATTTTCATTCACCTAGTACGAGTATGTATGTATTTTTACTGTTATTGCATATTTTTAAACGATTCTTTTTATTTTTTCCTTCAATTTAATGTTTATTCGGTATTGTTTGAAACATAGTCTCTTTCATCATCAGGTTATTTTTGTCTCCACTGCAGGAGCACAACCCTCTATCATCTGCCGGAGACAGACGGAGGATTTGGCCTACACTCCCCGCGCTGGCCAGACGGGTTGGGGAGGCCTGATTGATGTTTTATAATGTATTCCCTTAGTCATCTTGTACGACATCCACGGGAAGAGTTGGAGTGGTCCTATTCTACTCTACCGGAAACCACACGGCATATTCTCTTTAACGCATGTATTTTCTAAGGGAAGTCACTGATATCCTGTATCTTACTAGATTTCCGAGTTAAAATCAAAATGGTTACAATTGTTACAATATTATGGATTTCAATCAAACCTATACAGTAGATTTCGACTGACACGATCCAGACTTTTCTTTATCGCATTACCTAGTTGAGAAATTCTAGTTTCTTTTTCTCAAACAAGCAATTTATCTCAAACTGAGTTTGTTTCTTTTTCTTTACCCAAATAAATAAACAAACAATTTACTTTTCGTTCACCTGAACTCCAAGAATTGGAAAGTGATTGAAATAAGGTGAACCAAAACAATATAGCGGACAAACTTAATACACAACTGATAGTAAATTCGTACACTATTATTTAAGAACGCCTTTAGTTTCAGCACGATCTACTTCGAAAGTGGATTCTGAAGTCGCAGGGCTAAGGCTGAAAATGCTTGGTGCTGTAGTTGTATACAATTCTGTTGTGTTTATTGAGGAATCCAAGTCGCTCGACAATGTTGATAAGGGTCGCAGTTCCTTAGGCGACGGTGTCCTATCGCGCTTTACTTTTGCTTCAGACAGGGGACAAGTCATAAACGTAGGGTGAGTATGTGATAATTAGTTATAGCTCTGTTGAAAGTGTATTTAATTCACGTTTTTTTAAATTGTTTTGCAGGTATTCACAGGCACTATTGTCATCCTTTTGTGACCACATAAATTGAAATTAATTTGATTTTCATTTCATTAACAAATCCATCATAAACTGTCGGCCTCCAGATTATATATCATCCCACATTAAATTATAAACCGTCATAACTCTAAAATATTTTGAGAAAACACGATTTGAAAGCTTAAAAAATTATACAAACAAAACGGCTAAAAAAAGTACGCAATTTTGACTTATGATTATCTGTTTACATAGTAAAAACAAAGATAGAGGAAATGGAGTACGTTTTCTTTTGGTATTAATAACTCAACACTGGATTTTTTTTAGTTATGACGGCCTATAGTTTCATGTGCGATATGTTGCATATATAAGTATAATCTGGCTCTAATGTACTCCAACCACACCCGATCCTCATCCTTTCTCTCAAATCGTTAGTACTGTTGAAATAAAACATGAAATGCTGAGTAAGCTTGCTAATCCACTGCTTTCCACATCAGGTTACATTTTATCAAGTATTCGGTTCACCTATAAAAAACATCTTGGAGTCTGTGGATTTTTGCAGGCATCATACCAATGATTTTATAATGGTTGGTTAAATATTATTTTTATATTTTTGTTACAGTAGTCGACTTGGTTATATTCTTTTAAGAAATGGTCTTGACGTGGCAGATAATTGTATCTTAGGACAAACCCTAGTTGTTTATTATGTTTGGGTTATGCATGACATGTGATGTATTTTCCTATTAATGGTAAGTAAATAAATAGTAAAAATATACTTCTTACAACTACTTTTTTAAGTTCAGGGTGAAAATTGTATCTTTGTAATCTTATATTATGTCCTCTGAGTCGTTCAATGGGGTTTGAGTTAAATATATTCTTCGAATTGGATGAGTTGTAGTGATTATTTAAAATCTTGAGGCTCTCAATTATATCTCCTCTCTCTCTCTCAGTTCTTTAAGGTTCAGTCAATTTGTTTCTTTTCTTTGGTCGGCTAGTTTAGGTATTGTTGCTTCAGATAGCAAAAAAACGCTGTCGTCTATAACTTACATAAAAGCATAAGTCCCCAGTAACAAATTGAGTTTACAACATCGGATTAAGAGCGAAATTAGATTATATTTCTCGAGCCTTCTCACCTTACTAGGTATGTTATCATTCCGATACTCGTAATTAAGAGATTAAAACAAATAAACTTGACAAAATACTTCCTCCTCGATATCAAACTGGCTGCTGTTTCTTGGACTTAATTTTCCTTCGTCCCATTTCGTAACCTTTCGTAACTGGGTCATCATCATCAGCCTATATAGGTATGTCTACTGCTGGACATAAGCCTTCCCAATATAAAACTTATTTTGGTGGACTGTCCATTGGGGAATTTGCCATAATCACCACGCTTGGAAGGGGGGTTGGTGATCGCAGTAATGATCTTAATATACACAGAATAACGCTGTTGCCCATGCCTGGTGCAATCCCTTAGTCGCCTTGACGACACCCATGGGAAGATTTGAGGTGGCCCTCGTCGTTTTTTTAAGCAACAGGGTTGTATCCAGATGGAACAAGTTGCCAGAATCTGGTGTAACTGCTATAAATAAACATGTTTAAGAATAGACTAGACAATTTCTTAAAAGAAAATAATAAAGTCGACTAATGATATGGAAACACCAGCTACTACCTTTCCATTTACAATCTATACTTATAATAAAACTGTAACTGGTCTATGTCTGTACATGAGAGATATTTAAATAAAAATTATATGAGGTGTCTTTATAGGGCAAATAGAAGCTAAAACATTTTTTTTTGAATTTTTGTCTGTCTGTCGTTCTGTCTGTCTGTCATGTATGTTTGTTACCGCATCACGCAAAAACTACTGAATGAAATTTGATGCAGTTTTCACAGTTATCTTGCTGGTGGTCTAACTTAAAACCTGGTGCATGTTTCATCTTGTTACGCCACTTAGAACTTAATATATTAATAAATAAATAATAAATAAAAATCATTTATTTCAGGCGTTGCCCATAGAGTGTTAGTAACAAAGATACCTTATAACTATGTTAGTAACTTAATATTAAAACAATAAAAATGAAATTTTTGTATCTTTGGCGAGGTGGACGCGGGTCCAGTGCTGCATAACAGCACTGTCCACGTCCAGCCTCGCCGCCACAGTCTGCAGGAGGCTGTTGGAGCTGCCCCTCACCCGCTGGATCAGGGAAGCGATACGCTTTCTAATGATAGAAGAGAAGCTATCTATTCCAGCTCCTGCCAGCATCCCTGACGCACTGCAGTGACGTCGCAGCCCCATCAGCCCCCTGAAGGCATTATTATACTGAGTGCGCAGGGCCCTGTACGCTCCCTGTGTGTAATGCGTCCACAGGCTACACGTGTACAAAGAGTTACAATAGGTTTTAAAAAGTGTAACTTTCTTTAAAGTAAATTTTTCTAGAAGCCATTATATCGGATGATAATAAAATGACTGTTAATATTTCTTCCAATAACTCACTATCACATTTAGAAATCATTTATGAAAAAATATCTCTTTTCTACGAAAATCTTGATAAAAAAATGCAATATTTCTCGAACGTACGAGTATGTTCATCATATGGGCGAGGTCAACGGCCGCGGCGGTGTGAACGGCGCGGCGCGTATGGGATTGAGTGAAGTTTAGTTGTTGGGGATAGGGATGGGGTTGAGGTTGGGATTGGGATATTGAGAGTCTCGAGTCTGAGTGGGAGTGGAAGTATAAGTGGGAAGATAACGGGAGCGGAAGTGGGAACGGGGGCGTATTCTGTAGTTCATGCGAGCGGAGCCGCGGGCACAGCTAGTAAAATAAATAAAAATAATAAATTTCACCTCACAGAGTATTCGAGTTATCCGCCGGACAGACAAACAAAAGGTTCACTATAAATACGGATCCCTAAAAAACAAATCAGCATCAAATCCGCAGTGACTATCGACGCGACGCTCAGATCCGCAATAAGACAGTGATGTATGGTACCAATTGCTTTTTACAAATTGCCGCATGCGCTACTACGCCGAATTCATGTAGGTATCAATTGCTTTCTAGATAAATAAAATGCCTACGTACTAGGTTGACTGGAAGAGATCCCTAAGTGGGATAAGTCCGCCTTTGTACACAGTTTAATTCCTATTTTATTATTGTTGTTGTTGTAATTTTTGGTACAATAAAGCGTCTACATACATACATACATACATACATACATACATACATACATACATACATACATACATACATACATACATACATACATACATACATACATACATACATACATACATACATACATACATACATACATACATACATACATACATACATACATACATACATACATACATACATACATACATACATACTAGGTATACTTCCAGTAGCGAAACAAAAAGATTAAGCAGTTTTGAAATACATGTCCACTGTTGGACATATGCTTTCTTCAATGAACACCACTACATCCGGTCCTCCGCGCTCCGCATCCAGCCGCTTCCGCCCACCTTCTCCAGGCCGTCGGTCTATCTGGGGGCGGGGGGCGGGGCGGGCGTCCCACCCTGCGTGTGCCGATCCGCGGTCTCCACTCCAGAACTCGTCTGCCCCAACGGCCGTCGGTTCTGCGACAGATGTGGCCCGCCCACTGCTACTTCAGCCTGCTTATCCTTTCGGTTATGTCGGTCACCTTCTTTCTTCGTCGGATATTTTAATTACGAATAATATCCTACAAAGAAACACCGAGCATAGCTCATAGCTCGCTGAGCGACTTGGAACTTGTGGATCAGGCACACCGTCATTGTCCACGTTTCTACACCGCAAGTCATGACAGACAGGACGCATTGATTAAAGATTGTTGTCTTCAAACATTGTGAAATGGGCGACTTGAAGACTTGACGCAGTTTTCCGAACGCTGTACATTCCAACTGGATTCTTCATAGGTAAAACAACTTTGCTTAACCTTTTCATTCATAAACATAAGCATCTTTGCTTATGATGAACTTCAGATGCTTAACCTGTACATTAGTGGCGAGGTTCATGCAGATCTGCATCAAAGCGAGCTTGTTTGGGGCTATGGTCGGTCAGGCTTCCTTGGTATACTACTGACTGCCAGGAAGTCTCAACCACAGATATGAAAGGGCTAGATATCACATGTTCATTAAATAGTACGAGAACCGAGCGTGTCACTTTTTTAGATAGATATATATATATATAGACATTTATTCACTGACACAACACAAATTCTCAAACAAGTAGAAAACATAAATTTCTTGGACACAACATAACACAACGCTTCGCGGGCACCCAACGAGACACAATAGAACTTGTACTATTTACACGTGTAAGTTTGAAGCCCGCGAGAGCGCAGCCTGGAGGCGTGTGTGTGTCCGTGTGTCGCGCCAGAGGAAAGGCCCTGACTCAGCATGAGTCGCCGCATGTGGCAGCGACGCTGGTAATTCTTTTTGTACCTACCATGACGTCACACGAGCCGTTTAGTGATGTTCACTGCGTAAACAGACCCGTTTTAATCGCACCGAGTCAGTAAGTTAACTACGGCACAATTTGGCATTTTAATGTTTATAATGAAACGACTCACCACAAAAATGTAGTGTAGGAGAAGCGTTACCTTGGCCCACATGGAGGGCAATTAACCGGCTCCGAACACGGGTCGGCCGCTGCCGGGAGAACCTTGTCAGGTGGGGGATGCAAGCGACTCCACAGACCCAGTGCTTAAGCGGAACGGCAACGCTTGGCGCACCTCCTGGCGTACCTACCCGGCGTGCGTGCCCGGCGTGCCCGCACTCCTGCGACGAGCAGGATCTCCGCAATGCAACGGATAAGGCCGTCGGTACAGCTGCGTTCTGGTCGCGCATGATCTAGTGGAACCATTCGACACGAGAAGAAGAAGATGGCACGCTTGAACGCTTGCGGTATCTAGCCTATACATATCTGTGGTCTCAACCTTCTCTTTGTAAGAAACCGTCTTAATTCTTGTTTTTTTTTTTAACAGAATTAATTGGAAAATAGACAGATAACCAATTTGGTAAGTATCTTTGAATTACTGCATCCAAAAGTCCTAAGTGATTATTAGGTTTTAATGTTTATGTGTAAGTTAGGTGCTAAAATGTTTCTTTTTTTCTTTTTCAAATATTTTATTTTCGTTCACAATTTGTTCTTAAGCTATGATACATTGGTTGGAGGCCACCTATTGAGTATTTTGCAAAATACTTGTGCCAGGTGGCCCCTCTCTTCTATTGTAGTAAAAGTCAACTTTATGGTTGAGCTAATGACTAAGTTTAAACAAGCATCTCAGTGCATTCGAATAAGTTTCTCAAGGCCAAAGCAAAAGAGAACTCGGCCACAGCAAAAACAAACGACAAGCCTGACGTCAGAGACCCCGCAGCCGAATCGGCACCGAGCTGGCATTCATTTACAAGAAACACTTTTTGCGTCTCGAAGCGGAAGGAACCGGAACACGCGACAGTCGTGATGTAAATAGATCTAGAGATAAGGCTCGATATATGGTAGCAATTTCCTCCCTAGAAGGGTGAACGGAAAAGAGGGTTATTCCACATCAGCCGTTCCTTTTTATGTGCCAGAATATTCTGTAAGTTGCGAGACTTTACTATTGCGTAATGGCGGTTGGGGTAAGTGTTTCTTTTTCGTATAAGGATTGGAGGAGACAGGTGTCTTAAATGTAAGGGAGGTGAGGTTGTCTAGAATGTCCTTTAAGTTTTAGTGGAACATGCAACGATCTCTATGTACTACTACATGGAGCGTTCCAAACAATCGCTCTGTTCCACGCAAGTAGCCACAACTCTTTCACATTAACTTTGAAACTTGTGCAGTTACTACGCAGAACATTTAATTATTACTAAATATTGACGCTACGGTTAAATAATGTCAATATTTACTGAATGTGAATGAGTTGCTGCTCCCGAAGTTGGAACAAGGCGATTATTTGGAACGCTCCATCTAGTAGTACATAAAGATCGTTGGGTATTATAAATAAACCGTACTTAAGTCATTGATACGACCTCATGAACGGGAGGCGTGAACCAACTCGGCTATCTCTTGCCTACAAACATACTACAAGCTTAATTTACTCGGGATGACCTTAATTGTATTCGTCACCCGTTTTTCATAACACCACATTTGCGCACCAAATTCTACCGGCACTCGCCCATCGCGCGCGCACTGCAGCTGTTCGGCTCCCTGCTGGCCGAGGCAATAAGTAATTTATGTGGTGTTAGAGAAGACCTAAAGTGGATGTTGCTTAGCGAAGAACAAAGGTCAATCAATCCCATAATATAAACAAACACAAAGAAAAATAACCCTTTGCTGCAAAGATAATTTAATATTCAGTGTTAATTATAAATGTAGAACTAATAAGGTTTCGCAAATGAAAATGGCTGATTAAAATGTTAACAGTGGCCAAAAGCAATTCCCGTCAAAGAGTTGGTATCAAAGTGGATGTGGTTTATTAATATTGTAAATATAAATTATTATAATAACTTTGCATTATTATTGAACGTCGTACGTCAAATGTCAATGAGAAACAAGTTATATGGATGTAAAGATTGTTAACCGTTTGAACTTCAACATCTGAGGTGAAATTCTTGTTGGTTGGGGTAACTTGTATACAAAATTAAAATGTTCTAGCCTCAGCGGCGTTGGTAGGTAGTCAGCCAGAACAAGATATGCGATTCAGTTGGTCGGTATGGAAACCTAGCTTATTTATTATTTAATACTGCTTAGTGTTTTTTTCTATTTCTCAAATCGTAGATGACTATTTGCTTCAATTCACATCCACTGAATCTCATATTTCCTGAAATGTTTTCAGCGCCCAGTTATGTGTGAACCAAAATCATGTTCAGAGCAAAAAGGTCTTTCCACAATCCACTTTAGTTGTCGCGACCTCGGATCGCGTGTAGAATCTAGGGGAAAAGGGATCATGTTCTTGTTAATAACGTGTGTACTAGGTATACTGTTATATCTGTAGTGTTTTCACTACTTCTACTACGTCTTTTCAGGTCTCCTACAAATCAAAGCTTTGACAATGACCGATTCCGTCCACTGGCGGTTGTTTTGGAGTCACGACATTTCTTCTGATAACACTTTTCTACCCCGGAAGCTTTGCTACCGTTGCTGTCGTTCCTCTCTTAGGAAATATCAAAGGTAACCCACTTTCTTCTTCACGAGATCATTGTGAACACGTTAACAACATTTGATTGGACCTTTCTTCTTGGACCAACCTTTCTATTAGTAAGACAGCCCTTTGCCCAATGACCCTACCATCATTTTAAGAAATCTGCCGTGTGGTTTCCGGTAGAGTAGAATAGGACCACTCCAACTCTTCCCGTGGATGTCGTACAAGGCAACTGAGGGAATACATTATAAAACATCAATCAGGTCTCCCCAACCGGTCTGGCCAGAGTGGGGAGTGTAGGCCAAATCATCCGTCTGTCTCCGGCAGATGAGAGAGGGTTGTGCTCCTGCAGTGGAGACAAAAATAACCTGATGATGATGACGATGACGTGGTAGGTACCTACGAACCTAAGAAGAAAGACGGTACTGAATTGGTAAGGTCAGTACTTTACAAAAACGGTACTGAACAAGACAAAAAACGACACTTCTCGCTACAACTTTTCGGAACGAAACAGCAAAACTTATTTAAACTTAAGATAAAATTGAACTAGAGAATTAACTATTTTCCTCAGAAGACACATCGTAAGTAGTAGTCGGAAGTAATTTTAGAGCCAAAAAATATAAGTAGTTCGTCTAACTTTTCAAATTTTTGTATCTAGAAATTAACTTTTTGCTCGCATTTATTTATCATCAGGTTATTTTTGTCTCCACTGCAGGATCACAACCCTCTCTCATCTGCCGGAGACAGACGGAGGATTTGGCCTACACTCCCCGCGCTGGCCAGACGAGTTGGGGAGGCCTCATTGATGTTTTATAATGTATTGTAATTGTATTGTAATGTATTGTAATTGTCGGCCCCGTAGCCTAGTCGGTAGTAAACTGCCTAAGAAGTTCGGGGTCGCGGGTTCGAATCCCGCCCAGGGCAAACATTCGTGTCGTGAGTACTTGTGTTTGCCTTGTGACTGGATGTTATTTATATATTATATTATGTATTTATTTATGTATATCAGCTGTCTGATACCCATATTACAGGCTCTGCCTAGTTTGGGATCATGTGGCCGTGTGTGAAATGTCCCCACATATTTATTATTTATTTATTATTTATTCCCGTAGTCGCCTTGTACGACATCCACGGGAAGAGTTGGAGGTGGTCCTATTCTACTCTACCGGAAACTACAACGGCAATATATTAATAGATATGCACTATTAGCTGCTGTAAAGTGGCATTGTTAACTTATAATTAGAATGCAAAATAAAATTATTATAACTATGTCAGTTTGTCAGCTGCTGGAATGGGCTATAATGTTCTGATCTGATGAGAATTTGACATGGAACATTGAACCGTTTTCAAGAAACAGAATTCAGAACATTATTAAAGATCATTTGGTCTGCTGAAAAGCAGCCATTTATAGGTAAGATCCTTTTCTACTGGATGCACAAATTTATCCTGTGTGCACTTTCTTAATTTAGAAATTAAGAATTTATAATTATCAGGACAAGTGTGTTTTTGGGTGAATTTGAGATTTTCATGAATAAAATCACTTGTAATTAACGTCAATCGTAAACCTTGTTTAGGTTCTAGATATAAACATATAGCGTCAGATGTTGGAAGTTTTCACCAAAGAAAACTTTTGTATTTTCAAAAGGCTGTGCGGATCTCCAAACTTTGTCTTTTGCCAAGATTCATAAACTAGTTTTATGGATTCTGATACCGGGCAGTGGGCGTTAACTGCAAGGTACACTCGACCAGATATATGGCGTTGAGATGGTAGGTTAAACCCAATATAAACCGTCAAAGATTATTGTTTTAAAGAAGAGAAATATGTCTGCAGTTTTGCAAGCAGATAATCGCGCATGATTTTCAATAGTTTCGGGGAAGAAAGATAAATTAAAATAGTTACATATGAACAGCCTTTCACCCAAAGCAGATATTACTACGTAAAGATGCGAAACTCACCTCCCCGCCAGTTTAACGTCGAGGCGTGTAGTACGCAGCCGGTTAGAAAGAGAAGCACTTATGTGTTGACGTATAATGTTGTCCCTTTCTCGATAGTTTACGAGCACGCACAAAAGCGTACGGACAGGCTGGTGCGCCTATAATAGTAGGTGATTAAATGTGTTCGCTTGTATGGAGTGTCTGGGCGGTGCCCAAAGGTTGCCTGGAAGAAATCGCTGAAAGCGATAAGGCCGCCATTGTACGGAGGATTCATCCTTCTTTGTCACATGTTTATAATTTGGTGCGCAATAAAGGATATTTGAATTTAAACAGCACACTTTACTACAGAAAATCTTTTTTAAGAATTAAGGTTTCTATTTTAAAGGAATCTCAAAACAATCGTATCAAAAATGAAATACCCATTCATTCGCCAGTCACAAGAATTCCCCTTTTATATCACTTTTCCTTAACCTTTACCTAAAAAAATATGTCAATCAAAACGCTCCGCTCGATGACGAGCTTTACACGCTCCAGTTATATTACTTTGAAGTTTACCAAAATGTCTGTCATTCTGACAAAGACCGAAATACTTTCTTGCTTCACCGAATTTCTGATTTAGTTCGAACTTGAATACTCTCGTGTTACTCATATCATCAATAGTTTTTAGATTCGACTCTCTCGTCGTGCAGGTCTTTTAACAGAGTCCTCTGTTAGGTTTCAGTCATGGTCGGTAGTACTAATTTTGTGGTACCACAATTTGTCTCAACACTGAGGCGGCGATGTTGTTCGCCATACATCACTCCAAGTGTCATTACGGGGTGTTTAGGAAAGAAATAAGTTAAAATATTGATGGAACCCGTCTGGCCAGCGCGGGGAGTGTAGGCCAAATCCTCCGTCTGTCTCCGGCAGATGAGAGAGGGTTGTGCTCCTGCAGTGGAGACAAAAATAACCTGATGATGAATATAAAAAATAATAATAATATAGAACATAAAAACTAAAATAAAAAACAGTACTTAAGTGTGTGTGTGTGCGTGCAGATTAGATAGATAGTTTATATTATTACAGCTTCTATTTGTCGCCTCTGCAGTTCATATTCAGTTCAGTTCAATGTTTACAATGCACTGCAGTGTATCCGAGTACAAGGCTCCAGCTAGCTCTGCCAATCCTTTGTTAGTGTCTGTTACGGAATGTTTGTGTTCGTGTTATTGACCTCTTTGATATGTTTGTTTGAGACGAGTTACCTGTAAAAATCTAGTTCAGACAGTTCTTCAGTTCTAAAAATAATTATCGGAGATAAAAATATACTGTTTTGTACGTCTAGACTTAAATGTCAATCAGACTGTTATTCCTTTGCCTTCAAAGGAATAACAGTTGGTTTGAGGTAACACAATTAACAAAATTAATAACAAAATTTGTGATTCTTTTAGTATTACTGTATAAAGAAAATATTTACTAGAGAAAATAATAAGAGAATACTCACGATTTGACCTTCTTCTTTCGTATGAGCTTGTAAAGTAAAATAATAGAAACAAATAAACTATCAAAATTAAATGTAATTAACAAATAAAAAAGGGGGAATTATTAATCCATCATAAGCCTGAAAGACTATGTGGGTAATGGGCCTCTCCCATGGCGCGCCACTGGACCAGATCCTTCTCTTCCTGGAGTCTTCTCATTCAGTCATTGCTAGCCGCCTTACGTTGAAAGGCGCTTCTAGTCAGGGGGCGTCCAACACTCTACCACCACCCAATCTACCCGTGGATGTCTTCAAGGCGACTAAGCGATTGAGCTTTCAGCGTTTTCCGGGATATTAAGATCATTACTGCGATCACCAATCAGCCTGTCAAGAGTGGTGATTATGGCAAATCCCTCAATGGACAGCTTACCAAAAGTGGCATTCTATTGGAGAAGCTTATGTTCAGCAGTGGACAAATATAGACTGTTGATGATGAGAGTTTTTGGGAATAATCTGTCTTACTATAAAAGTAAATAGCAGCATTACCCAAACAACATGGAGGTATAAATTACCTTCCTGTTGTTGATGTTCGGTCTCAGCAGAAATCAGTGCTCTGCTGTTACAAGCAAAGCAATACTAAGCTGGAGCCTGTTTGCTGCTGCAGCACACATACTGTTTCTATTACAGTGATTCCATACTGTACTGTAGTCTCATCCCCTACAAGTCGGTCACTTGTATTGCATCTACGTGTTCTATGTGTACTGTATTGTACATTAGATTATCGACTTTTAGTTCTAGTTTTAGATGGTTTCTACTTGTATGTAGTACATTGTTTTGTTGCAGCTAAAGGAGTATTCTATTCTATTGACAAGTCTATCGATATCATCGTGAGGCTATATCGATAGTACATCGATAGGATAAATATATCAATGATGGTATTGACAGTAAATATTGCCCAATGATCCACTGCTATAGATATCATTTGTATCAAAGCAATATACTACCGATAGTATCTGCGGTCCAGGATATCACATATCAGGATAGCATTGGGTCAAATTAAGTGAATCAGCTCTTCTTTGTAATTTATTAAATTTATTCTAATAAAGATTTAAGAATATTGTATACTAGTAATAAATATTTTTAACAATATTATTATTACCATTAAAAAAATATATATTTAAAACTAGCTGTTGCCCGCGACTTCGTCCGCGTGGACTTTTTAATACTTATTACAAATTATTACATATTTCCCGTAGGAATAAGATGTTTTTTCGAGATAAAAACTATTCTATGTCCTATTTCAGTATATAGCCTATATGCGTGCCAAGTTTCATCCCGATCCGTCCAGTGGTTGAAGCGTGATTGAGTAACAAACATCCAAATATCCAAACTTTCGCATTTATAATATTAGTAGGATATCAAACGTAACTAGTGACCCAGGAAACAAAAGTAATGACTTTTCTAAAAAATATTTTTCTTATCTATTTTTATCAAACTTTCAATTTCTTAAGTTTTCAGTTTTATGACAGTAATTTTTCAATTAAAAAGTGTTTCTATTGTCATATCTCTGTTGAATGTTCCGTGATAGTTTTATATATTTCGGACAGATGTACACTTATGTTTGACGACCTCCGTGGCGGAACGGGTAGGTCTCGTACTGCCACGCCGGAGGTTGCGGGTTCGAATCCCGCTAGGAGCAAATGTTCGTATGATGAATATGAATGTTTGTACCCAAGTCTTGAATGTTTATATAATTATTTAAGTATGTCTATCCGTTATCTAGTAACCATACCACAGGCTCTGGCTAGTTTGGGACTGGATAATTGGTGTGAATGTCTGACATATTTATTTTTATTTATTTATTCGAATACTTTTATTGTCTTCACTTCTGGGTATCTGACCTCCTCATAACACCTTTTAAGGCGCCTTTCCTTCACAGATTAGCTTTTTAAGTGCCTTCTAACTCATTTATATCATTCAAATTAAAACAACTTACAATCATTGTTTCAAGTAAAACGTTGGATGCATTCAGGCTCTAATTAGTATTGGGTACACTCTAGTCTCTGTAGGCTTATGATTAGTATAATTGATTTTGCAACTATCGATACTATGCTAGTCGATATTCCCAAAATCAAAGCAACACAACGCCGCGTGCACTAAACTGGCCACACCGCCAATATTTACTGCCATGATCTATGTACGGATGCACTTAACGCATCTATCTTTGTTGCACTTGGAACGATTGCATTTACGTTGTTCTCTCGTTCGTTTTGTATCGGTTTGTACGGTGCCACTACAGTCTTTTTATAGTTTATCAACGTTGGCAATGCAGTTTTATTTGCAGTTATATTGGATTGAGTTCGTCGTTTAACTTATCTGAGTCATGAGTTACTTTTATGAATATTTCACTTCTCAGTTTCATTATACATCATTATCAGACTGTCAACTTTCACTTGTTAGACGTAGTCCTTTCGTATAAGGCTAGTCTTTCTAGCTTCCGTTTTCTATGTCATCGGTCCATCTGGCCGGGGAGGGAGAAATAATTAACTTAACGCTCTCTCCATTTAATCACTTTCGCGACCTTTTTTGGTTTTCAGCCCATCTGGCGGCGGGATATTCCACAGTCCTATCTGCAGTCAGCAGTCTCTTCTCCAGAACTCGTCTGCCCCAACGGCATATATGCAGAACATTTAATTATTTACTGAATAAATACGGGTTAACACTTGTGCAGTTTAGTAACTTCACAAGTGTTAACCCGTATTTTTAATTATTTACTGAATATTTACCCGTAGCGTAAATATTCAGTAAATAATTAAATGTTCTGCATATATCCCGTTGGGGCAGACGAGTTCTGGAGAAGAGACTGCTGACTGCAGATAGGACCATGGGATGTGTTAACACTTGTACAGTTACTAAACTGCACAAGTGTTAAAGTGAATATGATCGGGGTGCGGCGCTGGAGCCGCAGTTGAATGGAACAGAGCGATTGTTTGTTTCACTCTATGTAGTAAGTACATAGAGATCATTGGCTGAAACCATCATGAATCTGGGGTTCTGGGGTTCGTCGAATTATAAACTATAAACGCTTACCATAATAAGTATGTCATGTGAAATATAATGGTAAGTGTTTGGCGTCTAATTAATCGTTGTTCGACTCCAAAAGCTTATCAGAATGTCACGTGACCCGTTAGAGGGTATAAAATAGCACGGTGATACAACGAATATTATCCTAAATACTTATAGAGGTCCCTGGATTTACAGAGAATGATCCGATTTTAGGCATGTTAACTTTGACCACGGTGACAGCTGTTGGGTTCCCGAAAAACGGTCCGATTTTTTCATAACATATTTCAATACCAGTCATAGGCTGGCGCTCACAAATTCCTTCGTTTGCTGTAAATCTTGTAAATGGACATTGAAATGAAGATGGTTTGCCCCTTATGGCTTTCTGCTGGTGACTTTATTGTATGAGAGGTTAAAATAGATTTGTTTTCTTATTCGTTTATTCTTTAGCTATTTCAGTAAAATGCTATGTTTTTGAGGTAATAACTAAATAAAATAAATAAATAAATATCTCAGACATTCACACCAATTATCCAGCCCCAAACTAGGCAGAGCCTGTGCTATGGTTACTGGATAACCGATACACATACTTAAATAAACATATAAACATCCAAGACTTGGGTACAAACATTAATATTCATCATACGAATATTTTCCCCTAGCGGGATTCGAACCCGCAACCTCCGGCGTGGCAGTCTGAGAGCTACCCGTTCCGCCACGGAGGTCGTCAACTAAATCATCATCAGCCGTAATGCTTCTAAACATAAGCCGTCTAATAGAATGCTTTTGGTGGGTTCTCATTGGGAGATTTGTCATAATTACCACGCTTGACAGGCGGATTGGTGATTCAGTAATGATCTTAATGTACACAGGAGAACGCTGCTGCCTGTCTCTAGTGCAACCCCTTAGGCTAAACTCACACTGGCGCAGAAAAACAACAAGGCTAAAAATAGAGAATATATAAATTAAAACCACGAATCCACAAGTTCCAAGTCGATCAGCGACTTATTGAGAGGACTACGAGTATGCTCGGGGTTTCTTTGAAGGATGAAATTTTGCATAGAGGTTCAATCAACATCTATGAAAGTATTTTTTGAAACTGCACCCAAATTTCCTCGCCAATGAAGTCCCTTGCATCTGAATTGACTTCCTTTAAACAATATAAATATGCCGTGTGATTTCCGTTAGAGTAGAATAGGACCACTCCAACTCTTCCCGTGGATGTCGTACAAGGCGAGGAATACATTATAAAACATCAGTCAGGCCTCCCCAACCCGTCTGGCCTGCGCGGGGAGTGTAGGCCAAATCCTCCGTCTGTCTCCGGCAGATGAGAGAGGGTTATGCTCCTGCACTGGAGACAAAAATAACCTGATGATGAAACAATATAAAGATTTGACGTCTAGAGGAAGAGATCAGGAAGCAGAATCTTTGAGGGGACAATAGTAACTTCGTGGCGTGAGTTGAAAAGTTGTTTACAGACGTGCTAGTTTCTGCACAATGTTTACCCAGCGACCGTATAGTACAACCTTATCTTCAACGAAAACAATACGTTTTCAAACAATCCCCAGTCTTTGTTCCTCTTGAAGTGAAACAAAGATATAGTGGAACGTAATAAAGAAATGAATATGTAGCTACACGCTTATATCGCGGGGCAAATAATAAACTCGGCTACCAAATCGAGTGGCTTGAGTTATGTGAAAACTTAGACCATCCTGTATAGAGTACGGTTCAGGGCAAGGATGTACATTTGTTATGGAAACGCTGGGTGTAATTTAGTAAGAATTTCGAGCGTAGTTTTTCGATGATTTGTCATTAGACTAAAGCGCCACGTGGGTCAGTTTCTTACGAAGGACAGATGACTTTGTACACTGAGAAAAAAATAAGTAGCCGTCCTACTTACGTAAGGATAAAAATATACCACTATTACATAAGTAGCCGCCCCCATTATAAATGGTGTCACCGACAACTGATTCAGTAGCCAGTCACATTACTAAGTAACCAAACTACTTAATAATGTGGCCGGCACACCATAGTGGTATAATTTTATCCTTACGTAAGTAGGAGGGCTACTTTTTTTTTTCAGAGTATAATTTGTATTAACTTGGTTCTGATCTGATGTAACTTTTGGGCATTGTCCTATCCTCGTTTATTTCTCATAGTGCAGGAGAAAACCCTCGTTTGAGATTAGGCAAATGTATGTTTATAATAATAGGTCAGACATTCACACCAGTTATCCAGTCCCAAATTAGGCGGAGCCTGTGTTATGGTTACTAGATAACGGATAAACATAATTAAATAAATATATAAACATCCAAGACTTGGGTACAAACATTCATATTCATCATACGAACATTTGCCCCTAGCGGGATTCGAACCCGCAACCTCCGGCGTGGCAGTCCGAGAGCTACCCGTTCCGTCACGGAGGCCGTAAATCCGTTTATGAAGTATTTATTTATGTGTCTAGCTGAGAATGAAGCCTTTTGAAACATATCTATTGGTATATTTTATCTTGAAGAGGTACAGGGATTCATATTTGGACCCGTATCAAAGAGTATGTTTTCTGAACTGAAAAACTAATTTGTCATGCACAGGTGACCAGCGTGGAGTCATACCTGGTGCAGCGGATATCGCTGGCGATCCAGTGCGGAAACGCCGCCAGCGTGATGAGTACTTTCCAGCCGGGTACGACTCTGGGCGGGTTATTTGAATAATTAGGTTTTTTTATTTATTATTTTTACTTCCAATCATTGTTATTTATATAAGATGAAATTGGCATTAATTGTAATATTTTGAAATGTAAAGATAATGAATAGATACTTATAAATAGATTGTAATTTGTCATAACTATACATCGCACAAAAAGTTAGCACGTTGAAGTGGCAGTGGGCTGGTCACATCTGTCGGAGAACTGATTACCGCTGGGGTAAACGAGTTTTCGAGTGGAGACCGCGACTGGGCAAGCGTAGTGTGGGACGCCCCCTGGCTAGATGGAGCGACGATCTACTTAAGGCGGTTGGTAGTGACTGGATGAGAAGAGCCGAGGATCGGGATCAGTGGCGCGCCTTGGGAGAGGCCTATGTCCAGCAGTGGACTCTTTCAGGCTGATGATGGTGACACATTGTACAGAAAGCGTCTTTGACTAATCAAATTGGTCAGCACCTTCTTCAGAAAATTTCAGCAAGTGTTTGTGTCTCAAATTTTCATAAATTTGACTACATTCATTTCCAGAAATACTTAATTCGTGTACAGAGTACATTCGCGGCCATAAATAATAAGTGAGAGACCGGAGGCGCCGCGGATCCGTACAAAAAGTAACAAACAGATCTCTTAAATAAAGAAAACACAGGCATATGTTAACATCTGTCGGTTGGTCGGCCCGCGTAGGTACAGTCGTGCGAACAAGCATTTCGGCGCGGATAACCAAATACCCCTC
Organism: Esperia sulphurella; assembly: GCA_947086405.1. Classification (NCBI taxonomy): domain Eukaryota; kingdom Metazoa; phylum Arthropoda; class Insecta; order Lepidoptera; family Oecophoridae; genus Esperia; species Esperia sulphurella. The sequence continues at coordinate 16,595,357 of OX352261.1, forward strand.
GGGGTAACCGTTGGGGTAGAATTGGTATTTTACCCTAGTATTTATGAAAGCGTTGTTACGTTACTGTTAAAAATAAAGGTTATCCTGCCCCTCGGCAGCGAGTTTCGGCCTTTGCTAACTTTGTATACTGGAAAAGGCTGGCTACTTTATTGTTGTGCCCGTTGCCTTAAAAGAAAGAAGTGTCTATTGAGTGATTTCAAGAGCTGAGTAGCTTACCTATCCTATTCTAAGAAATAGTCAAGTAAGAAATATAATATTTATAGCATATATTAGGCTGATAGTAAATAAAAACGTGAACATAGCGTGTCTGTACATTGAAATTTTGCGAAAAAAAAATTGGGGGTCTAAGGATAAGTATTAGAAAACATTTGTAACATTATTTGATTTTTTTGTCTGTTTGTCTGAGAGTTTGTGCACGCATCACTTGAAAACCGATTTTGATGAACTTTTTAAAGAAACAGAGGGCTTAACTCGGAGTAACATTTAGTCTTTATTTCATCTCCATCAAAAGTTATTGGAATTTTTAGTATTCAAATACATTAGTACGTATGCAATATAACAAAGAAGTATAATTATAATGTTCGGTGAAATTCAGATTGCGATGAGTTTGGACTACATTTGGAGCTGTAGTGGGCGTGGGTGTCAAGGTCGGGGTAAGGGTCGGAGTCATAGTCGAATTGAGAGCGAGTAGTCCACGCGAGCGGAATCGCGGGCACAGCCAGTACTATATAAGTAATATTATTTAACGTGATATAGATAACGGATTCTTATATCTGCAGCACTATTATGACAACTCTATAAATATGTATTTTTTTTACCTTTTCATATTTTATTTATTTTCCTTTGAATGAATTTAAGTAAAATATTTTGAATATTTTTGTCTTAAGTCTTTATTTCTCCTTAGTTTGTTTTCTTATACACTTTTCAATTTTGTCTTTCATTGTAACTAACATCATTGTAACTAATTATCTTATATTTTCCTAACCTTACTATTTCCATCTTGAAATTTCTTTGAAACCTTATCTTTAAGAGGCAGAGTTTCAAATCCACTGTAAGGTTTCCAATGTTTATTGAAGCACAAATCAAAGAACTATAAAAATGCGTTAACGTTTCCTATTTTCATTCGTTTCTATCAATAAACGTTCCTCGTTAAGAGTTTACAATTGTAGATATACTGTATACTACGTATGTTTACACTCACATACTTTACTACGGATGTACACACGTTCTTCCTGCACTCCGGAATCCTTTTCAGTACGTTGTCGTATTTTTGGATCGTCAGTTCTTTGTTCCACTGAGTCAGAGAATACAGTGAGCGATAGAAATTAGAAGTTTACAAATTATTATGACAATTTATAATCTAATAAATAAAATCATAAACTTCGCGTGTCTGTACATTGAAGATATTTGCAAAAAAAAATTTGGACGTCTAAGGATAAGCAACACAACACATTTCGATCATTTTTGAAATTTTTGTCTGTCTGTTTGTCTGTGAGTTTGTGCACGCATCACTTAAAAACTACTGAACGGATTTTGATGGACTTTTCACAAAAACATGGGGCTTAATCTAACTTAAAAATTAGTCTTTAATTTTATCGCAATCGGTTTACTCAATCAAAAGTTATGGACATTTTTAGTTTTCAAATACATTAATAAGGTTAGTATGCAAATATGCATATAATAGTATTTTCGTACTATTCAGATTACATTTGGAGCTGCGAGAGTTTGGAGTGGTAGTGGGAGTGAGAGTGAGAGTGGGAGTGGGAGTGGGAGTTGGAGTGGGAGTGGGAGTGGGAGTGGGAGTGGGAGTGGGAGTGGGAGTGGGAGTGGGAGTGGGAGTGGGAGTGGGAGTGGGAGTGGGAGTGGGAGTGGGAGTTGGAGTGGGAGTGGGAGTGGGAGTGGGAGTGGGAGTGGGAGTGGGAGTGGGAGTGGGAGTGGGAGTGGGAGTGGGAGTGGGAGTGGGAGTGGGAGTGGGAGTGGGCGTGGGCGTGGGAGTGGAGTGGGAGTGGGAGTATAATAATAATAAACTAAACTGTCTTAATACTAACACAGCACATACGAGTATATGGGCTTAGCATGCGGTATAGAACGTCAGACTGTATTTGTCCAGGTATATTTTTTGTGATAAAAACTATCCCATGTCCTATTTCAGGACCTAACCTATATGTGTGCCAAGTTTCATCACGATCCGTCCATTGGTTAAAGCGTGATTGAGTAACAAACATCCAAATATCCAAACTTTCACATTTATAATATTAGTAGGAAGGATAACCATTTCAAATATTACCTTAACTTACCCCCTATACATTCATTCTCAAAACAATAAATGAACCGTTGTTACGTTCTCAATTCCGGAAATTTTCTGCACCCTTTTCTATCCCTTGAAGGTTGGATTTCAGTCCATCTTATCCCTTCTTTGAGAACGGAAAGTAAATATTTTACGTTCAGCTTAGTTCCTGATATAGCGGGGTGATAATATTTGCATTTATCATGATTCATGAATTATTTTGCCAAATATTTTTTGTACCTACATCTCAAAACTTGACTAAAATAATGATGCTCTAGCCAACTGCTGTCATCTGATTTCCTAGTATCCTCTATCAAAGAATATGATTTAGTAACAACCTACAGCGGGGGACCTAGGCTTTCGAATGATTTAGTTAAAGTGATATTTATTGTGTAATAATCACTACAGTACTTACTACTGCTTGAGAATATTATTTATTTATTTTATTTTAAATGAAAAAGCCGTGTGGTTTCCGGTAGAGTAGAATAGGACCACTCCAACTCTTCCCGTGGATGTCGTACAAGGCGACTAAGGGAATACATTATAAAACATCAATCAGCCCTCCTCAACTCGTCTGACCAGCGCGGGGAGTGTAGGCCAAATCCTCCGTCTGTCTCCGGCAGATGAGAGAGGGTTGTGCTCCTGCATTGGAGACAAAAATAACCTGATGATGAAATGGAAAGGCAGCTTATAGCTGGTGCTTCCATATCATTAGCCGACTTTATTATTTTCTGTTAAGATATTGTCCAGTCTGTTAATGTTTAACATGTTTACTGATGAGGCAGTTACAACAGATTCTGGCAATTTGTTCTATCTGGAAGCAACCCCGTTGCTTAAGAAAATTCTTTGAGGGTTCAGGTGAGCATTTGATCTTTGTAATCTCATAGTATGTCATCTGAGTCGTTCAGTGGGGTTTGAGTTAAATATATTCTTTAACTTGGATGTGTTGTAGTGATTGTTCAAAATCTTGAATAGAACTGTATTATCTATAATTTAAATAGCAACGTAAAATTGCAACGTCCTTTGCACGTTAGGGATTCTCTACGGAAATACACGTGGGCAGATCAAAAGGTTATGGCGATATCCCCACAACACAGAGCTCAGAGCGACACTCGCTCAGCAGAGAATCCCATCCCACTAACATTATAAATGCGATGTTTGTCACATATAGCTTAAGCCCTGGAAAAGGTTCCTGGGCTTAAGCTATATGTGTGCTAAGTTTCATCCCGATCCGTCCAGTGGTTGAGCCGTGATTAAGTAGTCCACGTCCTAAGTTGTATGTCCTAACATAGTATAGTTTTTATCCCGAAAAAATATCTAATTCCTACGGGAAACCAATTTATTTTATTTTATTGCACAGTACGTACAAAAGGCGAACATAATGCCAATATGGCATTCCCTTCCAGTTGACCTTTGGGTCATGCAGATAATGAGTGGTAGGCGCAAAAAAAAGTAATTTAAGAAAATTGGTAATATACTATACTATACTTACATAATAAATACAAACTAAAATATACTAAATGTAATCTATAAATGTACATATACCTACACATTACTATGGAAAAGATATATACGACATATGTAATATATGAATACTTATTACAAAGATAAATAAATACATATTTTGTATAAATAACAAATATATACATACATATTCTGCAATCATAAATCAAAACGTGATTCATAGACGATGACCAATTTACTCCTATGGTGATCCAAGTAAGTGCTCGCGCACCAATCGTTTAAACACGAACCTATTGGGATTAATCGTTAAAAGCAATGAAGATGTGTAAATATCGAGAAACCTACGCGGACGAAGGTGCGAGTAAAACCTAGTTCCTACTAAACATTACTACGTGAAGAAGCGACACTCACCTCCAGTTAAACGTCCTCGCAATATCACTGAAAATCAGCGCCTAGCACCTTACTTGGTCTACGCATATGCTGAGTCGTTTGCCCTTTTGCTGCCACGGCACACGCATACTATTTTAACTATTAATTTAATTTACATGATGACATTTGACTTATTTTAATATTTAATTTTACATTGACATGTAATAAAAATTATCAATAAAGTATTTGTATTTGTATATGTTAAAAAATTTAAATTGTTTTCTCTATAGCTATAAAAAAAACCTTTTTCTTGCTTTGTTGGTTTTTTCTTTGTGTGTGCCAATTATGGTAGTAAATAAATGTTTTTTCTTTCTTTCTTTTCTTTCAAAATAAAGTACAGCACGTAGCACGAAAGAGAAGCAATGATGTATTGATACTGACCCTCTCTTGATAGTTTATGCGACACACAATCAGTATACGGACAGGCTGCTGCGTTTGTGATAGCAGTAGGTGATTAAATGTTCGCTTGTATGCAGTATCGGGGTGTGTCCTCTGTTCTCTAGTGGCACAACCCACAGTTTTACTCCGTTAAAGCAATGTCTTTATGATTCTATTTTATCCTATACACTTCATCATCAGGTTATTTTTGTCTCCACTGCAGGAGCACAACGATCTCTCATCTGCCGGAGACAGACGGAGGATTTGGCCTACACTCCCTGCACTGGCCAAACGGGTTGGGGAGGCCTGATTGATGTTTTATAATGTATTCCCTTAGTCGCCTTGTACGACATCCACGGGAAGAGTTGGAGTGTTTCTTTTCACTTGAATAATTCTATTGTAATCCTATATATTTGACGTTGGCAAAATCCTAAAGAATGTCAATTTAGGACGAAGCAGAAGTAAACAATCTTTTATATCATTTTAGTTTATTGGAGAAACAACTAATATAGATAACAATTACATTAAATACTTAACATAGACAATATGTATAGTCTACACCCTTGACATTCTCATTGTGACATAATTTTTTTAAATACAATTATTAGCTTGAACTACACTAAACATACTATAATAAACTAGGATACGAGTAAGAGGCAGGTAATTTTTTTTATTAAATAAATAATAAATATGTGGGGACATTTCACACACGGCCACCTGATCCCAAACTAGACTGAGCCCGTAATATGGGTATCAGACATCTGATATACATACATAATTTAATATATAAATAACATCCAGTCACAAGGAAAACACAAGTGCTCATCACACGAATGTTTGCCCTGGGTGGGATTCGAACCCGCGACCCCGAGCTTCGCAGGCAGCTGTACTACCGACTAGGCTACGGGACCGACAACAAGATTACAAGTATATAAGTGAATCTAGCTATAAATTAGAATTATTTCTATGTAGCACATAGAAATAATTTAAATCAAATTAAATGTCTTCATTGTTCTCGTCATCGAGCGTCGAAACAAAGCACGAGATGTACTGAAAATGACGACTGAGTCCAGGCTCTTATTAAATTGGCTGCAAATTCTATGGAGTGGGACACATTCGCCAACATTATAATGTAAAAGAAACTATCCTCTATATACATGAAAAACGTGAGGTAGTCCGTTTTTTAATTCCATTCTCTGGTGCTTGTTTACTGATTAATTAATATTCAAGTAAAATAAATAAAATTCGTCACAAAACATGATTAATTATAGGCAATCTTATCGGAACATCTGTCCGTGACGAAGTAAACAAAATTCCTTTAGTTCACTTATAAATACTCACCCCCCTTCAATTTAGTACGAAGACAAATTTCAACTAAAGCCCAAGTTCAAATAAGAACTAAAATAAACATTTTGAATCCGACACGATGTCGCATCGAAATTAAGTCATTTTTAAAAGACATTGGCCAAAGAAAAACAGAGCGCATCATAGTGATATAACTGTGAAGCAGATTTTGAACTTAGATGTTATGCAAACAGCTATAATCATATTAGTTGTGTTATACTATATTATTTGTTATATTATAACAAGTTATTTTTAAAATCTAAAAATAGCTCGTTTAAATAATCTTTCAAAATATGTATGTTGAAAAATGTTAAACTTCCAGCATCTTATCACTTAAAAACATAGGTAACTTACCAGAGAAGTAACAACTTTATACAAAATTACTATAGAATCAAAAATCAAATACGTAAGTATCAATGTAGGAATAGACATATTAATTTTTGACATTTAGTAGATGGGATAAATGAATTGAAAACTGACCATTTCTTGACACACATACGCTCAAACAAAGACGCACATTATAATAACTCAAACTTTAATTTAAATAATTTCCTTTATCTTTGCCATTTATGTACAACCAGCTGTTGCCTGCGACTTCGTCCGCATGGACCACTTAACATCGGGAATGGGATGTTTCTTCGGGATAAAAACTATCCTATGTCCTATTCTAGGACCTAACTTATATGTGTGCCAAGTTTCATCACGATCCGTCCAGTGGTTGTAGCGTGATTGAGTAACAAGCATCCAAATATCCAAACTTTCACATTTATAATATTAGTAGGATATGATTAATCATGAAAACCTTAATAGTTTGTACAATTGTTCCACTGAAAGAATCTGGTATCCTAGTTCCAAGATCAGAGATTATATAAATAAAAAGTTGTATACCACAATAAGCCATTTTTTTTATCACATAAATACCTAAATTAATTACGTTCTAATTTTTCCTACCTAATCTTTTTCACATTAATGCTTTCTCCTGTACCGTACACGCTACCTCAATGGCCCGCCCCCCTCATGTTCTGCAGTCAAATTTAGTTGGTAGATGTTTCGCATTTATCGAGATTTATCGACAGTTTCATTTGCTATAAATAAATTGCTTTAAAACTCATTTACTTGTAACTAGTTTTCAAGGTGACTTGCATGAAAAAATCCATCAATGAAAATGTAGCTTCGTGTATTTAATAGGTGCAGAATATAAAATATTGTTTATATAATAATATTAAAATTAATATTCCTCTAAATAACCCAATGTGGGACGCCCCCTGGCTAGATGGGGCGACGAACTGCATAAGGCGTCTGGCAGAGACTGGATGAGAAGAACCGAAGATCTGGTTCGGTGGTGGGCCTTGGGAGAGGCCTATGTCCAGCAGTGGGCTCTTACAGGCTGACGATGATGATAAAAAAATACTGTAAGTATTATATACGTTTGGTTATTGGACTTATAGACAAAGTGTGGGACATGCAATTATGAGATTTACTTTAATTTGTGGTGGGTTTGCGCTTGACCATAAATGATCAGAATAATCCTACTAATATTATAAATGCCAAAGTTTGGATGTTTGGATATTTGGATGTTTGTTACTCAATCACGCTTCAACCAATGGACAGATCGGGATGAAACTTGGCACACATATCGTTTAGGTCCTGGAATAGGACATGGGATAGTTTTTATCCCGAAAAAACATCTTATTCCTACGGGAAATGGATAATAATTTTCGATGTTCAGTTGTCCATGCGGCGAAGTCGCGGGCAACAGCTAGTTAAATCATAAATGTTTGTACTTACAGATTTTAAGTAACTAGATTTTTAATCTGATGTGAAATAAGGGTAACACAAATGAGCATGCAATATTAGAGGTCAGTTCATTTTCCGTCAGTCTGTAGACCACTACCGGGTGCGACGCCTTCGAAAATGCCAAAGTATTTCTCTAAATGACTAAAGAAATTAGAAATTAAACAGACCAAGACATTTTTAATGTGCGTGAATATAATTACTCTATACCTAAATTTACAGTACAGTACAGAACTTTGGACATTTTATAAGGAAGATTTGCCTCCTATCGCCTGATGGATTTTCTACCATCGTCTATAAGTACCATAGAATACCTACCTGGTAGTACTATTTCATAAGTAATCCTACTAATATTATAAACGCGAAAGTTTGTAAGTATGGATGGATGTTTGTTACTCTTTCACGTAAAAACTACTGAATGGATTTTAATGAAACTTTACAATAATATAGCTTATACATCAGAATAATACATAGGCTACAATTTATAAAGATATTGTGTGAATTGTCCAAAATATCAAGTAAGTAGGAAAAAATCTACCATCTGCGAGATATTCTGGCATGCGCTGCCAAAACCGCTAGAGTTACACATATGTAATGTATGATGGAAATGTTTATCTTAAATAGTCCTACAAAAAAGCTACTCGAAATACTAATCGTGCGAAGACGAAGTCGCGGGCACCAGCTAGTAATTAATAAAGTAAAGTAGTTTAGTAAGTTAATACTTATTGAAATAAACTGTAATAAAGTAACTTTAAATTTAATAAGATATAGACATACGAGTATGTATCTAAATACACTTGTTTAATCCTAAACTTTAAAAAAATCATGTGCATTGGAAATTAAGCAAATATTGGCCAATTCACAAATCCGGGACGAGCGTGTACAAATTGTACTAGGTAAGTTGTCTGTCTACACTGGGAATCGAACCAACGACCTCGAATCCAATGACCAAACCACTAGGCCAACAAGGCGGTCAAATTAAATAAATATATATAGGTATTGAAAAGCAAAACATCTAAACGAAAGGAACAGAATTCAAATCCTACACTTTACACAAATATTAATTATAATTCATGTCTCGTAAAATCATGAAATTAAACCCAACAAACAAAACGTCAAATTAAATCTATGGAACCTACAAATCTTGCGCCCCGACTTAATACAGAAATGCTAATAACCGACTCGGCTATTAAGAAATTTTATCTTTCAAAAGGCGTCCGAAAAAGACAGTTAATTTCTCGTGACATAAATAAAAATGGAACGAGAGAGGAGGATCGTCCCTCGGAGGGAAAAAAAATAACAAACATATCTCTCAAAGTAAGAAAACAAACAACGTATGTTAACATCTGTCGAGGCACGGGCGAATACAGTCGCGTGCTCGAGTTTTAAAAAAATGTCTTTAATTGGGCGCCAACTGGTTACATAACGTTAAGACTCAAACATCTTTAGAGGTGATTTCATTACCAGACGACGTTACAGCGGATTCTCTAATAAAAATTTGCTAGGACTGCATTTCTAATACAATGGCATCATTAGAATAGAAAACGAATGATTATGTGAAATTATAAGTAGGTATATTAGTTATTTAGTCAGCCCTGGTAATACTATTTTCATCTTACACAATATTTTCTTGTGTAGAATCGAATGAGGATTCGTTCAACATATTATACAAAGATTATAAGAAGTATGGAATATTCACATATGTATTCAGACAAGCAATTTAAGCACAAACTTCTCATCTACCTGGCGAATGACGCCATTGCAGTAGAAGCACAACAATATCGATAACTCAAAAGTCGACAAAATACAAAATGGAATTAGTACAACATTTTCATTCGAAAATCCTCGATAACGACATATGTTCATTACTATCGAAACAATGCTGCAAAATTTAATGAGGACAAGAGACAACGAAGATAGGCAGAACGCAGAAAAGCATATATAAATATTTACTTCACCGAAGTAATGCAAGTTGCAGTGCCAGGAGGATAACAGCAGAGTGGAGTCAGGCATGCTGTAGCGGGTTTGACAGTTTCCAAGATTATTTTCTCGTACCTACGAAAAAATCTCGGATAGTGTAAGTGACTTCTTGACACTAGATTAAGTTGTTGGCAGTAACTTTAATAGTCAGGTAACAGGAATCAATGCTAACGGTACGCAGTCTAGTACTGATTTGAGTGGTCTATATGGACATTATTCGTTTTCCCAACTCCGTTCCATCACCGGACTACCAGGCGTACTTCATACTTACGTAGTAGATATACCCCGTTCTCGAACGAAGCATTATACTTCATAATGCGAACTGCTAAGGAATGGAACTCACTACCAGCTTGGTTTTCCGGACAAGTAAATTTTGGATCTTTTTAAAGGAAGAATGAATCTTCTGGGTTAGCGCGCTTCACCTTAGGCCTCATCGTCACTTAACACCAGGTGAGTTTAAGGTCAAGCGTAAACCCATAAGGAATAAAAAAACTGCATAATGAAAAGTCTGTGTCCAGTAGTTGAAGTTATCAGGCTGATGCTTATGATATAGGAAATAATTTTTTTGTACGAGTTTAAATATGTAATCACGCCTGAACCAATAAACTTCAAGACTTTATCAAACTACATAACAAAGATTCCTAAAATTTCATATTATTTATTTGTTATGCAGACTTTTGGTTTTACGTTACGTTAGCTATGAATGCTTCTATCATTTCTGGTTAAAAATATTTGAAAGATGTTGAAGAATTTCCACTCAGCTAGTTAAAGCGATTTTCTCTCCATTATTCGTGTACGTTATAAATTCGTGGCTTGTGTTCTAACCAAAATTACCTTTGATTACTCTTACGGAAACGTTCCTTCAATCGCTGAACAAATAGGTATTTTGTGGACTCAGATGTGAAATAAACTACGGAGAAGAAAACCGGGTCTGAGAGACATTTTCCGATATACCAGAACGCTTTGGTTTTGGCGAACGATCTGAAGCATGAGGAGGATGGGAAGAGGAGTGGGGGATGAGGGTGGAGGTTTATGTTGGACCGATATCTAATCAATTTGGCGGTTTACACAGACATACAAATCCAAAAATTAAGATTATGTACCTACCATCACTGCTGTTAAAATCCAGTTAAATGTGATAAAAATAACCTTTGTGTCAAACTACATTAAGTCAAAAACAAATTAAACGAATATTAGTTCTAATGCTCTATGTTTAAACATATTGGGCCCGATTCTGAAGAAACACATTTAAAATTTGACAGCGCTAAAATTGGTTTCGTCTTTATCTTCGTAATACTGTGTGACAAGGATAGCAACAGTTTTAGTGCTGTCAAATTTTTACGCTGTGCCTTCAGAATCGAGCCCATTATCAATGCAAAAAAAGCATAAACGCTATAACCCACGTCGATGTAGATCCAGACCATTCGACTTAAATTTTATTTTTATGATTTCGAATTTGCCATAACTAAAATGTTACAGCGTTTATGCTGTTTTGCTGCAATATAGACCGCGTAAAACGTTAACTCCACGACTGTACCGAATGCTTGAAATTCAATACGTCAGTGTTGATTGCAGTTAATTATAAATCCGTCTCCCTCTCATTGTCTATACTATTTTTAAACACCTCATGGCTTCACAAAGCATTAGCTTCTTTATTAATACAATTTAAAGTTCAATTTCCTTGGTTGATTTTGGGTTCTTTACGGTGCAACGATCCTAAATCAAATCGAAATCAGTATTTAAAGGGAAAGCGCCTTTGAAAGCATTACTTCCGCCAATAAAACACTTTGTCCGGTTTTTGTTGCAGTCGAGCTTAAATATTTGATATTTGTTAAAAGTTTTAAAACTCAGTTTTGAGATACATAACTTTATTATTTTATTATAGAGGTTAAGAATAGCAAAAAAAGGTAGGAGTAAGATTATAGACTTCTAGTACGGAGTACGTAATATAGATTTTATAAACAACTTCCACACCCACTCCCCTTTTCCCACGCCCACGCCCACTCCCACGCCCACGCCCACGCCCACGCCCACGCTAACTCCCACTCCCACTCCCATTCCCACTCCCACTCCCACTCCAATTCCCACTCGCAGCTCCAAATGTAATCCAAACTCATCGCAATCTGAATAGTACGGAAATACTATTATATGCAATATATTGCATACTAATCTACCTACTAATGTACCTATTTGAAATTAAAAAATGTCTATAACTTTTTATTGAGGTAGCCGATTGCGATGAAATAAAGACTAACAAGTTAAACCTATGTATTTGTGAAAAGTCCATCAAAATCCGTTCAGTAGTTTTTAAGTGTTTTTAAGTAGTCTAAGGCAGAATTTGACGTCAAAAAGAGAATAATGTATTCCAATTTTGAAAATAAATATTTTGATTTTGAAGTGATTCGTGCACAAACTGACAAAAATTCCAAAAATGATTGAAATGTGTTCTATTACTTATCCTTAGACCCTTCAATTTTTTTTGCACAGACACGCGATGTTTACGATTTTATTTATTAGATATCGGATTTTTGCGAACCCTGATACACACAAAGTACATATAGATACGTCCATTTGAACCACTCAGGTCCCTCAATGTCCTCAATACATAGTTACAAACCACTAAGCCGCCATTGGTGTTAAATACAATGTCGCACCCTGAATCAATATTATTAAGATGACCCACCCTGCCTATCCCTTCCATATAAATATTTACATTTAATTTTAAGAGGATCTTGATTCAAAGGTGATGCTTAATTAATTTTATGCTAAACCTTGATTCTCGTAAGCGCTGTCCGTGAAAGGTCCTAAGAAGTGACCTTTTCATAAAAAGAGTTAAATTTGTTAACTACCCGTGGAATTTGGTCGAAATGTCGGGCAAAGGTAAATAAAATTCGCGTATAAGACCCGTATATAATCTAATAAATAAAAACGTTAACTTCGCGTGTCTGTATATTTAATATAGGTATTTGTAAAAAAAATTAGGCTTTAATAAGAAATAAAAGTTCTTTTTGAAGTCACTTTAAGATCTTTTTGATTTGTTTTTCTGTTAGTTTAGATTAGATTTATTTATTTCACTTTTACATCTTAAAAGTTCAATTTTACATGTCATTCTAATATGGTAAAAGGGATCGTCATAAAATAAAATAATGTACAAAATATAAATTACGATGTCAACAATTCAAATAACGTCACAGTATATAACATACTGTCTATGTCAGTATATAATATTAAAATAAAAAATTCAAAATACACTTGGTATTAAAGTATCCCAAATTAAATTAAACGTGAGAGGGCCCCAATAATTTTTTTTGTTAATTTTTTTTGTTTGTTTGTTTGTGCACGCCTCACGTAGAAACTACTAAACTGATTCTGATGGAGTTTTCAAAAAAGAATAGGGCTTATTTCGGAGTAACATTTACTTTCATCGCAATCGGCTTACACAATCAATTTCAAAAATGTGCATAACGTTAGTATACACTATACAAGAAAGAAGTTTAATACTCGGCGGAATTCAGATTGCGATGAGTTAGGAGTATATTTAGAGGATAAGAGGTGTCGGTGGCGGTTGGTGCGGAAGTGAGAGCGGGAGCGGGAGCGAGATCGGGAGCGGGTGGGGGAGTGGAGAATAATTCCGTAGTCCACGCGAGCGGAGCCGCGGGCATTACTAGTCTATATTAAGAGTTAACAGTGAACTAATTAATGACCTTTGATAAAATGAGCAAGGGTTACCAAAACACATTTTGATTTTACTTGTGGGAATAATTGTAACGTTATGAAATAATATTTGTCCTCCCGAATTCACTCGCGATTTTCATTTTAAGGGTTTTCGCTGTTTTATTTTCCCATGGTAAAAAATAGACAACATTGCTCTCTCAACATCTTGCAGGAGCACAACCCTCTCTCATCTGCCGGAGACAGACGGAGAATTTGGCCTACGCTCCCCGCGCTGGCCAGACGAGTTGGGGAGGCCTGATTGATGTTTTATAATGTATTCCCTTAGTCGCCTTGTACGACATCCACGGGAAGAGTTGGAGTGGTCCTGTTCTACTCTACCGGAAACCACACGGCGCACTTACTTAATACGCAATTAATATTTCAACGAAATTTCAGGCATTTTGGATATAGACTCTGCGTTTCATATAGCATTTATTTTATTTAGCAGTGAAATACCAAAAATACCGCATTTATTTATGTTTTCACATGATGCTCCGGAGCTTTTGTGAAAGAGCTCGAGCAGCTGCAATGTAATTCGTTATGGCACGTTGATTCCGAAATATTTTTTATATTTCATTGAATATATGTTAGGTTCTGTCAAAAGCTTTGACGTAAGCTTTTGAAACAGGTAAGATACTCTTATAAAAAAATCATTTTACCCTAGTTTGTACTTAAAAGTATTTTCTGACTGTATGCTTCTCTTGGCGCAAGTGAACGCCTGATTCTCAGTCTTCGCTTTAGAAGTAATTTAGATTCTAGAAATCATAGTTACCACATTGAAGGGTAACTCAATTATGTGTATTCAAAAGGTTAAGCTCATAAATGATATCTTGATTGGATTGGTATCACAAGATTTAGACATAACAAAAAGGTCTTAGCAGATTTTAAGGTCGTTGATGTGCTGGACATTCTGCTGTTGCGTAGTGTGCGCAAAAATGAAAAGAATTGGTTCGCTGGTTCTTTTGGAAAATTCTTTATTAACAACTGACTACCAAAACATAAATGACAAAGATAGAAAAACAATATTATAAAAGAGGTGCGATTCTGCACAATCGCAATGAGATATTTTCAAGTAGATTTTTAAACGGAAGTAATACCAGTTCTAAACATTAAAGAATACTGGCAAAAGTGCTTGAAACACGGCCATAAAATTGTTTAAAAATAATTTTATCGACAGAATTTGACATTGTCCATGGAGTTTTCACTTAGTCTGAGGAGTTTTCGAGTTCTATTGATAATAATAGATAATAGTTAGGTTCAGAGATCGGATCGACTTTGAAAACTAGGCGTCTGAAAAGATCCCATATGTGGGATAATCTGTAGTCACACATGAAGGCAACCCAACAATGGGAGGGCATGTCTACCACGTCACTATCGAGCACTCAATAGAACTGCTTATGGTCTGGAGACCGATTGCATGTTATCAAAATATCATAGAAAAAAAGAGATCGGAATTAGATAGTCTCATTTATGTACTTGAGACGAAAATATGGCATATATGGCTAACATTAATATGGACATTCCGTTTCTCCGAATTTTATTAACTGTTTTAATGAAAATCCCGGGACTCTTAGTAGTCATGATCATCATGTCTAGACGTCCACTGCTGGACATAGGTCTTCCCCAATGAACACCACCACACCCGGTCTTCCGCCCTCTGCATCCAGCCGCTACCGGCCACTTTCTTCAGGTTGTCGGTTCACCTGGCGGCGGGGCGTCCCACCCTGCGAGTGCCGATCCGCGGTCTCCACTCCAGAACTCATCTGCCTTGGCCGTCGGTTCCGCCGCCTTTGCACTCTTAGTAGTAATAATTAAAAAAATATATATTAAGAAATTAAGAAAAGATAATTTCATATTATTTGTATTTTATTTTACTGGTAAGCGGGAGGCGATAAACGTATTATAGGCAACGATCTCTATGTACTACTAGATGGAGCGTTCCAAACAATTGCTCTGTTCAACGCAAGTAGCCACAACTCTTTCACATTCACAATGAAATTTGTAGAGAACATTTAATTATTACTAAATATTGACGCTACGGTTAAATAATGTCAATATTTAGTAAATAATTAAATGTTCTGAGTAGTAACTGCACAAGTTTATTTGTGAATGTGAAAGAGTTGTGGCTACTTGTGTGGAACAGAGCGAATGTTTGGAATGCTCCATCTAGTAGTACATAGAGATCATTGGTTAAAGGTAGTTTATTAAATGAGCGATGTGAAATTAAATGAGTGATTTGGAATCAAATGAGCGATGTGGAATTAAATGAGTGATGTGGAATTAAATGAGCGATGTGGAATTTCTATATTTATATTACTGTATGGGTTTAGTGCATAAACTACCTACCTTTTCGATACCTGGTTATGTTCAATACAACGCCATCTAATTGCTAACATTAGCAACTTAAGTTCAGTACCTACTGAAAAATAGCTCATTCCAGCAAATTAGAAACACTAAACAAAAGGTGTCAAATTGCTTAATCATCCGTCTTGTGAAGGCGAAGCTCATTTCGGATTTGTATTCGGACTGTTCCATTATTTTCTTAATAAATCGACGTCTTTTGTCTGCGACAGTCGCAAGGACGAAGGAATAACGATTAATAAAGACAAAGATTTGTCTTTTGATTTTTTATTAAGGACTATCGGGCCGCGCTGCGCAAATTAATAAGCTTTTAAAGTATATTAGACTAACTCATACCCATACCAGAGATAATATTTTTGACGATCTCCGTGGCGGAACGGGGTAGCTCTCGGACTGCCACGCCGGAGGTTGCGGGTTCGAATCCCGCTAGGGGCAAATGTTCGTATGATGAATATGAATGTTTGTACCCAAGTCTTGGATGTTTATATATTTATTTAAGTATGTGTATCCGTTACTAGTAACCATAGCACAGGCTCTGCCTAGTTTGGGACTGGATAATTGGTATGAATGTCTGACATATTTATGTATTTATTTATTATTTATAATATATTACTAGGTACTTAAACTCATTTATTTCAACCTTTTGGGACATTGAGAACTCTAGGCTAAGTCGACATTGTTCTGTTTACATTTTAAAAAAAATGTTTTATATTTGTTTCACACATGGCTGGCGTTAAGGTTTTTTTTTGAAAAAACATGGCAAAGAGCGACCAGTTTCTACATTATACAATTAAGCTGCGGTAAAGTGGCATTATCAAACAACACAAAGTATAATTATAAAGAAATATCAATAGCCGTGTGGGATCCGGTAGAGTAGAATAGGACCACTCAAACTCTTCCCGTGGATGTCGTACAAGGCGACTGAGGGAATACATTATAGAACATCAATCAGGCCTCCCCAACCCGTCTGGCCAGCGCGGGGAGTGTAGGCCAAATCCTCTGTCTGTCTCCGGCAGATGAGAGAGGGTTGTGCTCCTGCAGTGGAGACAAATATAACCTGATGATGATGATGATGATCAATAGATGCATTACCGAGGAGTCAACATAATATGCATAGTTAAAATACAACATAATATCATAACTATGTCAGCTTGTAAACAACTGTAAAGGCATTTATCCAAAAGAGGTGGTGTAGTGGTAACATATTTATGTTTATAGATTCCAATCCATGTTGATTTAAACTACCAGAGGACATTTTAAAAATTACAGACGGAAAGTTTAACAGGCAAAATATCACTTGTTGCAAGTAAATATATAAAAAATAACCGATTTGTATGGATTCAAATCTTTTCTTTCAATCTATTAATCATATATTTATTTGTGACCATAGTTAAAAATATGGTGTTAACAAAGGTAGTGTGGCAATCTATGTATCCATGCGGCATGCATATTCATAACTTAATAATAATGAGCATGCAGAAATGAACAGTATGTCAATTAATTAGAATTAAACGACGAATTATAAAAGAAATGGAGAGTACATCAAAAACTGTTGTCATTCATGAATTCGTTAAAGTGTAGTATGATTTTTCTACTAAGAATTTAAATAAATAACTCCTGTATCCATTCATATGATTGCAGTCTCGTATAGGTTTCGGCTACTTATTATAATAATGTATACTCCATATAGTCTTCTACTTGACTTTCAAAGTCAAGTAGATCACCTACCAGCCACCCCTTTCATAAATATATCTGTATTCTTTTATGCTCTTTACTTTGCTATCAACTAATCTGTCATCCAAAGATTGCTTAGCAAAAGATGAATCGATTCCTCAGCTAATTTTCGATATTTACCAATTTACCACCTTAAATCAACATAATAAGCTCTCATAATAATGTTTTAATCGCTGTAGCCAAGACTGTATTTACTGGTAGATTAAACACTTATTAACTCCAACGCGTTTCGCTGTAAAAGTATCTCTTTCAGATTTATGTACATTTTAATTGCTCCTTCACACAAGATTTCAGCGTTACAAACACCCCTTACGAATCTATTCCATCCCTCTCTATTTGGACCACACGCAACCTGCAACCCTCGAAAATTGTCTGCTATCTCTGTCTCCATACCCCGCCGGCACGGAGCAAATCCCTTCCCTTATGTAAGTCAGTGCTTTTCCCCCGACCGTCGCGAATGGACGCGCGTCGTGTCGGTCCTGAAATAATTCCGAAAATGCCGAAGCTCGCCCCACGCTTTACAAATTTAATAGCCAGTGACAATTTCTGTGATCTAAACGAACTTGTTTAGGAGGAAAAAAATAAAAATGACAGTGTAGTTTAAAGTGATGCGTTAATGCAAATAAATCATGAACGGAAACGATGTGCCAAAGCAAAATTTCTTTAAAACTTACGCGGCAGGATTAAAAAAAGATTTATCTCGGAAAACAACAGAGAATTCTTGGTTTATTTTGGAAGCTTCCTATATACATTATGCTGTGGGCTTTAATCCATGGCGCTCTGACTAAAGTCTCTATGGCAAGATTTATAGCCAACGGTCCTTTAAAATAAAAATAGCTCAACTCTTAGGGTAGTTTAATATATGACGAGACATTCATTCTAAAGGCTGAAGAGTGTCATTCAGATATTTGTCAACGGGTTAATTACGAACTGGAATAAATGTTGACAGATTTAGTGGAAGCAGGTAGAGTTGTCAAGACAGATAAGTTGTGACACGATGCTTTCCCGTCTAGCAATTAGGAGATAATTTATGTTTATTTTCAAGCTAGAGTAATTGAAAGCCTGTAAAAAAGACGATAGTTTTTAAAGTGACGATGAAACGAAGAAGAGTGTCAAATTAAAAAGTTGTAAGTGTAAACTTAGGAATATAAATAGAAGATACAAAATGGCAGGAAATTCTAAGAAGATTAAAAGGCATTCATACATCCTGAATGCCATACTCCTGCTCGTGTCAATGATATATGGTAAGTGGATGATTTCTTTATTAATAACATCACAACACTACGTCATTTTGAACTAGGATTCCTAACGGAATACTACGAATTATGCAATGGTATAGAAAACAAAATATGTCTGTTCCCAGACAGAAATAAAAACAATCACCAATGTCGTTCGTTGCAAACTTAACCCTTTAATATGCAGTAATATTCGGTATTCTTTGACTTTAGGGCATTTTGTGAAACGAAAAATGATTGGGTAATTGTTATTTTTCTGAGGGGGCAGAACGCTGCATTTTTTCATCATCAGTTTATCAGTTTCCACTGCTGTATATGGGTTTTAATATATATATATATTATATTACCCAGCACTAGTGTGACTATTATTACTCACATTCAACAATATCATATACCATATTCATATTCCAACAATATCGCTGTTGCCACTACTTTCGTAATAGTATCAAATTATATCACTTGTAATGGAAAAAGGATTTGCTGATTAGTTTTCTTTTCTATATTTTGCTATTATAATAAATACATAATTTATAACGAGCTCTTCTCGTGTCATTTCATAACAAATGTTATTGGTATAATACTTTCTCCAAGATAACAAATATGCCTATTACGTACAAACAGGAAAAAGAAAATAACTAGAAGGAGAAAAAATACGATTGACTGGCCTTGTTTATTGAGTATTAAATATTGTTTTTTTATGTACTGGACTGTATATTTTTATTGAAAGGAAACAGACAACTGTTAAGATAAACATATTATTTATCAAGGAACTTATAGAAATATGCTGTTCACACCTCACAGAAATTGTTATTTTATTAATACTAAGGTAAAACGTTAGATGTGCCAAATATATTTTTAAACGAGCATTATTTAAACAAGTTTCTTAGACCTATACTTACAAATCAGTACTATCACCATGTCATCGCCAAACATCAATGCTTGAGCTGGTTTAAATGGTGGGAGAGCCTAACTTGAGGCAATGCACATGAGGCATTCTTACATAGTCCTCAGGGTCGATATACCCTTCTAGCCTTTTTGCTGCAGATTTATGGGCGACAGTGACTGCTTACTATCAGATGGCTGTATGTCCATTTGCCACTTTAGATTTTATTGTTTACCTTTAGGGTATATTCTTTTGCACGCCATTCCTGTCTATTAGTGTGGCCTATCTGTCTCCTATTACCTTCACAATGTAATCCGGCTATTGGGACGATGGTTGGCCCATATTCTATATTCCAATACGTAACAATAACACTGTTAAATTTAATTCTTGTAGGTACTTACTTATCACATGTTTCTAGAAATATCTTAATTTATTAAAATAGTAGCAGTTAGTATTGTTTATTTAGTTCGAATGTCATTTGAATCAATTTTATCAACCTGAGGGGTCATCATCGTATCATATCAGCATTGAGACGTCTACTGGACAATGGCTTTCTCCAATGAACTCCACCATAAAATCCTTTTAATATTGTCGCTGCTCATGGGGGATCTCTTCGCATAATGGGCAACCTGGGCAGATTGTCCATCGAGGCCTCGAACCGGTGACACTGCTGCCCGTCCCCGGTCTGTGGTATTTATGGCCTAGTGAATGATTGAATGGTTATACCGCCATTGTCGGTCGCCTGAGACTCGTTGGTCAATCAGTACAGTTCAACACGTTCAGGACAGGTTGGCATTTGGAGCATCGGATGTCTTTGCGCTCCCTTACAACAGTCATTATTAAATAATTTTTGAGCCTCTTTTTTATAAGTATCCTTAACACTTTCAGAAAAAGATGCGTTGTAAATATTTATATGAAGATTAGCTTTTGCCCCAATTACCTAGCAGATTTCATGTAGTTCGTTAAGTCGTCGCGATGAAAGTGGATCAAACAAATATACAAATACATTTTATCATTTGCATAATGTGGAATTATTATTTTAAACAAGGTAGAGCAGAGTAGATTCTACAATATCTCTGTGAATATTGAACACTCCCGTTACTCCGGGCTTGCTATAAATTTTGCACGCTACCAAATGTTTGCTGATTTGCAAGAGAATTTCTCCATATATTCTCGTGTCTTATCTTCGGTATCCTTTATATTCTCTCTACATTATTTATCTTCTGGCGAGATCATTATTTTACATTGTCTCTAAAATTTTCCTTTATTTTTCACATAGATTCCGCCCCGCGGCGTTGCCCGATTTAAAATAAATTACCCTGAGTTATTATCAAATTCATACAATATGAAAATCCTCATTTCTTAAAAATATTTACTAACAAGCTGTACCTTTATAATTATAGGTATTACCTGTACCATTAGAATCCTAATACTCTTGAGTAAAAACTTTTACATGCACGATTTTTTTATATCTAAGTCTGACCTGTTCAGCTTTGTTGGCAGTTTGTTTGTCTCTTGTGCAATATGCATACGGTCCCAGATTAAATATCTTTTGATTGCATGTAAGCAACATTTTGTCGCATTTTGGACGCTATCCTTCGTATGTGTTGTTTTCTTTTGCACTTTGGTTCACAACAAGCTAGCTGTGTGACTCGGGAAGTCACTTAGACTATTCTATCCCTAATCCCCAATCTATCATATCCCCAATCATCCCATGGATATCGTCCAGGCGACTAAGGGATTGCACCAGGGATTAGCATGGACCTGTGTACATTAAGATCATTACTGCGATCACCAATCCGCCTGCCAAGCTTTGTAATTTTGCCAAATCCCCTAATGGACAGCCCACCAAAAGTGGCATTTTCTATTGCAGAGACTTGTGTTCAGAAGAGGATGTATTTTGGATGATGATGATCACAACAATATCTAGTGGGAGGATTGTAGATTTTATCTATTGACGGATGCAAAGTAATTGAAGTCATCTATAGATAGTAATGTTTTTATTGCATTAATGTGCATAGAATTCTCTATTCTGTGTCATATTTAAAACAAAACGTAAAAAAGATGTTTAAATAGTAATATTAATAAAAAAAATTACTCACCTCCTGACAAAGACAAATTCTTAAAAAAAAAATTGTAGATGACTTTATTTAGGTACTATGCTGCGATAAATTTTTGACCATACAGCATTACTGTAGCCGGTTTTAGTACAGGCATACGAGGCATTAGTCCTTAGGCTGGTAATGCATTTGTGGCCATCGAACTGTCGTTTAAATGCTGCAAATTAATGGGTGACAAAAACCGCTTACCATCAGGAGGTCTGTCTGTCCGTTTTCCATTTCAGACTGTAGAAAAGGGGTTGTAGAACTCCCAAATGCTAACCTTATCTGTAATCTCTATGTATTTATTATTATAATCATTCGAGTTGGGGTTATTTCAAGGTCAGAGTCTAAATTTTGTATCACAGCGACCATTTCTGGTCTATTGCGATCGCCGCTATTCCATGTTAAGCTTTGCAGCAGTTAGAAACTGCACAATGCTTTTAGCACTGAGTTGTTTTACTTCGTCAGGGTGAAGAAGTAGTTACCCAGGTGGATATTTGAAGAAGTAGTTACCCAGGTTTTTCATTTACTCCTCAGTGGGCCACACTCGTACAGGACACATCTCTGTGTACCTGGCAGGCTAGGCTCTTTCGACCAAACGAGTGTTATAGTCTCCTAACTGATACGTCCAAGCGTTTAACCACGATTTAGTCAAATACGCATTGGCAAACAGACAGAGATATTTTCATGTAAAGGATAATTAAAGCGAAATAGCTCAGCTTCTTCGCTTCAAAACAGAGTACATTGTTGAACATATTGAAACCCTTACTCTTGACGATAACTCACCAACCTCGAGGGAGGACTAAGGCGGTTAATTGCTTCCTCCGGTAATTATGCGGAGTAATCCAAGCCTCTTCTATTGTAATCACTTCGGGCGACGAAACGCATTAAACTTAACTGGTGGGGGTAATGGAATAATTCCGATGAAATATGCACTTGTTCCAATAAACCTTAAAGATCTGATAGGCTAAGATTTCTTATTGTATATAGTTGAAATAAATCTGGTATGAGTTAATTGCCTTGGAAACACTTGTTGGTTCCGTAGAGAGTTCAGATCAAACAGCGGTAATTACAATTCATGTCCTTGAATATTTACTGTAGGTACTTACTTTCAGAATGAAACTTAAAAACTCTTACCAAAATGAAAAATGTCTTACCTCTTTTCTTTCAATAAGTACCTAAAGATTGGTAGATATTTTTTCGTAAAAATATGTTCAAATCTTAGTCAAATTAGGTTCGGGAAACATAATCTTGTCCCAGGCTTAAACTTCCGACCTCACTAATGTAAGGTGAGCGTTCCCAACAAGGCAACCAAAACTAAACATTGTTCTAGGGAGAATTGTGAAACTTCTAAATATAATATTTCATTTAGATGTGTTCACTTTAGAACTGACTAAACTTCGTAGTTAAATCCATAGTTACGTTTATTTGTCATCAATTGTGAACAAGAACGGGCCCAAAATAAATCCTTGGTGAACTCTCATTACAAATTTCGCAAACTTGTAAATTGTTCGATAAGTTTTAAGTAGGCACTAAGTTTCGTAGACTTACAAAACTAATTTCAGATTGAATTTTGTTGAACAAGCGTAACAAGGCAGTGGTACCG
Source organism: Esperia sulphurella (assembly GCA_947086405.1). Taxonomy (NCBI): domain Eukaryota; kingdom Metazoa; phylum Arthropoda; class Insecta; order Lepidoptera; family Oecophoridae; genus Esperia; species Esperia sulphurella. The sequence continues at coordinate 16,618,668 of OX352261.1, forward strand.
TGTAAGTACAAGGATATTATTTTTATATAAGTATACCTATTATAACATTTATATTTTATCTAGGAAAATATATTTTTCCTGGAATTAGGTTCAAAGATTCTTTGTTCTCATTAGGACAATGTTACTTACCTATATGAAAAGAAAAATACAGCTAGATGAATTTTTTTTAGTTCGCACCGCACAGAGGCAACACAATTTCTATTCTAACGCATTCATTTCAGTAATTTACTCACCACTGACGCGCAATTTTAAGTACCTACATGTTCAAAACTTCAGATCAATTGATCCAGCTTTTTACATTTATCAAGCGGACATACAGACGGATGGTTTGGTGCCCATTATGATTTAAAAAAAAATGTCTCACACGATTTAAAAATGATGAATTAATAGGACCGAAAACATTATCAACGGATCAGAGATATGTTCAAATCAAGTATTAAATAGAGTTAAGAGTAGTAGAATAAAGTATACCTAGTTGTCAATAGAGTAATTAAATAACAGAGCTAACTTAATTTAAAAGATCTAGGTATCATTGAGATGATAATGAAATGAGGATATAGAGGTCTATACCTAGCCATGGAGGTCACCAGGTTATTGATATACATGATGCTGATGATAAAATAAATGTAAAAACAGCACTAAGTTTAAATAACAATAAATAAATAAATATCTCAGACATTCACACCAATTATCCAATCCCAAACTAGGCAGAGCCTTTTTTATGGTTACTAGATAACGGATAGGCATACTTAAATAAATACATAAACATCCAAGACTTGGGTACAAACATTCATATTCATCAAACGAACATTTGCCCCTAGCGGGATTCGAACCCGCAACCTCCTACTGGCGAATACACTATGGGCCCATCCGTTAACAACAGACATCCGAGCAAAAAAAGGATTTCTACTTAGTTCTGCTGACGCTGAAGAAGTGGCTTATCGAGCAATCTCTTCATAACTTCGAAGGGTTATTTTTTTTCAATTGTAATTATTTGTTGCCATGTGGTTCCTAACTTAGAATAGGGCGACCGCAAAATTTTCCTGTGGCTGTCGTCAAGGCGACATAGGCGATTGCACCAGGGACGCGCAGCAACATTCTCCTGTGTATATTAAGATCATTACTGCGATCACCAACCCGACTGCCAAGCGTAGTGATTATAGTAAATCCCCCAATGGACAGCCTACCAAACGTGAAATTATATTGGGGAGTGTTATGTTCAGCGTAGACGTATTTCGGCTGATGATGAATATATTGTTAAATAATAACAAAACTATTGTTTATTTCATTATTATGTTTTTAAATTGACCGTCTCGTTGGCCTAGTGACTTGATCATTGGACTCTAACGCCAGAGGTTGTGGGTTCGCTTCCCACTGGGGACAGATAAATTTGTACAAGTTGGTCCCGGTCTGGATGTTATATTTGTGAATTTTCCTATCCTTGTTTATTTCCCATAGCACAGGAGAAAATCCTAGTTTGGGATTAGACAAGTGTAGGTATGTTTATGTATATTATGTAATATATATTTAATTTTCATATAAATCATATGTTTATAAAATTATTGACTTGCAATCTGTTGATTACCAATAATTAATGAATGACTATGTCTGCTTTAAGGTTGAACATTTATAACAAAATTAAACAAGCTACCTATTATAGAACTCAAGCAGCAATACTCAATTTATTTTCCCGTAAAATAATTTCTAAGTCACTCCAATATAATGGACGATTTTCAAAACTGGAATCTGGCTTCATAATTGAGTTCCGTGTAAATTAAATTAGTGAACAAATTTCCTCTCGCGTTGGAAAATTCAAATTCGAAACCTGAAATTTTCAAACCAACCAACTAATAAAACTATTTAACTGATTGCTTAGAAAGAATTTTAATACCAAGTTGATTTTGGTTAATTTGTTGGTCTCAAATTTGATAACCATCATTAGCCGAAATGCGTCTATTGCTAAACATAAAGCCTCCCCAATAGAATGCCACTTTTGGTGGGTGACGTGTATAAATGTACCAAATCGTACTCATTAAAGGATTTGGATTTGAAAAAAGCTTCACTATCCGTTTTGACGGATCCCAAAAAAGAATGCACATTGTTATCCAGCCGACATCATCATCAGCCTATATACGTCCACTGCTGAACACAAGCCTCCCCAATAGAATGCCACTTTTGGTGGGCTGTCCATTGGGGGATTTGCCATAATCACCACGCTTGGCAGGCGAATTGGTGATCGCAGTAATGATCTTAATATATACAGAAGAACTCTGTTGCCCGTCCCTGGTGCAATCCCTTTGCAACCTTCAAGATACCCACGGGAAGATGGGGGTGGCCCTATTCTAAGCCGGGAATCATATGGTTGGTAAAACAGTTACAAAAACATAGTTTTCCGTATACTTTGAAGAAATTTATCCGAGGTGTCTATATTCTATTTGATTCGCTTTATGATATGTTAGAGAATTAAAAATTAGAACGCGTATTCTTTAAAATTCTCTTAATATTTACCGGGGGCAATCAACCTTCAAACTCTGAAGGTTGACTAAATCCACTAACTTATTCCGAAAGTTTTGTTCAGCGGGTTGTATGTCATTGACTAATGTAATTTATGGTTTCTTATTATCAGAACATGGTTGTCTAGATTTTTGAATATTTATTTTTTGAATTATGTATTCAGAAGCTCAACTTAAGTCGAATAAAGTACTTTCTAATTGTTTAAATTATTTAAGGAACTAATTCTAAAGTTATCTTCACAATCAAAAGTAATAGGGAAGGCAACTGTCAAAGTTGGCCCTAACATAATTGATTTAAAACCAACAGATTTTCAACTCAAACTCGTAAGATTTAGGATGTATTTTCGTTTTAAGTCACAAGAAACAAAGCTTAAAGTGTTCTACGGTAATCAAGTTAATAATAAAATTTCTTGAGTATTTTGAAGGAAATTTTGTCGCGAATTTTGAAGCGAGCTCAATCTCGAGCCATTTCGCCAATGATAAAGATTTATGTGTTTAAATTTTGCATAAGGCTACATCGTGTGGATAGCTGAATGCAAGCGCATACAAAGTGCTGATTTTCTAGAATTGGATAAAATAATAATAAATATCAGTAGTGTATAAGTACATATTTTAAAATTCTTCATCATCAAGGATCGGAATTAGGTGTCCGTTTTATGTACTTGCGACGAAAATGTGGCACGAAAAATAAATATGGACATTCCTCTTCACAGGAATTTATTAATCGTTTCAATCAAAATCCCGGGACTCATATCTAATTAAGAAAAGATAATTTCACATGTTTTATATTTTAATTTAAATAGTCATAATCTTCGCATATTCCGTTAAAAAGATTAGAGAGTTGACAGATATAGCTACAGCAAGACTTGTATATTTTAGCTACTTTCACAGTCTTATGTCTTATGGCCTCTTGCTCTGGGGTCGTGCCGCTGATATCGATTCTATATTCATTTTACAAAAAAGAGTAATAAGATCTATTTATGGGCTTCGTAGTCGTGATTCTCTAAGAGAATTATTTAAGGAAATAAATATAATGACGGTGCCATGTCAATACATATTCGCTAACATTATGTTCGTTAGACAGAACCTTTCTTCACTCAGCTTAAATAATGAGAGACATAATTTAAATCTTAGAAATAATAATAAAATTCAAATACATCGTTCTAGATTGTCTAAGATCAATAATTCTTTTGTGGGGCTGTGCGTGCGTTACTACAATAAGGTTCCGAATGAAATTATTAACTTGTCTGAACAAAAATTCAAATCTTCTATAAAAGTTAATCTGTGCAAGAAAGCCTACTATAAGTTAGATGACTACTTAAATGATAAAAGTCCATGGAGTGCTTGATGGCTCAGCATAGGTAGACTTAATGATTGTAATAAGATAAATCAAAGGTAGGGCCCTATGCCGTTGGGTTTGTTGCCACTTCTTCCCTTCGGTTATACAGGTGGAAGTGGAGTAGTTTTAGGCAGAATTTGACGTCAAAAAGAGAATAATGTATTCCAATTTTGAAAATAAATATTTTGATTTTTATTAATATTTAATTTTATTATTTATTTTATTTATTAACCAATAAGAACATAGTTTACATGTTTCCGGTGCAACAAAAACCAGACTTGGTTTGTCTGTGCACCGCGACGACTTACAAACAATTTAATAATCATATTACGTGCTAAGCTATCTATCTATCCATCTTAGTACATTGTATAATTAGTGACAACTGTCGAGATGTTATATTTGTGAATTGTCCTATCCTTGTTTAATTCCCATAGTACAGGAGAAGATCCTAGTAAAGGATTAGACAAGCGTAAATGTATTATTACATTTTACTAACTTCGTCCACATGGTATAAGTCTTTCTCTCTCGCAGGAAAAGTTTCGTCGCCTATCTTGAAGAGAAAAACTCCTTACTATACTAGATTATTATCTATGAATATTTAATCTCCTTTTTATCATTCAACATGCGTCGGATAATCTTTTACTTCCAATATCATAGTACTGAATTTTCTCTCTGTGCTATTCGATTGTTGGACCCAGGACAAAACTTTCCATTTACGTACTGAGAAACAATTCCGTTGTAATACGAGTACATTTGCCCTCGTTTCAATTTTCGCCGGTTGTAGTGTAGGTAATTAGTATTCGAGTCCGGCCACAGGAACTTGAATTAAAAGTGCACGGGAACATTTCCATTAGATCCATTTAGTTACCACACGCTTCCTCGCAGTTACCTATCGGGGTCACTGCTTCTGCACTATTAAATTTTGTAACTCGCTTTAGTACATGGAGTGTAGAGTCAGTTGCTAACTTTGTGATCGTTTTAATTTAGTACTTTAGTACATTACTAAAGACTTAATAAAACTCGTCATCTGTTCGTATCTGATGAAGAGATGGAACGTCGACTTAACACGAGACGAATGGATTTGCAGAAGGTTATTGTGCCGAAGTTAGTTGTAGTTAAACATAGCCCACGAAATCAGGCAGTGATATTGTTCAACAAGATGCCTAAGGAATTGAAAGAGGAAAAAAGACCAAGTAGGTACGTTTAAAAGGAAATAAAGGGGACCTTTATTGAAGAAGTGTTGCTATACTGTTAATGACTTTTAAAATATTGATGTAAATTCGACATTTAATTTGACATTTGTTATTATGTACAATTGATGATATTTTTTTAATTTATTACTTGGTTTATTTGTTTTTTTTTTCTATCGTAAATACTGTATGATGCTTTTTGTTTTAGTTGAGTTTTATTTTAATTTATTTTTGTTTATGAAAAAATAAATGAAAAAAATATGAAATTATTATCTGTAGTTATTTTAATGTCCACCAATTTTTACTTGTAAATGTTGTGTTACATTATTTTGTTCAATTCAAGTTTTTCTATGATAAGTTTCGGTTTTTGAAGAATATGATCCGCTGTGAGCTGACAGCGAAGGGCTGAGGCTGAGTGGACATTGATATACGGATTTGATGACGAAGTTTCGATTAAGTAGCAATTATATCTACCATTTGTGCGAACGCAATTTAACTAGGTTCCATTCCAGTATAAAACATACGTGGTGCATATATGAAATAAATCTATTAGCATAAATAGGCCCAGTTCTATAGATATAACCTACCTGTATTTAATGTTATAAGTCAAATTGATCTTTGATTGTAATGTATTTATTATCAACTTAGTAGATCTTGAGGCTTCCTAATGCTTTATACACAAGCAAAATTAACGTGTAAAGGTTTTTTCTTCTTTATTCTGAACCTTTGTATCTATGACGGTGATCGATTCAGGTGATTTGATGCTGACGTATGGAGGAGGCCCAGAGCACCAAACATCTCTTTGATCAGGCAAGCTATTCACACTAGAGGCTATTCAGAATACTGGGTGTTTGGTGACGTTACTGTCAATTTGACCACAGATATATGTTAGGCACGTTTGACCTTCTCTTCAATACTCAGGACAGTTATCATCTGATCTCACCCATATCGATCCCTGGTGGAGAACGAACGGCTCGATTCTCTAATTTTACTCGTGAGTCTATTTGTTTAACTTATAATGAGGTTAATGATATACTTTCTTTTATTAACTTCATTATTCATACAATCCTTCCCCGAGAAACCTTAGCGCACATAGAAAGTTTCATACGTCTACAGTAAGATAGCTTCATTGGTTTTCCAGTGTTTTTTTTTAGTGGTTTTTATTATGTTATTTAGACAGGCATTGTATAGTATTGGTTTGTCACTTTCCACCGGAAGAAAGTTATCTCATATAAAATTTATAGGAAACGACATAATTATTCTCTTTTGAATATATTCTTTAAGGTACTTATTATATTCTTTAAATTACTTTGTTTTCTATTACTTTTCTGTAGAGTTTAAATCCAGTCTTCTCCTGTTGCAGCTTCTATTTCATTTCTCTAGTTTTAAAATACTCCGCAAAGTATTCTTGTGGTTAAATTTTGTTTCCAACTTGTATTTACTTCACTGGAATATGCCGAGTTTGTCCTCTTTACCGTGTTTCATTTTGTACTTTCACAAACTTTTGCAAGCTACGACACTTCTAGTATCTGTGAGTATTATTTCGTTGATCCTTTGATCCAAAAATACTTTTTCATTTGATTTAAATATGAATATTCTACTCTGGATATAAAAGTAGTACTTATATACATATTTTACTGATATTGAAGATCTCGCACGAAGCGTTTTGCTTCCTCCTTCATTATGCGAACTGCTAAGAAATGGCACTCCCTACCAGCTTCGATATTTCCGGACAAATACAATTTAAATCTTTTTAAAGGAAGACTGAATAGGGTGAGCGCGCTCCACCTTAGGTCTCATCGTTACTTACCATCAGGTGAGATTGAGGTCAAGCACAAACCCATCAGCAATAAAAATAAATAAATAAGGAAGTTCTAAGAAATCAAGTTCTTCAAATACTACCTTCACTTGTAATTTACTAAGTATGGCATTTTTTTGAGCTCAGAATCGTCCAAGGGCTCACTAGCTTCCCTAATTCAGCTACGTACGGCCTTTGGGGTGAAAATTTTATTATACCGAAATTAATAACAACAATACAAATAGAATAAAGTATTAAACAATAAAATATAAAGTCCATTATGTTACTTATATAGGTCAAGTGAACTTTACAACCGATCTCCCAATTCGTTGTTATGTTAGTAATATAAATAAATAAATATAAATATGTCTAACATTCACAACAATTATCCAGTCCCAAACTAGGCAGAGCCTGTGGTAAGGTTACTAGATAATGGATACACATACTTGAATAAATATATAAACATCCAAAACTTGGGTACAAACATTCATATTCATCAAACGAACATTTGCCCGTAGCGGGATTGGAACCCGCAACCTCCTACTGGCGAAGTCATCGAGACTGATACACTATGGGTCCATCCGTTAACAACCAGATATCCGAGCAAAAAAAGGATTTTTACTTAGTTCTGCTGAGGCGAAAGAAGTGGTTTGTTGTGGTGGTGAAGTTTGATTTTGATTTTGCCTCTAGCGAGATTCGAACCCGCAACCTCAGACGTGGCAGTCCGATGTTAGGAATATAATTTGTTAGTAATACATACTCGTGGATTTCTAACAAAATGTGTTTACCTAGTCTACATACATAATGTTCACGCCTTGGTCCCAGAGGGGTAGGTAGAGACGATGTATCGCCACTTTGCGCAATCTAATATTTAATCTATACATATAATAAAAGAGCAGAAAAAACAAAAGAAAAGCGAATCTGTACATTGATGTTAAAAAAAAAATTTCACTGCCCGGACGTTACTGAAGACCAGTAGAGTCCAAAAATATAATTAAAAAATTTCTTATCTGTCTGTATGTATGTATGTATGTACGGGCTAATCTTGGAAACTGCTGAACAGAATTTGACGGCGTTTTCACTGTTTAATAGCTTTGAGTTCGGGCCTCATACTGGTATAAGTCATATCTCAATAAAATGTCAGGATGCTGATATACAAGTTGACCTCTCATTTCATATCATTTGTATGAAATTGTAGTTCAACATTACTGGTCGTTGCAAGAACTTGACAGAAAGTGACAGAGATGTTTTAAAGCTCATTTATAGATTTATTTTAGCTGATGTATTTCAGGTATTTCCACAAGTCTCGATACAAAAAGTTCGCTATTCGATAATTAGTGGCCCTGTATTAGACCGGTGATCGTCGACAATGTCAATATCGAAGCTGTTCAGAAGTACGTCTGCCTAGGACAGACAATATAGTTGGGTAGGATCAATTTCAAAAGCTGACAGAAGAATCCAGTTAGGGTGGGCAGTATTCGGAAAACTGCGTCAAGTCTTTACGTCACCTATTCCACAATGTTTAAAGACAAAAATCTTTAATCAGTGCGTCTTGCCTGTCATGATTACAGCGCGGAGAGATGGTCACTGATGGTGGGCCTGATCCACAAGATTCAAGTGGCTCTGCGAGCTATAGAGAGGGCAATGCTCGGGGTCTCTATGAGGGATATGATTCGTAATGAAGAGATCCTATGAATAACGAAGGTGACCGACATAGCCGAAAGAATTAGTAAGCTGAAATGGCAGGTCACATCTGTCGTAGTACCGAACGGCCGTTGGGGCAGACGGGTTCTAGAGTGGGACGCGACGTCCCACGCGTAGGGTGGGACGCCCTGCCGCCAGGTGTATGGACGACCTGAAGATGGTGGCCGGAAGCGGCTGGATCTGTAGGGCGTTGTGGCATTCATTGGGGAAGGCATGTCCAGCAGTTTGACAGACATTTTGTTGTACAGTTAATTGGATATGCAATATAGAAAGGGAATAGGAGGGGAAGGAAGTCGGATGGAAAAAAATAGAGGGATTTGGGTAAGAGAGGAAAGAGAGGCAGTGGTAAATAAAGGGTGTAGGAAGGGGTAGGTTAAGGGAAGGGGGAGAGGTAGGAGTAGGGAGAGGGAAGGGGTGGGGGAAAGGGTTTTCAACGTTGTGGGAAGGGAATGGAGAAAGAAAGAAAGAAAAGGTATGGAAAGGACAAATTGGAGGGGGGGGGAAGGAAATATCACCTAATTTGCACAATATTAAAATATAAAAAAAAATATTGATTATATGATAATCTTTTAATTCATGATAAATGTAAATGTCAACTTTATTTAAAAAAAAAGCGGCCAAGTGCGAGTCGGACTCGCCCATGAAGGGTTCCGTAGCAGCAAGTTACATAATATAAAAGTTATTGTAGTTCGTTGTAACTTTGATCGATGTTTTAATAATAGTATTGTGGTTTACGATTTATGACGTATTAAAAAAAACTACTTACTAGATCTCTTTCAAACCAATTTTCGGTGGAAGTTTGCATGGCAATGTAAATCATATATATTTTTTAATTTTATCATTCTCTTATTTTAGAAGTCACAGGGGGGGGGGGGGGGACACATTTTACAACTTTGGAAGTGTCTCTCGCGCAAACTATTCTATGTTTAGAAAAAAATGATATTAGAAACCTCAATATCATTTTTGAAGACCTATCCACACGTATGGGTTTGATGAAAAAAATTTTTTTTGAGTTTCAGTTCTAAGTATGGGGAACCCCCAAAATTTAATGGTTTTTTTTTTCTATTTTTGTGTGAAAATCTTAATGCGATTCACAGAATACATCCACTTACCAAGTTTCAATAGTAAGTTCTTATAGTTTCGGAATAAAGTGGCTGTGACATACGGACGGACAGACAGACAGACATGACGAATCCATAAGGGTTCCATTGTTTGCCATTTGGCTACGGAAACCTAAAAAACTGTGGTCCAACGGGCGAAACCGCCGCCGGAACGCTAATTTTTACCCGACTTCAAAAAAGGAGGTTCTCAATTGGATAGTATGTTTTTTTATGTATATTAATATTTTTAATGCATAACCAGATTAATAGATTTCTTTTAGGATTTAGTAACACGTAATACATAAGAATGTATAATGTTAAGTTGTCCACGCGGACGAAGTCGCGGGCAACAGCTAGTCTAAAATAAACGAATTTAACTGAATTGGAAGGCATATATATGCACTGCTAAATATTTCATGGTTGATATAGTATCTATACATTTGATAAAATCGTAAAGGCAAAGAAGTCTATACAGTGAATATATTCGGAAAAAACCAACTAGAGCGACTTAAAATAAGTAACTGATAATGTTAGAACAGATTTAAAAAAAAATGTTTGTCCCTTAGCTACGTACGGCCTTTGAGATGAAAGCTTTATTGTATCAATATTAATATTAACAATAACAAATAGGAATAAATTATTAAATATTTAGTCCATTATGGTACTTAAGAAGGCTAAATGGACTTTACAGTCCATCTCCTACGAGTATGTGTTGTTGTGTTTATTATGGTAATTTGTTAGTAATAGACACGTAAATAAAATAAATGAATTTAAAATCGCCCAGGAAGGCATATATTTCAATGTAGATATATTTATAACAGCTGTGCCCGCGGCTTCGCTCGCGTGGACTACAGAATCCGCTCCCCTTCCCACTCCCGCTCCCGCTCCCGCTCCCACACTCGCATGCGATAACAGACATTTTATAGGTAATTTTTTTATACCTTGCGTTACATTATTGAAGTTTTAATAGAAATCCCTAATTTTTTATAGTAATAAATATGTTACTCAAGGATAATAAGGCATTCTAATGGTGAAAGAATTTTTGAAATCTGTCCAATAGCTTTTGAATTCATTCGTTACAAATATACAAATCTTTTCTCTTTATAATGTTATTGTAGAAGTGCAGATAATGATGGTAAATCAGTTCTGTATTCATTTAACTGGAATAATAAATAGTACTTGTCATTTAATGCTTCATTTTATTAACTTTTTCCCTCAAGGATGTTAACAACGATATACCAATTTATTCTAAACCTCCAATTATGTTTTTCTCTTTCGAAGAAGACATCGAAATCCTCGTGCTTCATTTCATCCTGCTACACCGCGCTCCTTAATTTGAAAATTTAAATTAAATTTGAAAACTCGAATTAACAAGCTCTCACTTCTGCAACAGTATGGTGGAGACATCAAGGGTCTACTTCCCTTCCGACTTTATCTACTTTCCTTCCGACTTCGGATACTTTCCTTCCGAGTTCCTTCAACTTTGTTCCGAAGTTATATTCGGGCTTAATATGTAAAGTGTCACAAGGAGCAGATTAGCTACGTTTCTTGACAATGGAATTTTCGCATGGTTAAGTTCTGGAACTTAAGACTGAGTCTATTCAGAAACCGAGTATTGTTAAGGGCGGATTAATTGTTGTAACCGTATTTAAGCTAACAATACGGTTTTAATAGGCGGATTATTGTGATGTTTTGTATATAATAACTAGGTATTTTATGTTAATTAAGTCTGAATGCGTATGCAGACAATACCTCAAATAGAGAGAAATTTTCCTCCTAAACTAATCTCACTCAATCTGTGCTACAGGGGAATTCTTGTAATAGAAAATTGAACGGGAATGGCAGAGTTTTGTCATGAATAAAGACAAGTCATGCAAGGAGATTTTAAGTCCATACTATGTATTTAAAATGCATAAGATTTATTTTTCCTCAGTGCCCCCTCCCCCATCTCCACATCAACCAGCGTGAATTGTAAATACAATTTCTAAGATACTTAAAAAATAAACCTCAGGACCCACTTTTCCATATCCCAACTCGCCTATGTATACTTATCTCGGAAAATCCCGGAATATGCCTATAATCATAAACATTTCATCGTAAGTACGTAAATAAATAAATAATAAAAAATCATTTATTCATTTATTAATCTCTCCAGAAAATATATACACAATAACTCCGCCAAACTGTATAATACAGTTTGTTGGAAGAAATTGCTCTCTTACTTTATATACAAATCTACGGCAGAGAATACTAAATATCACTACGCAATGGTGAATAGCAAAAGCAAATTACAAAGTTTTAATTTTTATATTAGCAAAAAAAGGATTCAGGTTAGTTAATGAGTTTACTACATATTTAATTTTGAAAGACGCTTCCTAATTCCGATCACTATCACTTCTTTAACTTTAGTATAATTCTGTGATCAGCTATTTTTTGTATGATAATGTGTGAACTAGACAATTTAATCATTTATTCCTATGAGCCAGTAGTCCCCAAAGTGATCCAAGTAGACCCCCAGGGGTCCACGGGACACTCGACGGGGGTCTATGTTGGCGTCTAATATTCACATTTTTTGTCGAGTTTTGGAAATATGGTAGAAATATAGCTGCATGGGGTCCACAGGAACCAGCTAAATTTTGAAAGTGGTCTATGAGAAAAAAAAGTCTGGGAACCTCTGCTATAAGCAAAGAAGATCTGCTAACGTCAATTCGAAGTTTGATGGATTACACATCCTTAATGACAAGCTCCCTAAATTGTTTAAAATTATTAAGTACATCACTTTGCCTTTGAAAGTTCTCTCAAACAAGCGGAAGAGGCTGGTAATGGCATCCTTCAGAATAAATTTCGTTATAAGTATTCATATGTAGGACATGACATGTTAATTTAATTTCAGTTCTACCATAAGCGTAATAGGAGTATGTATGTATGTATGTATGTATGTATGTATGTATGTATGTATGTATGTATGTATGTATGTATGTATGTATGTATGTATGTATGTATGTATGTATGTATGTATGTATGTATGTATGTATGTATGTATGTATGTATGTATGTATGTATGTATGTATGTATGCATGTATGTATGTATGTATGTATATATGTATGTATGTATGTAAACGCTTTATTGTACCAAAAATTACAACAACAACAATAATAAATTAGGAATTAAAGTTATCTAGTAACCATAGCACAGGCTCTGCCTAGTTAGGGACTGGATAATTGGTGTGAATGTCTGAGATATTTATATTTATATATATTTAAACTGTGTACAAAGGCAGACTTATCCCACTTAGGGATCTCTTCCAGTCAACCTTAGAGTAACCGAAAGGACAAGTATATTGCGTTTAGTACAAAAAATAGTATATAATGTTAGAGTAGGTATGTCAGTTTTTAAGTATCCGTGAAAAATATTGATTTTATCCGGCTGTCTGTCACCGGAATAATTCGACAAACTACTGTACCGAGATGGAGCTAAAACATGGAACATCTTGTAAAATTAGCTACCCTTGATGGGTTAATGAAGAAAATGTCATATATCGGTCGGGTTAGTTACACCATTTATAACTCAAGAACGGCTGGACCGATTTGAATGATCACGTCACGGAAAAAAATCATTAGATTTTTTTTTAATAGACGATAGTCAGTCATGAAGGTAAAAACTTTGAGGTGACTTATGAGGTGAAGAAAATTGTTTTGCTTCATGGTATGACTTGTAGCTATCACTAATAAGTTACTAAATTAGATAACAGATGACTCTTATCTTATCTAATTTCATAACCAATTAGTGTCAATCATGAAGGTAAAAACTTTGAGGTGTGAAAAATTATTTTGCTTCATGGTATGACCTGTAGTTACTTATATTTTAAGTGTGCTGATGCTTCGCTATTATAATTTGCATTTATACTAACCAGATTATGCGGCAAAAAACTACATTATATTCTATTCTATTTTGAATCGTAGGAAAGACTGCGATTTCGTTTTGTCTTAACCCATGAGACTTACTAATATTTATCCATCAGAATATTTGTTATTCAAGGTAAAGCCTCCTATATCTTGAGTCCAGGGCACGCATTTACATATGATGTAGTGCTCAATAAATATTTCATGTTTTATTCAAATTTTCGCCAAGTTCAATTCGGGCGGAGTGTTGACTGCGTGTGATACATCAAAGTGTTTTATTTTCTTGTTTTTTTAGATATTTTCTTTAATATTTACGTAAATATCTAAATAAATCTTACTAAGTAAATAGATACGGTAAAATGCCCTTGAATAAGTTTACAGACAAGCAAATTGGCTATGCATCAGCATTTAAAGAGTAAGTAGACATCGATTTATTTATATCAAAGATTTCAGCGATATTTGTTTTGAAGTCTAGATCAAGTTTTTTTATATAAGTAATATTAAGTAAAATGAACCTTAGTTAATGACAGTCTTTTAATATGTTAACTGAACAATTATACTAAGCTAGTGGGCGCGATTCTAAAGGCACACATTTAAAATTTGACAACCCTAAAATTGGTTTCGTCTTTATCTCTATAATACTGTGTGACAAGGATAGCAACAGTTTTAGTGCTGTAAAATTTTAACATTGTGCCTTCAGAATCGAGCCCATTGTTCATGTAAAAAAAAGACAGTGTAGATGTAAGTAATGTAAGTAACGTAAACTTCGCGTGTCTGTACGAGTGTATCGAAAATATAAGCAAAACAAATTTGAGGTTGAAGGATAACTAATAAAATTAAGATCAGTATGTTTCCCTTGTCGTACTGAAGGAGTGGACTGGCTAGTCTTATCCACAAGATAGCGTCATCGGGGTCGTCAGATGTTTCGGACAGCAGCGTCCGACGTTAACGTACATTGCGACATCACTTTTCTGAAAGTATATTTTATTTATAGGTGCATACATTATCTCTTTGTCTTTTACAAAATGTCTTTGTATTTAAATAATAAAGCTGCTCTGGGCCGGCAGGTTGGTGATCGTCCTATAACTCAAGTAGAATATGTTCTAAGCTGTTAGTTAAATACAATGTTAGTTTGAATGATCTCATCTTAGTCATTACTGTCCTCAACAATTTGGTAATACATTTTGTCTTATAAAAATAAATAATTAGTTAGAGATAAAAAAATGGGCTCCAGGTCCCTGCCCTGCGGTAGGGTGCCCAGAACACTGGCTGCGTTTCCCCTTTGAATGGCCAGGCTAATGCGATGGCCGAGGTACGCACCAGCCCTCCGGTCGCCCGACAAGTCGACTAGGCGCTTCGATAAGTCGGCGACAAGGCGACGCGCCTCCAGCCCCCACGGTCCTATAGTCTCCACAGCGAAAGGCACGAATATGTAGCCATCGCCGATGGCTGCATATTTGCGCCTTTCAAGGTTTTCAGCGCCAACAAATAATCATCATCATCAGGTTATTCTTGTCTCCATTGCAGGAGCACAATCCTCTCTCATCTGCCGGATACAGACGAAGGATTTGGCCTACACTCCCCGCGCTGGCCAGACGGGTCGGGCAGGTCTGATTGATGTTTTATAATGATTCCCTTAGTCGCCTTGTACGACATCCACAGGAAGAGTTGGAGTAATAATAAAGTATATTAAATATCGTGCACAACAAACGTATTGCATCATCGGCGGTAAAGGTTCAAGGCAACTTATAAATCAGAACAAGATCTAGATGTATTAAATGAAGAGTCGTCAGCTCAAATTCAAATTCACCTGCACCCTTGTGCCGCGATCGAAATTATCTCACTCGCATCGGAGAATACTAAATTTTACTGCGTAAAGAAGCCACACTCAGTCCCCGTCCCCCACCAGGTTAACATCATCATCAGATTATTTTTGTCTCCACTGCATGAGCACAACCCTCTCTCATCTGCCGGACGGAGGATTCGGCCTACACTCCCCGCGCTGGCCAGGTGGGATGGATGGGAAGAGTTGGAGTGGTCCTATTCTACTCTACCGGAAACCACACGGCATTATGTAATGTAATGTAATAAAGTAATGTTTTAGGCTACAAACGTGACAGTTTAATTTTGGGCCACAATAACTACTCATGTGACTGTTTCAAAAGCACATGAAGCAAAATGTATATTACTAGGTAGATCGAAAGGTTTACTTTGCCAAAACACGTCAAACGAGAGTGGTCGCTCTAGACAAAGGCACTTAAGAGGAACCCCAAATATAGCTTGAATAGAAACTCGACCATGCATAGTTATTTAAGCTCTTGGGCTCTAATTGAATAGTACCACTAAACAGGAACTTATGAATAATTAATCCTGGTGTATGCGTTGGTTTGTGGTAAAAAGACTAGTCAGTGTAATTACCTGCGCCTTAAAAAGCCCATATCTGATGAATAGTCAATGCGCTATGATAAATCATCATCATCTGAAATGCGTCCACAGCTGAACACAAGCCTTCCCAATAGAATGCCACTTTTGGTTGGCTGTCCATTGGGGATTTAGGATTTTCCAAAATTATCACCCTTGGTAGAATGATTGGTGATCGCAGTAATGATCTTAATATACACAGGAGAACGCTGCTGCTCATTCCTGGTGCAATCCATTAGTCGCCTTGACGACAATCCACGGGATTGGGAGATGGACCTTTTCTAAACCGGGAACAACACGCATATGATAAATGACGAAGCTTATTCTAATTTTAACTTTGTCATTGGGTAATGTGCAAGGGCTGGTCATACAACCACAGGATTTTCTGTGAAGTAAAAATCCTAAGGAAACCTGCATATATATGCTAAAGGAGAAATTATGTACATTATGACGTATGTGAAGTCCACCAAGTGGGCTTAGGGCACCTTTCTAGTACCAAACTAGGCTGATCCTGTAGGGTCGAAGTGTCGCTGGGTCTTCCTCCCCCCCCCCCCCCCCCCCCCAAGAGGATAACTAAATACATATATCTATTATTGTTAAAATAAGATTGTCCGTAAAAAAATAACCTTGCAGTAAAACATTTTGGTTTTATTGAAATTTGAAATCCCACGGAAACCCAGACAGTGCGAAGTTTCAAATAGTTTATTATTATAAATTACCAGATTCATAGATTATTACAGTCATCCTTAAAATTATATGATTACATCAATTGAGTACGATTAAAACATAAAAATTAACAGGACAATACATATTGGAGATCCCACACTAGACCATGCAGTCTGTATAAGTCCATCTAAATAATCACAATTTCTGTAGAAAAAGGTCATAATTCTATTTAGAACAAATAGACTTACATTGAAGTAAAACGCTGTACATTGAAAACCAACGAAATGCAAAATGAGAAGCGACTGAGGTAAATTGACGTCGGAAATGGGTCGAGAGTACTCCAAAAGCTTAATTAAGCCTATGTTTTTTTTCGTGACGGCCTCTCATAAAATCACCTTTTAAAAGTTGACACGTGTTTCGGGCGAAATGTATTTTTTTCGTTTTCCGGGCAAAAATCGTAAGAGGGAAATAGATAAAAGCTGTAAAAATGCTCTATTTCTGTCCGTTTTTGTATGAATTTAATGTACTGTAAAGGTTGGGAATCGGAAAACGGTGACTGATAAAAAAAGAGTTGGAAAGTACAGATAAATGGTTTAGGCACAAGCCGGGCGGTACCTTTGAAAGAAAAAGTAGGACTTTTATTACGTTACTGTTTTATGAAAAGATGGAAGATAGAAGAGAGTATTTTTACCTCAAATAATCTTTTAGATTTTTTCGTATCACTGTCATACTTTGAGTGGACTTCAGTGATACTTTTGTGTGGAGTCGAAAATCTCTAGGGTTGGCATCATTTCGTCACTTCCGGAAATGAATCGTTTTAAATTAATGTCTTTTTACACTTAAACGTAATATCATTCTGCAATCAGTGATTCAAATAAGGGCTACAAAACTCTATCTATCCCGTTTACTCACTAACATCATTGGTGCGTACCTTTTCTTTTTCGCATTGGATGTTTACATTGTAAAATGTAATGTAAAAAACTTAGCTTTCACTCCCCCTTGCACGCGCATCCCTTACCGTCCTCGGTAACCAAACGGTAACCAATGTGTCTCCTTTATATTCGAATCGTCGGGAGACAGAGTCGAGAGACAATTGAAACTGAAATTGACCTAGTATTTATTACTGTGCTACTGCAAATAATGTGGCTTATCTCGTCGTTAGGAAGGCTTAATTACATTTCGTTGGCTACACGTGTTAACCTCTCAACACCATTTTGGTTTAGTCTGCCAGTATATACGATATACGAGACTTGTGCATTGTAAACCCAGTTTTAACTTGCACTGCAACGCCGTGGTAACGCTGCTGCGATATCACGCGGACAGCAATTTTTTGGGCTTACACCTTGAATCAATCGATGGCAGGCAATTGAAACAAGCTTTATGTCGCTTCATTAGTAAATTTGCCGTCGTTAAGTTGCATTGTAAATACAGCTTTGTTCTTGGTTAGTAAATAGTTTTGAAAACCTTCTTTAACATGAAATATTAAAATAATTCCCTTAGGAAATGCGTCTCGTTTCTGCAAGTTGCAACGGGCGACACGAAACCATTTACAACTTTCTCGCTTGCACCAAAGGTCATTTAACTTGTTAATTGGATTTTTTTGTTGTCTGTCTTTTGCACTCCTAGTAGATTGCTTTGTGTTCTTGCTTGAATTCACAGGAAAATTGTGAAATAGTTTCAAATAATAATTCCTTATAGTTATAATATAATTAAAGCAAAAATTCACACTTTTAGTTTAAGTTATATTCATCGGTAGCCAAAAGGTTCATTCAGTTCATGTCATTTGGTAATTCATGTCGTCATTTTAAACCAGTAACGAAATTGGTTACGAAATGTGACGACGCAATTCCCATTTCGTAACTGGGTACAGAATGGGAATTAAATTCCAATTTCGTAGCCATTTATGAAAGTTGGTTACGAAATGTGACAACGCAATTCCCATTTCGTAACCGGGCACAAAATGGAAATTAAATTTCCATTTCGTAGCCTGTTACGAATTTTGGGTACGAAATGGGACGAATGCATTTTTGCACTGTTGAGTTTTGTACAGTCAGGTAATATTCTACACCAAGCTTATATATAAAAGCGAATGCCTTAGATGACATTCTGAGTTATCTATGCAGTGCACAATATTTTTGTAGTTATAATTTCTAACTGTACTTTCTTTCTCTCACACCGGATAGTTATAACGTCTTTATGATAATATTATTTGCAAAGAAATATCTTAATCGTGTGTCAGTGTCACACAGGCCAATCAAAATGAGAAGTACAAATACATAATGAATGTAAATTGTAAACTTAATAGCAGTAGTGCTATTCAGTAAAATACAGACACACTTGCGAATCTCACTCGAGTGACTTCACTCGCTTTGAAACCTAATCCATTGGTAATTCTGTTCTAGAGCACTGTCGACGTGAAGTGAACGAGAAGTACAAATACAATACAAAAATACAAAAAATGTTTATTACAGAAACTTAGGGGGTTACAGAGGATAGTTGGGGCCCTCTTTTAGACATAAAAATGTCTGTGCCAGAGGACCTCGCTCTTTCATACTTATATCTTATAAGATATATTCAGCTCAGGGCTTACTAAGTTGGACAGTGTTACACCTTGTATTTTAGTAAGCTACTTACTTATAGATATTAAAATTAAATTTAAATATCTCAGACATTCACACCAATCATCCAGTCCCAAACTAGGCAGAGCCTGTGGTATGGTTACTAGATAACGGATACACATACTTGAATAAATATATAAACATCCAAGACTTGGGTACAAATATTCATATTCATGTTACGAACATTTGCCCTAGCGGGATTCGAACCCGCAACCTCCGGAGTGGCTGTCCGAGAGCTACCCGTTCCGCCACGGAGGTCGTCAAATAAATATATAATATTAATGTGTTAGTAAATTATTAGACTAAGGTTTTTAAATAATTATATAAATTGTATATTTTGTAAATAATCATAAATTGATGTTTTAGCCATAGAAGTCAGCAACGACGCAACCAATACATGGACTTGATAAAATATCGAAGTGTATAAATGTACCAAATCGTAAATCGTGCATTAAAGGATTTGGATCTGACAAAAAGCTTCACTATCCATTTTGTCGGATCCTAAAAAAGAATGCACATTGTTATCCAGCCGACATCATCACCAGCCTATATACGTCCACTGCTGAACATAAGCCTCCCCAAAATAATGACACTGCGCTTTCCATTGGGGGATTTGCCATAATCACCACGCTTGGCAGACGGATTGGTGATCGCAGTAATGATCTTAATATACACAGGAGAACGCTGCTGTTCACCCCTCGTGCAATCCCTTAGTCGCCTTGACGACACCCACGGGAAGATTTGGCCTTATTCTAAGCCGGGAACCACACAGCATCAGTCTGCATAAGCCAACATGTTCGGTTAAATTCCGAGACATCACCTCTTGTACCTTCCCCGTAATTTGTGTTCTTGTATAAAGTATTTAAATTTGAACTCAACAAGTGAACTCATCCGTCTGGTACTCTGCGGTCGACCACTAAACTTCGGTCGGTCAGCACCGTTACATAAATCGCAACTTTACTAATATAACTTGAGGCTTCGGTCATTGCTTTTAAATTAATTTAGATTACCTACATTTTCTGTTAACTACTTTTTACTATCATCCTAAAAAATCTACTCTCATACATAAACACACACACCCCACCACTCACCCACACAAACACACACAACACACGCACACGCACACGCACACACACACACACCCCCACACATACACGCACACACATACTGTACACGCGAGATTTGATTCAGTTATTTTTGTTTAATTTCTAAGTTTTCACTCCATTATAATATAATATATATAATATGTAGAAATAAGTACTTACCTTTTAATATAAGAAGAAACGATGCTATATTTATATTTACAATACGAAACAATATTTGTAAAGAAGAGCGGTGCCTCCTAAAAGGAGACACCTGCCCCTGAATTTTTATGTAACTTTTTTCTAATGAAAATAAATAAACAAAACAAAAAAAAAATATTCAGCAAAATTTGTTCATAGTTATTTATGACAAAGAACAGATGTCTGGCGAGGAAGAGACGAGCGCGGGTACAGCATTCCAAACTACCTATTTATATTAGAACAGCAATTTACTTTACAGATTTATTATACAGGTCATACCATGAAGCAAAATTATTTTTCGCACCTCATAAATCACCTCAAAGTTTTTACCTTCATGATTGACACTAATTGGTTATTAAATTAGATTACAGATGATTTTAAAATGTTCATCTGTTATCTAATGTAATAACCAGTCAGTGTCAATCATGAAGGTAAAAACTTTGAGGGTGAGTTATAAGGTGCGAAAAATAATTTTGCTTCATGGTATGATCTGTAGGCAGAGCTAAATATTACCTGTAGGCAGAGCTAAAGCGGAAAATAGAGCCGCCTCCCGCTGTTACAAATGGTTACGCCACCAGCGCTATCGACCGGGCTGCGATAAGATATCGACGCTATAAGTTAAAAAGAAAAGCGCCTATGTTGTTACGTATAACGCTGTCCCTCTCTCGATCGACTGCTTGGTGCAGTCAGCTCTAAAATAAAGTACGCACCAAAAATGCACGGATTGGCTGATGCTGCTGTAGTAATATATTAGGTTTTTAAATCTGTTTTTGCATGGTGGAGTGGCCGGGGGGGGGGGATGATAGTACTGAGGTGGTCATTAATAAGAGAGGTAAAAAAATACACGTTTACTATTGTTAGTAAGCTTGGTAGTACTACAGGCAACAAAGACAAAAAAACAATAATTGACGGTACTAATCGTAGAGATACTGACGTTCGGATAGGTTCGGATTAACTCCCGGCGTCCCTCGTTCACCCCTTGCGAAAAGTAGCGATGCATACCATCGTGAATGAGGAAGATGAGTGTAACTAACTGTTTTATGATCTAGAAAAAAAAACTTAAAATCAGAAAAATATTGGCGAAAGAATTTTCGCGATATCTTAAAAACTGTATTTTTTACAAATTTTTCAAAGTCAATGGCCAATGGGCGATGTGACGTTCATCGCCCATTGGCTCTTACCGAGCAGGTGTAAGCAGTTTTTGGAAGTGGCCGAATTGATTATTTAAAAAAAAATGTTTTCAAGATATCGTCATGATTTTTTCGCAGTTGTTATTATAATTACTTAAATCATTTTTTATGATTAAGAAATCGCGATTGTTTTTCTTTTACATCCTCCTCATTGTGCGATCTATATACAATCTGCTGAATTACCATGGTACCAATTACTAGAGTGCCATCTCCGCGATACAGTCATTAAGCGTAACATACATTCATGTAAAGCCAGGTACCACAAGTTATTATAACTTATGTTAACTTCGATGCAGTTCGCGCTGCGGTTTTTGATGCGAGCTGCGGCTAACTTTAGTATGCGTTAGTTTAAATGCGGTTTACTAAAGTTTACAGGTTCATTTTGAAACTAAGTTTTGTTTAGGCTAGTACGTATTACTTCTTAAAATAATATAAACTTTTGCTTACAGTTTTGTGTCGCTGTAAAAAGGCTTAGTAACTTAGAAAATGCTACATTTAATTTTATTTATGATATTCCATAAATAAAAATCATGATTAAGAAGAAACATTGAACCGTTTTCAAAACAAAAATCAGGACATGTTTGGGCCCTTGAAAACTAGCATATTCTAGCCTAGATCCTTCTTCACTGGACGCAAAGATTTGTCTTTGAAGTTTAAAGAGCAAAATATCAAAGTCCCAAATGTTTAAAAAAACAGTTACATAACGTTCAACTCTAAAATATTTCCCAGAATCTGAAATATTTGTGTTTCTCCTTCTCACTTCTATAGACTCTGCTTTAGTCTAAAGTTACCATTTCTGTAAATGTAATCTTTACATTTCCAAATAATTATTGAAGCTATTTTTGTCTGACAAAAATTACTACGAACTAGCGCTACCCTAATTCGTTGCTCAGATCCTCATTAATTCTCATTTATTTCCGTCTGTTTAGATCAAAGTAGATTACCCGAATTACCTATTAGGCATAATGGTGAATTATAGCCTTTAATGAGATCGATCATGAAGATACTAGTCATTATATGAATTATTCCAGCACGGATCATTGACTTTCGTTGAAGCTCAATTACTGTCTGATTTGCATCTTTTATCTTACACTTATGAATCAATTTAAATGGTTAGTTAGACAATTGTATAAAAGCGTTGCGAAATTTAAGTTTCGTGAAGTTTCTAGTTATATTTTACAGTATTTGTAAAAGAAAATCTTTTTTCGGAACAATTCTGTCGTTCTCTATACTTTGCTTCATATCGTTAGCTAAGTGGCCTGGATTTTGAACTAGAGTACCAGAGGTCATGTCTACGATTCCCACTGGTTACAGGTCACTTTGTACAACTGGTACAAGTTTTCCCCTGTCTAAGTGTGACATTTGTAGATTGTCCTTTTCTTGTCTTATTCTCTTACTACCGGAGGAACCATATTTGGTATGAAATCTTTATTTATTTTCAACGATATTATTTTATCAACATAACAAGTTACAAAAATTTAAAAGCCAACCAAATTCAATTTTACAATGCTCGTACCACACCCCATCAGCGTGTTCGTCCATTACGTTTATTCAAAACGCCCCTCGCTGACGCAAAAACCTTTTTTCAATAAATTGAGTTCCTTTGTTCCCTGCAAATAGATTCACATTTGCGCGTGTGGTCAGCGTGTTTCGCCCGCGGTAGTTGGATGTGTTCTTTAATTGGGACATGGCAATTTTTGATAGTTAGCTTAGTTCGAACGATAGAATATTGTGGATTTATTAGGTAAATGAATTACTTATACCTTTTCTAAACGAAATCAAACTACAAAATATCCGCCACTAGATATAGGTATGAAAAAGATATACAATCTAGATTACTATGATAAAATAGTAAAAATGGTTTGGTTTCAGACAGTGAATCATGAAATTCATAATAATATTTTAACTACTGCCACTAAAATTTGTTATTTTCCGCCGAAACAGTATAACTTGCATTCTCAAGTAGAATTCTTCCTGTGACACAATTTCCTCAATTTTTCGTTTTATAGAAACGACAAAGTGAGAATCTTCGGTCACAGTACATCCCAAAGTGGAAAGTAACAAATCAAATTGTAACTCACACAATATGTCCCTTTCCAATATTCCGCTCTTCAAATGTCACGGATATTTTTCTCTGTCGAGACTGAAACTTTCCGTTTTGGATACAGATTTACGTGGCGATAATATTCGTCACTTTTTTTTATAAAATCATCCTTCTTTCTTTCTTCCTCAATAATTTATTTTAAGATTCTATGTACTCATTTCTTTAATAATTTTTTAATAAAAAATATATTTATCTTCTATAGCTTGCATTTATTATTAGACTAGCTGTTGCCCGCGACTTCGTCCGCGTGGACAATTTAACATCACAAATTATTATGTATTTCCCGTAGGAATGGGATGGTTTTTCGTGATAAAAACTATCCTATATCCTATTCCAGGACCAAACCTAATGTGTGCCAAGTTTCATCATGATCCGTCCAGTGGTTGAAGCGTGATTGAGTAACAAACATCCAAACATCCAAATATCCATACTTTCGCATTTATCGCATTTATAGTATTAGTAAGCACAGGAGCTATTGATATCGGCTACTGAATAAAGTAATTAAATTAAATTAAATAAAACTTTATTTCAGACTGAAGTTAGTCCATAATTTTGTTAGTGTGTTAGTAATAATAAATGTGTGTTAGTAATCCCTTCCTTATCATTTTTAATGAAAATTAAAATATTGGAGTTAAGGTCAAACATATTTGAAAGGTTCATCTTTTCGGCAGAGCTTCTTTCCTCTGTAATCTATCTAGCAGCCTAAGGAAATCCTATAAATAGAACCTTTTCAGTCTTTCCAAAGTTTCTTTTACCTTGATGCCTTGACAACGTTTTAAATATTAATGTAAATCTAAATTTAGGTAAATAGAATACATTTTCGTATTCACAGAAAGCATAATATTCTTTGCTTTTCCATATTGGCACTTGAATCATTTCAGTTATTTCGCTGAGAGAATAATAATTGAGATTTACATCTTATACATGCTAATGTCTCCATGCTAACTCAAACCCGCTGTCTTGTCTGTGTGTGGTATTCGGTACAGAATACTTTAAATCTACGAACGAACGTTAGGGCAGACGAGTTCTGGAATGGACACCGTTGATCGGCACGCGCCGCCGTCAGATATATTGACGACGGAAGGTGGCTGGAAGCGGCTTGATGCGGAGAACCTGGTTGTAGTGGAGTTTATTGGGGTAGACCTATGTCAAGGACTTCTAAGGGCAAATTGAATGAAATGAATCATCTATACATTTAACTTTATACTGAGATCACTAACCTTGGATGACTGGAGTCCAGCATGGTGATAAAGACAAGCGTATCTCATTATTTTGGGAGACTTGCGTTAATCACAATAAAATACGAAACGAATTATAAGTTTAACGATGGAACTAATGTAAGCAGTAAGCAGAATAATTAACGACTTTGAGGCATCAAAATACTCATTTGCTCTCCAAAGATATATGTTTACGTAATATATAGGTATATAGTTGTAGATGGAATTAATCCAGAATCACTTGGCAACACCGAGATGTAACATGATAGGATTACGGACGTCGACAAGAGTAAGCCGAGAGATTTGTTCTCCCTTTGAGGTGTTCGTTGCAATGGGGGAGGAAATGCCTATCTATATGTCATAGTTTTTCACCCGATTTCACAAGGGAATCTATAATGTATGTGTTGACACTCATGTTTGGAAAAGTTTTCTAGATTTTTATTGTGTTTCTACGATTCAAGTTTGAGTGAATTGAGGTGGTAGATTTATCTAGTGCAGAATTTGTCACTTATCAAAATCTGCTGACAAACGTGCATTGCAATGAACCAGTTTTAAAGGTAGAGAACTAATAATAATAAAAAGAAAATGAAATAAATTTGGACTTGTAAATGGCGTATAGGAAAAACTGAAAACTGGTATATTTGTTCCAAAGAGAAAAGCGATTCGGAAAGAATGCGAATATGAAAATTAGCTACCGTAAAAAACGACTGAATAAACAATGTTTGAAAAATATACTAACAAATCTTCGAATTAGGGTAGGCGGTGTAAGTTAGAACGACGATAGGCAGTGTAAGCTAAATTATCTACTTGCAGCAGATGATAAATGCTAGGATACTACACATAAGCGTTTTGAATCTAGTAATTTACGACATTCTTATAGAAAGATATCCTAGAAAGTGATAAAAATCTCTGCCGGCCTAGGATAGCAATGTAAATATCATTATCAGCCGAAAAACGTCCACTGTTGAGCATAAACCTCCCCAATGGAATATCACTTTTGGTAAGCTGTCTATTAGGGGATTTGCTATAAACACTACGCTTGGCACGCGGATTGGTGATTGTAGTTAAGATCTTAATATACACAGAACAACGCTGCTGCCCGTATGCTGAAACCTGTGCATAAATCACAGGTTTCAGGTGATTGCAATATTTTTGACATATAGTCTATAACAATAGTTTCCAAAGTGGTCTAGGTGGACCCCCAGGGGAACTCAGCCACGAAGCAAATTTCCATAGTTAGATCTAATCTTAACATTTTTTGCCGAGTTTTTGGGAATATGGTAGGAATGTAGCTGCAGGCCACCAGAAGCAGCTAAATTTTGAAAGTGGTCTATGTGAAAAAAAGTCTGGGAACCTCTGTTCTATAAGAACTTCGATTTTTATTATTAGCTCTAGTTTCGGGACCCACACTGTATAGAATACCTCGGCTGGAATGACAATTGCTTAACTCGTGCTCGGCTTGAGACTCATTATTTAATACTAGGCCAGTCTCATTAGGAATAAAAAATTAAAACAAATATTATTGATGATTTAATTTTTATTTGTATTAAATTCCTGATCACAAGTATGTATAATTATTCTGCTATTTCTAATACTGCAATAATAACTTAATGCAGTGGAACTGTCAACGACTTTTGAAAAATATTATCCACGATATCAATAAAATTGATTGTTTTTCTATAGATATAAGATTTTTTTGCTCCTTCTGAAGTGTGGCTAACATTGGATAATACAGGCTATCTACGCCTTAGTTTTTGTTGTAAGAATAATCGGATCATGTTTTGGGAGTTAGCCAACAGATATCATAATATTTGTTCGGATGCGAGATATTCCCTCTAGTAAGGTCGCTGTCAAACTGATTAAGAACATACTCAATAAACAATATAATATAAATATATTTTTTATTAACTTCAAAGATACGGAGCTATATATCCAAGTGTTCAGTTAAACAAAATACAAAAATCAATTACATTGTTTTCATGCCGCAGCTTATTTCCTGTTATGATAATTTTGCAAGTTCTTTTCTGAATACTTCGTGCTTCTTCGGTGACAGTGCTGCATCTCATATCGCATTATTTATTAGAATTAAATGAAATAGTTTCTTTTTCATGTTTTTAAGATACTTTGCACAGCATCTCAAATTCAAATATTCTTTATTGTGCACCAAAACATATAAATTTTTTAATAAAAACAAAACTTGCATAGAAGGATGAATTTAGTGTACCTTAGTGGGCCTTATCGCTTTCAGCGATTTCTTACAGGCAACCTTAGGCATCTCATGACTCATAAGAAATGTCTCGTGTTCTTAATAGGTAACACTGATTTTCTTACTCTATAAACTGGATCCTTTCTCTGTACCTCTTAACTTGAGGTCAATCTTTTCAGTCATATATTTATCTTGACTATCTTTACTGTTACTAAAAGTTATTGCGCATTTATTTTACATTTTAGTCCTACCTTTATAATTAAGGTATTATCTACGTTTATGGGATTTTAGGATCTGCTCAACAAATCCATGCTTTAGAGGCTGCGGCTGTCTTAATATAATTTATTTGCGGTGTTCATCGCGGCAGTAGAGACTATGTTTCTTTGTCTTTATCTTTTGAGTCTCCTCCATGTGAACCATATAGTCTCACCTCGATTTTATGTGGATCGAACAACGGCAATCTTTGCTTTGCATTTATTGTCTTATGTTGAATATTATCATGAATATATAGTATCAACTGTTTTCATTATTTTTGTTATGATATTATTATAGCATGGTTTCGTTCGTAATTGCATTATATTCATTCACAACTTCCCTCTTATTATAAACAAGTTATCAATATTTCCCTACATTATAAAACGCAACGTCTCTTTCTCTATCTGTCCGTTAGTGTACTTATGGCTCGAGAACTACATATTCGGTTTGCGTGCTTTTTCTTTTAAATCATAAGTATATATGTTCTCTATCCAGATTTTAGTCTATTTTTTTGATACGTTAGGTAACAGTATAAGTATAAGGAGTAACTAACTGTATTTGGTTGTGCAATACAGTATGCTGTATTGTGTTGTATAATACTGTAGTCTACACATCTAGTAGTATACAATTTACTAGCATGTGTGCTTTTATAGTCATTTCTTTATCTCAAGCGGTTGCCAGAAATTTTCCAACTTTTTCTATTCACATCACAGCAAAAACTGTGAACGTACCATAAGCAGGAAAGAGGAATGCTCCAGGGACTTATTAACGCATTCCCCACTTCCCACTGTGATTCAGTGGCGTATTTCGAATACGTCCTTTTGCATGAATCAAGTCTTTGACGTCGAGCGGATTACTGCAAAGGTTCTTTGAAATGCGAAGACAGGATGTTTTATACTTCTGTCGTATTCTTTATTATAATTACAGCTTTGGTCTTATTTTGCTATTTAAATACAGAATTTCACTTGATAACCAGTGTCTGGTGGATTTAGTTGCAACACTGCTTAACTTTCGTAAGTTACTTGTCATAAATCGCTAGGAGGTGTTCTTTGACACGTAGGAAGATACTGTACATACTCTTATTATATTATGAGTAACTTAGTGTATTACTGGTCATTTTCCTAATCCGTTAATTTTGCTTACTTGTCAGTTTATTTCATCGTCACTTTCCTATATTCGTCAGGGTCGCAGGTTTCTCACTTTTGTTTATTCAACACTTTCCTTAATTCGTCAATATCGTTAACCATCATTTTACTTATTATTCAATTTCATTAAATTCTGTGCTCAAATTTAAATCTATTTTGGCTTTCTATCTGTACGCAGTGTATAGGTTCTTGTATGAAATTTTTTTAGGAATAATTCGATAGTTTCAACAAACTGTGTTGCATGTAATATGGTCCAATTCTAGCCACATAAGGAGACCTATAACACATAACCTTTTTTTTTCACTCATCCTTCTAAATTTCGGTTGTCTAAATAATACATATACCAAATCTAGCGATTGCAGTTCCTCTTTTTACATTTTGCAATTCTCGCTGTTACTTGTAACTTGTATCAAGCTAGGGTGCTTTTTCAGTCGTGTTTTAGAATGCCTTTGTGGTTTAAAAAAAGTTGAATATGATTCATGTGCGCGAATATTTCGAATATACGCTTTGTAGTTAGATAATATCATCCATCATACAAAAAATGAAAGTTTGTCTCAGAGGAATATTTTTGAACGGCCAAATTAATTCCTAAAATATCATTCCAACTTCGTAATTAAAGCTTGTTTTTGAGTTCTTAATCAGTATTTTTAGTAGTTTAGGAGAACAGGAGATGATGATAATCGAGAATATCTTGTCGAATCACAAAACGATCATATCGGAAAACGCAGCGTATGTAGATGAAAGATAGGGGTGGCCCTTTTTTAGCTGGGAACCACACGTCAACTTATACAATACTTATAGTATACTTTCTCATCTAGTCGATTTTGGGCAGATGGCGTAGAGAAACTAACAAACAAACTCACATCTTTCTACATGGGTATAGAATTACAGTTACGTGACGTTTTGTCCGCTTTATAGCAAAGAACCTGCCATGTATTCAAAACGCATTGTTTCGTCTTGTTCGTACGGCGGCGGCGTGGCCTAGTTGAGAGTCTAATGGCAAAAAGCAGAAACGATCTCAAAATTATCTGCGTTAATTCCTATCATTCCGTCCTAATAAGTAAACATAAACACTTTAGTAAAGCTCCGCTAATGGCAAAGGTGGTTCCCTTCTCAGAATGATGTACAAACAAACAATCACTGAAATAATCTTAAGTGTTATTTACGTAGGGATTTTGGGAAGCTTTGTTTGTGAGACGTCTTGCGTTGTGGGCGATCAGACGCGCCCTTAAATACCCGAATAATGACTGAAAATTAATTCATTGGTTTACTGTTGGTAATACTTTTCTGTGTAATTATCCGTTTATAACTTCGATGCAGTGAATCAAAACATTCTTTATTGTACACCAGTACATATAAAAAATTATAAAATGTTGTTGTTGTTAAGAGAAGCTGTGAATGTTTGGTACTCAATGTAAAAATCATCTAGTTTCGTCATCATCATCATCATCAGGTTATTTTTGTCTCCACTGCAGGAGACAGACGGAGGATTTGGCCTACACTCCCCGCGCTGGCCAGACGGGTTGGAAAGGCCTGATTGATGTTTTATAATGTATTCCCTTAGTCGCCTTGTACGACATCCACGGGAAGAGTTGGAGTGGTCCTATTCTACTCTACTGGAAACCACACGGCAATGTATATATATATATATCTATCAATAAATCATCTAGTTTAATAAAGTCTAACATACCTAGACTTATTATAATACACTTCTGAGCAACAACACCGGTCTACTATCTTACTTCTTTCACCGAGGTTATCAGAAGAATGGAAAGACGAGGAGGTTAAATATACTTACTAAATATACACTTCTTTGATCGGGCCAGCTGTTCACACCAGACTATTCAGAATCCTGGGTGTTTGGACTTACATATATATTTTGGTGACATTTTAGACTTGGATAATTTCGATGTTAAGAGTTTGGTCAAAGCACAAGTGCGGTCGTATATGGAGTACTGCTGGCTGCTCTGGAAGCGGTTGAGCATCGTGCCCGAAAGCTCATTGGTGGCGATGCTCTGGTAAATTCTAAGTTACAGAGCCTTAAAAATCGTCGCAGTGTGGACTGTCTTTCGGTTTTCTATAGGTTACATTTTAGAGAGTGTGCTCAGGAATTACACGACTCGATTCCCCCATAGGGGGATGGGGGAACTATCACCGGACTACCAGACATGGTGAGGTACATCATCCTTATGTAGTAGACATACCACGCTCTCGCACAAAGCGTTTTGCTTCTTCGTTCATAATGTGAACTGCTAATGAATGGAACTCACTACCAGCTTGGGTATTTCCGGATTTGGATCTTTTTAAAGGAAGAGTGAATAGGCATCTTCTGGGTAAGCCCGCTTCACCTAGGCCTCATTATCACGCACCATCCGATGATATTGAGCAAACCCATCAACTATAAAAAAAACATGTTTGGCCCTTTGAACCCTTTCTGTCCTTACTCCGGACAGGTACTTTTAAACCAATATCAAATCTATCCCTGTCGGCACAAGGCTTTGAAATGACATTGTCTGATATGATGATGATGAAGACTTTAGAATGTAACTATAAAAATAGAATTTCCCGAAAGATTTTTTTGGAATCATTTATCGTGATATCTATATTATATTAACAATGGAACAGAGTTATTTTCTGCCCATCTACCCTTTATCGTTGAACTTATCTTTTTTCTCCTGGATATGAAATTCGTCGTATTTCGCTTCCTTATTTTTAAATATCTTCGTCAGGATTCTATTTCGATACTTTTTACACTTACACATCTTCGTACCTTTACGAAAAAAGATTGTAAAAAGTTTCCTTATTTTGACGGTACCATAGAAGCTTTTTCAGAATATATGATCGACCAAATAAATCTCTACCAAATTGTGTTGTATTGTGATTTACAATACATACGCTAAAAAGCTTCTATGATACCGTCAAAATACGGAAATAAGGAAACTTTTTACAAGTTTTTTCGTTCGTTTGTCTGCCTGTCCGAAAACTACAGCTCCAATTGAGCTGATACTTATTTCGAACATATATGAAAAACTTACCGGCACTCAAGGAATATTTATAGAAAAATAAGGAAAAGTGTGTTTCGAGATATAGGTAGTTATATTTCAATAAGCAGACAGTTGAGCAACAATTTTGCTTTTATACGGTTTATATTTAGATTCTTTAATTTTTATTTACTTACTTAATAAAAAATTTAGGGAAATTTAAAAATAATTTCAATTCTATTCAATTAATCTTTATTGCACGCAAAAAATAAAAAAGATACAATAATAAAGTAACTTACATATGTACATCTAGGCGGTCTTATCGCTGAATAATTTAATTTATTGACGGAACGTATACGACGAACCCTTTACAGACTTTTCGTTTCAACGCGGGATAATATAGGTCGAAACCGCTAATATAGCAGCCCTAGATAAAATCGCCGCGAAAAAACGTGCCGATTTCAAGCGAGAAGATAACGTGTCTGATTCAGCATTGCACTGTACAATGGCAATAGCAACATCGATTGGGATCCACATCTAGAGAAAGTAATATACAGATCAAGTAAACTTAAAATAAGTTTTTAATACAACGCACCTGAAATCACTACAATAATACTGTCACGGGCAATGAGAGTTATTACTGCGATTTAATATTTAAAGTAAAAGCTTGTAAAATTGTGCTGCAATGAATTATGGCTTGGTATTGTGAATGTAGCTTAAAGCCACATTCACAGTTACATTATGTGTCCGCTCATCTGAAGTACAGAATAAATAATAGCAAAGATAATATATATGTACTAGAGTAAGATAGGCGATGCCCGAACAAGCAGCGTAAATTTGAAATTGGTATCATAAACTTAGGTGGCGCCACCGCTATCCTAGTATAGAGGTTGCGAGTTAAAATCCGAACGGCGGCGCTAGTGTTTCTAGTGGTTTGTTTCTAATTATGCCGAAGCAAAGATATTCATCATCAGGTTATTTTTGTCTCCACTGCAGGAGCACAACCCTCTCTCATCTGCCGGAGACAGACGGAGGATTTAGCCTACACTCCCCGCGCTGGCCAGGCGGGTTGGGGAGGCCTGATTGATGTTTTATAATGTATTCCATTAGTCGCCTTGTACGATATCAGCGGGAAGAGTTGGAGTGGTCCTATTCTACTCTACCGAAAACCACACGGCATAATAATTCTATGTACTAGATAATACATACTAGAGTGTAATAGTATAGAACGCGCACTTCCTAAGAAAGTTTGTTTTTCTCAAAACTTTAAGACAAAATTCAATGCAAGGTAAATTGAATGTTACGCACCTGGAAGAAAGTCAATGTTACGTTGAACCGCTAAACCATGCAACATTATACGCTATTGGTAAAGGGCTGATACCTACGCTTTCGGATTGTGGAGCGGCGCAAGACTTTACTTAAATGCGTCACATCGTTCTCGCCACCCTGACCGATTGGCCCCGACTTCGACTGGCCCACGTTGGTATATTTTTATGTTGGCATGTTGCATTGTAAATGCAGCATTATACATTTAGCGTTCTTGACAACAAGATGAAAATCAAACGCTGCTTGAAATATATGACTCATTCTCATAATTCTCATAAATGAGAGATATTTAAATCTTATCATTCTTTACTCTGTCGAGAGAACGGAGATAATCGAGAAAAAATACTCGCAGCTGAGAAGCAACGCATTTATCAAAAGTTGAGGAAAACCAGCTTACTACTTTCAATTTGAGACGCCTGTTCAGACGAATAGCAAAAAACTGTTTAACTTTGACTTAGTGTTTCGTTGGGTGAGTTTGTTCATTCTTCTGCCGTTGAAAAATTGAATGAAATAGAATTCTTTAGCGCAGTGAACGCAAATAAAACTCAGTCAGTCATTTCACTACATTTTCAGATCGATTGTTGGTAGTATCGATACCGATAAGCCATGATAGCCTAGTTGGTTGTGCATTCGACTTACGTTCATGAGTCGTGAGTTCAAACCCCGCCCGAACCAATTAATACGGTTTATTTATAATATTTTTTTTTCGGTAAAGTAGAATAGGACCACTTCAATTCTTCCCGTGGATGTCGTACAAGGCTACTAAGGGAATACATTATAAAACATCAATCAGGCCTCCCCAACCCGTCTGGCCAGCGCGGGGAGTGTAGGCCAAATCCTCCGTCTGTCTCTGGCAGATGAGAGAGGGTTGTACTCCTGCAGTGGAGACAAAAATAACCTGATGATGATGATGATGATTTAGAATACCACAGGCTATTCCGAAAGGTAAATAAAAACATCACGAGAAAACCAGCATACGCCAAAGTAGAAATTCTAAATAGTATGTGAAGTCCACCAAATCGGCAATGGCGTGGCTACAGTGAATGTAAATAAAATGTTTTATTTGCGTTCACTGCGTAGCTATGACGTAACAGACAAAGTTATAAACACTTCAATAATATATATCACGAAATAAACAACCGTAAATTTAGCAATTAGTGTTAAGGAGTATATTATGTACATGCTTCCAAATGCGACGAAATAAATTATGTTAGTACACCCACTCACTCACAGATACAAGTTATTACTGATGTAAAGCTCGTTAACGAAACCAGCTGAAAGTGTTGAAGCCACATTAATTAAAACTAATTTGAAGTTGACATTGGGTTGCTTTAGTTACGTATTAATTACAAATCTGCCCTGATACGAAAGAATACTAAACATGTTTTTAACTGAACTTTACTTAATTACTATAGTTTATTCAATTTCTGAAGAAATTTTAGTAATATTCATAGAATTTAAAAAAAATACTTTTTGTCATTTTTTAAATTTAGTTAAAAGTTTAAAAAATGACAAAACTTTAACTCAATAATCTGCCCGATTCTGGAGGCATACATTTAAAATTTGACAGCGCTAAAATTGGTTTCGTCTTTATCTTCATAATACTGTGACGAGGATAGCAACAGTTTTAGTGCTGTCAAATTTTAACGTTGTGCCTTCAGAATCGGGCCCATTGACACAGTAGAATTCTACAAAATCTATCTGGTACGAGTACCTCGGTTAAAACACTTTCACGAATGAAAGAAAGCATTCAGACAACTGGGTAAGAACAATTTCTATAGGAAAATTAGGAAAGCTGACAGAAGAATCCAGTTGGGCTGGGCAGCATTTCGAAAACTGCGTCAAGTGTTCACGTCACCTATTCAACAATGTTTAAAGACTCTCTCTAATCAGTGCGTCCTGTCTACAGGGCCCAGAAACATAGACACTGACGGTGGATCTAATCCACAAGTTTCAAGTCGCTCAGCGAGCTATGGAGAGGGCTATGCTTGGGGTTTCTTTGAACATATCCTTCACATAAGATTCGTAATGAAGAAATCAGTCGAAGAACGAAGGTCACCGACATAGCTGAAAGGATTAGCAAGCTGAAGTGGCAGTGGGTGGGCCACATTTGTCGCAGAACCGACTGCCGTTGAGGCAGACGAATTGTGGGGTGGAGACTGCGGATTGGCACGCGCAGGGTGAGACGCCCCGCCGTTGGATGGACCGACGATCTGAAGACCGGATGCGGAGGGCGGAGGACCGGGTGTGGTGGTGTTCATTGGGGAACACCTGTGTCCAGCTGTGCATTTCTAAGCGCTGTTATGGATGGTGGATTTAAAGAAATTGTAGTAACTTCCATATAATTCTACTTAGAAAGTCAGATTGGTACCTTTTCTCGTTTAAAGCGCCACTATAAAATCTCCTGCTACTTAAAAACTTGCCAGGGCTGTACCAGGATTTCGTATGACACCCAGAGCCCGTGTAGGTATATTCCCTCGAATGTCTAGCAGAGCCAACAAGGCTAGGTAAGACGACGGGGGCAAAAGATATTTTAATTAAAATTGCTCCATCAGTACCGCCTTGAAGCCATTAGCAATACCGGCGCGAAAGCCGCTAAAGCTAGTGTAATTAATTACCTTTTCTATTTTATATACTTCATTATCATTAGTTACAGTCAAACGGTTTATTATTATATTCTTATTTTATCAAAGTTTTAAACAAACTTATCATCAGCTGAAATACGTGCTGCTAAACATAAGCCTCTCCAATAGAATGATACTTTTGGTGAACTGTCCAATGGAGGATTTGCCATAATCACCACGCTTGGCAGGCGGATTGGCGATCGCAGTAATGATCTTAACATACACAGGAGGACGCTGCTGGCGGTCCCTGGTGCAATCCCTTAAAAGCATTGACCACACACACGGTAAGATTGGAGCTGGCCATATTCTGAGCCGGGAACCACATGGAACAAACTGCCTAGTGATAATGGGAAAATAACGGAAATTTTGTCTTTTCAGAGATATTTCAGAAACACTATAGTAAAAATGCCGTGTGGTTTCCGATAGAGTAGAATAGGACCACTCCAACTCTTCCCGTGGATGTCGTACAAGGCGACTAAAGCATTATAAAATATTAATCAGGTCTCCCCAACCCGTCTGGCCAGCGCGGGGAGTGTAAGCCAAATCCTTAGTCTGTCTCCGGCAGATGAGAGATGGTTGTGCTCCTGCAGTGGAGACAAAAATAACCTGATGATGATTCATAAACAATTTCTGATCTAAATTCCTCGCTCTTACTGCCTTGTCTCACACCCTGTAAAGTTGGCTCGAAGACATATTAGAGATTTTAGAGATAAGCTCGCCTTTGTACACAGATTTTATTATTGTACTTCGTTATAAAATGTCAAAAAATATTTACTAAAAAGCCCAGAAATATATTTTTTTCTGCAATTCCTATACTTTTTCCATTATTCTCGGTCAAGTAGGACTTGAGTTATTTACTGGGCAGATAGATAGACAAAACAGCTTTCTATAGAGTTATCCATCACACCTTGATATTAACCATTTATTGTTACTAACCTGGTCATTAAATTAACCAAAATATGAAAAATTATCATTACTTATTAAAACCTGATGATGATGATGAAATTAAAAATAAATGACGTAATTGCACGACGCAAACTTTGCCAACATTTTATTTTAAATACTTACAACATTGCCCGTTGAAATAAAACTTTTAAAAAATATGTTTAGCAGCGTCAGTCTTTTTTTTTTCATTTAACACGCTTGGAAAATTTCCCGATAAACACGAGAACATTTTTGCCGCGTTCAGTAAAAGAGAGCAGACTGTCAATAACAGCCTTTAAGATTTAAGTTTTTTAAAGTTTGAAAATAATATAGAAAACGTTATCTTCCCGTGGGTGTCGTCAAGGCGACTAAGGGATTGCACCAGGGACGGGCAGCAGCGTTCTCCTGTGTATATTAAGATAATTAACTGCGATCACTACACCGTTTGCCAAGCGTGGTGATTATGGCAAATCCCCCAATGGACAGCCCACAAAAAGTGGCATTCTACTAAGGAGGCTATGTTCAGCAGTGGACGTATTATAGGCTGATGATGATATAGTCATACTTACATTGTCAACAAACGTAACCAGTCATGGGTATATTTATCTTATTACCTACAACATTTACATCATCCTATCAGCCCTTAAACATCTAATAATGTCGACAAAAAAAAACATTATGAAAATTTTATTCGTGCGAGAAACATTTCCGTCTTATTTTAATAAAAGTTTAACTATTCAGTGTTAATGTCAAATTGTATGACGTCATTTCTGTTCACTGAATTGTCCAGTGCTATTAGACTCCTTAATTAAATTAATTTATGTCATTCTCGACACCGGATATTGTTATATTGACTAAAATACGCGAAATGTTGTCTTCCAAGCAATAATATTTAATCTGTATTGCAGGATACCTTTTTCGCGTTATTGACATCATATAACCAGATCTCTAGCCCGCTGTGAAAAAACAGGAACGCATATAATAGTAAATACTACTTTTACTGTTAATAATTATGCAATGTACAGATAGATAACTTTGCACCACAGAAAAGATATTTCATATGAGATATTTCAGTGGTTTGTGCTTAGCACATATGACCATTTTGTTTGTAAGCTGTAGCGGTATAGAGACAAACCAAGTCTGGTTTTTGTAACACCGAAAAGATGTAATTTTATGTTTTATTGATTAATAAATAAAATAATAATAAATACTGTACTGTACTTTTGAGCCGTGTTGTTTCCGGTAGAGTAGAATAGGACCACTCCAACTCTTCCAGTGGATGTCGTACAAGGCGACTAAGGGAATACATTATAAAACATCAATCAGGCCTCCCCAACCCGTCTGGCCAGCGCGGGGAGAGCAGGCCAAATCCTCCGTCTGACTCCGGCAGATGAGAGAGGGTTGTGCTCCTGCAGTTGAGACAAAAATAACCTGCTGATGAAATACTGTACTGTGTAATATTAACTTATTTGCAACCTTGCGAGCGTAAGTTACGTAACAATTTCCAACAACAGCTACAGTAGCAAAGGATTTCGCTCAGTAAAGATGGTATACTTCTGTAGTAGGCATTAGAATTGTACAGTAAGTTCACTGTATTTAACTTAAATCTTTAATAATTAAT
Organism: Esperia sulphurella; assembly: GCA_947086405.1. Taxonomy (NCBI): domain Eukaryota; kingdom Metazoa; phylum Arthropoda; class Insecta; order Lepidoptera; family Oecophoridae; genus Esperia; species Esperia sulphurella. The sequence continues at coordinate 16,656,796 of OX352261.1, forward strand.
AATTCCACAACTATTTTTATTAATGAACACCGTGTTCGCTTCCGGTGTCTCATATAGAAAATAAGTGTTGTTATGTCTTTTAATGTACCATTGCTTTATGATTATTGTTTATTTTTTTGTATTTGTATTACTAACAAAATATGGACTTTGTCTGAAATAAATGATTATTATTATTAATTTGATGCGACAAACATGTTGTCATATTCTGTAAAACTGTTATCATGTTTTATTATTTAGGTTTGTATGAAAGAATGAGACACAAACTTTTGATCCTGACACAGACCCTGTTCTGGTTAGTGGAGACGCCATTTTATTGTTCAAATATATTGTTTCATTATTACTTTTTATCATTTAGAACTGAGAAACTTCATTGTTTCTCGTCAACCGAATCTTACATTTGCCTTAAGTTGAATTCACTAGTTAACGCGATGGTAGAGTTTATTCCCGCAGGCAGCCATCTTGGCGGATTTGACCTTGGATGAACCAATTACAGCACGCATAGCTATGAAAGCAAACAGGGCGATAACGCAGTCATTGTGTAAATTGTATAACTGCGTTCACAATGACATCACGCGCCGCAATTTCACGCACGATGACATGAAAAAGCTATTTGATTAGCTAATCCGCCAATGTGACAGATCGTGGCGCAGAAATTGTGTTGCATTGTTAAAGGTACTACTAACCAAAATCAGATATTTATCGCATAACGCGTTAAATTGCACCGCGTCAGGCTAAACAGTTTGCATTATGACAGAAGCTTAAGAAATATAGTTTTCTTTTTGTAAAAAAAATCACACTCTGTTAAATAAAACAATTAACTTGAAATAAGTATTGTATTTATAGTGAAACTAGATTTTATCTATTAGAGGGTCACTAACAACGATATGTACTACTAGATGGAGCATTTATTACATACATATATTATGCATGCATACATTATTTAACCGTAGTGTCAATATTTAGTCATAATTAAAAGTTCTGAGTAGTAACTGCACAAGTTTCATTGTGAATGTGAAAGAGTTGTGGCTACTTGCGTGGAACAGAGCGATTGTTTGGAACGCTCCATCTAGTAATACATAGAGATCGTTGGTCACTAATGGCATGTGGTTGCCAGCTTTGCCTTGCCGCGTCGTTTCGGCTTAGAATAGGGCCATCCCCAATATTCCCGTGGGTGGCGTCAAGGCGAATAAGAGATTGCACCAGGGAAGAGCATCAGCGTTCTCCTGTGTATATTAAGATCATTACTGTGATCACCAATCCGCCTGGCAAGCGTGATTATGGCAGATTCATCAATGAACAGCTCACCAAAAGTCGCTTATATTGGGGAGGCTCATGTTTATCAGTGGACGCAATTAGGCTAATGATAAGGGTTAGTACTATGTTTTATTTAAAACACTCATCATCATCATCAGGTTATTGGCCTGACGGGTTGGGGAGGCCTGATTGATGTTTTATAATGTATTCCCTTAGTCGGCTTATACGACATTCACGGGAAGACTTGGAGTGGTCCTATTCTACTCTACCGGAAACCACACAACGTTCTATTTGACATACTATATGAAATAAAATAAATAACGGATCGCAATCGGACAAAGCGATTTAAAACGCAGTAAAAGTCAATTCTTGTTGTTCTTATTTCAGTTCATTCCGAAGGCAAAGGTATCTAAGATCATATAGTCTAAGTCCTTGTGCTGTTTCAATTCTAAAAATTTGAAAAGAATTTCGAACTCGATCCCCTGTCTCGATGATTAAAAACCGTTACGCTGCACTCCGGATATCTCGTTTGTGAAACAGCTTTGCTTTGTGAAAACCGTTCGACGTACATTGAAATATTCCTCCGAACAGCTCAAAACATTGCGCTCGTGGGACCGTGATGTGAATCTGACAGATACGAAACTGTTACTGTGAGTTCTCGAAAGAATTTCGAAATGTTTGTTTCCTCTTATTTTTACTTTATAGATTTTAAATATTTGGTTTTTAAAACTTATTACTAAGTTGCTTGTATACAAGAGCGGTAGAGCCTTGAAAAAGTTTGTCAACTTCAAATCAAATCGCCGTTGTAAACTAAATTCATCCTTATACCTACGTAATTTTTTTTTGGATTTTTTTTTATAAATAATAATAATTCTTTATTTTAGATCAAGGATCCGTATAAATAGATTACAATTAGTACAGTATAAAATACAATATAATTCACAATTACAAAATAAAATATTCAGCCAGCACTTGTACCTACATGGTTGAAGTAAAGTATCTACTATTCAACCCCTTAATGATTACGTTGCTAAACCTGTCAACTCTGGCCATAAATGACATTATTCGATGTCTCACGATGGCATTAAACGTGTTCACCTCAGCCTCTAAAAACATACCCGAGGCGCTGCAGTGTCGACCCCATCAACTGCCGAAAGGTGTTGTTGCATTGAACACGCATGCCATCATGTGACCTTTTAGTGTATCTGGTCCACAGTTGACAGGTATAGAAGAACGTTTGACAATATGACTTGAACAGCATAATCTTCACATCCTTGTCAAATTTATAGAATGTCCTGGCAAGCATATTACCCACTGGGAGTGACCTACGCTGCCGCTCAATATCCGAATCGTCTTTCATATTCGAAGATAGAATATGACCAAGGTACTTGAATTTCTCAACGACTTTGATAACCTGCCTGTTCATACTAACGTCAGGAACGCGCTCCGGCCCGCTCCCCGACCTGAATATCATCATCTCCGTTTTCTTTACATTATACACTAAATTGTGCTTTTGTGCATACTTTTCACAAATGGCTATTAATTTCTTCAAACCTTTGATCGAGGGACTGTGCAGCACCATATCATCAGCGTAGCTCAGGTTGTTGACATCTGATATCCAACCCGATAAAATTTAATATGTATTGGTGCACAATAAAAAATATTTGTATCTTCCCTGAATGTCGTCCCAGAGACGGGCAGTAGCGTTTTCCTGTGTATATTAAGATCATTTCTGCGATCACCAATCCGCCTGCTAAGCGTGGAGATTAAGGCAAATCTCCCAATGAACAGCCCACCAACAGTGGCATTCTATTGGGGAGGGAGGCAGTGGACGTATGTAGGCTGATGATGTACATACATCACAAACCTCTATATTTCAAGTGTAACATGAATGACTTAGCAACATTCGCATCAAACCCTTAGTAGGGCTTTGGAGTATCATCGTTTGCACACGCCTGTGTGATCAAAAGGTATTGCTTTGACGTGTCTGGTACCTAGTACTATTAAGTTAGTTCTAGTTTGCCTCGCAGTCTGTTATTCAAGTACCACTTGTAACATATTGAAGTTTAATGTGAAACTGGATGCTAAGGAGGACCAAGTGAATTATTGTGACTGTCGTACGTAGGTACGACACTTGCTAGAGGGGAAGTGGGAACTCTCTTCCTACTTTGACTCTTTACTTCTTTAATTAAATTTGTCTGGGGCCCAAGGTAGCGTAAATTCATGACCTGGGACTTGCCCTACCTTCACTGGTAGGTGTCTTTGCAGTTACCTCCGTTGATCCTCGCTTAGAGGAGTTGCGGGGGGAGAATGGTGAGGAGGTGGGAATGTCGTACGTAGGTACCAGTTATACAGGATGTTACATCGGTAGATCAACCGTCATATGGTTAAATCTTTATGTTTTTTCTGCGATTTGCTAAGTGTACCGACATTTCTACATCAACCTGTTGATGACACGGAGAATAAATAGTCGGCAACAATATCTAGGACGTTTTTCGTGTACAAGTGATGTCGGTCAGTTTAACTCTCATGAGTAGACATTATTATTTCGTATAAATACATTGTAATTTCTCATTAGTTAATCAATTATATTCAGTTACCAACATGTAAGAGTTTTACTTCCTCCGAACCTGCAATACTTCGTTTAAGAGCTACATTATTATTTCGTAGTTCATTCAATTAGACAGACAAAATTGATCCTTTGCTCTTTGTATACGAAAAACCCATGTCTCGTCGCTTATAAATTCTAATGTGTAATCTGTCGACTTCCACTGAGAATTAGCAATATCGCTTTTTTAGAGTTACGTAGTCGTTATGAAGGTAGTTAGTAGTCAAATTGAGAATTAGGTACATTGCTGTAATAGACAGTTAACTAAATAGATAGCTATAGACAACAGACAAGTAACTACATAGTTCAAACGCTATGTAGTTGATTAAAATTGATGGTTATTGATTGGCATAACTCGATTTGAAGGTATTGCGTTTTTGATGTCATCATCATCAGGTTATTTTTGTCTCCACTGCAGGAGCACAATCCTCTCTCATCTGCCGGAGACAGACGGAGGATTTGGCCTACACTCCCCGCGCTCGATGTTTGCGTTCATCCTATACACTTGACATTGGCAAAGCCCTAGGAAGGCCATTGTAAAAAGAAGAATAAGGGAAATCGATATATTGTATCGATGGACCGCCACATGGACCAACGACCTAAATAAGGTGGCCGGAAGCGGCTGGATGCGGATGGCGGAGGACCGGGTGTGGCGGCCGGATGTTCATTAGCGAAGGCCTATATCCAACAGAGGACGTTATTGGCTGATCTTGTATTGATTTTGCATAATGCATTATAATGTAAAATTGTTTTACAATCTAACACGCAGTTTGAACAGCAATAAATCAACCATAACAGTTTGCTAAAGTTGGAACATTACAACTTTATCCATTTATAGTCCACCGAACGCTACTGCGAGATATATGTGTAAATATTGATTTAGGACATTTAGTAAAGACGACTTTATAGGAACACTTTACGATTGTGTTTTAAATAGTAATAAATCTTACAAGTATATGACCCGATTTCAGGATAAATTAGTTAATCCTCTTTTTTGTCGCGGGGAAATGCCTAACGCATACCTTTTCGCCTCGGGGGGACGAGTAGGTTATGTCGGGATCACACCGACTAAAACCGACGCACAGACGAAGAAGAGACACCGGGTTCAATACGTATTGCGTTCCAGTGCCCTCCCCCGTGCGCCCCGCCGCTCTCACTCGGCGGCCAGTCTCGGGGGGAGAAAGTCCCTCCTCCTGCACCCTCGCGGTGCTTGCAGCAGCAACGAGGCCACCCCGTTGCTGCCGCCCTCCCCGGGGATGCGTAAGATGGAATGGGTGGATCTCCGCTCCGTGCACCCCCGTCCCCGATGATCCCTTTCAGTCGGCTTGTACGACAGGCAGGGGATACCGTGGCTGCATTCCTCGCCCCACCCCACAGAGCCGAAATTAGTTTATCTTAAGCCAAACTAGTTCGTCCTAAGCGCGTCAGGATAAACTAATGTAGATCATCCTTAACGTGTTAAGATTAAGCAGTTTAGCATAGGAAAAAACTAGAACCTATACTAGTTTTACCTAGGGTAAGCTACATATTCATTATCATCAGGTTATTTTTGTCGCCACTGCAGGAGCACAACACTCTCTCATCTGCCGAAGACAGACGGAGGATTTGGCCTACACTCCCCGCGCTGGCTAGACGGGTTGGGGAGGCCTGACTGATGTTTTATAATGTACTAGCTGGTGCCGATTAGTATTTCGAGTAGCTTTTTTGTAGGACTATTTAAGATAAACATTTCCATCATGCATTACATATGTGTAACTCTAGCGGTTTTGGCAGCGCACGCCAGAATAGCTCGCAGATGGTAGATTTTTTCCCACTTGATATTTTGGACAATTCACACAATAAGAATCTGCTCCCGTTCCCACTCCCGCTCCCCTTCCCTTACTCCTTCTTCTACTTCCATTCCAACTCAGACTTTCAATCTCCGAATGCCAATCCCAAATAGGTACTAGCAACAAATACTTTTAACAAAAAGCATTCCAATCTTGTGACTTTTTTATTATATTGTCGAAATTTAACCTAAGAAACAAAAATAAATTGTCCCTTTAATTTTTTTCTTTAAATTTTGACACAATTATTTTTATGCCACATTAACTGAACTTTTAAAGACTTATGACAGTTTTTTCAATTAAAATAGCTTTGAGTGGTGTCCTTTTTGACAAAAAAGAGAAAGAAAATTTAATTCACCCAGTATGTCGACAATCTAATACATAGTTAAATATCCATGCGACAGAAATCCAGACGACTTTGAAATCGTATCGTCGTCGTCTCTTGTGTACTAAATACCGAAACACATCATAACTTAGACAGCACAGTACACCACCGTACAACTGTACGATGTTCGCGTGAAACGGAACGAATAAAACAATAACGTGAATTATTCCCCGAAGAAGATATAACGATCCTGGATGCAGGCGTAAGGCAGGCTGATGCAACGAGCGGAAAGCGGGTTTGAATCGCTGAGATAGTTAAAAGTTAGTGAAAAGAAGGTGTGGTTTAGGGCCACCCTCAATCTGTAGACGTCGTCAAGGCGACTAAGGGATTGCACCAGGGACCGCCAGCAGCGTCCTCCTGTGAATATTACGATCATTTCTGCGATAACCAATCAGCCTGCTAAGCGTAGTGATTATAGCAAATCCCCCAATGGACAACCGTGTGGTTTCTGGTAGAGTAGAATAGGACCACTCCAACTCTTTCCGTGGATGTCGTACAAGGCGACTAAGGGAATACATTATAAAACATCAATCAGGCCTCCCCAACCCGTTTGGCCAGCGCGGGGAGTGTAGGCCAAATCCTCCGTCTGTCTCCGGCAGATGAGAGCGGGTTGTGCTCCTGCAGTGGAGACAAAAATAACCAGATGATGATGTTCAGCAGTGGACGTATTTCGCCTGATGATGAACTCAATTTAGTTGTATTGAAACTGGTCGCTAGAATTTTTTCTACATCATTTTATGGCCATGCTTCACGGCAATGTACACGTTTTACACATAATAATTGATGGTGCAGTCAGTGTCATCATCATCAATCATGATATTTTTGAATCTATTGCTTTTTGCCCCATATTATGGTTTCATTTGTCCCGTCGTACGAAGTTCTACTATGACTGGTTGTATCTTATCTTCTTAGGGGGCCAGGAAGACCTGGCGACACTTCGACCATTCTGGATCTTTGTGATTTGGTGGACTTCACTTACGCTTATTCTAAGCCGGGAACCACAAGGCACTCCACTGTTAATATTCATACTAGCTGTTGACCGCGACTTCATCCGCGTGGACAACTTAACATCACAAGTTATTATGTATTTACCTTAGGAATAAGATGTTTTTTTCGAAATAAAAACTATCCTATGTCCTATGCCAGGACCTAACCTATATGTGTGCCAAGTTTCATTACTATCCATCCAGTGATTGAAGCGTGATTGAGTAACAAACATCCAAATATCCAAATATTTATAATATTATATTAAGTAGGAAGTAAGATTTAATATTTCGAACTGCATATCCTACCGATATTTTTTATGTTATATATATATGCAGTAGAGTGTATTTATGCTTGTTGGAGATACTCTACAAGCGAAAGTAAAAATCGCTTTCAAAATCACCAAGTCCTAACCACAAAACAAGAAAACAGATTCTTGAGACAGTGAGAAATATTACAACTCGGTCCCAAACAGCTGCACCTACAAATGAGAAGCCAGTCTATATCGGAACAGACTTATGGTTATTGCTGAGCGACTTTGTTGAGATTGAAGCGTTTAGTAAGGGATTCAGAATCTTAATTGTGATTCTAAACAACTGTTTTAATGAAATTTATCGTATTTTTTTATCTCGCAGGAATTTGGAAATCTCTGGTAGCGACACGTTTATGTTCTTTTAATCGTTATGTTTGAATAAAACATTTACCTATTTGATTTTGCTGCATAGATATGTTTTCTTTTCACTAATTGTACTTTCCGTTTTGTTTGCACCACCACAACGATCTCTATGTACTTACTAGATGGAGCGAACCAAACAATCGCTCTGTTCCTCGCAACTGCGGCTCCGGGAGTCCCAACTTGTTGATATACACTTTGACACTTGTGCAGTTAATGCGCAGAACATTTAATTATTTACTAAATATTGAGGCTATTTGCCCGTAGCGTAAATATTTAGTAATAATTAAATGTTCTACGTAGTAACTGCAAAAGTGTCAAAGTTAATGTGAACGAGTTGCGGCGCTTGCCGCGTGATGCCAAGAGTGCGTGCATTCCTATAATTACAAGTGAAAATAATATCATCAAGAACAAAAAACTGTCAGTTTTCAGTCAGCTGACGTCCGTGTTGCCACCTGTGAGTTTAAAAAGCATTAAAAACTGCCATATTTGAATATAGCTCGAAAAAGCGCGAGATTTCCCTAGAGGATATTGAGTACGTGACGAAAACCTAACCCCCCCGCGCCCCCCTGTGACCAAGCGTGGTATTTTGAAGACCCCTCCCCCCTAAACGGGTCACGTAGTTTGAGTACGTTCCCTTAGCCCTACGCATATGCTGGTGCGCCTAAAGTAATAGTAGATAATTAAATCTGTTCGCGTTCGCTTGTATGGAGATGGCTATGCACGGGGTTTCTTTGAAGGATATGATGAAGAGCCAAGAGCAAGCTTAAAGTGGCAGTGGGCGGGCCACATCTGCAGAACCGACGAAAACGAGTCCTGGAGTGGGGACCGCGGATCGGCACGCGCAGGGTGGGACGCCCTGCGGCCAGATGGACCGACGATCTGAAGAAGGTGGCCGGAAGCGGCTGGAAGTGGAGGGCGGAGGACCGGATGTGGTGGCGTTCATTGGGGATGGCCTATGTCCAGCATTGGACGTCTAGAGGCTGACATGATGATGATTGTATAGTATGCTCCATCTTAGGTTTTATTGACAAAGCTAATTTACGGGTTTTTGGGTTGTTAAAACACGCGAAGACGCGTCGTTTGCGTTTCCATTTGCAGAGGTCATAACCCTTGACGGGGTCAGACCATTTTTTTACCTGAAACCCGTAACCTGTGTACTTTAGAATGTATTCGTTTACCACTTTCCCGGAACTTATATTACGGAAACATTTATCACCCGGCTTTCCAGTTTCGAAACATAGCAAAGACGAGGGTTTTGCGTTTCAGGATGGATACGAGGATTTTTTAGATTAAATGTTTGTGTACCTTCTGCAGAGAGATTTTATTTAATGTTATTTGTACATTTAACCAAATCTTTGATTTAATCCAGAGAATCAATACTTACCTATAATAAAACTGTAACTGGTCTATGTCTGTACATGTGGGATATTGTAGAAAAAAGTGTATGAGAGGTCTTTATAAGGACCAATAGAAGCCAAACTAATTGGTTTTAGAATTTTGTCTGTCTGTATGTATGTTTGTTACCTCATCACACAAAAACTACTGAATGAAATTTGATACAGTTTTCACAGTTGTCTTGCTGGAGGCCTAACTTAAAATCTGGTGCATGTTTCATCTGGATACGCCGCTTAGAACCTGAGATATTGATAAAGTAATTTTTTCTAGAAGAAATATTTCATTCAGAAATAATTGGAAGGTATGAGGGAGACATTAAGCTAATTTAGGATTGGGATTAGGAGTGCGAGATTGACAGTCCGAGTGGGAGTGGAAGTGGGAAAGGGAACGGGAGCGGGAGTGGGAACGGGAGCGGGAGTGGGAACGGGAGCGGGAGTGGGAACGGGAGCGGATTCTGTAGTCCACGCTAGCGGAGCCGGACACAGCTAGTACTAAATATTACTACGTAAAGATTCGACACTCGCCCCCTCTCCGCCAATTTATCATCGCTCGCAAAATAGAACACAGGTAGCAGTACGCATTACTAAACTGCCGCCATTCGGCTCCCCCCGTACACCGCCCGCTAATACGAAGTTACTACACGCCAACGCGCTATCAACAGCACCGAGTGATCGACGCTATAATTTAAAAAGAGACGCACTTATATTGTTGACGTATACCATTGTCCCTCTCTGGATTGACTATGTTCGTGCGCTGGGTGCAGTAGCCCTACAATATTTCACGCACACACAAAAGTGTACGGACAGGCTGGTGCGAATGTGCTAATAGTAAGTAATTAGATCTGTACAGTTGTATGGAGTGTCGGAGGTGTGGTCGAGAGTTACGCTCCGCGCTGGAGGTCGTGGGTTCATAATTTTGTAAACAAAAAAAATGTTGAGATTTTCTGATTTGACTTAACACGGGTCTGATTCTGAAGCCACACATGTAAAATTGTATATATTTAAATAACCACCAAATTTGTACGCCAAATCCGCACTTTGATGTGCCATCAGCATATTTGGTGTAAATTTTATTTGATGTGCGTTTAAATATTTCTCATTTAAAATTTGACAGCACTAAAAATGTTTGCTGTCCCTGTCTCACAGGAAAGGTATTTTAAAGACGATACTAATTTTAGGGCTGTCAAATTTTAAACATGTGCCTTCTTAATCTGGCCCATTATGTACCTACGTAACGTACAGTTTGCGGAGATTTTACTTAAAAGTCCCCCCCTTCCCCAAATAAAACTTCTCTTCCCCAAAAGTGGAATACATTCCTAAATCACTTTTTTATCTTCTTCCGACATGTGGTTACAAACCTTTTCTTGTATTCATTGTTTTTTCTCCCTAAGTTCCCCAGTGAATTTTACGAAAAAGGAAAATAGATTTTTTACCTACTTGTAATGCATTAAACTAGACGATATGAATGAAATAGTTTCATATATTACTTACATTATTTTATACAGTCTTTTAGAAAATGAATAATGTTTCTGCTTACATTTTGTTCAATTTTATATTTACACACAAAGGAACTTTCAGTTCTTTATTAAAAACTAGCTGTGCCCCTGGCTCCGCTTGCGGAGACTACAGAACTAATGTTTTTTTTTTATTTTCTGCCATCGCACCCGCTCCAGCTCCAGCTGTCACCGCCACTCATCGTAATTTGAATTTGGCCGAGCAGTACTTTGTTGTATACTAATGAAATACATGAGAATCTTTAATCTTTAAAAACTACATATTCGCATAATTTTTGATTGAGTAAGACGATTGCGATAAAATAAAAACTAAATGTTACTCCGAATTAATTCCAATGTCTTCTGAAAATTTCATCAGAATCGCGCCAGTAGTTTTTACTTGATGCGTGCAAAAACTAACAGATAAAGGGACAAACAGGCAAAAATTCCAAAAATGGTCGTAAATTTAGGCTAAGGCTAAATTGCGTCAATATTTAGTAAATAATTAAATGTTCTGCGTAGTCTGCACAAGTTTAAAAGTGAATGTGATCAAGTTGCGGCTCCACGAGCCGTAGTTGCGTGGAACAGAGTGATTGTTTGGAACGTTCCATCTAGTAGTACATAGAGATCGTTGGTTGCAGCGTTTTCGATTTTTGAGTCGATATCTCCCAAAGTCTTAGAAATCATCCTTTCCAATTTCGTACTTTTATCCTTTGGTATATTAAAGCGAGCTTGCCTCGTAAGTTACACATCAGTCTTCTTCCCGATTATCTACTCCACCCGTCCATCCATTCGTCCGTCTACTACTCCAATAAGTCCGGCTAATGTGTTGTGTGTGGTACGGAAGTGGGAATTAGAACCGAGGGTCAGTCTTAGTTAGGGAATTTTCGTTTGGGAAAGAGGAATTATTTCTATTGAATCGTGTGTCTCGGTTTTTGGTAAAGTTTATTCGGTTCACCTTGTAACGAGAAACCAATGTGGCCCCAACGATCTCTATGTACTACTAGATGGAACGTTCCAAACAATCGCTCTGTTCCACGCAAGTAGCCACAACTCTTTCACATTCACAATGAAACTTGTGCAGTTACTACGCAGAACATTTAATTATTACTAAATATTGACATTATTTAACCGTAGCGTCAATATTTAGTAACTGCACAAGTTTCATTGTGAATGTGAAAGAGTTGTGGCTACTTGCGCGGAACAGAGCGATTGTTTGGAACGCTCCATCTAGTGACTAGTACATAGAGATCGTTGTGTGGCCCTTATAGTATTTTGTTTCAGTGTTTCTATTCGACTGTGCGCTTTAGTTTTGATGTTAATTTTTGAATTTTATTAACTATCCGACAAAGGTTTTTACATGTAGAACATTTTCATTCTTATTTGGCCCTTCAGAGATACAATACTTAAAATCTGTTCCGTCAGCCTTTACCTCTTATTGCTTCCTATTATACTATGGAATTTTATTTTATTTTAATTGTATCATCATCATGTCAGCCCCTATACGTCCAACTTCGAATCTCCTCATTACGAATCATATCATTCAAAGAAGCTCGGGGACCATTGTACCTATATTTAATTCTATAGTTAGTGCCTACTTCCTTAAAGCAAAAAACCTCCTATAACTGTTATGAATCCGATATTAGCGAAACAAAGTGCATCCCATCACAGTGCTCCTTTGTTTTCCTTCATATTGACGACCTCCGTGGCGGAACGGGTAGCTCTCGGACTGCCACGCCGGAGGTTGCGGATTCGAATCCCACTAGGGGTAAACATTCGTATGATGAATGTTTGTACCCAAGCCTTGGATGTTTATATATTTATTTCAGTATGTGGTATCCGTTATCTAGTAACCATAGCACAGGCTCTGTCTAGTTTGGGACTGGATGATTGGTGTGAATTTCTGAGGTATTTATTTTATTTACGTATTTATATCCGGACGTCCAACTCAAAACGTCGAGTTCCTCGCCTCATGCCCCCGAGACTCCAACACTAACTTGTTAAGAAAAGGGTTCAAAATGTTTCACGAAAAACTTACGCCAAAGCAATTAGAACTCTGCGCCAAAGAAATATAACTTCAGTGCGAAACACCGTAATTAATAACAGACTCAAGTGGATTATTTTAGTCTTTATGAATGAACAGTTGTACACTAGACCGTATTATACTGGCTGGGGAGACAGCGGCGGGGATAGGAAACTCAAATTCTGGTAAAAATTTGTCACTATTTCAAATAATTATTTTTATTAACCCACCGATGTCCTATCTAGTACAGACAAGTCCATGAACTTATAGTCTACTAGCTGTTGCCCGCGACTTCGTCCGCATTTACAACTTAAATCACAAATTATTATGTATTTCTCGTAGGAATGAGATGTTTTTTCGAGATAAAAACTATCCTATGTCGTATTCCAGGACCTAACCTAACACCTAACCTATTTAGTAACAAACATACAAACATCTTGCCGTGTGGTTTCCGGTAGAGTAGAATAGGACCACTTCAACTCTTCCCGTGGATGTCGTACAGGGCGACTAAGGGAATACATTATAATATATCAATCAGGCTTCCCCAACCCGTCTGGCCAGCACGGGGAGTGTAGGCCAAATCCTCTGTCTGTCTCCGGCAGATGAAAGAGGGTTGTGCTCCTGCATTGGAGACAAAAATAACCTGATGATAATATAAACATCCAAATATCCTAACTTTCGCATTTCTAATATTAGTGGGATTATACCATCAGGGGAGATATCGGTAGGGAAATACTGGGAACCCACGTTCAGGTTAAAGTTAGTTATTATTTCAGATAAGTACCTACCTATTTGTTTTCACTTCCCCATCAATGTCTAACGTCTTTTCTGTTATAACTAAGTCCATGGGGTTTTCTATAACAAGGTCGACAATGGTAGGAGTACAAGTCGATATACCTCTGCTTCGCACACTAGGACCCCAAGCTCTGGTTAAAATTAGCGATTATTTCAAATAATTATCTTCGCTTGTCCACCGATGTCTCCCCTGGCATAGCCAACTCCAGGGAGTTTTCTATACCAGGGGATATAGCGGTGGGGACAAGATATACCCTGCTCTACTTCTCCCTGAAAATAAACTGTTCCACTAACTGCAAGCTAATTTTCTCTTACTTGCGCATTCTCTATACAACAATAATTGTTTCCTTCCGATTCATCGCAGATCAATTTAGACTAGACCGAGCTGTGAGCCGTTTCATCTGAAAAAGACGCACAACAATGTAGATAATGATACCTATCAACGAAAACGGTCCTTTTCCGAAACGAAAGCTTCCTAACTGGGAGTAAGCCAGAAGTGGGAGGGAAGGGGATTCTGCTAATGATAGCTTTGGGCCCAAGTGGCTTTGTTTGTTGGCTTTTTGGCTGCGACGTTATTTATAGCCGAAAACGTTTAGCAGATAATTGTAAAGCCAAGTGCAGTTGGAATAATTGGCAATTAAAAACCTTCTATGTGAAAACAACAGTGATTATTCATTAGGTGGACGCAACCCTCTTTATTTTCCTGGGTGTGGACATTGAGTAATCAACAAATGGTAGCATTCGTTTCAAGAATGCTCGAATTTCCATTGTGGATACCTTGTTCTGACCAACAATCATCATCATCATCAGCCCGAAATGAAATGGTGAAATGAAATGAAAGTTTTTAATTCGGAAAACAATGATTCATAAATTGTTAGTGGGCCCGATTCTGAAGGCACACATTTAAAATTTGACAGCGCTAAAATTGGTTTCGAATATAAAGATATTCATAAAATACTGTGTGACAAGGATAGCAACAGTTTTAGTGCTGTCAAATTTTAACGTTGTCTTCAGAATCGAGCCCAGTAAGCACATAAGAAAAATAAAATAAAATAAAAACATGTTAGTATCAATACAATTAAGATAATAAAACTAAAACTTATACTATTACTAAGAGTCCACTGTTGGACATATGCCTCTCCCAAGGTGCGCCACTGAACCCGATCTTCGGTTCTTCTCATCCAGTCACTGCCAGCCGCCTTACGCAGATCGTCGCTCCATCTAGCCAGGGGGCGTCCCACACTACGCTTGCCCAGTCGTGGTCACCACTCGAGAACTCGATTAACCCGTTTACTCGTTTACCAACAATATTGGCCTGCAATATTAAAATTATGATATTAAATAAAAATAACTTCCTACTCTATTCAAGAAATAAATAATTTTTTGATAATATTTTGTATGTCTGCAAAAATATCTCTCTCTTTTTGATGCACTGTGACATACTTATACATAACATACGTGGGATAAGTCCGCCTTTGTACACAAATTTATTCTTTTATTTATTTTTATTGTTGTTAATTTTGGTACAATAAAGCATTTACATACATACATACATACATAATGCTCACGCCTTGCTCCCAGAGGGGTAGGCAGAGACGATGTATCGCCACTTTACGCAAAGCATACTAATAATGCCAGTAAATAGTTCACGGCAATGTATGCTTCACAACAAACTACCAGAGGAAATCTTAAACTGACAGAAAATTAAGAATCACATTAAAAACAGCTTTGTAAATGCTTGTATTTCAATGACAAGGATGCCTGGTATTAATGGTACTTCAGTTACGCACAATTTTTCTTGTATTGTACTAATTTATTCGTATATAAACTTGAGATAAGTTGATGGAAGTTTGTCCCGCCGTTTCTTCTTCACAGCGCTAACGTCTATAGGAGCTGTAGTCGGTAAAACAAATGACATGTATAAATTGTACAGAGTCACTTGGAATATCCTTTGTTGGACACAAAATCCCTTATTTTATTTAAGTACAATAAATGATAGCACATTCTATAACAATCGTTTCCATTTTCCACAGAAGCGGGTGGCCTCCGTACCACAGAACTCCGCATCACGCCTCGAGTCGTCCAGCGCGGCAGGAACGTCACTATGGCCTGCCTATACCAGCTCCACGACTACGGAATCTACTCCGTTAAGTGGTACAGGGGTAGCCAGGAGTTCTACAGATATTCCCCGCTGGAGTCGCCCACGACTAGGGTGATGCCGGTTAATGGGGTTAAAGTCGATGTGAGTATCGTTATCATTCTAAGTTCCTATTTTATGTCATTATTATCATCAGCAGCCTGAAAACCGACCGCCTCATTGTCTTACTGGCTTGGTCATTGGACTCGAGCGCCAGAGGTCGTAGGTTCGATGGGGACCGAATTTCTACAATGTTATTAAATTGTGAGCTACCCTGAAAGTTTCAGCCCGATAGCTAATCGGGAAGTGCTCGAAATTCGAGTCGTTAGACTCCACGGGGAACGATAGACATACAGAAAGACAGACAAACAAGAAAGTGGCTTAATAAAAATGTGGAAACCTTAAACGGAAATCCCGGGAATTCGAATCCCGGGAAAGGTGGTAATAGCAGCTCTATGTTATGTGCCGCTATGAAGTTTAGGTATTTTCACACAGGCTGTTCCGATCCCTGTTCATTGTTGCGTTGTTAACGACTCAAAAAACAAACCTATCTCTTTCCAGACAAGGTTTGGCTGGAAGAAATCTCTTTTTAGAGATAAGCATACACCTCTGTATACGTCCTCTCCTTCTGTGTATTTATTTTTATATTTTCTGTATATACAATAAAGTTATAATTTTATATAAAAAAGTTTCAATTTATATCCTCCAGGGCCAAGCCAAGAATGTTTCAATTATCTAAACAAAGCTCCGGTACAAACCTTTTGTCCTGATAACATTAAATAAAACGGAACCGTACTCAAATTGAATTTAAAATTTAAAACAATAATTGGCTACCCCCAGCCATTTTGTAAACACGTTTAATGTGAAGTTTAATTTATTAAAGCCGTGCAAACTGCGCGCCGAGGCCTGTTAACAATTCGGATTTTGGTCAAATTATTAAGTACCGCCGATTTTAATGAAACTCTCATTAAAAACTTGACCAACCTAATTATTGTAGAGTTAATAATCTGGTGGGCCGCGGACACCACGGTTTGATGGCATTATGGTCTGGTCACAACCCTTTAAAAAAATTCTACCATCTTATGCAACGATCTCTATGTACTACAGATGGAGCGTTCCAAACAATCGCTCTGTTCCACGCAAGTAGCATACAGTACGCAGTAAAATATTGACGCTACGGTTAAATAATGTCAATATGTAGTAAATACTTAAATGTTCTGAGTAGTAACTGCACAAGTTTCAAAGTGAATGTGAAAGAGTTGTGGCTACTTGCGTGGAACAGAGCGATTGTTTGGAACGCTCCATCTAGTAGTACATAGAGATCGTTGATCATAAGCAAGCAGTTGATTCACCGCTATGTAACATAATGTAACCAAATAGAAGATTTTGTTACATATTGTATTGGAGTGTGGACAAAACGCAACCTGCAAGAGGCACTTTTTCACTACTGTGTGTGCGCCGTACTACTTATTCCGTATGTTATAACAGTAATTTAGTTGACACATACGTAAGAATGTTGTATTTCAATGACGCGTTTATGAGAAACAACACGCTCCATATGGGTACGGCGCCTACTACTTATAAGTAGGTTACACAATTACTTAGGATGTTACATCTTTAGTTATTGAATTACATCCTTACACTGAGAAAAATGTACCCCTCGTTTTAATAGGAATTCTAGACAATTTAACAGTAATACCTCATAAATAACGACTCAGCGTCCAAACGTACGTTTTATCAGGAACCTGATATAAAGTCAAGTACGAACCGAAGGCTCTTGGATGATGTATTAATGGGACTGTACCGATTCCGGCAATGGACCAGCATTGCAAGTTGTCATGTATGAACTAAAGAATTATCAGGAAATAGTTTTATAATAATATGGCGGATTGATAAATTAAAAGGTAGTCATGTTCCTCTTACTGTTATGATATCCGGTGTAATGAAAATATGTACTGTAATATTAACAGGAAATCCCTGTAAATGCATCAGCATTGGACTAATGTTACTTATAAACAGTCATGTTATTTTTCCCTTTACGATATCGGTGTAGTGATAGTACGTACCAATATATTATCAGGAAATCCTGATAAAATGATCAAAACTGTCCTGATATATTTAGGGTAGTTTTGTTATGTTATCATTCTTTCCCGATGTATTTACGTATATTACCTATATTATTTAGGGTATGTGTGATACTTTATATAGGTATTATACATATATATAATTAACTTGTAAAATGTTTATTAATATATACAGGTTAAATGTAATACAGGGGAGTTTAGTCACACAGCACAGCGCAGACCTGTAGGGCTGACGAGCGCCGGATTGTATGTTGGTTAATACCAACTTTGCAAGAGTGAACTGTGCAAGAGTTGATAAAGTTGACTTTTAATAAAGTAAACTTTATCAACTCTTGCACACAGTTGAAAATCTCATGCGAATAAAGTGCGCCATGCGATTTGGAGCTGTGTGCAACCGCCGATAAAGTTGACTTTTATAATACCAGCATACAATCCGGGGCTCGTCAGCCCTGCAGGTCTGCGCTGTACTGTATGACTAAACCCAAGTAGCAATCAAGAATAGTGACTAAATCCTACATATCTATACTTTATCTAAAGTTGGATTTGACTAAATCAAAAAAGTTTTCGTTAAGTCATTTTTTTCTTTAAGACTAATTAGTTTTATACTACCGCTACTTTAGCAAGTTCAGAATACCCAAAACCAAGTTAAGTACTCTCAAAACTGTTTTGTATTAAGTATGCCTACAGTTAAAACTAAAAATCTTTTGTAACTGTACTCAGATTATTTGAAGGCTCACGTAAAACTCTTTCAAATAATTCAAGCATCTGTTTAGTCTTCCGAAGTAAAAATTAATTTTGTAGATAAACTTAAGATAATTGTTACACCAAATTCTGGGAACCGTCTTTCTGAAGAACATTTTATTCCTTTATTACTCAAATTAATCAGATTAGAGTAAAAATACATTTAACGGGACGTTTTTATCAAAAGGGAACAAAGTAGAAAGATGGATTACGTTGAAAAATTAAAAAGATCTGGTAGTTTTCGTCGGCGTGTTGTGAAATATAAAAAAAATACTTTAAACAGAGTGCAAGCTGCAAATTTCAACAATGCATCATCTTCGACTCAGACCTCAGTGTCGTTTTCAGGAACTACAGATCACGAGGAAGAAGATACCGCGGAAAATTGGGAAATCAAAATAGTGGACAGTGATTCCGATTCTAATGAAACGAAAGCTGATGATTTTAATTTTAGAGACCAATTAAGAAACTGGTGTTTTGGTCACAATATACCACATACTGCAATCAATGGCTTATTGCAGATTATAAATAAGCATGATCCAGGTGTTGTGCCAAAAGACGCAAGAACACTTCTGAATTCAGTAAAATCTGTAGATATCAAACGTTGTGACAGTGGAGAGTACTGGCATAATGGATTTAAAAAATATATTTTACAGTATTTTGGAAATTTGGATAAACATATCAATTTACATATAAATGTAAATATCGATGGGTTACCTACATACAAAAGCTCAAAAGTAGAGTTTTGGCCAATTCTTTGTAACATTCATGAGATGAACACTATGAATTTTGCACTACTTATACGTCATCGAGTGAATAATTTATAAATGAATAGTTTTTTTTGCATAAACTTCTTTCCAGCACAAAATAGACTAGAATAATGAAATGAAAAGCTAAGAAAATATCAAGTAATCTGGGATTAACTAAATCAAACTAAAGAATCATTTAATACTAAGTAGTTTTAAATAGTAATACACCAATACGTTGTATAGTATAAGTTAAATGTAATATCTCTTAACTAGCACTACTTTAAATCTAACTTGTCTTTACTTTAGCTAAACTAGCCTTACAAAATCAATATTGTCTAAAGTCTTACTACGTTAGGAAAAATAACATTTAACGCCATTTTGCACTTTAAGTGAAAAAATAATAATACATTTTCCGACACCACCTCATGATAAACTAGAGAAGATTGAAGTTATATTTTTGTCAGAGTTAGAATAACTTTATAAAAACTCATTTATTTATAGAAAATTTAATATTTTGCACTTTATGCCGCCAAATTTTTCAATTGCAATACAAATATCCTTAATTTTATTGTTATTTTTACGCTATTTTAAAGGCCCGTCTGTTTTATAGCACTTTCTATCGATTTTACACGAGGAACAATCATGCGTTTTAAATTTGCAATGCATACAACGACATAATACATCATTTTCTAGATATAAAAATTAGTTGTTTAACCGCCATTATCATAAGCCTTCATCTTGTTTTTGTATTAAGTATAAAATGTTCACCATATTTTCTAAAATACTATGACATAAAGTAAAAAAAGTTTTAAATTTTACTTCAGTAAGTTATGATAGAATCTGTGCAATTCAGTATTGATAGTTTTAACTAGGTTTTGTAGATATCATCAAGTCTATTTCTTGGTCTAAAGTCGACCTACAAGACATCTTGAAATCCGTGTTTAGCTCTGCAAAAACCACTCTCTTAAGTAGGGTTAAAGTTTGTCTAAACAGTAGTATTAACTCTGTCTTAAATTTGTCCTAAATGCTGTGCCCACTTGTACTTAACTGTATCTTGAGGGATATCTTCAGGGATATCTTGAGGGACGTAATAGGTTTAGCCAAGACAACAGCTGGAATACGTCTACTTGCCTTCAAGATAATTATAATACCCTTTTAAGACATTTGTTTGCTACTTGGGAACTCCCCTGTATTACATTTAACCTGTATATATTAATAAACATTTTACAAGTTAATTATATATGTGTATAATACCTATATAAAAACAACAAGATGTAGATGTTATTCTAATTGCGGAATTCTTGAACGTTCCTTTTCATGACGAGACTTTTTACATCCCTTTTATAAATAAAATATCAAACATCACTATGAATGAGATATACATAGACGTAGGCCTTTCGTTCTAGAATTCCACCCTTAGATAGGTGGTGAAATAAAAAAGGGTTCACAAGTCAAAATGTAATCAAAGCAATTACAATGCCACATAGTTACAATACACTAATTATTGTCAAATAATACAATCAATCACACAACATTTTCATTTCTGTAATGTTTAAACATACGAAGAAGCTATCTTAATTGAAACTTATTTAGCATTAAGTATAATCATTATCAGCTTCCTTCGAGCTAGCAAACATTTGAGACAGCAATCATTTGAGGAAACGTGTTCTTAGAAGTGTGTTACCCGTATTAGTAGAATCTTTATTAGAGACTATGTAGACATATAAAATGGACAGCTTTATTAAAGAATTGAATCAAATAAACACAAGATTTATGTATGGAAATCAAAACATCCAGGATTCTAAACAATCTCTGGTGTGAACAGCTTGTCTGAACATAGAGGTAAGTTTGGCATTCTGGATATTCTCCATATGTACTCCTGACAGCCACCATCAGATCTCACCCAAATCTATCACCGGCGGAGATCCAAGGGCTCAAATGGACTTCGATTGTATGAAAAAAGGCCACTGGGTAGATTGTTTTGCTCGTAAGTGTAGTTACCAAGTTACACTTTGCTTCCACCTGTATAGGACAAAATTATCGTGTTAATTTAGTTATTAGGTTAAGTATGGCTTTTCACCACCGTAAGGAACCTATCACGCTGGTGGGTCCTCCTGGTGCCTTTTAATCTGTTAAAATACTATACGAATTCAAACATAAATATTAGTGTTTTGAAATACACTATCTAAAGAAGACATCAAATAAAATAGAGTCGCAACGCCTCGTTACAAGCATTCACACAAAAGTTATGTAGGTAGTTGGTAGAACTTACCATCGAAAATATCAACGTACTGCACCTTGGTGCCTCCTTGCCCCATTTTGTAAGTAAGTCACTTGTATATTAGTCCATTTTCAGAAGTAGGTATCACATCCGTAGGTGTTATTTATGCTCAGTGTATCACATCAGTATCCGTCGCAGTAGTTCACGGCACAAATCAAAGAGAATATAATGTACAAATTATTCAGAGTATGTCCAGTTCACGGTGCAGAAGATATGGCGGCAACGGTGCGCGCGCGCGCGCCGGGCCGGTAGAATTCGCTCGATGTTGCCAGATTCGTTTTTTTTCCCGATATATTACGGTGTCAAAACCACCATACCATTTACTACCATAATAGATTTTTTTATTCTTAAGGCAAAACAATATTATCAATATATGTACCGAACCGAATGAAGTTGGCAAGTTTATGTGTTATGTGACGTAACATTAATCAAATCAATCACAAAACACACAAATACAGATTATCATTATGAAAACCTAAAAATTAATATTAATTACTTTGTAGTGCTACTCTAGTGCGTGTGGCACGTTTTTGGCACTTTCAATGTATATTGAGGCAAAACTATAGTTGAAAATATAATGGAAAAAATCTTTGTGCTTGGCATAGAGTTATGAGATTTAAATACTTTTGTCATATATGCAATGAGAACTTGGTCCTTATCTTCATCATCGTAATCATGTCAGCCCTCCAACGTCCACTGCTAGACATAGGCCATTCCCCAGTGAACGCCACCCCACCCTCCACCAGCCAGTGCACCAGAAGACGCGGCGTCTTTCGGCTGATATGATGATGATATTGATGAATTACTATCGTGATTCGTTGCGTATGGGAAAAAGCTAATTGTCGTATTTGTTACGTTAGTAACTAATGACGAGATTACCGAGCAAGTTGGTGAAAGAGTATTTTGTTACCCTTTGTGTAAGGACATAGGTATTAAAAGAGTTATGGGAATTTTTCTATTCAGCATGATTTCAGCCGCAAATAAAAACCAATATCAACAAAATTTAGCGTCTCGCGGCAGTAGTGGGTACATAATGTACGAAATATGTATAATGACTGTACCTTGAGTAAAAAATACTTTAACAAAAAAATCGAAATCCCACCACACCATCACTGTAGAAAAGAGGCCAAGTTTTCATTGGATATTTAAGTATTGGGCTGACAAAGGTATTGAAATCTTAGATCAGCTTTATCGAAAATCCTTAAACCTCATTCGAATCCAGTCAGTAGTTTTAGAGAAGAGTAACAACGCAAAAAACAACCTAACATACAGCGTGTTCTATATAAGGGCATGTATACGAGTACATACGTCGAAGAGATTCTCCCTAAATTTAGGGGTAAAATTCTCAGTTTGGCAACACTGTTCAAACAATATTTGACATTAAAGTTCATGAGTACGGGGATGGATTCGTCCTGAATTTCCTGATAATTCTCAGTGACATACTTATTAAATTATAGGTTAGCTGCCGTGGTATCACAGGGAATTACGCGAATGTTTACCGTCCGGCACCATATTATATCACCATTTTTCTATTAATGTAACAAGAACATACTGATTAATAATCGGTTTATTTGGGAATATTTTCTTCATAAAATAACATGATAGATAATGTTTTGTGATGCGTTCGTCACGAAATTTCATCAGTACAAGACGAATTGTTTATCGGTCACTGTCTTCATGAGTATTTATCCGGGATAGTGGTGTTAATTCATCAGTATGAAATATTAGATTATCAAATCGTCACGCTAAAACACTGGTCAGGAATTTACCTGTCATTTATCATGACGAGGCATTATAATTTAAACCCCCTAGCACTATATGTTTTTATGACACTGTTATAATTTAGAGACAGGCTCAGCGTTCTGATAAACTGTCAGTAATACTGAAAGTTCCGCCGTAGAACTTATAATTTATTACGATACCGATAATAAATAGCAACTTAGCGATAAATTTGCATTACTCCAAAATGCCATTTTTCTCAGTGTACGTAAGTAGCTAAGCAGACGCATGGAGACGCAGGAATAATGTTACAGACACAGTACAACGTTGCAACAACAGGCTACGTGTACTGCTCACTTACTACCGGTGAAACATACCGATACGTACTACTGTGAAAAAATATCCACTCGTAGTATGTAGTCCGACTACGTACGTACTGCAAGCTACGTACGCAGCATGTTGACGGCCCATGCCTTACGAGTGGATGTTTTCTAACAGTAATTACGTAGGTTACAACAGGAATTACGTTATCCGGCTACTTATTTTTTTCTCCGTGTAGGTCAAAATGGTGACATAAACATAATATTGAGCAATCCCTTATCCAATAAGGAAAAACACTTATATACGTTAATTACGTTATCTCTCAGAGGTCTGAATAACATGACAAACTAAGTCTTTCCGTAAGAGGCTGGCATTGACTCTCTCGAGTCGCAAGCCTTAAAAAATAGATTTAAAAAAAAACTTGTGAGGTGTGTCAATCCGACCACAATACCACCGACAAAACCCAACTAGCAGATACACTGGTGAATTATAAAATAGATCCACAGTGGGGGTATA
Organism: Esperia sulphurella; assembly: GCA_947086405.1. Taxonomy (NCBI): domain Eukaryota; kingdom Metazoa; phylum Arthropoda; class Insecta; order Lepidoptera; family Oecophoridae; genus Esperia; species Esperia sulphurella. The sequence continues at coordinate 16,680,779 of OX352261.1, forward strand.
ACGGTGTTATTGGATCTAATAAGCTACAAAATAGCTGGTTATTTCGCTTTTGTGCTACTTGAGAATTACCCCAAAGTTACAATTAGTCAATGTATGTATTAAAATTAACAACAACAATATCACATTAGTGAGCTGGTCACATCTGTCGGAGAAACGATTACCGCTGGGGTAAACGAGTACTCGAGTGGAGACCGCGACTGGGCAAGCGTAGTGTGGGACACCCCCTAGCTAGATGGAGCGACGATCTGCGTAGGGCCGCTGGCAGTGACTGGATGAGAAGAACCGAAGGTCGGGTTCAGTGGCGCACCTTGGGAGAGGCCTATGTCCAACTGTGGACTCTTTAAGGCAGATGATGATGATGGGATTACATGGGATTGCATTGACGACCTCCGTGGCGGAACGGGTAGCTCTCGGACTGCCACGCCGGAGGTTGCGGGTTCGAATCCCGCTAGGGACAAATGTTCGTATGATGAATATGAATGTTTGTAACCAAGTCTTGGATGTTTATATATTTATTTAAGTATGTGTATCCGTTATCCAGTAACCATACCACAGGATCTGCCTAGTTTGGGACTGGATAATTGGTGTGAATATCTGACATATTTATTATTTATTTTATTTATTTATTATAGGAATACAAATGTAGACAAAAATAGATCTGTACCGCTGAGACCAGTATCGTAATGCGTTTAGTACTAAATATTTGATACCAGCAACTAACAATAATTATGATATTAGTCATCAGCCCAAAAAGTCCACTGCTGATAAGCCCCTCAAATAATATCCCACTGTTGGTGGGCTGTCCATCAGAGGATTTTCCATAATCACCACGCTTGACAGGCGGATTGGTGATCGCAGTACATAATAAATACCTAAAAAATAATAAAGTCGACGACTGAAAAAACTTATGTTGCAAAATGAATATTATTCCATTAATGAATTTTCTAAACAATGAAATTGGCGGGCCCTCTGACGTTTAATTTAATTTGTGATTATTATATACTGATAGATAGTATGTTATATACTGTGGCATTATTTGAATTGTTGACATCGTAATTTATATTTTGTACATTATTTTATTTTATGACGATCCCTTCTACCATATTAGAATGACATGTAAAATTTAATTTTTAAGATGTAAAAGTGAAATAAATAAATCTAATCGAATCTAACGATCCCTTAAACTACATACCTATATAAACATGTTTAATCTTTAAGCATGAATAACGATGATAATAATAATAAAATGCAATAAAATGTCATAGCTAAAAAAGTTAGTACGCTGAAGTGGCAGTGGGCTGGTCACATCTGTCGGAGAACCGATTACAGCTGGGGTAAACGAATTCTCGAGTGGAGACCGCGACTGGGCAAGCGTACTGTGGGACGCCCCCTGGCCAGACGGAGCGACGATCTGCGTAAGGCGGCTGGCAGTGACTGGATGAGAAGAACCGAAGATCGGGTTCAGTGGCGCACCTTAGGAGAGGCCTATGTCAGTGGACTCTTTCGGGCTGATGATGATGATGATGAATAAAATGTCTGAATAATAAATAAAATATTTACGTACAGATTGAAATTTACTTAGGTCATTGTACTATTGTTCTGGTAGTCTAAGAAGTAATTTAAAAGTTTTAGTTAGTACAAGAATAAGTAATCTCTAAATGTCCTTTGCAAAGGTCAGACAAGTATTCATGTTCATTTCATTATCCTTGTATAAATTAAGTTCAACGTATAAGATAATATTTCTTTTGCAGAGGTTAAGGTCAAACGAAACGCACGTGGTTCTCACGCGCGTTGTACCCACCTTAAGTGGAAACTACAGCTGTGAAGTAATCCAGAATGCACCATCCTACCCTCACTACACAGCTACTTCGAGGCTAGATGTCGTTGGTGAGTACTCTATAAAACACTTTACAATCGTCTTGAAGTTGGATTTCGATTCCGGTATTTTCAGGACCCGATGCCACTGATCTTATACCGGAACAATATCGGGAAGCAGACATGAGCCGTGTGGTTTCCGGTAGAGTAGAATAGGACCACTCCAACTCTTCCCGTGGATGTCGTACAAGGCGACTATGGGAATACATTATAAAACATCAATCAGGCCTGGCCAGCGCGGGGAGTGTAGGCCAAATCCTACGTCTGTCTCCGGCAGATGAGAGAGGGTTGTACTCCTGCAGTGGAGACAAAAATAACCTGATGATGAGACATGGTACCGGCACACCCCCGACTGAATGCAATACAATCGAAATTCGAGAGCAGAGTTAAGAGCATCTGATCATAGCGAGCGATAGAACCGATATTAATGGCAGTAGAGACGAGTTAAAACTACGTACTGGAAAGTGCGGCTTGAGACGCTCCCCTGCAAAGTGGACAGACGATCTGAAACGTAGCAGGAAGTGACACGACGGAAACGGAGGACGAGGAGTGGTGTTATCACTGACCTCAATCTACATTACACCGGACTGTCTCAGACAACTGACAGCGAATTTATTGTGAATATTTAAAGCACCACCAGCGTGCCTTCAGGGAACTAATTTTGACGTTTAATATGGAAAACAGCGCCAAATTTGTTCATTATATTTAGTTCTATAGACACACGTTACTAGTCGCCTTAACCTTCAGCGCCAAAATGGTAGGCACTTTTTTGTAGGTACAAAAACTGTAGAATGTAACATCCAGTCTTGTTGTAATATACAGATCAGTTAACAAGCTATTGACTGATTCTAGCCTCTCCATATATTGACTCAGATATGGATTATTTATTACATGCATACATACGTAATGCTCACGCCTTGGTCCCAGAGGGGTAGGCAGAGACGATGGATCGCCACTTTGCGCGATCCTAACACACCTCACTAGTCTCACTCACATTCATCAACCTTTTCATGCAACTCGTTTTATTCTTCTCACTGCGGACCACAGCCTTTTTGAGAACGTTACTAATTTGATCCTTGAATGTCCTCCTAGGACGACCTCTAGCTGTAGTTCCATTCGCACTGTATATTACTTTTGTCACTCTTCTTTCACTCATACGCTCTAAATGTCCAAACCAACGCAACATACCCTTCTCTACCTTCGTTACTACATCTTCTTTTAAACCACACTTCTCACGTATCACTGAATTCCTCACTCTGTCACATAACTTCACTCCACATATTTTTCTTAAATTTATTAGAATATTTTATATCCATAAATTACATATCGTCTGCTAAACTATAGTCATACGAACGCTAGGGTAGGGGATTCTATCTGCCGCGTGTGCGTCTGGTGGTCCCGGAGACCCTCCATCTGCGCCGAGGAAGGCCACCGCCGGGTTTTAGTCGCGATGCGATCCCGATATAAACCTACTCGTCCCACCTAGGCGAGTAGGTATGCAGAAGGCAATTCCTCGCGACAAAATAAAAGATCATATCTACTCGTATTTACACCTCATACCATGAAGCAAAATAATTTTCGCACCTCGTAAGTCCCCTCAAAGTTTTTTCCTTCATGATTGACACTAATTGGTTATTAAATTAGATAACAGATGCACATTTTAAACTCATCTGTTATCTAATTTAATAACCAATTAGTGTCAATCATGAAGGAAAAAACTTTGAGGTAACTTGTAAGGTGCGAAAAATTATTTTACGTCATGGTATGAGGCATAATCATTCTTAACAGCATGCAAATGTTATACAAATTAAACAGTGAAGACACTCTTGTCACCTGGTTATAAGAAATCATTACCTTATTTGAATCTTGTCTGATAAGCTCTTAGTTTATCACACTCTTAGGAGTTGATTCTTTTTACAGTGAATCAGTCACTCGTTGCATGTAATATTGTTAAATTCCACAAAATTACCTTTGCATATCAGACTGTATTTGTGTACAAAAGGCCTACCTATATAATTGCAGATAAAATTTTGCCCAACAAATTCTGCTCCGGAGGCATTTCGTACGGCAACCCAAATATCCAATTTAAGAGCGAAATAAAAACATTCCTACCCTTTTTTGTAATGGAAGGGTCAGATAATTGCTGTATCTGTTGCAATGATCGTTTTATTTGTCATGTAATCAGCTTACGAGCAAACCACAGTGGGGTAATATAACAAAGTTGGTCTGGTCATAAATTTGGTCCGTTCCCTTCGTAACCTAGAGTTGACCTTACATTTCTCGCCTCTGCCATGTCTATAAATCCACTAACGCGTGCGTTGGGTTAAGGTGAGAATGTGATATAACATTTATTTGGTCAGTATTTTCGGACATTGAAATGAAACTGTTCCCTGAAGACTTGAGATTAGATTAGACTTTATCAGTTACATTATGTTATTCATTGCACGCCAGGACTGAACCACTCCAAAGCACTAATCAAGGCTTACAACCGTAAGTCTGCTCAAGGTTTAGCGCTTAGCAGCTATAATTTACGCATAATAGTGAGAGCCCTCACAGGACACTGTGGTCTAAACAAGCATATGTTCAACCTCAAGCTCCGAACCACAGGAGTGTGTAGACTCTGTGAGGAAGCAAAGGAAACCCCATGCACCTCCTGTGCGAGTGTGGCCCACTGAATGCGCAAAAGAAATACACACCTAGGTAACTACTTATTCGCCCTGATGAAGTAAAACAAATCAGTGCTAAAAGCATTGTGCAGTTCTGCCACAAAGCTTAGCACCGAACTGTAGTATGGTCGCGATCACAATAGACCAGAAATGGTCATAGTGATACAAGGTCTAGACTGAGACCTTGAAATAGCCCCAACTCGAATAATAATAATAGATGTTATTCATCATCAGCCGAAATACGTCCACTGCTGAACATAAGCCTACCCAATAGAATCTCACTTTTGGTTGGCTGTCTATTGGAGATTTACCGTAATCACCACTCTTGTAAAATTGATTGATAATCACAGTAACGATCCTTATACATACTAGAACGCTGCTGCCTGTCCCTGGTGCAATCCCTTAGTCACCTTGATGGCACCAACGGGAACATTTGGGGTTGCTCTATTCTTGCACATAAAAATATACTTAGAAAGTCAGTCTAAGCTATACAAATTAACTAAAATGTTAAAATTAATATCCGAGATTTCTTCTAAACTTGAGGGTAGAGTAAATAATTATTTGAAGTCACTCAACTGGGGCGTTTCCGGCTGCTAAAGATATACTTTCAAGATAATCATTTCCCAGAATTTCTAAACCCTAAATGTTAAAAATATACTTCTCAAAGCATTTTGTACATATTTTTAGGGTTCCGTACCTTAAAAGGACAAGAGAACCCTTATAGTCTGTCAATACCCTTTTTCTCAGAAGCGTGAAAGTATCAAATAGAAATTCATATCAAATACTCAGCTCTGCAATCCCTGGAAGCTGTAGTATATCATTTTAAAAAAACATTTTGCAATTATTAACTTATTTGCAGTTGGTAAACTGCAAATACAATTTTTACCAACGGCAAAGTTAAGTACTATTTTTTCAGTCATCATTTCCTATATTTTTTAGGTTTTACCAGCCAGCTATAAATCATAATTGGCAACTCACTATTCTAAACATCCTATTGGATTCTTAACCACTACATCATCATGAATCATCGCATCAGTCAGTGATCATTTAGTTAGGACTACTGTCCTTGACTACGTAGACAACTGCTTGTAACGCAAAGGCATAAACATCAAATACCTATTAATAATTGCTTTGTATTTGGTTACCAATCTCATTTGTAAGACTATCCTAAAAGAAGAATCGTCTTGTTAAAAATCCAGGACTTCAAAATAATTGTTTCTTTGCTAAAAGGGTCAGTAAAACAATTCCTTAACAAAGGAATCACATTCCATTCCAATAAGAAAACATAAGACACTTTGAACATAAAGAAACAGGTAGAACAGCTCTCGACTTTCCCAACTCAAAGGTGAACTGAGTGAATTATTCCCGTTTTCAAAGAAAGTACATCCTAATGAATTCCAATGGCCTCTAAACACAGGTGGTGTTAGCGTTCTCTTTATTTTATTGCCTGTACTTTGTCTATGACTTCATCTATTCCCTTTTTATGCCTGGCAGCTTTATTTACGCACCTTGCTGTTGTAGGAAAGTTAGGTCCGCTGTCATTCAAAATGAAGATCTCATCGAGACTTTTCATTTTTAAAGACACCACTAGTCTAAGGTCTAGTAGTTTCCGAGATATGGTCGTTTTTAATATTGACAGCTGACATATAAAATCATGTACAGAAAAATTAAGGGTCATTTAGCGAATTTGCGAGACATTTGCGAATGTGACTTTTTCGTGAAAGGGATTTCTTGCGAGAAGGACGTTTTACAAAGGGGGGCTTTTTCGTGAAAAGGATTTCTTGCGAAAGAGACTTTCTGCGAAGCCATGCCATTTTGCGAACTAATCTATAAATGCCTAAATCCATCTGGTTAGGTTGTATCATTACCCTCTTACCTATTTCTGCCACATACTAATTTATTTTGAAAGATAAGGGAATAAATACAGGCACCATATAAATTTTAAGGGAGGCAAGGCATATGTAACCTTTTGCGTAACAACTGAATAACGTTTTTACCTTAAATTTTGATGGAAACAAAGCATGATGCTTATTTCTCTCGACATTTTTCTGTATAAAACAGACTTGTATTTCGAGTCAAAGAGATTCCTGAAAAACTTTTACGGAGCAAACTTCGATATCATATTGAATTTTTATACTCAAAGTTTTACTCTAAATATTGTTTTGGTCTGTCTTCTCTTTATAGAATTTAGTTTTATCTAAGTAACTGGTAGAATTCGAATAATGTTAGCTTTGGTCTGAGATCAAACGAAATCAAAATTCTTTACTTAAAATAGACTACAATATATAAATAACTTACACCCGCAACTTCGTCCGCGTGGAAGCATGCTAATTATGTTTCTTTATTAAAAGTAGCCTATATGTCGCACCTTACGGTGGAATAATTACATAATTCAATAACATTTCAGGCTATTAATGTACTTTTATTAGAAAATATTTTTTTAAGCTGATGGATTTGCGCTTGTCCTTAATCTTACCTGCTGGTAAGTGACGGTGAGGTTAAGCGCGCTCACCTAGAATATGTCTATTCACTTTTCCTATAAAAAGATCTAAATTGTACTGGTCCAGAAATACCAAAGCTGGTAGTAAGTTTCATTCCTTAGCAGATCGCATTATGAAAGAGGAAGCAAAACGTTTCGTGCGAGAGTGTGGTATGTCTACTCATAAGGATGAAGTTCCTCACCACGCCTGGTAGTCCGGTGATGGAAGGGGGTGCTCAAGTTTCAATTGAAATTTAATTGCAATTTCACTTACGCCACCGAAAGTGCGATGTTATTTCAGGATATGTTCTGTCACTGTACTAAGTTTCATTATAAACCGTTCAGTCACGAACATCCACTCTTCTGGATTTATAATATTAGTGTGTTCTTCTTATTTGGCTTTCTAAATCTCCACTTTATGATGTAGATTTCCATCCATCTCATTGAATTTAATAATGTTCTCGCTTTGATAGACAACACCTAAACCTTCCTTAGAAACAAGAAAATCAACAGAACTCTTAACAAGAAACCTGAGTTGAAACAATAGTTTGAAGAGGTCATTCGACTCTAAGCCGTTTTCGTTGATAAATAAAGAAACATCTTCCTTTGTATCCGCTGACTAGTCTTTGTTCATTGTACAATGTTGGAGAGGTAGGGTTGCGAGGTTCTTATTTTAATTTTGGATGATTTTTCACTTATCTCTTTACTTTGAAACGCTGTTTCGCTATTAAGAAAGGTAGTGCCACTGTTTTCGTAAAAGTCAGTTTTTGTTTCTTGACTCAAGTATTTGTGCAATGTTATTGTTATCAATTTATCATACAATTATGAAACTTTAAAGGGACATTATTTTTTATTTTGACTCCTCTATATATATGACGATGGTTTTTGTATTTTTAAAAGACTTATATCGTTGTCGGTGGATGAAAATTTTGATGAATGTGAGTGAGGCTAGTGAGGTGTATCAGGATCGGGCAAAGTGGCGATCCATCGTCTCTGCCTACCCCTCTGGAACCAAGGCGTGATCATTATGTATGTATCTTATGTCATTAGTTATCTTATCTCCGTCATCTTCGTTAATATGCCATCATTGTCTATTCATTCTATTTAATAGACTTTCTGCAACTGGTTCAAGTTATCTTGTATGGGTGTTGCATTTCACTATGTATTGTCACATTCTTGTCTGATTCTCATATCAAAGAGATTCCCAGTTTGGGATAAGACAAGTGCACAAGTTGTTGTGATATTTTAAAATAATTAATTAATACAAAAACATCGCTCGTACTTGCTAATTTTTCATCAAATTAAGTACCCATTTCAATAAATAAAACATATCTCAAATTGGAGACGTGTTTTTCAGAAAATGTCCCTTACCCTTTTAAAACATTACATCAACTGACACAGGTATTATCAACATTACATATTCCGTTTCCACCATTTTTCTCCCATAACATTTATAACACATGAGGAGTTAAGAAGTCGTTGTAATATTTCATTCACTTTGTCACGGGCTCTCCGACAGGCCTCCCGTCCTCCGTCCCTCACATTACCAACAAAAAGAAAAGGTTTACAAAGGCCTTGTCCCTAATAACTTCTTACTTGAAAAAATTTACGGACATTGATACGCTTTTAGTTTAGTTAGCTTTAGTTCTTTTTTGTGTTATAGAATAAGTTTGTGTTTAAACGCAAAAGTCTTAATAATGATATGATGTTAGCACGATTTGATACATTCTGATATCTGCATACTCTCCTTATCCAAAGCTTGCCGAGAGGATGGTGATACAACTTCTAGAATGTAAAAAATAGCTGAAGAATGAGAAAGATTTGATCGTGCCTTTGTTAGATGTCCGAATATTTTGAGTTATCCAATGATTTAGGATAATTGTATGAACGGTTCATAGATCTTCTATGAACTAGATTTATAAAGAAAGTTTATATTGTACTTTGTTCTGATACTTATAATATATAAATATATGAATTGTGTATGTTTGTTCTAAATTACCCTCTTTTCACAGGCATCGGCGGTCTTCGAGCCATAGAGCTTAGAATATCACCACCAGTAGTCCAAAGAGGTTCAGACGCGACGCTGGCGTGTCTGTATGAACTGACAGACGCACCACTTTACTCTGTCAAGTGGTACAGAGGGCGCCACGAGTTTTACCGCTACTCGCCTACAGAAACACCTGCCACGAAGATATTTCCTTTTGCGGGGATTAACGTGGATGTGAGTATGTTTTAGTCTTGTAAGAGGTTACGTCGTTATGTGAAGTATGAAGGGGACATCGAAATCAATCTGTACAGTCAGAGCTTGATATCGGTTCAGAAAATGCCGGAAAAATAACGGTTAATTCCGGTAGCATTTTATTTCAATACCTGAGTACCGATATTTAACGAGAACCGGTATTTAGGCCTGAAAATGCGGGTACCCATTAGCGGTTCCCGAGTGCGACGTTACATTCTGCACTCTTTCGTCTATACCCCTGCGTGGAAGGTGTTTTAGTTTTGCATATTAGTTACGTACTTCATGAATATATTTTTAAAGATGTAACTGGATATTTTGTCCTTCTCCCTGTTGAGACTAGATTGTAGTGTTTATATCAACGCTTGTCTTTGACAAGCAAATGACCTTATTTCCGACACTCGTAGGAAAATAAAGTCTAGCGACGCGACGCTGACACTGTCTCCGAGCTAACACAAAGATAATGTTGTTCTTGGCGAGGTGACCTATATCTTATACAACATTTTTCTTTCCTAGAGCATGCTTCTTTTGACACGATCAGGGCAACTTTAAATGTATGGTTCTAGAAGAAAAGGAAAAGGCATGTCCACGCTGTAATCCACACCAACGACAATCCCCTTTCATTGCAAATTCGGAATCAGAATAAAAAAAAATGTCAGACATTCACACCAATTATACAGTCCTAAACTAGGCAGAGCCTGTGCTATGGTTACTAGATAACGGATAGACATACTTAAATAAATATATAAACATCCAAGACTTGGGTACAAACATTCATATTCATAATCTACGTCGAATGCTTGAGATCCTGTGTCTTACGGCTATCAGAAAAGACTCAGGACTCAGACCATTCGACGTGGATTCCTTCACTGGTTCCGAATTTGCAACAAAAGGGACTGACGGTTTTCGCTTTCTTGCCTCAACGTGTTTCTCGAAAATTCTCAAAATGTTTGGCCGGACAGATTTCCTTCTATAAAGTTCTTTATAACGACTGGATATTTTAAATTGTTTATCATACTAATACTTGATCAGATCCCAGTTTCTTCGTTTTGCTTACTTTATACCTATTGTATATTATTCTATGCAAATAACACTGCTCGTCATATTATTCTGTATAATTCTTTACTATTTCCAAAAGTTGGTTCTCGAACAAACCACAACCAGCCATTCTATCGTACTGCTGATCCACTAAAAAGTCTTAAGTTGTAAAGCAAGTGAAAACTTAAGAAACGTGAATACAACTTGTGAAACTCCAATGAATTTTTCTTCCTACAAAGTTTCGTAACATGGAGATGATTTGTTTCCTCAGAACTGTCACAAACGACTGCTTATGTCAGACAATTTGTGCTCGGCATCCAGTGATAAAATACAGCTATGCTATATATTTGCTGCTGAATACTGTGGCCGTGTTTTTGTGGCGATAAAAATATTGTAGATGACTCTATTGAGTTACTCACGTTATTACGTGACCACAATTCTCGAATGGATGCCACCACGAATAATGTGAGATCAAAAATAGAGTAAGCACCAATCATGAAACTATGAAAACTATTCCAACACGAATAATTAAATGATAAAATGAATAAATATACATACATACACTTGTCTTATCCAATTTAACAAAAATAATAATTAATAAATTGAAATAAAATAGTGTAAAAAGGGCATCCTACTTGGGGATTTAGACTTAGCCTAAAATTCTCGATGTTTCATAAGGTTGAAAAAAAAGTGTGTGAATATTTTTTTTATTATTATTATTACAATTTGGATCTTTTCTGGAGACCATGTTTTGTGCCACTAAGCATAAGTCGCTTGTCGTGACACAAGAAATGCGATCTACATACAATCAGTAGTCGGAAAATACATTTTTTAATTTTGCGTGGCGAGCACTTGGATAAAAATGAACCTGTGTACTACTTGACAAACTTAAGTTTGTTCTTGATTAACATGCTAAGTCGTACATGCAACCGTTTGCTAACTGCAAGCTACTCGTAGAAATGGTAGAAATAACTGGTCACGCAAAATCTTACACTACATGAGTTCCGTATAAAAACAAAACAGCATCGCATTCGCTTCGTCTGGTGTCAAAACCTATAACATGATTTCTGTTCAAGCAATTTATTACAGCTGATGTTAAACTCCTTGTACTGGAAAACATGCGAACCTTAAAGGGACAGAAAAATCTCTGACGCAAATGGAATGTTCCCTTTCCCGTAATTCATGTCCCCAAATCGTCGAAAACATTTTGGAAGCACGATTATATTTACCTGTTGAATTGCTCAAACAATGTACTTAATGGCTTGGAATTTGGATAATGTTCTGAAAATTCGTTTCTGTTGAAAATATTCGTTGGTTCTTGTTTACTTCTATAATATTTTAGCCTCAATATAATTGCGGGAAATACTCGTATCGCGTGATAATCAACCAATAGGAAACACGAGTTAAAATGATGTATTCTATACCTATAAAAGAAGAAACTGACTGACTGACTGACATATCAACGCACAGCCCAAACCTCTGACCCTAGAGGCTTGAAAATTTGCACAAAGGTTCCTTATATAGCATAGACAAGCACTAAGGAAGGATTTTTCAAAATGCGTCCCCTAAGAAGGTCAAATGTGGGTTTAAAGATTGTATGGAGAACGTCTATTAGATGTTCCTATCAATTTGAAACTTTGTAGGAATACTCTAAAAACTTAATGATTCAACACCTGTTTTTCAGTTTTTTGAAAAATCGTCATCTAAGGGGGTGAAATGCAGTTCGAAAGTGGTAGTTTCCAAACTGATTGCTGAAAGAAGATGTAGTAACGAAGTTAGAGAAGTGTATGTTGCGTTGATTTCGACATTTAGAGCGTATGAGTGAAAGAAAAGAGACAAAAGTACAGTGCGAATGTGGAAGGAACTACAGCTAGAGGTGGTCTTAGGAGGACGTTCAAGGATCACATTAGTAACGTCCTCAAAAAGGCTGGAGTCCGCAGTGAAAAGAATAAAAGGAGGTGCATGAAAAGGTTTATGAATGTGAGGCTAGTAAGGTGTGTCAGGATCGCGCAAAGTGGCGATCCATCGTATCTGCCTACCCCTCTGGGACCAAGGCGTAAGCATTATGTATGTATGTACGTTTTGATTCCGTGCGGTAAACTCAAATTATGTATACACAGCATTATCAATATATGCAGAAGACTGTTAGAAATATTTTAAGTCTATAAATACAAATATAGTAATCAAAGTTTTAAGTAAAATGAAAACGGAAAAAGGAAACAAATAGATGGTAGATTCTATAAAACATTAAATAAGTTTTAAGATTGGTGTCTAGTAGAACTGACGGCAACCGTAACATATATTGTAAGTGGTGAGCCTAGAATTAAATATATCAATGTGTATGTCATTTCTACCAAATCCTAGGTCAGTGTAGACTACGTTCTACATTCTTCGCATCATTAGTGAAACTTCTTCTGTAATTAATTCACATTCTCTGCCTTTGTTCGTGTTTGACTATAAACGTGCACAAGCTTCTCCAGTTTTCCTTACAAGTAACATTTAATAAATGTCATTGGAGTTTCATAGAATACTTATAGTAATTTAATATTCTCTTAAACAAAAACTGTTAAAATAATAATCATCATCATCATCAGGTGATTTTTGTCTCCACTGCAGGAGCACAACCCTCTCTCATCTGCCGGAGACAGACAGAGGCTTTGGCCTACACTCCCCGCGCTGGCCAGACGGGTTGGAGAGGCCTGATTGATGTTTTATAATGTATTCCCTTAGTCGCCTTGTACGACATCCACGGAAAGAGTTGGAGTGCTCCTATTCTACTCTACCGGAAACTACACGGCATTACCTGTGGAAAATAATAATATTCCTCTCTAAAATAATATCAGGTGGATTAACTGTCCTAAGCAAAATCGAAACAATTCAAAATGGTAAACAGAATCCGTGAGCCATTTATCATTCGCATTATTATAAGCAATATTTACCTACGTTTCCCTTTGAATTAATTAAATTCCTAGTTGAAGTCCTTATTTTAACACTTCTGTCTATGGAATGAACAAACAGCAGTGGCGGAAGCGATTTTTCCTGTCTTTTTTAAATACCTATGTGTTTTTGATATATTTGTTTATTTGTAAGCTCATTTTTTATTTCCATGTTACTATAAATCTTGTCATAAATTATTAAACACTATGAGTAAACAGGTAAGAAGTCCTGCGAAATTGATTTTTATCGAAAATTGAGACCAAATAAATCAGGAAAAATTAAAAACAATTCATTCTCGACTACTCGTGCCTCGGGTTTATTATTTTGCAATATCCCAGTTTATTATTTTAAATAATTAATAATCTTGAAGAAAAGATAAAAAGTTTCTGAAAGCAACACGATTTAAGAAAACCTTACCCATTTCAACATACCTTGTTCGTTTCACTATGTACCTATAGGTATTTATACAGTACGTTGTCCAGTCTTATGATAAAAGGGCTTATGTGCCAAATGGTGTAATGGTATATTAGTCTTTCAATCTTTTGTGAAATGGGCGACTTTTCCGATCGATGCAATGGTATATTCGCCCCATTTCCGAAAGACCGAGGACATATCTGGCCATTTAGACAAGTTTTTTTTTAATACGCACACGTTATCCCATAAAGTTCATTAGATATTTTTCTGGTGACTGTTTCCTAAATATTTACCATATTTACGTCACTTATAGTAACAATGGACTTAAAATAACCGCCACATCTGATGACATAAACCAACTAATTATCTACACAAAGCAACTTCGCTTCAACGCCTCCGAACAATATGCTATAATACACTACAACTATTATCTTTCCATCCCTTTGTTGAACGGACATACCTCTGGCATTTAGATTAAACTATTAATTGAAATTCCACTTCAGTCCCTTACATTTTCTGTCAAGAATATGCTCAAGACTTGAAAGAGGTTTAGTACGTATATCCATTTTGTACTGAAAGCGTATAGGGTACCAAAACCTTTATCAACTATTGAGTACTTAATAATTTTTCATTTCTCTTTATCTTTTATCCACTATTGAACAAAAACATAGGCTTTGCTTTGCGAGTTATGCACATAATTGTTCATTTTGGAACCTTTGGCTTTATATTACATGCGTTTTTTTGTTTCTTAGGTGGTTTCCTTTACAACAAGGTAAATGGAGCCTTATCATCAAATATGTATCCCTCTTCATCTAAATGCTGTAAAAAGATGGTATCAGATTGGCTTCAAAAACTGGATTACAATGAAACTGAAACACTTATGGACCCACTCGCATAACACACACACACACACACACACACACGCACACACACACACACACACACTCATACACACACACACTAAACGCTTTTTCTTTCGTCTTTTTTTGTTCTTTTTTTTCGTCAATGTAATAAATATATTTGAAATGGCTCACGAGACTGTATGTCAATACTATCTCTAATAATTATTGTCCTATTAACGTAGTTTTTAATAATGCAATCAATGTTGTATCAAATAGTCCGAGGGGTGGGGACCTGGTGATCTGTGCCACAGGTTCATCCTACTACAGACACCAGATTCTCACAAATAAGTGATGTAACAATCAATAACATTGTCACTATATTGTTGTCATTCGGCTATCTAGTTTGAACAGTTACATGCCATGCCATTGTTCTATTGATTAGATTCTTATCTATTAGCTATAAGTTACCACTTTACACTACATGTTCACTCATTTGCTTACTTATTAATTTATATTTCTCTCTAAATGTATCTTTCTCATAGTTCACCAGTCTTATTATGAAGAGATAACAAAATGTGTATACTTTCATTTACCCATCCAGCTATATAGTCATGCCATCGTAATGTCGTTACTTTATCTTTCTGTTTCGAGATAGATATCATCAACCTGGCGTAGACAGTCCTGACTTTAACAAATATCATAACCTCCAAACCATATATCACCACCTTTTTAACTGGGTCAGCAAAAACCGCACCAACATCCCGCATTCACAACTGAGATTCGGCGCAATTTTCACATACTTTATATCCTGAAGCAACTAGCGTACATTTATTTTTTTCTTCCTTTTTGTGTGAGAACAAGGCGATCCTTTTCAGTCCTCGGACCGGCAGATGTTCATAAATCCAACCCTTTATCACAGCGCCTCTTATTTCGCAGTCTTGGTGCGATAATAACCTGATGGGCCGTTTTGTTTCTTTTTTACCCGCCGCTTTTTAAGCTTTTTTCGAGATGGAAATTCTCGCCCCAAAATGCATTCATTTACCTTTGTCGTTACAGAAAAATATCTGTTCTGAAATTGTGATTACATTTTTTGTTCATGAGACAGTGAAAATTTAACAAAGTCTTAACAAAGTTTCAAACGAATATGAAAGCTTTCTGATAATGTGCTTTTAAAAACTTTGATGCGAAGACTTACTTTTATCAGATTAAGGTTTGTCGAAGGGTTTTGTTCTATTATCCGAGCTAAATACTTGAGTAAAATTTACAGGCAATTGAATTTACGTTCATTATTTGTCAACAGTTGGCCAGATCAAACCAGAGTCAGGTGGTGCTGACTAGAGTCAGTTTTGGCCTCTCCGGTAACTTCAGCTGCGAAGTGACGGCTGATTCTCCATCGTTCGCAACGTCAATCGTCTCCAATAATATGGAGGTAGTAGGTAAGATTTTCATTTGAAGTCATTCACCTACTATTAAATTAGATATATAGAATAAAACTAGACAATGAATTCTGAACAAATTGATTCTTAGAAAATGTCCAAAGTTCTACATTGTGTACATATAAAAGATATCTCATTGACACACATTAATAATGTCTTTGTCTGTTTAATATCTAATATCTTTATACTTTGGATTTTGAAGGCGTCGCATGCACGGTAGTAGTCTCCCGACTGATCGCAAATGACCTTATCTCTGTTATTGCGAACTCATTTGCATTGCCTTTTTTGATGCAGATTAGAAATCTAGTTACTTATAACTTTTAGATCATAATTGTTTACACAATATTACATATAAGTACAAGTGAAATAAACAGAAATGTATTTTCGTTTATCTTCTCTTCTTTCTTGTCTTTAATTATATTCTATTCAAATTCATAGTTCATTTGGTGCTTCTTGATTTCTTTTGTTCATTGTTGTACGTTTTTTGTATTCGTATTTTACCTTTCTACATGTTGTTTTTGTCTACAGTTCTCCCACCATCATCACCTTCAATTCAGACAAGCCAACATTACTACACGCCAGGCGATGTGCTGAGAGCTAACTGCACATCGGGGCCTAGTCGTCCGGCATCGGACATTGCGTTCTTCATTAATGATCAACCTGTAAGTTGTAAAAATTGTTATTTATGTCAGTCTAAAATATTCTACTTTAGATCAAAACTTTCCCTCCGACCTGTGCTAGAACTTCTTCCTGTTAGTTATAAAACTATAAACAATTTACAAGACATGACGAGCCGAAACCCATTTTGTAATGGTAAACAATAAAATCTATCTTTTTATAGTACTTTGAATAAATCTTCTACTATGATACCTGAAAAAGAAAAAGTAATAAAAACGAAGCACCAGCTGCAGAAGAAAATCTACATTTCGTATTGTTAGCGCTATGCTTGCACCGAAATACCGTGACATTTTAAACTTTAATGTTAAAGTAGTTAGGAAGTTTATTTGTTTAAATAAATTGGATTTATGTATTTATAATATCAATTTATTTAAAGAAATAAACTTCTTAAGTACATTAACATTTAAATTTAAAACTTCACGTACACAAACACAAAGTAAACTCTTTAAATAACTTCTCTTGGATAAAGCTAGTTGTTTCAACTGGAGTTCTATAGTGGCAAGTTTTAATGCTCTCAAAGCTTTGCGTTTTGTAGATCTTCCGGCGCAGTGCTTTGAAGATTTCGTTCCTGGCATAGAGTTCCGTACCATTGTTAAACTTTAGTTATCATTACTTACAAATCCTTTTCCATTTCAGTGCTTCTAGCTTCCTCGTTGTCGTGATTAAAACTAATTTGTTCTTCAGTAGTAGAAGTAACTATTTCACTAGTTAGTGCTGTGGAAGATATTTGACAAACATCTATGAACATTTTATTTAAGATAACTTCTAATCATGTAACCTTATTTGATTATAAAAAGTATGATGAAAATATTGTACATACATTATTATTAATCTCGTCCTTCTATTAGACTTGTTAAAGTATAAATTAGCACTAAAACTAAAATAACTCGATGCAACAAACTTATTCAATTTCATACTAAGTTATTTAGCTAGGAGTCTATTCAAAATTGTTAACTTATTCAGAACTTCACTGGCAACTTGGTAAACTTATAAACAAAACGTGATAATATCGTTTCACTGAACGAAACGCTTTATGAAAAGTTAGTGCTCTTTTAAATTTTGGACAGAATTCTATTCGACAATTTTCTGTCAATATAAAAACTGGCATACTTACATTATTGAACTTCAGTTTTTGCGTTTCACTTTTACATTCGTAAAATAATTTAAATTTGCGTTCATTATCGTAACAGTTAAATTAATAAACAAACCTCTTTTTGGTTTTAATATTGATATAATTTCCACAGTGTACTTAAAAATTATAATCTATACATATAATAAATGAGTAGAAAAACAAAAGAAAGGCGAATCTGTACATTGAAGTTTAAAAAAAATTTCACTCCCCGGACATTACTTAAGACCAGTAGAGTCCAAAAATATAATTAAAAAAGTTCATGTATATCTGTATGTATAGATGTATGTACGGGCTAATCTTGGAAAATACTGAACAAAATTTGACGGCGTTTTCAATGTTTAATAGCCTTGATCTCGGACCACAATCTGGTATAAGTTACATCTCAATAAAATGTTAGGTGGCAGATTTACAAATTGACCTCTCATTTCATATCATTTGTATGAAAGTGTAGTTCAACATTACTAGTTTCCAAAAACTTGACAAAGAGTGACAGAAATGTTTTAAAGCAAAAATGTTACTACGTAGTGGGAAGGGGATGGGAAAGGAAAGAACGAATAGGGGGTGGAAAGAGGGAATGGGAGGGAGGGTACAGCGAATTATAACCTTTTTTTATATGATTATCTTTTAATCCATCTAAGGGCAGATATGATGGCCCTTAGACGTCCACTGCTGGACATAGACCTTTTGCAATGAACGCCATCACACCCGGTCCTCCGCCCTCCGCATCCAGCCGCTACCGGCCACCTTCTTCACGTCGTCGGTCCACCTGGCGGCGGGGCGTAAAACTTTATTTAAATTGAAAACCAATAATTCTGTAGTCCAACGGGCGGAACCGCCGCCGGCACGCGAATTGTATGTATACACTGTAAGAAGAATCAACCTATCTATTTATAAAATAGATACAGTTAACGATCTCATACCTACCTAAATACATATTACTTGAACTAATTTAACAATAAATTAATAATGGCCTTGAAATCAAATCGTCTAATTATCTATTGTGATAGTCTAGTACAAAACCCCTTTATGTTGTGATTTAATTAAATAAATATGTAACTCAATCATGATTATCGTATCTAAATTAAGAAACAAAAACAATAAAAATAAATATACACTTCACATAAAATAATATCAATATAAAAACACGTTAAATAATAAAATCATGCGACTTATCTGAAACCAGTTCAGTCACAATGAATCTAGTAATTTTAATGTCCGCTTCATGCGCCAGTCTCCGGAACGCTGAGGCTCTTCTCTCTTCGTGGCCACATATTAAACACTTTCATTTATTATTAAATAACACTTCTAATAATACAATATAATCTAATAAATAAAATCGTAAACATCGCGTGTCTGTACATTGAAGATATTTGCAAAAAAAAAATTGGGGGGTCTAAGGATAAGCAACAGAACACATTTCGATCATTTTTGAAATTTTTGTCTGTTTGTCTGTTTATCTGTTTGTCTGTGAGTTTGTGCACGCATCACTTAAAAACTACTGATCGGGCTTTGATGGACTTTTCACAAAAACATGGGGATTAACTTAACTTAACATTTAGTGTTTATTTCATCGCAATCGGCTAACTCAATCAAAAGTTACAGACATTTTTAGTTTTCAAATACATTAGTTACGTAAGGGTAGTGTGCAATATTTTGCACATAATAGTATTTCCGTACTATTCAGATTGCGATGAGTTTGGATTACACTTGGAGCTGCGAGTGGGAATTGGAGTGGGAGTGGGCGTGGGCTCGGGTGTGGGCGTGGGAAACGGGTAGTGAGCGTGGGAGCGGGAGCGGGAGCAGAAGCGGAAGCGGAAGCCGAAGCGGGAGCGGGAGGGGAGTGGGAGCGGGACCGGAGCAGGAGCGGAAGCGGAAGCTGAAGCGGGAGCGGGAGTAGGAACGATTCTGTAGTTCACGCGAGCGGAGGTCACCTGGACCTGGACGATCGACTGCGAATAATGTAGGGTGTAAATGTTCGACTGAATTCGTGAGCGGTAGCGGGAGCGGGTATGTATGGTACCAGTGTAATTTGAGTGTTTGTAAATTCGCATAACTTTTGACTGAGTTACCTGATTACAATGAATTGTCGTATACGTATGCAACAAAGTAATGTTGGTCGGAATTTGGATTGCGATGGATTAGTTACGAGGACTACATTTGGAGAGACGAGGGAAAGAGGTTTGAGTGGAGAGCTGAGGGGAGGGTTGAGAGCAGTGTAGAGGGGAGGGTTGAGGGGAGGGTTGAGGGGAGGGTTGAGGGGAGGGTTGAGGGGAGGGTTGAGGGGAGGGTTGAGGGGAGAGTTGAGGATCTGGACCTGGACCTGGACCTGGGCCTGGACCTGGACCTGGACCTGGACCTGGACCTGGACCTGGACCTGGACCTGGACCTGGACCTGGACCTGGACCAGGACCAGGACCTGGACCTGGACCTGGACCTGGACCTGGACCTGGACCTGGACCTGGACCTGGACCTGGACCTGGACCTGGACCTGGACCTGGACCTGGACCTGGACCTGGACCTGGACCTGGACCTGGACCTGGACCTGGACCTGGACCTGGACCTGGACCTGGACCTGGACCTGGACCTGGACCTGGACCTGGACCTGGACCTGGACCTGGACCTGGACCTGGACCTGGACCTGGACCTGGACCTGGACCTGGACCTGGACCTGGACCTGGACCTGGACCTGGACCTGGACCTGGACCTGGACCTGGACCTGGACCTGGACCTGGACCTGGACCTGGACCTGGACCTGGACCTGGACCTGGACCTGGACCTGGACCTGGACCTGGACCTGGACCTGGACCTGGACCTGGACCTGGACCTGGACCTGGACCTGGACCTGGACCTGGACCTGGACCTGGACCTGGACCTGGACCTGGACCTGGACCTGGACCTGGACCTGGACCTGGACCTGGACCTGGACCTGGACCTGGACCTGGACCTGGACCTGGACCTGGACCTGGACCTGGACCTGGACCTGGACCTGGACCTGGACCTGGACCTGGACCTGGACCTGGACCTGGACCTGGACCTGGACCTGGACCTGGACCTGGACCTGGACCTGGACCTGGACCTGGACCTGGACCTGGACCTGGACCTGGACCTCGACCTGGACGCTAATAGTCAGCGTCTAGAGGTCAACGTATATAGTCGTTTTATTCAAGCTAATCGACAGATGGATAGACAATCGTAAACATTTAATCAAAAGCCACAAGTTTTTTAAAGTTTTATTATTATTTAAGGATAAAATCGAAATAAATTGTAAAAATACCATACATTAATTATACATTAATGTATGATACATACATTAATTATTAATATCGAAACATAAAATTTACTCAAATTAGATAGATACTCGTAGATTAGAACTATGTTTGGTTTATCTTAAAATCCAAAAATTCACGACACAATTCCACTACACAATTAATTTTAAAAAATCACAATTCAAAATTGAATATCGCCTTCTGAACATTCGGAATCTGGATCGGGATTGGGAAATTGAAAGTCTGAGTGGAAGTGGGATAGGGAGCGGAAGTGGGAATGGGAGCGGATCCTGTAGGCCACGCGAGCGGAGCCGCGGGCACAGCTAGTATTTAATAAATATATATAAATGCACATATACACTTAATTTCTTAAGACAAGGAAAGGGACACATGCAAGCTGAAAAGGTGACCTAGCTCTAGAAACCTTTGGAAGTTGACACTTAGGTCAATACCTAATTCCTAATTAAAAAAAATTAGATTTGCCAAGACTCCCAGGTCTCATGAAGACCGTTAGAAGACCAAACCTCGATCCCGGTTCCCATGCCAAACAAATCCTGGACACAATATCACCCATATAGATCTAATTTGATTCAAACCATCACACTTCTTCCTGATCAACAACTTTCATCAATCATATCTATTTATTTGTAGATAATTTAGTCATAATTAATTATTACCAATTGTAGTTAAAAGTCGTAGCTCGTAGAAATAAATTAATGATGATTGAGCATCCATTTGGAGATGCATTTCGAAGTTATGATACTTATTCCTTTCTTAGATCTAGGTTTGTATGTGGTATACCTGAGTGTTGAGCGAAATGTCCTAGTGATCTAAGACAAATCGTGTAAAGTGTTATTTTGTGCATTAAGTTGAGTACATAGTGCATGTAAAGATTTAATTATAACGTTTTAATCAAGTTTGGGGTCACAGCATCAATTGTCCTTATTCGATAAACCTTGCTCCGCCCTTTTGTTTTGTTTAGATATATCATGTGAAGTAGCATTCGGGACCAGAGTTCGGTTAAGGGAGGCATGCTCGACCAATCTTTCAGGACAATATTAACCCAAGTAGAACAGAAACTATTATAATTTCGTGATGATACATATAAAACAACACGAATTAAATTCGTTACATGTAAAAATACAATTAAGTATCGTTGCGCGCAATAAGCACGATATTAATATAGCTGCGTGTCAAAAACACGAGCTTGTGTGAAACACACAATGTATGAATTCCATCCAAAAGTTATTTGATTCAGTAATTCATTATAACAAACAAATATTAAATTGCGAATTCAAGTCCATACACTGCCTTATTTAGCTCAGTAGTTTTAGAGTCTTCGGCAGACAGACTGTCACACATTATGCATGTTTCGTAGATCACAATAACAAACAGACTTACGTTTTTTAACGTGCGAATTCAAGTCCATACTCTGCCTTATTTAACTTAGTAGTTTTTTAGTATTCGGCAGAGAGATGTCACACAATATACGTATGATTAAAAAACAATTCAAAACAACAAACAGACATACATACTTTAATATGTGAGTTTTAGTCTATACTTTGCCTTATTCAGTTCAGTAGTTTTACAGTATTCGGCGGACAGAATGACACACAATATGTATGTTTTCCAAATTTGGAAAGTTAAGTCAAAATTTAAACAGAAAGTCAAACACTTTACTTACATGAATTCATAGGCTGTCTGTAATTAATGCAATAATAATAAAATAGTATTGGGTTTCAATAATTTCATAATATTAATAGTAAATGTTACATCGTTAAAATTAAATTGTAATGTAATTGTGATGTTCTTTCCTTCTTCATTGACTTAGGAGGCAGCCCTGTCAAGGAAATTAAATACTCTGAAATTTCATTATGCCCTTTCAACTCAACCCTTTATGTTCTGTCATTTAAAATTTGTTTCAAATATTTACCGTTGCCCTTGCATCCTTCCTGACTCTTGTTATGATGAAATTGTTCAAAATACGATATAGTCTCTTGCCTTCGTTCGTCGACTATTGAAAATATTTTTGAGTAACTACCTACATGTTAAAACCTAATTAACGTGGTAGAACAAGAAATCGAATCTTGTTTTTACAAGACGTACAATCAAAAGCATCTTCCTATATTTTATTAGACTGTCGTCATTGCTGGTTAGTAGCTTTTATTGCCTATTTTTTTTTCTACCATAAGAGACCAGACAATTATTAAAGTTGATAATATGCAACATCCGAATGTTCTTTAAACTTTCTGATTTTAGTCGCTATGTTCATCTTTAACAACTCAGGTTTTCGAAAGTAAACTAATTTTTGAAATAGGTTCGTAGTTCCGGTCCTCAAACTTTATTTGTGTAGATTTCGTCGGGAACGTTCTTAATTATCCATCGTATGTTTTCACTTTTAAGCCAGTAACTGAAATTTGTTGAGGAACACAACATTGTTTACTCAGCGTTTGTTCTGTTGATATTTGCCATCTCTACTGAAGCTTCGGGCTAAATTAAAGTGCTCTCATGGTTTAATTGTTACCTTGCCACTTTTATTGCAGCCTGTTATTTGTTCAACATTGTAACTGATTGTTTACATCCATGTCTCCTGTTTATTTGCTTCTTGTTCAACTTCAGAGCTATTGTTTTCTCTCTATCATACTTTGTTTGGTCTTTTTAGTCAGATTTATCTAGTTTCCTGTATCAAAGTAGTCTGTTATTTTTATTTAGCAGTTTCTGCGCCAATTAAAAAACTTTTTTCCAATTGTTACCTTGTTATAAAATGCAATTCATTGATTATACAATAAACTAGCTTATACTTTTGACTTCGTGAAAGTATATGTATATCATATTCTCATTGGCCTATGGCCACCCAGTGATGAACATCAAGGTCTTTCTCAGTGAACGCCACCACACTCAGTTCTCGCCCTCCCACATCCAGACTCTTCCGTTCACGTTTTTAAGGTCATCGGTATATTTATCACAGCAGGGGCGTCCCATGTTACACCTATTGTTAAGCAGTTTCTACCCCAGTACTCGTCTGCTCCATTGGACATCAGTTCTTCCCACCTAACTAGATGATCTGTCCTACCCAAGTGAACTTAATCCTGGATAACTTCGATAACAACATTGTTGACGATCCCACCGATCTCAGATCGACATGAGGAATATACATGACATTCGTCTTGTCTACATTAACTTACGTCCCGTAATGAGTGATGATGATATATTGATTAATATAGATTTATCATACCGATTTAAAAAAAATCAAACTACATGCTTTATATCATCAGGTAACTACAGGGATGTACCAGCAAATGCCAGCAGCAGAGGGTCTATTCCGATCCGAGCTTTACGTCCAGATACAACTATGGCCAGCACATTACGAGAGGGGGGCCCCAATACTGCGGTGTGAGGCCAAAGTGGGCGACCTATACAGGGACGATTCAGCTGTCGCCCTTTATTCAGCTAATAGCGACCCTAAGATCGAAAGAGGTGAGTTTTTCTTATACTGTTAGTCTAATTGCCAATACGGGGCTGCAGGCTCAATCCGGAGGGGAGACGCCCGCCAGAGCGATTTCCTGTCAGTTTTCGCGGGGGGAACTACTCACACATGCACACGGGTACGCTGCCCTCACGAAATACACCCGCAATAAATCGAACAACATATTCATAAGCTCTCATACACATCGACCCATTTCGATACTGTGGTCTTCTACCTTTGGCTTGAGGGGCAGGCTTGAGTATGGTGACTCCCTTCCAGTGTTGCTTTATGAATCATACATATATTGCTTTCGTACCTTCAATTTCTTGCACCATCGTTGTAATTTTCAGCTTTGAATTCCTTAGGTGGCCTGAAATATTTTTATGGGTTTGGTCACCATATCTTAACTGTTAAGATGAAATAAATATGACGTTCCAGGACTCAGCAGTCTACATGAAACTATCTTGAGTTTTATGTACACCACTGAGTCCCTGAACGCTACATTTATTAGTACTCGTTTTTTACCAAGTCTGTTTTCTGTTGGAACTTCCAATAACTTTGTATTTGTAAGGTATTGATCATGTTGACCTCATAGGTTTGGTCATAGTACCTTTTATTAGTTTGGTCACAGTATCTTGATTGTAAAGTTGAAATAAATATAACGTTCCAGGACTCAGTGGTCTACATGAAACTAACTTGAGTTTTATGTACACCACTGAGTCCCTGAACGCTACATTTATTAGTACTCGTTTTTACCAAGTCTGTTTTCTGCTGGAACTTCCAATAACGTTGTATCTGTAAGGTATTGATCTTGTTGACCTCATAGGTTTGGTCATAGTACCTTTTATTAGTTTGGTCACAGTATCTTGATTGTAAAGTTGAAATAAATATAACGTTCTGGGACTCAGACATGAAACTGCCTTGAGTTTCATGTGGACCCCTAAGTCCCTGTTGTATTTATTAGTTCTAGTTTTTCATCAAGTCTGTTTTCAGTAAGAACTTTCAATAACGTTGTATCTGTAAGGTATTGATCTTGTTTACCTCAGTTATTGTATCACACAATTGGGTCATAACCGAGAACTTCTCAAACCGGATAACTTGAGTATCTTGAACTATCCGAAGTATCGAAACTTGTGGAACAAGGAAGCCTTATAATCCTTTCAGTAAGTTTACTTAGTAGTATAGGTAATTTATGTTAGTAACTAACCATGACATTTCTGCACACAACAAAACTACTGTTGATATATTCCCAGAAGCATTCCATACGAGATGCGTATCCGTTTCCCTTTCACATAATTTATCTTCCGTGCGAACGTTTCAAAATGTAGACACCGAGAACTACCTATCCGATTGTTTGCAACCTGGCCTTATAACTTTGTTAAAGTTATTATTTTAGATGAAATAGTTCCCTAATTAGTTCAGCAGTTTTGTGTTTACGTTTCAAACCATAGGAAGCAGTGGTTGTGAATTTAACTTTGGTTCTATGATTATTATTGTTGGTGAAATGTAGCATTCATATAAGCACGTTGAGAGCTTTATTCAAAGTATTATATTTAAGTGTGTTCTTCTCGATCTACTAACTCGATTTAATAACTTCATAAGTATTTTCAGTACTAATCTTGCAAACTTAAAACAAATTCCCTAAACAGTTTGCAAAAAGTAAAGTTTAATAACATTTATGTCATGACTCTTGATTTTTTTGAGAATAGCGAGTTTGTGAATCAGAACGATACCTCTAAGTACGCCATTACTACACTACGCCAACAAAAATTTTGGTCAATTTTGTTTTTATCAAAATCGAGTCATTATATAAGTACTAATTATTATGCTTCTTGAATTTTAAGAAAAAAAGTTTGCTTTTTTTAGTGTTGAGGACTCGATTTTGATTTTGTGAACCCTAAAGAAAAGAAATAAAAACATTTAATTACTGCCATAACCCTAGGGGTAAAGACTAATTGCTCGACTATTAAAACCTGTAAATTTGCAGGTTGATTGAGTCCGTCCAGTCCAGCTACAAAATAACAGTTCGGATGCAGTCAAATCCGACTGTGCGCTGGCTGTATACTAGCTGCAGTAATCAAATATTATAGTGCAAACTGCAATATTTCGAACTGCAATTTTACAGCTGTGTTCTAGATAAATATGAGCGTAAACAAGCGTAAGCTGAGAAATTTGCAAACAATTCAAAACATATAAATTTCCATGAACTAGTAACAATCATCCCTATAACAGAAACCGATCTTAATAATATTACTGCTACTAAAGAGGGCATTGAGGGCTCAATGAATTATGGCTTCCTGCCTCATTTGCGAAGACAATTTCCTCTGAGGGCAACAGTGGGGCGTTGTTAGGCGATAATAAATTTATCTTCAGCGTGTAGCGTCACTGTATTCTAAGCGACGTACACTTGGGCAGAGAAACGCTCGTAAAGTTATGTTTGGAATTATAAGAAAGTTTTATAGGGGGACTTGACTAAATGTTGAAATATATACAGGTATTCGTTAAGAAGTTCTAAATTTAATCGTCTTGGTGGAATAAAATAAAAGTCCAAGAAAGAAAGATGGAAGAAAACACAGTAACCACTATGTAAAAGAACCTGTATAATCGTTTGGCGGTGTAGTTCCCGTCTTAAAAAAGGGCCACCCCCAATCATCCCGTGGGTGTCGTGAAGGCAACGTTGCATGCACCAAGGAGCAGCAGCGTTCTCCTGTGTATATATTAAGATATTTATCGATCACCAGCCAAGAGTGGTGACTAAGGCCAGTCCACTAAAAGTAGCATTCTATTGGGGTGGCTTGTGATCAGCAGTGGACGTTTTTCGGCTGATGATGTTAAGTAAAAATATTCTACTATAATATTAATAAAATTAACAACAAACACAAAATAGAAATAAGACCGATAATGTAAAAAGTTTATCAAAGAATGAATGACATCCCTTAGAAACGTCACTTTCTCTATTAGCAGTATTATCTGTCAGGTTTTGACTTATTGCTATCGCCATTATGAGTTTAGTCTTTGACGAATCTTTGCCCCGTCGGTTCTTAGAAGCATTTGCCTCTTTCACTGTCCGTTGATCTTTATTCTCGTCGCAAATTGAATTACTGGAGGCTTTCAAAGGCAGAATATAGGATGTTATGTTACAAAGGCGCTGTTAGTTATTATGATTATTCCATGAATATTTAGTCATTTACCACATTTACGCTGAATTTGGTGTTAAGTACTTTCCGGGAATGTTAACCTAGATTGTTGAGCTACGCATGTAATTATAATTAGTTTAAATTAATTGTGCTTCGTTGATCGATGTTTGTTGAGGGCTTAAATTAATTTACATTCAAAGTATATACGACGTCACAGCACATATATAATAATGTTTACTTTATCAGGTCTAAACGATACCTCCAATGAATACTACGCGACTAAAATTCAAGGAGTATAATAATTAATATATACTACAAGTATATATAATCAGCATAGACTTGGATTTTTTTGAAAATTGACCCAATTTTTAGTTGCGTAGTGTTCATTGTAGGGATCATAATGTTGTATACTTACTTTATAAGTACGTGTGTTTCATAAGAATAAAAACTAATGACGTCTACATTCAACAAACGCTATCGGATGATTGATTGATGATTGAATGATTGACAATGTAAAATAATAATAAAAACAGTGAGATACAACTTAGAGGGGAGTATTGGCCGCAAGCTGCAAGCTACCTTTGCCTCATCTGTTAATATTAAGAATGTGTTTATATACTCTGTGGTATAATAAACTAATGCTGAGTTATATAATTTCAATAAAACCATTTATTTATATCAATAAATTTTGATTTGACGCAAAATTTTCATATTTTTAGATAAATTAGTTCAACTAATTTAATTCAACGCACATTTTTTCTTTTGCAGTGACGTCACCGGGTGCCGCAGCCAAACTACACGCGTGCCAAATTCTACTATTAATCCATATTATAGTATGGGCAAGCAACACATAGGCATAGACAAGAAAAGCCATGTATAAATAAATTAACATATAGAATAAAAGATAGATGTATTCAATTCTTTGAGTAAGTCAGAAAAATGTGAATTTAAATTATAGTTAACTGTACCTAAACGAGCTGATAACTATACCAAAGAATGTAAAGACTAAGAATATTGTTGATTTAATACAAATTATATATGTCGAAAAAATTACGCCTTTTTTTAATCCTGCAAGTACAAAACAAATTTACAAGATAAAAAAATCGAAATTAAACTAACATCCCTAATGAGCCTCTGAATTCCTCATCGCAGCTAGGTACTTCCGACACAGAATAATTATTTTATATTCTTTATTCCACACTTTAAAATTAATTAGTACAATTATATGTTCTACACAAAGGAGAGCTTATCTCTAGAAGAGATATCTTCCAGCCAATTTTACCTAGTGTGAGACAAGTGAGAGCGAGGGGGCAATTACATTATCATTACTTTTACTTTTACTGGTCAACGCTACTGGTCAACGCTGCGAAGAAGAAACGGCGCAACAACGCTAAAATCATATTAGGAGACTTCATTGTTCTCTATTGTTAGAAACCCCCTTCCCCGTCAGATAAATATACAAAGATACAATGTTTCCTATGTAGTCTATAAAACGTTTTTATCGTCTCCTAAAGTAGTGATTTTCAGTCATTGGGACTGGCCCTACCTTCACTGGTAGGTGTTATATGTTAGCGTACCTCGGTTGATCCTCGCTCAGAGGAGTTGCGGAGGGAGAGGAGGCTAGAATGTTGCACACAGTCATCAAAATAGAAAATGGCACTGTCCGTCCACACATTGCTGGACGTAATGTTTCTTTTTTACTATGTGTAAGCCGACCATCTACAGGAGAGCGGATTTCCGAACTCCCCAAGCGAAGCAAAGGAACAACAAGAAAAACACCGTCCCGCAGCTTTGACGTGTTTCCAATACGGAACTCTGGAACTTTGCAAGTTGCGGGACTTTAAATAGCCGTGTCCGGCAAAAACATCGCCGAGATAATTTTTTAATTTAACTTCCAGGACACATTTGAGTAAGGTTAGCAAAAATGTCCTTTCAGCGACTTACAAAAGAAAAATTGCAGATTTCAGAGCGATGACAGGGTGAAATGATAATAGTAATGTATCTAATTATAATTTATTATTGCGTAAATTTATTGCATAAATTTGCAAACCTAATTAAAAGCACGACCTGGAGAAGCTCATCATCCTGGGACAAGTGGAGGGCAGGCGTGCCAGAGGACGACCTCCGACGAGGTGGTCAGACCCGGCTGGCGGATCTTTGCATGAAGCGGTACGGCTGGCCAATGACCGCTATGCGTGGAGGCGTATTTTACACGGTTGCGATTCTCAGTATATGGTAGATAAGTGAGATAGATATGTAGGTCATTTATTCATATAGCTACGATACACACATACATGAGAAACAAACATACAAGACTTTCTGTTATTATATAAAATCTAATTACTTTCTAGTTCAGACATCAGTCTCCATGAAACAGGATTTTCTGATTTCATAAATGTCTACTGACTATATTTCATTCCAGATTAATAGTCCTATGAAAACAAACGCATTTGCGTCTCGAAAACAAAATACACAATAGATGGTGTTCCTAAGTGGACCGCAAAGTTTACTTGGTAATACAAACCTATTTTTGCTGCTGGTGACCCTTTCATGTATATGTTACCGAGACGTAAATAGCGTTGGTTTTCATAGGACTATTAATCTGGAATGAAATATACTTAACTTGTAATACCTTATTTGTGGAAAACTAAATAAACATGTCGTTGGTTCCTGGTTCCGCCTCTCTGTGGGCTCCCAAATCGAGTTTAACGCCGTTAAAAAGTTAACGCGTTTACTGGCTAAAATGACACTACATGAAATTACACTACATCATCAAGTGACGATTTTAAAAGCCAGACGATCCGTCCGTGTAGTACCTGCGCACCGCACGCGTATCGAGCGAACACTGTCTCGAGTCTGCGCCTGCGCCAGTTCTACCAGACGTTCCGTCAGCGCGTGCTCGCCACGATCGCCGAACCAAGTCGAACGGCGCGCCGAACACACACTGTGCCTCCAAATCAGCTCCTCTTTTATCATTTCGCCGACCAACATATTATTATAAAAAGAGACAGGTTTACAAAATACATTCTATAAATTTTCTAGGTCCCAGTTATAAAAAGCGCTGTCTCAGCATAATGCTGCAGCACGCTACGCGAACTGCGGCGCTGAAATTTTGTTAGGAGTAAGTTAAGTGACCAAATAAAATAAATAAGTATATAAGTGACGTGTGAAGTAAAATAACATTTTTAAATTGTGTGTTTTAAATATATATTTTTCAACCTTTTAATGTCGCCCATGAAGCTTACGATTGATCATCATCATCAAACCTCAAGAATCCCACTGCTGGACATATAATCCTCGTCCAATGCGCTCCACTCAACCCGATCCTCGGTTCCTTTCATCTAGTCATTGCCAGCCGCCTTACGCAGATCGTCGCTCCACCTGGCCAGGGGGCGTCCCACACTACGCTTGCACAGGCGCGTCTCCACTCGAGAACCCGTTTACACCCGGGCGTGCGACGTCTTTAAAATGCCAATGTATGTAACCAAATGACCTAAGAAATCAGAAATTAGTCAGACAAAGACTATATTCATTGTCTAGTTAAAATAATGTCAATGCTCGGAAACAAAATAATTCGTCGTAAGTAAAAATTTATCACTTTAATTTCAGGAGAGCCTTTGCTTTTCAGACAAACCAGTGCCTTTCTATCAAATTGCCTATAAATCAAATTGATCTCTATATATATGTATATATAGATAGAGACCTGAAACCAGGAACATTTCAAAGGCAAGTGATGGGCAGGATCACGTCTGAATAGGCACCCACACACACACACACAAACACACACACACACACACATATATACACACACATACACACACACCCACACCCACACACAAACACACACACACCTATAGACACAATCACCCCTCCCTGTTTGTTTTTATTTTGTCCATCTTTATGTTCAGCTGTTATTAAGTTCTTTTTTTGTTAAAATGTGAAATCTTATAATTGGCGTCCAATTATTTTAAGCAAATTATTTAATTTATATTTAATGCTGTAAGATTTTCTTATATATAAATTAATAAAAAAAAAAATATGTAAATCAAAATGCCTCAAACTGATACTATATCCGATAAGTACCCGGTATTTTAGGGGTCTTCCATATATTACGCTCATTAGCAGCAGTAACTACTAAGACACCTAAATATCGGACTGCTAAGAAATGGAGTAAGTTCTATGCTGGCGGCAACGATCTCTATGTTTTACTAGATGGAGCGTTCCAAACAATCGCTCTGTTCACGCGGAGCCGCAGTTCGGTTACATTCACAATGAAACTTGTGCAGTTACTACTCAGAACATTTAATTATTACTAAATATTGACACTACGGGTAAATAGCGTCAATATTTAGTAAATAATTAAATGTTCTGCGTAGTAACTGCACAAGTGTCATTGTGAATGTAACCGAGTTGCGGCTCCTTGCGTGGAACAGAGTGATTGTTTGGAACGCTCCATCTAGTAGTACATAGAGATCGTTGGCTGGTGGATATTGTTACTAGGTACCCTCGACGTCGTGTTTGGCGAGATTGATCTATAAGTACCCAGGATTTTAGGGGATATAACAATACTGAAGAAATTCAGTCACTAGAAGTACAATTCGACATTATTAAGTAAGAACGGACGACGTTCCCTTTTTCATTCCCGGTTTGTTAGCAGAATTCCTGTCGATTAATTTAATTTGCGCTAAAAATGGCCGAATAATGGGCCGAAGTGGCTGCGAACCTGTCCACTCATAAAAGCCATTTTACGATCCATTTTGGACCGCAAATGGGCGATTTACAGGGCGCAATGTGTTTCCAGTATCACGCTTGCGCATATCGCGCGGTTCAAACATAAATAATACCTATACATCCTCGTAGATTTACATCGACTATCTATACCTATAATAAAACTGTAACTGGTCTATGTCTGTACATGGGAGATATTGTAGAAAAAATTATATGAGTGGTCTTCATAGGGTAAAAGAAGCCAAAATAGTTGTTTTTAGAATTGTTGCCTGCCTGTCTGTATGTATATTTGTTACCTCATCACGCAAAAACTACTGAATGAAATTTAATGTAGTTTTCACAGTTGTTTTACTGGAGGTCTAACTTAAAATCTGTTGCTTGTTTCATCTTGATACGCAACTTAGAACCTGAGATATTAATAAAGTAAATTTTTCTAAAAGCCTTTATAGGTATGTAATGTAACAAAGAAGTCTAATTATTATGTTCGGTACAATTTATATTGCTATTGGTTTGTATACAGTTGGAGCGGGAGCGGGAGTGGGAATGGGATTGGGAGTAGGTAGTGGGCATAGCTAGTGTTTAATAAAACGTCAAATTCGCTGAACTTATATAAGCATTTTTTTATTTAGTCCACATTAGTCAGATCTTGTCCCTACAATATTTTTCGCTGAAGTATTCTACTCGTAGGTATCGTTGTTTAGGAGTAGTTACTTACATCCTAATTAGCACTCTGTGGAAGTATGCAGCTATTCTATAGATTAATAGGTTGTTTTTTTAACTGTACTTTTTTTAGTTTTCCATACATACTACAAACAATGAATTGACTTTATGTTTCAGGTTCGATTCCCACACCGATTGTTTTAACTCAACTTTCTTTTTTGCTTTTTTCATTCATACTATAAAAAAGGATAGACTTTAGGTTTTTTAAACTCAACTATTTTTCTTAATAAATTTTTGCTCTTACCTTGAAATGCAATTATTCTATTTCTAGAAAGAATCTAAGGAAAAAATACAGTGCTAATCAACGATTTCTATGTACTACTTTCTTTTTAATAATGACTTTATTTATTTCTTCAAATACATACGTAAATACATACAGTAGGCATCATTATGCTAGACTTAACAAATATCAATGGACAGCATTTGCCTTGCGAGAGACTGGTGTCTGAAGTAGGCCGCAGTTGCGTGGAACAGAGCGATTGTTTGACAGCAGATAATAGGTCTATAGTGGGGGAATAAGTATCGCTTTAGGTGCACTAACACCTATATACTAGAACCATGAACCTATTTCATAGCTTTAAGCTGCATAAGTATTTATCCAGAGTGCTAGTTGGAGTACCCTTTAACGGGCGCAGCTGTCAGTATCTATGGTCTGAAATCTAAGGCTGCTCGGATATGAGATTTTTTTAGTGAAAACTACATTTATAACATATTTGACGTGCGGATGAAAGAACAGGCTCAATGTAATAAAAAGAGTTGCCACAATATTGAGAACAACTAAACATTATTATTATTAAAAGTACGTATTAATCCTATTTGCCGTGTGGTTTCCGGTAGCGTAGAATAGGACCACTCCACTCTTCCCGTGGATGTCGTACAAGGCGACTAAGGGAATAAATACATTATAAAACATCAATCAGGCCTCCCCAACCCGTCTGGCCAGCGTGGGGAGTGTAGGCCAAATCCTCCGTCTGTCTCCGGCAGATGAGAGAGGGTTGTGCTCCTGCAATGGAGACAAAAATAACCTGATGATGATGATGATAATTAATTCTATCCTACTAATATATTATAAATGCGAAAGTTTTGGTATTTAGATGTTTGGATATTTGGATGTTATTACTCAATCTCGCTTCAACCACTGGACGGATCGGGATAAAACTTAGCACACATATAGATTAGGTCCTGTAATAGGACATAGGAGAGATTTTACCTGAAAAAACATCGTATTCCTACGGGAAATACATAATAATTTGTGATGTGAAGATGTCCACGCGGACGAAGTCGCGGGCAACAGCTAGTAATTAATAATACGTGGCCGTTCTGCCACTGAAGGGTAAATACGGATCGTGGGTTCCATCCGATTGACAAATAACCTCCTTAATTATTAAAGTATAAATAAATAATTTAATTAAAGTAGTCAAGTCCATACATTTCATAGGTATAGTTATTTAGATTGCTATGAAAGAAATAAAAAGCATTTTTTTTTAATAACATATATTTTTTACATGGATATCGTTATCCTAAAAACTAGAAGTTGCCAGGTATAACTAGTAGAAAGTAGACATACACTCATATTCAGATTTTTATTAAAGCTAAGTATACATTTCGCAGGTTGATTTATTTTTCTTGCAAGGAAGAAAATGAAATGCACAAAAGGTAACTTTTACATCCTGTTTTAATGACGTCACTAAGGCTCAACTTACATTATATTGCTTTAATGTTCTTTCGAAAGTGCAATAAATATGTAAGGTACCTTGTTGCGCAACTTAGTTTAATTACGTATTTAAAAGTATTTTTTGATATTCCATGTTTCCTGAACTAAAATGAACGTTTGCGAATTTAAAAGTAAGTACCTACGACTTAGTATAGATGTTAAGTGAAGATGAAGGAGAATTACATTTATAATTACTATATTTATCTAATTCCCATAATAAAAAAAATTCTATTTCTAAATTGAAGGAAATGTGTACTACTTATGTGTGTACTAATAGTTAATTTTACAAATCCTGTTAGTTGACAGAGAGAGAAAGAACGATAACAAAGATAAAAGATAAGTACTTGCTCAAGAATTCGAAACTCAAGAACCTTAGACGCGCTAAAAATCCATTTCTCCCGTAATCCCAAATTAATTGGGCTTCCCGAGAGCTGGAACTTAGAAAAAGTTCCTCGAAAAAAAAATACACAACAACAAAGCATTAAGTAGGTAGCCGTTAAACTTTTTTAAATTAAAATCATACTTTATTATTCACGCAGCGAGAGCATTCGACCGTTTATAACATTAGGGATGCGAGACACGTGGCCCGTGCGTGTTTCAATTAAATAGTACGCGGAAATTAAACGTCAAGAGTAAATACAACCAGGGGGGTATGAAAAATAAAGGCATCGACATACGCAGTAGAGACGGGTAGTGAATATACGTACATATTACATTATATAAAGACAAACATTTACTGGAAGGCATTTAACTCCATCATATTTAATTATTAATTTCAATTAAACATAAGGAGACTATGATCCCCCAGTCAAACCGTCTATATTTCATTCCAGATTAATAGTCCTATGAAAACCAACGCTACTTACGTCTCGGTAACATATACATGAAAGGGTCACCAGCAGCAAAAATAGGTTTGTATTACCAAGTAAACTTTGCGGTCCACTTAGGAACACCATCTATTGTGTATTTTGTTTTCGAGACGCAAATGCGTTTGTTTTCATAGGACTATTAATCTGGAATGAAATATAGACGGTTTTGGGAGAAAAATTTTGTAAGAAAATGTTTTATTATATACGATTAATAAATTAAATAAATAATAATACACAAAAAAAAAGTAAGTCCAAAGATGTACTTAGAAACGTGTAGTGATACACTCGTACATATTATATTCTTTATTGCAAATATAAAAAAATACACAAAAAGGCATAAATAAAAAAAAAGTGTACAAATGTGCAACATATTGGAGGTCTCTTCCAACTAATCTTCTGCAAAAAACCTACAATTTTTTTTTCAAAAACATGATTGAGGTTATAAGTAGTTCATTGAGGCTATCTTTTAGATATAAAAATATCTGTGCCAGAAGACCTCGCTTTTCCGTACTTATAATATACTTACTTATTTATACCGACATCCCGGAGAAGGGCGAATAGTAGCCTCATCGAATCATGCAGGGCTCTGAGAGGTGGACAATTATTTCCCTAGCTAATCGTGGTACCTCAACAAGGCGGCGATGTTGTTCGCAACACGTCACGTCAAGGGATATCACGGAGCGAAAAGCGGACGAAGGAAAGCCACTTTGCAATATAACATTGCGCAAAGTGGCGAAATATCGTCTCTGCCTACCCTTCTGGGACCAAGGCATGTATGTATGTATGTATAATATACTTACATCATTTTATATTTAACTGTGTGTGAAGGGGAGCAGGGAGTGTGTGTGTGTGGGGGAGAGGGTGCAACGGGTGATGAAAAAAATTTCATGGACATTTTGCAATACGAGTATTGTACCATACATAGAATGATTGCATACATCGTCTCTGCCTACCACTCGGGGACCAAGGCGTGAGCATTATGAATGTTTAGAATGATTAATTATACTAATATAGGTTACTATATGCATAATAATAGTAAATTAGTAGTAGTATATACCTATGGCATCGTCATGCTTGAACCAAATACAAAAACAAATACTAAATCAAATGCAACAACTGAATTTCTACAAAATGATAGGTACATGGAAATTATAAACAAAACACAAATCATCACAAACCATGCTAATATGCAATATATTTTATTCAAAGCACTCCTTGCCAAGCAAGAAACTCCCAACGCCCTTAAAAACCTAATAACACCACCCTTATATTGTCCCAAGTTGAATAAAAGCCTTTTTGTGAATTCCTTTAACTCAGTCCGTATGTGATTCATTATAAAAATGCGGGAACCTCAGTTGGTAATAACTCAACGGGAGATTCCACCGCTTGGGGAGAGAGGGGTGAAAGGGACGAAGGGTAAGCATTCTGTGTCAGTGGGTTCTTTATTCTGCAAAAAATGGGAAATGATACGGGGAGAGCTGATAGAAAAATTACAAGTTTTTGACGCTTTATTTCCTTTTAAATTTAATTAGAAATTATATGAGTACAGTGGCTGAAGTATTGGTGCGAAATTTGTAGATTTTTAAGCTGTAATGCAAATGAAGATCATCAACATCACCATTATGTTGACTAATATGGAAAAGAAAACACAAATTTTTTGTTTATAAATAGACCCAGATATGCATAAATGATTCAACCCACACTTAGTCATTTTTTAGATATCAAGCATATAGATTGTTATGCTCAATACCTATATTTAAAAAATATATAAAAACTAGCCTAAGACTTCTGTCGGCTAACAATTGTTTGGGTTTTGCTGGATCATTTCTGAATAACAAGGCTGAAATAGAAGAAAAAAAAACCTTATTATTACATTTCACACTAAAATCTAGTAAAAGAAACCCAAAAACACTTTATCAAGTGTCCTGAACGTTAAATGATTTATTAAATGATACTTGATGACAGTTTCATGATACGTAGGTACATTCATACAGTAAAAACAGAGAGATTGGTGTCTCACGTGGGAGCTGAAATGCCTCAGGAGCCTTATTAACACGTTGGGGAATCTTGCACGGATTCATTCATTTTTCAAACGCCCAAGTGAAATCTTTTTGTGAAGTTCCTTTTTGCCTCACTTTCCCGCTGATCGGATTTCAC
The DNA here is from genome assembly GCA_947086405.1 of Esperia sulphurella. Lineage (NCBI taxonomy): Eukaryota > Metazoa > Arthropoda > Insecta > Lepidoptera > Oecophoridae > Esperia > Esperia sulphurella. The sequence goes on from OX352261.1 coordinate 16,718,569, forward strand.
TTCGATTCCTTTGAAGCCGTAGGTACATTTCATTATCATTTTCTTAATTTACTTTTGCGGAAAAGGAATCATTGGTAAATTTTGCTTACATATTAGGAACAGGCTCGTAGCGTCTATACTTGTAAAAATAAATATAGCAGTTGGATGGAAGAGGGGTAGTACAATATCATAAACAAAAAAAAACAGTATTTAAGTAATTTTAAGGAAACTTTTTTTTTACATTTAAATGAAATGAAATGAAAGTTTTTAATTCGGAAAACAATGATCCATAAATTGTTAGTAAGTACATAAGAAAAATAAAATAAAGTATAATTAAAACATGTTACTATCAATACAATTGTGCCGTGTGGTTTCCGGTAGAGTAGAATAGGACCACTCCAGCTCTTCCCGTGGATGTCGTTCAAGGCGACTAAGGTAATACATTATAAAACATCAATCAGGCCTCCCCAACCCGTCTGGCCAGCGCGGGGAGTGTAGGCCAAATCCTCCGTCTGTCTCCGGCAGATGAGAGAGGGTTGTGCTCCTGCAGTGGAGACAAAAATAACCTGATGATGATGATGATCAATACAATTAAGATAATAAAACTAAAACTTATACTATTAGATTATTATTATTGACAAGCACCTCCATCCAATGCCGTGTGAAGGGGCTGTCAAATCTTTCGGCTATACATTTAAGCTTTTGTCCTTACACATCAGTTTTTTTTAAAATATATATTACATATTGGGATTAGACAAATTAGTATATTATATACATTTTGAAGACTACTTGGTATACCATGGACAGCCATGAGAACAAATGACTCCATTCTTAAAGAGCTCAATATAACGAAACGGCTCCCACTATTTGCAATAAGACCCTAAGTTTCTTCGGTCACATTGTGCAGTCTCCCAAACTCGGCCTGGAGAAGCTCATCATACTGGGACAAGTGGAGGGCAGGCGTGCCTAGAGGACGAGCTCCGACGAGGTGGTCAGACCTGGTGAAGAGGGTGGTCTTTGTATGAAGCGGCACCGCTTCATACAAATACCACCCTGGCTAATAACCACCCTGGCTAATAACCACCCTGGCTAATAACCACCCTGGCTAATAACCACCCTGGCTAATAACCACCCTGGCTAATAACCGCCATAATTGGAGATTTATTTTATACGGTCGCGATCCTCAGCAGTGGGGGAACGACTGAGAAGATGTTACATACACATGATTTTCTCCTGTGCTATGGGAATTATACAGAGAGAGGACCATTCACAGTTCGCAATTTTCTCCACTAAACATGAATTTGCCCAAAAAAAGTCGGTAATTTTTAAATGTTTTGCAATACCTCAAAACGAATCAAATCGGAGGCGAACACCTGTACCTTTTCTTGTTAGCATTATACTGCCCCTGCACTTTGTTTCGAGGTTTAAAACAATCAAAACCACAAAACGGTGTATACTTTCCCACGTCGCAGTGAAAAGGTCCCATTAGAGGGTAATGGAAGAAATCCAAATGAAATGAAGGGTATCCTAATTGCACAAGCGTTACTTCCAACGAGCTTTGGTCACGCGATCGGTTCACGCGAGCTTTTTGCAAGACCCTGGTATAGTGAGTTATGCTGAGTAAGTAAATACATTGGATGCCCTTTTATGGTTCATCGTCAATTAAACAAGTTTTTCCTGAACACTAACGACTTAGTTGTTATGCCTGAAAATACAGAAATGCATATTGCATTTGGAGACACAAACAGGTAAAAGGGTGCCTTCCAGACCACGACAGGTCCTCTGTCGAAATTTTAAGGTTTGATCAGTGGCCACGAATTTCGAGAATTTTTCAAAATGGCCGATATTAGATATGCCAGAAAGGTTAGATGGTCTTTGTTACAGTGACTTTCCAAATATTACACGTAAACTATATAAATGTGAAACAAGTGTATTGTTGGTCCCTAGTCGACCCATTCATGGACAGTCGTCCTCTTTCTGGGGTATTTGCTCTGGGTCTTCAATCCAGGACTCGTCTTGCCCATCTGCCGCCCATATCTTCTTAGGGGGCCAGGAAGACCTGGCGACACTTCGACCCTTCAGGATCTTTTGTGCCAAACCCCTGTCCACCCACGGTGCCCCAAGGCGATTTGGTGGACTTCACATACGCCTCAGAATTTCTTCCTCGGCATATGCAGGTTTCCTTACGATGTTTTCCTTCACCGAAAAGCCTGTGGTATTATAAATAAACCGTACTTAAGTTTCGTAAAACTCATTGGTACGGGGTTTGAACCCACGACCTCATGAACGTGAGGCAAGTGCACAACCAACCGGCTACCACAGCTCTTGCCGCCCATATCTGTCCAGGTCTAATTCTTTTTGCTACGATTTCGTAGCAAGTACGTCATTCACTTATACACACTCACACCCAGTAGAGAAGACAACATATACATCAGATGCATACCTAATAGTTATATACACGCTGATTTTGCTTTACATCAATCAGTACCAGGGGTATCAATTAATGATTCAATTCGCCTCAACGCCTCCAGCTTGCGGTTAGACATCGGTGAACATAGAAGGGATTATTGATAAAATTCCTGTTGCCAAAAGCTGAGTAATACCCTTGTTTAGAGGATAAGGCCTATTTGAGTGTGGTCAACTACAACAAAAGTTTACAATTACAAGTCATGTGGGTTGGAACTTTCAATTTATCACGAAATTGTTGATTCGGAAGTCAATTAAGTCGAATTTATAATTATAATGAGAACATAATAATACATAAATAATATATAATAATAAATAAATCAATTAGAAATAAGAAGAAGCTTTTGTTATATTATTTTTATTTTAATAATTTATTCAGACAATGGACTCGATTCTGAAGGCACAATGTTAAAATTTGACAGCACTAAAACTGTTGCTATCCTTGTCACGCAGTATTATGAAGATAAAGACGAAACCAATTTTAGCGCTGTCAAATTTTAAATGTGTGTCTTCAGAATCGCGCCCAATGTCCAATGAAAAAGTAACTAAAATATATATATATTGAAACTACGTTAGTGAAACATATATACTTACAATAATGTTTAAAATTGTAAACTTTGCTCCCCCTTTGGTTTTGCTAAACCTCTTTCTTTGTCCTTTTAACTTTTTTCTGCTCCTTCTTGCTGCGTGTCTTATGAGTGTTCTAATAATCTGTGGAAACTCTTTCTTTCAATGTTTTGTTATTTGTCAATTACTATATATTACTCTTTATAGACTTTAAGTTTCCTGAAAATAAATAAATTAATTAAATTAATACGAGTAGGTCTAAGGGGGTAAGTGGTGTAAGATGCAGTAACACCGATATACCCCTAATATGGACCTATTTTATGACCTGGCTGCATATTTGGGAACGGCCGTTGGTTCTGCAACAGATGCTACCGCTATCACTTCAGCTCGCTAAATCAACAAAAGCAATGTAATCAACAAAAACACTTTCAGAATTAAATATAAGAAATATCTTGTAAAGTTATTAACCTAACCTCAATCTTTTTGTACTAATATCAAAATTAAAAACTTTGTAACTTTGCTTTGCTATTCACCATTGCGTAGTGATATTTAGTATTCTCTGCCATAGATGTGTATAAAGTAAGAGAGCTATTTCTGCCAACAAACTGTATTATACAGTTTGGCGGAGTTATTGTATGTATATTTTTTAAGAGATGAATACATTTATTCATCTCTTAAAAAATATACATACAATAATAGTAATAAAAATAATAATAAAAATAAGATAATAATAATAATAATAAAATCATTATTTTATTATTATTATTATTATCTTTTAGCTAGGTATGTCGGAACCTTTGTTCTTCGCCGGAGTAATTTGAGTGGTACTAATTCTGATTCACATACAACACCAAAAAGGAAGTAAAGCAAAACACACTGAATATAATTGTGCTATTCGAATCCGCTAGGCGTTTTCAATACCCGATATAGTCGTTTAAAAAATGACGAAAATAAAAATGCTGCCAAATTACCCCATTTAATCTGACAGGCGCCATTTTGGTCCCGGAACCGGATACACGTCATCAATTTCAATTCAATGCATTTACTAAGGAACAGCATCGTCAGAGGTAATGCTTCCTATTTTTAGAATGCTGTTCTTATTTATATACTAAACTAATATATTGACCACCTCGTTGGCCTAGGTGCTTGTTCATTGGACTTGTGCCCCAGAGGTAGTGGGTTTGATTCCCACCAGGGACAGATGACTTTGTACAATTTCTGGATGCCATCCTTGTTTAACTTTCATAGCACACCAGAAAATCCTAGTTTAGACAAGTATGTTTTATGTATATATGTAATATTTGTCAGTCTAGTAATTTTAATTTTTAATACTTATCTAGTTATTTACAATATTGTCTGGAAGCGACATTTAGCTGTTACATATACTCGTACACACATACATAGATAAATTACATCCAGACATAAATGCACATCACACCAATGTTTGCCCTAGGCGGGACTCGAACCCGCGACCCTAAGCTACGCAATCGACAGCCCACCAAAACGAGGCATTCTATTAGGGAGGCTTATGTTCAGCAGTAGGTGTATTCCGGCTGACGATGTATTGTAAAAATATAAAAAATAAATGCTAGAATATTGAGGTTAAGTTAACCTTAGCCTAGCAGATATTAGTAAGATCATTAGACTAATTTAAGACCATAGAAATGAATTAGATACAATGGCGAAGTACGCGTGCTAACAATTTGCAATATATTGCAAAAACTGTCGGACGCTTACTTATTTCGCGTCGAGTCAAGGTAACAAAAAAATGTAAGTGCCATATTGCCCGTTTTCAAACTGCATAACTGTATCGTCTCACTAAAAACGTGACCACGAAGCAAAAAAAGTGCGCGGGAGGGGCACGCTGTGTCCGAAAATCGACACGCGCGAGACTGAGTAAACAAGTGATGTACCCCTTCTACCTATATTTATTTCTGTGTCTAAGACCTAGGTACACCGTAATTTACTAGTAGCTCGACATTAGTATCGGGTCTGGGTACTTTAAGTAAAGGTATACCTGTAAATTATACGCTAAACGCTTATCAGAATGTCGCTTGACCCGTTAGAGGGTACAAAATGGCTTTTAAGTTGGATAAATGTTACTATAACGTTAATGAATTTATTAACGATAGAAAAATATAAATGTATATATGCTCCCATAATCTTAAATACTTGACATTTGCAATATTTGGTCATTTACATTTGTATTTCAATTCTAATCTTTTATTTTATTTATTAGACATACAGAACAGATTTAGTTCTGGACGGTAACCCGAATAGTGTTATTGTATAGTACCTATGTGTTATTAATATTAGCACGCTGTAGTTCGGCAGAATATGTAGGAAACATTACCCTTAATATGTCATCAATTTTATCACCATATTCTAGGCAAATAAATTTCATTTCAATTTCATGAACTGATAATTTAGTATGAACATGGCATTTGAAATGTTTTCTACGTAATATTTTTTTTATAGGGTAAATCCAAACTCACAAATATAACATCTATATCGGGACCAACTTGTACAATTTGTACAAACACAGAAGCGGCTATAATGGCTATAAAGGTATATGTCTGATAGAAAATAGATGGGAGAAAGAATTCGAGCAATTTCTCAGCAAAATATTCACAGAATTTTTATAATTTTCCACTATGCGTAGAATTATATCCTTGCATCGAGGGCGCGAATGCTGTAGTTAACCACGCGGCACCAGGTAGGTTGGTGAAATTCACGATTTTTAAATTCCTTGTGGATTTTCGCTTGACGTCAAAACTCACCTGATGGTAAGTGGAGATGAGGCCTAAGTTTAGCCCGCTTACCCAGAAAGTGCCCGCTTACTCTTCCTTTAAAAAGTTCCAAAGATACATGCTACCGTCCTAAGAATTTCATCAATTCAAATATACATTATTTTTCACCAAAATATAATAATTTAACAAGGATGAAGCTAGTGTACAATGACGGCATAAGCATAAAAGAAACGATTATTTGAATGACAAAGATGCCTGGTATAATGTTAATTCAGCTTCGCAAAATCTACATTAATTGTATTCAAATTTGATTTTTAAAAGATGTGTTGCGTGAAGTTTGTTGCGCCGTTTCTTCTTCACAGCGCTAACACCTAGGAAGCGGTAGTCGATAAAAAAAATGACGTGTATAAATGTACCAAGTGTACTCATATGCAATAAATGATTTTGACTTTGACTTTGACAACCTTCTAGTGATGGGAATTTCTTCGAATAGTGTGAGTGCAATAAAGTGTACAAAAACTACTTAATGCATGTAATGATTAAAAAAAACAAGCATTCACACCAATTATACAGTTCTAAACTAGGCAGAGCCTGTGCTATGGTTACTAGATAACGGATACACATACTTAAATAAATATATAAACATCCAAGACTTGGGTGCAAACCTTCATATTTATCATACGAACATTTGCCCTAGCGGGATTCGAACCCGCAAGCTACCCCGTTTCACCACGGAGGTCGTCAACTAACTATGAATAATATCTAATGTAATAAATAATTGATAAACAAACATAATGTGTGGTCCCCGGCTTAGAATAGGGACACCCCCAAGCTTCCTGTGAGTATCGTCAAAGCGAGTAAGGGAGTGGAACAGAGGTGGGCAGCAGCATTCTCGTGTGTAGGTCATTACTGCGATCACCAATCCGCCTGCCAATCGTGGTGATTATGGCAAATCCCACTAAAGGTGGCATTCTATTGGGGAGGCCTATGTTCAGCAGTGGACGTATTTGAGATGATAGTGAAACATAATTATATTTGCTTACATTTTTATTATTTATTTACTAAAATAAATACATTCAAATAAATACAAAACCCTTTGTCTATTAGTGTATGTGCATTGACCGGTTAGGTTCTTATAGTAGCTGTTGCCCGCGACTTCGTCCGCGTGGACAACTTAACATCATAAATTATTATGTATTTCCCGTAGGAATGAGATACTTTTTCAGTATAAAAACTATCCTATGTCCTATTTCAGGACCTAACAGATATGTGTGCCAAGTTTCATCCCGATCCGTCCAGTGGTTGAAGCATGATGTAACAAACATCCAAATATCCAAACATTCGCATTTATAATATTAGTGGGGTGCCGTGTGGTTTCCGGTAGAGTAGAATATGACCACTCCAACTCTTCCCGTGGATGTCGTACAAGGCGACTAAGGGAATACATTATAAAACATCAACCAGGCCTCTCCAACCCGTCTGGCCAGCGCGGGGAGTGCAGGCCAAATCCTCCGTCTGTCTCCAGCAGATGAGAGAGGGTTGTGCTCCTGCAGTGGAGACAAAAATAACCTGATGTTGAAGATAGTGGGGTATTGACTTGTGCTGCAGATTATATTGCTTAAGAAAGTAGACTACATGATGTTCCATTACTGGATTTACTTAATCATTTCAGAGTTACATACCTCTTAATGCAGACGGCTTCAAGGACCTAATATTTAGATTATAGTATTAACAGCAATTAACGTACAACCCTTTAAATCAAAATTTCAAATTATGCTACTCACCGAGAGTGGGGAGGGAGGGCAAAGTGGGTCTGTATCCGTGAAATCGCATTCATCAAAACTTGGGAATTAGCTCCGTTCCCTAATTAAACCTGCCGGTTGTTAACTCGCCCCGGGCTAAGGCGACGAGGCTTTCTGACTTTACGGGACATAGATAAAGACTTGGTTGTGTACAATATATCTGACAACCGAAATAGACCGTCTCGTTGGTCTAGTGGCTTGAGGGACTGATAACTTTGTATTTGTTTAAGTTGGTCCCGGTCTGGATGTATATTTGTGAATGGTCCTATCCTTGCCAAGCTTCATCAAATGTACATGAGAAAATCTTTGTTTAGGAATACATGTGTATGTAAATGTATACAGTGTGGGGCCTGAAACTGGGGCTAATAATAAGAATGGAGGTTCTATAGACTATTAGTAATTTCTCGAATGTATTCCAGACACCAAAAACCCGTAAAATTATGCACTATTTAAAGTTATGACCCATTTTCAATGTAATTTGCATGGCGATATTTATCGTTGTCAACGAGACGACTCGACTAAGTACGATGCAGAAATATTCGTCAATTGAATTGAGTGAAATCGTTATTGTTTGCATTACATTTAAAGTAAAAAATTTACTGATCGATATACGAGTACTTTACTAGTTAATTGCTCTCGGTGTCCACAAAATACAAATAAAATAATAATTATTATTACTGCAATTACGATGAAGACACAAACTTAATAAAGATTATGTGAATCGCAAAGAAAGAAGGAGTTCATATTTCTTTATCGCAAAACAAACTAACTAGCTTTAAAAAGGCTCCAAATCATGAAAAGACTAAAAGATAAACTTACGCTAAAGAAATTATAACTCTACGTCGAAGAAATTAGGACTTCAGTGCGATTTCCAAGCCACTGCCTAAAAAACGGGACGTCCCGTAAAGCGACGTGACGCCTAGCCAACCCACCCCGACCTCCTCCGGGAAACTCGAATCTTACGTAAATATTGAGCTTGAATAAAACTTTTATTATTATGGCTTTATTGGTGCCTAATACCGTGATCCACTGTCGGGACACGACAGTTGATTTGAGTTAAATTTGAATTGGAAAAGATAATACCAATCTGGGATATTATGAAGGGTTATTGCTGAGGTCGATGGAGTAATTGCTGGAGTAGGCGGTGTATTTGAAATTTCAGAGACGTTGTTGAACTTCCTGAAACTTTTTTCGATGAAAGTGATATTTTAATGGCCGTCACTGTACACTAGTTTTATCCTTCTAGGTTAAATCTACACTATAATATTATAAAGAGGAAAGATGTGTATGTTTGTAACGAATAAACTCAAAACTACAGGACCGATTAAAAAAAAAATTTGACCATTAGAATGCTACATTATCCCTGAGTAACATAGGCTATATTTATTACTATAAAAAATTAGGAATCCCTACTAAAACTTCAATAATGTAACCCAAGGTGTAAAAAAAATAGCCATAAAATGTCTTTCATCGCATGCGCTGTGGAAACTATTGATGATAGAACCTTCGCGTGTCTGTACATTGAAAATATTTTCAGGAATCGGTACTGGAGCTGAAGCGGGAGAGGGAAGGGGAAAAGAGGAAGGGGATTAACGCTTAATAAGTTTCAACTTTATTTAATTCTGTAGTCCACGCGAGCGGAGCCGCGGGCACAGCTAGTTATTATATATTTTTCATATATTTTAGTGCATAGTAAACAGAGATCGTTATTAATCGATAGCATCTGGAGGGTCAGCATATTAGGTTTTAATTTTATTTAATAAAACAATAAAAAATAGAGTTATTAAATTTAAACGTAATACCAAAATAATAATGTTTGCACGCCTATCCGTAGGAATAATACACATGAACATATTTAAAAACTATTTGTGCATGCAATAGGCAAAAAAATATCTGATTTGATTTGAAAATTAAAGAAGTTTTATGGTAAGACACATGTCTTACCGATTCCTGAAAATATTTTCAATGCATGAGTATTTATTTAAAATACTCTACGATAAGACGCCAAAAGTTTAGCCAAATATGTCACATGTATTAGAGAGTACAGAATTGTTTTTTAGTTCCACGGGTACTACCAGATGGAGCGTTCCAAACAATCGCTCTGTTCCACGCGAGTAGCCACAACTCTTTCACATTTGGGTGCCGTGTGGTTTCCGGTAGAGTAGAACAGGACCACTCCAACTCTTCCCGTGGATGTCGTACAAGGCGACTAAGGGAATACATTATAAAACATCAATCCGATCTGAAACTCTTACAAAGTAGGCGGTTTGGTCTAGCACTGTAATCGCTATATAGTACTTTTACGATTCTGAAAATTGACTTGTCTCTTACGGCTTACCGCGTTAAACCTATCATATCTATTTCCGATTGTATTGCTCGTCTGCAGATAAAGATGTTGAATTCCTAAAGGGAATATTGAAGTATATAAGCACACGACTAGAGCGCGAGACCAAGTTCTCAAAAACACAGGCCACAAGTACAAACCTTATGAAAATAATAATTAAATAATTAGGTATATATAATAATAAATATAACATAAGACTATTATAGTATCGCTGTTTGGTTCCCGACTTAGAATAGGGCCACCCCCTAATCTTGCCGTGGGTGTCTTCAAGACGCCTAAGGGATTCGACCAGAGACGAACAGCAGCGGTCTCCTGTGTATATTAAGATCATTACTGCGATCACCAATCCACCTGCCAAGCCTGGTGTTTATAGTAAATCCCCCAATAGACAGCGCACTAAATGTGGCATTCTATTGGAGAGGCATATGTTCAGTAGTGGACGTATTTCGGCTTATGATTATGATGATCGAAACGCTGCTGTCGTTGCATATAACTAGGGTGGAAACTACTCAATAAACTTTTATAAGTTTCCCTCATTTAATAACTAATATTCACTATGCTGGTAAAATAGTAAAAAAATATGGATAAGCGTTATTTTATGACTTATGAATGAGATATCAATACTTTTTAGCCAATATCGCCGATGAGGACTTGGCCCCTTTTCAACAGTGATGTTTATGGTGGGATTAATTATACTGTGGAAAGGCCTAGTCTCTAGAGCAGAAACTAATTGGGGCGAACAACCCTCCTCCAGTCTTCATCGAAACTCACGGTAATAAATCAAAACTGACGTCAAAGGAATTAACAGATTCTTGTGGATACTCTTGACTTGAACAGCATCGAAATTAGATATTAAAATCAATGCAGTATGATTGCTTCACAGAATGACATTCACTGACTGATCATCATTCCTTAATTTTAGAACTTTGTTCTCATCAGCCAAAATACGTCCACTATTGAACATAGGCCTCCTCAATTGAATGCCAGTTTTGGTAAACTGTCCACTGGCCATAATTACTACGCTTGGCAAGCCACAACGGTCACATATAAAGCACTCGCCTATATACTTCCTAACTCTGATCATCATCAGCCAAAATAAGTCCACTGCTGAACAGAGCCTTCCCAGAATGTCGATTTTGGTGGGCTGCCCATTGCCCATTTGCCATAATCACCACGCTTGGCAGGCGGATTGGTAATCGCAGTAATGATCTTAATATACACAGGAAAATGCTGTTGCCTGTCCGTGGTTTATATATATATAGGTACCAGCGAGTACCCAATCTCTGAATGAATTCAAAACCCAATGCAATCAATCAACACCTCTTCCACAAAAACCAGGCTTCTTCCTCGACATTCCGAAGTTAGCTCCTTAGTATTCCGACCGCGGTTCCGTTTTATCCTTCAGAACAAAGTGGCCTGCTGGGAAGCGCGGAATCGGATAAGGTTGCTTCCGATATTGGCTGGTGACAATGGGACTTTCCCAATAAACTCTTCATAAGTTTCTATGTTTGCTTTTTGATGAATTCCAGGAATTTAAAGTGGAAATTGGAAATGTTTTACGAAAATCTGCGGTATAAATATACTCGTAAAAGAAATAATGATTGATTTGAACAAGTCTTGTTAATCTTGAACAGCCATCTTAACTCTTGTTCCTTTGCAGTAACTCAACTTGTTAACTTGATCAGCATCTTGTTTCAAATGATCATAAAAATGGTTACCTACTTAGCTGACAAAAATGCCACTCACCACATTTTGTTACTATACTTATTAAATTATTAATTAACTAGCTGCTGCCCCGCGTGAACAACTTAACATTACAAATTACTATGTATTTCCCATATCCCATAGGAATGGGATGTTTTTCCGGGATAAAAACTATCCTATGTCCTATTCCAGGACCTAACCTATATTTGTGCCAAGTTTCATCATGATCCGTCCAGTGGTTCAAGCGTGATTGAGTACCAAATATCCAGACTTTCACATTTGTAGTAGGATAAGTAGGATAAGGGATGGAATATTTAAATTATTATTGCAGCGCATGAAAAGGAAACAATTCTTAGGAAGAGTTAAAAGATACATGAGATCAAGAATTACCTACCCAGGCGAGGCTTTACGAATATACGTTGAAATGGGTAAATTCATTTTGTAATTATTATCGTCATCAGCCCTTAGACGTCTACTGCTGGACATAGGCCTTCCCGAATGAACGCCACCACACCCATTCCTCCGCCCTCCGCATCCAGCCGCTTCCGGCTACCTTCTTTATTTTGTAATGTAACGACTACACAAGAGATGGCAGACTGGCTTGAACGAGTGAACGAATGTATGAATGGGTACAGTCTTAAAAGTACAGTTGAATGACCCGTGTAGAAGGACGGTTCTCACACAATAATAGGTCCAACTAGTTGGTCGATGAGTTGGTCTGTAGGTCAGGAATGGTGACATTAGTTTAGTTCATTCCATTAGTGCCAGCTCTTATAAAACTACATACGAGGAAAACGATACAAATTAAATTCTACGTTATTCTTTTTTTTTTAATATTACTTTTTTACTGACGGAACTGTAGGTATATGTGCCTTGTTGGCACAAGACGCGTAATATAATTAATTTAAATATAACGGTTATTTTCAAAATCGGCAAAATCTTGTGTTATCTTTCTAATTAATGTCATAATTTTGAAATTTGAACTCTATCTATTTTAACAATGAAAACTGAGAGCGTATATCAAAATCGATCAAGTAGATTTTGAATTATCAGTCGGTATATTTTAAACATAACATTGCCGTGTGGTTCCCGGCTTAGAATAGGGCCACCCCGAATCTTCCCGTGGGTGACGTCAAGGCGACTAAGGAATTTAACCAGGGATGGGCAGCAGCGTTGTCCTGTGTATATTAAGATCATTACTGCGATCACCAATCCGTCTGCCAAGCGTGGTGATTATGGCTAATCCCCCAATGGGCAGCCATCAAAAAGGGCATACTATTGGGGAGGCTTATGTTCAGCAGTGGACGTATTTCGGCTGATGATGATGATATTTTAAACATGACAGATATTAATTATTTTTGACTGAAATGAGAAAACTTTGAAGCAAAGTCATATTTTTTTATTCATTGTGTATATCATGTAAATTGCCGAAAGCTGCACTAGTTTGTGATACTCTAAAATGTAATTTTATTAAAAAATTCACAGGGTCGAGATTCCATATCACTTACGTATTACAATTTCACAGCCTCAATGTATTCCCGTAAACCCATCGCGTGAAATGCCTTTTCACCGGCTGCTATCGGTTTGTTATTTAATAAATAAGTCAATAGCAAGCGCTGACCTAAATACAGCCAGTAACTGACCTGTATAGTTTCTGGTGCTTACCTCGTACAAACGAGGCTTTATAGTTAAATTGTTGTATATTTCGAAACATAGCTGTCATTATTGCATGGAAACAATAGCTTTCCGGAATATTGCACGATTATCATTTTAAAGTTCAATAAATATTTTATTCAATTTTCATTCAACAATTAAAATTACTATCTATTATTATTAATGACCACGTTTTCAGTATTTCTATCATCTTTAAGTATGATGTCTCAAGAACTATACTTAATGGATTACGATGGAATTTTTTCTTGCACTTACAGATACCTCTTAAAAAGTATTCGTATTATAATTAATAATTGTCATAAGTCATAATTTATGATGACCGATCAAGACAAGAGAGATAAATAAAGATTTTATTAAAAGTGTGGAACTACTATTTGAGATAGAAGGCAGTACGATAAATAATATTATAGGTGGAATTTAAAAAAAAAACAGAACAAAATATCGATAATATAATGATTTATGCTGTGTGGTTTCCGGTAGAATAGAAGCACTCCAACTCTTCCGGTGGATGTCGTACAAGGCGACTCAGGGAATACATTATAAAACATCAATCAGGCCTCCCCAACCCGTCTGGCCAGCGCGGGGAGTATAGGCCAAATCCTCCGTCTGTCTCCGGCAGATGAGAGAGGGGTGTGCTCCTGCAGTGGAGACAAAAATAACCTGATGATGATGATGAATGATCTAAATCATAACTAAATATGATTCCGAAAGGGTTCATGCGGTCACAATTCAGATTAAATAAAGTCATTGCAATCTAGTTACTAATACCGCTGCGCAAGGTGCCGGTGTGTCTAGCTGGAGGAGTAGCCTACTGTATCACTGAAATAATTGAGCACTTTAAAATTAGCAAACGACGCCATAAATTGGAACTAAAAATCAAATTGTCCCAATCCATTCTCCTCAATTATAAAATTTAGTTTTATTTAAACGTCACATTTCCCGACAATCCTCGGTGGCTATTTGTTTCCAATTGTTGCCTGAGTTTTCCTTCTATTGTCGCGCTAAGTAGGTATTATACTACAATGGGTCGCAGCGTGACGATTCTCAGGTACTTACATTGATACTCGCTCCATGAATTATGGAGAAGGCATTCATTCCAAGAGGTGACGAATCGTTGTTCCTATTACTCGATAAACTTTCATTGTCGCCCAAGTAGTCGAAGGCTACAGCAACAGAAAGTCCAAATACAGGAACACTCAATCATCCACGTATAAATATTGTTGTTGTTTTAAAACAAGAACTGTCTCAACCGTAATCCTCCAGCTGCATGTATAGAACCTCTTTGTGAATGGTCTGTCATCATTTCAATGAGTTAGTGCATCACTGGTCATCTAGTTCGTCGTTTTCGCTAATTTATCACTTTCCTTATTTTTCTAATTTATCACTTTCGCTAGTTCGTCAGTTTCCTTATGAGTCAATTTTCTTATTCATCAGTTTTGCTTATTCGTCACTTTCGATCGTTAAACCCACTGTTTAATCAAAATTAAAACCAAAATTAAAACACTTTATTGTACAGGACTACACTTGGTATACACGTCAATTCTTTATAATATTCTACCGCTTCCTCGCTCGTAGGAAGCAGTGGTAGTCGCTAAAGAAATTTACGTGTATAAATGTACCAAGTGTGAGTACACATCAAAATGATCTTTATGTTGTCGGTAATGTAGATGATTTTGAGTAACCCATATTATCGAAAAACACCTTAAAAACTGACAGTGGCCTTTGTATGATATGTGTAACAAATGATTTTGACTTTGACTTGACTTTACCACAAATACGTTTATGCCTATGTAAGAATATCTCTCGTGTCTGTATATACGCCTACTCTTCAAACCTTGTGTGTGATCTTCACCATCTATTTCCTTGTACTTCTTCTAAGATTACAAGGACTACTGTCAGTTTCGAAGGTGTTTGTCTATAATACGGGTTACTCAAAATCATCGAAATTATCAACAACTTTCTCCTGCGAAATGCCTTCTCCATCATTCAGCGTTCCACAACGCCCTTTGTTTGGGCGCAAGGCTTGACCGCAAGTAATCCTATTGGAGGCACCTGCGCTAAAATAAACGAGGGTCATAAATCCCCAGAAATGTCCCGTGGACTGTGACAGGGTTATTGTTATTGGCTGACAGACGGTTGACTGCTACGGAGCTAGGGATTACGCGCCAGATGCATTTGTTGTGGTGGGTTTGAGGAGGATGCAGATTCGTGTTGGCTTTTTAATTTTTGGTTGTCTTTTTTTAGTGCTTTGATGCCTATGCTACCTTGGTATGGTAAAGCATTTATCAGCTTTTATAGTGTTTTATTTTTTTTGTTTGGGGAGCTTACAGCTACATAAACAATACTCAATTTCCGGTAACAACATAAACCAAATTAACAGCTACACATAACAAGTATCACAAAAAAAAGAAGCATAAGAAATTTAAACCTAGATGAGTAATCACTAGTAAGCTCCTTCTTAGCAGTACTAGAAGCACATCAAGATTCTAACGGAACCCTAAAAGCCTTACCAAATCAGAGTTACATAACAGAATTATCGCGTTTCACTCGGTTCTGCAAGTGCAAGCAATAAGTTCACTGCAGGGAACTAGCAAAGTTTATTTAAGTCTTACGTGTTACGAGACCAGGCAGTGCTGGAAGTGAAAAACTTTGGCTTCTTTTACACCGAACGTGCTTTTGACAACAGTTGGTTTCATCATTATGAACGTATCTTATCTTCTTAGGGCACCAGGAAGACCTGGCGACACTTGGACCCTTCGGGATCTTTTGTGCCAAACCCCTGTCCACCAACGGTGCCCCAAGCCGATTTGGTGGACTTCACATACACCTCAGAATTTCGTCTTTGGCATATGCAGGTTTCCTTACGATGTTTTCCTTCACCGAATAGCCTGTGGTATTATAAATAAACCGTCCTTAAGTTTCGTAAAACGCATTGGTACGCGCGGGGTTTGAACCCACGACCTCATGAACATGAGGCGAGTGCACAACCAACCGGCTACCACGGCTCTATTATGAACGTAACACCCGAACCTTCGCCCACCACCTCCAGCCGCTTCGGGCCCCCTTCTTCAAGTCGTCGGTCCAGCTGGCGGCAGGGCATTCCACCATACGTGTGGCATCTCCACTCCAGAATTCGTCTGCCCCAACGGCCGTCGGTTACTTATGCGATAGATGCCCACTGCGACTTTAAGGCTATATCGGCGACCTTCGTTGTTCGTCAGATCTCCTCATTACGAATCATGCCTCTCAAAGAAACACCCATCATAGCGCTTTCCATAGCTCGCTGAGCGACTTGAAAGACGTGGGTCAGGCCCACCGTCAGTGTTCAGGTTTCTGCGACGCAGGACAACAGTTGGTTCGTTTAACTGTCATCTCAACTTCGTTCGTTCCTTTCCTTATATTGTTTAAAGGACTTAGTGATAATGGAGCAGATAGTCCACGTGAAGGTAAGCTGTGTAGCCTGAGAAGATAAATGGTTAGCCGGTTCCCGGCTTAGAATAACGAGAACTCAACCTTGCCGTGGACAGCCCACCAAAAGTGTCATTCTATTGGGAAGGCTTCTGTTTAGGTATTTTGGCTGATGATGTTTATAAATTAGAAATTTGACTTACCTTACGGAACGGTGTAACAGCATGCCAAGTTCAATGCAATGCTTTCCTGCAAACGGAACTCGCTCGCTACTCGGTGTTGTGCTAAAATTTTGAACTCAAAACTGTTTATATTCAACGGTTCATAAGAAACTTTTATAGGGGAAATAAAAATTTAAGGTTGACTCGCTAGTATCGGAACTAAAGTTGGAGAGTGAAATGAAATTCTTAAGTTCTCTTGAATATGGAAAGAAATACCCACGTGAAAAGAACTTCATGAACTGCGAATATGAATAACCCTTCTTGCTGTTGCATCTCAAATCGCCCTGTAGATAGATATGTTCTGTTTTAGAAAACAATAATTTACTCACATTCTGAGCTGAGCCTAAGCCACAAGCATTTTCAAAAAAACTACTGTATAATTAATTATAGACGGAACCTGCCACTTGTCAACGAAGGTAACACTTTGCTCTCTTTTTATGATAATTTTGGTATAATGTAACATATGTAAATTTTTATGTCTTCCTTCCAAAATGAGTTAGGGCTTTCAAGTCTTAGAGCGTGGTACCTGTTGACAAAAAGTCACAGCTTTCTCACTAACAACTGAAAAGTTACAAATAATATATTTTACATTCCAAAAAAGAAAATATGAGGGATTTTGTGTCAATGTCATCACCAGTGATCCATATTGCTTGAATTGATGACGCCCCAATTAGAAGGGAATCTGAACATAAATATGCCTAATTATTTAGTGACCTAATATTTATAGAGTGCCTCGTTTGTGGGACAAGGGCCCGGAGTTCCAGCTTAAAACTGAATAATTTAGATTACACGTTAAACTTGAACAAATATATAATTCAAATAAAAACTTTTAAAATAAAAGACACCATTTTAATATAATTATTATAGTATTAATATACTATACTAATAATTTGACGACCTCCGTGGCGGAACGGGGTAGCTCTCGGACTGCCACGCCGGAGGTTGCTGGTTCGAATCCCGCTAGGGACAAATGTTCGTATGATGAATATGAATGTTTGTACCCAAGTCTTGAATTTTTATATATTTATTTATGTCTATCCGTTATCTAGTAACCATACTACAGGCTTTGCCTAGTTTGGGACTAGATAATTGGTGTGAATGTCTGTGATATTTATATTTATTTATTTATTTAATATTAAAACGTTTTTTATATATATATATAAATAAATTTACTCGTATTATTATATATGCCAGGGCAATAATGGAAGCGTCGTCGATGGGGTTAAAATACGAACTTTGATTGTACGTAATAAATATACATGCATATCCATATTATACACATGAAAATATAGTAAAAAATAATAAAGTGACGTCAACAAATAAGTAATGCACGTAATAGTGAAATGTACAGAATATTTGTTTACTTTATTCATTCTAACTGCCCGTAGAATGAAGTACTCTGAATGAATTCTTAGAAAGATGAAAAGTTATAATTCACGACCTCTAGCACTCGATAATAAAGACCAACGATTATTCATTATGTCACTAACTTGATTTAAAATAAAAAAAAAATGTAAAAAAAATTCTGTGAATTTCGTTCGAGTTTTGAAACCTTAGTACCACTGCCGAGACTTTATTTACAATTTTCCGCGAAAGTCGTAACGTTTGATGTGTAAAGCAGTAAAACATCGCCGCTATGAATGCGTCCTTGTTTTAATTATTTATTAAGCTGTGAAACGGTCTTTACGGTCTAAGCGCAGGTGTCGCAGGAAGTCGTTGCAGTCATTCGTTTGAAATGTCAACTGGAATTACACGGCGTTGAAGAGGACAAGCTTTGCTCGGCGTTTCTTTGAACAACATTCTGATCTGAGGAAGTCTGATGAAGAATGTATGAAAATATGATTGTACTTTATATAAATACTACTTAGCAGTGTTCCCTCCTCAGAATATCATCATCATCATCAGGTTATTTTTGTCTCCACTGCAGGAGCACAACCCTCTCTCATCTGCCAGAGACAGACGGAGGATTTGGCCTACACTCCCCGCGCTGGCCAGAGGGGTTGGGGAGGCCTGATTGATGTTTTATAATGTATTCCCTCAGTCGCCTTGTACGACATCCACGGGAAGAGTTGGAGTGGTCCTATTCTACTCTACCGGAAACCACACGGCATATAGTCACCCCCAATCTTATCCTGGGTGTCGTCAAGGCGGCTAAGGGATTGTACCAGGGACGAGCAACAACGTTCTCCTGTGTATTTTAGTTTTCCTTACTGCGATCACCAATTCGCCTGCCAAGAATGGGACAGCTTACCAAAAGTGGCATTCTATTAAGGAAGCTTGTATTCAGCATTCGACGAACTTCGGCTGCTGATGATGATCAGCGATAAGGAGGTATATAGGCGAGAGCTAGTGACCATGTGTTCTGGAGTAGAGACCGTAGGCGTAGACCGTATGGGTAGGCGCATCATGGGACAGGCTCTCTTCCAGATGGATCGACGACCTTAAAGAGGATGACGAATTAAGTGATCCTTGCTTGTTAGCTGGCTTAAAACTTAGAGACAGGGTAAGGAATACTACAATAAGACACCAAACTAAAGCTAAAGATGAAATTAACTCTAAGAATTAAGTGGAAATGGAAATGGGCAGTCATATACAGAGAACAACAGATGAGAGGTGGTCAAAACAGGTAAGTAATTGGTATCCCATGATAAAAAACGCGAAAGAGGAATGCCATATATAAAGATGGAGTAATAATATAGCAGGACTAGTAGGAAAAGTATGGAGCAGAATGGCGAGAGATATAAAGAAATGGAGTGAATTGGAGCAGGCTTTTCCCGCACTAGGCGGTCCTTACCCAAATTATCTAATGTTTAAGAAATTAATACAAATAAATAATAATGACATGTAATTTTTTTATGTTGCACAACGAATGAATGAAGCTATTTTATTCATCAAGTTTGCTAGTCGCAAGTCCCAGCTCTTACTTTTTTTGTGGTTAAATGGAACCGAAGTCATATAAGTAATAACCAAACATATAGGCCAACTTGGCGGTCAAACTATACATAGAATAAAAATAAAGTGACTGTGGATATAAAATACTTGATTTCGGTATTTTTTTCAATTAAGTCAAAAAATAAAAAATTGTGACGCTTCCAAGTTTTCCGAAAAACATGCAACTGTATGGACAATACATCGCGCGCGCGCGGAGTTTGACGACCGGCTGCATCGCCCGTCGCGCTCCCTGTAACACCTCTCCACTACCCGCCGTTCTCGCGATTAGTGAGGATACTTTTGAGAAATATCGCATTTTATTAATTAAAATTTTTGTCATGATTTCTAAATGTGATACTGAGTTACTATAAAAAATATTAACAGTATTTACAACTACTTTACCGAGTACCCAATGGCCGGCTATTTTTATAGACTGGTAGTATTTGAGTTACACGCCGGACAGACAGACGGATAAAACAGCTTAGCTATAAGAAACCTTTTCACCGTTCCCTAAAAACAAACGAATAATGATTAATTTCCCCATAAAAGGGTCTGGCAAACGTAATAAACATTAATTTCATTTCGGGCAATAAAAACGATGCAGATTCGGAATTCTGATGAGTGTTCCTTTTATAAAACATAAATTAAAAAAAAATAACAGTCACGAAGAGTAGCGAAGACACCTGTCAAATTCAAACTATGATTTTTATAAAATGTAAAATTATTATAGAAGTATATCATCCATCATTCAGCCGAAATACGTCCAGCCTCCCCAAAGATAATGGGCCCGATTCTGAAGGTACAATGTTAAAATTAGACAGCACTAAAACTGTTGCTATCCTTGTCACACAGTATTATGAAGATAAGGACGAAACCAATTTTAATGCTATCAAATTTTAAATGTGTGCCTTCAGAATCGGGCCCAATATATTACTAAGTGCCTCCCCAATAGAAAAATTCTTTTGGTGGTCTGTCCATTGGGGGGTTTGACTAATTACCACGCTTGTTAGGGGGAATTAGTGATCTTAATATACACAGGAGAATACTGCTGCCCGTCCGTGGTGCAAACTCTCAGTCGCCTTGACGACGCCCATGGAAAGATTGGGGGTGGCTATATTCTATGCCGGGAACTTCAAGGAAAGTATAAAGAGATTAAAATAATTATAATGTACAGACGTGTGGTTCCCGGTCGTCAAGGCGACTAAGGGATTGCACCAGGGACGGGCAGCAGCGTTCTCCTGTGTGTGTATGTTAAGATCATTACTGCGATCACCAATCCGCCTGCCAAGCGTGGTGATTATGGCAAATCCCCCAAAGTGGACAACTTACCAAAAGTTGTATTCTATTGGGGAGGCCTATGTCCAGCAGTGGACGTATTTAGGCTGATGATAATTATATCATGTTTGTGTTGTCTGTACATTAGTACAGACAGCACAAAAGAGAAGAAAAGAATTATATCACAGAAGTATAATATTCAGTGACAATTTTATTTCATAGTGTGAAGGGATATGCATTCAGATCTGCATCCGTAGCTCAGACAATAATATCGATGATTTTCAACGTTAACGATCCACTTGTCTCTGGAGTGCATTGTCTCCAGGCGAAAGAATAAAGTGGACATACCTAAGAACTATTACAATAGAATATAGTAGCAAAGTTGCTAAATGAACTAAAACATTTTCTATGTATGTAATTTGTTCCAAATATTTGGGCTACAAAGAATAACGAACTTAAATATGTATTTCCATTTAAATAATGTTACTAATTTTCTGAATATTTTACAAATAACATTATTGTCACAAGTAAGTAAGTGGTCAACCTAAGCCCTGCATTAGATTTTTTTATTGTTGATATTACTATTTATAAATGGATAGAATCGACAGCGGCAGTTTCTCTTGCCCTAGATGTTTCTTGTGTCGAATAATAATAAATGAATGTTTCCCATATTGCGACTAGCTTCACACAAGCAAACATATTAGGGAACGTACCAAACTACGTGACCCGTTTAGGGGGAGGGGGGTCTTCAAAATACCACGCTTGGGGAGGGGGGGGTTAGGTTTTCGTCACGTAGTCAATATGCTCTAGGGAAATCTCGCGATTTTTCGAGCTATATTCAAATATGGCGCTCAGTTTTTAGCGCTTTTTAAACTCCGGTGGCAACACGAACATCAGCTGATTGTAAACCGACAGTCTTTTTTCTTGATAATATTTTTTTAATTTTGGGAATGCACGCACTTTTGGCGTCACGCGACAAACGCCGTATTAATAAAGACAAATATGAGAAAAAAAATTCTATTCACTTTTTGTTTGCAAAAATTGATTTAAAATCATATTTATGCATTGCTACGAGAAAACTAGAGGGGGATGGGGGTGGGGGGGGCCTTGTCATATACTACGGGTGGTGGTGGTTTGGGTACGTTCCCTTATCTATGGTGTTTTGTCTACCTGATTCAAAATCAATGAAATATTTAGACAAACATAGCTATCTACCAATATGTAGATCATTACGTATTTATTTCCAAAGGGTCAACAAACGAACCTCAATTAAAGTATGTCCATACTATTCTTACTGCCTTCCCATTGCCTATGCAGCGAGAACAGGCAAGGACTGTATAAAAATCGCTCGATCTCCATTCAGGGATCGGCTCAAATGAGTTACGAGGACTATCACATCGGCTTCGCCTAACGGCCTATAGTTCTGTGGCATACAGAGGCGATTCCTTTTTATTGCATCATGAATAAGATCAGCCGTTTATTTATTATTTCATTCATCTCTCTTGCCTGTTCTATTTTAATTCTTATGAAACTAATCTGACTTAGGCACCTCCGTGGCGGAACGGGTAGCTCTCGGCTTGCCACGCCGGAGGTTGCGGGTTCGAATCCCGCTAGGGGCAAATGTTCATATGATAAATATGAATGTTTGTACCCAAGTCTTGGATGTTTATATATTTATTTAAGTATGTCTATCCGTTATCCTAGTAACCATAGCACAGGCTCTGCCTAGTTTGGGACTGGATAATTGGTGTAAATGTCTGACATATTTATTATTATTAACTAGATTATTAGGTCATTGAAGCATAGCTTTTTCTTTTGTCAAACTGTGCCTTCCATATATTTATGGCTGAGCGTATTAGCATAGAATACTTAATATTACTAGGTTGTCAAGAATATTTAAAACGAATGATGGTATTGTGATCATGAACATCAACTTGTGGTGCAAAACACCCGGGAGGTAGACATTGATTAGGGCCAGACAGATCTTGATGTACGGATGCGAGCTAAAGCTGAAAATGAAAGCTGTAGAAGAAGGAAAACCCAAGAAAAATAGGGTATAAGTAGGAGAGGAATCGGTGACTTTAAATCGCCTGACTCTGCTGTCTCGGTCACTTAATGAGGATGGGAGATTGTAGTTCAGTAAAGAGATCATACATATGTCGTAGGGTCCTGGTTCCGCCGAAAGTGTGGGCTCCCAAATTGAGTTTAACGCCGTTACAAAGTTAACACGTTTACTGACTTCAATGAAACTACATGAAATTACACTACATCAATAAGTAACGATTTTAAAAGGCAGACGATCCGTCCGTGTAGTGCCTGCGCACCGCACGCGTATCGAGCGAACACTGTCTCGAGTCTGCGCCTGCGCCCGTCCTACCAGACGTTCCGTCAGCGCGTGCTCGCGACGATCGCCGAACCAAGCCGAGCGGCGCACCGAGCACACACTGTGCCTCCAAATCAGCTCCGAGTGGCCGTAGCCTAGTTAGATGTTCTAGATACTGGTGGAGGGATGCAGTTGAGATGGACCAGCACGAGCTTCAGGCAATCGACTGGTCCGAGTAGGCGCAGGAACTTGGGCAGTGGCGTCTCGTACTATCGGAGGCCAAGAACAATTTCGTGAGTTAGTTGAGGGTATTATATTATACTAGCTGTGCCCGCGGCTCCGCTCGCGTGAACTACAGAATCCGCTCCCATTCCCACTCCTGCTCCCGCACCCACAGCCACACCCACTCCCCTTTTCCGACGCCCAAGCCCACGCCCACGCCCACTATCATTCTCACTCCCAGCTCCAAATGTAGTCCAAACTCATCGCAATCTGAATAGTACGGAAATACTATTATGTGCATACTAACCTTACCTACTAATGATTTGAAAACTAAAAATGTTCATAACTTGTTAATGTTTCTTTGAAAAGTCCATCAGAACCCGTTCGGTAGTTTTTAAGTGATGCGTGCACAAACTCACAGACAAACAGACAAAAATTCCAAAAATGATCGAAATGCGTTCTATTACTCATCCTTAGATGCCCCCATTTTTTTTGCAAATTTCTTCAATGAACAGACACGCGATGTTTACGATTTTATTTATTAGATGTATGGGCCGAGTAGGTAGTCTGAAAATAAAGGATTTGATGATTCCGGCTGCCTTTCTCATGTCATCTGTCCATCCTTCAGGAATTCATCCCAAGCTATGTTCATTGGTACGCAGATGTTGTTAATTTAGAGATCGTCTGCCAAAACGACAAACGTTCTCTTCCACTACCTCCTGGTGTGACCCCAACTTGCCATTTCGATAGCCAACACAATTCACCGTTGAATCCATGTTCTAATTGATACGCGATGCATATCCGATCGACCTGGATTCACGCTGTATTTCAGGCTTACACTGGATATCGAATAGCCACTAAAACAACCTCGCGAATGAACCAAAGTTTGAACATGTTGAATTAACTTTATGCGTGGAAGTATTATGGAAGAAATTAACTTACAATCTGTAAATTGAAGTGTCTAGTGGTTTCCATGAGATCTTCATTTCGGATGACAGCTGTCTAAATTAAGACCTTCCATTTTTTTTAATACGCAATTTAAAATGAACACCTAAAGCTAATTAACTAATAAAATTTTCTTTAGAAAATTAAAAAAAATTTAACTGCCTGGCAACAATCTCTATGTACTACTAGATGGATCGTTCCAAACTATCGCTCTGTTCCACGCAAGTAGCTACAACTTTTTCACATTCACTTTGAAACTTGTGCAGTTACTACTCAGAACATTTAATTATTTACTAAACATTGACATTATTTAACCGTAGCGTCAATATTTAGTAATAATTAAATGTTCTGCGTAGCACAAGTTTCATTGTGAATGTGAAAGAGTTGTGGCTACTTGCGTGGAACAGAGCGATTGTTTGGAACGCTCCATTTAGTAGTACATAGAGATCGTTGCTGCCTCGTTTCAAATTTCTTTAACAGTGGTGAAAGTTTGCGATCAAAACTTATACCACTTCTTTTTAAAGTGGACCGAAGGGGAAAGTGGACCGAAGAGGAAAGTTGACCATTTGGACAAGTAGACCGATGGGGAAAGTAGACCAATCGCTCCGGAGGGAAAAATTCCTATGGTAACCAAAACGAATATCACTATGTTCGTTTTACTTCAATGTTGTGTAAAGACAAACGGGTTAGCGCTAAAGAATTTCCTACGGGAAATACATAATAATTTGTGATGTTAAGTTGTCCACGCGGACGAAGTCACGGGCAGCAACTAGTACTATATATTACTACGTAAAGAAAATAACTCACCTCCCCCCGCCAGTTTAACGTAACCCGCAAAATAGAGCATGATGGGCAGTACAGCTACAGGGATGCGCCACGAACGTATACAGACAAAAGCTCCTATACCTTTAGTAGTAGTACAGCCCTGATACTCCATACAAGCGAACTTTAATTACCTATTATTAGACTACTACTAACATAAAACTATTCGTACACGGTTGTGTGAGTAAAATTAAGGGAGGGCGGACTGCCAGCGAGCGGTGCTCTATTTTGCGGGCTAACGTTAAGGGGTTTGTAATATTTAGTTCATCATCATCATCAGCCTGAAAGGGTCCTGTAATATTTAGTAAGTAGTAGGTAATCCGGTGTGTTCTGGTACTAAGGATGTTCGCTTTTGATTTAGACTCGATATGCAAAAAGTTGCGGTCCTAGGAAAAATATTGAAGAATTGAATCATCGACAAACGTAGATTTTGCTGACTTTTTATTATTTCTCCATCTTTTATGGCTGCTCAATAGTAATAATGCATGCTCGCAGATTTTTATTAGTTTCATATCTATTCTCAGTCGTCATGACTCGGTCTAGACAGCCAGACATCAGATTTTATAATTCTATGACTATTTCTGTTTGTTCCTTTTGGGGTGAAGCACTGAGAACTCATTAATATGCGTTTGAAAACACACTGAATAATGTTGTTTCATTCATCGAGGAGCAAAACTGAATCAGTGGAAATACGTCCACTGCTGAACATAATAAGCCTCTGCAGTAGAATGCCGGTTTTGGTGGGCCCCATGTTTCTGTGAAAAGTCCATTAAAATCCGTTCAGTAGTTTTTAAGTGATGCGTGCACAAACTCACAGACAAACAGATAAACAGACAAAAATTTCAAAAATGATCGAAATGTGTTCTGTTGCTTATCCTTAGACGCCCCAATTTTTTTTTTCAAATATCTTCAATGTACAGACACGCGATGTTTACGATTTTATTTATTTAGATTATGGTAACCACGCGTTAGGTAGATTTCGTGGTTACAAGAAAACGTTATTTTTGGACTTTTTAAAGGCTGGAGCGAACTGAAATGTAACCTTTATATTATTATTTTCGGTTAGAACTGTGCGCTGAGTGATTTCACGATTTTCCTATTCGTTTCCCACTAAGTGACTTTGGATGGAACATATTGCGGAGTCCGACCTTTTTCGAGGGTCTAAAGGGTGGTTTTTACATTTTTTCTTATAAATTCAGTTTCATGTTAGCGGTACTGTGATTCTGTAACCCTCACGAGCGTGAAAATTTGTAAAGCTGGAGTCGTAGGCTGCGTAGATATGTGTATCTACTCTTACATTGGAATGAAAAGGCTGCTGTGTGAATAGTTGATTTGATTGAATACAAGGATATCCTTCCTTGCCTGTATACACTTCTAATGTTATTAGTATCTTAGACTTATTATTAAAATAAAATAAAGAAAATAAAAATAGATTTTTCATTTTCTTTTGATTTTAACGAAGTTCAGGGTTTTTTGTTATTTATATATTACTAGCTGGTGCCCGCGACTTCGTTTGCGCAGGATTAGTATTTCGAGTAGCTTATATTAGCGTGGCGTAGAAAAGCACTAACATTATGACATTAAAATTATAATTTTATGGCGCACGCCAGAATAGCTCGCAGATGGTAGAATTTTTCCTACTTACTTGATATTTTGGATAATTCACACAATATCTTTATAAATTGTAGCCTATGTGTTATTCTGATGTATAAGCTATATTATTGTAAAGTTTCATTAAAATCCATTCAGTAGTTTTTACGTGAAAGAGTAACAAACATCCATCCATCCGACTTACAAACTTTCGCGTTTATAATATTAGTAGGATTCATTACAACAATATTGGTGTAGAAAAGAACATTAGGTATAAATTAGAATCTGATAAATAAAATCGTAAATATCGCGTGTCTGTACATTGAAGTTATTTGCAACAAAAAAAATTGGGGTCTAAGGATAAGCAACAGAACACATTTCGATCATTTTTGAAATTTTTGTCTGTTTATCTGTTTGTCTGTTTGTCTGTGAGTTTGTGCACGCATCACTTAAAAACAACTAATCGGACGTTGATGGACTTTTCACAGAAACATGGGGCTTAATTTGGTGTAACATATAGGCTTTATTTCATCGCAATCGGCTAACTCAATCAAAAGTTATATACATTTTTAGTTTTCAAATACATTAGTTGTAGGTAAGGTTAGTATGCAGTATATTATTGCACATAATAGTATTTCCGAACTATTCAGATTGCGATGAGTTCAGATTACATTTGGAGCTGCAGGTGGGAATTGGAGTGCGAGTGGGCGTGGGCTCGGACGTGGGCGTGGGCGTGGGAAAAGGGGAGTGGGTGTGGGAGCGGAAGCGGGAGCGGGAGCGGGAGGGGAGCGGGAGCGGGAGCTGGACCGGAGCAGGAGCGGAAGCGGGAGCGGAAGCTGAAGCGGGAGTGGCAATGGGAGCGATTCTGTAGTTCACGCGAGCTGAGATCACCTGGACCTGGACGATACACTGCGAAGAATGTAGGGTGTAAATGTTCGACTGAATTCGTGAGCGGTAGCGGGAGCGGGTATGGTACCAGTGTAATTTGAGTGTTTGAAAATTCGCATAACTTTTGACTGAGTTAACCGATTACGATGAATTTGTGGTATACGTATGCAACAAAGTATTGTTGGTTGGAATTTGAATTGCTATGGATTAGTTACGAGGACTACATTTGGAGAGACGAGGGAAAGAGGTTTGAGGGGAGAGTTGAGGGGAGAGCTGAGTGGAGGGTTGAGGGGAGGGTTGAGGGGAGAGTTGAGGATCTGGACCTGAACCTGGGTCTGGGCCTGTAATTGGACCTGGACCTGGACCTGGACCTGGCCTGGACCTGGACCTGGACCTGGATTTAAAGTTTGAGTGGAAGTGGGATAGGGAGCGGAAGTGGGAATTGGAGCGGATCCTGTAGTCCACGCGAGCGGAGCCGCGGGCACAGCTAGTACAATAATAAATGTACATGTCAAATATATATAAAAAAAAAGAATTTAAAACTAATTATGTCAAAAATTAAGATCTGTATGGTCAGCACTTATTGTCTAGGAATTTTGATACTTATGATAGAAAATTTCGCTCTTCATAATAGCAAAGAATACAAAATACTTTTTTCTGTTTTTAACAGCTTTCTTAACTATTAAGTATTAGAAAAGTCGTAACTTTAGACCGAGATAGATAGTCCTTAGACCTCCTCGTTGGCTTAGTGGCCTGGTCAATGGACTCGAGCTAGAGGTCCTAGAGCTAGATTCCCACTGGAAACAGACAACTTTATACCAGTTGGTACTGGTTTGGATGTTATATCTGTGAATTGTCATGCACATTTTATTTTTATTCTTTTTGACTTACCGCTTGTTTTAGCTTTTCCCACAGTGAAGGTTGGCTGGAAGAGATCTCTTATAGAGATAAGTCCACCTTTGTACACTTTTATGTTATGCCCTTTTTTTTGTAAAATTTATGTGCAATAAAGAATATAATATTGTCCTATCTTGTTTAATTTCATTAGCACAGGAGATAATTCTAATTTGGGGTTAAACAAGTGTAAGTATATATGCAGTTCTTTAATAATAAAAAAAAGTCATCGTTTGTTAGCTTCAGCCAGTAGCCAATTTCTCATAATAAATGATAAGTTGGTGATATTTAGAATAATGGTATTTGTAGATAACAAAAGATAAAGAGGAATACCAGGAAAGAGATGGATAGATGCCATAAAAACAGAAGGAGAAGTAATATGGAAAAATGAAAGAATGGGATTTGGGGGGAGGGGGGTTGCACAGAAGTGGGCTACTGCGAAATAAATATAATATTTTTTAACAACATTTAATTTCATATAAACGATATTTTTTTTATATTTTCTTTAAATGGTATTTCTGATTACTCCCTAATTGCTGAAATATATACTGACCTTTGCCTAACCCGATAGAGATAACGATGAAAAAAAATATGTCGAATACCCTCGTCCCATTTTCAAGATGACGAAAGCGGGACGATCATAATACTTAAGCTGGAAGTTTAATAAAATAAATGATGACGTATTCAAGACGGAACAATCGAACGATCTCGTCATAAAACAAGTAATGGCCTACTTCGATGATTAAATAGATAATCATAAAAAGGAAAACATAGCGGACTTGGAGGGCAGTAAAATTTTAATTGGTCCAGCAGACATCGTTCCGTTTTACGCTTGATCGGATTATTTGTAATCATCTATTTCGTTTAAAGGTAAATCCCTTTATTTATTGTTGGAAATTCTGGAGACATCATAACAAGGGCGTAGCCAGGATTCTGGGGGGGGGGGGAGAAGGGGGGGGGGGAGAAGGGGGGGGGAGAAGGGGGGGGGGGAGAAGGGGGGGGGGCAGATGAGGATAATCCTAGACTACATTGATTTGTGATTTTTAAAATATGAGTTCCTATCTCACATTAGTAGTGTGGGTGAGCTAAAATTAAAAAACGAAATATTATATCCAGAAACAGCTTTATAAATAGAAATAGCGCTCTTCTAGGCTGGCTGCCCGTACCTCGCTACGCCCTTGCATCGTAACCTAAATATACTGGATAATAGGAGATAAATAATAAAAAAAATTTCGGTCTTAGGCAGACCTCGATTATCTTTTTTAAAACACTCGAATGAGCAGCGAATGGGCCCTTAAGTCCTTAGTTTAGCAATCCACAATCGGATTTTTAAAATAGTTAACCTTTTCCAGATTCTCTCGACCTGAGAGGTAGAGGATACCTGAGACTTAGGTCGAACTGTAAGGACGACTTTTTATAGCACGATCGTTAACCTAACGCGAGAAAGTTACGTTTTGATGTGAGGTCGAACGGACCTGGAAGTTTTACGATTTACTTCACACTATCAGAAATCGGGCTTTGCGGCGGCTTCGATCTGTAAAAAGAAATATAATTTGGAGAATAGAGTAATGGTTTTCATACAATAAAAGCAGTTATGAAGAGCATGACATAATTTTTGGATGTGTTGAATAAGACACTTGACGCAATTTCACTTGCAATATGACATGTACGTATTTAAAAATGACTTCTTGCAGCTGCTTTCTCTATCACTGTGCATACATACCAACAAGAAGGCATAATGCCTTTTAATAATAATAATAATAAGAAAAACATTTGTTCATCTCTTAAAAAATATACATACAATAACTCCGCCAAACTGTATAATACAGTTTCTTGGCAGAAATAGCTCTCTTACTTTATACACATCCATGGCAGAGAATACTAAATATCACTACGCAATGGTGAATAGCAAAGCAAAGTTACAAAGTTTTTAATTTTGATATTAGCACAAAAAGATTGAGGTTACGTTAATAAGTTTACTAGATATTTCTTACATTTAATTCTGAAAGTGTTTTTGTTGATTACATTGCTTCTGATGCCAAGTGGGATAGTGTTAACAATTTTGAATACATATGGCAGGTTCCTTGCTATTAAGCGGACATCGATCGCACCAATAGACAGCCCACCAAAAGTGGCATAATATTGGTTCGACTGATGATGAAGAAGCGGACAACGTCTCGTACCTGTGATTCTATACCCATGTAGAAGTAAATATGTGAGTATTTTGTTAGTTTCTCTATGCCATACCGTTGCGTCAGTCGAGCTATAGGGTATAAATCTATTAATAGAGGACACACCGTTAAAAAGATACCCAAGATCGACTGGATGAGAAAGTATGAGAGATGCTTATTAGGATAATTCTTTTGTCCAATACTGAATGTCAACACAGGCTTACTAC
This sequence comes from Esperia sulphurella, assembly GCA_947086405.1. Lineage (NCBI taxonomy): Eukaryota > Metazoa > Arthropoda > Insecta > Lepidoptera > Oecophoridae > Esperia > Esperia sulphurella. The sequence goes on from OX352261.1 coordinate 16,749,772, forward strand.
TACCAACGATCTCTATGTACTACCAGATGGAGCGTTCCAAACAATTGCTCTGTTCCACGCAAGTAGCCACAACTCTTTCACATTCACTTTGAAACTTGTGCAGTTACTACTCGGAACATTTAATTATTTGCTAAATATTGACATTATTTACCCGTAGTGTCAATATTTAGTAATAATTAAATGTTCTGCGTAGTAACTGCACAAGTTTCGTTGTGAATGTGAAAGAGTTGTGGCTACTTGCGTGGAACAGAGCGATTGTTGGGAACACTCCATCTAGTAGTACATATATAGTACCGCTTTGGAACGCTCCATCTAGTAGTACATAGAGATCGTTGACTACTACATTGTATTTAGTGCATTACTCCCACTCCCGATGTAGTGAAGTCAGTACAACATAGTTATAGTTCATTTATTAGTATAATTAGATACACGTCATACATAAATAAATATCTACTTATAAGTACGTATTGTATGAGTAAAAAATAATAATCATTAAATTTTGTTAAATAGTAAAAAATAAAAAATGACAAATTAATTAACAACGACGTACGACGACGTACATGTAAATTCCTTAATTTTATAGAACGCCTGCTCGACAACTGCTACTTTGTTTCATATAAGAATTAGTACCAACTTCTATCATCTGATGAAAGTAGTTGAATCACCGCTATGTAAGATATGTAAGAAAATTGAAGATTTGTTACATATAGTACTGGAATGTGGACAGAACACAGCCTACAGAAGGCACTTTCTGGGAGATAACGTAGGTCACAATAGCGATATTAATATAATATTGAGCAGCCCCTTATCCCAGGGGTCGGCAACCTGAGGCTCGCGAGCCACATGCGGCTCTTTGGATGCGAAGCTGCGGCTCTTTAGTTCCATTGGTCCCGGTCTGAATGTTTTATTTGTGAATTGTGAAATCTTATTTAATTTTTTACTTAAATAATAAGTGATTATCTAATAATACCATATATATATTATCCAATTTGTTATGAAAAAACACTACTTATATATGAAAAAATAGATTTTTTTTTATCAAAAAACTTGTTTATGCTAGTTTCATTGTTTTTAATTTTAGTAATTTTTGACCCTTCCGACTCAAAAGGTTGCCGACCCTTGCCTTATCCGATAAGGCAAAACACTTATATACGTTAATTACGTTATCTCTCAGACTGAGGTCTGAATAACATGACAAACTAGTGTTTCCTACGAGGCTGGTATTCACTTTAGCTTTGACTTTCAAGTCGCTCAGCGAGCTATTGAGAGGGCTATGCTCGGCGTATCTTTGATGAGGAGATCCGACTAAGAACGAAGGTGGCCGACATAGCCGAAAGGATTAGCAGGCTGAAGTGGCAGTGGGCGGGCCAGATCTGTCGCAGAACCGACGGCTGTTGGGGCAGCCGAGTTCTGGAGTGGAGACCACGGATTGGCAAGCGCAAGGTGGGATGCCCCGCCGCCAGATGGACCGAAGACCTAAGAAGGTGGCCGGAAGCGGCTGGATGCGGAGGGCGGAGGACCGGATGTGGTGGCGTTCATTGGGGAAGGCCTATGTCCAGCAGTGGACGTCTAAAGGCTAACATGATGATGATGATTGACTTTAGCGAGTCACAAGCCTCAAAAAAATAGGCCTCAGGCCTCACATCAATCAGGCCTCCCCAACCCGTCTGGCCAGCGCGGGGAGTGTAGGCCAAATCCTCCGTCTGTCTCCGGCAGACGAGAGAGGGTTGTGCTCCTGCACTGGAGACAAAAATAACCTGATGATGATGATGACTGAGAGGGATAATGTTGTACGTCAACAACATAAATGATTATCTTTCTAGATGAAATCGTCGATCGCTCGGCGTCCAATAGTGCGTACTGCCTCTTAACGTAGTAATTTTAGTATTAGCTGGTACAGGTGTGGCCACCTTTGGCTACAGGTTGTGAACTCCTAGACCCAACTACTGACCATAAAAATATCAATGAACTTAATCTCGAGCACCCGTTTAATTGCCATGGTGCCTTACGGAAGGATTCCTCCAGTATTAGGGTTCCGTATATATTGCGGTAAACGCGTCGTAACCTCGCACTTTTATGAGTGCGTAAGATTTACGGTTCCGCAGGTTTATTAGGACCCGTGGGTAATGTGCGTTTTAGTGGCTAAACCTTTTAATGTTGGAGAAAAGCCTTTTCTACTCTTCTGTGGATTGTGTCTTGTGTAGGCCGGCGGATGATGGTCGATATTTTAAATGATGACGCTTTAAAAATAGCGGTCCGACTTGTCTCTGTGTCAAAAATTTTAGAATTAAGCGCTTTATTTTGAGGAACAGTCTCCAGTAATGACGTATCTGATTGATATTTGGTGATATCTTCTATCAATGCATGGACTCTATGGTGTAATTTCTTGGACGTCATTATGAAGAGGAAGGGTAAGTTTTTAAGGAAGGGTAAGATTTAAGAGTTTTTATTTTTTACAGTATCTATACAAAATAACAGAGTTTTGACAGATCTCTAGTTATTTCCAGATAGTATGGTTATGTGACACATTTTTTCGAGTAGATAACCTTCGTAACTTAGGTTTATTATTACACTCGTCGTTTAACAAAAAGCCAATAGCAATGTTCGTCGGAAAAAAAACAAAAAGTGTCATGAGGTGAAATATCGGCCAAAGCAGCAGGTCTATCCTCTACTCGTTGCAACTACCTCTTTCAGTTTAAGTATGTACTTTGTAATATTACAGCAAAATATGTGTGTTAGAAAGTATGTCCAGAAATTTTGAAAGAATATATATTGATCAATTACTTTTTTTCGTGAGGAAAATAATAAAATAAATCATAGGCCTTGTAGTGCAATTGCGTTACCAGACAGAAGACGTGGATTCGATTCTCTGGCTAAAAAATATTGATATTATGAAGTTGTTCAATTCGAACACAAGAAAATTGTTCAGTAGGTAGTTATGTTGACTTATTTCAATAATCCCCTGCAAAAAATCCCCTTAAGGGGATTTCTGGAATTTTTGTCCAGAAATCCCCTGCCGATGCTCAAAGGAAACGCTAAGGGGATTTTTGGAAAAAAATCCAGAAATCCCCTTAATTTTTTTCTTTATTTTTTAGCTTCATAAAACAAATACAAACTACTGATAAGATATTCACAGACTTTTATTTTTATAGAACCATTTTTAACAGTGTGGACACACACTTTTCATATGTTTATAGTAATAAACAAGATCTTGCGTTCATTAAAATATCACAGAACATCACATTATAATAGTTATTCTTGTTATTTTATTTTTATTATTTCTGATGGGGTTACGCTTGACCTAAATCTCACCTGATTGTAAATGACAATGAGGCTTAACGTGGAGCGTGTTTACTCAGAAAATGCTTATTAATTTTTTTTTAAAAAGGTCCAAATTGTAATTGCTCGCTAATACCGAAGCTGCAGAAAGTTCCTTTCCTTAGCAGTTCGCATTACGACATACGAGAGCGTGGTATGTCTACTACATAAGGATGAAGTCACCCACACCTGGAAGGCCGGTGATAGAAGGGGGATGGGGGAATCAACCTGTGCAATTGTGTTATATATAACAAAGAATTATTTATCTGATCGACTTTAAAGCTCGTCATAGACAGCAGGTACTAAACACGGAAACGATGTTTTTTTTATATATTTTGCCTTCTTATTTTATGTCTGACGTTCTGCAATATCGTACTATATATTAATGTAGAGCTTGGTAACGTAATATAAATATTATATTATAGCTATGTCTGTGACGGGCTTAACAGAATTGCCTGTATTTATTTATTTTTCTTCGATCATGGTCTTATAAACCAATTTTATAGAACAATCGTAAACAATTTCTATTATTTTCCGATCCGCGAAACGAAGCGAGCGAATGAAATTGGAAACAGTTAATTATGTTTAGAGAGCGATTCAGCTTTGTTACGATTAAATCGAAATTTACATTTGAATCATACTGACGGCTCAGAACATAATAATGAAGGATTACCCACGTAGATCGTATGCAGTGGACATTTACTGATTATTTTACTAGCTATACTCCTGACTTTCATCATCAGCTGAAATACGTCCACTGCTGCACATAAGCCTCCCTAATAGAATGCCACTTTTGGTGGTTTTCACTATGTCCATTGGAGGATTTGACGCAATTTTTTTTCTTTACAAAATACTTTGGACCAAAATTTATAAATGAAATATTTGTTGAATAGCGTAAGGAACTTCGTTCTTATCGGATGTCCCACGACACCACACGGCGTGTTTCAATTTCTGTAAGACAAAAAAAAATTGGCCCCAAATTTGCCGCCCCTAACATCTCCCGCCCTAGACTCTAGCCTACTCAGCCTGCTGGTAAATCCGCCACTGCGCTGAATATGCCGCAGACGCCAACAGTAATAAATAAGAATGTCTTATAAAGACTTAATACGCGTAACACATACTGATTTAATTATAGTTATTACTATCATTATAACTGCAATGAGCTATCGCGCTCAACCATTGGAACGGATACACTTACTTTCATTCAAACCCACCAATCACAGACCAGAGCCTGCATCGCGATATTAAAATTTTCTCAATCTATTGTATATAAGAAAATGTTTCGAAATATTGCTGGGGAGTCCGTTGTTACTGAGAAGACCGGCGGTGGCGAGTGCCGGACTCAAGCCTCGCTGATTTCCAAAAATAATTTAGTATTATTAAGTAGAGCGGCCATGTTTCTTCCAGGGAGTTCGTGAGAAGTGTGCTTTTCAGTTGGATATCCTGAAAAGTAATAGAAACCCCTCTTCTTCGTCCAGTAGCAAGTTTGACTTCCTTTTGCATTTGAAAGGACCACGGCTTTAACGTGTCTTAACACGGAGGCGGCGATGTTGTTCGCCACATATCACGCCAGTGGTATCACGGGGCGAAAAGTAAACGACGGAAAGTCGCTTTGCGACGTTGGATCACGCAAAGTGGCGATACATCGTCTCTGCCTACCTCATTGGGACCAGGACGTGAGAATTATGTATATATGTACGGCTTATTTTTAGAGATCCGACTAAACCTTACCTCACAGCGAAGTCGACTGCCTCTCCGACGGATCTTAAACACTATTTACTAGACCAATATAGCTAAAGTTTGAAATATATAGATATATTAAATTGAGAAAATAAAGATATTTCTGAAAAATATATTTCTCGAAATATTAAAGGACATAATTCGAAAACTACTTCACCGATTCAGCTGAAATTTGGTATTGTGTATGCAAAAATTATAGTCAGATATTAAACTCAAAATAAATGTAAAATTAATTGACGGAACCCGCACATTGACACGACATGCTAACCTTTTAATTCAACAGACTTATATTTAAAAAAAACATAAAGGTAGTTAATTTCCCTCCAGTAGTTAGGTTAGTTTCATTTGCATAAATTATTATGTAGTTTAAAATTGGGGACCCGCATCACGCGGCCGGGCCACAAGTGACGTAGGACGCCGCAAACATGGCCCTGGTTCCGGATGACATATTACACACACCCTTTATACAAGTACCTATAACCCTTTACTACGATCGCCTGAATTAAGTGTGCTAGAATAAAGTTACAGTTATTATGTATTTAAGATCTTTATTTCACTAGCTGTGCGGCTCCGCTTGCGTGTAGTACAGAATTAAATAAAGTTGAAAATCCGCCGCCCCCTCCCAAACCAGCTCCAGTTCCAGCACCCGCTCCCGCTCCCTCTCCCGCTCCCGATCTCGATCTCGATCCCGTTCCCGTTCCCGATACCGCTCCCGCCCTGCCCTCAACTCTCCCCCCAACCATCGACTCAAACCTTTTTCTCACTTACCCACGTCGCTCCAAATGTAGTCCTCCTAACTCATTCATCGCAATCCAAATACCGCCGAGCATTACCTTTTTGCATACCAATGTAATGTATGTGAGTTTTTGAAGACTATAAATTAGCATAACTTTTGAGTTGTGTGATGCGACACGTCGCGCCATCTATTGAGAATTTTGGACATCAAATGCAAAGTAGATATTTGAAAACTATAAAAAGTACATAACTGTTGATTGAGTAAGCCGATTGCGAGAAAATAAAGCCTAATTCACGTAGATGAAAAACATGCTAAATAACCAAGAAGGTTATGTACCTATGGAAAGTAAGACAGCTTACAGATATTACATGTTACCCGCCGCCAGGTGGACCGACGACCTGAAGAAGGTGGCCGGTAGTGGCTGGATGCGGAGGGCAGAGGACCGGGTGTGGTGGCGTTCATTGGGGAAGGCCTATGTCCAGCAGTGGACTTCTTGGGGCTGATATGATGATGATGATGATTAAAAACTACGCGGGTATTACGTAAATACAAAGGTGTGGAACAGTACAGTCATTATTATATTGTTTGTAGGGTTGGTCCCCAGCTTAGAATAGTGCCAACCCCAATCATCCTGTAAGTGTCTTCAAGGTGACTAAGGTATTGCGCCAGGGACCGGCAGCAGCGTTCTCCTATGTATATTAAAATCATCACCAATCTACCTACTAGCCTCACTCACATCGATCAACCTTTTCATGCACATCCTCTTATTCATCTCACTGCGGACCCCTGCCTCTTTGAGAACGTCGGCAATAGATTTATTTATTTATTTAATCTTAGAAATGAAAACGTAAACTTCGCGTGTCTGTACAATGAAAATATATTAAAAAAATTGGGGTCTAAGGATAAGTATTGAACACATAAGAGCATTTTTGGAATTTTTGTCTCTTTGTGTTTGTCCGCGGGAGCGGGAGCTAAGGAAACGGGGAAGGGAGGCGGAAGGGAATTGTAGGCGATAGGGTATTAACACTATTCAACTTAATTTTTTTTTAAAGTAGTCCACACGAGCGGAGCCTCGGGCACAGCTAATACTAAAATAAGTAAATATTTTAGAGTAGTAAAAACACTTTAAAAATAAATATAAGAAATATCTAGTAAACTCATTGACGTAAGTTGCTAAGATTTAAAACCTTTATTAAATTGCTTTACTATTCACGGACAAGTACAATTTGGATCTTTTTAAAGGAAGAGTGAATAGGCATCTACAGCGAATAGGTAAGCGAGCTCCGCCTTAATCCTCATCATCACCTACCATCAGGTGAGATTGGGGTGAAGCGCCAGCCCATCAACAATAAAAACAAAACCATAGGTGTATAGTGATGTTTAATATTCTCTACTAAGATAGCAAAATATTCTGGCAACAAACTATGGCGGACTCATTATAGTATGTATTTTTTTGGAGAAACAAATCCTATCCTTCTAATATTATAAACGCGAAAGTTTGTAAGTAACGGATGGATGTTTGTTACTCTTTCACGTAAAAACTACTGAATGGATTTTAATGAAACTTTACAATAATATAGCCTATACATCAGAATGACACATAGGCTACAATTTATAAAGATATTGTGTGAATTGTCCAAAATATCAAGTAAGTAGGAAAAATCTAGCATCTGCGAGCAATTCTGGTCATAAAATTATAATTTTAATGTCATAATGTTAGTTCTTTTCTACGCCACGCTAATATAAGCTACTCGAAATACTAATCCTGCGCAGACGAAGTCGCGGGCACCAGCTAGTGATTTATAAAAATGCATTTGCCAACTCAAAATCGCGAGTATATCTTCAACCCAACCTAATAAATTAATCGAAAAAGCCTCCGCATAAAGCGGCCGTTTAAAAAAGCCGGCGTGCCGATTACCCGACTCATTAAAAGTGATACAAGGCCCCGCAATCGTTGCCAAATACTCATGTTTCTACGCCACCAGGGGCTCGTGGGGGCTTATTCCTAAATCTACTCGATTTCAAAGTTCTTGATTATACTACGTGAATTTGATGAACGTCTTACGTGAAGTTGAGTTACGAAAAATGTGTACTTTCAAAAGATCTGTTGAATTAAACACGTCCAAGTTAAAGAATATATTTAACTCAAACCCCACTGAACGACTTAATATGAGACATAATATGAGATTACAAAGATCAAATGCTCACCTGAACCCTCAAAGAAATTACAGATGGAACAAATGGCCAGAATCTGTTGTAACTGCCTCATCAATAATCATGTTTAAGAACAGACTGGACTGTAAGGGTAGTGAACCACTACAATTAATTATCCGTAGTTCGCGATGGTACACCGATAACTACGGATGGTGGTGGATGGTGGTTTTGAGAAATAATGTTAAAAATGTTCTTAAATGTTAAATAATAGTTTAATTGTTATGTTAATGTTATTTTGTTAGTAAGTTAATTAGAACTAAGTTTAAAATGTGTAACTATGTGCGAGGCGGGCCGTGCGACGTCGGCAGTTTTATCATAATTCGGGTCACACGCGTAGCGCGCCTCGACCAAAGTTCACGATGTGCAATTCTAATTGTACAGGACAATTTCTTAAAAGAAAATAATCAAATCGACTAATGATATGGAAGCACCAGCTACAAGCTGCTTTTTTCTTTATTTATTTTATAAAATAAAATAAATAAAGTTTAAAATTTAGAAACGTAATAAGTCATCGTAAAGATCGATTTGACTACTAATAACTGAGAGCGGAGGACCGGGTATGGTGGCATTCATTGGGGTCTATGTCCAGTAGTGGACATCTAAAGGCTGACATGATGATGATGAACTCAGCACTGAAAATGAGGTGCCTCGCGGTCACCTCTCTGTCTAAAGTGATCTATCTTTCCTACAAAATCCGCCTAACTAAAGACTTGGATCGCTTGCGGGAGGACACTCAAGCTATTTACTGATCAGTCATTGATATAGTCAACGCAATTGACGAAAAGATTGAACTCTTCAACCATTTACTGACTGAACTGTACGACAATCACGCGCCCATTCGCCCTGTAAAAGTCAAGCACCTTCTTGCTTCTTGATTGACTGACGAGATCAAGTCCTTGATGAAGAAGAGGAATCGAGCCAAAGCTTGACAAACTGGACGCGTCTGATAAAAATCGTGACAAGTACCATTTACTGAGGAATCGCTGTAATACAGTGTGTAGGGACTCACAACGCTGCCACATTCACCAATTTGTCGAAAACGGGGACCCAGCTAAGGTCTGGACGTTCCTGAAATCAATGGGAGTTGGTAAATCTCGCAATGATACGATTCCTAATGATTTAAATGTCGATTAGCTTAATATGCATTTTTCATCTTCTCCTGCTATTGATAACAATATTAAAGCATATACCCTAACTCGGCTTTCAACATTACCAACTCCCAACTTCTCACCTTCCGATTTTAGTCCATTAGCTATTTGTGATGTTAAGAAAAATATTTTCTCCATTGCTTCCATTGCCGTCGGAGTTGACTCGTCAGCCGTAAGATGATCATTCCTATAATTGATTTCCTCTCTCCTGTCATTACTAAGATCTTAAATAGCTCCATGTCCTCTAGCACCTTTCCTAACACCTGGAAGAACGCTCAAATTATACCTCTGCCAAAAAAAACTGATCGTATTGAGTTCAGAATAAACAACAGCCTACGAATATGTCCCCAATGTTCGGGGAAAGGTCTTCCTTCTCAGCGACGGACGAGCCATAGTCCACAGTGCAAGTGGTGGACGTCGAATGAGCCTTAAAACTTCTTTGATGTATGCATCAGGTTTCCCTTGACCTAGAAGAAAAGGTAAAAGTATTTTAGAACAAACAATATTATACAGTTCTAAAATTTTATCTGTACCAAGTTACAAAGTTGTTTTTTTCCTTGTTTCTTGGTTTACGAATTTATGATCTACAATCAGTCTTGCGATTTTTATTATATGGATGGTACGGAAGTGGATATATATGTCGGAGTTGCATTCAGTAATGCAGCTCCCTTAATTGGTTTAGGGTGAATATACGAGCTTTTCAACCGCCGTCATTATCCTCACCCCCAAAACTTGATGAAAAAGAATATATGTACTTGATTTTTAGAAGATGTTTTGCGTGAAGTTTGTGGCGCCATTTCTTCTTCACAACGTCTCTGTTATGTATGGGACAATCAAACGCCGAGATACCATGCAGACTGAATGTTTTATTGCACGCGGCGCAGCACGTGACATTTTCTTAGACTACCTGTTACTATCATTATTATTTATACATCACAGTCTTCACCTAGGAAGCGGTAGTCGATAAAAAAATGACGTGTATAAATGTGCCAAGTGTACTCATATGCAATAAATTATTTTGACTTTGACCTTGACACCAACATTTAAAGAAGTAAAGATCAGAACAAAAGCTACAAGGAGCGACTTGCAGCAACTAGCTAGCTGCTGAACTGCTGGAATCAATCAGCAGCCTCCACAGGCTCAAGCGCAAGCCCCTCATAACATTATATTCGAGCGTTTCAACCGCCGTCATTATCCTCCAAAGAAGAAGAGTTGTGTTATTGCACAACATTTACATCAAACGCGAACATTTCCCGCGCTTTAGAGAAAAATAGTGTCGTATCTATGGGAAATTCGAACAATCGAGAATCGAGTAACGAACGTTAAACGTTTCAAGTAAAATAATGAGCAGAATGTCAATTTGAGTTAAGAAAGGAGTTTGACTTAACTGTTGTTTAAACGAACGACAAATGTTGAAAATAGTAGAATTGGCCCCCAGAATAAGTAAGTAACGGGGTTGCTAAATTTAACTGAATGCATAAATAACGATCTTAATTGAGGATGAAGTCGCGATGCATTTTTGATCAACATCTTGAATTTTTAAATACGCTTTTAAATCACGTATTTCTTTTTTACTTTGGTTAATGGAGTTTTTTCTATTTGATCTAAAACAGTACAGTAGTGCGATTCTGTAAAAACTTACTTTGCAACTCGACTTCGAAATTGCTTAGTAATTCAAATTCGTATTCCGTAAAGTTTACGGTCGTTCGATTTCTATACCAGCGCCACACTTTCGGGCGCGACGGCGGGTTGTAACTACTGTTAAATGGACATGTTGACGTTTGTTTGTATGAGATGACGTTTAGAATCGTATCCTGAAGCAACATTATGCACGTCGTTCAATTCGAAGCTCGTGCCTGCATTCGACGAAGATTTAGTACTTTGTGCGTGAAAATTTGCACGAATATTGTGGAATTGCTGTAGAAAAATTTTGTAAAGCTTAACTTAGCAACTATAATCTAAATCCGCCGTGAGATTTCACATTTTCATTAATTAAAGTTCACAGTCGTTCGATTTCTATGCTAGCGCTACACTTTCGAGTGCGACTTCGTGTTGTAACTACTGTTAGTGGACATGTCGACTTTTGTTTGTATGAGATAACTTTAGAATGGTATTTTATAGCAACATTACGAACGCTATTTCTATCTACGACTCGTACTTGTATTCGACTAGCAAAAAGTTACTATTTTGTGCGTGAAAACTTGATCGAATGTTGTGGAACTGGAAAATAAAAGTTATTCTATCGCAGAATAGTGGTTACTTGTGTTTAGTGACGTATTTTAAAGATGGCTCGTTCATTTCAATTCATAAGTTCAGTAGAAGAAGCTCACTATTATAGCATCAAGCTAATATTATACGTAAAATCAGCGAAAACGACTATGTGGAGGTTTATAGGTTGTCGGAAGAATTAATTAATCAATTTGGACCTAATAAGAACAAAGGTACGTTTTTATAGCTTTCTTAATTATTATGCGACTTACCGTGTATTTTAAATGATATCACAAACAAATCATAACACTTATCTACTTGCAGATACTATCCACTATCATTCCTGGCTAATGATAGCTACCAAAAATGGTGAAAATAGTGCCTACATATTTGTCCCAATCTTTAACTTCACCTGTATAAACGAAGTAGTGAAAGCCTTAACCATCCTATTACAGTGAAAAAATATACCTTTTCAGTTTCCACAAAATCGACAAGGCAGGTGTTAAATTAGAGCAAGCAGTAAAAGATATACTTTGTCGGAGCTGGAGCGTCAGTCAGCACACGGCAAATCCCTAATGTGTAATTTTATTGAGGCTTACCTATATTTAGCAGTGGACATATTTCGGCTGGTGGTGATATACAAGGTGAGCCATTGCGGTGGGTCAGTATGAAGAAAAATCACCAGAAAAAATCACTACTTGTATTAACAAGAAAAAAATCTAAGTTAGAAAAAATGCATGCAATGTTTTGACAAATATTTCCTAAAATTCTCATACACAACTGGGAATCGAACCCCGTCATTTTCCTTAAACTAATCGCAAATTGTTTTCTTATTCACCTACCTATTATTATATTACTTTATTAGCTAAAAAACGAATATAATAATTTTCATCTTTTGTGGGTATTTCATTTGTATGCAACTTTATTATTTTTGTTTTTAGGTAAATGCCTGTTTATTTTCAGGTGATTATGGATATGCATAGCGTGTCTTCACCATGATTCCTTTGGCTAATGTAGAAGAAAGTAGTCCAGAGGCTTTTATAATCAACAGCAGAAAACAGCCCGTAATTCAGTAGGACGAGCAATTGGTCTTACCACCTTGGTTGTTGTTGATAAAGAAAATATATTACTACTTGACGAGGACCATATAAATTGTTTTTTTTTTCATCTGCCAATGGTTTTAAGCCCTCCTAAGCCACCTGTAATATGGTGGATATCAGGCAGCTAATATATATCACATAAATAGATAAATGCATACTTACGAGTACACACTCATATAACATCCAGACACAAAGCAAAAGACAAGCACTCATCATACAAAATATTTGCCCTGGGCAGGATTCGAACCCGCGATTCCGTGCTTCTATATCACAATATTGCGGAGCATATTAGGTATTATGTTATAATATATAGCTAAAATTTTTGTCAGTTTTTATTTTTGTTACAGTACAATGTATGTTTGTGGAAGTAAAAAAAGGCAATTTATATTTATTTATTTAATCTGAATCAAACTCGCTTTCATCTAAATATTCCACGCCAGAAAAATCTTCATCCATGGCTTGGCTAAGCTGGAGCTTTATCCAATAGTCTGGCTGTCTTCAGGCGTATCACTCCTGCTGCTGTCATCTTGAGGGGTGTATGACTGACTATTCTGACGATGTCGCCATACAAAGTTTGTCAGTCCTCTTTCATAACATTGCTTTTCTATTTTCATTACATGTTGGCATAATTTTCTCCAATCATCAACTGAAACCTCCAGAAACGTTTCAGCTGCTACCTAAAAAAAAATACACAATATAAACATATGCAAATTAATTTAATATCATCTTATCTTTATGTACAGCTAACACAAATGCTCTTCACACAAATGTTAGCTATATCCTGGGCGGGATTCCAACTCGCGACCACGAACTTGGCAGGCAGGTGTACTACAGACTAGGCTACGGAACATAATAATAATAATTTTACCGTCTTGTATGTACACTCAATAATTTGATACAATAAAGTCATAGCACCTTAGAACACATAACTAAATATAATTCCTTGATAGAGGGCGGTTTACTAACACTGCATTAGGGCAATACTTAGCTTATCATCATCAGGTTATTTTTGTCTCCACTGCAGGAGCACAACCCTCTCTCATCTGCCGGAGACAGGCGGAGGATTTGACCCACACTCCCCGCGCTGGCCAGACGGGTTGGGGAGGCCTGATTGATGTTTTATAATGTATTATTCCCTCAGTCGCCTTGTACATCCACGAGAAGAGTTGGAGTGGTCCTATTCTACTCTACCAGAAATCACACGGCAAATATAATTAATTAAATAAAACCATAACATACCGGTCATTTCAGCAGCTCTTCTAAAAACATCGTTAGGAGATCGGACAACAAATTTCCGGCTTCGAGTTCTGGCAAACATCGTGTATACACTTTATTATAATATATGACCTGTCTAGCGGAACTGCGGATTACAGGTTTGTTCATTTTTAACACGATTAATCACCACGAACGACCACAAATACAATATAAAAATAAATTACCCGAGCAGAATTGACACAACACGTACTGATTGATTTTTTTTTTGATTCGTCCTTCGGACAGGCAAAGGTCGCTAGACTATACAGCCAGGTCATTTTTAGTAGGATTTCTTAGTTTTTTGCAGCTTATAATGCCGAAGCCAAATCTTATTTTTCCCGACACTGTGGTCTTGATATAATCACAGAACCCCCTTACTAACGTTGATAGTAAACTTTAGTAAGGTTTGAGGTTAGGAAGTTCTTGCTTTAAAAAAATCTACTTAGTCACGTTTATATATGTTTCCTTCATAATGTACACACGCAGAGAACTTGTTGTATAATATACTATCCCTACTAAACACCAAAGCCCGATGTATACAGAATTTTGGAAAAAACAAATACCCAAAAAACGCGGGAACAAGCTCTGCGTACTGATTTGACGTGATTGACAATTGCGCAGCAGGGCTGTCAGATGAAAAAAATTAAAAATAGTATACTACCTTTCAAATAATGGTACCTTTAAATTATCCTCAAATTTTATTTAATTACATAAAAACATGTCTTAAATGTATGTATTTTCAAGTACTATTTTCATCACCTTATAAATCGTGTCTCAAAATTAACAATAATAAGAAGTATAATACCAATATTATTTACTTCAGCAGACATTGACCTAATGGTAGATGTAAATATGATTATTTTTTAAACCCCCAATCTTTATCACTGCAATCAGACCATAATTAGACATAAAAAGTAGTTTGTCTCCATGCTACGACATCATATTTTAATAAGTTAGGGGTTTCCACTAAATCTATCTACCTCAACGGACAGGGTCGGTATGCATCAACAAGAGAGAAGAGAAGGGTAATAAGATGACACTCTATGCGTATGCGATGCAGTTTACCGCATTTACACATGCGTACGGAGGCTACTGCGATCATATCCCTGGCGCGAGTGATTCGCAAATGGTATCGCTACACGAAAAAGTATCGAGTATGTGACGAAGTATCGATACCTCATATTCATCTTGAGGATCTTGCCAATCTTGAGGAGTAACAACTCCAAATAACATTAATCTCTTCTTCCTTTAAGTTTTGTTTAAAACAAACTATAGTATGCTACGCATTAGACGACATCTAGTGTACAATTGAATGAACCATCAGAAGGTTGAAACCATGTTGGCCAAGAATGAGTATAAATTTCTTTTTTTTTAAAGCAATGACAATATTTGATTGCATTATGTATTTTTTACTATGTAACTTTATGCTGTATGCAAAAAAAATCTAGACTTAGAAACTGTAGTTAAAGGAAAGCACTTAAATAATTTTTTATTAGTATATTTCTTTAAATAAGTTAAAAGAAAAAAAACTCGATTATATTGACTAGGATATTTTTCAGAGCGTCAAGCACTAGTCCAACAAATGCGAGCAACGAAGCTCACACAACTTCGAAAGTGGCTTGTTCTTGTTTACAAAATACCTATTCAGAGTCGTTCGTGATCTAATTCGCAGTAAGAGTCGGTATTCGTTTCGAGTTTCCAGTTATTGTTTCAATTTTACAGAATCGACACCCTGTACAAAATATGTTTCGGCTGCCCGATACTGGGCGGCGAGGCTACCTGATTGCATGCAGTCGTACCGCATTATAAATAATATTTATCTTATATAGAAGTCAAGTAGTTTATATTTAGTTATTACGTAGTCTTTTATGCGCTTATTTTGTCCCTACGCTCTTACTGCCTTGTCTCACAGGTTACAGGTCAAGGTTAGCTGGAAAAGAGCTCTGTCTCTTGCCATAACGATCGAAGACCCTGACTCCTAATACTCTCAATCTTAGACGGGTTTGACAATCCTGCATTGCCGTCCAAGTGGAGGTTTTGGTCAACTCCCTCCGGGCTGTCAACCTAGTTAAGTTTGACAGCCCAAGCTTGTTGACAGACAGCTTAAGCTGTTGGTCGACTACATACAACATTGTTTTATGTTGTCCTGTTCTCGGGAGGTTAGAAACTATTTGCAATCCTTGACTATCTACCCGTGTCTTTAAAAATCTTTCTTCTATGTCGCCTGGCATTTAACACAGATCTTCCGTACTCAGGGTCGCTCAGAGGGCTATGGAAAGAGCTATGCTCGGAGTTCTTCTAAGAGACAGGATCCGAACTGAGGTGATCCGCCAGAGAACTGAAGTCTTCGACATAGCTCAAAAAGTTAGCACGTTAAAGTGGCAATGGGCTGGTCACATCTGTCGTAGAACCGATTACCGCTGGGGTAAACGTGTTCTCGAGTGGAGACAGCGGCAAGGCAAGCGTAGTGTGGGACTCCCCCTGGCTAGATGGAGCGACGATCTGCATAAGGCGGTTGGCAGTGACTGGATGAGAAGACCCGAGGATCGAGTTCAGTGGCGCACCTTGGGAGAGGCCTATATCCATCAGTGGACTCTTTCAGGCTGATGATAATTCCGTTCTGACGCGTCATTATTGCAATTCTGAATAGATATCCGAAATGTCGTTAATTCGTCGAATCTAATCGAAAACAAACTATATTTAGTCGCACCGCCATTTAAAACTTATAGTGGTATGTTGGTGGGGCATGCCGAAATGAGGCTTAATTTGGCAAGGCCATCTAATATCTCCGGAACCACAGTACATGGTGAGCTACCGATGAAGTCAATTGATTATGTGAATTAGTCGAACCTGATTAGGATAGAATAAGGCTTTTTATGTCATGACCACCTAAATCTACGGAACCACAGTATCTAGCTAGGTTTAGTCGATTGTTAACTTGAAATTAGCCAGATGTAGTATACGAGATATTTGAGATTGACTATAACTATGAAGTAATCTTTGGCAGAGGAAGGTATACTTATGTTTATATCTAGGTCGAAACGATGAATGTTCTAGTTATGCACCCCCCCCCCCCCCTCCCGCCCCCCTCTAACAAAAACTCGACCCCTATGAGACGTCAACGTTATGACTTCCGACTCGTAACATTAATCGCGCACTCACAAAATGAATTCAACTGAACCGAAGCCAACTTTGCCCAATCACTCAGCTCCCGCTCTAAGCCGTTGACAACGACTCGTTTAACTTTGCCGATTAACGTTTTTTTTGCCCTAATTCCTTTTTTTCGCGAAAGTCTTGGATTTGTTGGAGTTACGGAGGGTTAATTAAATGTTTTGTTTCAGGCTATCGCAAAAAGGGTCCCAAGAAAGATTGAAGTAAGCAAGTTGAAGAGGGAACGGTGGCAATTTAGTGGTGTTTATTTTTAATTCGTACAACAACCGACCAATGATAAATGATATCATCATCAGCAGAAATGCGTCCACTGTTGAACATAAGCCTCCCCAATAAGATGTCACCTTTGGCGGACTGTCCATTGGGGGATTTGCCATAATCACTACGTCGTGATCGCAGTAATCAACTTAATATACCTATACAGGAGAACGCTGCAAATTTTTTAGTTGCCTTAACGACACGACACCCTAAGCCGTAAATCGCACGGCTAGGTAAATGATTATAGTCATCATCGTCAGGTTATTTTTGTCTCCACTGCAGAAGCACAACCCTCTCTCATCTGCCGGAGACAGACGGAGGATTTGGCCTGCACTCCCCGCGCTGGCCAGACGGGTTGGGGAGGCCTGATTGATGTTTTATAATGTATTCGCTTAGTCGCCTTGTACGGACGTCCACGGGAAGAGTTGGAGTGGTCCTATTCTACTCTACCGGAAACCACACGGCTAAAATGATATAGTATTTATTATTAATCATGACTTTCTTAAATGACTTTGGCAACTCTAATTACAATATTGATCGAATAATGGTCATATTACTAAAGCGCAATTTGGAAAACTTTCCAGAAAATAAACTTTACAAGGCTTCTTGATATTTGAGGAATATTCTCACAGAACTCGAAAATACTGATCGTCTATTAAGCAAAAGAATCTAATAACCCAGTACTTCTATTTCGCGACATAGGTACCTACATGTTGATGATCAATCAAAGGACGTTCACTTTTACGTTCACCACTTCTAAGACCATTACAGTGTTGGCAAACCGATTCTGCCCATACCTAAGGATATTGTCTAAGAAAAACCACAATTTGACGACCTCCGTGGCGGAAGGGGGTAGCTCTCGGCATGCCATGCCGGAGGTTGCGGGTTCGAATCCCGCTAGGGGCCAATGTTCGTATGATGAATATGTTTGTACCCAAGTCTTGGATGTTTATATATTTATTCAAGTATGTGTATCCGTTATCTAGTAACCATAGCACAGTCTCTGCCTAATTTGGGACTGTATAATTGGTGTGAATGTCTGACATCATCATCAGGTTATTTTTGTCTCCACTGCAAGAGCACAACCCTCTCTCATCTGCCGGAGACAGACGGAGGATTTGGCCTACACTCCCCGCGCTGGCCAGACGGGTTGGGGAGGCCTGATTGATGTTTTATAATGTATTCCCTTAGTCGCCTTGTACGACATCCACGGGATGAGTTGGAGTGGTCTTATTCTACTCCACCGGAAACCACACGTCTGACATATTTATTTATTTATTATTAATTTAGCTACGATACCAGTAGCTAACACAGTACCTGTAACTATAAACAAAACCTAAGTCATAAAAGTCTTTAAGTGTCGGAAATATCGTCCCAGTGGCAGATGTTTTGATTTCGCTGTTCGAAAAGTTTTTTATGAACGTTTTATAGCTGTCATTTAATAATTATTTTAGTGAAAGTGCTTCTTATAATCGTGGGATAACTTTTTATTATTGCTTTTTAAGTTGGCATGATACCGTCTCAGAACAATTTTAATTTGTTAAAGTGCTTATTAAATTTCAAAGCAATCTATTTCTGGAGACTTCCTCCTCTTTTCGTGCGGCTTCGTGGCCCGGGGGTTACAACTTTGAGACAACTGAAAACATACAACTTTGTTCAACTCGAACAAGATGATCTTGAGTTAGGTGTAGCATTACGTATACTAGCTGATGCCTGTGACTTCTGCATCCAGTTCCTTGATCAGTCAGCCAGTATGGATATCATCATAATATGAATCCTTAGACGTCCACTGCTAGACATAGGACTTCCGCAATGAACGCCACCACAATTGGTCCTCCGCATCCAGCCTCTTCCGACTATCTTCTTCAGGTCGTCTGTCCATCTGGTGGCGGGGCGTCCCACTCTGCGCGTGCTACATATCACACAAACATTATTATTATTGTTTGTTTGTTTTTTTGTTTCTTAGTTTGCTTATGTCAAAGTCAACATTAAAATCATACATTTACACCTGGTCAATTCTAACCAAGTAGTTTTTTCATCGACTACCATTTCATAGCTGTTACCGCTGTGAAGAAGAAACGGCGCAAAAAATTACCAGCAAATTTGTTGCAAACAACAACTTTGCTCAAACACGCCAAAACAGCTGAGCAGATTTTAATGAAACTTAGTACTGTGACTATTTCCTTTAATAACATACCTATAGGACAGTTTTAAACGCGCGTGAAGCCGTGAATCTAGTGTTATATAGATTGTGATGACATTAGTAATTACTGCATTATTTATGTAACTAAGCTGGATGCGGAGGACCGGGTGTGGTGGCGTTCATTGGGGAAGGCCTATGTCCAGCAGTGGACGGCTAAGGGCTCCACTCCACCCAACCCACTACCTTTTGCGCTTGAATCTATATAGGCCAGCGGGGCGGTGTGCAGAGCTATTTCTTTGGCAAATTGACAGGGTTCCGAATATTATAACAAGCAAGTACACAGAAATGAATCCACGAATAAATGAACCGAATGTTGGGGGGGGGGGGGGGGGGGGTATTGAAACGTGGTGACCCGTGATCACCACAGGTGTGTGGAACGGTTTCAGCGACAAACAGTTTTATCGAAAACGATTTTATGGAGCAGGCAAATGGATAAATTTCCATTTTTCTAATGGAACGGAATCGAAAAGAACCCCTTAAGGTTTGCAGTGAGGTATTACGTTACAATTAGGTGGAGTAACTTGGATTTAGATTTATATATTAGACAACTGTACTTGGAAATGAAACAAAACATAAAAGTCTATGAAACGATACTGAAGAAAAAATGACAATATTCAGTGCAATTTTAAGGATATAAAGTTATTTCCGTCCCATTTCTTAACCAAATTCGTAACTGGCTACGAAATTGGACATGTAAATTCCCAGTTATAGAACGGGCCTCCTTTATAATTCGTAATTTTTTTTATTGATCAGCGCTTTCTATATGTTAGCGCTGTAAAGAAGAAACGGCGCAAAAGACTTCTGCCAACAAAAATATACACCTACTACTTGAAATGAATCTATCTCACTTTAACAAACAGTTTGAGAGTACTTCTCTTTCATACATGATGTTTATAATAACAGCCTCTTGTTTCATATAAGTGAGGTGAGGCCTGAAGGGCATTCCATTCCCTTAGCGTTTTTTTGTCTCGATTGCGACTTACAGTAGAGAGCTCACACCTCTCCTATTAAATCAGTATATAATTAAATCTTCCATTTAAATCTCTTTAAAACAGAATTTCATTAGTTACCCTAACCTATGTTGACCCTTGTACACATTTATCATATAATTATAAGCCTTTTTGTGTATTTTTTTGTGTTTACAATTTCTAAGACTACATTTAAAATCCTTTAGAATGGAATCATGTTTCTAATCTAGTTTTCTTCGTAATGGAGAAACTATTTCTTAGCTTATTAGTTTTGTTTGTCCTTTCAGTCAAACCGACCCCTGCCAACCTATACCGACCGACATGGCAAATGACAAAACTCCCGACATTAACAGTGGTAAACAAATAAATGAATATTATTATCAGCTACAACCGATTGGGGGATTTCGGGATATTGCTAAAGTTAAATGCTTCTTGGGACTACACGACACGATTGCGATCCGACGACAAACCTTGCAAATCACAATGAAAATTTCTCAAAAAAATTGGGCTACGCAACTACCGGTTACTGGGATACGTTCTGCGTTGATACACGAACACGACGACAGAGTAAGATTTTATTTGACTTATTAGTAACGTCCTCAAAAAGGCTGGGGTCCGCAGTGAGAATAATAAAAGGAGGTGCAAGAAAAGGTTGATGAATGTGAGTGAGGCTAGTGAGGTGTGTCAGGATCGCGCAAAGTGGCGATCCATCGTATCTGCGTATTTTTGACTTAATTCAGTTTACACTTGCACACTTTTGTAGCTGAAACATTCATACAAAAATTTCACGTATCAAGATTTTATATAGAAGCACACAAGCTAATTATTTCTTATGTTTCTCCTCATTTCTAACATAACAAAATATGTATTAGCACCTGAAAAGAGAATATATCTATGAATTAAAAATAACCACACAATTGAATAAGTGATTATCGTGTTATAAACACACTAGACGAGGAAACCTTGCATTATATAATAAAGAAATATTTAAACGTACATCAAATAAATACTGGACTCACACCTAATATACTGATCGCACTTCAAAGAGTGTATTTGGCGTGGAAAGAGTGAATTTGGCGTGCAAATCAATATTACTTGATGCGGGTTACGTTAACTTAGATGTTCATTTAAATATATGCCCTTATAATATAAGGGCATCTAATTAAATGAACATCTTAATAACCCCCACATCCTTACGATGTGGGGATGAAGGGAAGGAATAGAGAAGACCACAGGATATATATGTATACATATTGACTTTAGAATAAAAGGTATTATAAACTATTTTGTATAAACTTTGGCGTGTGGTGTCCGGTAGAGTAGAATAGGACCACTCCACCTCTTCCCGTGGATGTCGTAGGCTAAGGGAATACATTATAAAACATCAATCAGGCCTCCCCAACCCGTCTGGCCAGCGCGGGGAGTGTAGGCCAAATCCTCCGTCTGTCTCCGGTAGATGAGAGAGGGTTGTGCTCCTGCAGTGGAGACAAAAATAACCTGATGATGTATAAACTATAATTTAATTTAACATGTAACAGCTTTCAAACTTCCAGTTGCAATGCTGCTATATGTCTCCAACAATCCTTTCACTCTGCCCCCCCCCCCCCCCCCCCCCGTTCCGGCTCTTGTCTGAAAAACAACTTAAACTCCCGTCTAGTTCATCAGTATTTCTCATATAAAAAAAGAGCTTTGAAGTTAAAAACTTTACTGCCGTTCCACGAAAGTGTACAGACAGTAAATTTAAACTAAAGGAAAAACAAAATTTCCTCAAAGCACTTGCTGCTGGAGTTATGGTTGGAGAATGCTTCACTTCTGACATAATGTTTACAAACGAATACGATACGATCCGACGGCAGCGATAAGCGTCCTTGATATGGTTTGGAGCGCCGATTACTTACCGGGTTTGACTACGTGTTCGCACAGCAATACTTTTCGATTTTCTTATTTAGGAACGTAGATCCTCTACTATTTTCAACGTCAAATTTTTTTTACTGAATTCGTTTGTGCTGTAACTATTTTATCGTAGACGTACATAGAAAACATCTACTTTCAGAAATATAAAGAATGTGATCTCCAAAGAGAATATAACTAGTAAGAGACGGGACTCCCATACAAAATTCTTGAAAAAAGCAACACATAATCCGTCTGGTTACGAAGACCACTGAGCCCTATAACAATTTTGAGTTTCAGTGCTCTTCCTGGTTTGGTCGGATCCTGAGTCGTGAGGAACCACTTTCAGAACGTTCTTGAAAAAAGCAACACATAATCCGTCTTGTTACGAAGACCACTGAGCCCTATAACAATTTTGAGTTTCAGTGCTCTTCCTGGTTTGGTCGGATCCTGAGTCGTTGGGACCCACTTTCAGAACGTTCTTGAAAAAAGCAACACATAATCCGTCTGGTTACGAAGACCACTGAGCCCTATAATAATTTTGGGTTTCAGTGCTCTTCCTGGTTTGGTCGGATCCTGAGTCGTTGGGACCCACTTTCAGAACATTCTTGAAAAAAGCAACACAATCCGTCTGGTTACGAAGACCACTGAGCCCTATAACAATTTTGGGTTTTAGTGCTCTTCCTGGTTTGGTCGGATCCTGAGTCGTTGGGACCCATTTTCAGAACATTCTTGAAAAAAGCAACACATAATCCGTCTGGTTACGAAGACCACTGAGCCCTATAACAATTTTGGGTTTTAGTGCTCTTCCTGGTTTGGTCGGATCCTGAGTCGTTGGGACCCACTTTCAGAACGTTCAAAACAAAGCGATTTTTCGTAGACTCTCCCAAGACTAAGCAGCCACTCAGAACGCATTCCCCAAGGGCTTTATGAAATAGTTTAAATACGTAGCTAGTTTAGTTTTTAATCTATAAGAATACTATAGATTTTACTATTGCATTCTGCTGAGTTACCAACGTTGCAAGGTGCGGTGTATATTTATTGAAATTGTTTATTTAATAAAACATTGTTGGTATTAAAGTACAGTAAACATTCTTCTAGGCACACAGTGACCTCTCTTAGGTCATGCTCGACAGTTTTTTGTATAGCATCAGAAGTTGGTGCTTGAAATAGTAAAACTGTATCATCTGCTTACATCATTAGATCGATATCTACTGTATTTAAGTAACACATCTCATTTTTATAAGCAAGGAAGAGAGTAGGGCCAAGTGTGCTAACTTGTGGTACGACTTGTTGCAAAATGCATCGTCGCTGCTGATTTTCCCTAATCGAACAGTTTGTCTTCATTCAGATAAATTCATTACACCACAGAAGAGGATATTACCGTCACAATATGCTAATTTGAGTGGAAGAGACAGTGGAAGATTTCTATAATCTAGTTTGTGGTCACAACTACATTGTGATTTTCAGTTCCTTTTTTTTTCATTTTAATGGTTTACTTCTATTGGACCATAAACACTGCTTTTATCTGATTTCATTGCTATGGTATATCGCTTTCCATTAACATACTTAGTAAGCCCGAGGTTGACGACGAGAGTTTGTGGCGTCAGAAAGTTGGCCCTCAAATAAAACTGTGGTTAGCGCTATTCATAGAACAAACTTGATAGTTCCCTTGGAGAAGTTGTTCGAAAAACATGGCGGCGCTGGAAGTTCCTGCAAAATTGATTTTGGCAGTTTTGGGTTACTAGTCTAATAATAATTGATTGTTGTATAAGTCAATAAAAGTTATAGAGCAACTAATTCTTGCTTTGTTGACGTAATTTCTACTGTCAATGCTCTTAGATCAGACTTTGTTTTTATGACTTCACTCGGCGCTTAACACATTCAAGGACAGTGACGCCACACCCACACATCGTCCCTCGCATGACTAATTATCGTAACTGTAATTTTTTATCTAAATGAGTTACAAACGCGGACCTATTTAAATGTGTATGGTGATCAAACTCCGCTAACCATCGTATCCATATCAGTTGCTGTAATGGATTTATTGACAATGAACAAGTATCGTATCTTCCAAGACAATAGAATGTGAAGTGTAAACCCGAAAATGCCTTGCCCTGCAACATCTGCTTGAAGCTACTTATGAAACTTAGTCATGCGAGGGACGACGTACTCCATACAAGCGAACTGGTTTCATTATCCACTACTATTACTGGCGTGCCAGAGGACGAGCTCCGACGAGGTGGTCAGACCCGGTGAGGAGGGTGGCTGGCGGATCTTTATATAAAGCGGTGCGACTGGCCAAAGACCGCTATGCGTCGAGGCGCATGTTATGGTCGCGAACCTCAGCAGTGAGGGAATGACGGAGAAGAAGATTACTAGTATTAGAAAGCTATTTCTAAGTGGAGTAATAAAAACAAAACTGTCAGTCTTTTCTTCCCATTTGGTAACCAAATTTCATAACTGGCGACGAAATAGGAAATTAACTCCATTCCGAAAGGTGAACTTAGTATATACGAAAAAATTAGAATAATGACTGCAAGAAAAGAAAAAAAAGGAAAAAATCATTCATTTCCTCCTTCACCAGTTAAACTGTTGTATCACGTTCATTCCTGCGTTGGATGATTCAAATTGAAGCGAACGTTACGAAAATGATTCACGCCGCGAACGACGCGCTAAATCACTCGCGAAGGGAATTTGTCTTCGCAATTTATACGCGAAGAATAAATCTGAGCTAGTAGGGCGTGTTCAATAAAGTGCGACTGGTGACGTGGGTCGTTCTCGCTTGTACTAAAGGTGAACGAACAGCCTATCGCCATACGTCAGATGCAGGTACAAATTAACGATAATGAAGCTTATAGTTATTTTAAGTTTAACAAGTTTTTATTTGATATGGAAAGAGCTATGCTCGGAGTTTCTCTAAGGGACAGGATCCGAAATGAGGTGATCCGCCAGAGAACTAAAGTCTTCGACATAGCTCAAAAAGTTAGTACGCTGAAGTGGCAGTGGGCTGGTCACATCTGTCAGAGAACCGATTACCGCTGGGGTAAACGTATTCTCGAGTGGAGACCGCGACTGGGCAAGTAGTGTAAGACGTCCATTGGCTAGATGGAGCGACGATCTGCGTAAGGCGGCTGGCAGTAACTGGATGAGAAGAGCCGAGGATCGGGTTCAGTGGCGCACCTTGGGAGAGGCCTATGTCCAACAGTGGACACTTTCGGGCTAATGATGATGATGAAGTTTTTATTTTAATTTTATAAATCGACAGTGTATCAAGAGAAGCTCCTAGGTTGTAAATGATTAAATAAAAATAAAATTAACTTATGTTCGTAAATAAATGATTAATTGCTTTTAAGCAAGGGAAGAGGGCTTACTATTGTTATGTATTTTTATGTCGTATGGTGGACCATAGATTGCCATAGTACCTACCTACTGTTAACACCCTAATTATGTTCGCAAATTAATGATTGATTGATTGTAGGGAAGGGAATAATGTGTTTGTTAGTAAAAGCCAGGGCTTACTAATGTTATGTATTTGTATGTCGTATGGCAGGTCATAGATTGCCATAGTACCTACTGTTAACACCACAATTTATTGATTGTAAGGAAGGGAATAATATGTATATTAGTAAAAACCAGGGCTTACTAATGTTATGTATTTGTATGTCGTATGGCAGATCATAGATTTCTGTAGTACCTACTGTTAACACCATAATTATGTTCACAAATAAATGATTGTAGGGAAGGGAAGAGTGTGTCTGTTAGTAGAAGCCAGGGCTGACCAAGACCGAGGTTTGAATTAGTGTGTTCGGACAAAAACATGAAGGAGCACTCATGTATGAAGACAATGAAGAGATTAAATAAAGTGAAAAAGGTGTGACATTATCACGTTTTTGGCTCTTCGGTTTCTAGGTCTACCTCGCAAAGGACATTATGAGGTCACGAGTTCCAGCTCTCATATGATAATACAGGATGTTAGGTAAATAGTGTATAACCCTGAAACTGCGTATAGGGGCCTATTAGAAAATGCAAGTTTAGTAAAAGTCCCATGGTTTAAGAGATTTTTGGACGTTTTTTTCCATTACACACCCTCACTCAATCTTTTTGGTGCCCCTGTCACTAATATACATATTTTTTGAGTCTGTATTTTTGAGCACACGTAAATAATAGTAGGGCTAGCTTCTGCACCCAGCGCAATCGAGAGGGGGAAAACGTTTTACGTCAACAACATTAGTGCTTCTCTTTCTGCGGGCGGCGGCAGCCCAGGAGCACCTACTGCCATCTATGCTCCATTATGCGGGCGACGATAACATGGAGGGGGGAGATGAGTGTCGCTTCTTGATGAGTAATAGTTAGTACCTACTCTTTGCCTTACTTAACACTGAGCATTTTATTTCAATCTCTCAAAGCTTCTGCGAGAGACATCCTGCGGTTGGTACAAATGGGAGTGAACCGCCGATATGTGGGTGGGTACCGCCGTTTCATTAGGGAAACGAGAGAATCTCTCGCTAGAATGCTCCCTGTGAATTCCGATTCGATTTCGTGGTTTGTTATTTTTCGTTACTCACACATAGAAATGTATTTTTCGATTTAGATTTGTAGGTTTTATAAGAATTGGATTTGGTCGCGAGTAATCCACTCCGCGTTTTATAGGTTAGGTGTTGCGTCACCGAAGGTGTACTAGAATATTTGTTCTGCCTATATATGTGTGCAGACTCCGTAATAACGGCAAGGCAACCGCAAGGCATCCACAAAACGGTACCAATGACATATTCTTATAAATAAAATCGTAAACTTGGCGTGTCTGTACATTGAAGATATTTGCAAAAAATAAAATTGGGGGGTCTTAGGATAAGCAACAGAACACATTTCGATCATTTTTGAAATTTTTGTCTGTTTGTCTGTTTGTCTGTTTATCTGTTTGTCTGTTTGTCTGTGAGTTTGTGCACGCATCACTTAAAAACTACTGATCGGACTTTGATGGACTTTTCACAGAAACATGGGGCTTGATTTGGTGTAACATATAGGCTTTATTTCATTGCAATCGGTGCAGTCAATCAAAAGTTATGCCAATTTATAGTTTCCGAAAACTCGCATACGCTGCAAGGAGTGTATGTAGAGTGTAAATGCTCGACTGAATTCGTGAGCGGTAGCGGGAGCGGGTATGGTACCAGTGTAATGTGAGATTTTGAAAACTATATATAACTTTTGATTGAGTTAGTCAATTACGATGAAAAATCTGGAGCTTGATCTGGAGCTGGATCTGGATCTAGATCTGGAGCTGGATCTGGAGCCGGACCTTTAGCTAGACCTGGATCTGGATCTGGAGCTGAAACTGGACCTGGACCTGGACCTGGACCTGGATCCGGATCCGGACCCGGACCCGGGACCGGGACCTGGACCTGGACCTGGACCTGGACCTGGACCTGGGCCTGGACCTGGACCTGGACCTGGACCTGGACCTGGACCTGGACCTGGACCTGGACCTGGACCTGGACCTGGACCTGGACCTGGACCTGGACCTGGACCTGGACCTGGACCTGGACCTGGACCTGGACCTGGACCTGGACCTGGACCTGGACCTGGACCTGGACCTGGACCTGGACCTGGACCTGGACCTGGACCTGGACCTGGACCTGGACCTGGACCTGGAAATGGACCTGGACCTGGACCTGGACCTGGACCTGGACCTGGACCTGGACCTGGACCTGGACCTGGACCTGGAAATGGACCTGGACCTGGACCTGGACCTGGACCTGGACCCGGACCCGGACCCGGACCCGGACCCGGACCCGGACCCGGACCCGGACCCGGACCCGGACCCGGACCCGGACCCGGACCCGGACCCGGACCCGGACCCGGACCCGGACCCGGACCCGGACCCGGACCCGGACCCGGACCCGGACCCGGACCCGGACCCGGACCCGGACCCGGACCCGGACCCGGACCCGGACCCGGACCCGGACCCGGACCCGGACCCGGACCTGGACCTGGACCTGGACCTGGAATGGGAGCGGGAATGGGAGCGGGATTGAGAGTGAGATTGAGAGTCTGAGCGGAAGTGGGATAGGGAGCGGATCCTGTAGTCCACGCGTGCGGAGCCGCGGGCACAGCTAGTTCGTAATATAATTAAATAAATAACATAATTAAATAAGTAAGTAATATTCAACAGTGTGTATTTAAAACATTAACTACTTAATATTATGCTAGCTGTGCCCGCGGCTCCGCTCATTTGTACTACAGTTAAATTAATGTTCAAATTTAATTATTGATTATTAAATAATTACTTATATTTTTACATTTTAATATTAGGCAAGAAGGTAATTTTTTTATCTAGTCATAATACATTTTATCGCAGGGCCCTAAATATAAATAAATAATAAATAAATAAATATGTGGCGACATTTCACACACGGCCACCTGATCCCAAACTAACTTTGCAATACAATTGCTCGTGAAATAACCTCATTTGATGTCAATTTTTGATAACCTTTTTGTTTATCTATAGTAGCATAACATTTTGACTGCCACAAAGATCTCTATGTACTACTAGATGGAGCGTTCCAAACAATCGCTCTGTTCCACGCAAGTAGCCACAACTCTTTCACATTCACAATGAAACGTGTGCAGTTACTACGCAGAACATTTATTTATTACTAAATATTGACACTACGGTTAAATAATGTCAATATTTAGTAAATAATTAAATGTTCTGAGTAGTAACTGCACAAGTTTCAAAGTGAATGTGAAAGAGTTGTGGCTACTTGCGTGGAACAGAGAGATTGTTTGGAACGCTCCATCTAGTAGTACATAGAGATCGCTGGACTGCCACTGTCATCCAGTCGTGACAGCCAATGAAAAGGCTCACACGCCAACGTCATCAATACTACCAACATTGAAATAGAAAAAATCTTTCTATAATGGTATTAGGGTCTACCAGACGATTTGTTCCGTGGCGTACAAGGCAATAGACACTTCATTCGTAATGTGGCGGTCAAAAGGTTAAAGATATTTTGCTCCAGCTCCAGGCCTTCGTTCTCAGAATCTTGGGAGATGAAAATCTATACTATATCAAAATTTGTGCCAATTTAATTGAAAATCACTTTCTCAAACTGTGAGTGCGAGGTTCCTTAGTATACATCATCATCCGAAATACGTCCACAGATGAATAAAAGCCTCGCTAATAGAATTCTACTTTTGATAGACTGTCCATTGGGGATTTGCCATAATCACAATGCTTGGCAGTCGGATTGATGATTGCAGTACGTAAATATACACAGGAGAACGCTGCTTCCCGTCTCTAGTGCAAACCATTAGTCACCTTCACGTAACCCAAGGGAAGATTCGAGAGGGTCCTATTCAAAGCCGGGAGCCAGCAATGGTCTATTAGGTACCTTATAACAAATTTTAAGAATATTATGTGAACTCCGTGCACCAACTGTAAACAACTGTTTACTATAATAGATGGTCAAATGAATTTGATTCGATCAGAAATGAGAACTCCAATTGGAACAGCAATCTCTAGTGACCAGTGACCATCGAGCTTCAAACTCAAAACAACTTTTATCACTAATTCCGTAGAGCAGTCTTTCTCAAAGTGGGCGATAACGACCCCTTGTGAGTGCTGGAGGCGTAGGTAGAAAATTTGAGGGCGTTGAGGAGACCAAGGGGGGTCGATGGTTGATTAAAAAAAAGGCGTAAAATTATGTTTTCATGACATTTCCAACTTTTCAAACCAACATTAAATATCTATACGTACCTACATTATTTATCTAATTTATAGTACCTATATCATTCTTATTCGTACCCTGTTTTTGTTCTATTTATTATGGCTTTCTTGGTCTGTGTGACGTGTTTGTAGTAATCAACTTAAAAATAATGATTACAATAGCTTTTTTAAGCAAGGCAACAGAAGGTAGGTTAAAAAGTTTTGGGGGCTCTAGAAAGTCATGTTGTCCGAGCTGTGGTGACGTCACTCAAGCTCGGACTTCATTCAGTACACCCTTGTTCTCTTTCGATCTATTTAAGTACAAAATCTGAAATTTGAGTACAAAATAGTATGTATTGTGTAGTAAATCCTGCCTGGGTCATTAGTAAGATTCGACTTTGTGGAGTGACGCACACTGTCAAAGGGGGTGGTGGATGAAATATGTTTGAGAACCTGTGCCGTAGAGCCAGCGTATCCCGTGGATTCCGCTCGGGAATTCGCAACGGGAAAGTTTTCAATACGTATTGATTGAGCACAGCCTGGAGCTTGAGCGTGACCAGTCTGACCGCGGGACTCTCGTGGAGTAGGGTTCCTAACATTTTGACATTTCCCCGCAAGGTGCGGGTTGTTAGGAATTGACCAATGCGGGAATTGGGGGTGACACCAAATATTATTCAGAAGCATGCGTGTCCTTGAGTAGATCGTCCAATTCACGACGGCATTTTCAACTTTTGTTCTAAATCACTTTCATTTCATTGTATGAATTGTTACCCCTCGCGATAAAAGCGGGGCGTGCTATCGTGAACTGTATGAAGTATAAGAAGCTAAAATTGTATGATTCATGAGATTACTTACTATAAGAGTACCTCGGGAGAGGTCACTGACCGATTTTGAAGAAACTTGGTAAATAATGCTTTTTGACATTCATACTTTTGGCGGAACCTCCCAATCGGGTGGGGGGTGCCTTAAAGTCATGTTCCTGACTGATTTTGATAAAACTCAGTACAGAAATTCCTCATACTAATTTATTTTGGCATTCATATTTTGTTCTTCTTCTTCTTCTTTGTATGTATGTATGTAAACGCTTTATTGTACCAAAAATAAAAACAACAACAATAATAAAATAGGAATTAAACTGTGTACAAAGGCGGACTTATCCCACTTAGGGATCTCTTCCAGTCAACCTTAGAATAACCGAAAGGACAAGTAAGTAAGTAACTACTTCTTTTTTATTTAGCGTAGGACAAACCATTTAACGTTGAATCATGATGGTCACGTTAATTCAACAATCATCTTGTATTTGCAAATAGATGAGCTGGCTCAGTCTACTGTTTTACTTAGTCTCATTACTGCATTCGTTTCATTTCCATGAGCAAACCCTAAGTTATATATTTACTGTTCAAGAATTGTTATTCTACCTACGAGCCGGCTACGCAGACCTATTTTATTTCTGAAAATTTAAAATTAATGTGGAATTAACGTGACCGTGATTCAACACTCACGTTGATTTTGCTAAAATAATATATTTCTGCTTCTAGCTGGCGTCGTCGCATAGCTGCTGCCTTTGTTTTACTTACTCTCGTCACTGTCTGCATTTGCTTTCCATGAGCAAAATCTTTCTGCTTCTAGCTGGCGTCGTCGCATAGCCACTGCCTTTGTTTTACTTACTCTCGTCACTGTCTGCATTTGCTTTCCATGAGCAAAATCTTTCTGCTTCTAGCTGGCGTCGTCGCATAGCCGCTGCCTTTGTTTTACTTACTATCGTCAGTGTCTTCATTTGCTTGAGCAAAATCTAAGTTACATAATTACTGTTCCAAGTTGAAGGATTGTTTTTCTCCAGTTACACGCTTTGCATGAATTAACGTGACCTATTTCTCAAATTAAATTCACAACCCAATTTGCAAACTCGATACACTTAATGTTAGTTTGGTTGGTTAATTTGAAATTCATGATATTGGGTGGGCTATGCACACGGTTCCATATAATTTCCGTTAATCGACGATGATGCTGATGTTTTACTCTGAGCATCTAATCAAAGCCTCCAATTCATTTGTGCATTTAATTTTAGTCAGGCTATGTTTATGTGTGGCGATACTAAAATTAAATAGAGTCTAAATTAATTAGTTACGTTGGTAATATGGTCCAATGGATGTTTTTGTATGAAACATGTTTTCACCTAGTTGTAAAAACCAATAGTAATAAGTGATACGCCATTCATCATCATCATCATCAGCCTAAATACGTCCACTGCTGGACATAGGCCTCCCCAATAGAATACCACTTTTGGTTACATTTCCATTGGGGGATTTGCCTAATCACCACGCTTGGCAGGCGGATTGGTGATCGCAGTAATGATCTTAGTATACACAGGAGAACGCTGCTGCCTGTCCCTGGTGCAATCCCTCAGTCGCCTTGACGACACCCACGGGTAGATTTGGGGTGGCATTATTCTGAGGCGGGAACCACACGGCAAAGTAAGTGCGACTGCAGTACTTTTATCTACTACTAGCTATTGCCCGCGACTTCGTCTGCGTGGCCAACTTAACATTAAAAATTATTAAATATTTCCCGTAGGAATAAGATGTTTTCGGGATAAAAACTATTCTATATCCTATTCCAGGACCTAACATATATGTGTGTCAAGTTTCATTCCGATCCGTCCAGTGGTTGAAGCGTGATCGAGTAACAAACAGCCAAATATCCAAACATCTAAATATCCAAACTTTCGCATTTATAATATTAGTAGGAAGTAGGATTAGGTAAATACTTATTCAAAAAAAAAATCAAAATTCAAAAATTATTTATTAAACCCTTAATCTAATAGTTGATTAAACAATAAATTTATAAATAACTTACAAGTAGACATACAGGGTGTAGCGCTGTGCAACAAAGTAAGCACTGAGCTACTGCACTGACCTACAGGCCGTAACGCAGTAGTCAGTATTCTTTGATATTATTGAAAATTCAAAACACATTATGATCTTCTGAACCAGGTGTCGTGTATGTGTGAAAGGCAGCTGCTCGTGGGAATAATCAGCTTAGCGCTTCGAACAAATGGTATTGTTCATGATTTTTACTTTTTTCGTATTCGCGTTGCCAATTCTCGATATAAACCACCTGTGAGCTAAAAAAATCTCATGTGTTACACGAGTTCCAAGTAAACACAGTGGATAATGGGTTGGCATACCAATAGATTGTATTTTAGTTTGTTAGTGATATGTTTGGGGTTTGTAGACTCACAGGACTATTATGAACGTAAGTTGAAGGCAAGTTTTATTTATCAGATAATATATATATATATTGGGCCCGATTCTGAAGGCACACATTTAAAATTTGACAGCGCTAAAATTGGTTTCGTCTTTATCTTCATAATAATGTGTGACAAGGATAGCAATAGTTTTAGTGCTGTCAAATTTTAACATTGTGCCTTCAGAATTGAGCCCATTGTCAGTGGAAAGGTAAAAACGCTAAAACAGCACTTTGACAAGTTTACAGGAGAGAGGTTCAAAGTTTTTTATTTTTTTCGGAAAAAAATTCATATCTTGTTTTCTACACACAAAAAATACGATTGTATAATAACTGCTTAATTATGTAAAACAAAAAATCTTTATAGGTATTTTATTTTACGATATATATGTCGCATTAGCGAAAAATCACCTGAACATATAATAATAATAATAAATAAATATGTCAGACATTCACACCAATTATCCAGTCCCAAACTAGGCAGAGCCTGTGGTATGGTTACTAGATAACGGATAGACATACTTAAATAAATATATAAACATCCAAGACTTGGGTACAAATTTTCATATTTATCATACGAACATTTGCCCCTAGCGGGATTCGAACCCGCAACCTCCGGCGTGGCAGTCCGAGAGTTACCCGTTCCGCCACG
This sequence comes from Esperia sulphurella, assembly GCA_947086405.1. Taxonomy (NCBI): domain Eukaryota; kingdom Metazoa; phylum Arthropoda; class Insecta; order Lepidoptera; family Oecophoridae; genus Esperia; species Esperia sulphurella. The sequence continues at coordinate 16,783,586 of OX352261.1, forward strand.
GAGGTCGTCATGTCGTCATATAAAAAATGTTAGTCAGGTAAAAAACGGTAAACATATAGGTACATAGACAGATCGACGCAGAAAAAAAATACAGTCGAATAGGATATATAACTCATTTTCAGTGTCGCTTTAGCGTTTTTACATTTCCACTGACGATATATTTCCGAATTTGTCCATATTGTCGTTAGTAGAATCTTGTAAACGATGTTAGTTGATTTTAAAATTATAATTAAAAATTTGATACTATTTAACCGAGTGCCACGATATAGGGTAGTCGACTCGGCTCGCTATAACGCATAGAAAGCCTTTGCGGCCGCGACGGACACGGCTTAGCATCGAGGTGGCTCTCTTTCTCAAGCTGGCATGACAGCCATCGACGCGAGCTTCTGCAAACATGCCTGATGCGCTGCAGTACCCAACAGCATCCTGATTGCGTTAATATAATGAACGTGCAGGGCGTTGACTGTCTTCTGCGTATAGTTGACCCACAGACTGCACGTATAAAGGGAGTGGCAGAAAGCTCTAAAAAGTACAACCTTCACTGCTTTACTGCAACGACCAATTTCACAAGCCAGCATATAGCTCTTAAATGTAAATAGTAATCTTAAAATACACGAACCAACTCCAGTGCCACTTATTTCGTAAATTGAGTTTGTCAAAGGCTGAAACATGTTTCCGGACGATACGGTGTGAACTCATTCAAGTATCTGAATCAAAGTCAATATCCTGTTGACAGAAACACGTGCAACTTATTTTTGGGCATTTACTTACTAAACAACTTAGGTAGGTACTGACCATGGAAGTATTTACTAAAATATACAAAGCTTATGTCAGACCGCTTCTTGAGTATGGTTTCCAAGTTTGGAACCCATACTTTGTTAAAGAAAGTGTACATTGACCTTCTCGAAAGTGTACAAAGGAAAGCTACCAAGATTCCTTATAGGCTAAAAAAAACCATATGAAGAAAGATTAAAGATTTTAGGGCTCACCACCCTCAAGGAGAGACGTCTACGAGGCGACTTAATAGAGACGTTTAAGATACTCACACACCAATACAACTTGCCAGACCTGCACAAGATTTTCACAATGAAAGACATACTGCCGTTGCGAGGACACCATCTGAGAATAACCGCACTAACTCAGACTCAAATGCTGCACATCACTTTCTGAATAATAGAGTTGTTCAATCGTAGAACAGGCTCCCAGATGAAGTGGTTTCAGCCAAATCAATAAACTCTTTTAAAAATCGCCTTGGCAACTGGCTTAAAACTAATACAGTTTAAAAGTTAACATCCAACACTGTGAAATAGACACATCAGCATATTTGCTGCTCGTCTATAATATAAATATCGAGTCTCCCTCGCTCCTGTCCTCACTTAGCATTAATATCTATTATCGAGCTCGTAATGCTAAACCATTCTCCTTACATGTCTATTTGAACAATACTTCCTTCTATAATCCCATAACCCGCATGTGTCGTGAATATAACGAGTTAAGTGTAGATAACAATCAACTTGATGTATTTAACCCCAAATTAACAACTTACAAAAGATCAGTTCAGGCAATCCTACATTCTTTTCCTAATTATAATAGTTAGAATACCATCCGTTTGTCTTACTTTTTTCTTTATATATATATATATTCTAATAGTAGTACCGATTTAAATACCTGTATAATTTTTATTTTAAGTTTCAGTTTGCATATATGTTAAAATCATATATTTAATGTGTTTCTTGTCATGTGTTTAACTTAGCTGTGTACTCATGTAATTGAGTCACAATATATCTCAAATCCTTTAACTCAATGTATGTATATTGTAATTATTGTGACTTGTTTGAGTACCTAATAAATAAAATAAAAAAAATAAAAAATATAAATAATAATAAACAATTTTATAAAGGAAGTGCAAGTGATATAAAAATAAATAAAAAATAAAACACTTATTTCAGGCGTTGCCTATAGAGTGTTAGTAACAGTGATAAGTTATAACTACGTTAGTAATTTGGTAATATTAGAATAATAAAATTGAAATTTTGGTTTCTTTGACGAGGTGGACGCGGGTCCAGTGCTGCATAATAGCACTGTCCACGACCAGTCTCGCCGCCACAGTCTGCAGGAGGCTGTTGGAGCTGCCCCTCACCCGCTGGATCAGGGAAGCGATACGCTCTCTAACAATGCTAGAGAAGCTATCAACTACAGCTTCTGCTAGCATCCCTGACGCGCTGCAGTGACATCGCATCCCCATCAGCCCCCTGAAGGCATTGTTGTACTGAGTGTGCAGGGCCCTGCACTCTCCTTGGATGTAATATGCGTCCACAGGCTACACGTGTACAGAGAGTTACAATAAGCTTTGAAATACGTAACTTTAACGTGTTTAGTAAAACGTGCAAACCTGCGGGCAAGCATGTTAGCCCTCACGCACATGCTGTGTTCCCATTCCATGTCAAGGTCATCCTTGAGCGACTTGATTTAAGAGATTATCCGTGAGACAGAAATTGGAGCGAAATGATGCTCGTTTAAGTATTTATTGATGTAGGTATAAGGAAACTTTATTTAAATGTCTAAATGTCAAATGTCTTTAAGGCATATGAATGTACTCATAGGTGAGGCAAATTAAAAGATTTCACATTTAATAATCCTACAAATATTATAAAATCGAAAGTTTTAAATATGGATGTTGTTCTCAAGTTATAATGATTGAATATTAATTTGTTTATAATAACTTTGTGTAAGTTTCTGATATTATTGGCAATATTTTTTTTTTATTATGAATATATTGGAATTTGTTTCTATGTATGTAACACGATAAATCACGAAGCTAAATAAAAGACCATCTAATAATATTTTTATTTGCATGTTTACCAGAACGACACTCACAACATTTCAAGACCCAGCACATGGGACATTTAAAAGAAATACCTAAACGATTCGAAGTAAAAGGAGCCAACGCGATGCGGGAATTCCAAAAATACGTCAGTGATATATACGACTTGGCAAGTGAAGATAATGTGACCGTACTCTACAAGGTTAAAGTAGAAACTATAAAACCAAAGCAACACTCATTATCAAAGAATCTAGGGAAAAAGAAGCCCAAGAAATACAACATACCTTTGAAGAAAAATAACATGAAACTATCACACTTTGAGAAGATACTGAGGAAACTGGTGGATAATTCAGGGAACACGAATAATGGCTATTCGGTGATGACGACAGAGAGTTTGATGAAACGAAAGCCTATCCCAACCACAAAGATACCAATTTTGAAATACAAGCCGCTAATAAGAAGGGTGAACTTAAACAACTACACAAAACGAATAAAACCTGTGAGGAGTTCAATAATTACTCTGACCAAGTGAAATGTTACCTAAGGTTCTTTATCAAAATAAATATTTATTATTTTTGTAATTTTGTTTCGTTATTTTTAACATGATTACCACAGTATTTTAATATCTACAGTGGAAAGGTGAAACTGCTGAAACTTTGAAAGTTTTCGAAACAAAAATATACTCCTTTTCATGGAACTCGAAAAAATACATTAGAATCTGTAATCTAAACAACGAATCACTCAGTCCTTCTATTTTGCGAGATAAGTGTCGATTTTCCACCAAGTGGAGCTTTAGCGGTCTTACTTTTCCACTTTCGATAAAAAAAATAGGAACCATAAAGAATATACTTTAGTGCACATCAATCACAGACATATATTGTAGAAATATACAGTAAATGTTATATATGCCTTATCGCTTTTAACGATTTCTCCATGCAACCTTATAGCTAGTTTGAATAGTAAGGGAGAATTAAGATGACCCGCACCTAAATTCTCCCTTACGATGCAAACTGGGATAGAATTTTAACCATCGATTCATTATTATCAAAATTATTATAAACGAAAATGCAATTTAGTTTTTGATACGAAAACAAACTCTAATCTAACCAATTTACGCGGACTATAATCCCTCTACCATACCTGGTCCTTTGATTTTCTAATTACCGACGGTATGGACCATGTAGCTCACGACGGCATGCCCCACTCCTTCTCTAAATCGCTTACATGAATTATATTGTTACTGTGTTTCGTTATATTATATCGTTACACACTTATCATCAGTGTGTGTATACATACACTAAGATAATGATGTTCGGGCAAGTTCGTAATAACTCCCCGCGTCCCGCGCTCACCTGTACAAAAAATAGCGTGGCGTGCCATCATATATTGTACAATATATACCTTCGTGTATGCCGTGTGGTTTCCGGTAGAGTAGAATAGGACCACTCCATCTCTTCTCGTGGATGTCGTACAAGGCGACTAAGGGAATACATTATAAAACATCATTCAGGCCTCGTCTGGCCAGCGCGGGGAGTGTAGGCCAAATCCTCTGTCTGTCTCCGGCAGATGAGAGAGGGTTGTGCTCCTGCAGTGGAGACAAAAATAACCTGATGATGATGATGATACCTTCGTGAAAATAAAATAAATTCTTACCTTTGACAATCTTAAAAATGATACACCAAACCTGGTTTTTGTCAATCCTAATAATAATTTGCCATAGACTTCCAATACCTAGATATGCATTTCTAGCAGTAATATGTGGTTATGACCAGTCATAAAAACGGTGTATCAGTTTTGTTTCTCTCACCACGAGGCAGGAAACCTCGCTTATGAAACATATTTCAGCCAAATTGCTGGACATGGATCGTCTGTATTTTTCAGATGTGGCAAATTGCGGACAATTAGAAGTCAAGTGAGTTTTTAATTAATGAGTGGTTTCAACAGTGATTGTGTTTAAACATTATCAAAAGTACACTGCGAATATTGTTTTATTTTTATTTTTTATATAATAGTTGCGGTATATTTAAGGATACATTATTTAGAAACCATTTAGCTTTCTGCCAAAGTGAGAGATTCCCACGTCAAATTTAATTAGTGTAACAGCATCCCATCATGCCGTGTGGTTTCCGGTAGAGTAGAATAGGACCACTCCAACTCTTCCCGTGGATGTTGTACAAGGCGACTAAGGGAATACATTATAAAACATCAATCAGGCCTCCCCAACCGGTCTGGCCAGCACGGGGAGTGTAGACCAAATCCTCCGTCTGTCTCCGGCAGATAAGAGAAGGTTGTGCTCCTGCAGTGGAGACAAAAATAACCTGATGATGATCCCATCAGCATAGGTCGGAATATTACATACATACTTATGCACGCATAAATGCAGACAGACAGACAGAAGCACAGAGACACAAAAGCACAGAGACGCAGAATATAATAGAATAGATTAATCATTTATTGGCTGCAACTAAACACATACAGTGCAACATAACATACAAACAGAAACAATACAACACTAAATCTAAAGGTCGGGTGCACGCGCCGGGATCGCGTCACATGTCTTGTCGGACGATAAATTAATATTACACTCCTTGCACGAGTCAGCGGAAACAACCTTAAACGACAAACCGGGAGTAGAACCAAGGCGTGCGACCGACTAGTAAGGGAGGGACAACAGTACAGTGTGGCAACACTGTAGTAGGAATAGTATGTGTGCTGCAGCAGCAGACAGGTCCCAGCTCAGTATATTGGTTTGCCTGTGAGGGCAGAACACTGATTTTCTGTAGAGACAAAGAGACACATAGACATAGAAACACAAGAGCGCAATATCGGTAAAAAAAACGAAGAGATCAGTTATTATTTGTATTAATCTAATCAATACTTGTCCAAAGTTCCTTTGTACATCTTCGTCAGAGTAGCCTCTTTCTATTCCACTCACACACTGATTCGCATTCCGCGGCGTCGTGCGAACGGAAAATGCTACATAAAGCCCGGGGCCGACACGAGCACTGCACAAAATTAAATATCGCCCGTTTGAGGCAGGGAAATGTAACCGCCTACGTTTTTAGACTAGGTTGTAAGATCTGATGTAGGGGTTGGTGATTATTCTAGGTTCTAATGTATAGAACAAGTAGTAAAACTGGTTAGAAGTTGGTGTAAGAATGGCGACAGAGCAATAGCTTGCCATTTTTATTGGAACTTACATGTAAAATTGTGGAATACCTTTTATAAAACTTGTATTTCGAGATATTTAAGAAAATCGAAAGAAAATTGACCAAATGACGTTCACTTTGAGTTACTATTATTGAAAATTATAGCATCATTAGGACCCTTTACTGACGTCATGATCAGAGGCCCTACTCTATAAGCATATTCGATAATATCAGTCGAACTACAAACCCATTTTGTATTATTTAACGAATCATATTTTAATAAGCATTTGGCGTCTAACTGTCGTCAAATGCATATCAGAATATATCATATGATCCGTTAGTTAGAGATTACAAAAAGGGCAATTTGAATAGGACCTCAGTAGCTTTTACTATAACTATCGTTCTTCAACCGAAACACAGCAAGGCAGGCTATTTGGCAGAAGTAAACACAAAGGAAAAGTAGTAGATTATAATGCAAAGTTAAATCTCGTAGAAGGAACAAAGTGTGAATTTTATTAATATGCAGGTTCCCACAAAGGTCAAAGATAAATTAAACAAAGCTTCACATAAGTTCATTGTACGGTATCAGTTAAGTTGACAATATGCGAGTGCCAACACAATTATTCGTGACAACACTTTGTCCACAAAAGCAACACTGTCTCAAAATAAGATGGATGGTGTAATTAAGTTCAAGTCTGTGAAACAAGGGGTTGAAATATCTAACAAAGACAGTGCCCTTAGTAACTTTGAGATGATTTTACTAACAACATACGAGTACTCTATCTTTCAAGTATAAACATGCCTGAAGGAAAGAAAATTGATAATAGAAAAGCACTTAGTGTTGTTCACAGGCATAACATTAACATATTCACGCATTTTGCAAAATTTTGTGAGACAAATAGATCAAAGTAGACTTGAAGAATATAATGCTAAGTGATACCTACTTACCAAGAAAGCATTTTGAATCAATAGGCTGAACGCGAAATATTTGAATTGAATTTAACAAATTAAAGGACAGTGACGACCTGGAGAAGGCCGGAAGCGGCTAGACGACGAGGGCGGGACCTGGTGTGATGACCTTCAGTGGGGAAAGACTATGTCCAGCAGTGGACGTCTAATCGCTTATATGATGATGACGATGACGCTGTACGACGTCTTGTAACAATGGTCAATCGTATGGTACCCGAGTGACTGTTGTTCAACGTATTAATGAATCAATCAACAAAAAAAAACTAATATTAACCAGAAGCGGTTATATTGTGAAAGCGGAAGAGAAAAAGTTGAAATAAATAAAACAATCAATCAACTATATTCTAACAGTATTATAAACTAATATAAAAATGCGTCACAGTAAGAACACGTCATCCAGCTCGCCTGTGTACGGCATGGTTCCCAGGACACTGGCGGCGTTACCTCGCTGGATCGCCAGGCTAAGCCTTTGTGCGACGTACGCGCCAGCCCTGGGGTTTCCGGAAGCGATCATCCGGACCAGTCGTTTCGAACTATCAAAAAATGTTTTAGTTGCATATAATTGATGTTAAATGTTATTTATATGTAATTATCATCAATCAACTAGAAATATATAGAAACAGTTTTATAAAGGATGATGGACGTTTTGTGGACGAACATAACGTCGAAAATACAACTAACTGTAGTAACTATTGTTCTACTTACTAATATCATCATCAGGTTATTTTTGTCACCACTGCAGGAACACAACCCTCTCTCATCTGCCGGAGACAGACGGAGGTTTTGGCCTACAATCCTCGCGCTGGCCAGACGGGTTGGGGAGGCCTGATTGATGTTTTATAATGTATTCCCTTAGTCGCCTTGTACGGCATCCACGGGAAGAGTTGGAGTGGTCCTATTCTACTTTACCGAAAACCACACGGCAATACTTACTAATATGGCATCCCAATACCCTTTTCATTTCATTCATCACTTATTGTAATTGGTTGCTATTAGTAGGTTGGTACCGAAAGCCCATAACGCCTAAAATACAACTAATTAAAATTAACCACCATAGAAACTATGTTATTGGTGACTGAACCAAAACGCCTATCATCCTTCGCCTAAATAATGTGACTGACATTATTAAGCAAGTGGCTCAAACAAGCTGCTTCAAAAGTAATGAATAAGCATTTACGGAATCTATTTTATCATAAGGAAGCAGAATCCCTTAACAAAGCTGTTTCCCGGAAAGTAAAACAGCAAATCAGCGGAACTCTATAACTTGTTAGTCAGATAGAACAACTTGTTAGTCTTCCTGAACTCAAGTAACAGACTTTGACTACACAACCCACATATAAAGACGTCTCATAATTTATTAGTAACTACTGTTACTCCGTGGCTTTGCTTGCAAAAAATAATTTAACACTAAAACACAGGAATTCCTCTAACTTGAAAAATCAGACAATGACACGTAAAGTTCCTAAAACATAAATAACAATAACATCAAGAACTGGACTATAAATATATAATGATTGTATAAATTATACAAAGTTTTATGTTTGCAGCCTTAATCAAACCCACAATCACTCACGAGCGAGGCAATCATTCAAAACACCATACATTAGAAACACCAGGCACTAATAATGACAGTTCCATAAACAAAACTCTTATTAAAATCTTGATACTTGATACTTGATATCCATATGATTTCTCATGAAATAAAGTAGTCAAAATAAAGTAGTTTGCTGTGTGGTTTCCGGTAGAGTAAAATAGGAGCACTCCAACTCTTCCCGTGAATGTCGGACAAGACGACTAAGGGAATACATTATAAAATAACAATCAGGCCTCCCCAACCCGTCTGGCCAGCGCGGGGAGTGTAGGCCAAATCCTCCGTCTTTCTCCGGCAGATGAGAGAAGGTTGTGCTTCTGCAGTGGAGACAAAAATAACTTGATGATGCGAAGAAAAAAACTATAATGAAAACAATTCAGTTTTTGAACCAGACGCGACTTTGGATTTAAAAATATTCTAAACGATAATACATCAAGCATAGAGAGCTCCATTTAGCTTATCTCATAGACCAATTTCAAGCTAAAAACCCTCCTGAGGACGTCGCATAAAGAAGCATTCACACAGGAGCTTTTAAGAAGCTTACATTAGTCGCTGGTCTCATCCTGTAGGTACCCGGCATAAAGCGCTAGCGATAGCATCAACACTTTCGCGACATGCAGCATTCTCTGTGTTAGTGCTGCGAATGTTTCTATAAAAATTTCGATGACCTAAGAAAGGTGGCCGGAAGCGGCTAAATGTGGAGGGCGGAGGACCAGCTGTGGTGCCGTTCACTAGGGAAGGCCTATGTCTAGCAGTAGACCTCTCAGGGCTGATATGATAATGGATGAAAAAAAACAGCTTAACCCGTGTATCTATAGCAATCATTTCGAAGACAATGATTTACAAATCTAGGCACTACATCATCACTTAAATATGCATTCTAATTGCAATATTTTGGTAGTGTAATTTACAGAATGTCGAAACAAGTAACGACGTAAATGTTGGTGTATAGATGCGTTTGAATTTAAAAACACTTATTTTTTGGAGGCACTTTCATATTAAAAGTGGTCCTTGATTGATTGACCACGTTCCTCCGTACATTTGGGTTCTAGGCATATCTTAAGGCCATAACGGCCTGTAAGATATTTATTTCCACGTAGCCGGTTGTCATAAAAAAAATCTATAAAGACCAAAGAATAAATAGTATAATTAGTTGGACTAACTCTTTTTAATGTTAGTTGAAGTTAAAACAGTCTACGACATAGCACAGCACTAGTGGAAGCGAACACAAGGTAAGTGGCGCCGGCTATCGCGCGATGCATCACTCGCTAAGCTGTTCTCGAGAACAACATTTACCGTTTCCAGAGACGATCTGATTACAATAAAGGAAACTTGAAGGCTTTGTGGCTATTTTCCGGTAAATGGTTTGTATGTAAGATGTTTTAGAGGTATTATTGAGTTGTTTTTTTAAATCTAGAAGTCAGCGCAACATTTAACATGTAATTACCTCGGAAAAATATATCGGTAGTTGGAAGTTACTTAAGGAAAGTTTAAAGCTTATTTATGATATTTTTTTATGTATGAGAAGGGTTTTCATGAGACTCGAAAAAATGCATGTAACTGTTCGTCTATTAAAACAAAGAATCACCATTTCGCAAAATGGAATCAGTCTTTCTATTTTGCGAGACACGAGTAGGTGTCGATCATCAACCGACTTCGTTCAAACACAACCTTTAGCGGAAGGAAAAAAATTCACGTCTCATTTGTATTTGCTAGAAAGAGTGACGATATACTTCTGCTCCCGGTTCGTCCTTCCGTACCCCCCCTAAATTAAGTTTCCATAATAAATATGCAACATGCGGTCTCCACAAGGACGGAGGCACCCATTAAAAAGTTTTTATTACCATCACGGTTTTACAATTCCACTATCGATAACAATTTTCTAATGCCAAACAGAATTTCCTTTGCTATGGAACTTTTACTGGCGCATTTAGTTATCAACATAAGCCAAAAAAATTGCCAGCGTCATGAACAACATTGACATAAAGTAATAAAAATATTTTTTCAGACATAAGTTCCGTTTACGCGTAAACCCATTCATTCATTTAAAAAAAGAAAAATGACGTGTAAACCAAAAAGTTTTTATCCGTAACTTACACGACCCAATGGTCCGTTAACCAGTTTATTTATGACTGCAGCAAGAATGCATTTTAATTTGTTTTACACCATCAAGGATATTAATGCTTCCCGGTGTTGCCCGACTGCGAATGTATGTGTTTACTTCGTCTTAATAAAATATTTGTTTTCGAGCACTCCCGTGTTAATTGCCACTGTTGTTAAACTCTTCTGTGTTCAGAAGTTCATTAATGAATGTTCATTAAAGAGTCTGTCAAGTTGAGTGTTCGTTTAAGCTTTGTTTGTGTCTAAAATTCTAAATGTACTCGTATATAAATTATAAATAGATATTTGATGAGATTTCCGAGAGAGGAATCCAGTATTTTTTCATAGTGCCAAAATTCCAAGAAATTTAAATAGGAGTTTCTAGCTTTGGAGATTAGTTTCAAGTAAACTTTAAGAATATATTATTATTATTATAGGGATCTTATCTTATCTTCTTAGGGGGCCAGGAAGACCTGGCGACATTTCGACCATTCAGGATCTTTTATGCCAAACCCCTGACCACCAACGGTGCCCCAAGCCGATTTGGTGGACTTCACATACGCCTCAGAATTTCTTCTTCGGCGTATGTAGGTTTCCTTACGATGTTTTCCCTCACCGAAAAGCCTGTGGTATTATAAATAAACCGTACTTAAGTTTTAAGGGGTTTGAACCCACGACCTCATTCACGTGACGCGAGTGCACAACCAACCGGCTACCACGGCTCTTATAGGGATAATAGGCAAGCAGCAATTTGCTGGTATGTCTATATCTGAACTGGTGTATTGTCTTTGAATTGTCACTGGTAACACTGGTTTTTGAAGAACTTGTCTAGTCTGTTTTTAAAAGTGTTCACTGAGGGGGCATCGACAACGTCTTGTGGGTTTTAGATTGAGTTGTCAACAACTTCATGTCATTTTAGTACTTACATACTTTTGATATTGGACTAAATTTTCCAAATATTAATTTAGGCTAATATTTCACAACCCGTGAATTCCATATAGGCCTCTGGCAAGATTAATGCATATAAACTTTTATGGTAACAAGCTTGACAATTTGCAAAGCACGGCCCCTAACCGAATTTAAATTCAAATATCCATCTAAAGTTAGTAAGCAACCCAAACTTTAATCTCTACAATTAGTTGGCAAAACCAGTTGGCAATTGTCGCTCTCAAAATAAAGTTGGCAGAGGCAGTCCTATTCGCTCACTCCACCTAAAACAACGTTACATCTACTATTGACAAAATCCTTACCCCAAAGACAGTACAAATGACATCGACAATTACAGACGCAAATGTACGTTTGTAAATTTCTAACGCGGCTTAAGGGATTCCGGATTTCCACTTTGATGCTAAGCAGAACGTTTTGAGTTTTGTTAGTGTAAAGTTTTGTGAAACTATTTAGTGAATAGTTTCAGTGACTAAATTTACAACGGCTGGGTGATTATTGCGTGTTGTTGAAACTTTTTTGTTAATCAACAAAAGGGATACCTCAATGCAAATTGTTTCCTGACTCTGGGATTGAGAAGTTGGCTTTATAAGTTGATTTTACTTGCGTATTATAGAGGTTTCTTCGTTGATTAATAACTATTAATTCAATATCTAGGAATTATTAATAATGTTTGGTATATCTATTAAGTATTCTTCGGATTTATCTACTAAACGTTTATAACGTTCACTTAGTCTTCCTCTTTTGCCTTCTGGTTCTTCCTTTCTGTCGAATTCTTAGCCCATCTTTGATCGATATCATGTGACACACTATCTGTCCACTTTCACTTCAATTTCTAGACATTTAACAACTCAATTGTACTGGCAAATATCTGACTTTACAAACAATGTAGTCTGACTGATTTTGACTCAGCATACAATTAACAATGTACCAAATCATCAGCATTTCCACGTCCACTTTGTCTAAAATGCAATTGATCAGATAAAAACTGCAAAATTGAAGTTTTTGTGGTAACGTGTGAAAGTGCTAGAGTAACAAAAGGAGAACTATTTTTAACTATATTTAGACTTTAAAGATATACTGAAAGAATACAAATAGAGAAACCTGATGAAACTCCATCTATAGCTTACAGATAGAGGGCAATCACTTTGAACTCAAACCAGTTGTTGATGTAAACACACACTCATAGTAATAATCCAAAACAACTTAAGTCAAAGCAACTGAATATGTTTTTTGATTATGAATTATCGTCACAATCTGTTTGTTGAGCGATGTAAGGTCTGTCAAAGCGAGAAATAAAAACTCCGCCCTCCAAGAATGATAATAGGATAATATTAGTAAGGTAACCGACTTTATAGAATTCTTAAGCTGAAACACATCCGTTGCAAAAACGACAACGGCCGTTGATGAAGACAAATTCATAGCGGAGGCTACGTATCGATTGAACTAAGTAGCGAGAGATGTTTCTATACTAGATGGAACAACAACCTGAAAAAGAAAGTCAGACCGAGACAATTAAAGATCGGTACGATTTGTAAAGGCCTCTGTGGCTGAAGTTCTGTCCAACAGTAAACATCAACAAGCTTATTACTATGAAATGAACACTAGAAAAAATGAACCACGGAAACCTACTAAGCAAGAAGAAACACAATCATTCGAACACTCAAAACTTTTCCATGCCAACGCACACAATCGGCTCTGTAATTTCGTATGACTTCTTGAAACTCGGTCCTTAGCTTTCCAATGCCTGGTACTACGGAAGAAAACTAATGAGAGAGAGCTTTTCTTTATTTTCAGAAAATCCTATTTAGTCAAAACTGTTTGGTAAAATTACTGACTTTTGCTGTTACAGCACACATGACCTGAGTTCGTGATGAAGAGACCATACGAAATACGACATTCATTGACGTAGTGTCACGGTATAAGCAACCGCTACGACGTCTATTGACGTAGTTTCCACGAACGTCTTAACTATTACAGTAATTATTATTTAACTAAATGAACGACTTTCCATCATTCTTACTGTTTAAAAATGTACTTGCAACACCTACAATTCTATAAGCAGCATGTATCGTCGATCAAAACCCTTTACTCTGAGAAGTTGGATCCTGATTTGTTGTCACGAGCTCGGTGGGAATTGCACTAAACTTGCCTTTGTAAAGTCAGTGGAAGACCCGTCACTACCGTCTAAGTTTTGTCTCTAATATAAACTTCTAGTTCTGCAGCAGTGGTTAAATAGTAGTTCATTAGTTTCTTAAGGTATGTTCAAGTGGATGAAAAAATTATTCCTTATATTTGTGTTGACTACTTTGTCGTCTTCCGTCGGTTTTCTTTCCTCCATGGTACCCACGCTCTCGATAAGAGTGAAACCAAATAAGTTTATAAATTAAATCGAGAAGTTTCTGTGTCGCGGAATCAAACGCCCCTTGTGTTCGGATTTTATATGGATATAGCTTTGGAACGTTTTGGAGATCCGCAGTAAGTTGTGGTGAACCATTGACAATATCTTAGACTCATTGAGCAATTGTCTCAGAAACTGTTTCTATCGTAATATCATGTTGATAATATGAGTTGGAATCGGAAAGTGCTAAAACATCTAGTTAATCAGTTAATCTAGGTAATCATCTGCAGTGCGAAAAAGTGTAAAAACGAGAGAATGTGTATTATTAATTTGTGATCAGATTCCACGGAACCACGTATTAAATTCAAGATCGGTCTATGTCCGTCTTGTCCAATGCACAATCAAAGCATATTCACAGCTCGGAGTCTAGGGGACGACTGGAGTTCCAAATCTAGTTGCAAGTCGATTCACAAGCTCCCAAGTTTGTTCCCGAGTCACAGTTCCGGTTGACACGTTCTAACTCAATAACACTTGTCGTAATATGTTATGTGAACTCTAGTAACAAGGCTACGGTTCTGCCTTCTTGATTTCTTCGTTTGTTTACCACTATTTTCCCTCATTTTTAGTCATTATATTTATAAATCCAAGTTCTATATAAGAAATTGTTGCGTGAAAGAACTGCATAGTATTGATTTATACTCTTAGATATTGACTTTTAACAATGGGTAAACCTATATAATAAAATCCATTTCTCCATCACTTCATAGACTTAGTATGCCTCAAATATCAGGGACCATGGATAAAACTCACGTTCTTTCGAGTTCGCCACTAATAAATACCATGCGTAATAGTTTCCTAAAAGAAACGGACATAATTTCAGTTTCATTATCTCCATAAGTTTTAAGATACTCTTAGCTTTGAGTTTCATGAACTAGATAACTCTAGTTACTAATAGGGTCTCTGTATAAATTAATTATTAAATTGAAAATTAATTAGGTAGCACGATCAACACCGCGAGTCAGAGTAACATTAGAACTGGTAAAGCAATTATAGTAACATTATATTCAAAGACACTATAGTATTTAGAGTTCGCTAATTCATGCAACACAAAGCTTAGAGCTTAAAACTTATCAAGAGCTGTTCGGATTTGGCTCAAGCCTTGGATCACCTCGACACACCTTAAACTACTGCCCGAAATACACGACTGGCACTTTGCCAACACCCAATTTCCAATTTCTATTAAACCTGCCTACATCTGCGATGTTCTACCGATACACCCTTGAAACAAACATTCCTGTACACAAACGGTACTGAACGTTACACCCACGTTTACACATTATAATAACGAAGGCCCTACCATCGGTTTTAAAATCCCAATACACATAATAAAGTAGATTAACGGCTTTTCCAATCGCTATTAAAAATCTGCATAAGATTAATCTTATGCAGATTTTTAACTAAACTTAAGTTTAGCAGTAAAAGATAACATTGTAAAAGAACCAATACGAAATACTTTAAAAGAAGGAAGTGACATGACATTCTTTAAATTGGTTACTATATATTATTACGATACAAAACATATGAAATTGTCTCGTTATTAAACTATTGCGGTAAAAGCTGTGGCCGTGGAAATTAAATGTGAAAATAGGATGTGAAATATGAAAACAATACAAACCTACAGATTTTGTTTAGATAGTTATCTACTTTATTTATGATGAAAGGAAACACAACAGCAATAAAACAATAAAATAGCAACGTCTTCATTTAAACAATGAAATCATGACATCGAAAATCACTTCCTTAGTAGCAGCAAAGTAAACCTGCGTAAACTAAACATCGATACATATTATTAAGACTCACTGATTGAATCGGTTGGGGGCCTCCTATCCGAAATTTGCCCTCTCGCAGTCACTTTACATAAAATTTGCATTATCGATCTCTTTACCCGAGTGTTAGGCAACTTTCAAAGAGATTATATGGGGCTTTCAGATACTTACGGCGTTACAGCCAAATAAATTCAACGTCATCAAAATATTTGGGTAAGGTATTTTTTCGGGTCAATTTTATGATCTCCGTTTCTGATTTTATGGGTGTTTGTGGCGTCGTATTTTTTGTGTGAAGCTTTTCTTTGATTTGGCTACCAAATTGGTGTTGCAAGTGTTCTTGTTTTCTATTTCAAAGAACATCTGTCAATGAACTGATCTCTTCTATTCTTAATTTCATACATTGGAGGGTTAGATTGCCACCAGTATCTATTTATTAGGAAAATATATTTTCTTTATCTATTATCGCGTAAATATTCATTCAGTAAATGGCAACACTAGTTATTACATTACTAACATTTTGAACTACATTACTTTAATGTACTTGCTGTAAAACTGACTTTAATGCCTATATTTCATGTCACGTGGTACACTCGTAATCTTTATGACCTAAGCGGCCGTAGGATTAGTCGAGAATTTATAGCACCTGGAACGGTTCCCAGCATTGTTCTGTTGCTGAGCTTAACAGCTCCTAAACTAGGATTATATTGTGACTAACGGTAGTCAACATGCTTACTTTATTGAGCTGATGTGGGGAAATTTTCGATAGTTTACCCGGTTAGAGGGTCTCTACTTTGTATTTGTGTACAAGTAATTGGATGATGCAGAATACTAGTTTACTATTCCACTATAAGTGTGCAAGAAATACAAGGAACGATTTTGGTAAAATATAATTCAGCACAGCTAGAACAATAACTTGAATCTCGTAATTATTTTATCTTTGATATTTCTGGTTAAATTAATGAAAACAGATTGTAGCGTTTGCCCATTGGTTTCCATATCTCTTGAGATTTAATGTATTAAAATGTTTACCATTATCTCCTAGCCAGTACTTAAGTTTTTATCGGCGATTAATCATATATTTCTAAATACAACTGCAAGAGAGTAGGGTCAGTAATCGAATTGATTAATGTGTCAGTGTATAGACTGGAGCTTTTGCGAAAGAGGCCTTTTTTAGCAACGTTACCTTATGTGTCTTAATCATTGTTTCCAGGTAGATTACTGCTATAATAGGAAGCCATACTCGTATCTATAGAAGTGGAAACATCGCTGGATTTGTATTATGATGTCGTTTTATGAAAATGAATTTTTTCGTTAGCTTGTCTTCATCCGTTATTGGATACTACTGGCAGTGCAAATGGTGCGGTCGTAGGAGGGGGGAGATTTGCAACGACAGATCATCTGCGTAAAAAATACAACACAAGCCCTTTTCCGCGAAAGTAACGAGTAGAGTAGCACAAAACTAGCATCTGCTAATGGAGAGAGAGGGGTGAGGGAGCACCACAATGAGATCTAAAAGCACCATAGTCCACTCCACTAGATCCTCCGTCTTCCTCATCTAACCGCAACCTAAATGAGCTTAGTCTTTCATGAAACACTCTTAACGCGAATACCCATAGATGACCGTCAACCTACTAATCCTAATAGGATATCCCAAACTATATTACGGGGGCCACTTTCATCCCCTGTTAATTAACTTACCATCCCCAGAAATCCTTTGGTATTTCCAACCCAGAATCGCACAATCGCTGTCTCTATTCATAAAGAAATAGAGTCGATTTTATGAAGGATTTTGCTAAATGGCGTTCGGATAACAGCAATTACAGGAAGAACTATCTACATATTATTATGGGGAAAGTAATATAAATCTTGTATTACTGGACAGGTATTCTTGTAATGAACTTTGTGGGATAAATGCTGAACGAATGTGTGATGTTTTCCTAACATTTCAAACACTCAATTACAATTTGCACAAATCCAAGACATGTTATTAACATATGCAGAAATAACACAAAAGCAATTTTACTTATAAATGGTGGTTGCTAATAAAAATTAGCTGATGGATAGATAGATGGATTATGGAATAAATAGTTAATTCATATCACAACAATGAAAAATACCTTCTTTTATACATAAAAAATACCTTCTTTTATACATAAGTATATAATACGAAAAAGATCCATAAACGAAAATTTGATTCTTAAAACCATAATATGTATATTTACAAAACAAAATGCAGAAATAAAAATGATTTGTTTAATATAATATATTTGTTTCATACGCACGCTGCCGATAGAATATGATTGATTAATTACAGTTTTGACTCATCACAGCATTCATTTGTCTAAGTTTCAAATAAAAGATATTATTATATTAAGATATTTTTCATATTCACTAAAATATAGAAGCTGAATTAATATAAAATGAAAAATAAGGTATTATCTATATCTGTAAACCTTGTTAACAAACTTGGGGGAATGTAGGTTTGTTAAAAAAAACATCCTTACGCAGGAGAGAACAAGTTCGCAGAAACATAAAATGCTCCATAAAATGAAAATACCAACGCCCAAGTGTCTAATACAAGAAACAAATAACTTGTGAAAGAATAACACGTGAGCGAAACTAAATTCTCAACATCTGCTGGCCGTCGAGAAAAGCTCTAACACAGATGCAGTGAAGGTGTCTAGAAGTAACAGTAGGTAGTGACATGCGTGTGCCCTGTGTGCTGGGGCGAAGAATGCAGCCACGGTATCCCCTGCCTGTCGTAAAAAGCGACTAAGAGCGATCATCGGGGGCGCGAGTGCCTGGAGCGGGGGCTCTGTGCACTCTTCCATGCGTCCCCGGGGAGGGCACCAGCAAGGGGGTGGCCTCGTTTGCTGCTGCATGCACCTAGGGGTGTTAAGGGGTAGCTTAATCTCCCCCGAGATGGGCCGCCGAGAGAGCGTGCGGCGAGGCTGGTGAGAGGGGCACCGGGAGCATGTGCCTTCGGTGGTCCCGGAGTCCCTCGAACTGTGCCGGAGACGGCCACCGCGGGGTTTTAGTCGGTTAGAGCCCGACACAATTCACCCGTCCCCCCGAGGCGAGTGTTTAGGCGTGGCATTTCCCCGCGTCAAAAAAAAGGTAGTGATATGCGTATGTAGTAGACATCCTTTTACATCCTCTCTGTCATCAAATAACTGGCTTCTTGTTCTAAGGTTAAGCCAACATGATCCGAACAGTCTTCTTCCATGCCGGTCAGTCCAGCGCTCTGTCTTTGGCTGCCTACAACAAGAGATAAAGATACTGAACGTTCATATCCTCAATGTAATAACGCACTTTTAGTATTTGAATTATTGCACTAGATTTAGACATACAGTCATTTTCTTCGCCTGCAATAACTGGTTCATAATTACCAACAGGTTCTTCCCTTAAAATAAATCTGGCTACCAGTAGGCAAAATTGTTTGCTATCCTATGCGAATGTCCAATGTCACTTTTTCAGGGGTCTTGCCATCCAGGATCACATACCAGTTTACAATAGTTTAAAGCATGCTAATGCTAGGCCGTGTGGTTTCCGGTAGAGTAGAATAGGACCACTCCAATTCTTCCCGTGGATGTCGTACAAGGCGACTGATGGAATACATTATAAAACATCAATCAGGCCTCCCCAACCCGTCTGGCCTGCGTGTAGGCCAAATCCTCCTTCTATCTCCGGCAGATGAGAGAGGGTTGTGCTCCTGCAGTGGAGACAAAAATAACCTGATGATGAATGCTAGGCAGATTTAGGTTCATTTCCTGACAAGCAATGTTTGTATCCATTTCTATCCATCTATACCAGCCCTTAGACGTCCACTACTGGACATAGGTCTGCCCCAATGAGCGCCATCTTAGCCGATCTACATTCTACATTGATTTTGGTTCTGATATCTCTTCCAGGTCCATCTTATAGCTGTTTAGGAGGTATTGAAACGCTATAAATTAACCGCCTTATCTCGCTGACCATTCGCGGCACATGCTCTCGGATTACCTCCCCGGAATCTTATTTCTCTTTCCGTTCTGTTGCTGAAACTTGAAGTACTACAACTGTCGATTGAACTGAAGCTTGGAGCTATAAAGGTAAGTGGGAGAGATTTAGGGCACATTCGTGTTTTAGGTTTATTTTAGTTGTCTGTGATAAAATCTACCAGTGGGTAGTGAGTCGATGAGTTTGTATTAATTACACAAACCTAATAAATATAAACGTATACTTCGTATGTCTTTACTTTGAAGATATTTACAACAACAAAAATTGGGGGGTCTAAGGATGAGTAATAGACATTTCAATCATTTTTGAAATTTTTGTCTGTTTATCTGTTTGTTTGTGCACGCATCAGTTAAAAACTACTGAACCGATTTTAATGGACTTTCCATAGAAACATAGGGCTTAACTCAGAGTAACATATAGACTATACTGCATCGCAATCGGCAAACTCAATCAAAAGTTATTTCCATTTTTAGTTTTCAAATACATTAGTAGGTAAGGTTAGTATGCAAGGTTAGGGAGCGGGAGCGGGAAAGGGAACGGTAGCGGGAGTGAGAACGGGAGCGGATTCTGTAGTCCACGCGAGCGTAGCGGCGGGCACAGCTAGTAATATAATAATTATATATCGCGACATAATTAAGAAGTCATAGAAAGAATAGGGTGGAATGTTGTATGGCAGTATAATTTTGATAAATAATGTATATCTTGAGCTACTTCAGTATCAAATCTGAAAGAGTACAAAATAGTACATATTCCGTACTAAAACCTGCCTGCGTCAGATTACTGATGTGCCATCCCTCTGATGTGCTATGTACAAGAACGTGTGGCACCACAAGCCTCCCGCAAGAAAAGATGAAGGCCTATCGTCCATTATACTCACAGAAATCCTATCATGATACAGCGGTTATAGCCACTTCTTTACTTCAGTCCCACGCGTGCCGATTTTCGGACACAGCGCGCCTCTACCGCGTACAATTTATGCCTGCCTTTCACGTTTCCAGTGAGGAGAAACCGTTACGCAGTTAGAAATCGCGCAATATGGCAATTTAGCTGATTTTTTGTAAATGTTTACCCGACCGACCTTGACTCGGCTCGAAACGAGTAAGCGTTTTATAGTTTTTGCAATATATTGCAGATCGTTGGGACGCATGTCGCGTCTACTTCACCATTCTATTTTTATAGGATTTCTATGACTACATGCATGCAACATTTTCGAGATGCGTGCTTAGAGCAAAGTATTATAACTATTACTATGTTAAGAAGCAACAACCAGATAGTTTAACGTCGCCAGCAAAACAGAACACGGCTGGCACTACGCACTTATGGGCTGCCGTGCCGCACGTACAAAGTTACTACCCCAGCGCCAACGATCTCTATGTACTACCAGATGGAGCGTTCCAAACAATCGCTCTGTTCCACGCAAGTAGCCACAACTCTTTCACATTCAAAATGAAACTTGTGCAGTTACTACGCAGAACATTTAATTATTACTAAATATTGACGCTACGATTAAATAATTTCAATATTTAGAAAATAATTAAGTGTTCTGCGTAGTAACTGCACAAGGTTCATTGTGAATGTGAAAAAGTTGTGGCTACTTGCGTGGAACAGAGCGATTGTATGGAACGCTCCATCTGGTAGTACATAGAGATCGTTGGCCAGCGCTCTATCGACCGACGCAGAGAAATCGACGCTATAAGTTAGAAACAAAACTTATGTTGGTATCTTTTTAAATAAAAGTGAATAATTAATCTTCTGGGTATATCAGCGCACTCCACCGTAGGCCTCATCGTCACATACCATCAGGTGAGATTGAGGTCAAGCGCAAACCCATCAACAATAAAAAAATAAGTAAGAACAAATACAGAAGCCCTAAGTCCCTAAATAAGCTTTCTCAATTTCTCATAAACACTACAAACTTCAATGCAAGCCAAATGGAATCCTATACGTTTGAAAGAAAGTCAGTGTTACGCTGGATCTCTAAATCACGCACCATTGACAGTCGTAACCGATCCAGTGGCAACCGTGGCCGCGCCGCGAACTTATATTCTTATTAGTGTCCGACCGAAACAGGATTTGTAGATGAAGCCGAAACCGAATCTTCGGCCTCGATCTCAGTTATGGGCGAAACCGAAATCGAACCTTATTTAGACATGTTAAAATTTCTATTGTATGCTGAAATCTAGTGTGTTTTACACAGTGGGCCTGATTCTGAAGACACACATTTAAAATTGAACAGCACTAAAATTGTTGCTATCCCTGTCACACAATATTATTAAGATAGGGTCGAAACTAATTTTAGTGCTGTCAAATTTTAAATGTGTCTTCAGAATCGAGTCCAATATATAGTTAATGCGTGTTAAATGAAATAATAATAAAAAAGATAACAGTTAAAGTATGTAATATAAATAAGATTTGTTTTGTTAAAAAAAAAGGTAGGTTGCGCTGATTAAGAAATTTAAATGATAAACGGGTACTTATAAACATTAACTATATGTAATATTGATTTAAAATGAACAAATATAATAAACAATGTTACTCTTGTAAGTAAACTCACACGAACTCACCTTAACAGAGCGCGACAATTCACAAACACTGAATTTCGGCTGATTAATTTCACTGAGTTTCGGCTGATTTTTGGTCGAAACCGAAACTATGGCCGAACCTCGATTTTTTGGCCGAAACTGAAAACGAATCTTCGGTCGGACACAAATTCTTATAGGTACCTAA
The DNA here is from genome assembly GCA_947086405.1 of Esperia sulphurella. Classification (NCBI taxonomy): domain Eukaryota; kingdom Metazoa; phylum Arthropoda; class Insecta; order Lepidoptera; family Oecophoridae; genus Esperia; species Esperia sulphurella. The sequence goes on from OX352261.1 coordinate 16,806,057, forward strand.
ATTGCGGAGTAAAACAGGCTTGCAGAGGTCTTTTTTTTCGGAGGGCTTCTATACATAGAAATATGTTCGTTCTTCTATAAAATACCAATATAATAAAGTAGGTACGAGGTTAAATATTGACAACTAACAAATTTCGGATCGGAGAGGTGTTGGCTATGCAAATTATGTTTACTCGGGAAATGTCGTCAAGTCAGCGCCGAAGCGTCAACATTCCAGCGAATTTCGGGGCCCCGGACAAAATGCCTCTGGAATAAATTTCCAACGAGAAATGAAAATTGACAACGATTGTTATTTTTACTCAGGGACGACTGAGTGTTGATATTCAGCTCTAAGACTTAGTCAGTGTCGCCTGTTGAGAATTTGTGTAGTTGTACCTGAATTTGAGGGTCTGTAATTCAATTGTGAGAGACGGTCAGCGTCTGCAACAATCTTTGGTGCATATCTATCCTTATTGGCTGCATCATATCAGCTTTTCGCCATCCAGTGCTAGATGTAAACCTTCTCCAATGCGCGTCACCAAATCCTGTCTATTAGATCATCTTTCCATCTGGTGGCGCCCACGGTGCGTTTAGCGTCCGCAGTCTCCACTCCAAAATTCATCTACCCCAACGGCTATCAGTTATGTGACAGTTATGGACCGATAGATGCAGCTTGATATCTAAAGGCTATGTCTGTAACCGTCGGATCTCCTCATGGCGTTGAATGTATGCCAAAAGAGGGTTATGCCACGAAGACTCCTGATTTTGGTTTTAAATATTAACATTTTGGATATTTAACCTATGCCATTAGAACTATAGTTTATTGAACCACATTATTGGTATTGATTTCTATTTGATTTCTTAACAAGAAAAAAAAGTTAGTTTCGTTCTAAGCTAAATAATGGAGTATATTAGAGGTTATCTCAACACCCCGATTCTTAAAACGGCTCACCAAAGGAATATACTCCAATATTGTTTCTAAAATCTTCAGAAAAGGCAACAGTGTCAATGTTAATCCCAAAATTGTTTCGAATTAAGTCATAAAAATGTATGAGATTTATAGGGTTATTACCATAGGCCATCGTTGACGCGACGTCTTAAAGGGTCGCGTCTTGCGATCCATCGGACATGTTTCGAATAGAAATCAAGAGATTTTTGTATTTAATATTTGAGGAGACGTTAAATAAACATTGGCTATTGATCTTGTGTTAACGATATTTTGAGTTATCGTTGTAAAAGAATAGCAATTTGGTTTCCAATGAATTTCTTTCAAGACAAGTTCTTCTGATTATGTAACAACCTGTATTATTAACGATGTCAAAGAAAATAGATATCTTTTACAATCGTGACGTCTCAAATAATTCTATGGATATGAAAATATAGTATTAAAAACTACAACCCCTTTGAGAGCATATGACAATCCTTGCAACAAACGTAAATAATCAGAGCCATGGTAGCCGGTTGGTTGTGCACTCGCCTCACATTCATGAGGTCGTGGGTTCAAACCCCGCCCGTACCAATGAGTTTTACGAAACTTAAGTACGATTTATTTATAATACCACAGGCTTTTCGGTGAAGGAAACACCGCACACACACGCTTGGCACCGTTGGTGGTCAGGGGTTTGGCACAAAAGATCCTGAAGGGTCGAAGTGTCGCCAGGTCTTCCTGGCCCCCTAAGAAGATAAGATAAGAACGTAAATAATAGGTAACTACAGATTTAAGGAGGATACTAGCGCAGGTATAAAACTTATCTTATTTGTAACCTTTTTTCTTTAGCAAATTTCTAAAAAGGGTTAGACTGGCTCATCGTTTCCCAAATGCTATTGATTTAGGCTCACGTTATTGGTATACCTCTATGTTAACACATGAAAATGATAATGGTATTGAAACTAGTGTCAGCAGAACCTTTATTTTGCGATGGGTCAGAGTGTGCTTCTGAATACTAAGTCTTTGATCAGTAAGTACCCTACTCTTTGCCACTGAATACCAAAATGGTGAATCTTTTTTTATCTTGGGGAAATGCGATACGCATACTTACTCGCCTCGGAAGAGATGAGTAGGTTATGTCGAAACTTGCACCGAATATAACCCCACGGTGAACCTCTCTAACTCACATCGAGGACCCCGGGAGATTGCTGTGGGCATGCGTCCGGTGCGCTCTAGTGTGCTGCGCCGATCGCTCTCGGCCTCCCCTTGTATCCTCGGGGTGCATTTCCCGTCCCCCCTTTTAGTCAGGTAATACTGCAGCTATGGAAAAACGTCGCTGTATTCCTGGCCTTTCTCCAACCTCTTCTACAACCTCTATAAACTTCATTTTTATATCTTTTTTATTCTCAACTTAAAAAATAAAACTTTCAGATATTATAATCATCAGGTTATTTTTGTCTCCACTGCAAAAACACCACCCTCTCTCATCTGCCGGAGACAGACGGAGGATTTGGCTTACACTCCCCGCGCTGGTCAGACGGGTTGGGGAGGCTTGATTGATGTTTTATAATGTATTCCCTTAGTCGCCTTGTACGACATCCACGGGTAGAATTAGAGTGGTCCTATTCTACTCTACCGGAAACCACACGGCAAATATTATAATATTTTATTGCAATTTTCAGTTCTTCTTTATATTTACGTCTTCTAAGTGAGATTGTCTCTCGACATAGGTCTATAGCTTTCTATTTGTCTTTAGTCTCTGGTAAGCTATTTCCATTCGTATTAGAAGTATCTTCTCGTATTATTATGTTCTACCCTCTTTTTATTTTGCTTCTCATTCATCTACTCTTAACTCTAGCCATATACATATTTCTAAGAAAACTTACATGCTACCATAAGCAGGTTTGCCTCATTCCGCTCTTTAGTTATAGAATATACCTAGGCAAATCGTGTACCAATATGGCGTGATTTAGGGGTTCAGCGTATTGTAAACTTTACTCGCTTTTATCGTTAGACGCCATAACGCGCAAACGTAGACAAAGCGCAGCCAGCGCCTGGTGGTGTATTTTACAAATATTCTTCGATCTGTCTAGTTATATCTTGATATGCCTAAGTGAGTAGCAAGGCAGATCGTCGAACGTTTGTCTTCGATCGATATGCAAGGTTGTAAACCAGCCTTTTTACGATAAGCCTAAGCGTTAGTCGGGCACATCATGTAAAGGCAGCAGATCACGATGTGGCTAGGCGCATCATGATCTGCCTGATTTTAATATCAGCCTGCGAAATATATACGACTTTCTTCCATTCGAGTAAACTTCTATTTGTGAAGCTTATGAGAAGATTTTTGAAGATTCAACGTTTATTAGAAATTGAACCAGCATTGTGCCTTCTGTGATGTACTATTACTGTGCTAATTGGATCCAATTACTGCCTGAATTATATCATGATCTGCATCCACTTCGTTTTAAACTGCAGTCAGAAATGCTAAAGTACTGAATTAGTGGAGGTATAACAGACATAAAAGCTTTTAATATGATCCCACTATTCCGAGCCTAAATTCAATCTAGCCATCATAACGTAGGAGAAATTGTGCAGCTTTTAGCTGCCGAACTAAATTTACTGCTGTGGGGAAACTAATAGTGGGCAAACTTGCAGGACTAACTTTACTCCACTTCCCGACTGCCGATGGTCAGTGCTGTTAAAATTCGACTATCAGATATTGTGCAGTGAAATAGAACTGTATTGTTATGAATATAAAGTGCTTTGTAAGAGTACTTTACTTTTTCACCATGATTAGCGATAGATAAAATTCTATTTATTTATTTTAGCCTCGAGTCGAAGTCCTCGAGTTCGTCTCGGCAGTGCGTAAAATAGATACAATTAGTGTACTATTATTCACAACAACCTTTAAGCGATAAGGTATCTTTCTTTTGTGAAAATCTATTTCCATTTTTTTTTAAATACCAAGCCATAAGAAAACTACAGAATCCCATTCCCACTCCCGCTCCCGCTCTCGCTCCCGCTTCCGCTCCCACTGGGTTCACGCGAGAAGAGCCGCGGGCACAGCTAGTCTGCAATATATTGCATACTAACCTTACCCACTAATGTATTTGAAAACTAAAAATGCCTATAACTTTTGATTAAGTTAGCCGATTGCGATGAAATAAAAACTAAATGTTAAGTTAAGTTAAGCATCATGTTTCTTTGAAAAGACCGTCAAAATCCGTTTAGTAGTTTTTAAGTGATGCGTGCACAAACTCACAGAAAAACAGACACACAGACAAAAATTTATGTTGCTTATCCTTAGATCCCCCAATTTCTTGTTTCAATTATCTTCAATGTACAGACACGCGATATTTACGATTTTATTTATTAGATGACAATAATAATAATCGACACTTGATTCTCATATTGGTAATCATTTAGTTTTGGGAGTATTCTGTGAAATCCAAACTACAACCGTTTTAAAATGTTCTACATTTTGTGTTTTGGAAACCTAATCCTTGTTTGTCATCATCATCAGCCGTAATACGTCCACTGCTGAGCATAAGTCTCTCCAATAGAATGTCACTTTTGGTGGGCAGTCCATTGGGGGATTTGCCATAATCACCACGCTTGGCAGGCGGACTGTTGATCGCAGAAATGATCTTAATGTGTACACAGGAGAGCGCTGCTAACCGACCCTGGTTGACACCCGAAGATAAGGGGTGGCTCTATCCTAAGCCGGGAACCACACGGAAATCTCTGTTTATGGCATAATTGTTAGATATGAATTATGATACAATAATTATCAAGTTTTATTACAATGCGTGCGCGCAAAAAAAAAACACAGAGTATCAATGGCTTCTGTCAAAAGCTTGAACTGTCACTGTCACGTTCCACAGATAGAACATAACTTATAGTATTACGGCGGTGTTGCCGTTATATAATAAAACTCAATTTTCTCGGTAAAAGTTAAATGGATTAGTGAGAAGGTTGCGCGGTGTGGCTATATCGTTTATTTTTTTGGGTTTATCGTTTATTTATTTATTTTATTTTAAATGGAAAGGCAGCTTAACCTGGTGCTTCCATACTTGATAATTTTCCAGTCTGTTCTTAAACATGTTTACTGATGTGGCAGTTACGACAGATTCTGGCAACTTGTTCCTTATAGATACAACTCTGTTGCTTAAAAAAATTCTTTGAGGTTTCAGGTGAGCATTTGATCTTTGTAATCTCATAGTATGTCCTCTGAGTCGTTCAGTGGGGTTTGAGTTAAATATATTCTTTAACTTGAATGTTAAATCTTTATTAATCGAAGCGGTAGTCGATAAAAAAAATGACGTGTATAAATGTACCAAGTGTACTCATATGCAATAAATGATTTTGACTTTGACTTTGTGTGGCGTTCTCTCTTACCACCAAAAGAAACCTAGCTTAGTACTTGTAAATTATGCGGGTCGCATGTTCGAAGCTGCAGTTTCCGACTCCAGCAGGCGTTTGCGCGTAATTAATTGCCAGTCCAACGTCCTTGTTGTTTATCGTTGTTGTTGAAAGTTGGTAACACTGACTATGAGTTACACACGAGACCGACTTTATGTAGCCCTCTCGTTCTCTCCCTATTGTTAAATAGAGATAGACCCATAGATTTAAGTATATTCAGACTCTTTTACTGTTACAGCAGTCCACTTATGGAATTGTCTTCCAAGTGAGATTCGTCAATCAAAATCATTGTTTAAAGCATTTTCTCTCACAATAGTTGTGCCCAATTTTGTAATTTTATATCACTTGCGGTATATTACAGACTATGTATGTATGCTATTTAAGTATATATGTATGTAGTATATATTATAAGCATAATCAAGCATATTTATAATGGAAATTTAATTGGACAATATTTTTAAAAATATATATTTATTTTCTTTTACCTGTAATACTCTGTCGCTATGTCTTTCTTATTGTCCTTCTGAAAGGTTGCCCGGAAGAGATCGCTTTAAGCGATAAGGCCGCCTTCGTGCACTTTCCAAAAATGTGTACCTATTATTATTGTTATTCTTAATTTGTGTGCAATAAAGTGTTTATCTATCTACATATCTATAGACCTCTTGCTATAGCTAGTTTTTTAAATTATCCTTGGTCTTGGCAGTGGCTTTATGACATCCGAGTTGCGAAGTGATAATTTTTTTAAGTAGGTATTTTATGAAATAGCAATGGACCCTATACGGTGGACACAGACGCCCGACTCTCCTTGCAAGCGAAGAGATTTAAATACCTACTATTACTATAGACGCACCGGCCTGTCCGTTTGTGTGTGTGCGTGAATTATAGTAGGGCTACTGCACCCGGCGCGCAAGCATAGTCGATGAACAGAGGAACAACTTTATTCGTCAACAACATTACATATATCTTTATAACTTACAGCGCGCTGCCATAGTAACTTTGTATAAAATAGAGCTGGCAGTACGCGCGACTGGGCTGCCGCCGTCTGCCAGCACCGAGAGATCTACGCTATAAGTTAGAAAGAGAAGCACTTATGTTACGACGTATAATGTGGTCCCTCTCTCGATCGACTTGAACATCCCTACAATAATTCACGCATACACACTCACGTATACGGATAGGCCGGTGTTCGCTTGTATGATCGTCGTCCCATATATAAACGAGCCTGATTATCCACACGACTCCATTAAGTATCCAATACAAATTACATTTTGAGCAAACTGTTCGCAACTAACTGGGAGTTCTAGCGCCGCCGCAGTCTTAGAATGGAGCCGGGCATCGGACCATGAAATCAAATTAGCTGTAACCGATAGCGAAGCGAAGGTAGGTACTTATTGAGATTTCACATTATTAGCGATCGTTGGAGGACGTTAGCTCTAGAAGCTCTAGTTAGATTCATTGGTGTATAACATTTTAGTTGAATTTGACTGTGTATTTGTCGAAGTACTTAAAGTAAGTTTGATATAAGTAACGATAACGATCGAAACTTTAGTCGAAACTATTCTTTTTAGGGTCCTGTAGGATCTTATGTATGTACTAAACAAAAGAACAACGATCTCTATGTACTACTAGATGGAGCGTTCCAAACAATCGCTCTGTTCCACGCATGTAGCCACAACTATTTCACATTCACAATGAAACTTGTGCAGTTACTACGCAGAACATTTAATTATTACTAAATATTGATGCTACGGTTAAATAATGTCAATATTTAGTAAATAATTAAATGTTCTGAGTAGTAACTGCACAAGTTTCAAAGTGAATATGAAAGAGTTGTGGCTACTTGCGTGAAACAGAGCGATTGTTTGGAACGCTCCATCTAGTAGTACATAGAGATCGTTGCAAAAGAATAAAGTTACGTACAAAGGCGGATCTTAACCTAGCTTGGACTCCTAATGAATATAGATAATTCCTTATGAAGGGTTTGTTATTTTACTGACATACCTAATTATAACATGCACGTGTGGTTCAATAGGGCGACCCCCAATCATTCAGTTGGGTGTCGTCAAGGCGACTGAGGGATTGCATCAGGGAAGTGTAGCAGCGTTATCCAGTGCATATGAAAATCATTACTGCGTACACCAATCCGCCTGGAAAGCGTGGTGATTATGTTAAATCCCATAATGGACAGCCTACCAAAAGTGGCATTTTAATGGGGAGGCCTATATTCCGGTCCGTATTAGAAGGACAATCTAGTAAAGGCCCTTGTGGTATAAACGACGTAAAAGTAAAATGACCTACTAATAAAACGTCTGAAATTTAAAATCGTCATACTAGTAGAACGTCTCAAATTAATAAACGGCATGTTGGGCAAAAAGACTTTCCTATGCTATAATCAGCCTGGACGCATTTCGACTGATGATGAAAAGCTAGTGACTTCGATGAAATTTTATATATGTCGGATAGTCATCAAGTCATTATCACCATGGGTACTACTACGACAAGCAAGCAATATCTGCAGATAGCTTCAGAGAGCTTTGGCAGAGTCTCTGGCAAGCGGCTAGTGAGAAACATCCCCACAAGTGTGGAGAGCGAGCTTGAGATAGTCGCGTCGTACCTTAGAACTGCCCCTACGTTTCGATAGTGCCCATGAACTATTTTAAATATTTGTTAAGTAATTTAATTAGTGATCACGTTACATGCGTAGATACATTTGCGCCGTCCCACCTTCCATGTACTTCCGTGAGAGCTGACGCAGCTGCTTCCAACGCGAAGAATCTCAAGCGTCGCACATATGAGTGCCTCAGTGGAGACCTCATCTTTGAGGCATTTGGGGTCGAGCCAGGGCGCGTGGGTTCCGGTGCCCACTACCTTTTCAGGGACATCTCGAAAAGACTCGTGGAGAATATCCGGGACCCCAGAGCGGGCGGCTACTTTGCCCAGCGCGTAAGCCTCGCAATACAGCGAGGCAATACCGCCAGTCTCCTGGGTACTCTGCCAGCAGGGGACGAACTGGGGTCAGTTTTTTATTTGTAGTGTATAATAGTTAGGTTTTGTTTTATATTTTTATTTATTTATAAACAGTAATGTTTAGGTTATATTATGTTGTTTCACAAAAAAAAATTTAAGAAATAAAAACAATTAGTGATCTGATAACAAAGAAACAGAATTAATATATTACCTAGTTTAGTCATAAGATATTGTGAACAACAGACATTAATTGATGTTGTAAAATAAAAGTATAAGTGGTATTACTGAAGATGATGGACAATAATGATTATCGGCCTCCTGTACCGAGTACATACTTTTATACCTTACTCAGCAAAAACAAAATTATCTCTTTCTCAGAATCCTTTAACTTCATAAGCAGCTCAAACCTTCTTCACAAAAGTATACCAATTTGTTCTTCCTTCCATCTGGGCCCATAACCTAGCAAACGTATACGTAACTTCATGAAACGCTAGCGATAAATCGTAAGGAGTCCGCTCACGTCCCGCGACGTCGAAGCCTGTCTCCGAGGAGATCGTCGTAAAATTATTACTACCGGCTGTCAACGATGATACGGAGACCTGCGTCGGCAAATATAGTAAAAAGTGTACCTAATGTACAATTTGTTTTCAGTAAAAAAAATCTCAAGAACTTCGCTTTGCTAAGTATTGTTCTGATTGTCGAAAATCAAAAGAAGAGACACCCCAAGTAGCATTTTACTCCATTTAAGAGTACACATTTAGTTCCAATGTGAACTTAAAGCATTATTACAGTTCACTCGTGATGTATAAGCTGCATTATTGCGATTAACACCACCTATACCTGTCTAAGGGACTTATAGGAGTGTAGAGTTATACTTTTATACGGTTGTTGGTGTTATAATACTCTAACAACTGTCCATTAGTCAGCCGTCTGACTAAGAGCCGTATAGCAGGGTAGAGATACGGCAATCGCTGTTTAACGGTCTACTTGTACGATGTTATACAGCTAGCATATTAATAGAACACACGTGGTCATTTATACAGCCAAAGGCTGTTATTTTTACTTGTTTTAGACTGTTATACAGCTAGTAGCTGTAGTAGGAGTTGTTTGTGGTCGGTCAAGTTGACGTGTATTGTGTTTATTACGTCGCGTGCAAAAATTTGTGAAAATGAATAAAAAATCTTGGAAAATAAGAGCGAGAACCGGTGGAATAAGAAGAAAAATTGCAAAAGAATATTCGCAAATTCGTCCCTCTTTATCTAGTTTGTTTACATTCTTTTAAATACCTCCTTGAACAACGTAGTGTCTTTGTAAGTGTAAATACTCTGACACCAAACTGTGTGGCTCACACGAAAACAAAAAGTGTTTTTTGTTAGTTTGTTACAAAATTTGTAGTTTAGGTATTCATACTTGACTTAGTACCTGGGCTAGGCGATTTAACGGACAATAATTATTATTGCGGATCTCTAAAATTTCAGTATGAAATAATAAAAGAATAAAACGATGATCACAATTGACCTGAATTACATCTTAAAGCTGTACATAAGTTCACATTAGAATACATTTATAGACATTGGTTCTGTAGTGGTACAAATGTGGGACTTTATATAGCCAACAGCATTCTAACAGAACACATGTGAACCTATATACGCTCTAGCCGTATTTCATTTCCACCATTTTGTTCACGTAACCTAAAATATTTACCATATAAATCTCCAAAATTATCATGCAGATTTATCACAAAATACGCAGATAGAGCGAACGAGTTTTGGTTTCATGTTTTAATTAATTACCGTAGTATAATTATAATGCCAATATAATATCAAAAACTGAAAATTGTAGATTTCCTCTCAGCCAGTTTTAAATATTTTAAAATGAATATCGCGTTTTTACAGAGGCGCGTGAATATTTTAGCTGTAAATATGTATACATTTCACGATAAAGTTGCATTCCCATGGCATTTAACATTATTAAGTATTTAAAACAGGTATACTTACCGCGTGTTATCATAAATTTTTATCCAATTGATATCCGCCGGAGTTAATGTTTCTGATGGCCGGGCGTACACACAAAACCAAACTAAATGAGGAAAATTAATAAATAAAAGAAATAATTTAGGACACACGTGAACTTTAGGTAGCACTGGAGTACTTTTGTGGGATTTTATAACTGTGAAGGCTGTGTATTTAGCCACTTGTTACTCTTTATTACGCTCATGGACGTTGTATGGTTCACATGTGTCCCATATAGCGCCGTAAGTCAGCCTTTAAGCCCGATGTTACTACTTAAACTGCTAATATAACGCTAATGTACAGCCATACTGAACTTAAGGCTGTCTAATTTGTGCCCAAACTGGTTCTATAAGAGCTGTATAGCAAGCTATACAGCTCTTATACAGCTGACTTACACAGCTTGTGGAGTACATGTGAACCACTATACATCTTATATAGAACCCCGAATGCCACTTGGGACAGATATCGCATTAGTTGGTACTCAATCAGCATTTGCTTTGATCCAGTTAAAAATCCAGTTAAGGCAAGAAAGGCAGTGCAGTCGCTGATACCATTATTGATAATGCTTCCCATCAACCATCTTGAACCTCACTACTCATAAAGAACGCAGAGAAAGAGGAGATATAATTGTGACCTTCCAGATTTACAACTCATACAACTTAAAGACAATATTGACTACTGAACTACTCAGAGGACATACGAGTGTGATTACAAAGATCCAATGCTTACCTGAACCCTTAAGGAAAGGTTTTAAAGTACAGGATTGTATCCAAATATAACAAGTTGCCTGAATCTGTTGTATCTACCATATCAGTAAACATGTTTAGAAACAGACTAGACAATTTCTTAAAAGAAAAAAACGAAGTCGACTTCTCATATGAAAGCAGCCTATAAGCTGCCTCTCCTATAAATAAATCAGAGTCTACATTAGGTTCGCAAATCACTAGTATTGTATTATATCGTTAGGACTGACGTCATTGTAGACAGTAGCTAGATAGATGGCCTATTTGCCTCAACAGTAAAAACAAGGTTCGACTCCAGTAAGTATAGAAACATTCTTTATTCCACATCATTACATACATCATCAGGTTATTTTGTCTCCACTGCAGGAGCACAACCCTCTCTCATCTGCCGGAGACAGACGGAGGATTTGGCCTACACTCCCCACGCTGGCCAGACGGGTTGGGGAGGCCTGATTGATGTTTTATAATGTATTCCCTTAGTCGCCTTGTACGACATCCACGGATTCCACTTTATTCCACACAAATTAGGAAATAACATACATGCATACATACATACATACATACATACATAATGCTCCCTGGTCCCACAGGGGTAGGCAGAGACGATGCATCGACACTTTGCGCGATCTAACATCGCGAAGCGACTTTCCTTCGTCCACTTTTCGCTCCGTGGTACCGCTTGGCGTGTGTGTTACGAACAACATTGCCGTTTTAAATTAATATAAAGCTTCTGATTGTCGACAATGAAAATCTATCATGTGGAGTGGTCAATGAATATCTAACTACAAGTGTGCTAAAACTGTGAATACCTCAACGGATAACCGTCTAAGCTCCCTTCATTTAAAATTTATACAATAGAAACCCTTGTACATACTTGTGGATCCTGTCCAGCGTCCTAAAGGTACTTACCCTTTTATCTGCAATGAATAGCCGCGATAGCAGAGCCTTTACCATTCATTGACGAAAACTCAATCAACATTTGGCTCAGAGTAATATTTTTTCAGTTTTACCCATTGGAGCGGAATTAATCAGTTTAAACAACCTTCCTATCCAATGCAGGTTAATTGAAATATGATGAATTTCGCCAGGCTTTTGTGTCGGATCGGATGGACGAACGATGTCATTTTAAAAATGATTTTTGGTTTCCGTTACGACAATAAAACATTGTTTGATTGAATGTTGTTCGCGTGACATCCGTTAATCGTTTAACATATCGTAAACTTACTGTTGCTATTAGTATGGTTTAGATCTCGGATTATCATCATCAGCCTGCAAGAATCCTTTGCTGGACCTCTGTCCAAGGGCCTCTCCCAATCAGATCCTTGGCTCTGCTTTTCCAGCCACTGCCAGCGGCCTTACGTAGATCGTCGCTACATCTAGCCAGGGGGCGTTCCACACTACGCTTGCCCAGTCGTGGTCACCACTCGGGAACTCGTTTACACCAAACGGTAATCGGTTCTCCGACAAGTGTGACAAGCCCACTGCCATTTCGGGTCCCATTTGCCCATCTAGATTGGAAATCAGGAAGCCAATTACAGACATGTTTTTGAACAAACAATGTAAAAGTTGTAGGTATCAGTCATTGCTGAACATAAGCCTCCCCAATAGAATGACACTTTTGGTGAGCTGTCCATTGGGGGATCTGCCATAATCACCACGCTTGGTAGGCGGATTGGTATTCGCACTAATGATCCCAATATACACAGGAAAACGCTGCTGCCAGTCCACGGTACAATCCCTTAGTCGCGTTGACGACACCCACGGGAAGATTGGGGGTGGCCCTAAGCCGGGTACCATACAGCGAAAGCCGACAAGTGCTTAGATTCATCATCATCAGGTTATTTTTGTCTCCACTGCAGGAGCACAACCCTCTCTCATCTGCCGGAGACAGACGGAGAATTTGGCCTACACTCCCCGCGCTGGCCAGACGGGCTGGGGAGGCCTGATTGATGTTTTATCATGTATTCCCTTAGTCGCCTTGTACGACATCCACGGGAAGAGTTGGAGTGGTCCTATTCTACTCTACCGGAAACCACACCGCCTGTCATCATGAAAGGTGGTAATCATTTATTTTCACTTTCAGTACATAAATAGGAAGTCTTATTGTCTGTTATAATATAATATTTGGACACAACAGTCCCAAATAGTGTTATTTCTATAAATGCCTAATGCAGACGCGTTATTTGTGTTATCCTTATCCCTTGAACAATGCCTTTCATCTCATATTGTGTTGTCCGCGGCTCTGGGTGATCTCGGAGAGTTGAGTGCGTATGGGAAGAAATTTAGTAAAGCATGTTCGTGGAGTGGTTTCTTTATATCAGTAGTAAAATGTAAAACCGTGTGCCGTGTGGTTTAGGTAGAGTAGAATAGGACCACTCCAACTCTTCCCGTGGATGTCGTACAAGGCGACTAAGGTAATACATTGTAAAACATCAATCAGGCCTCCCCAACCCGTCTGGCCAGCGCGGGGAGTGTAGGCCAAATCCTCCGTCTGTCTCCGGCAGATGAGAGAGGGTTGTGCTCCTGCAGTGGAGACAAAAATAACCTGATGATGATGATGAAAATGTAAAACGGTTATATAGCGTCATTTTATAAGACTTTTTGTCGTAAAGACTTTTTATTGTAAAATTACATTTTGTATGAAGAGTATTTTCTTGAAATTTGAAAAGAAAACCGTTAGAATCGTCCTTTTATTTTGCGATATCGGTGTTGATTTTCGATCAATTGGCGCTTTAGCGACCTTTCGACTATCGATTGGTATGAGGTGAAGTATTTAGGTAATTAAAATGAATAATTTAAATCAGTGTCAAAATCTACTTACTACTCAGATGACGAAATAAATACATTATTTGACGTTCCGCTTTACTTGTGAACCGATTTATCGAGATCCGACGAAGAACGAAGGTAACCCACATAGCTGAAAGGATTAGCAATCTGAAGTGGCAGTGGGCGGGCCACATCTGTTGCAGAACCGATGGCCGTTGGGGCAGACGAGTTCTGGAGTGGAGACCGCGGATCGGCACGCGCAGGGTGGGACGCCCCGCCGCCAGATGGATCGACGACCTGAAGAAGGTGGCCGGAAGCGGCTGGATGCGGAGGGCGGAGAACCGGGTGTGGTGGCGTTCATTGGGGAAACCCTATGTCCAACAGTGAACGTCTAAGGGCTGAGATGATGGTCGTTCTGCTGCAAATCCTGATAACCCCATCGCAAAAAATAATATTTCACAATACACTCATTATTAGGCCGTAAAAAAGATATTTATTGGCGATAAAGCAAATACAAGTCCCATGTTTATGTCTTGTTTAATAACCGGGAGTTTTGTAATAAGGAGAGGGTATCTTACAATCATGTTTCTGTTTCATTTTATTGATGTTTCGTTTACCATAACAATAAACAGTTACAGGCTATTTTCGATATACGTACCGATCGATGCCTCGTTGGCTTAGCGGATTGGTCGTTAAACGAGTGCCAGAGGTCGTGAGTTCCATTCCCAGTAGGGACCCTGTTCGAAGCCAGTTAAAAATATGACTTTTAATAACTAGGGATGGAAGAGTCGTATTTTTTTAACTGGCTTCGTGGGAGATGAAGGTGTAATATTTAGTAACTGATTTTGAACAGTGAAATTACATTCAAATTTTGAAGTCATGACTACACCTACTGGTTACTCTAAGGTTGACTGGAAGAGATCCCTAAGTGTGATAAGTCCGCCTTTGTACACAGTTTAATTCCTATTTTATTATTGTTGTTGTTGTTATTTTTGGTACAATAAAGCGTTTACATACATACATACACCTTCATCCCATTTAGTGACTAAACCTACGACCTCCGGTGCTCGAGTCCAATGACTAACTATGGCTGAAAAATTCTCCACATGATAACTATTCACTTACAGGTAGGGTTTTTTGTGAACTAATAAACTCATACATTTTTTAGACTAGATACTGTGACAATAGAAAATCCCTCAAATGATAGCTTATCCTTATTAAATAAGAGGCAGGGATCTTCTAGCACACTTATGACAAAAGAAAAGCCCAATTTTATTCACATAATGCATCAAAACATGCGGGGCTTTTCTAGCAGCAAGGAATTAGAATTTGGAAAAAACCCAATTAGATATTGTCTGCCTAACTGAACATTGGCAATTACACCAATCCTTTGTAAGTTACGATAATTATAACATTGTAAGTTCTTACAACCGAGAGTCTGCTATTCACGGCGGTTCTTTGATACTAATTAGGAACACCATCAAATGCAAGGAACGCAAAGATGTGGTTGGGCTCTCGGTTGAGAGACATATTGAGTTATCTTGTGTTGAGCTGGACAAGTACATTGTGGTATGCGCGTATTGCCCTGATAGGAGTAAGTTTGAAACAATAGAATTAGTATTGGAAGATGTCTTGAGAATAATTTCCAAAACGGGAAAGTCTATCATTGTTTGTGGCGACTTCAACATAGACATTTTAGTGAAAGATAAAACCAGTACAAGGTTTCTAAATGTATTTAAATCTTTTAATCTAAATTGTGTGTTTTTCGAGCCTACTAGAGTAACGGCAACGACCACTACGTGTATAGATAACATCTTTTGCGATTGTGAATACAATCAACGATAAAATCTTTTAACTCAGATCACTGGGGACAGTTGGTGTCTTTTCCGTACGCTCGTCAACAACAGAGCATAACAGTTACAAAAAGGTCTATCGATGCTGGTCGACTTGAAGAATACATTGATGTGTTGGTTCAAAAACTGCCTCAATGTAATTATGATATCAGTGATCCAAATAAATTTTTTTCAATGTTTTTTGATACATTGGAAACTGAATACAATAATATTTTCTAAGTAGTTACAATAAAAAAAAATACTAAGTTTAAATTCAGTGATTGGGTACTATTTCAATTATATGCAGATAGATCTTCAAGACCCGAAGATTACAACTTTAAAGAACATGTAAAAAATTATTCTAAAATTTTAAAAAAAAAATAAAAAAAAAATGAAAGTAGTATGGACAATAATTAATAGCGAATCGGGAAGAACCAAACCTCGCGACAACGATATTATCCTAAATACTGACCGCGGCACGTTAACATCGAATGCCGAGGTGGCTCAAGAGTTTGAAACTTTCTTTACTAATATACCACTAAAGACCACAGAAAACTTAAATTCATCGGCTGCTCTTTTAGCGGAATTTCTACGAAAGAACGTTCCCTCTTGCATCACTGAATCTGAATTTAGGCACGTGAACCCACAGGATATTATAACGTCCTTTAAACAAATAAAAATAAAAACCACTGAAGACCTGTGGGGTATGTCTGTTAAAGTATGTAATTCCATCATTGATATTTTAGCACCATATCTTGCCTTCGCGTTTAATCTCTCTATAGATCATGGCACTTTTCCCGATCTAATGAAGCTAAGTAAAACTATACCATTGTACAAATCAGGAGACAAAAGAGATCCTGGCAACTTTAGACCCATTTCGATCTTACCGGTACTTAGCAAGGTTTTCGAAAAGGTCATGCTCAGTCAAATGCTTGTACATTTCAACTGTAACAAACTTCTACATGACCAACAGTTTGGTTTCACTAAAGGCCGCTCGACGACGGACGCTGGTGCTGCTCTTCTGCAAAATATTTTTGATGCTTTTGAGCGACACCACGATGCTATCGGGGTTTTTTGTGATTTATCTAAGGCGTTTGATTGCGTAGATCATAAAACGTTGCTCTTCAAATTAGAACATTACGGTATCAAAAATAAAAACCTTAGTTTATTGAACTCCTACCTAACAAACAGGATTCAAAAGGTTCAGATAAACGGTAAAAAGTCGCAGGGATCTCTTATTAAAATAGGAGTCCCACAGGGCTCAATATTAGGACCTTTCCTTTTTTTGGTTTATATAAACGATCTTCCGTACATGGTGCAGAAAATGTCGAAGATTGTGTTGTTTGCAGATGATACTTCTCTGATTTTTGAAGTTAATAGACATGCCCAAAACTATGACGATGTGAACGACACCCTTCGGCAAGTTCATGAATGGTTTATTGCTAACAACCTTGTTTTAAACTCAAAAAAAACTAAATGCATAAAATTCACACTTCCAGGTGTTAAACCATGTGATAATGACATAATATTAAATAACGAGAAGTTAGCATTTGTGGATAATACAGTTTTCTTGGGGCAAACCCTTGACAAGAAGCTGCAATGGAGTCCACATATAGAATTGTTATCAGGTCGGCTAAGCTCCGCAGCATATGCCGTTAAAAAGATTAGAGAGTTGACAGATATAGCTACAGCAAGACTTGTATATTTTAGCTACTTTCACAGTCTTATGTCTTATGGCCTCTTGCTCTGGGGTCGTGCCGCTGATATCGATTCTATATTCATTTTACAAAAAAGAGTAATAAGATCTATTTATGGGCTTCGTAGTCGTGATTCTCTAAGAGAATTATTTAAGGAAATAAATATAATGACGGTGCCATGTCAATACATATTCGCTAACATTATGTTCGTTAGACAGAACCTTTCTTTACTCAGCTTAAATAATGAGAGGCATAATTTAAATCTTAGAAATAATAATAAAATTCAAATACATCATTCCAGATTGTCTAAGATCAATAATTCTTTTGTGGGGCTGTGCGTGCGTTACTACAATAAGGTTCCGAATGAAATTATTAACTTGTCTGAACAAAAATTCAAATCTTCTATAAAAGTTAATCTGTGCAAGAAAGCCTACTATAAGTTAGATGACTACTTAAATGATAAAAGTCCATGGAGTGCTTGATGGCTCAGCATAGGTAGACTTAATGATTGTAATGAATAAGATAAATCAAAGGTAGGGCCCTGTGCCGTTGGGTTTGTTGCCACTTCTTCCCCTCGGTTACACAGGTGGAAGTGGAGTAGATTTAGGCAGAATTTGACGTCAAAAAGAGAATTATGTGTTCCAATTTTGAAAATAAATATTTTGATTTTGATTTTGATTTTGAAGTGTGACCAACTTTGAAAAAGAAAGAGATAATCCAATTATGCCAATGCTAGGCCGTGTGGTTTCCGGTAGAGTAGAATAGGACCACTCCAACTCTTCCCGTGGATGTCGTACAAGGCGACTAAGGGAATACATTATAAAACATCAATCAGGCCTCCCCAACCCGTCTGGCCAGCGCGGGGAGTGTAGGTCAAATCCTCCGTCTGTCTCCGGCAGATGAGAATGTGCTCCTGCAGTGGAGACAAAAATAACCTGATGATGAATCCAAATATTTTGTTTGCACAAATCCACACCCGTGTGTTTAAAATGGTAAGAACATAAAGCGAAACGCTCAGTTAGGTACCTAATAGAAATTCCGCACGCATGTCGGCGATGTGCGAGGACCCTAATATCATCGTGGAACGAAGGATACAGTTTTATTTTGGATCCCCTGGAAGTATACATTTCTGTGCACGATACAGTGTAAGATTTTATTATAACTGATGTCATGAGAAGTGTCTGTGCTGGTTTCTATGAAGATTGTATTTTTTTGGGTAGAATACGAAGTAGTAGACGGTCAGATCATCTACTTCCTTATACCAAGAATGTACCGCGCACTCCCTTGTTCATACCTACAACATTAAATGGTAGCCAAATTGAATTCTACGTGCATGGTACAAAGTCAGTGTTATGCTACGCAAGATGGATAGTACCCCGGCAATCGGGGCCGCACCGCGTAGCTATTTTTTTAAACCTAAAGTGCGGAGTCTCTGGATAATTGCGTACAACATTCGAAATCTATGCCACCCCGAATACTCAGATATTAAACCTTGTGTACCTAATAATAATGTATTTCTTACCCTTTAAACCAATGTAGAAAATTCTGTTTGGTAGCTGCCAACTCTATCCTGTTTCTACTATTTATTACAATTTCTGGGTTAGTAGCAATAAAGACCCAATTTCAGTGGAAATAGGTAGTAAAGTTGTTCGTAGGAAGTAGGAAATACGAGGGTGGGGTCACCATATCAATCCACCGTTCATTACAAAATATAAATTTAAATGTTAACAAACAATGTTAACTCATACTTCATCATTTCATTCGAAACCTGCACTACTGAAAGTGGTGAACCCGACAACAAAAACGAATAAACAGTCCTAATGAAAACATTAGTCAACTACTTAATAAATATGGCCCCTACAGAAGATGCAGTGGACAAAACAGAAACAGGCCAAACTACTGATGACGTCATAGCAACTGTCTCTATAACATCCAACCCACACTCCCCAAAAGGGTAAATGAAATGAATCAATATTTCACTTTTGAGTGTAATGTAATCATTATCACTGATTCTGATAGGCAATTTAACAAAAATAAGCATTTCAATTAAAAGTAGAAATAAACTTTCAAATCTGGAGGCTATCTAAAGAAATATAACGTACAATTGGAACAGAATAGGCATTATTCGATCGCAATGGCATTTTAGATAGGCATAGTAATCACAGTAGAAGCAATGCCAGTAATGCCAATTCTGCCCCGCTTGCTAAGAAAACTGTAAAGTGTTTAGGCAACCTTTTAGAAATTGACAAATTGCTATAATTCTGTTCTATGAAAACTACTAAAATTTCTTCGCCGATTGACTTCTTCTTAGCTGGCAGGGCAGAAATGCACAGCCTACGCATAATCAATAATAAAAAAAATATCTTTCAGTCTAATATTTTGTCCATAATATTGTTAGTAACATAATCCTGAAAGCTAGTGTTAGTATTAGTATAGCATAGGTGAAATGAAAATGTAAAATGTTTTATTTCGGTAGCAATAAATAAGGTATGACAACAATGACAACAATTAGGTGTATGTATATGGCCAACATTGAGTGCACCTTCACTCATTGTCTGATGAGGTGCCTATAAGCCTCTCGAACCACACAGTCAGGAGGCTGTAGCGACTCTAATACTACAGAATCACGCCTATAGAATCTATATCTCCACTTATAGATCATCTCATTTTATTGTGAGTTCTTTATTCTATATTGAATTCTTCCTTGTTAGTCCACTTCCTTTTATCATTATCAGCCGATATATGTCCAATGCCACATTTGGTAACTGTCCATTGAGGGATCCGCTTGCTTTCAAATCACATTTTATTTACCCATTTAAATATAATTATTCTAATCTTCTACGTTTGTACGTTTGCGCTGCAACTTTTTATAAGTATGGCCTAGAGAAAATTCGTAGCACTGATACGATTTTGACTTTATTGTACAATCTTTAAAATTCAGAGGTTACCTTTGGAGTTAAAAAAGAAACAAGCATAGCTATGCAAGGATCCTTTTCAATTATTGTCAGCTAATTGCTATCAGCACTATACTCTGCCTATATTTGGTCACAAAACGCTCCAATCTTCTCATTTACTTTGTAAAATTCGAAACACGTTTCCACTCCGATATTCCACGTGGAATTAATTAATTTTCAGTCGGTTTCGTCCCGCGAATTTATTAAGCACTTCAGACGTGCTTGTCGTCGGATCAATTGTTTTCTTTTATGAGACAAATTTCTGAAGATGAACTCTCGTTTACACAGATTCTAGTCCAGGATAGAGCAGTAAGGCGTTTTTGTTTAATGATGTTTGTGCTAAGATTTCTTCTTTGATCTTTCAAACTCCATGGCTTTCAGTGAAACGTTTTTTAACGTGTTTTTAGTAGAAAATTTTAATAGAGCCTACTAATATTTTGTGTTCTAAAGTAGTAGTAGCGATTTGTCTATCATCATCATCATCATCAGCCAAAATACGTCCATTGCTGATCATAAGCCACTAGAGCCACTTTAGGGTGCTGTCCATTGGTGGATTTACAATAATCACCATGCTTATCAGGAGAATTAGTGATCTACGAAACTGCCCACGTTGTCGACAACAAATGCAAAAATACATTGCATAGGCACGACGAAACTGCCCACGTTGTCGACAACAAATACAGAAATACAGTTTTCTTATTTTTAATTTAAGGTTTATCAATTTAGAAATGTATCTTTAATTTAAGATTTAATAATAATAATAATAAAAATCTTTTATTCGGTGTTATTAGTCAGAGAACCTTTAATTATAAATCTACGTGAACATTCCGTGGACATTGAAATAAAGTGGAGCAAGCATTATTTAAAATTAATCCAAACAAGTCGATAGCATTAGTAGTCGCTAAAATAAGCAGCTGTGACAGACGGTTGGATTTGGTATAAAGCCATCCTTCTTACCCCCAACTGATAGACAAAGTATTCTAACAGCATAAAAAATCCAAACGCATAAACACGAAGACAATAAGCGGTCGAATTGATTCCGACCATCAGTTCCCCTACCACGAGTAATGTCGCTATTACGTTGACAAATCCGCGGCAATCGGTCGAATCGTGTGTTTCTACATCGGTTGAATTAGCGATAATGAGGATAGTTTGGGGCCAGTGACGGATCGGCCGACATTTGTGGGCGGTACCGATTCTGGAACTGCATTATTTTTAGATACAAAGGGCTAAAGGAAACGGTACACTTTGAGAGGTGTCCGATGATCAGATTAAATCGATTCTTCCCGGACTCAAGTCTACTTGGATGGAGCCGGACTATGAAACATCACAGATTCTGATAGGTCATAGCTGTTTCCGAAAGATACTTCATGACATGTGGGAATGTCCATTGTATGAGAAGCTCAGGCGAAAGATAAAGAATGGGATAGATCGAGAAGACGAAGGCCCAGTCTACTACTGTGATCTCTTAAGATCTGATGCGAACTTCCGCAGGTTTTGTGTGTTTGCCCATGGTGGCACAAAATTAGAAGCCGCTTGGAGAGAGAGCACTGAGATGGATAAGACGAGGGACAGGGAGTAGCAACGTATCTATTTATTTATTTATATAAAAAAGAGGGTGAGCAAAAGAAAAAGAAAAAAGAGAAACGAAAAGAAAGAAAAGGAAAAAGAAAAAGAAAAGAAAAAAAATAAGATATGAGCGATATGCATTGACTCGACATACTGACTGAGCAGCCCGACGACGAAGCCGTCATCGTGATGTCGCGCCCCTGAATGGGGAGAGTTGCCGTACAGAGGACCAAGCACAGAATTACTTATTTGTAGGGGGATCAAGCAGGGTGTCCGGGAAAGAACATCTGAGCACCTTCCCCGTGATTCGGTCTGTAAGACCTAGATGTTGAAAGGTCATTGGAGGTGGAAGGTCAATTATGATCAGATTAAATCATTACAGTACGTATTATGTACTGTAACAGTCAGATCAGATCATCGGACACCTCTTAAACGCCTTACCTTTAAATCGGACACCTCTTTAACGCTCTACATCGGACACCTGTTAAAATTTACCGTTGAGAAGATGCCTGACTTCATTACGAGGATGTCCATTGCTAGCCATGGGCCATAGAGCAGCTTCAATGCAGATTGGCAGTATTCACACAAACCTTTAAATTAGCTCTCCAATGCAATATTTTTCTTTATCAGAATATAGCAATTGTATTGCCTAAAACCGAACACAACTTAAAAAGTGAATCGAATTATTTTACAACTCTTACAAGTCATAACAATATATCACTGAAAGAACCCTTTCATCTATATTTAGAGGATAAACATATGAGAACCAAGCAAAAATTCTTCAAAAAAGCCTGCCCTTCAAATATTTCAGTAAACATATTGCAATTTATTATCATTTCTACCATCGCCTTTACCGCCTTGTCATAAGCGATCATACAGTCACCTTAAAACCTAAGCGTTGCTTGCAAATTGAATTTTTATCTTTATTCCCTTGAGTCAAGACACCAATTTCCACGTTCACTTTTCGGCACAATTGCCACTCGAGTTTCTTCTCTCATTTCTGGGTCGAGAAGGTTTAGATTGGGGTGTTTGGGAACCTAAGGGTGCTTCGCACGTTGGGTCTGTAAATCCAGGACGGACACTTCCGTGGATCGGGAACCACTATTCCAATGAAATACGGGTGTCACGCGTGGTATTGATATCGCACATGACAAACTAACTACACATCCGTACTAACTCAAAAGCTTGACAATGGGATTTCCTTTTCAATTTGCTAAAAGATATGGTACCTAAACGTCCATAGAATAGAGTCTTGTTTAAGTACTTAGTATTAAAATGCCCTAATTTCTATTTGATAAATATTCACCACACAAGGTTATTATTCGGCTGACTGTAATATATATTTTGGGCAAAACAGTATATCGTCAGTGGAAAGGTAAAAACGTTAAAGCGCCAGTTTGACAACTTTACAGGAGAAAAAAAAATATATCTCGTTTTCTATGAGGAATATTTTTATGGAATTTGAAAAAATAATACGATTGTGTAATAACTACTAAATTATGTAAAACAAAGAATCATTATAGGTCTTTTATTTTACGAGATAGATGTCGCTTTAGCGAAAATCACCTGAAAATATAAAAAAAAATTTGTACCAGACAAACGCTAAACATATACATAGACAGATCGACGCAGTATATAAAAGTCATTTTCGACCAATGTGTCCCTTTAGCGTTTTTACCTTTCCACTGACGATATTATCTCGTAGATCATTCTTGATTATTCTGTTTGATGTATACTTGTACGTTACCTATTTGAGGTGTCTAGTTGTAAAGTAGGTGCAAAGTCTTTTAGAACAGTATTTAGATGTCAAGTTATTTAGATTTTAGATGTAAAGTCATTTTATTTTTATTTCTTATTTTAATTAATATTTTATTTCAGACTCATGTCCACATAACTGATAGTAACATAAAAACCTTAAAAACTAAAACTAAAGCTAGGTTAGTGAAACATACAATAAAGCAAAAAAAAATTAAAAGGTAATATATAAGATAGATATAGTATTTTATTTGACAATTGATTGGGAGGTGAAGCCTCACCCAGTGCCTCAGCATAGGACTGTCGTACCGGTCGGCCAGGGTGCCCAGGAGGCTGTTGGTGCTGTCTCGCACGTGACGCATCAGGGACGCGACTCGTTTGCGCACTATCATGTCGAAGCCTCCCATGCCTCTTTATTATTTAGGTCTGAAGTCATTTATGTGAGCTACAAAGAAGCAGAGCAATCACATATTTATCATCATCATCAGCCTGTAAGAGCCCACTGCTTTAATTATTTATTTACTGCTGGACACGGGCCTCTCCCAAGGCGCGCCACTGAACCCGATCCTCGGTTCTTCTCATCCAGTCTCTGCAGATCGTCACTCCATCTAGCCAGGGGGCGTCCCACACTACGCTTGCCGAATGTCTTCACCCGACGGTCTTCACTCGAGAACTCGTTTACCCCAACGGTTATCGGTTCTCCGACAGATGTGACCAGCCCACTGCCACGTCAACGTACTAACTTTTTGAGCTATGTCGAAAAAAATTTTATCTGGCGGATTACCTCGTTTCGGATCCTGTCCCTTAGAGAAACTCCGAGCATAGCTCTTTCCATTGCTCGCTGAGCGATTTTGAGTATTTATGTTATCCAAAAACATGTTTACACCCCTAACTGTACCTCCGATTTCCGATGGCCCAGTGATATACAGTCCACTGCTATCCGAAGATGTTGCCTGTGATATAGTACTGGCACCTCCTACTTCCTGAGAGGGTCGAGGATGGGAATACAAAGTGGTGAATACAGGAATGCAGCCAATAAGTGCAGTGAAATAATGGACGTGTACGAATAATGCTGTGTCATAGACTAGCTCCTGTCCAGATGGCTGTAATCTTTTACCATCAGGTACGTTTTTCTGCCTAACATTTTACACAAAAGTGCTTTGTTGCACACTGCTCGGAAAATTCTCCCTCACCCAAAGGTTGCTTGAAATAAACCACTGAAAGCGATAAGGCCACCATTGTATACTTTTTTTTTTGAAGATTTGTAATTTAGTTTGAGAAATTATAATAATAATAATTATATAAAATACGAAAAAGTTGTATATACTTATATACGTTAAACTGTGATGTCAAAGTTAAAGCATGTCAATTATAAATTATCTAATGAAATCTATATTATGTCAACTCCGACAATCAATAGTTTTACAATTAAAACAACTTGAACAATAATGAGGTCAAGAAATGTATTCAATTGTATTACAAAGACAATGGTACCCCAGATTGGCAGACAATATCGAAAACCAGACTCTATAACTTCAGACTGCCTTAACAAAGGAAAATACCTGCTTACGTCAAGGACATCAATGTCAGCACTCATAAATCCGATGTCATCTCAGCGGCAATGTGGATCAAGGCATTAGCGAGTCTGGTAGATATTTTATAGTCTATGCTTTACTTGTTGGAACAATTTCAAGTCTGGAGAAAAGAGGTTATTTTAAAATGTTCTGTTTGAGTTAAGACTCACATTAGGTCAGAAAGTTACTTCAAGTACCTACTTGTATGATGTGTTGTAACTTGTAAGGGTAAAATCTTGCTTTTAGATTGCAAACTTGCTTCTACTTACTGCATCACCAACTTATGGAATACGTATATTTAATCACTTATTATTCAGTGAAGGAAAACATCGTTAGGAAACCTGCATATGCCAAAGAAGAAATTCTGAGGCGTATGTGAGTCCACCAAATTGGCTTGGGGCACCGTTGGTGGTCAAGGGTTTGGCACAAAAGATCCTGAAGGGTCGAAGTGTCGCCAGGTCTTCCTGGATAAGATAATCACTTACTACCTACTGGGCGCTCCAATCTATCTGGACACGGCCTGGTCGTAAGCTTGCCGAAATCCTGGAGCTGGGCGATCTTCGGCAGTATTAGCTTTACAGAGTCATGCGGGGCATTAACGAGGTGGACAATTATTTCCCTGGCTAATCGTGGTACCTCAACACGGAGGCGGCGATGTTGTCAAGTGGTATCACGGGGCGAAAAACGGGAGAAGGAAAGTCACTTTGCGACGATTGTCAGGATCGCCCAAAGTGTTAATACATCGTATCTGCCCCTCTGGGACCAAGGCGTGAGCATTATGTATGAATGTACTATATATATATGACTTAGGTACAAAGATGATTATGGCGGTTTCCTATATACTCGCAAACGCATGAAATTTCCCGAAACCACTAAACGATTGTTTTATAATAAATGTTATTCAATTCAATTCAATTACTCTTTATTTTGCACGTAAAAAAAAGATACAATAATAAAGTAACTTACATATGTACATCTAGGTGGTCTTATCGCTAAAAGCGATTTCTACCAAACAACCTTAGGGTAGAGGAGAATAATAACAATAACAAAGTTATTATTGTTATTATAGGGATAATAGGCGAGCAGCAATTTGCTGGTATGCCTATATCTGAACTGGTGTATTTAAGTCTTTGAATTGTCACTTGTAACACTGGTCTTTGAAGAACTTGTCTAGTCTGTTTTAAAAAGAACAATTCAATGAACTTTCGACCTTACGAACTTTCAAATGAGCCATCACAAATAATAGTGCAATCCAAATTCATATTCATGCCATCGATAAGGTATAATTTCCGAAATATACGAATAGACGATACAGAGAGACCGTTATTTATGCCAAGGGGTGGATTCCGGAGCGAGCGAGAGAGTAAATCACAGGCGAGGCCGGGAGATATCGTGGTGTCGATTTTATATATCGCCGTGATCCTCCCACTTGTGAAGTTCTTGGCTCGAGAGTTTTAGCAAACACTTGGCTTTGATAGAACTATATAGCAATTGGATGTCACGACGCTAGGCTGGGCTCGTTTAGGATAGCACCCGACGGCATAAAAGTAATTAAATAATAATTATCTCTAAAAAAATTTAAAAAAAATTAAAGCATTATTGAGCTTAGAATTATTTATTCTTTGCCATGCGACAATTAAAAAAGTATTTTTTTTACTTATGATGATGATTTTGCCGTGTAGTTTCCGGTAGAGTAGAATAGGACCACTCCAACTCTTCCCGTGGATGTCGTACAAGGCGACTAAGGGAATACATTATGAAACATCAATCAGGCCTCCACAACCCGTATGGCCAGCGCGGGGAGTGTAGGCCAAATCCTCCGTCCATCTCCGGCAGATGAGAGGGTTGTGCTCCTGCAGTGGAGACAAAGATAACCTGATGATGATGATGATGCTAATAATATAAACTACCTACATTAATTAAGACTAGAATTTTAAGATCTATCTCTATTGATTTGATCAATAAATATAAAAAAATCTCTTTAGCATCAGACCCGCTATCAATTTGAATTTTTCAGGTATCTTTATTAGTTAAGAAATAATCGGCTGATGATATTTTTCTGTTCCATATATTTTCTGTGTAGAGATGCACTTCATACTTACTAAATAGCCAACACATTTTCTCAGATAATGAAGGGAGATTATGTCCGTAAACTGAACGACTAGATCTCTCTAAACCTGCACCAAATTATTCAAGAAACATAATAATTATTACAAATGAGTCGGCTCAAATTATGAAGCACCATTATCGAAAACCAATCTGGCACAGAGTAATTACTCTGCCGCCTGTGATAACGCTTTATAACAGCTATAAAAATCTCTATAAAACTCTCTGCGGCGCGTACATAAGTGATTACTCTGTGATATATCTCTGCGTTAATGTGAGGTTGAGGGAAGTTTTTGCATTTTGTGGAATATATTTTTTGCGTTTAAATGTGATTGCCCTACCACCTTGGAAACATACATACTTAATGCTCACGCCTTGGTCCCAGAGGTGTAAGCAATGGATTCACCTTATATGTCCATATATTATAATTAATTGTGACTACATACATCTACTAAAATTCGAAAACCAAACATTTATATTCGGCAAATTTAACTGTAATTAGAATAACATGTTGTAGTTTGAACGCTCTCTCATCACAAAGGCCTTTTAAAAGCAAATTAATGAAATATTTTAACCGTTAAACTAAGTGGAAAGTCAAACTCAAATTTAAACATTGTTCGAACATAGCTAACTTTCTCAAACGATGGAGTTAGTGCCATAATATTCAATAATGCATTTTGAATTCAACTAGAGAGTGCTAAAGTTTCACCTGGCTAAACAGAATTTTACGGCTAATATACGTGTGGTTATGATAGCCCAGTTTCACTGAGCTCGCCTTATCTACATTAGCATGGTCGAAGGTTCAAACTACATACTGGAAGAAATCGATTAAAGCGATAAGACCACTAAAATTGGACAATTTGTAACTTGTAACTGTATTTGTTTGTGCAATAAAGTGTATTGTATACAATTATTGACTTTTGTGTACAAAAACAACCTTATCTTTAAAAGAGATATGTTCCAACCTTACCTGGTGTAAGACAGGGCAATAAAAGCGGGGGGGGGGGGGGGGGGGGAGATAAGAGCGTAACAAACGGCATATAAAATAAATACCTTAACTATTTTTATATAAAATAACTATAATAAACATACATCCATAATAATAGTATAGCTCTATATCGATCCAACCGTTCAGTATCAAAATATGTATTGTTATACAATGTATTTATAAACTAATTTAAAATAACCCAAACAAAGCCACGGAATTCGACTAGTATATCACAGGGCGGACCCCCACTCTCGTATGAACGTAGATCGTTGGATATTAGTTGTAATGGATTGGGAGCCCCATGTAGCTGGGTTTAATATGGAACATGATAATGCGAGATCCTTTCCCGAGTGTTATTATCATGGAGGGTGTATTTGCTGGTTAAAAGTGTTGCAGATTTGGGGATTTTGTTATAAAAGTCGTGAGAGGTTGCTTTTTTATAGCTCTACATATAAAAATAATACTTGGTAAATAGCACGAATGAATATACTTTCAGGTTATTTTTGTCTCCACTCCAGGAGCACAACCCTCTCTCATCTGCCGGAGACAGACGGAGGATTTGGCCTACACTCCCCGCGCTGGCCAGACGGGTTGGGGAGGCCTGATTGATGTTTTATAATGTATTCCCTTAGTCGCCTTGTACGACATCCACGGAAAGAGTTGGAGTGGTCCTATTCTACTCTACCGGAAACCCCACGGCAAATATACTTTATTACACATAAATTACATAGATATATAGGAGAAGTACACAGTAAATGTACAAATGGCGACCTTATCGCTTCTAGCGATTTCTTCCAGGCAACCTTATGCTAGTGAGAATAGAAATATTGAGATTAAGTTGCAGGTGCAAAGATGCAATTAAAAAAAATTGGAAGCCTCCTTCAAATCGCTCTCCTAAAGTTCAAAAATTGACGCTTAAACCAAGTTGCCTTTTAACCCTCGATATACATACATACATATCTACATAATATACATACATATAATAATACATACACACAATACATAAATATATATACACATATTCACGAGAGACGGAGAATAGATACCACAGCATACCTATTGTGGGTTAATAACCGCATTCAGATTCGTAGCAGTCACGCAGCAAATTTTTAAATATAAAAGCTAAGTAGCTTATCAGGATCAACAACAGTAGAGGATGTGATGCAGGACATCCAGGAGAGAAATAAGGCTCGGGCTGTGGATAGAGTTACGGTCGAATATAACTGACCACAATCTCACATGATGGTAAGTAAGGATGAGACCTAAGGTGGAGCACGCTTACCCAAAAGTTTAAAATGATGACCCTTTAAAATGATACAAGTTGTACTTGTCCGGAAATACTGAAGCTGACATTCATTCTTTAGCGGTTCGTATCATGAAAGAGATCGTGATGTGTCTACTGCAGTGCTGAGAATGAAGCCCTCACGCCTGGTAGACCGGTGACTGAACGGAGACGAGGGAATCAGGCTCTAATAAGTTAAGGCTTGCAGCTCGGTTCCCAGGAAGAACCAGGGTATATTCCTTAGTTCCGGCTTCTGGCCCGAGAGAGTAGTGTTTTGACGTTATAGGGAGGTAAATAAAACTTTTAAAATTCGACCGCCTCGTTGGTCTAGTGGCTCGGTCATTGGGCACGAGCGCCAAAGGTAGTGTGTTCGATTGCCACTGGGGACAGAAAACTTTGTACATTTGTTCAAAGAGATCCCGGTCTAGATGTTATATTTGTGAATTGTCCTATCCTTGTTTAATTTCCATAACACAGCAGAAAATCCTAATTTGGGATTAGACAAGTGTATATATTGTTAGCCGTGTGGTTTCCGGTAGAGTAGAATAGGACCACTCCAACTCTTCCCGTGGATGTCGTACAAGGCGACTAAGGGAATACATTATAAAACATCAATCAGGCCTCGTCAACCCGTCTGGCCAGCGCGGGGAGTGTAGGCCAAATTCTCCGTCTGTCTCCGGCAGATGAGAGAGGGTGGTGCTCCTGCAATGGAGACAAAAATAACCTGATGATGATGATATATTGTACGATTTATTTATTGTTATTATTATTGAAGTCCTAAAATAGTGTGTGTACTTTATTAGTTGAGATGGTAAGATGCATTTCTAGACTTAGATATTCATCAATGGGCCAATGGCGTTCATTGGGGAAGGCCTATGTCCAGCAGTGGACGTCTAACGGCTGACATGATGATGATGATGATTATCGACTTGCAGCGTTGCTCGTGGTTAGTCGACAATCTCATCATTATCAGCTTTGGTCTTTAGCCTCGAGCCCAGAGGTTGCTGGTCCGATTTTCGCTGACAGACAACTTTGTTCAATTTGTACGATTTAAAGCCAGGATTTATTTCCCATGGTACAAGAGATAATCCTAGTTTGGGATTGCAAAAATACAAAAGTCTTATTGTGAATCATAGATCCATAACAAGTCTAGCTATGTAGAGCAGTGAGGTAGATAAAGCTCAGCATACATTTAAATATTGTGAGCAAAAAAAGTATAAAAATTTATTTGTTAGAAATTGTCCTTAGATTGATTCTTTACCAAGAAATGCATCCAAACTATGAAAAAAAATAGTATTCCCAATTTTTTTTTAATTATTAGAAAAAAAAATCAAAAAACAGCAAACCAATTTCTCTTCAGCGTATACAAGTTTCGAAGTTTTCCCATGCCATAAAGCTGACGATGTACGCAGCTATTTTTGAAGTATACAAGTATTCATATTGATTACACAATGTTAATTTCAGAAGATTAACAGCTCGAGCTAAAAGGACTAACAGATAAGTTTTTTTTATTTAAAATATATTATATTATTATGTTTTTTTATTCTTAGGCCATCCTACTGAAACCACTGGGTTTATTTGTAGGATGGTGAAATAGTGTTTCTTAAAATGCAGAGTTATGTATAGATAACAGAGCTCGTTTTATCCTGGCAAACAAGGTATTCCATCTGAATCTTCAGGAGAAACTCACTTGTTACTGTTGAATCCAAAGTCATCATCAGCCTGAAAGAGTCCACTGTTGGACATAGGCCTCTCCCAAGGTGCGCCACTGACCCCGATCTTCGGTTCTTCTCATCCAGTCACTGCCAGGCGCGAGAGAGTTAAGAGAGAGAGGAATTCAAAGTTATCAAGAATTAATAGACATATTATTTACAGTATCCGTTAATCTCCCCGTGGGCTTTCAGAAACGGCTTCTCTGCGCCATAATAACGATGACGTTAAATCGATTGTTCTATTTTACAAAACTTTACTTGACCGAAAGTTATTACTTCAATGGTTCATTTGATATTTTGAAGCTCTTGTATTGTATCAGTTTACGTGTGGCTCTGTAGCTCTCTATTTCTAAAAAAGGTATATCAGTTTAGATTTTGAGCCATGTTTGGCTTAAATTGATTCACTGATTTCCAAAATCAACTCTCTCAACGTCTTGATTTCCATATTAACATAATTTTCCTTCTTATATAGTCTGAATCTAAATATCTCTTCAATCTAGTCTACATACACTCCACCGCAAAATTAAAAATCATTACCTACTTCAATTTGCCGTGTGGTTTCCGGTAGAGTAGAATAAGACCACTCCAACTCTTCCCGTGGATGTCGTACAAGGCGACTAAGGGAATACATTATAAAACATCAATCAGGCCTCCCCAACCCGTCTGGCCAGCGCGGGGAGTGTAGGCCAAATCCTACGTCTGTCTCCGGCGGATGAGAGAGGGTTGTGCTCCTGCAGTGGAGACGGGAATAACCTGATGATGATGATGACCTACTTCAATATCGTACGATTGGACTGTGTGTATCAAAGTTAACTCGGCATCTGTTAACTTGCAGATGTGACGCGGAAAATTTGACCCTCAGCTCTAAGCCACAAGAACTCGGCAAGATGAAAGTGAATGTTGTCATTTGTTTCAAAACACTAGCAGTTGATTGGACATGACGGCAACAGAGTGAGGTCCCAAGTTGATTGGCTCACTCCAATCAAAAGGGGATCTTTCTAGGCTTTATTAATAATAAATTAAGGTCGTTTTATCATTTCTTTCATAAGTGACAGAGGATTAATGTTTTTAGTGAATGGAGTTGCTAGTTTGAGGGGGATGAATGTCATTTTTGCTTTTAGGACATGTTTTGGTAATGATAAAAGTAGTATAAAGCTAAAATAGTACGAGTTGATGACAGACGACATTCAATCTTTGCTTTGGCTTTTTATAAATCGTCTGCCATATTAGTTTTTAATAATAATAAAGATATGTCAGACATTCACACCAATTATCCAGTCCCAAATTAGGCGGAGCCTGTGTTATGGTTACTGGATAACGGATAAACATAGTTAAATAAATATATAAACATCCAAGACTTGGGTACAAACATTCATCATACGAACATTTGCCCCTAGCGGGACTCGAACCCGCAACCTCCGGCGTGGCAGGCCGAGAGCTACCCGTTCCGCCACGGAGGTCGTCAAAAGTTTTTAGTTCTTATATATCCGTCTGGATGAGAAGAACCGAGGATCGGGTACAGTGGCGCACCTTGGGAGAGGCCTATGTCCAACAGTGGACTTTTCGGGCTGATGATGATGATGATATAGCCGTCGCTGCGTACGTAAAGTCAAACAAGGCTTTGAGTATAATTTTTAATATTCTTGTGATTGTGTTTTTATAATTTATAACTATAAAACTAAGTCAACTTATTCTATGGTCAGGTGTTAATCCTCCTTATTGACCGACTTTATATACGTTTTTAAGCTATTATTTATTATTTTATTTTATTGTTGATAGGTTTTTGCTTGACCTCAATCTTACCTGATGGTAAGTGACGATGAGACCTAAGGTGGAGCGCGCTTACCCAGATGATGCCTATTCACTATTCCTTTAAAAAGATCCAAATTGTACTTTAAGATGAATTAGGGTTTCCAATCTCGATCAGATATTACCGAAAATCGATTTATGGCAATGCGATCTTCGATCTACCCAGTGTCTTTTTCAGGAAGGTATTAATGTCAGAGGTTTAAGCTACAGATAGGTACAGAGCAAATCGAGTGAGAACACTTATCGTTTTCAGCCTGTATAGATACTGCAGTATTTAAAAGAGACAGTTTCCTCACGAGATTATGTGGGTACTAGCTGTTTCCCGCGACTTCATTCGCGTGGTGGATAAGTTACGTGTGGTGTGAATTTTAAGGACCCGCGGATAGCCGACATAACAATTGACAGCTTTCGCAAACCGTCGCTTTTCTGATATTATAAACAGAACTTCCCAGATCATTCTTAAAATGTTGAGAACATTCTGGGCCAATTACAGTCTCACTAGTCATTCAAAGTCAAAGTCAAAATCATTTATTGCATATGAGTACACTTGGTACATTTATACACGTCATTTTTTTATCGACTACCGCTTCCTAGGTGTTAGCGCTGTGAAGAAGAAACGGCGCAACAAACTTCACGCAACACATCTTTTAAAAATCGAGTTTGCATACAATTAATAAAGATTTTGCGAAGCTGAATTAACATTAGTACCAGGCATCTTTGTCATTCAAATAATCGTTTATTTTATAATAGGCTTTCTTACAAAGTTGTTTTTTAATGTGAATCTTAAAGTTTCTGTCCGTCATATTTAAGATTTCCTCTGGTAGTTTGTTGTAGAAGCGTATACATTGCCCCGTGAACGATTTGCTGACATTCTAGTTTATTTAACAAAAATTGTGATATTCTAGAACATTCTGGAAAAATCTGAAATATTCTAAAAAAATCTCAATATTGTCACTCACAAACGCACTTATTGCCATTCAGCACAATGTCGAGTTTATATGAGCCGAGATTTTTACCACCCACATTCACCCACCGTAACCAAACTCCCTTACTCGCAAGTGCAAACCAAGGGCTGTCTACCAATGCAACCATGAGTGGGTGGCAGTGGGTGGTTATGGAGAAAATGCTGGACATACATACACACACTTTCCTTTTATATATAATAGATATTTGTATCTGAATTTGAACGTTTGTCTCATTTAAATCTGCAGTACAATTAAATTAAATATCCGTTACTGCGTCATTACCAAAGACTTTCGTTTTAATATGTCCTGCGGCTACCGATAAGGCTCCAGCCGTGGTAATAAATCCAAAATTCTCATTTAAGGTGGCCAAGCGAAAAATTTTCCCTCGTTTTTTCCGCAACTGGCCCTTCGAGCCGGATAATCCGTGGCCTGCGATGTTTGACACGGGCGCGAAAATAAACATGGCCGACGCCCGCCATTAAACGTGTTTGTTTAGGTTATGTTACACATTATTATAGTGTTATTTTTTTGTTTACTCGACCCGTTAAATTGCCAGCGTTCGCATGGACACCCAAATAATAGGTAACCTATAACATACTGACCATTTGCCTGTTGAATCCGATAATAATATTATTTTCATACTTTCTGGGCACATGACTTAGACCCAACGATCTCTATGTACTACTAGATGGAGCGTTCCAAACAATCACTCTGTTCCACGCTAGTAGCCACAACTCTTTCACGTTCATAATGAAACTTGTGCAGTTACTACGCAGAACATTTAATTATTACTAAATATTGACGCTACGGTTAAATAATGTCAATATTTAGTAAATAATTAAATGTTCTGAGTAGTAACTGCACAAGTTTCAAAGTGAATGTGAAAGAGTTGTGGCTACTTGCGTGGAACAGAGCGATTGTTTGGAACGCTCCATCTAGTAGTACATCGTTGACCCCAGGTAAGTTATTTATAAAAGTAGGTACAATATTATAAAACTCCATACTTACGCTTCGGGCACTTCCTTATAATCACAGGATAAAAATATCACCAACATCACATTATTTCGCTCCAGTTGCCAACTAGGATGATAATATTTATCCGACGTATACTTTGTAGATATTAACTAAATATGTATATTTCATTCCAGATTAATAGTCCTAAAAACAAACGCATTTGCGTCTCGAAAACAAAATACACAATAGATGGTGTTCCTAAGTGGACTGCAAAGTTTACATGGTAATACAAACCTGTTTTTGCTGCTGGTGACCCTTTCATGTATATGTTACCGAGACGTAAATAGCGTTGGTTTTCATAGGACTATGAATCTGGAATGAAATATAGTTCCTTATTTATTGACAAGGGTTCTCGCTATAATATTTTATTTTTATAATCAGCCGTAATACGTCCACTGCTGAACTTAGGCCTCTCCAATAGAATGCTAATTTTGGTGGACTGTCCTTGGCGGGTTTGCCATAATCCCACGCTTGGCGGGCAGATTGGTGATCGCAGTAATATACCTACGCAGTAGAACGCTATTGCGCATCTCTGGTGCAATGCAATGGATGTTTGTTACTCAATCACGCTTCAACCACTGGACGGATCGGGATGAAACTTGGCAAACATATAGGTTTCGTCCTGGACTAGGACATAAGATAGTCTTTATTCCGAAAAACGTCTCATTCCTACGGGAAATACATAATAATTTGTGATGTTAAGTTGTCCACGCGGACGAAGTTGCAGGGAACAACTAGTTAAAATTAATTCATACGTAAAATCGGCTAGTTTACAACCTCTGGCTTGAACCACCGACGTCATAAAAATGCATCCACACTCTCAATTACTCTAAAACAAATCAAAATAATCTAATCTAATAATAACTAAGGATAAATACCTACAACCTTCAGATATCTTTGATCCTAACATCTTTTCCCCCCGAATCATTACACCTCATGAAGAAAACATTAAAGAAGATAATGTCCAAAGATCAGACGACCAAAAGACCACGGGGCGGTAACTTCATCAATAATATTACATTTAGCTACCTACTTACAGAGCACGAAAGAGGGGGCAACTCAATTTAGCAATTACTTAGAGGAGATGCCCCCTGGGCTGTGTAACGAGGATTTAGAAGATTTGTTCTAGATAGGTCAAAAATAGACCGTAGATTTTGGGAATTATTATTACCTTAAACTTAAGACTCCATTGGTCCCAGAGGTGTAGGCAGAAACGATGGATCGCCACTTAGGGCGATTCTGACACACCTCACTAGCCTCACATTCATTAACCTTTTCACGCATCTCCTTCTATTCTTCTCACTGCGGACCCCAGCCTTTTTCAGGACGTTACTAATTTGATCCTTGAACGTCCTCCTAGGACCACCTCTAGCTGTAGTTCCTTCCACATTCGCACTGTATATTTCTTTTGTCACTCTTCTTTCACTCATACGCTTTAAATGTTCAAACCAGAGCAACATACCATTCTCTACCTTCGTTACTACATTCAAAATTTAATTATTCTAATTTATATTAAACTAGCTTTTGTCCGCGACTTCGTCCGCGTAGGTTTCGATAGGAATAAGTTCTTTTTTTTTTCGGGATATTAACTATCCTATGTTCTATTCCAGGATCTATACCATATGTGCGCCAAGTTTCATCCGGATCTGTCCAGTGGTTGAAGCGTGATTGAGTAACAAACATTCAAACATCCAAATATCCAAACTTTCGTATTTATAATATTAATATGAAGTAGGATTCTATTTGCATGTTTCGTATGTTTCATATCTACAACCTTTGAATAACATAATAATAAACTATTTTAACCTATGGTATAAATAGTTATTTTCTGCGGATAGCATCTCCAGCGTTACCATTAGTAACCAGGTATTTTGGCTGACCATCTGTACGAGTTCATTAATCAGCAATTTCTCTGGCAATCATATCAACAAAGTAACTAAGTTTTTTTTACTATAATCATCATGTCAGCCTTTAGACGTCCACTGCTGAACATAGGCCTATAGGCCTTCCCCAATGAACGCCACCACACCCGGTCCTCCGCCCTCCGCATCCAGCCGCTTCCGGCCACCTTCTTTAGGTCGTCGGTCCATCTGGCGGCGGGGCGTCCCACCCTGCGCGTGCCAATCCGTGGTATCCACTCTAGAACTCGTCTGCACGGCCGTCGGTTCTGCGACAGATGTGGCCCGCCCACTGCCACTTCAGCCTGCTAATCCTTTCGGCTATGTCGGTCACCTTCGTTCTTCGTCGTATCTCCTCATTACAAATCATATCCTTCAAAGATACGCCGAGCATAGACCTCTCCAAAGCTCGCTGAGCGACTTGAAACTTGCGGAACAGGCCCACTGTCAGTGTCCACGTTTCTGCACCGTAGGTCATCAAAAGTCTTTAATCAGTGCGTCCTGCACGCACTGATTAAAGACTTTTGTCTTTCTTACTATAATCGCATAGATGTATTTATTTATACTCGAGTTTTTTAATAAGAAGTGAGTTAAAAACGAAATTTGTTACCAATACGTGTTTTGTTTAGCTTGTATGGGTAAATCACTAGAAAGTTGAAGTGTAGTAGTGTAAATTGAACAAAAAGTCCCAGTACAGGCAAATATGTGTCAAATTGCCCAATATAAACGCATTATACTTGTCCTTTCGGTTACTCTAAGGTAGACTGGAAGAGATCCCTAAGTGGGATAAGTCCGCCTTTGTACACAGTTTAATTCCTATTTTATTATTGTTGTTGTTGTTGTTATTTTTGGTACAATAAAGCGTTTACATAAAAAAATTTAAAATGTGTATGCAATCATCACATTTTTGTACATGCTTATCTGTGCAAAAGCAAGACAGAAGTCATTTAGCTGTTACTAGATACAAAGTCGTATCCAAAAGATTCTAATGCTGCGGCAGAGTCACTGGCCTTCACGTAACGAAATTAGATAAGGAAGAATCGCGACGCGACTGTCAAAGGTTCTGTATGTCGCTGTGTGAGACTAATTTACGAACTCCCTCGTGTGCGGGACTTTTGTGACTTTTGCGATGTTCCCATGAGAGAAATGGGTTTAATTGGCGGAGAAAGGCCCATGGAATCGTAAAGGTATTATGTATCTACCTCGAATTTAAATCGAATTTAGCCTGAAGATAATGAGGTAACTAGCAAAGAAGAAAAACTAAATACAGCTATGAAATTTTTTATATAAAGGCAAACTTAAATAAATAAATAAATATGTCAGTCATTCACTCTAATTATCCTGTCCCAAACTAGGCAGATCCTGTGTTATGGTTACTAGATAACGGATATACATACTTAAATAATAAATAGATATATGTATAAACATCCAAGACTTGGGTACAAACATTCATATTCATCATATTAACATTTGCCCCTAGCGGTATTCGAACCCGCAACCTCCGGCGTGGCAGTCCGAGAGCTATCCCGTTCCGCCACGGAGGTCGTATCTCTAAAAGAGATATCTTCCAGCCAACCTTGCGGGGTGTGATACAAGGGTGTATTTAAGAGCGATGGGGCAAAATAAGTGCATAAGAAACGACATACTCGTAATAACTTAGTAAATATACACAACATATTATACTAAGTGAGACCAACGATCTCTATGTACTACTAGATGGAGCGTTCCAAACAATCGCTCTGTTCCACGCAAGTAGCCACAATTCTTTCACATTCACTTTGAAACTCGTGCTGTTACTACTCAGAACATTTAACTATTTACTAAATATTGACATTATTTACCCGTAGCGTCAACATTTAGTAATAATTAAATATTCTGCGTAGTAACTGCACAAGTTTCATTGTGAATGTGAAAGAGTTGTGGCTACTTGCGTGGAACAGAGCGATTGTTTGGAACGCTCCATCTAGTAGTACATAGAGATCGTTGAGTGAGATAAATAGTGCTCTTTGAGATGTCTCAAAAGTACTATCTCGAATGATCGATGGAGGTTACTTACACATTTGACTATCAAATTTTGGTGTTTAACGATGCCTTCAGCTTGCTTTAGTCAAAATTTACGCGTATACTCCAATAATTTTAAACCTGTCATTACAAATAATATTATAAAAATTTCCCTAGATAATCGTGGTACCTCAACACGGAGGCGGCGATGCTGTTCGCAATACATCACGTCAAGGGGTATCACGGAGCGAAGAGCGGGCGAAGGAAAGTCGCTTTGCGACATGGAATTGCGCAAAGTGGCGATACATCGTCTCTGTCTACCCCTATGGGACCAAGGCGTGAACATTCTGTATATTTATGTACAATAAGTAGTTAAACAAATTATGATAACACCAAATACATACTTGTTTTGCCAGGGTTAAGACTAAGTAAGGTCAGCAAATCGTTCACGGGGCAATGTATACGCTTCTACAACAAACTACCAGAGGAAATCTTAAATATGACAGATAGTTTAAGATTGACATTAAAAAACAACTTTGTAATAAAGCCTATTATAAAATAAACGATTATTTGAATGACAAAGATGCCTGGTACATTATACCAGGTAATTCAGCTTCGGAAAATCTTTATTAATTGTATGCAAACTTGATTTTTAAAAGATGTGTTGCGTGAATTTGTTGCGCCGTTTCTTCTTCACAGCGCTAACACCTAGGAAGCGGTAGTTGATAAAAAAATGACGTGTATAAATGTACCAAGCTCAGAAGAACGAAATTGGATATATTCGTTCTTCTGAGGTACCAAGTATACTCATATGCAATAAATGATTTTGACTTTGACTTTGACATTCAAGTTTTTGACACCGTTTAAAAAATGTCAGGCAAAGAAACAGACAACAGAATACACACTAATAAGGATAACAAAGCCCGCAATTAAGGAATTAGTTTCAATATTTCCTGGAGCTCCAATTAGTAGGGTAGATGGCACGATTTCACGACCGCCTAATGAAGTTACCTCCGCAGACTAATTGAATAAAAAAGGACAGATGGCTCCACTATCAGCGAAACTTTTCAGATGTGGAGAAGGATGATTAAGATAGAATAAAAGTAGTAATGAAGTGATATTAGGTACCTATAAATGATTCTAATTTAGGGGAAATATATATAAATATATCTGTGAAGAACATCGATTTGAAAAGAGAAGATATTACAAAATTTGATGGGTGTTTGAGGATTCACGAGCAATACTAAAAATTTGGTGCAAAGAAAAAAATTGCTCTTCTGAAATAGTCATTGTTTCTATCGTGAAGAGAATGATGTATCTAAATGTATTATATTACCTAAAGAGGGAAAAATAAACGTCCAAAATTTGACTGAAAATAAGAAAAAACTTAAATATTTGGAAACTATAAACTATGTGCTGTAACACTGAACATGAAATTTCACATTCTGATAGAGCTTATAGAGTATAGAGTGTTCTCTATCTGATAGAGTATTAAACGGTTATTTACTGGACATGCTGTACATCATTGGCATATTTCTTGTCCACGGTCCATTCCTGGACACCAAGTTGATACGGTACTAATGTTGCTCTAAGGTCCATCCAGATTGTACTAATTGTAACAGTGCATGTCACTTACTATCTTTTTGTCACTCTTTTTGTCACTGTCAGTTTTAAGTGGTGACCACAGTTTTTTTTTCTTTATTTAAGAATATATAAATTACAGTAATTGTCCACAGAAATGGAAGCCCATTTGTATGTGAACAGAGCGCTGAACTGATCAGTACATTAGTCTACACCCATCGACAAGAAATGCTTGTGCAGTTCTTTCTTTAGTAATCCACCTGATGCAATGTATTTTAAATGGGATAGCAGATAATTCCAAATTTTAGGCGTAACATAACTACTGTTACGCTCACCGTAATAGTTGACTCATCTTGGAACATTTATTCTCTTGTTTGCCTTAGAATATTGTCTTTTAGTTACCTAAATAATTATTTCTGATATAGTCATAGTT
This sequence comes from Esperia sulphurella, assembly GCA_947086405.1. NCBI lineage: Eukaryota > Metazoa > Arthropoda > Insecta > Lepidoptera > Oecophoridae > Esperia > Esperia sulphurella. The sequence goes on from OX352261.1 coordinate 16,847,043, forward strand.
AGTTTACGCGACTACTGCCTCTCCATAATCCCTTGTCTTCACCGAAGGTTAGCTGGAAGAAATTTCTTTAGGAATAAGCTTATCCTTTTGTATAATTTTCTTTTCTTTGTGTTGTTCTTTGTATATTTGTGTCTACAATAAACTATTAAATAAATAAAAATAGTCTTCTAAAAGCAGGCAAAAGCAAAATTCTTAATAGAGTAATCTTCTGGACGCTATTATACCTCGTTTTCATAGACTAAGTATTCCATGGCATCTCTCCAAGTGATACCACATCCAAAAAGCTACTGCAAAATCGGCTTCCAACGCAGTGGCTTTTGTCTCGACTGCATTAGTAATTTACTCTATGCTCGTTATCTAGATAGGCGAATCCTCAAAGGAGTCTGTTATTGCGAGAGTACACGACTTGAACTGTCCTCCAGCGCAGACTGCACTAACTTGGATGAGATTTTAACCACAAACAGTTTAACTTGCTGTGACTTTGACAAATATATTATTAACTCGCTTTTAGTTTTGCTGGCAGCAGGTGTCTTGGGACGCTGCTAATAAAACCTTAAATTAACCTTAAACAAATCAAATATGGCAGGGCAGATACAAAGCTATTTATTAATGTAAGCCAACGATCTCTATGTACTACTAGATGGAACGTTCCAAACAATCGCCCTGTTCCACGCAAGTAGCCACAACTCTTTCACGTTCACAATGAAACTTGTGCAGGTACTACGCAGAACATTTAATTATTACTAAATATTGACGCAACGGTTAAATAATGTCAATATTTAATATATAATTAAATGTTCTGAGTAGTAACCACAAGTTTCAAAGTGAATGTTAAAGAGTTGTGGCTACTTGCGTGGAACAGAGCGATTGTTTGGAACGCTCCATCTGGTAGTACATAGAGGTCGTTGATGTAAGCCGAATTTTTAATCACTTAGAACATAAACAGACAAAATTTATGTCATCATCATCGTTATATCAGCACTTAGACGTCCACTGCTGGATAAAGGCCTTCCTCCAGGACACTGTGGTCTGAACAAGCACATGTTCAACCTCAAGCTCCGAACCAAAGGAGTGTGTAGGCTCTGTGAGGAAGCAGAGGAAACCCCATGCACCTCCTGTGCGAGTGTGGCCCACTGATACGCAAAAGAAATACACACCTAGGTAACCTACGCCCCGACGAAGTAAAATAAGTCAGTGCTAAAAGCATTGTGCAGTTTCTAAAGCCAGCACACTCGGTCCTCTGCCTTCCGCATCCAACCGCTTCCAGACATCTTCTTCAGGTTGTAGATCCAGCTGCTGCATACTGTCTGTAATATTGACAGGATGGAGTTGGTAAACAAAACGCAAGATTTAATCAAATGTTGGCAATAGGAAAACAGACTTTAAGATGACGAACCTTTTTAAACCGCCACTGTACTTTTCCACTTCATATTAGTCCTTAGACATGAGAAATCCCTCAATTGAAAGCCCACCAAAAGAGGCATTCTGTTGGGGAGGCTTGTGTTCAGCAGTGGACGTAGGTATATAGGCTGATGATGATGAGACCTTAGACGTCCACTTCTGGACATAGGCGTTCTCAATGAACACCAGCACACCCGGTCCTCCACCCTCCGCATACAGCCGCTTTAAGCCACCTTCTTCAGGTCTTTGGTCCATCCGATCCATTTCTTTGTATCCATTATCATTGGATGCGGTATATATCTTTTTTCATTTCATAGTAAATTTATTTCTGAAACGAAATACTTTGTATTAGAATATTGAAACTATACTGAAGTGTTTAGCTAATGGTATTTTGCTCAATAATTTTGGACATTCATAACCGGACCATTTTGCTCAATAATTTTGGACATTCATAACCGGACCAAGACATAAACAAGAAGCTACTTAACATTTAGCTTACCCTCCCAAATTGCCGGTGTATTTAAATGCATGGACTTCAGAATCCGATAACACCCCAGCTATATCTCGACCTGAGTTCCATAAGGTCGGATCTGGAAAATTACAGTTTTCGACTAGAGCCAAAAAACCAAATTTTTAGGACTAAAAAAATTATTTACAATAGAATACGTGATTTTCTTGCCCTGAGTTTTTATTATAATTTTTAATAGGTATGTTGCTGTTATAAACTATATTTCATTGAATTCATAGTTGGTTAGATTTTGAGAAAATGCTAAAAATCTGACCAAATTTTACATAAACGACCTTATGCTTCAAGGAATTTTGATCTTAGTAAAAATACAGGGGACGTATTTTCAGATAAACCTTTATACCTCAAAACAGATTTGTATTTTTATGCGTCGTTTCTCCATTCCCGTCGTTATGCTTAAGTCAGTTCTTGATAACTAATTTAAAAATTTAAGTTATTTAGATTTAAGACTTTATCAGAAAAAGAGACGCCTCATATATCTTAAATTATGGATAAGAAACAATAGTTTATTCAAAATTAGTATTTTAATCGTTACTTGAAATAATTGAAATTGAACACACAGTAATCATAATTAAATCATTCAGGCTCTGGGACATCAGAAGTATTGTTCTCGTGTTTTAAAAATTTGTAGAAATTATGGAATTCCTGTGGAACCCGCTGCCAAAGCGTTAATAAATCATTATACTACTCTGTCAAGAAAGTACCGGGAAAAGATCAATAATACACAAAATGTTAATTATTCATCCAACTTTATTTCATCACCTTCAAAGTATGCTCCTTCAGAAGCGACACACTTACGCCAACGAATAATCCAATCATCAAAACATTTTTGAAACGCTTATTACGGAATTGAGTAGAATTGAGTACAGTTCTCGCCGCGAATTCTCCCTTATGTCTTCTATCGAATGGAAACGGGTGCCACGAAGTGGTAATTTGAGTTTAGGAAAAAGAAAAAAGTCGCATGCAGCCATATCTGGTGAATAAGGTGGTTGCTCAATGATGTTTGTGGAGTTTTTGGTCAAAAATTCATTCACAATGATGGCCTTGTGCGATGGCGCATTATCGTGGTGCAAAATCCAAGACTTTTCTTTCCACAAATCTAGCCTTTTTCGTCGAATTTGCTCCCTTAAACGCCGCATAACGCTCAAATAATATTCTTTATTTATAGTCTCACCTTCCGGCAAGAACTCTGAGTGCACAACACCGCGATAGTCAAAGAAACAGTCAACATGACTTTGACTTTCGATCGACTTTGGCATGGTTTTTTCGGTTTCGGTTCAGTTGGAAGGCGTCACTCTGAAGCTTGTTGACTAGTTTGCATGTCAAACTCGTAAACCCACGTCTCGTCACCAGTAACAATTCGTTTCATGAATGTTGGGTCGGAATTGACTCGTTCTAGCATGTCCTCAGCGACTCGTAAGCGATTGAGTTTTTGGAGAAAATTCAGGTCTTTTGGAACTAGCCGAGCGGCAACATGTTTCATATCCAAGTGATTATTTAAAATGGTACGAATTAATTCGTGAGATACAGAAAGTTCAACGGATATCTCTCTCAAAGTTGAATAAGGATTTTCAGTCACTATTTCCTTCACTTTTGCGATGTTAACTTCAGTTGCAGACGTTGATGGCCTACCAGAGCGAGGCAAATCTTCCATCACATCTTGACCGCTTTTGAACGCTTGTACCACTCGTAAGCACGTGTTTTTGATATAGTCGACTCATCGTAAGCCTTCTGTAACATTTTCAGTGACTCCGAACACGAAATTCCATTGGCTATGCAAAATTTGAGACAAACTCTTTGTTCGATATTTTTGTTCATATTGATATCGCAATATACATACACTAGATATATAACTAAAAACAACACTGTATTAAATATTAATAACAGATGCAACTCAAACTGCGCGCCAAAATGGAAAAAAGTAGTGCCAATCCAACAACAACAAAAAAACAAAAATATTGAATTTGGAACCATGAACAAATCATCCATTCCCGATACTTTTTTGACTGAATGATTTCTGCGTTGAAATAGGTTTTTCGCTGGTGCGTAGCAGTGGCAAGCTCTGTGGGTACGTAGCAGACTTATATCTCATGAAAGATATTTCAGAAAAAATATCTTGGTCAAAATTAGTTTTATAAAAAAGTACTCCAGGGTTTTCTTGACGTACCTGAAATTTAGAAACACATTCAGAAATTTGATATCTTGGCCTGTTCTGTTCTTCTTGTGAATAACAAAAGGTCCGGGTTTTTTATGAAGCGTGGTAAGGTCTCTGAAATTTTCTGGTGCCATATCAAATAATTGAAATGGCTGTCTTCCTCCACATGTTCGTATGAACTGCGACCAATCTCGAGGAACTGATGTTTGCATAGTAGTCAGCTTTTTCTTTTTTTTTCTCGATCATGGAGTGAACTTCCATGTAGCATCCACATACACGCCATAATCACCATTACATTTCTATTCTGACCGGTACAGTTGTCCGACCAAAACGTTATTTCTTATAATACTGAATCCTTAATATTTTCTTCAGACCAACGACTTAGACAAGATCCTATGTCATTCCCACCTCTTCCACTTATGTTTTCGGCCCATCGTGCCACCCCCAATCTTCCCGAGGCTGTCGTCAAGGCGACGCTTGTTCACGTACAACTCGCGGACGCGGTGGCGGGTGCGGGCACGGCGGTCTTGGCGAGTTCGTGTTCACATTAGCCGCCAGGTTGAAATTGAGCGCTCCGCCGCTAGTTCGACGTAAACACACACAAGCAACTTCATATGTTTAATATCGCCGCTTTAGTGCCGCGCACCCGTCGCGAGCTGGCCTGCTGCGTACCGCGCCCGCGAGTTGTACGTGAACACTTGGAAACTAGGCCATATATTTGATATTTTGAGACCGCTCCCGCCACCGCGCCCACGATTTAACCTAAACAAGCACTAAAGGATTGCACCAGGGACAGGCAGCAGCGTTCTCCTGTAAATAATAAGATCATTACTGCGAACACTAATCCACCTGCCAAACGTGGTATTATGTCAAATCCCCCAGTGGACAGCCCGACAAAAGTGGCATCTTATTGGGGAGGCTTGTGTTCAGCAGTGGACGTAATTCACCTGATGATGATGATAGTCCTCATTCATATCTGACCTATATAATTTTTTTTCTGTAAGTAATCGCTACTCTTGATTTGGCTAGTTGTCTTTGAGAAGAGACCAATTACTCACTTATAAATCCAAATAAACACTTAGGTACTTGTACATTACTTGTCCTAGGAGGACTGCCTAGGCCTACCAGCAAAATAGGGTCAGTAAAACCAACTATATTGGGTTAAAAATCAAGTAAACACAAACTAGGTATATCAAGTAAACAAAGCCGCGTGTCGGCCGGTGTCGAATACACCCGATGTTCAACGATAATGTCCGATCTTTTTGCCACAGTGCCTGGCGCCATCTACTAGTTTTGAGGAATAGTATCGCATTTGTACAAACAACGTTGATTTTTGACTTAAACGTCAATGATCTTAGAAGCATAAAGTCTTAAATGATCATCAGATCTACAAAATAATTGTTTTTGTTTTGGACTATAAGGTAATATTTTTACTTGCAACCAGAATTTGATTTTTTTATGAGACATCTCAGTGGCAGAAAGTCTGATCTAAAGATACGAACTAGGTTAATTTGAGTTAATTTTGAAAAAAATCGGCATAAGGGTATATCTACAAATAAGTCCACTTCAACTTCAAAGGTGTAGTTCGAAGCATAAGTATGTATATGAATATCCGCCAAGTCAATGATACCCTTCGTCAGGAGCATAATGCTTTTTTACTATTTAAAGCCTTATGCCTTCAAAGGTGGTATAAGATCCGACTTTATTGCACTGAGTAACTTTTGATTAAAAAGAGATAGAAATATGATTCCTAGATGGAAAAAAAGATAAAAAATTGCGCATCTTCGAGGTGGAGCTAACTGAGTTTGGCCGTATGTTGACATACGACCTTATGGAACTCAGGTCGAGATATTCGGTCGCCTGGCCTCTTTGACATGTTAGACTAATGACGGAGCATCTCAAATGCGCCGAGAATTGGGATCGTTACCTTGGCAAATAGAGGATCGCCTCGAATCGAGTGAATCAATGGACATATGGGTTGACTAAATTGGAGTAAACGAACAATAGGATGGATCTATCGACAATGCATGGCAAGAAATTAGTCCTATTGTCAATCTTAACTAATGTTTAGGAAAGCTTTAGGAATCATTTTTAATTTTCAAAAACCGTGTTAAAAAACACTATCTATCACTAAGTTAGGATTGGAATCCATATCTTATGTTTCTTATAAATGTTTGTATATTATTATTATTATTTAATAATGTATTTTATATTTATATATTTTTGGTAAATATTTATTTATATACTTATGTTTTTTTTACCGTGTAGGTTATAATCTATGTAAGTGGGTATATAGTTTATATTAGTGTATGTATGTATATGTTTTTTTTATTTACTTACACACTATGTCTGCCTCTCTTATTTCAATTATCTCTCTCGCGGGTCTGCTGGAAGAAATTTCTCTCAGAGGTAAGTTCGCCCTTTGTACTTGTGTTTCTTTTTAATGTATTATTTTTGTTAGAACTAAAAGATACTATAAAGAGTTAAATAAATAAAGCTTGTGAAATGTTTCCAATATTGATGTCAAAGGTAATAAAATAAAATCATGATTTCTTGACGTCTGGGTCAGGAATTCATGGCAAAATTTAAATGTTATAGGGATCGGGAACATAATATAAATATTGTAGCGCGCACCTAATGTTTATAAATTCCCCGGAACATTCTCCGGGCCGTGAATTTATGAGATTTTAAAAAGTGAAGCCACTTTTCCCTTTTTGGTAATCGTAGGGAAAAGTGGCTTCACTGTTTGAATGCTCATAAATTCTCGGCCCGGAGAATATTCTCGGGAATTTACCAACACTACCCCCACCCCACAGAAGTACTTACTAAATGTAAACTCGTTACTAAATGTACGACTATTACTAAGCTTTCTTGTATCCTTCCAGTTGTACAATTATAAATTATACACCTTAGCTATGATGTAGGCACTACGGGCGGGCGACGATAAATAAACTAGAGGGAGATGAGTGTAGTTTCTTTACGTGGTAATATACTCTGTCCATAGTCACGTAAACAGTCACCTATCTATCAGAAAAACCCGAAGCAGGCCTATTGTTTTTTGAAAGCACAAAATGCTGGTATTAACCAAGTTCGCTGACGAAATTGGATTTCGTTTGGCAGTCACAATCAGCGCCTATTCACACCGTTCTATTGAGTTTTAGAAAACAATGGACGGTCGTTGCGAAGTCAATTTTGTTTGTTTTCGAACTCCTGTGTACCTGTGGAAGTCTTCACAATATTTATTAGATATTGGGCTCGATTCTGAAGGCACAATGTTAAAATTTTACAGCACTAAAACTGTTGCTATCCTTGTCACACAGTATTATGAAGATAAAGACGAAACCAATTTTAGCGCTGTCACATTTTAAATGTGTGCCTTCAGAATCGGGCCCATTATGCGACAAAATTAAGCACGTACAGTCAAAGAATGAAAAGGTTAAGCAGTTTTCAAACTCATTTCTTTCACACTTCGTAGACACATGTAACCTTTTCAAACTTTATACATCGAACATACTGAAGCATGGAAACTTATGTCTTATTATTGGATAACAAAGATCAAAATGGCACGCCCTTAATTTCTCTGACTGAAAGTTATAATACCATGACGGAAAATAATTTTCGCACCTCATAAGTGACCTCAAATACACTAATTGGTTATTATTTAGATGATGTGCAATAAATATTTTCCTTCATGGTATGACCCTGTATCGTACGATCTAATTATGCCTTCTCTTTGATTAGATTTCTACTAAATAGATTGCTATCGTTATCTTGTCTAAGCTGTCTTAATGTTGGTAATATGCAGTCGATAAAACAATCATCATCATCATCATCAGAATCAGCCCTGAGACGTCTACTGCTGGACATAGACCTTTCATAATGAACGCTACCACACCCTGTTCTCCGTCCTCTACATACAGCCGCATGCAGCTACCTTCTTCAGGTCTTCGGTCCACCTGGCGAATACAGCGGTAAGTTAACCAACACAAAACAGTAACTTTGCTTAACCTGTTCATTCCATACAAGCAAAACTAGACCTTAAAGTGCTTAACCTTTTACTTCCGCGACTGTACCTAGGAAATTGAGTAATAAATAACATGCAGAGTGTTTAATACCAAGATCAGCACATGGGAAATGTAGATATATTATCAGATCTATCTAGACTTATCCTGATAATACCAAGTGATATTAAATACAGATTCAAAAGTCATCACTAGTCACGGTAAACTAACAAGCTGCAGTCAATCCACACAGCTAATACTGTCAAGTACTAGACTTGTATCACGAATGGATAACGTAGCAAGCTAGTTACGGTCCTCAATCGTGCTCGGCGCGTCGATCCATTCAATAGAATACGTCTCTTCAGCTATGGTTGATGTAAAGAGAGGCAGCGAGCGAGTTTTCAATATTATTTGAATATTCCATTTATTGCCCATTCTTTCTGCCAGAGATATTGAGAGTCAGAAAAGCTGTAAAACAGCTGTCTGTCAAAAATCTTCCCTTGGGTGTTATTAAGGCGACTAAGGAATTGCATCAGGGATTCGCAGCATCGTTTTCTTGTGTATATTAAGATCATTACTGCGATCACCAATCCGCCTGCCAAGCGTAGTAATTATGGCAGATCCCTCAATGAACAGCCCAACAAAAGTGACATTCTATTGGGAGGCTTATATTCGTATTTCGCCTGATGATGCTATAGAAATTCCCTCAGTTTCTTTCTGCGTTTGATTATTTCATTGTTCAAGAAAAGTATCATTAGGGAACCAGCGTATCTTTTCTGGGTTCGTGTGGATATTATTTGAGGTCAGTTTCAGTAAGTAAATAATACCTTATAGTCTAATTCTGCTGCCACGACAATCCTATCCTACTAATATTATAAATGAGAAAGTTTGGATATTTTGATATTTGGTATTCAATCGCACGTCAACCACTGGACGGATCGTGATAAAATATGGCACACATATATGTTAGGTCCTGGAATAGGATATATGATAGTTTTTTTTCCCGAAAAACATCACATTCGTACGGGAAATACATAATAATTTGTGACGTTAAGTTGTCCACGCGGACGAAGTCGCGGGCAACAGCTAGTACATTATATAGGTATGCCATCTTTCCATGTTTAGTGGCAGAACGAAATGGTTTTTCAGTTTTTAAATTCATTCCATCAAGATATCGCGAGCATATGTTATATTTTCAAACTATGCCACAAAATCGGCTGTTGCATAGAAAACTATGTTTAATTATTTGATAACAAAGTTTAAATTGACTTGTCATTTCTGTAATATTGACAGGATGGAGACGGTAGAACAGTAAACAAAACGCAAGATTTAATCAAATGTTGGCAATACAAGCAAAGACTTTAAGATGACGAACCTTTTCAAACCGCCACTGTACTTTTCCATTTCCTTCGACATGGCAAATCCCCCAATGGAAATCCGTCCACTTCTTTACATAGACTTTCCCAATGAACGCCACCATACCCTATGGTCCGCACCCAGCCGCTTCCGGCCACCTTCTTCAGGTCGTCGGTCCATCTGGCGGCGGGGCGTCACTATTTATGGTAAAAGAAAATAATTATTTAAAAATCTTTATATCTTCTCTGTTTAGAACTCGATTTGTAAACGCGAATTTGTAACATCTGATACAGCAATTGCCTTTTCAGCTGATTTTCCGTTGGCGTCTTTCGCTCAAAACACCTGCCTCGCAAAATGCACCGTACCCTATCTAAATCGTACTGCATTTGTCCGTATAACGCCACTATTTATTTTAGAAAGAAGCCCGTTTAGCCTCCATCGGAACGGGCTAGCGTCTGTTTGAGTTACAAGTTTGATTTTAGCCTCTGGGACGTTGGCAGTTGCTATGTTTTCCATTGTCTACAATAAGACCACTGGGAGAGAAAATGTTAAGCCTTCTTGCTAAACGAAATCTCGTACAACTGCTATTTAGAATTTAGATTTGAATACTAAAGCAAACAATACGAAATTTACTACTTAAAGAAGTGAAGACTAGCGCAATAGATGCTCTACTGGGCTGTACAAAGTTACTACACCAGTGCGCTATAAGTTAGAAAGAGAAACACTTATCTTGTTGACGTATAACACTGTTACTCTCAACGATCTCTATGTACTACTAGATGGAGCGTTCCAAACAACCGCTCTGTTCCACGCAAGTAGCCACAACTCTTTTACATTCACTTTGAAACTTGTGCAGTTACTACTCAGAACATTTAATTATTTACTAAATATTGACATTATTTAACCGTAGCGTGGTCCGCGTGGACCACTTAACATTACAAATTATTAAATATTTCCCGTAGGAATGGGATGTCTTTTCGAGTTAAAAGCTATCCTATATCCTATTCCAGGTCCTAACCTATACGTGTCCCAAGTTTCATTCCGATCCGTAAAGTGGTTGAAGCGTGATTGAGTAACAAATCAATCAAATCAATCAAATATTCTTTATTGTGCACCAAAACATATAAATTTTATATAAAAAAAATATTACATAAAAGGAAACATACAAACATCCAAATATCCATACTTTAGCATTTGTAATATTAGTAGGATATTTCATTCCAAATCAATAGTCATATGAAAACAAACGCATTTGCGTCTCGAAACCAAAATAAATAATAGATGGTGATCCTAACTGGACCGCAAATTTTACATGGTAATACAAACTTATTTTTGCTGTCGTTGACCCTTCATGTACAAGTTACTGAGACGCAAATAGAGTTGGTTTTCGTATGACAATTGGTTCTATAACTAGTGGTTGAATGGTTATACCGCCATTGTCGGTCGCCACGGCCTCGTTATGTCAATAAGTAAAGTGCATTGAGTGCAGATGAGGTTGGCATTTGGAGCACCGGATGTCCTTGTTCTCCCTTACCTGTTCCATCATCAGCCTATATACGTCCACTGCTGAACATAAGCCTCCCCAATAGAATGCCTCTTTTGGTGGGCTTTCCATTAGGAGATTTGCCATAATCACCACGCTTGACAGACGGATTGGTGATCGCAGTAATGAACTTAATATACACAGGAGAATGCTGCTGCCCATCCCTGGTGCAATCCCTTAGTCGCCTTGACGACACCCAGGAAGATTCGGGGTGGCCCTATTCTAAGCCGGGAACCACACGGCTTACCTATTTATATGTACTTAACATAAAATAACACTTTCAAATCAGCGTATACGATGCCGTTACTGTCTGTCTCTACTTTATCGTCTAGCAAGCTAGTGGCCTATTTAATTTATGTTGCACCGCAGGGGAGAATGCCTTCCTCACGATAAGGGGTCTATAGTACAACATGATGGCCTAGTTGGTCATTATTGTCCACTTAGACATTTACAATGTGTCTGTAGCTCTTAGACTGGAGGTAGATGCATTGTTTTGTTATTTTGGAAAGTAAATAAGGATAATGTTTAATCACAATTAACTTTATTGGTAAGTCCAACGATCTCTATGTACTACTAGATGGAGCGTTCCAAAAAACCGCTCTATTCCACGCAAGTAGCCACAACTCGTTCACATTCACTTTGAAATTTGTCCAGTTACTACTCAGAACATTTAATTATTTACTAAATATTGACGCTATTAAATATTCTGCGTAGTAACTGCACAAGTTTCATTGTGAATGTGAAAGAGTTGTGGCTACTTGCGTGGGACAGAGCGATTGTTTGGAACGCTCCATGTAGTAGTACATAGAGATCGTTGGGTAAGACTATTAACAATGTCAAGCGTATTACATTATAATTGTACTTAATCTTTGTGTTGAGATAATAAATACATTGCACTGCATTGCATTGCATTGTATTGTATATAAAAATAAACAATTACAATAGGTATGTAAATCTTGTCAGTAAAATCTATTAATTTAATTAGAAAAAAAATTCTAATTCCTACTATTAGACTGGACCTGGACCTGGATTTAAAGTCTGAGTGGAAGTGGGATAGTGAGCGGAAGTGGGAATAGGAGCGGATCTTGTAGTCCACGCGAGCGGAGCCGCGGGCACAGCTAGTTTTTAAATAAATCTTGTAAAAAAATTCCCTAATATCACTATTAACATAAACATTTCGTCGCAAGTACTACCTAATTCCGATCTCGGTACATTACATAAAATATTGTAAGAAAAATATCCAACTCCTAAACCTATAAGCTATGCATGGGATGTATTTAGTAGTAAAAATACTAAATGACTTCCTGACAGTAGAAAAGTTTTAAGACAAAATATTAAATACTAGCTTTTGCCCGCGACTTCCTCCACGTAGGTTTCGATATTATATATCCGGATAATTAAATTCTAGGTACATATAGCAATAAATACAAAAGTAAATACGAAAATTATTGAAGATGCCAAAGCCGATATTTCGTTTCGGCTTTCGACGAAAGAAAAGACGCACTTTCCGTCAAACACTACTTCCTTTCCCTTCACGATAATTCTGTCACGTAAAGGGAACACGAAGCGGCTTCATAATCCTCCACTTGTCTCCTCTTACTTGACAGTTGATGACAGCACGCGACGTCGAAGGAATTCCTGAATATGAGCCGCCAAGTTATTTTTGCTGATCGAGAATGGAATACTAGCCAGAAAAAGTTAAGGGACTTGTTTCTCCAGTGATAAAGAAATATTGGTGGAATTGTGACATAAAATTGTATTCCGATTCTTTCATATAATCGTCAGTCAGTAGTAATTGAAAGGCAATGTTAAGAGTGGAATGGAAATCGTGTGTGAAATTTTAATGTAGCGAACAACAGTGGCGTTCTAGGCAATTTTGACACTGAAAAGTATACCTCCACGATTAAAACGATGTAGCTATAAGCAATTTAAACACAACCCTTTACAATCTTGTTTAGATTGTAAAGAATTGTGTTCAAATTGATTCTACACCTATAGGGGTCATAATAGTTTGTAGGTTTGAATAATAGAATAGAAAAGATGTAGCCATCTTAAAGACTGTCATCATGTCATATCAGCCATTAGACGTCCACTGATGGATATAGGCCTTCCCCAATGAACGCCAGCATACTCGGTCCTCTGCCCTCCGCATCCAACCACTTCCGGACACCTTTAGGTTGTCAATCCAGCCGGCGGCGGGGAGTCCCACCCTGCGCGTAAACTCATCATTGCTATGACTCAATAACACTATTACTCTCTTATTTATTTCTATGTCCCTATTCATCAGCATCATCAGGTTATTTTTGTCTCCACTGCAGGAGCACAACCCTCTCTCATCTGCCGGAAACAGACGGAGGATTTGGCCTACACTCCCCGCGCTGGCCAGACGGGTTGGGGAGGCCTGACTGATGTTCTATAATGTATGTCCCTATTAACCGGAGCAAATGAATGTAGGAAGAGAAAAGGATTCACAATGCAGTTGTCACGTTTTTATCGCGTCTATGTCATCACGGGATGCCATCTTGATGATCCTCTAATCATAGCACGCGTTGCTAAAAAAAACGTATATCAAGTAAGCTTTTCCATCGCATCGCGCTTGAAAATTCGGTGCGTGTTTTGCATTATGAATTCAGCTTGTGTTTCCGAACACCAGTAAGTTTCAGAAAACTAACTTGGCCTATTTCAGATTGTTCGGAATTCTCGGTAGATAAGTGAAACTACCGTCCATCAGCATAACAGTCGGAAAAGAAACTGGCCTAATGTATCCCTTATCAATCCCTTTTGTTCTGCAATCCGCACTAATGTAATTTGATGGGCCGAGAATTGACTCCGGGCGTTAACCTAACTTAAATGTTTGCTGTTTTCAGCTTTACGCTACCTATTTTTCTGTAATACAAACTTTTAATTGCGTTTGAAATGCTATTGTCGTAAAGATATTCATCCCACTGCATGTGTATTTAAGAACTTGAATTCTAAGTCTATGGTAAAAGTTCCAATTTCGTCAAATTGGAAAAATCATATAATCATCATCATCAGGTTATTTTTGTCTCCACTGCAGGAGCACAACCCTCTCTCATCCGCCGCAGACAGACGGAGGATTTGGCCTACACTCCCCGCGCTGGCCAGACGAGTTGGGGAGGCCTGATTGATGTTTTATAATGTATTCCCTTAGTCGCCTTGTCGACATCCAAGGGAAGAGTTGGAGTGGTCCTATTCTACTCTACCGGAAACCATATAATATACCTAATAGAAAATGAGAAAACTATTATTTACTAGCCCGCGACTTTGTCCGCGTGGACAACTTAACATCACAAATTATTCTGTATTTTCCGTAGGAATGAGGTGGTTTTCCGGGATAAAAACTATCCTATGTCCTATTACAGGACCTAATCTATAAGTGTGCCAAGTTTCATCTCAATCCGTCCAGTGGTTGAAGCGTGATTGAGTAACAAACATCTAAACATCAAAACTTTCGCATTTATAATATCACACGATTGAGATGTTTCCTCTTTGCAAACAGATTATCAAAGAGCCGTCATCCTGTATGAAATAGATTTAAAAAAATAGAGATTGTGTATCGCATAGTCATCTCTCTTATCGGTACAAGCTGGAGAAAATTAAACCTTAGATGTATAATGATACCGAAAATCTACTTCTCTCCTGTGCGTAGCTCAATCCAATCCCCTCCCCCCTAACCCCGACCTCTCCCCTAAATCATCTCCATCCCAACCCCCAACCCCATTTCCCACCCCTCGATTACATACATTCATACATACACATTACAAACAAACAGAGCTTTAGTTCCATTACCAAGTTCCAAAATGTACCTAGTTAATGCATTAAGAGGCGGAGATCTGGTGACCTGCAGCACAGGTCGCAACTCGCTATTACAGGCATTTATTTAAAACATTATGTAACAAATTTGTATACACTAATTGTAAGGTTGTGATGGGATAAATAAAATATTTATTATTATTCCAAAATAAGTACGAAACTCTATAAATCCTTTTTTTTATAAATCCCAGTTCAGTATTTGATACCCAATTCCTCTGTAATAAAACACCACATCTATTTGGCTACATCCTAAATAGTACTTATCCAAAGGAGAAATGAAAATTTCTTCCTCTCCTTCCTAAACAAGTAAAATATTAAAACTTCCTTCCTCGGCTTGCCCTTTGCAGTTTTGATGACTTCGTAAAGGTTCGATTTTGTTTGAATTTACTTTGAAATTCCCTTCCGAGTTCCCTTTCTGTTTCCTTTCTTATTTACAAAGGAAATTGCGTGACGTAATGTGCTCACTTCTGCTCTTAATGAGCCAGTATTAATAACTTTGAATCTAACTTTAGTTACTAAAACTTCCTTGACCTTAATTTTCGAAGCTTGTCATTGATCAGTTCTTTTTTTTTTATTTATTTTTATAATAGTCGAAAACTAAGCGGGGCTTATTCCAATAATCTCATGCCAAAATCCCCTGCCACTGCACTACTCGTGATCATATTTTGTACTGTTACAGAATTTTGATATTTTTGTAGTTTCCAAGATACGACGTGGTCCGTTGTTATAGTGACGTCATTTTGGCAGTGCCAACAATAGACAACTGATATTTGTCAGACGACTGAAGCACAAATTCAAATTTTGAGTACAAAATAATACCTACATTTTCAGTCATATTTTTCTGCATAGTTAGATTTTAAATCCAAGACCGTGGCTCTGCTAAAATGACGCAAGTTGTTTAAATAATTTTTTTTTTTTATCTCTACTGTAAAATTCTATTTTAGTTTTAAATTTAATAAGTCAATTTAATATGCCTATGATTTTAGTGCTTAGCAGTTTTGCTTTTCCAGCGACGTTATAGGCATATACGAGTACCTAATCATTAGTTGATAAGCTAAAAAATTGCTTCAAAATGTACGTTAGTGAAGTAAATGAAGAGAGTCGTCAAACAATAATAGTCCATTTTATGAATGATAGAAATATGAATCCAGAAGCACGAAAAATATTTTAAAGAAAACTGAACGCTCTTGAGAATTAATGCATTAGAGAAGTTAAGATACACCCTACAGAGGGAGAATATCTGGTTGAAGAATAAGGAAATACAACAGAAATATTAATAATGATCTTATTAAGGCGCTCAGTCTCTTTTATTACGATGATAGCCGTTTGGAATTTCAACCTCTGGATTTACACTTGTGTAAGAGAAATATTTAAACGCACATCAAATTGATTGATGATTGATTGAATACACTTTATTGCACACGAATTACAGAAAATATGTAGGAGAAATATACAGTAAATGTACAAGTGGCGGCCTTATCGCTTTTAGCGATTTCTTCCAGACAACCATCTGCTAGTGAGAAATAGTAAAATTAAGATGCGAAAGATACTAATCGGTATTATTTCGTTTGGGTCAGGTTAAGTTAGATGTTCATTTAAATAAATACTCTTGCCTTTTTTTATTGTTATTGAGTTTGCGCTCGACCTCAATCTCACCTGATGGTAAGTGATAATGAGGCCTAAGGTGGAGCGCGCTTACCCAGAAGATGTCTATTCACTCTTCCACTTATACCATACTAGGATTTTCTCCAGTGTAATGGAAATTAAACAAGGATAGCACAATCTACAAAGTAACTCCAGAGATGAACCAACTTGTACAAAAGTTGTCTGTCCCCAGTGGGAATAAAACCACGACTGGCGTACATTGCGTAGGACGTGCAGTTTACAGACTTATATTTTTTATCTGCCACCAATGGTGCGTGCTCACGGGTTGAGTCACACTGAATGGCGTCAGTAGTCAAAAAATCCTATCCTACTAATATTATAAATGCGAAAGTTTGGATATTTGGATGTTTGATACTCAATCACGCTTCAACCACTCGACGGATCGTGATGAAACTTGGCACACATATAGGTTAGATCCTGAGTTAGGACATAGGATAGTTTCATCCCGGAAAATCATCCTATTCCTACGGAAAATACATAATAATTTGTGCTGTTAAGTTGTCCACGCGGTCAAAAGTCGCGGGCAGCAACTAGTAGTTTATAATTTTACCTGATTTTCATCATCAGGTTATTTTTGTCTCCACTGCAGGAGCACAACCCTCTCTCATCTGCCGGAGACAGACGAAGGATTTGGCCTACACTCCCCGCGCTGGCTAGACGGGTTGGGGAGGCCTGATTACGTTTTATAATGTATTCCCTTAGTCGCCTTGTTACGACATCCACGGGAAGAGTTGGTGTGGTCCTATTCTACTCTACCGGAAACCACACGGCAATATTTACCTGATTTTATTCATTCCCAAATTTCAATAAATTTCAAGTATTGAATTTATATGCACCAACTTTCAGAGTGCAATTTTTGGCGTTAAGTAAGTCAGTACACATAACTAAATGCTAAATCGTCATAGAGGATCGAATACTCTAAATAGAAGGGCCACGAAATTGATTCATATCTAATAGATTAATGTAATGTTTTGTTATTTTATTTTTTATTTTATTTTATTACGAAAAAATATGTTTTCGACTACCTACCCAATCTAGTGCTGTTCAACCCGTATGCGCAGGCTCAGAAAAACACAGAAGCCAGAAATAACTCCATTCCTGAGCAAAAAGAAAGAAAGAAAAAACATTTATTTACTGCCATAATTGGCACACACAAAGAAAAAACCAACAAAGCAAGAAAAAGGAAAAAAAAATAAAATAAAAATTATAAGAACTAGAGAAAACAATTTAAAATTTTTAACATAGATAAAAAATATAAAATAGCAGTTCACATTATGGATGAAGAAGCGAAACGCTTGAGTGAGTGGCAGATCGACAACAAACGTTGAACCGCGTTGTACTTATCTTATTTTAGAAAGGTATGCATCTTAACGACGCTACAATGTTCTCAGTTAATATCCTCCCCGAGGAGCATCGACCTAATTCCGCCGTTCTTTGTTTACACAACCGAGCTGTTTATATGAAATTGAACAGGTTAATTCCCTTTACGAGCCGATACCCAATAAAGGTTTACTTCGAAGCAATATATTTTGCTTGTGCCGGGGCTCGAGTTGTAGTAAAAATGTTTTCCCGCGTTATTAAGGTCTGTGGTCCGGGCTAGGGGTGGGAATCATCCGGATATGCCGGGGATACAGTTGAACTGTCATGAACTTTCTTTTGTGAAGTGAAAACGGATCAACACTGACCTTAAAATTAAAAATAAATTTTATCTCCAACTCTGCCCGTGGATGTCGTACAAGGCGACTAAGGGAATACATTATAAAACATCAATCAGGCCTCCCCAACCCGTCTGGCCAGCGCGGGGAATGTAGGCCAAATCCTCCTTCTGTCTCCGGCAGATGAGAGAGGGTTGTGCTCCTGCAGTGGAGACAAAAATAACCTGATGATGATCTTGTCTAATTCCAAACTAGGATTCTCTCCTGCGCTATGGGATCTCATCCTTCATCTCCTTTCTATCATCCTTTTGGGACATTGAGAACTCTAGACAAAGTCGACACTATGTCACACCACACCCGGTCCTCCGCCCTCCGCATCCAGATTCTCCAGGTCGTCGGTCCATCTGGCAGCGGGACGTCCCACCTTGTGCGTCCGGTCCGCGGTCATCACTCCAGAACTCGTCTGCCCCAACGTCCGTCGGTTCTGCGTCAGATGTGTCCCGCCCCCTGCCACTTCAGCTTGCTAATGCTTAATAAAACCTTTTTACTGGCGTATCACAACGTAGTATTATTAAGTATTCTAAGACTGTGTTTTAATTAAATTTTGTTTTATATTTATTTTATACATAGCTGGCATTAAAGCATATTTTTGAAATACATAGCAATATTCAACTTGCTAAATAAAATTTAATTTTATTTTATTAAATTAAACTGCTTTAAAGCGGCAATGTCAAACAACAATCAAATAAAATATTTAATTATGTACCTCCAATGAAAAGGTTCTAACTTATAAAATGATACTTTTCACGATACCAAATAAGTACAGGATTTTTATACTCTTCTGTTTTTTTTCTTGTAAATGGATCAATGTTTCCTCGTCATCATCATCTGCCGAAATACGTATGTATGTATGTATGTATGTATGTATGTATGTATGTATGTATGTATGTATGTATGTATGTATGTATGTATGTATGTATGTATGTATGTATGTATGTATGTATGTATGTATGTATGTATGTATGTATGTATGTATGTATGTATGTATGTATGTATGTATGTATGTATGTATGTATGTATGTATGTATGTATGTATGTATGTATGTATGTATGTATGTATGTATGTATGTATGTATGTATGTATGTATGTATGTAACACAAAAAATAACAACAACAACAATAATAAAATAGGAATTAAACTGTGTACAGAGGCGGACTTATCCCACTTACGTATAAGTCCACTGCTGAACATAAGCCTCCCCAATAGAATGCCACTTTGGTGGGCTGTCATAATCAGCACGCCTGGCAGACGGATTGGTGATCGCAGTAGTGCTCTTAATATATACAGGAGACCACTGCTGCCGGTCCCTGGTGCAATCCCTTAGTCGCCTTGACGACCCACGGTAACATGTGGCCCTATTCTAATTCGGGAACCACACTGCCGTCTTTCATATTTATATCAAACTAGCTGTTGCCCGTGACTTCGTCCGCGTGGACAACTTAAAATCGCAAATTATTATGTATTTCCCGTAGGAATGGGATAAAAACTATCCTGCCTTATTCCAGGACCTAACCTATATATGTGCCAAGTTTAGAATAGAATAGAATATTCATTTATTTGCTGCAACAAAACACATACAGTTCAATATTACATATAAACAGAAATAATACAAAGCTACAACTAAGAGTCGGGTGCACACGCCGGGAACACGTCACACGGCTTGTCGGACGATAATTTAATATTACACTCGCTTGCACGAGGAGCAGAAACAACGCGAAGAACTTATCCGACAAACCGGGAGTAGAACCAAGGCGTGCGACCGACCTGTAGGGGAGGGACAACTGTGCAGTGTGGCAACACTGTAGTAGACACAGTATGTGTGCTGCAGCAGCAAACAGGCCCCAGCTCAGTATATTGCTTTGCCTGTGAGGGCAGAGCACTGATTTTCAGCTGAGACCTAACAGTGTCGGATTTCATCACGATCCGTCCATTGGTTGAAGCGTGATTGAGTAACAAACATCCAAATATCCAAACAACGAAACTTTTACATTTATGATATTAGTAGGAAGGATTTCATTAAAATGTTTGAAATGTTTATATTTGTCGTTGGTAGACTCTATCGTGGGTTATGCTCTTGATTGCTATGGACTAACTTTCAAAACAAATATAGATAAATTAGAAGCACTACAAATAAGGTTCTTAAAATAACTTGTGGATAAAAAAACTCAAGCAAGATGCAATGATAATTACAGAAAGCTATTTAAAATTTGTAAAATTCTACCGGCAGGTCTAAAGCATAAATATTTACTTCTGACAAACCAACATAGCAATCATGAGACTAACCTATCACTAGTAAGTCACAGCCACATTACTAGATCAGTAACCGGGGGCAGGTATGACGTACCTAGGGTGGGTAATTACTATGGCGACAGAACCATAAGAAAACGACTACCTTATTTACTTAATACCTTGCCCGAGGATATTAGAATGGAGTGTAACAAGCGTAAATTAAAAAAAATTATGAATAATTATTTGCTGGAAAGCATTTAACTCCATCATATTTAATTATTAACTTCAATTAAACATAAGGAGACTATGATCCCCCAGTCAAACCGTCTAGACGGTTTTGGGAGACAATTTTTGTAAGAAAATGTTTTATTATATACGATTAATAAATTAAATAAATAAATAATAATAAAAAAAGAAACATTGAACAGGATTTTGTAATTAAGTATTATAATAATCCAGCCGCACAGCCCTACCAGGGTCAGTGTTCCAAGAAAATAGTTTTAGAGATACAGGGTGCAATCGATACGGGCATATTTTGCACCCGTTACTATGATGCCTTTTTGTTCCTTTTCCCTCTTTATTTTCGTCCCGCTCTTTATAGCGGGTGTGACTGTTTTGTCAAACACTTTATGATGCTCTCTAATAGATATTGGGTGCTGCTGTCTGCTGTTAGGTGTATCCGTTGAATTGTTAATGGATGTAGTATCTTCCTACCTTCTGGTAAAGTCTAATATGAAGTTGTTGTATTAAAGCGGTGTTATTTTCAATAATCTATTAGATTTTATTCGTCAAAATTGGTACCCAAAAAGTATTGCTTCCCTTGGCCAATTCTCGTATCGTCCGTTTAAACAACAGTTACGTTTAAGTTTTAGTGAAACGCCGTTCCAAACGCAAATTGGTATCCTATTCATTGTTTTACTTCCGACGATAACCGAACGTAAACGAAACGCAGACGGAACGTACACGATACTCAGTTGTTAGGGACGTAACCTAGTTTTTTGGAAGTATTCGTAAATCCGTTTCGTTTTTACCTGAGACAACTGTCAAAATGTAGAAAAAACATTAGTAGAATACGAAATCACGCAACGTTCATTCCATCATATCTGTAGTTTGTTCAAACGTTAGCCACGACTGATACGTAGCTGAAGCACAAACGTTATGCGCAGAATAATACAAAAAGCGTTTACATACATACATAAATAATCTAATAAATAAAATCGTAAACTTCGCGTGTCTGTACATTGAAGATATTTGCAAAAAAAAAATTGGGGGGTCTAAGGATAAGCAACAGAACACATTTCTATCATTTTTGAAATTTTTGTCTGTTTGTCTGTTTGTCTGTTTATCTGTTTGTCTGTTTGTCTGTTTGTCTGTTTGTCTGTGAGTTTGTGCACGCATCACTTAAAAACTACTGATCGGACTTTGATGGACTTTTCACAGAAATATGGGGCTTGATTTGGTGTAACATATAGGCTTTATTTCATTGCAATCGGTGCAGTCAATCAAAAGTTATGGGAATTTATAGTTTCCGAAAACTCACATACGCTGCGAGAAGTGTAGGGTGCAAATGCTCGATTGAATTCGTGAGCGGTAGCGGGAGCGGGTATCGTACCAATGTAATGTGAGATTTTGAAAACTATAAATTCGCATAACTTTTGATTGAGTTAGTCGATTACGATGAAAAATCTGGAGCTGGATCTGGAGCTGGAGCTGGATCTAGAGCTAGATCTGGAGCTGGAGCTGGATCTGGAGCTGGATCTGGAGCCGGACCTTTAGCTATACCTGGACCTGGACCTGGACCTGGACCTGGACCTGGACCTGGACCTGGACCTGAACCTGGACCTGGACCTGGACCTTGACCTGGACCTGGACCTGGACCTGGACCTGGACCTGGACCTGGACCTGGACCTGGACCTGGACCTGGACCTGGACCTGGACCTGGACCTGGACCTGGACCTGGACCTGGACCTGGACCTGGACCTGGACCTGGACCTGGACCTGGACCTGGACCTGGACCTGGACCTGGACCTGGACCTGGACCTGGACCTGGACCTGGACCTGGACCTGGACCTGGACCTGGACCTGGACCTGGACCTGGACCTGGACCTGGACCTGGACCTGGACCTGGACCTGGACCTGGACCTGGACCTGGACCTGGACCTGGACCTGGACCTGGACCTGGACCTGGACCTGGACCTGGACCTGGACCTGGACCTGGACCTGGACCTGGACCTGGACCTGGACCTGGACCTGGACCTGGACCTGGACCTGGACCTGGACCTGGACCTGGACCTGGACCTGGACCTGGACCTGGACCTGGACCTGGACCTGGACCTGGACCTGGACCTGGACAGGACCTGGACCTGGACCTGGACCTGGACCTGGACCTGGACCTGGACCTGGACCTGGACCTGGACCTGGACCTGGACCTGGACCTGGACCTGGACCTGGACCTGGACCTGGACCTGGACCTGGACCTGGACCTGGAGTGGGAGCGGGAGTGGGATTGAGAGTGTGATTGAGAGTCTGAGTGGAAGTGGGATAGTGAGCGGAAGTGGGATAGTGAGCGGAAGTGGGAATGGGAGCGGATCCTGTAGTCCACGCGAGCGGAGCCGCGGGCACAGCTAGTCATAATAATAAATATCTCAGACATTCACACGAATTATCCAGTCCCAAACTAGGCAGAGAACGTCCAAGTAATTAAACCACAACGCAACGCATCTACGCACGCGACCGTTCCGCACCGAGTCCCTAAGGCGTAGTGAAGTGTGCACTGCACTGGTCTCCTACTCCAGACCAGCTCGAAGCAATACGTCGTGAAGCTGGCTACAAGTGAAGCAGGAACAGCGCCCTTCCCAACTCTATTCTAAGCCAGTTCCACCCTCAGTTTAGCAGCGAAAGTCCGGTAAGTTTTGCTTATATAGGCTATATAGGCTTTATTGCATTGCAATCGGTGCAGTCAATCAAAAGTTATGCGAATTTATAGTTTCCGAAAACCGAAAACCCGCATACACTGAGAAGAATGTAGGGTGTAAATGTTCGACTGAATTCGTGAGCGGTAGCGGGAGCGGGTATGGTACCAGTGTAATTTGAGTGTTTGAAAATTCGCATAACTTTGAACTGAGTTACCCGATTACGATGAATTTGTGGTATACGTATGCAACAAAGTAATGTTGGTCGGAATTTGGATTGCGATGGATTAGTTACGAGGACTACATTTGGAGAGACGAGGGAAAGAGGTTTGAGGGGAGGCTTGAGGGGAGGGTTGAGGGGAGGGTTGAAGGGAGGGTTGAGGAAAGGGTTGAGGGGAGATTGAGGACCTAAACCTGGACCTGGGCCTGGGCCTGGACCTGGACCTGGACCTGGACCTGGACCTGGACCTGGACCTGGACCTCGACCTGTACCTGGACCTGGACCTGGACCTGGACCTGGACCTGGACCTGGACCTGGACCTGGACCTGGACCTGGACCTGGACCTCGACCTCGACCTCGACCTCGACTGGACTGGACCTGGACCTGGACCTCGACCTCGACTGGACTGGACCTGGACCTGGACCTGGACCTGGACCTCGACCTCGACCTCGACCTCGACCTCGACCTCGACCTCGACCTCGACCTCGACCTCGACCTCGACCTCGACCTCGACCTGGACCTGGACCTGGACCTGGACCTGGACCTGGACCTGGACCTGGACCTGGACCTGGACCTGGACCTGGACCTGGACCTGGACCTGGACCTGGACCTGGACCTGGACCTGGACCTGGACCTGGACCTGGACCTGGACCTGGACCTGGACCTGGACCTGGACCTGGACCTGGACCTGGACCTGGACCTGGACCTGGACCTGGACCTGGACCTGGACCTGGACCTGGACCTGGACCTGGACCTGGACCTGGACCTGGACCTGGACCTGGACCTGGACCTGGACCTGGACCTGGACCTGGACCTGGACCTGGACCTGGACCTGGACCTGGACCTGGACCTGGACCTGGACCTGGACCTGGACCTGGACCTGGACCTGGACCTGGACCTGGACCTGGACCTGGACCTGGACCTGGACCTGGACCTGGACCTGGACCTGGACCTGGACCTGGACCTGGACCTGGACCTGGACCTGGACCTGGACCTGGACCTGGACCTGGACCTGGACCTGGACCTGGACCTGGACCTGGACCTGGACCTGGACCTGGACCTGGACCTGGACCTGGACCTGGACCTGGACCTGGACCTGGACCTGGACCTGGACCTGGACCTGGACCTGGACCTGGACCTGGACCTGGACCTGGACCTGGACCTGGACCTGGACCTGGACCTGGACCTGGACCTGGACCTGGACCTGGACCTGGACCTGGACCTGGACCTGGACCTGGACCTGGACCTGGACCTGGACCTGGACCTGGACCTGGACCTGGTACTGACCTGGACCTGGACCTGGACCTGGACCTGGACCTGGACCTGGACCTGGACCTGGACCTGGACCTGGACCTGGACCTGGACCTGGACCTGGACCTGGACCTGGACCTGGACCTGGACCTGGACCTGGACCTGGACCTGGACCTGGACCTGGACCTGGACCTGGACCTGGACCTGGACCTGGACCTGGACCTGGACCTGGACCTGGACCTGGACCTGGACCTGGACCTGGACCTGGACCTGGACCTGGACCTGGACCTGGACCTGGACCTGGACCTGGACCTGGACCTGGACCTGGACCTGGACCTGGACCTGGACCTGGACCTGGACCTGGACCTGGATTTAAAGTCTGAGTGGAAGTGGGATAGGCAGCGGAAGTGGGAATGGGAGCGGATCCTGTAGTCCACGCGAGGGGAGCCGCACAGCTAGTACTTAAATAAATATATAAACATCCAAGACTTGGGTACAAACATTCATATTCATTATACGAACATTTGCCCCTAGCGGGATTCGTACCCGCAACCTCCGGCGTGGCTGTCCGAGAGCTACCCGTTCCGCCACGGAGGTCGTCGGATACATATATACTCGCACATAGAAGACTTATTTACTATAAAATATTTACAATAAAAGCAATTGTACTACTAAAATTTGCCGTGTGGTTTCCGGTAGAGTAGAATAGGACCACTCCAACTCTTCCCGTGGATGTCGTACAAGGCGACTAAGGCAATACATTATAAAACATCAATCAGGCCTCCCTAACCCGTCTGGCCAGCGCGGGGAGTGTAGGCCAAATCCTCCGTCTGTCTCCGGCAGATGAGAGAGGGTTGTGCTCCTGCAGTGGAGACAAAAATAACCTGATGATGATACTACTAAAAGATTCAAACAGGAAAATCTACACGAGACATACGTACATAAACATAGATAAACCAACGAAATAGACGCGTCACAACCGTGTCAGATGTCACATTCCGCGAACAAGCTCATAGGATGCGGCCGCGATAGCCGGCGTTGTGAGTGGCGCGAGTTAGCCGAGATTATCCTCCACGAGCTCTTCGCTACAAACTGTCGAGGAGGTAGAACTACAGTTTAGGGTTGTCCCTGTCGCAGATACAACTGTCGAGGAGGTAGAACTACAGTTTAGGGTTGTCCCTGTCGCAGATACAGACACGTTAAGATCAGTAAAGTGTTCTTTTTATTTAAGTATCTTTTATTGACTTCACAAGTGCCCATACTGAGGTAACTGGCCCCAAAACTATACCGGTTTCCGCCAGTCAGTGGTTCTTCCTTATATATTATTACTTTAGTACATAATTTAATATTTCTGTGTATTATTGTCTAGTGTCATGTATTTATTTATAAGGACACCAATAAAACAATTTTTATTTAATTTTATTTTTTTAACTTCGTGGATTCCCGGGGGATTCTCGAGAGGTTATGGCCGAACTGTAACGTTCTGGGATGAAACTGATTACGGATTTGGATTCAGCGACCCCAAAAACATATAGTACACATAGTGGCACCCCTATGTGTTATAGCACGACGTAACATATATTAGATAATTAAATAAATATAATAATGCCCAACGATCTCTATGTACTACTAGATGGAGCGTTCCAAACAATCGCTCTGTTCCACGCAAGTAGCCACAACTCTTTCACATACACAATGCAACTTGTGCAGTTACTACGCAGAACATATAATTATTACTAAATATTGACGGTACGGTTAAATAATGTCAATATTTAGTAAATAAATGTTCTGAGTAGTAACTGCACTAGTTTCAAAGTGAATGTGAAAGAGTTGTGGCTACTTGCGTGGAACAGAGAGATTGTTTGGAACGCTCCTTTTAGTAGTACATAGAGATCGCTGATAATGACCAATAATCTCAAGTAGTGTTATAGTAGTTTGATAAAGAAAAAAATACAGCAGCACATAGTGTTGTATAAGTTAGTATATAAGAGTATGTAAGTAGATAATAAGGTCTATTCGATTGTATTCTGTATTTGATTCTATGGTAGTCCAATAAACAACGGTTAACTATATAGTGAGTTGATTAATCATCTCGCCATTACATGGCGACCCTGCCATAAACTTTTCAGAAACTCTTTTTTGATGGGTTTTAGGGAAATGGGGTTATGTGATTATGGGTTTATGTAGTTATTTTGCTATGAGTTTATGGAGTTATTAGGTTGTGGGGTCCTTTGGTTATTGTTTTATAGGATTATGAAGTCTCAGAGCTATAGGTCAGTGGTTTCAACGGATATAGCAGATCCGAATTCGGGGTAAGTGGAACCACTTACCCCGAATTCGGATTCAGCGACCCCAAAAACATATAGGACACATATTGAGACTTCTAGGTTAGAAATTTTTTTGTAGCTGTGATATTTTCCGGAATACCCAGGACAGTTCAGTCCAAAGCAAATCTTCAGAAACACCTTTTATAAAACAGGTCCAACAGAAAATTCCATTCGTACTACGTGAAATACAATCCATAAAACACTTCTGCTCTAAAAAATATTATGTTCGCAGTGAATACATGGGGCAGTAGTGACTGGGGCGCTAGTGGGGCGCGCCCGGGGCGCGGAGCGTGGGGCACGTCACACGGAAACGAGCGAACTAGCAGGCGCCCGGATACACCGCGTATGAATAACAGGTCTTTATGTCCTCGGGAATATAAAACTGCTGAAATTGTAATGCATACGAGTAAGCACTCGAATTTAGTACGTGGAAAAAATACTTACTTAAAGCAAAGAATAGTTTTTCAGATATTTTTCTTTTGTGCCAAACCCATGTCCACCAACAGTGCCCTAAGCCGATTGGGTGGACTTCACATACGCCTTAAACTTTCTTCTTTGGCATATGCAAGTTTCCTTAGGATGTTTTCCTTCACCGAAAAGCCTGTGCTATCCTACTCCTACTAATATAATAAATGCGAAGGTTTGGATGTTAGTTACTCAATCACGCCTCAACCACTGGAATGATCGTGATGAAACTTAGCACACATATAGGTTAGAATAGAATAGAATAGAATAGGTCATTTATTCATAGCTACGACACACACATACATGAGAAATAAACAGAACATTAATAAATTACAATTTAAATAAACAAGGTACCTATGTGTCGCAGCAATAAAATGGCGCTGACTCAGCATAATGCTGCAGCACGCTACGCGAACTCCAGCGCTGGCATTCTGTCAGCACCAGGTCAAGTGACTTCACAGATTTCGTTTTTGAATTGTGCTTAGAGGGCTGTCAATGTATTGGTGTTCATAATAATATTAAATATATATAATTTAAGTTTGTAAATTAGTAGAAATAAGGGCATTGTATATAGCTGAATTAATAAGAATAAAATGTACCGACATTTACATATAATGTTGAAAAGGTGAATTGAGTTAAACTGGTTAGGTCCTGGAATAGTACATAGGATAGTTTTCATCATCATAGTTAACATCCCATTCCCACGGGAAATACATAATAATTTGTGATGATAAGTGGTCCACGCGGACGAAGTCGCGGGCAACAGCTAGTTATAAATAAACCGTACTTAAGTTTGGAAAAAGTCAAAGGAAGGTACGGGCGGGGTTTGAATCCACCATTTCATGAACTTGAGGCGGATGGACAATCAACTAGGCTATCACGGAACTACATTTAGAATCGAAAACAACGAACCACTTCACCCTATCAAATGCTTTTAGAAAGCAAAAAAAATCTTACATTGTGAGGGCGGACATAACATTGCAACATTTAAACGTCTATAAAACTGCATTTACGTTTCATAACGGGGCGTTATCGCCGCGATACGACGGGCGTCGTAATAAAAGCAATGTATCAAGAAGCTTTTGCTTGGCAACGATTAATCGTATCACGATCGACCACAAAAAGCAGACAGTGTGTAGTCGCATCAATACTACTAGCAACAGTGGGGTACCGACTAAAAGAACCTTTGGAGGGGTGCGACAGTTATCTAATAGTGCTGTGCGATACGTACATTTTACAACTACCCTACTCCCACATCATATCAGCCCATATACGTTCACTGCTCGAGATAGGCCTTTTCTAATGAACGCGGTCAAACCGAGTCCCCCGCCCTCGGCATCCAACCACTTCCGGCTGGCGTCCCACCCTGCGCGTTGGGATCCGCGGTCTCCACTCCACAACTCGTCGTTCTACGATATGGTCCACCGACTGCTTGCTAATCCTTTCAGCCATG
This sequence comes from Esperia sulphurella, assembly GCA_947086405.1. Taxonomy (NCBI): domain Eukaryota; kingdom Metazoa; phylum Arthropoda; class Insecta; order Lepidoptera; family Oecophoridae; genus Esperia; species Esperia sulphurella. The sequence continues at coordinate 16,876,097 of OX352261.1, forward strand.
TCGGTCAATTTCGTTCTTCGTCAGATGTCCTCATTACGAATCTATAAGTATTTCCATGACCTACGGCGCCGAAACGTGGACGCTGACAGTGGGACTAGTTCGAAAACCCAAGGTCGCTCAGCGTGCTATGGAAAGAGCTATGCGCGGAGTTTCTCTAAGAGACAGGATCCGAAATGAGGTGATCCGCCAGAGAACTAAAGTCTTCGACATAGCTCAAAAAGTTAGTACGCTGAAGTGGCAGTGTCACATCTGTCTGAGAACCGATTACCGCTGGGGTAAACGAGTTCTCGAGTGGAGACCGCGACTGGGCAAGCGTAGTGTGGGACGCCCCCTGGCTAGATGGAGCCACGATCTGCGCAAGGCGGCTGGCAGTAACTGGATAAGAAGAATCGAGAAACGGGTTCAGTGGCGCACCTTGGGAGAGGCCTATGTCCAGCAGTGGACTCTTTCGGGCTGATGATGATGATGAAGTATTTCCACTAATTTATATATTTCCCTTTATTTTCTTCTTTAAGAATTAGCAATATATAATCGCCACAATCTATAGACCTCCGCTCGGGTCTAGCGCCGGCCGGTCAATGCCTCAACTTCCTAAGTCGGTCGCTTTATGTTATTAAACCTTACAAGTCATATCCTTTAAAGAAACCCCGAGCATAGCATTTTTTTGTTAAAAAATTAATATTATTCCATAAATGAATTTTCTAAAAAATGAAATTGGTGGGCTGACGTTTAATTTAATTTGTGATAATTTAATACCAAGTGTATTTTTAAATTTTTATTTTAATATTATATACTGACATAGATAGGATATTATATACTATGACATTATTTGAATTGTTGACATTGTAATTTATATTTTGTATATTATTTTATTGTATGACGATTCCTTTTACCATATTAGAATGACATGTAAAATTGAATTTTTAATATGTAAAAGTGAAATAAAAAAATCTAATCTAATCTAGCCTTCTCCAAAGCTCGCTGAGCGACTTCAAACTTGTGGATCAGTGTTCCTCCTACCCCTCCCCACCTCATTTAACTTTTGAAGCCCTTAAACTAGGTTTCCCAACTGTATATATTATGGTCTATTTGGCCAACGTTTTGTGTCACTGGGCACCCTACGCCCAACAGATCGGTACCTATAGGTTCCAATTTTTGTTTTTCCTAGAATAGCCTTCTATATATAGGATTTTACCAATGTCAAGTGTATTGGGTAAGGTTTCTCGTTAACCTTACTAAAGTAGTTAGTAGTAATAGTAGTAGTACCTATAATTTTTATTTTATTTTTATTTCTTTTTCTTGCTTTGTTGGTTTTTTCTTTGTGTGTGCCAATTGTGGTAGTGAATAAATGTTTTTCTTTCTTTCTTTCTTTTTCTTTTTAAAGTTATTCCTTCCTACATTTATTTATAACTAGCTGTTGCCCGCGACTTCGTCCGCGTGGACAACTTAACATTACACATTATTATGTATTACTTAATCCTTAAAGAAATCTATTAATCTGGTTATGCATTGAAAATCTAAACATAAATTTAGCCCGCCGACGGCGGTTCCGCAATTGGACTACAGAATTAATGATTTTTTTTAATAAAGTTGACATTTACTTTTTTTTTACTTCAATGTAAAGATTCGCTTTTCTTTTGTGTTTTTTTCTACTATTTTATTATATGTATAGATTAGACTGGATCACGTATCCAAATCACAGAATCAGCCAAACGGTATCGTGGATCATACGAAATAAGCGTATATTTCGAAAGAGCGAATAAATTCCCTTTATTAGGAGGGCCCTAATAAAGCCCTACGTCGGGCAAAAATAGCGGTTGACCATATCAGGCCTCTGGGAGCGGTCTGGTAACCGCTTTGTAGCTAAATAGAGCTGACAGAATAATTATTGCTCAGTTCAAATTGATTTAAATTACCATTTTCATAAGAGTATTGCCGTGTGGTTTCCGGTAGAGTAGAATAGGACCACTCCAACTCTTCCCGTGGATGTCGTACAAGGCGACTAAGGGAATACATTATAAAACATCAATCAGGCCTCCCCAACCCGTCTGGCCAGCGCGGGGAGTGTAGGCCAAATCCTCCGTCTGTCTCCGGCAGATGAGAGAGAGTTGTGCTCCTGCAGTGGAGAAAAAAATAACCTGATGATGATGATAAGAGTATTAAACAATATTTTCTGATCTTACCGTGGGTGTCGTCAATGCGACTGAGAGATTGTCTACCTTCTCGCCTACCAAGCGTGGTGATTATGGCAAATCCCCCAAAGGACAGAACACCAAAAGTGTTTCGACGTCTAAAGGCTGACATGATGATGATGAAAAGAAACGTATCAAATATACACTTACACTAGTATGCATATAATATTACATAAACATAAATGATACAATGGACCCGATTCTGAAAACACACATTTAAAATTTTACAGCACTAAAATTGGTTTCGTCATTATCTTCATAATACTGTGTGACAAGGATAGCAACAGTTTTAGTGCTGTCAAATTTTAAATGTGTGCCTTCAGAATTGGGCCCAATATATGTATAATTTTGTGTAAGTTAAAAATAATTTGTATTTGTTTCTATTCTAGTCGATTTTTTACTGTTAAAGAGTTGTCGTGGTTATGAAAAGAAAAGCGTATATATTTTTTAAATTTATTTCACAATAAGTATTTAAAATTTAACATGTGTAGTAAGAGTCAGGGTGAAGAACAACTTCAACTGTTCTCTTTCAACCAAAGGTACACGGGAAGGTAAATTTCAGACTTAAGTACGACTTTGTACATGAAAAGAATGGCCTTGCACTCTAACAAAATCAATCGCCAAAAGCGCTACATTGCCAACTCTAGACGTAATAGAAATAGGTCCCACCCGCATTAAAGGGTTAACATCGTCCAGTATGTACATACTCGTATGTACACACACACCGTTTTATTTTGACTCACAAAGCGAACTAATAGATTTGGTACCTATTGTACGCTTTACAAACAAAGGACAGGGTTGGTCTCCAATTAGTACCGGATTTACTTTGAGGTATTTGGATAAACTCTCGTTAGATAAGTTTGCTTTAATATAACGTTATATTGTATTATTGGTTTTAATTTATTCCAACCTATTTCCATCCCATTTCCTCATCATCATTCGTTCGTCAGTTCGTTCGTTCATTCGTTCGTTCGGTCATTCGTTCATTCGTACGTTCGTTTGTTTGTTTCTTGGTTCGTTCGTCCGTCCGTCCGTACATTCATTCATTCACAATTCAAACCACTGGGCTAAGAATGTATAGAGGTTCTTGCTGACATGTTTCAGGAACAGTCTAAATACTCAGTAAGTCTGCTGTGACAGACTTCAAGATACACATCCAACTCCTTACCCGTTCCGTTCCCCGTTCCGTTCGTTGCTGCGCTCTCGGGAACGTTCCTCGAAATAATTAAACTCGTCATTCTGCATTGTTCCACAATTTCCAGATACTGGCTCGTGTTTGTGACATGGGAACACTTAATAAAGGTCGGAGCACACTGGTCATTGCACAAGGACTAACACTAAGAAGTATGATTATTCGCTATTGCACGGTGCAAACAAAATAACCAAGTGGTTCATCATCATCATCATGTCAGCCCTAGAAGTTCCCTGCTGGACATAGGCCGTCGTCGGTCCACCTGGCGACGAGCCGTCCCACCCTGCGGGTGCCGATCCGCGGTCTCCACTCCAGAACTCGTCTTTACTAAGTCTAAGTCTAACTGTCTAAGTATAAGACGGCTGTGGAAAATCCCACTACTCGTCTGGCCCAACGGCCGAAGGTTCTGCTACGCATGTAGCCCAGCCCCTGTGACTTCAGCTTGCTAATCCTTTTGGCTATGTCGGTCACCTTCGTTCTTCGTCGGATCTCCTCATTACGAATCATATCCTTCAAACAAACCCTGAGTGTAGCCTTCTCCATAGCTTGCTGTGCGACTTGAAACTTGTGGATCGGTTCCACCGTCAGTGTCCACGTTTCTACGCCATGTGTCATGCATGACAGGAAGGACGCACTAATTAAAGACGTTTGTCTAACAAGGGTGTAAATTAAAATATCATATAAAATATATACTATCATTTTCATGAGTTAAATATCAAAGAAACTAATTAGAATAACTAATCATTACATATAATATCACAAATTAATTATTATTTTAATAAGGACAATGTTTTTTACCAATTTAATTCAATTTACTCTCAGATTATAATACTCTCTTTGAAGATAGGTAGTACCTAATTTATAGTTAGGAACAGACAGTTTTGTTTTGTTTTGTCTAAAATGAAATAATGAAAATATGTTTGTCTTGATCTCACGTATTTTGGGAGAGACCTGGGGGCATACCTACCGTAAGTATTTCACATAAAATATTCGCCGATATACAAAAAACCGTGTGGTTCCCGAATTAGAATAGTTCTATGCCCTGTTAAAAAGGTATATGATGTGTGTGATTACCTTGTACATTTTCTATGATATTATACCCCTCTCTTTCACACATATTCTCTCTCTCCCTTCTTGAAAATCCGACATGGCTGCTCGGTTCTGTTTTGTGTGTGCTCCGCTTGCGTCATTTTGGCAAAGCCACAGTATCTGATTTGAAATCTGACCATGCAGAAAATGTGGAAATGTACTATTTTGTACTCGAAAATTAGAATTTGTACTTCAGCCGTTTAATAGTTATAAGTGTATATAACGTCTCTGCCAAAATGACGCAAGCGTGTGCTATCAAAGTTGTTTTATAATTAAATCTGTTTTAATTATTTGAGTGTAAATTTATTGAGTAAATTTCACACTACAAGTTAGGATTTTATTTCTCACCACACCAGCTTCGCATCCACGGCATCCTCGATAACACCCCCAATCTTCCCGTGGCTATTTTCAAGGCGACTAGGGGATTTCACCTGGGACGGGCATCAACGTTCTCCTGTGTATATAAAGATCATTACTACGATCACCAATCCGCCTGCCGTGCGTGCACCGCAATTCCTCCAATGGACAGCCCACCAAAAGTGGCATTCTATTGGGGAGGCTTTTGTTCAGCAGTGGACGTATTTCTTCTGATGATGAAATACAAAGTCATTTTGCAGTCACTTTCAGGGGACTTACTGCTGCCTGGCATAAGTGGAGAAGACTAATTGGGGTGCCCGATGACGACGAAGTAAATGTGGTGTGACGTCACGCCCCAGTAGGGACAAACGTCAAAATTTTGATGACGAATCATTCTACTTGTAATGGATTGGTCCGTATAACAGCGAGGGTGGGAGGGCCAAAAGGAATTACTACACTATAATCACCTACGGGTTATTGGTCGTTTTCGGATAAACGATTGGCGTCTACTACCCCAAACGCCTTTCGACAAAACCTTCAAGACGAGACAATGACTTTTAAGGCATGCGACGAATATATGAATATACTAGCTGGTGCCCGCGACTTCGTCTGCGCACGATTAGTATTTCGAGTAGCTTTTTTGTAGTACTATTTAAGATAAACATTTCCATCATATATTACATATGTGGTTTTGGCAGCGCACGCCAGAATAGCTCGCAAATGGTAGATTTTTTCCTACTTACTTGATATTTTGGACAATTCACACAATATCTTTATAAATTGTAGCTTATGTGTTATTCAGATGTATAAGCTAAGATTCTAAAGTTTCATTAAAATCCATTCAGTAGTTTTTACGTGAAAGAGTAACAAACATCCATCCATACTTACAAACTTTCGAGTTTATAATATTAGTAGGATGTATTTTCAAACTTTATTAAAAGTACATTTCTTTATTAAAATTTGGTACTAAACGCATTATACTTGTCCTTTCGGTTACTCTAAGGTTGACTGGAAGAGAGCCCTAAGTGGGATAAGTCCGCCTTTGTACACAGTTTAATTCCTATTTTATTATTGTTGTTGTTGTGATTTTTGGTACAATAAAGCGTTTACATATGATATTCTTTATTGCACAAATTTTAAAAGTAAATACAGTTACAAATTTTGTGTACAAAGGCGAGCTTATCTCTAAAAGAGATCTCTTCCAGCCAACCTTACAGGGTGTGAGACAAGGCACTAAGAGCGAGGGGGCAAAAAGTGCATAATATACTACATAATAACTAAATACTGAAACTACACACATATACATATATATATACATACATATTACATATAGTAAATAAATATGTATAGTAAATAATAATAAATATAATAAACATACATAAATACATACATATCATATTATACTGAGTGAGACAGATAGTGCTCTTTTAGTTTAGTTTACATACATACATACGAACAAATTATCCGACTTTTTTAACCTTTGCAAAAAGAAGGGTGTTATAAGTTTGACCGCTATGTGGGGGTGTGTCTGTGTGTGTGTGTCTGTCTGTGGCACCGTAGCTCTTAAACGGGTGAACCGATTTGGATGCCGTTTTTTTAATTTGTTTATAGTATGAATAAGTAAGTAAGTAATTAGAAGCAGTTCTTATTAAACTCAAATACTTATGAATTTATTTATATACATAACTTATTGCCTGTAAATTAGTTCAATTATATTTCAATGCAATGTCAATTTCATTATACAATCAAAAAACAAAAACAATGAATAGTATGAATTCTATTATATGTGTACATCTAGCCTTAACCAAGTCTACCTAGTCTGTAGAACTGAATTTCTAGATATGCTTCAGTCTAGTACAAACATTAATCTAAGTCCTGCTTAACTGTAAACACGATGATATCTCGCGGCGCTTAATTATCTAGATAAATGTGATTGTATGTGTGTTTGTGTATTTGTGTATAATAAATAATGTTTACTTATCTGAATTATACATACACCACGTACCATGATGCAAAATAATTTTCGCACCTCAAGTCACCTAAAAGTTATTCCTTTATCATCAGGTTATTTTTTGTCTCCACTGCAGGAGCACAACCCTCTCTCATCTGCCGGAGACAGACGGAGGATTTGGCCTACACTCCCCGCGCTGGCCAGACGGGCTGGGGAGGCCTGATTGATGTTTTATAATGTGTTCCCTTAGTCGCCTTGTACGACATCCACGGGAAGAGCTGGAGTGGCCCTATTCTACTCTACCGGAAACCACGCGGCAACCATTTTCCTTCATGATTGACATTAATTGGTTATTAAATTAGATAACAGATGATTTTAAAATGTGCACATGTTGTCTCATGGTATGAGGTATATGTGTGCCTTGTGATTATCATAAACATAACGCCGTTCACTGCTGGACATAAATCTAAACCCAGCACGCCATATAATAATGCTTATTATTACAGCTATGCAAACCGACACCTTGAACAACTGTAATAATGGCTATATTCAACGATCTCTATGTACTACTAGATGGAGCGTTCCAAACAATCGCTCTGTGTCACGCAAGTAGCCACAACTCTTTCAAATTCACAATGAAACTTGTGCAGTTACTACGCAGAACATTTAATTATTACTAAATATTGACGCTTTAATGTCAATATTTAGTAAATAATTAAATGTTCTGAGTAATAACTGCACAAGTTTCAAAGTGCCGCCAGCCTCAGCTGCGTGGAACAGAGCGATTGTTTGGAACGCTCCATCTAGTAAGTATATAGAAATCGTTGGTTTTCGCGTATAAGGTATAAGTATTAAAATGTTATATATTGTGCAACCCCCACAAACACGTCAAGTGTGAGTTACACATCGGCGCAGACATTGGTCCCGCGAGCCCTATGCTAAGAAGAGGGACTCCAGCATTTCAGGGTTTATTAGGACTTTTCCTTTACTATTTCAATGACCAAGGAATTTTGATTTCGGTATTAATGCGCTAAAGCTTGAGAGCATTTTTATTAGTATTTGACTTATTGGCATAGCGGCAGAGGATGTGGGTTCGATTCCCAACAGGGACAAACAATTTTATACAATTGTACAAAATGATCCCGGTCTAGATGTTATATTTGTTATTTTCTATTCTTGTCTAATTCCTAAGAAAAAAATTCAGTTTGGGAATAAACACGTCTATGTATATGTATGTATAAAATATTTATTTCTTATATTATGTATACCTATTTCTTTAATTTTTTCTGTCGTTGTCTTCCTATTTGATTATGTTTATTATGTAACGTATGCCTTCTACCTCAATAAATGTATTTTCTTTGTTATTCCTTTATTTTTCTGTGTAATAATACTTTTATAATAAAAACAAACTAAATCGACGCGCAAACCTTAATATTCTAGGAACTTAGGTAACTAGCTTTCCTGGAACTTAATATTAACTTGGAAACCAAATGGCAAGGAAACGGAATATGAAATACGCAGTTGATATTATGCGAAATAAAAAAAAATATAAAACAACATTGTAATAACGACGAAGTTTTACAAAGAATTTTATTGGAGGAATACTTATTCAAAAGCCATAAAACAAAAGTCTGGAAGTACATTAGCCTTTTGATATTCTTTCAGTAAGTTTGTAGTTTTTATTACGATCGATGACAGACTCGAGGGAGAACTTAAGTTATACAATGATTTACAACGGAATGTTGACGATTCTCAGTGCGCTGTTTTTGGTCAATTCAGGGTTGAACCCGATGAGTTAGCTCGCGAAAATATTACCAAAAAGGAAAGTAACAAAGTTAGAATACTCAATAATAAGTAACTGGTGTTAGAGTACAACTTATGCTGGTATAAAAACAACTTGTTACATTTTAGTCTTTGATATACAGGTGACAAATGTGTTCCCAGTGATAGTTTAATCAGAAGCGCCGTCCTTCCCAGCATTTTTATATCCTCGCGTAGCATTGGGATAACAACAGTGTAGCTCTGACGTCATTGCGTTGCTGATTACATCACAGCGTATGTATGTATGTAAACGCTTTATTGTACCAAAAATAACAACAACAACAATAATAAAATTATAATTAAACTGTGTACAAAGGCGGACTTATCCCACTTAGGGATCTCTTCCAATCAACCTTAGAGTAACCGAAAGGACAAGTATAATGCGTTTAGTACAAAATTTGATAAAGAAATGTACCTACATATTACATAAACATAAACGAACAATATATACATAGACGATACACGAATAAATGAATGATACAAATATCTATATATACATAAATTCATACACATAACATATATATATATATATACATATGTTCATATATACTATTACATTATATATCCCAATAAATACTTATTAGTAGTTTATATACTGTAATATAAGTCAGCTCCAACCTTCGGTATTGAACCCATAGCGTAAGGCTACACAAGGTTCTACCGGTATCTCCCGTATTCTTTCTTATACTACATTCTAAACCTGCAGTGAAAAATGGCGACACAAATGAGTTTGCAGTACTAGAGGTGAACACATTTAAGATCATTCTGGAGACCTCTGCCTAACGGGGTGTGCGATGCCTACGAAATGCCAAAGTATCCTTCCAAATGACCTAAGAAATAAGACAAAGTCTATTGAGTGAATACGATTAATTTATTTATTTCACGAAGCTTTCTCTATCGCTGGTAGGCTGGCTGAAATCTCTTTAAGAGATAATTAACATTTTTATATGTAATTCTTTTTTCTTTTATTGTTTTTATGTTTTTTGTGTGTGCAATAAACTGTTAAATATATATACATGCTGAACTTTGGACAATTCCTAAGGAAGATTTCAAAAATAGGTCAATATGTTTAAAACGGTAATTGTTTATTACTGTGGTTATGGTCTTTCTGGTACCAAAGGGACGGAAAAAGATCACGAGGAAGGCAATGAAAAAGATGGAATGACGAAATGAGGAGAACGTTAGGAGCTACCTGGACTACATTGGCACGAGACCGGTACGAGTGTAGGCAACTGGAGGAGGACTTCGTCCTACGGGCGGACTGAATTTTAAGTAATAAAATATATATATTATCTAATAATTGAACAATAGTAATTTAAGAAATTTACGTAAACTTAATTTGTTATTGGGCCCGATTCTGAAGGCACAACGTTAAAATTTGACAGCACTAAAACTGTTGCTATCCTTGTCACACAGTATTATGAAGATAAAGACGAAACCAATTTTAGTGCTGTCAAATTTTAAATGTGTGCCCTCAGAATCGGGCCCTTTGTCTACGTATGACATAATGTAATAATTTAATTTATAACTTTTTTCAGGAACAAAAGAGGCTTCTTATCTTATTGTCTTCCTGCAGTATGGCCACCCTATTGGCAAGCAAGTTTCTGAATTGATGGCACGGTAGGTAAGACAACGAGTGTATTGGGAGTGCTTGCCAGTCCGTAACCAAAAACAAGCCATCTATATGGATCGGGGCAACATTTTGCGAGGAGTATCCGTTTCTTAGTGAAACTTTTTGGTGTTTTATGTGTTCTTTGATTTCCTGTTAGGTCAGAGCCGTGGTAGTCTGGTTGGTTGTGCATTCCAGCCCGTACCAATGAGTTTTTTGAAACTTAAGTACGGTTTATTTATAATTCCACAGGCTTCGGTAAAGGAAAACATCGTAAGTAAACCTGCATATGCCAAAGAAGAAATTCTAAGGCGTATGTGAAGTCTGCCAAATCGGCTTGGGGCACTGTTGGTGGTCAGTGGTTTGCCACAAAAGATCCTGAAGGGTCGAAGTGTCGCCAGGTCTTCCTGGCCTCCTAAGAAGATAATATAGGTTAATGAATTTGTAGCTAGAACAGTGTATGCGTAATTTGTTTTCCCTTGGGTAAATTATAACTTAAAAGGCTGATAAAAAAAATTACGTAGCATATTTATTGCCGTATGTACCGCATCTTTTTTTTCCTGCCCTTCGTTGCTCATGTCTGTGTTATCTACATATTTAAGCACTTTTAGGTACCTACATACATTATTCACCTCCTAGCACCTATGGCTCGAAGTGCGGCTCATGTGAATTCCGTCAGGGAACAGTTCAGTATATCCAACTCCTCCCGAGACAGAGCATTCAGTTCCCTGTACAATCATCATCATCATCAGGTTATTTTTGTCTCCACTGCAGGAGCACAACCCTCTCTCATCTGCCGGAGACAGACGGAGACAGACGGAGGATTTGGCCTACACTCCCCGCACTGGCCAGACAGGTTGGGGAGGCCTGATTGATGTATTATAATGTGTTCGCCTTGTACGACATCCACGAGAAGAGTGGGAGTGGTCCTATTCCACTCTACCGGAAACCACACGGCAATGTACAATCTCTGTCAGCAAATTAGGCCAATAAATAAATAAATTACCAATCTCTACTAGAATTACAATTACCCGGTATGGGTAACCTTCTCTGAATACCGGTTACCGTCCCTGCTTATGACGCAGCAAGTAACGGAAATATTACTTTTGTCTTTCACCGCAGACACTTGACGTATCCCCCTTTCCCCTATTTCTGGCCGCTTAGTATTCAGTAGTGTGATGTTCTAATAAAAATTCACCCGCCGCGCACAATGTGCGAAGTCCCGTGGATCACATAAAGCGAAGGTTTATGGGCGGAGAAGACGCCAAATACAAAGTAGTGATCGGTTCCCCTTAAACTCTGTTGCAGAAATGCAAAGACGATGGTCACTAAGTACCGGAATTAGTTTTTTTAGTACCGGCACAAAAAAAGTAATAATTAATAATAAACTTACCTAGAAAATTATATGCGAGCCAAATTGAATCCTACGCGTTTGGAAGAAAGTCAATGTACAGTGGGACTAGTCCGAAAACTCAACTCCATTCCACTGACTGCTTGCTAATCCTTTCAGCCATGTCGGTCAATTTCGTTCTTTGTCAGATGTCCTCATCTATAAGTATTTCGATGACCTACGGCGCAGAAACGTGGACGCTGACAGTGGGACTAGTTCGAAAACCCAAGGTCGCTCAGCGGGCTCTAAAAAGAGCTATGCTCGGAGATTCTCTAAGGGACAGAATCCGAAATGGGGTGATCCCCCAGAGAACTAAAGTTTTCGACATAAGTAGCTCAAAAAGTTAGTACGTTGAGATGGCAGGGGCTGGTCACATCTGTCGGAGAACCGATAATCTTCGTTCTCGAGTGGAGACCGCGACTCGGCAAGCGTAGTGTGGGACGCCCCCTGGCTAGATGGAGCGACTATCTGCGTAAGGCGGCTGGCAGAGACTGGATGAGAAGAACCGAGGATCGGGTAATAATAATAATAATCTCTTAAAAAATATACATACAATAACTCCGCCAAACTGTATAATACAGTTTGTTGGCAGAAATAGCTCTCTTACTTTATACAGATCTATGGCAGAGAATACTAAATATCACTACGCAATGTTGAATAGCAAAGCAAAGTTACAATGTTTTTAACTTTGATATTAGCACAAAAAGATTGAGGTTACGTTAATGAGTTTACTAGATATTTCTTATATTTAATTCTGAAAGTGTTTTTGTTAATTACTTTGCTTCTGATTGGTCTTCTTACATTGCTTCTGCTTACATTAGTTCAGTGGCGCGCCTTGGGAGAGGCCTATGTCCAGCAGCGGGCTCTTGCAGACTGATGATGATGATGAATAAACAGTACTTAAATCATGTCGTGATCTTTGGCTTCATCTCTCCTCAATCTGATATCCCTCATCTAACATTACAGCGCCAGGAGATCGGTAGATTCAAATTATAGGTTCTATTCTATAGGTTCACGGCGCCGAAACGTGGACACTGACAGTGGGACTAGTTCGAAAACTCAAGGTCGCTCAGCGGGCTATGGAAAGAGCTATGCTCGGAGTTTCTCTAAGGGACAGGATCCGAAACGAGGTGATCCGCCAGAGAACTAAAGTCTTCGACATAGCTAAAAAAGTTAGTACGCTGAAGTGGCAGTGGGCTGGTCACATCTGTCGGAGAACCGATTACCGCTGGGGTAAACGAGTTCTCGAGTGGAGACCGCGACTGGGCAAGCGTAGTGTGGGACGCCCCCTGGCTAGATGGAGCGACGATCTGCGTAAGGCGGCTGGCAGTGACTGGATGAGAAGAACCGAAGATCGGGTTCAGTGGCGCACCTTGGGAGAGGCCTATGTCCAACAGTGGACTCTTTCAGGCTGATGATGATGATGATGAAATTATAGGTTCTTAGAAATATTAAACGCAGGTATAGGTGAATTTAAAGTTAGGAAATATTATTGGCATTCTCGAAATAATAGAATACTATCACTGCCCTCTTTACTTAGACAACTCCCGTCCTTGCAGTAAGTCCTTAGTCGATCGTCCACAGGTCTTGTTCTAGAGAGCATTGTATACAGACAAACTGCTACGTAAAGTTGGAATTCAAAGCACTTAAATTTCTGTACCTACACATATTGAAGTAAATCATCTTTAACGTCGGATCAATATAGGTAGTATGTCGAAAAAGTTGATTGATACCGACGAGAGCGAGACCTAGAACCGAACATTTTGCATTTTTTTACTTAGATTTATTTACCTACGAATAACAAAGGAGTACTATAGCTTTCATCATCAGGTTATTTTTGCCTCCACTACAGGAGCACAACCCTCTCTTATCTGTCGGAGACAGATGGAGGATTTGGCCTACACTCCCCGCGCTGGCCAGACGGGTTGGAAAGGCCCTTTAGTCGCCTTGTACGACATCCACTGGAAGAGTTGGACCTAGTCCTATTCTACTCTACCGGAAACCACACGGCAAACATAAATAATTGTATGTAGCACCGAGCGCGATCGAGAAAGGAACAACGTATACCTATATCTCTAAGACATACTAAGTATGTGCTATTTATTTGTCGTCGCCTATTTCTGGTGCATACTGCCATCCGTGCTTATTTGAGGGGGAAGGGGGGGGGGGGGGGGGGGTGGTTGCGGGTGAGTGTCGCTTCTTTACGTATTATCTCCCGGAGACCGTACTCAAATGGAAGATCATATCATCGCTATACCCAAGAAGAATATAGCGATGAAGCCGACGCGCCGTGTCAACATTCCAACCATTTATTTTAGACCAAATAAATCCAGCGCTTTGTTGTCATCGACTGAGCTCGTAAATATACAAAACGTACACCGTCCGTCGGATCGTCCATGCACATACAAAAGAATTATGACCTGGGTTTCGTTTCATTAGTAAGAAGTTACAATTTGCTAAGTCACCGATGAATGTTTTTTTTTATTCCTGATGGGTTTACACCTGATGGTAAGTGACGATGAGGCCTAAGGTGGAGCGCGCTTACCCAGAAGATGCCTATTCACTCTTTCTTTAAAAAGATCCTTGCCTGTAAGAAATCGCTGAAAGCGATAAGGCCGCCGTTGTACACTAAATTCATCCTTCTATGTAAGTTTTGTTTTTATTAAAAATGTATATGTTTTGGTGCACAATAAAGAATATTTGAATTGAATTGAATTGAGTTGGGGATGGGGTGGAAGGTGGGAAGCAATTAAACCCATTACCTCCTTCCCCCCTGCCATCCCTCAGCGTCTGTCAGCCATAAGTTAGACTAATTGTATAATTGTAACTTGTACTTAATGAAACTGACTACTTCAACTTTGTCACTTCAATACTGCGTACTTTGTTACAAATCTGTTCAAAGTCCATGCTGTTTTGGACGAGTGGTCACGGCAACTGACTTTTACGCTCCATTTAAACTAAATTCGCCTCTATTTCAAACGCCACTAAAGTTAGGATTAAGTGTTTTGGTAAATTAGGCGTCATTGTATTGAAGAAATTAGTAACTTAGAGCCTGCGGATTCAAATTCTAATTAAAATAAACTCTAGAAGTATGAAAATAAGACTACTTCTTCATCATCTTCAGACTGACGTCCACTGCTGGATGTAGGCTTAGTTTCAGACCAATTATTCTTATATTTGGCTACATACAGCTAACAGGATAGACAAATTATGTCAATGTAAAAAAACACTTCAGCAATCAAGTTTTAAAACTTCGTCCGCGTGGACAACTTAATATCACAAATTATTATGTATTTCCCGTAGAAATCAGATGTTTTTTCGGGATAAAAACTATCCTATGTCCTATTCCAGGACCTAACCTATATGTGTGCCAGGTTTCATCCCGATCCGTCTAGTGGTTGAAGCGTGATTGAGTAACAAACATCCAAATATCCAAACTTTCGCATTTAAAATATTAGTAGGATAAACATTTCCATCATACATTACATATGTGTAACTCTAGCGGTTTTGGCAGCGCACGCCAGCTCGCATATGGTAGATTTTTTCCTACTTATTTGATATTTGGGACAATTCACACAATATCTTTATAAATTGTAGCCTATGTGTTATTCTGATGTATAAGCTATATTATTGTAAAGTTTCATTAAAATCCATTTAGTAGTTTTACGTGAAAGAGTAACAAACATCCATCCATACTTACAAACTTTCGCGTTTATAATATTAGTAGGTTAGGATAGGATATATCTTAGGTCAGGAGTGATTAGTTCATTTATTGGCCTAGTGGATTGGTCATTGGACTCGAGCGCCAGAGGTCGTGGGTTCGATTCCCACTGGTGGGCGACAGACAATTTTGTACAATTTGGTCCCGGTCTGGATGGTAAGAATATTGTAATTCAATTCAATTACTCTTTATGGCACGTAAAAAATAAAAAAGATAAAATAATAAAGTAACTAACATACGTAGCTAATGCCGTGTGGTTTCCGGTAGAGTAGAATAGGACCACTCCAACTCTTCCCGTGGATGTCGTACAAGGCGACTAAGGGTATACATTATAAAACATCAATAAGGCCAACCCGTCTGGCCAGCGCGGGGAGTGTAGGCCAAATCCTCCGTCTGTCTCCAGCAGATGGCATACAGAACGACCAGCACCGACGCCTTGCCAGTCATGGCCGGTGTCTGGCCGATAGACTTGGAGATTCAGCGGCGCGCCAGTGTTCACTTCAGAGCTCGAGAACTAACTTGGACCGATTTTGGGGTTGGAGACAGGGACCGCACATGTCGACTGTTCGGGGTGACAGCTTCGGTTGTGGACGACCTTCTGGTGTCCGATTGGCAGCGGAGATGGGAGGAATCTGAAAAGGGCAGGCACCTCTTCAAATTCTTCCCAAGCGTTAAGGAGAGATTGGAGAAACGGTGGCTAGAGGTGGACCACTGCGTCGCGCAGTTCCTCACCGGTCACGGCAACTTCCAGGCGAAGCTTCACTCCATGAAGCTGGTCGCATCTCCCGACTGCGAGTGTGGTGAGTCGGATCAAACCGCTCATCACATTCTGTGGGAATGCACACGGTGGGATCGGGAACGTGAGCTCATGCTATCGGATTTAAATTGCGTGGACCGTCCGGTATACTATGGAGATCTGGTTGCGAACCGTCACAATTTCCGAGCGTTTAAGCGTTTTTGCCATGCCTACTATTGGCACTACTATACGAAGTAGCCTTCTGCTACTCCGTCACAGCTCACTGCGTCACAAAGGCGCTAATACGTCCGTGGTGTTCAAACTAGGTGGCCAGGCTTATCTTGGCCATACCAATACCCCCAACCCCCCCGACGTGACCACTCTGGTCATCGTTTCATTGCTACACTCCCATTTGCTAGAGGAGAAGTGGGAACTCTCTTCCTACTTTGACTCTTTACTTCTTTAATTAACTTTGCCTGGGGCCCAAGGTAGCGTAAATTCATGACCTGTGACTTGCCCTACCTTCACTGGTAGGTGTCTTTGCAGTTACCTCCGTTGATCCTCGCTTAGAGGAGTTGCGGGGGGAGAATGGTGAGGAGGCGGGAATGTCTCCAGCAGATAAGAGAGGGTTGTGCTCCTGCAGTGGAGACAACAAGAACCTGATGATGATGATATGTAGCTAAAAGCGATAAGATGGATATTATATTTGTGAATGGTCCAATTTAGTTTAATTTCTAAAGCACAGGAGAAAATCCTACTTTTGCGATTAGACTAGTGTATGTATATGTAATATTAAATTAAATTATAATTATAGAATTATTAAATATTAAATTTGAAGACTCAAGATATGTTTTCCGCGCTTCACACCCAGACAAAAACTACAAACAGTTTGTCCAATCGGCGTCAAATTCCCATAACTTTAAATGAACACTTATTCACGATACCTACCAACTTCGGCCACATAAATTGTAAAGTTTAACACGCCCTGTACAAAGTTAGGTCCCATCAAAAAGTTAGGTGCCTACACAATGTAGGTAGTATTCATTCCGCTATACATACGGTTTATGGTACAAATCGCCGCTCGGGTCATGACGAGGTTTATATGTCTTGCATAATCACTTGCTGAGTGTTTCCGTACTGGAATAGCTTGATTTATCTATACTATGTTGCAGTGGCGAAGGCGGGAATTTTGGAGAGGGTAAGCCGTTCAAAAAAAAACACTCGCCGCGTTATGAAAGACTCTGGTTATGTCCGATTCTGGTCTTTCGTCGTGACTACCAACCACCGACCATCCTTGCACTCCACTTTGGAGCATCAGTTATTGGTTATTTTGTTTCCGAGATGCAAATAGCCGTTGTTTTCGTCTGCGACATCTGTTGGAATGAAATAAAAACACTGTAATAGTGGGACAGACGAAGTGTCTCAAAACGGAGGTGGCGCGGCGCCAGCTTCCATGTTTGAGACACATTATGCTACCACGATTAGCTAAGAGAATAATTGCCAACCTCATCAGAGCCCCGCATGACTAAGTATCATGTAATATTATTGATTACTTGAAAAAGGTTTCCAAAAGAATAAAAAAAAAATGTGGGGACATTTAATACACGACGGGGGGAGGGGGAGGGGGAGGGAAGCGGAAGCGGGAGCGGGAGTGGGAATGGGAGCGGATTCTGTAGTTCACGCGAGCGGAGCCGCGGGCACAGCTAGTATAATATATAAATAACATCCAGTCACAAGGCAAACACAAGTGCTCATCACAAGAATGTTTGCCCTGGGCGGGATTCGAACCCGCGACCCCCAGCTTCGCATGCAGGTGTACTACCGACTAGGCTACGGGGCCGACAAACAACGAATCTGGCGTAATAACGTGCATCAGATCAGTGGCATCAGTGATATCATTGTCTATATACATACTCGTACATGAGCCTAATGCAATCAAAGAACCAAAATTCGCGTTCACTGGATGCATAAATTGCAATAACTTTTCCTTAAGATAGTTATGGCAATGAAGTATATTTTAAGTACAAAAAAAGAATCGTCAAAATCAATTCATAATTAGCGGAGAAATCGCGTACCAAACATACAAAAAAAAACATGCTGTCGAATTGAGTACCTCCTCCTTTTTTGAAGTCGGTTAAAAACAGATGATTGTAAAATAAGTATATGAAAGAAAAAGAAACTAACAAGATTCACTAGACGCGACAGTTCTCGCTTAATCTTTTCAATTATGCTAAGTGACTGTACAGCAAAGCGAACATTCCTGGAATACGGGATCAGTAGTTAAACATATATAACAGCAGTTGGAACTTAGCAGAGTGGCAAGAAGAGCTCTATTGCCTTATCATCAGCCGAAATACGTCCACTACTGAACATATAATTAACTAACTGACCAGTGCTCACTTCGTAGGGAGTTAAACATTTTCCGACTACCACGAAAAAGTCTTTTCGTTGCCTATTACACTCACAAATAACGTGGCTTTCTATTGGTAAAAGAATTTTCAAAATCGGTTCAGTAGATCCAGAGATTACCCGCTACAACCTCACAAACTTAATCTCTTTATAATATTCTGTATAAATCAACGATCTCTATGTAGGTACTACTAGATGGAGCGTTCCAAACAATCGCTCTGTTCCATGCAAGTAGCCACAACTCTTTCACATTCACTTTGAAACTTGTGGAGTTACTACTCAGAACATTTAATTATTTACTAAATATTGACATTATTTAACCGTAGCGTCAATATTCAGTAATAATTAAATGTTCTGAGTAGTAACTGCACAAGTTTCATTGTGAATGTGAAAAAGTTGTGGCTACTTGCGTGGAACTGGATTGTTTGGAACGCTCCATCTAGTAGTACATAGAGATCGTTGGTATAAATAAATAGCCTTTTATGTCTATTTTTGTTAAATTACATTTCCAAATGGTGTTAGTATTATTAATTTAGCTTATACACTAGTTGTTAGTATGAATAGTTTTTCTCTATTCGTAAACCCCTCTTTGGGTGAAGGCCTCCTCCATTGCTTTCCATGACTTTGCCCGCAGAGAGCCATTCTTTGCCCACATAAGCCTCCACAATAGAATGCCACTTTTGGTGAGCTGTCCATTGAGGGATTTTCCATAACCACCACGCTTGGCAGGCGGATTGGTGATCGCAGTATTGATCAGAACGTAACTTAACGCCTTAGTCGCCTTAACGACACCCCCGGTAAAATTAGAGGCGGGCTTATTCTAAGTCGGGAACCACACGACAATGCCTATTGACTTTAAATTATGGCCGAAGACTTCGATCGTAAAATAAACTTCTTAAAATTACATAAAAATTCACTTTTACGATACAAGCTCCCAATAACTTTTATTATTGTTATACTGAGAGTAAGGTTTATGGCTAGAAAAATTACGAGCGAAATAAAAACTGTAGTTTAAATTATTATTGGTGCTGCATTTCAGATACGTTATCCTATCAAACTAATATTATAAACGCGAAAGTTTGTAAGTATGGATGGATGTTTGTTACTCTTTCACGTAAAAACGACTGAATGGATTTTAATGAAACTTTACAATAATATAGCTTATACATCAGAATAATATATAGGCTACAATTTATAAAGATATTGTGAGTATTGTCCAAAATATCAAGTAAGTAGAAAAAAATCTACAAGTGGCATATGCTATACAATTTATAAAGTTCCATGGTCCACGCGGACGAAGTCGCGGGCAGACAGCTAGTCTGAAATAACTGAGTAGTAGTACCAGAGACTGCTAAATATTGCTATATTTCAATCCAAATCTATGCGTCTCGAAAACAAAATAAATAATAGATGGTGTTACGGAGTGGACCGCAAAGTTTACGTTGTAATTACAATCCTGTTTTTCTGCTGGTGACCTTTACCGAGACGCAAATAGCGTTGGTTTTCGTATGACTTAGTTTGGAAAGAAATATACGTAAAGAAGTTACGCTCACCTCCCCCGCAAAATGAAGAACGGCGGCATGTGGTACTCAGACGATTAGAAAGAGAAGCACTTATGTGTTGACGTATAACGCTGTCCCTCTCTCGATAGTTTACGCGCAAACACAAACGGTACTGACAGGTTGGTCCGCCTGTAACAATGTAGGTAATTAAATCTGTTCTCTTATCTTAGAGTGTCGAGGGTGTGGTAGTACGAGTATGCCTCAGTAAAAATGACTAAGAAATTGATGTTCCAGACTCGCCACTTCATTATCAGGTTATTTTTGTCTCCGCAGGTTGGGAAGGCCTGATTGATGTTTTATAATGTATTCCCTTAGTCGCCTTGTACGACATCCACGGGAAGAGTTGGAGTGGTCCTACTCTACTCTATCGGAAACCACACGGCAATTTAGATTTTACATCCAGGTAATTAGTTTTAATGCGCAATATATATTTATGCATTTGAATGACTAGGTATCTCCCTGTTCAGTATTTCTTCACCCACCTCTTAAAAGTAGCGAGTTGTGATATCGACTCATTTATATTGGGAAACTTTGAAATTAATATCTCTTATTAGATACGACTTTGGATTTCTATTATGAAATATTAAAAATAAGGCACTTCTCAAGTGTTTGAAGTTTGATTGCTATATTTAATATGACTATCATCATCGTCAGGTTATTTTTGTCTCCACTGCAGGAGCACAACCCTCTCTCATCTGCCGGAGACAGACGGAGGATTTGGCCTACACTCCCCGCGCTGGCCAGACGGGTTGGCGAGGCCTGATTGATGTTTTATAATGTATTCCCTTAGTCGCCTTGTACGACATACACGGGAAGAGTTGGAGTGGTTCTATTCTACTCTACCGGAAACCACACGGCAATGACTATGGGCAGCTATAAAAAAGTGGCCCATATTTCTTAATGTCTACCTGTCCTAAAATTAATTAAATAGTAGACCTCAGAACTTTCCTTATAAATTTCGGTTCCCCAGTATTGCACTCCTGGCAAGACATATGGATACGGGGGCCATTTTCAAACGTTCAAGGGTCATTTTGGGACCTTGGATCTCTGCTAGGAATCGATTTGGGTTCGATACTGACTGTGCGGAGTACCTATGTTTAGAGTAGATCTAAAGTGCCAAACATACCTATTTGATGAAATTGACAGTTAACATCAAAATTATCCATTAAAGATAACATCTAAAATATCATCAAAATGTATGTAAATCAAAACACCCATGATTCTAAACATTCTTTGAATTTAACAGCTTGCCTGATAAAAGCGGTATGCTTGGCACTCTCGACCGTTTTACCGAGTGTATAATGGGTGTACTCGTATATCACCAGTCTGCATATTACCGATTATATACATTTACCTATAAATTGCATTGGTAATTGTAGGGAAAAATGGCTTTTCGGCCAGGATAAGGTTTCCGGAATTTACCATCACTGAGTGTGTGTATGTATGTATGTATGTATGTATGTATGTATGTATGTATGTATGTATGTATGTATGTATGTATGTATGTATGTATGTATGTATGTATGTATGTATGTATGTAAACGCTGTATTGTACCGAAAATCACAACTACAACAATAATAAAATAGAAATTAAACTGTGTACAAAGGCGAACTTATCCCACTTAGGGATCTCTTCCAGTCTACCTTAGAGTAACCGAAAGGATTTAGTACCAAATTTGGATAAAGAAATGTACTATATATGTACTTATAATAAAGTTTGCAAATACATATTATATAAACATAAACGAACAATATATACATAGACTATACACGAATAAGTAAATTATACAAATATCTATACATTTATTGTATATACATACATACATGTATGTTCTTATAAATAATAATAAATACTTATTAGTAGTGTATATACTGTGTAATTGAATATACTCGTAAATCTAACTAACTCGTAAGGCTTCGTTCGCTAGTAACTTGGACCAGCCAGTCTATTTCAATAGTAAAGCGACCGCTCTACAGTACCTATTGCTGTTGTACGCAGTCTGAAAATCCAGTCTCTAAACTCAGTTGTACCTGAATTAAACCAAATTCAAAAGGACTACATAACATTTTATTAGTGGTTCGTTCTTTAGCAGTTGACAATTGCAACGTGGCATACCAGTTGAGTAACACATAAAATTATTTTTTAGAAAAAAACAAAAACCGACTTCAAGGCTATACCTACACGTCCAAACTTAAACTAAAAAGTAGAAAATAATATTTTAATTACTTCAAAGCAAAGAGCATTAAGGGACAATCAACGAAATTATTGATACTTATATACCTATTTACAATTTATAATAAGTTACTTCTGGAGTCGGTGCCAGCCAAGAAGGACAGTTTAATTAACAATTTAAGCAACACGGGGGGATATGCCTGAGTGAAGTGAGGTATCCATTAAGCTTATTTTTGCTTTGGCTGGCACCGACTCCAAAAATAACTTATTATAAATTGTAAATAGGTATATAAGTATCAATAATTTCGTTGATTGTCCCTTAATGCTCTTTGCTTTGAAGTAATTAAAATATTATTTTCTACTTTTTAGTTTAAGTTTGGACGTGTAGTCTAATAGCCTTGAAGTCGGTTTTTGTTTTTTTCTAAAAAATAATTTTATTTTTGACTTTTTAGTGGGAAGTAGGTGTATTTTGTTTATTTAAAACGCGCTGCTCAAATGAGACAGCGCCGTTAGGAAGACAGTAGTGACGAGAAGAAAGATTGTTTAAAGAAAAGTAGGGAAAGAAATGCTACAAATATTTCTAATGAGAGTTTTGAACAGCGGGCCTATAGACTTTCTTAGACACAAGAACTTATCAAGGCTTAATGAATGTCCAGAAAGTCATGCTCAACGACTCAGTTTGATTCACAATGTTTATCAATCGAAACCGAAGAGCAATGTTTTCTTCGTCTTGGCTTGCAACACGAGCATTTATCAAATGAATCCAGATCGACTCGGTTAGTTGCTATGCGGCAAGTTTTTAAATCGACCCCACAATGAGAAACCTTTAACAAAAATGATACGCTTGTGTAATCTTTTCAACAAATAGGTCGTTTTGTTTAAGAACAGATATTAATGTATAATTATTATGAAGGCTCCTTACAAATACATACAATCTTCTTTGTTCTTAGCTAATGACAGTTAAAAAAATATTGAAATTCCTCATCACAACTTTTGTTGAATGCAAGGATCAAGCATTAAAACCATGGATGACTCATTATAAGTTGAAACCTGAAATAAATACTTCATACTTGTCATATATATGGCAGCATTTACTGAGAAAAAAAGAGATAAAAATTGGCACGCGCGTCATCTTGAAAGCCGGCGGGCCACCAGTTTTGACGTCTGAAAGCTTTTGGTATACAGCTGAATACCATTTTGGTTGCGTTAGTTTTTCGTAAATTTCGTGATTAATTCGTTAGTTATTATGTTCTGTGTAACCTGCTTTTGTAATAACTATGGCATGTGCTGCTGTGGGCTGTCGAAGCCGAATTGGTGGCATAACGGAAAACAATTACAAATTATCTTTTCATCGGTAAGTTGATTTAAACAAATATGTCCATAATTTGTTCCAGTAAATACTAAAAAGTTATTTAATGCACTGAAAATGAAGCCTGATGGCGTCTGTTCACGTGGAATCGTGGAAAAGTGGAGACATTCTACTATTTAAACAATACAGATTCAATATACCTATCTCTTTTGTACAATGACCATTATTAAATGTGTGAAGGAGTCGATTACACTTTTTACTTTCAACTTAATATGATGGATCCATAGTTTTAATGCATCATCCTTGGCTGAAGGGAACACCAAACTAGCATGTCGTCTATGTATACTAAGACTATATTTGTGTCTTTGCTGATTTTTCAAAAAGCGCTGAATGAATTTCGATAAAATTTATATGGGACCACCTCTGAAGTATGACCTACCATATAAAATATGAACCATCAAAATCCATTCAGAATTGGCGGAGTAATCGCGTAACAAACATACAAAAAAAAAAAAAAAAACATACCGTCGAATTGAGAACCTCCTCCTTTTTTGAAGTCGGTTGAAAATGGCGTCTGTAGTCGATAAAAGAGTTTTTATTTTTTCGAAAACTCAGTTTTCATTGCCATACTGTTTGAACTACCTAATGACTTCTGAACAAAATCTTAAGAAGTGTTCAAAGATCTGCATGTGTAAATCATATCCATTCACTTTGTTAATGTCTTTGTTTAATTTCTTAAATCATTTTTTAAATTATAATTCTTTCTAATACTTTGGCATTTTGAAGGCAGTGCACTTGGTATTACGGTCTCATTTGCGTTGCCATTGAATATAAATTTAGTTGCTTAAAGAAAATCATTGTAAGTTTTTCGTTAAAAAAAAATCAACTACCTGCTCCTACAACTCAGAGCATAAAATTATTTCTGAGATTTAACGTGTAGCAGAAACAGGTAAGAGCCGTGTTGTTCCCGGCTAAGAATAGGGCCACCCCAAATCGTCCCGTGGATGTCGTCTAGGCGACTAGGGGATTGCAACAGGAAGGGCAGCAGCGTTCCACACCTGCTAACCAAATCCCCCAATGGACAGCCACCATCTCATTCTATTGGGGAGGCTTATGTTCAGCAGTGGACGTATTTCTGCTGTTGATGAGAAAACTCCTACCACCGGAAAAATAATGCACTTACCTGTATTATTCCAATATCGTATTATTTCACCTAAAGATTCCACCTCCGACCAAAATAATAGCCGCACCTTTTGTCGAGCCAGCCTTTCCATTCGGTCCCGTCCGCTCATCCGTTCAGCCGGTCGCATTGAATGGGTCATTTGAAGAGCTGACTCGGGCGACTCGGTTATTTTGTATTTGTCTTCAATTCAATCCGTTTAGAGCTTGCCACGTTTTGTGATTGAATGAAATCGTGTTTGGAATGTGAAAGTTTCACTTTCAATGTATTTATGTATTCCTAATTATTCCAAGCTTGTAGTGGTCGTGCGAATTGTAATGTATTGGTAAATAACGTCGCAACTACGTGCCTACTTCCTCTCTTTAGGTCACAGAAATCATATCAAGAGCGGTTATAGCCAATTGTTTAATTCAGCATCACGCGTGCTGATTTTCGGACACAGCGCGCCCCTCCCGCGCACCATTTATGCCACGCGGTCACGTTTCTAGTGAAGAGATACAGTTATGCAGTTAGAAATCGCGCAATATTGCAGATTTTTCGTCGATGTTTACCTGACCTTGACTCGGCGCGAACCGAGTAATCGTTGATAGTTTCTGCAATATATTGCAAATGGTTGGCACGCGTGCCGCTCCTGCTTCACCATTCTATCTTGATAGGATTTCTTTGATGTATGTTATGGAAGAGCGTTGCCCTCTGACACAGGAGTGTTGCTGTCTATATCTAGGGCTGCCATCAGTCCGGGTTTCCCCGGATTTGTCCTAGTTTGGAAGACGTGTCCTAGTTTGAATGGCGAGCGATCTATTTAGTCGCGTAGTAAAATGTTAGATGTGTAGAAAAAATGTTGAAACGTCCGGGGTGAAAGCTCAAAAATCCGGGGAACTTACGCTTCCGGTCCTGGGGGGCAGGTTTTAGAGATGGCAGCCCTATCTATATCTAATATTATTCTATATTCTTTATTGCACAAATTTTAAAAGTAAATACATTTACAATTTTTGTGTACAAAGGCGAGCTTACCTCTAAAAGAGATCTCTATATTATTATTAGTAAAAAAAACTGTACATATTTTATAGTTATCCTTAATTTGTGTACAATAAAGAGTTTATCTATCTATCTATCTATCTATTACTGTATGAGTTTAAACATAAATTAATGACAAACAAATTATGAACAAAAGTTTAAGTAGATAACTCTCGGATAAAAACCCGTCACAAAAATTAAACATTCCGTCCCAGTAATCACATCAGATTACATCAACCCGACCAACTATTTTTTATTTAAGACAAGTCACATGTAAATCACGAGTTTAAGTTGCCTATAAAGTATAACAATGTAAAAGACGAAACAAAGTTTTCTCAACATAACGATTTGTCATAAAACAATAGTAAATTGAGGTCCCGCGACCTCTATGACTATCAAACGAGGTAGGGTTGACAACAATAAGTTAGAATAAGTTACTTTATCATACTAAATAATCACCTTAATTTATTAAACTGTTTATTGCACATTCAAAACGTATTACAAACTGAAGTACGAAATAATATATACAACTGGTGAACTGAGCTCATTGAGAGATTTCTGCCAGACGGTATGTGAACATAATAAACAATGCATAAACTACACTTACTTTAGGATAGTATTATATATATTTAACTAGTTAATATTTAATTTTATAACGAAAAATTAAAAAATAAAATTCCACACTAAAACACAATACAATATTTATTAGTTTTCATTTGAACAATAGGTATATAATAGATAAACTCTACTAACTCTACGTCTAAATTCAATGTTTTGACTTTTATTGCATTTACGAGGCAACCCTAGCAATAACTTAAATGCAGGTCACATTAACCCGAACCTTTATTTAAATTCACCCGTTGAATTCTGAGCTCAGCTCGATGAATGAGATTCGTTTTAATTTATTTACTTCACAAATAAAGTTATGAGAAGATTACTATGGAAATAACTTTGGTGAAATTTGATCACAAATGAGATTTTGTATTGATAAAAAAAATATATTTTTATACCTGACCTCAATCTCAACTGATGATAAGTACCCATGAGGCCCAACGTTATCCAAAAGATCTCTTCCTTTAAAAAATATCCAAATGGTACTTGTCCGGAAATACCGAAGCTGGTAGGGAGTTCCATTCAAAAGTTCGCATTATGAAAGAGGAAGCAAAACGCTTCGTGCGAGAGCGTGGTATTTCTACTTTAAAAGGATGTAGTCCTGGTAGTCCAGTGATAGAACTGAGATGGGGGAATCAAATCAGGCAATATATTTTAGTCGTGTCGGTGGCATAGAAGGTATTAGACGAGTGGTTCCCGGTATAGAATAGGGCCGCCCCAAATTTTCCCGTGAGTGTTGACGACACTGCAATGCGACTAAGGGGTTGCGCTTGGACGGCTATGGACAGCCCACCAAAAGTGACATTCTATTGGGGAGGCTTGTGTTCAGCAGTGACTGATGGTGATGTGATGATGGATGATAGCATAGAAATATCTCCGTTTTTAAAGATAAATCTAGTCATGTTTTCATGTTTCCTTCTCAATATAGGTATATACATACGCACAGATATTTGTTATGAAGTACCTACACATTATTTTGAGAAAATGAATCACAACAAACCGTGCTCCAAAAAAAACAACCATCCGCTTCTTAGATTATTCATTTGTCTAAGATCCGCTTTAATATATGTTTTGTAGGGGGTGGGTTAACGAATATGCGTAATGTTCAGTTGGTACACGTTTAATGACCGAATAAATGCACAAATTACAATAATCAATCCCGGGCACAGCTCCGGATAAAAACAAATGACAGAAGGGAAAACACTTGGGAGATTCGCGAGCGCACGGGAACGATAACGGGATAGCTCTGACGTCCACAACTCAGAGTATAGTCGGTCGACTGCCTGTGCAAATCGCGTCCCTGCGTATGCGCGGTGGTGAGGGAGGCGAGGTCCCGTTCAATCCCGAGCGCTCCCGAAGTTAATCGGCGTAACGCCTAGGACGTTTGACTTATGCGTTTAGGGATGGCTACACCAAGGTCACACGCTACAGTTTTTAATTACAATGACTGAGATATTTTCCGAATTTAAAGTAGGTAGCCAGTGCCATACAGAGGCCACACCTCAGAAGAACGAATATTGGATATATTCGTTCTTCTGAGGGCCATACAGTAAGAAAATATACAAACTAATTGTTAACGCTAACCATTAAAAAAAACGCGCCCAATAAGGGCGGGAGGCGCCCACCAAAAAGATTTTACTTTCATCTAATATACCTACCTATTATCTTTGCTTTCATGCATGATGGCTAACAGATAAAAAATAAAATCCTACATTCCAGTTCTAAACCAATATGTTAGAATTTGAATGTTTCAATCATAGAATTTTCAATGAAATAGTACTTAATGTAAAATTCAGATTGGTTCGTAGTAATAATTGCTTGATAGCGAGGAATTTTGAAAGTTAAATGGACTATGAAACTCTCAGTTTCCAAAGAGTTAATTGCTTTTTAGATTGACTTGAATCTAGATTCACTATGGCTACTAAGTATAATAGATGTAACAAACGACCTACCCATTATTAAACCGCGTTTAACATCGCATTTCCAAAAGAAATGTCGAAGTAGGTACACTAAAATATACCACCTACTAAATTATTCATCATCAACGATCTCTATGTATTTACTACTTGCGTGGAACAGAGCGATTGTTTGGAACGCTCCATCTGGTAGTACTTGTAGATCGTTGTTCACATTCATTCATTTCTTTTGCATACCTCGCTTCCAAACCATTCCGTTCCCATGTGAACTAATTTACTCTCAGGAAAACCTAAGCAAATACTAAATCAAAAACCTAATCATAAAATAACATTATTTTTTACTCGTAGATATTTATTTTATATTTATTTTATTTGTGAAGGTGCCAGTGCCTAAATATAAGACTCAACATTTTCCCGAATACATAGTGGTCAGGAGCTAAGGAAATGAGTGTGACCTCATATTATATATAGGTAATGAGTATTATGTTTCTTCCAATCGCAGTCGTTCTTTAGATATTGTTGAGAGTATCCCATAATTTTTATATGAGTCTCGCATGACCTCACGTCTACTGTTTCTAAACAACACTATTTTATTCAATGCGAACTTTATTCTTCTCCTCCAAGTCGAAGGCAAGTTACGCAACTTGTAATGGTGAATAAAGTTTGAAAAATATTGAATACTTTCTAGTTTGAAATAGGAATAGAATAAAAATATCACAAAGTTGCAAAAGTGTCTTATACTGGGACAGAGGGGTAGATGGTTGAATAAAGCGAGGGGGGTGGAATTGATAATTTACGGTTGGTGACGTAATATTGTTGTATTGCTATAAAAGCATTGATTAGATGAACATTGGCAATATTGCATACTTTGAGAACCAAAATATATGAACGGTCACACCTCACATAGGACAGGATGGTCCATTTCGATCATAAATGTTCAGAAAATTATGTTATTTCTAATTGCCGCCATTAAAACTATCGCCATTGAAAATCGTGGAAAAATTGTGCGTTTAGTTGACTCAAATCACCGATGTAAATTAACAGTGAATTAAAAACTATTACCGAGATTTGTACGTTTACTTATCTTTAAGTTAATAATCGTGAAGTCAAAGAGGATTTATATAGTGAAGTTATAATTTTTCGATAAAAATTAGTATACAACAATTTCCCCAAAAGCAGTGAACGAAACGCAACAAACGTCATATAGAAAACAAGTGTCCGATCCGAGACGCAAAATGTCATTGTCAGGTTTGTTTTGCGTTATTTTATCGTGATTTTGTGTCTTAATCTAATAAATTTCACATTAATTATTTGTTCTTTAGTGCTATAAACAATTTTTAATATAAACCTGTGCATTTGTAAAGTGATTCTACGATATTTGATATCATTTCCGGGTTTGCGTAACATAATACTTATTTACACTTTTTGTTATCGAAGAAAACAATATTTCGTGAGTTTTATCAACTGAAAATGGATTACATGACCACATTGAAGATTCTAGTTATTGGAGAAAGTGGAGTTGGAAAGTCTAGGTAAAGTTTTCTTTGTTATATCTACCCCTTAGTCTACTCAGTTCAACCTATTGTTTCATATACTTCATTTTGGTACTTGTGGAAATGAATCATCATTTTATTAAGTACAGTGGTGGATAGTGCAACTTCAAGCTTAATTTCGTGCTTGAAATTGATGTTTTTTTTATACTTACCTTGAAATAATTTGATTTAGGACTGACGATTTTGATTCACTCAAATCATGTATAAAAATAGATACATGCCTGCATATTGGCGGCTTAAAAACCCCAGCGCTCTGAGTAGCCGGAAATCGCCACTTTTTGAGTACTAATTTGATAGTTCCTTGCAGTGAAATATAATGCCATCAGTACACCACAAGGGTGACCTGCGGTATGTGATATATGAGCAATAGAGATACTTGCTTCCCACATGGTTACCTCAGATGGCAAAAGTGGTGTAATACAGGTCTAATAGTAAAAAAGGCATTAAATTGTAGACATTAAGTGGTATTGTTTGTTTGCAATCCGAATTGGATGGAATGTCATCATAAAAATGCAATTTGAAATTGAATCATAGGGTTTTGTATTATGTCTTATTTCACATACTTATAACATGGAATGAGCAATCAATCGTCAGCAAGCAAACACAGTGTGCAAGTCTAAATTTGGCAGTTCCGACATTTGATGGTAGGATAACAATACTTGTGCTGTGTTTTTGCTAGCTGATGATCCTCATCGTTTCGATATGTACTGTCGAATTGTGAACGGGAACGAATCCAAAGTGTCTTTTTGATATTCATGTATCTGATATTGTTGTCTACCATCTTGCCTCAGTTCTAAAAGGTAAAAAGTAAAGGTAAAGGTTTTTTAAGCCCCTTCCGATGTTGAATGAATAATAGTGTGCATTGGGAAAAGAAAATGTCCAGCTGTGGACAGTGATAGGATTGTGATAATGATGAATGTTTAATGAATTGTACTTTAATTCATTTTAAAATAATCATCATCTTTAATAATCATCTTTTATTACTCAGAAATAATAAAATTTAGAATACTGTGCTGTATATTGACTGCCTTGTTTGCCTCCTAGTGGATTGGTCATTAGACTCGAGCACCAGATGTGGGTTCAGTTCCCACACAAACAACTTTATACAATTTTCACAAGTTGGTCCCGTCTAGATGTCATTAGATGTCGCTTTTGTAAATTGTCCTATCTTCTAATTCCCATAGTACAGGAGAAAATTCTAGTTTGGGGTTAGACAAGTGTATGTTGAAATATATATGTGTGAAATATATATTTATTCATTTACTATATGAAATATGACCTTGGAACTACTGTCATTAAATAAATATATGAACAACGAAAGTAAACCAATTGCATCTAGGATTTAGTAGAATAACAATTTACACTTTCAGCATGATTCTGGCATTTACGACAGGCGACTACAATGCACAGTTCCCAGCAACTATTGGAGTCGACTACAAATGCAAAATGATGGATGTAAATGGTGTTAAAGTAAAACTGGGCATTTGGGACACAGCCGGTCAGGAGCGGTATAGGACATTGACCTCTAGTTTTTACAGGTAGGTAAAATACTTCTATAGCACAATTTGGTCCCAGTATGCCCACTCCCTTAACTCCTGTCAATCGGCTTCACCTACAAGCAATACTAAAGGTGATCTCATTTGCAATTAGTTGTGAGACCAAATCCGGGCGTGCGACGCCTTCAGAATGCCTAAGTGTTATTCCAAATAATAGAATTAAAAAGATTAAAAAGGCATTATTATTGTGTATATATATGATTACGTTTATAGCTCAATATATATCTCGGACTGTTTTAAAGAAAAATTTTGTAATAAAATCTGCTAGAGCAAAATTGTAAAGTGCATGCAAAGTCTATGAATCCACACTGCTTAGATAGTGGTACTGGTTGTAAATAGTTTCCTATCGTCAAGTTGTGTAGTTCTTGTGTATTTTTGATATAATAAACAGGTTCCATTTTCTAGATCAGTAATCTTTCAGGATCAGTGTAATGGACCCACAGAATATTAATTTTGTACTAAACTGAAATTTTTGCTTTAGGGACGCGCATGGTGCTATATTAGTATATGATGTGTCTGATCCCAAATCACTGAGCAAACTAAATGAATGGGTTGAGGAACTTCAGGTATACTCAACGAAGAAAAACATTGTCTGCTTAGTTGTCGGCAATAAAATTGACAAGGTAAGATATATGTAGGTAAAATTTTTATTCATCATCAAGTTATTTTTGTCTCCACTGCAGGAGCACAACCCTCTCGTATCTGCCGAAGACAGACGGAGGATTTGGCCTACACTCCCCGCACTAGCCAGACGGGTTGGGGAGGCCTGATTGATGTTTTATAATGTATTCCCTTAGTCGCCTTGTACGACATCCACGGGAAGAGTTGGAATGGTCCTATTCTACTCTACCAGAAACCACACGGCAAACTCTACCGGAAACCACACGGCAAACTCTACCGGAAACCACACGGCCACTCTACCGGAAACCACACGGCAAAATTTTTATAACGCAACTTATCTTTTAGGCGGCCAGAAAGACCTGGCGATACTTAAACCTTCAGGATCTTTTATCCCAGACCCCTGTCAACCAACGATGCCTCAAGCCGATTTGGTGGACTTCACATACGCCTTAGAGTTTCTGTTTTAGCATATGCAGGTTTCCTTATGATGTTTTCCTTCACCGAAAAGCCTGTGGTATTATAAATAAACTGTACTTAAGTTTCAAAAAATGCTACCAATGACCTTTTGAATATGAGGCGAGTGATAACCAACTAGGCTTATTTACCATAGGAAAACTCGTTCCGCGGGCAACAAATTACTTAATCCATGCGGAATAAATAAGGAATAGAATAGAGGAATGGAATATAACTCGCGACAGTAAATTAGACAATCCTTGGATTAGTATGACGTCATTTGACATATTTATACTTAGCAATGTTTCTAGAATTGCATTTTCATGCCTTTTACATTATATTTTGTGTGCCTTCATGTAGAGTCGAGCAGTGCCACGGGAAGCAGGGCAAGCATTCGCAATGAAACACAGGATGCTCTTCATAGAGAGCAGTGCTAAAACTCAGGAGGGCATCGCGTTGGCGTTCGAAGAATTAGTACAAAAGGTAAATAACTAGCGTAACATTACTGTCCTGATCTGACATCCATCTTCAACCCCGTCACACCTTCGTCAACCATAACACGCTCAACACACACGTCTTCAGCACACGGAACAAGTTACCACAAGAAATTATCAATGCCCCCTTAGTAAATAGCTTAAAATCAGACTCCACAGATAAAAAACAGTGTTATTATAAGTGACAATTTAATTCAAAGATTCAAAATGCATCAGCTCAAATTTATGCATACCAGTAATTTACTGGTAACCACATATTAACAAGATCTGATTAATAAAATATTAGGTATAGCACAAATTTGTTTAGTTCCTTAATCTTTTTACAATAATTTATGGTGATACATACATAATGCTCACGCCCTGGTTCCAGAGGGGTAGGCAAAGACGAGCGATCCTGACACCTCACTAGCCTCATTTACACCCATAAACCTTATCATGCACTTCCTTCTATTCATCTCACTGCGGACCCCAAGCTTTTTGAGGATGTCACCAATTTGATCCTTGAATCTCCTCTTAGGATGGCCTCGTCATTTGGGTGATATATGATATCCTGGCTTTTAGTAAAAACTACTTAAGGGAAGGTTTGATATTATTTAAAGAAACTTGGCTTTTAAGTGCTACTTTAAAAGATACAGGAGAGGGATTCCAAAACCACCACCCTGCCTAAATTCCCAAATCCTATTCTAACTATGACTCTGATGGAAATCTCTTTTGTATCTACACTCACTGTAAACTGGCCACTCCATACCTATTAGAAATATTCATCATCATCAGGTTATTTTTGTCTCCACTGCAAGAGCACAACCCTCTCTCATCTGCCGGAGACAGACGGAGGATTTGGCCTACACTCCCCGCGCTGGCCAGACGGGTTGGGGAGGCCTGATTAATGTTTTATAATATATTCCATTAGTCGCCTTGTACGACATCCACGGGAAGAGTTGGAGTGGGCCTATTCTACTCTACCGGAATATTATGAAATATTAAAACTTAAAACAACGATTTCTTTGTAGATAATAGAGACGCCAGGTCTCTGGGAGACGGGAGGATCATCTTCAAACATCCGCATAACAAACGAAGAGAGGAGACAGCAGCAGCAGTCATCTTGCTATGACTACACATGTTCTATATAATTTAAGATAATTTACAGCTTGTTTATATAAGTGAGGTGTACAATATTATGTATATTTTTTTTTATAAAAGGCCCAGTTACATGAAACTTTCAGTAGGTAACAAAAATTGATTTTCTAATTATATTTATTTTAATTTTCTTTGACATTTGAAGATGTACATATCTATACGCTATATCCACGATAGAGCGGACCGAATACAAGCTAGTTCTAATATATATATATTTTAATACATTAGGTTCTTTCTGTAACGTGGGTCCGGTTGGTATAAATTTGAAGTTTATTTTTTGTATAAATGTTACCAGAAAATGGTTACCAGATATTTATAGTACAATATTCTAGTATAATTTAGTTCTTAAAACAATTAAATATAAAACTAATATGAATGCATAACTAGCATAAATTCACTATCTGACAGACAAAATTAGACAATTAACTGATATTGCTACCGCGAGGTTAGTATACGACTTCTACATTATCATGACATACGGTATCCTACTGATAAAGAGGCCATTTTTAATTTGGTAAAGAGGTACGTATAAAGAAATAAACATATAAACCGTAGCTAATCAATTCAATTTGAATAATATTTTGTATCTCGTTTTTTTGCACTATGACAGTAACATTTGATTTACGGCTCAGGCAGGTGATTTATCAAAAATCTTTGAATGCAGTTCAACTTATTTAAAAAAATAAAATGAAGGCGTGTTTAAGCATAATTTTCTATCTTCAATATTTTAAGTACTTTCCTCTTTGTCCCATGCGGGACGTTACACATAGCGCGGAACGCAGAGATAGTTGTGGGCCTCTTGTTTGAGATGCATGTAGTAGTCTTACTTCGCAATAAGAATGTTTAACAAAATTCACTTTAGGTTTGTACCAACCCTAATTAGTTCAATAATGTGATATCTTAATGTGGCTTGCTTTTTTGTAAATATAATTATTATAAACGTTTTTAGCGATTTTTATTCTTTTTTTTATCACTTATTTAACACATTTTGTAGTTATGTAAGGGGTTTTATATGGATCAAAATAAAGAACTACTTAGATGTTTTTGTAAATGACTTGAATTTCTTCAAAAATCGGATCTGATTCATCTGTATAGTTTTCGTATCTTTAAGCATCAAATCAAATAAATTCATGAGAAATAAAAACTATTTTTTTCGACTACTGGCGCCATTTGTTACTCAAACCTTAAAAATGATTGATTTAAATCAGCAGATTTTTTTTGGATTTTGTATTTATTTTTAAGAAATTACGGGACACAATTTACCATAACAATAGTTATCGAACAGAAAAAAAGCGGCCAAGTGCGAGTCGGACTCGCCCATGAAGGGTTCCGTAGCAGCAAGTAACATAATATAAAAGTTATTGTAGTTCGTTGTAACTTTGATCGATGTTTTAATAATAGTATTATGGTTTACGATTTATAACGTATTAAAAAAACTACTTACTAGATCTCGTTCAAACCAATTTTCGGTGGAAGTTTGCATGGCAATGTACATCATATATTTTTTTAGTTTTATCATTCTCTTATTACAATTACAAGGGACACACATTTTAACACTTTGGAAGTGTCTCTCGTGCAAACTATTCAGTTTAGAAAAAAAATGATATTAGAAACCTCAATATCATTTTTGAAGACCTATCCACAAGCATGGGTTTTTATGAAAAAAAAATTTTGAGTTTCAGTTCTAAGTATTATACCCCCAAAATTTAATGTTTTTTTTTCTATTCTTGTGTGAAAATCTTAATGCGGTTCACAGAATACATCCACTTACCAAGTTTCAATAGTAAGTTCTTATAGTTTCGGAATAAAGGGGCTGTGACATACGGCCGGACAGACAGACAGACATGACGAATCTTATGGGTTCCGTTTTTTGCCATTTGGCTACGGAACCCTAAAAACATCCGTGGGTTGTCTATTGGTGGCCCAAATAAGCCTAGGCTCGAGGCAGGACCTCCATAGTTGATTTGACCAGATTAAATTGTGTTTTTTATTGCCGTGCCGTTTACATGGCGTCTAAAATACTGATGCATAAGGAAACACCTGTCCTGCAGTGGACGTCGACCGACTGGTAGCGGTGATGATGCTTAAACCCCCACTGGGCTATCAGTAGCCCAGTAAGGATTTCGGATAATATCCGACGTACTACAAAGCCATTTTGTACTCTCTAGGATGACATTTGTCCTTTACAAAAACAAATTATAATATAATGTATTTGTACACGCCATGTAAACCTTAGCTTACGTGCAACCTATTCGAGCACCTCTGCAGAGCAGCCCCCCCCCCCCCCCCCACCTCGCCTCTCCTCGCCTCGCATCGTTCGCCCAGTCACACACACATGCGCACGCGCACCCCCACACACACACACTCCTCACGCACACGCACTCAACTCTCATTGCGACGACGACGTAGATTGTAGATAATTTATTTATTCCTATTTGGTTGTAAATTTCTATCCAATGTTTTTTTTTTCTGTACACTCCTATAACTTTTGTCTACTTTTATTACCCTATGCAATAATGTTTATGTTTATATATTAGAAATCTGTTAATGGCTAATGTTTAATTTATATTATACTGTATTATATATTTTTGTAAATTATCTGTAGGTTTCAGAATGAATAAATAAAAATAATAAAAAAAAAATAAGCGTTAAACGATAGACGCCAAACGTGTATTCAAATATACACATGACCCGTTTGAGAGTATAAATGGGTTCTTAGACGGATTTTAGCTGAAATGCTTATGGAGTAGTTACAGTTCGTCCAATTCATCAGGAGGACAAAAATCTCTTGACGTAGATATTCGATACAAAACAGCAGCGCTGCTTCTAAAGCCTTTTATTCAGCGATAGCCATATTAATGTACTTCTGTCGATATAAAAAGCACATCAATAACCGCTCACATATCGACTAATACCCTACTTTTATCTACACAGCACTTTTGCTCGATAAAATAACTAAACTCAAATGACGTAGAGCTTAAATTGCTTCGGAAGATTTCGGAGATAGCTGTGCCACATGTGCATAAAATTGTTGTAACATACGGCTCGGTGTCACGTCCGTGGCCGTGCTGATTTATAATCTGTTTTACTACCAAATGCTAATAACTGTCTTCAGTTACACAATATAGGTTGAGCAAAGAGTGGCATCAACTACTACCCATCCTATCCTAATATTATAAATGCGAAAGTTTAGATATTTCGATGTTTGTTCCTTAATCACGCTTCAACCACTGACGGATCGTGATGATACTTAGCACGCATATAGGTTAGGCCTGGAATAGGACAGTTTTTATCCCGAAAAATCATCCCATTCTTACAGAAAGTACATAATAATTTGTGATGTTAAGTTGTCCATGCGGACGAAGTCGCGGGCAGCAGCTAGTTGTCTATATACCCATGCCACTTTTCCGTTTCAGCCTTTGGGGAAGTAAATAAACCAAATAATAAATCAAAAAACTGGCAAATACTGCCACATATATCATACTAGAACACTGAAAACTTCTTAGGGGGCTGATTAATTTTTATTATGTATGGTATTGCAATTGAGAGAGGAAGGGGGGGGGGGGGAGGTAAATACTGTCACCTATACTGTCACTAGAACACTGAAAACCGCTACGGCCACGTCCCGTCCACGCTACCCGTGTGTTTCCGCTCCAAGCTACACAACTCCGACATATTTTCCGATGCGGCCGGTCTACCAGTGGCCGAGACATTTCCATTTATCACTAACCCTCGAGGACAAATAAGCCAAGGAGGGCTGCCCTCAATGGCCTCAAGATGGAGCCTCACTAATGAGTGGCCATCATTCACAAGGAGTTCGGGATAAACGTTGACAAATATAAAGGGAGCTCTCGTTATGACTTATTGAGGAAGAGTAGATAGGTATATGGCTCTAGATATAACCATAGAATGTATTTTTATCTTCCCAACATATTATAAAACATAATCTAAGTATAAAACACAGCGTATCTCTGTTAGTGCATTTATAACTCTAGAACCACTTCTGATTAACGTGTTTTTTTTAAATTCATAAATGTGCTTTCTCGCCAAGTTTAAGAATAAGTAGATTATTAGTATTATAACGTATCTAACATTGGAGAGCTATATTCTAGCAACTAGAACAATGGAACAAACATAATTTAGTTTATAAATTATGTATGTATGTAAACGCTTTATTGTACCAAAAATTACAACAACAATCTATATACATATAATAAAAGAGTAGAAAAAACAAAAGAAAAGCGAATCTGTACATTGAAGTTAAAAAAACAATTTCACTGCCCGGACATTACTTATGACCAGTAGAGTCCAAAAATATAATTATAAAATTTCATATCTGTCTGTATGTATGTATGTACGAGTATGTATGTACGGGCTAATCTTGGAAACTACTGAACAAAATTTGACGGCGTTTCACTGTTTAATAGCTTTGAGTTCGGGGGTCATACTGGTATAAGTCATATCTCAATAAAATGTCAGGATGCTGATATACAAGTTGACCTCTCATTTCATATCATTTGTATGAAAGTGTAATTCAACATTACTGGTCAGTGCAAAAACATGACAGAAGGTGACAGAAAGATTTTAAAGCTCATTTATACAATACAATATACCTAATACACTTTATTGCACAAACAAATACAGTTACACGTTATAAAAGTTACAAATAGTACAATTTAGGCGGTCTTATCGCTTTAAGCGGTTTCTTCCAGACAACCTTTGGGTAGAAAATATTATTCCAGAGAAATTGTAGGTTGCGCTGATTATAGTATTATTTATTTATTTTAGATGTTGTATTCCAGGGTATTTCCAAAAGTCTCGATACAAAAAGTTTAATCTTCTGTTTACCCAAGTAGCATTTTACTCCATTTAAGAGTACACATTTAGTTCCCATGTGAACTTAAAGCATTATTACAGTTCACTCGTGATGTATAAGCTGCATTATTGCGATTAACACCACCTATACCTGTCTAAGGGACTTATAGGAGTGTAGAGTTATACTTTTATACGGTTGTTGGTGTTATAATACTCTAACAACTGTCCTTTAGTCAGCCGTCTGACTAAGAGCATTATAGGAGGGTAGAGATACGGCAATCGCTGTTTAACGGTCTACTTGTACGATGTTATACAGCTAGCATATTAATAGAACACACGTGGTCATTTATACAGCCAAAGGCTGTTATGTTTACTTGTTTTAGACTGTTATACAGCTAGTAGCTGTAGTAGGAGTTTTTTGTGGTCATTAAAATAACCTATTTTACTATCTGTATAGAAGTGTTTAAATGGTTCACATGTGCACTGTAGGCTGTTAAAAGGACTACATGTGTTGTCCATTAACTTCAATAGCAGTTTATTTGTCCACAAGTACTACTCTTATTTGCTGTAAGCTGAACATGAATGTGAATGTGATATTCTATTACACTTATCCCACAAGCTGACGTGTATTGTGTTTATTACGTCGCGTGCAAAAATTTGTGAAAATGAATAAAAAATCTTGGAAAATAAGAGCGAGAACCGGTGGAATAAGAAGAAAAATTGCAAAAGAATATTCGCAAATTCGTCCCTCTTTATCTAGTTTGTTTACATTCTTTTAAATACCTCCTTGAACAACGTAGTGTCTTTGTAAGTGTAAATACTCTGACACCAAACTGTGTGGCTCACACGAAAACAAAAAGTGTTTTTTGTTAGTTTGTTACAAAATTTGTACTTTAGGTATTTATACTTGACTTAGTACCTGGGCTAGGCGATTTAACGGACAATAATTATTATTGCGGATCTCTAAAATTTCAGTATATGAAAGAATAAAACGATGATCACAATTGACCTGAATTACATCTTAAAGCTGTACATAAGTTCACATTAGAATACATTTATAGACATTGGTTCTGTAGTGGTACAAATGTGGGACTTCATATAGCCAACAGCATTCTAACAGAACACATGTGAACCTATATACGCTCTAGCCGTATTTCATTTCCACCATTTTGTTCACGTAACCTAAAATATTTACCATATAAATCTCCAAAATTATCATGCAGATTTATCACAAAATACGCAGATAGAGCGATTGAGTTTTGGTTTCATGTTTTAATTAATTACCGTAGTATAATTATAATGCCAATATAATATCAAAAACTGAAAATTGTAGATTTCCTCTCAGCCAGTTTTAAATATTTTAAAATGAATATCGCGTTTTTACAGAGGCGCGTGAATATTTTAGCTGTAAATATGTATACATTTCACGATAAAGTTGCATTCCCATGGCATTTAACATTATTAAGTATTTAAAACAGGTATACTTACCGCGTGTTATCATAAATTTTTATCCGCCGGACTTAATGTTTCTGATGGCCGGGCGTACACACAAAACCAAACTAAATGAGGAAAATTTAATAAATAAAAGAAATAATTTAGGACACACGTGAACTTTAGGTAGCACTGGAGTACTTTTGTGGGATTTTATAACTGTGAAGGCTGTGTATTTAGCCACTTGTTACTCTTTATTTCGCTCATGGACGTTGTATGGTTCACATGTG
This sequence comes from Esperia sulphurella, assembly GCA_947086405.1. Lineage (NCBI taxonomy): Eukaryota > Metazoa > Arthropoda > Insecta > Lepidoptera > Oecophoridae > Esperia > Esperia sulphurella. The sequence goes on from OX352261.1 coordinate 16,916,683, forward strand.
TCCCATATAGCGCCGTAAGTCAGCCTTTAAGCCCGATGTTACTACTTAAACTGCTAATATAACGCTAATGTACAGCCATAGTGAACTTAAGGCTGTCTAATTTGTGCCCAAACTGGTTCTATAAGAGCTGTATAGCAAGCTATACAGCTCTTATACAGCTGACTTACACAGCTTGTGGAGTACATGTGAACCACTATACATCTTATATAGAACCCCGAATGCCACTTGGGTAGGGGCCTTTATTAGATAGACAGACAATGCAGTTGGATAGGATCAATTTCGATCGTTCACATCTCGAAATCCGATGAATAACGATTGTGACCGACATAACCGAAAGAATTAGTAAGCTGAAGTGGCAGTGGGCGGGTCACAACCGTCGCAGTACCGACGACCGTTGGGGCAGATGAGTTCAAGAGTGGAGACCGCAGATCGCCACGCGCAGGGAGAGACGTCCCGTCGCCAGGTGGACCGACGACTTGAAGAAGACCGGAAGACCTGAAGGGGACCCGGTGTGGTGGCGTTCATTGGGGAAGGCTGTCCAGCAGTTTGACCGGCATTTTGTTATACAGTTAATTGGATATGCAAAAAAGATCTCAAGGATAAGGGAGGGATTTCGTTGTGGTGGGAAGGGGATGGGGAAGGAAAGACCGAAGGGCTTATTGAAAGGGGTAATGGGAGGGGGAAGGAAATATCACCTGCGATTTTTTTAATACAATAAAAAATTTTGCACATTGCAAAAAAAATGATATAAATAATTATATGATAATCTTTTAATTCATGATAAACATGAAGTAAATGTCAGCTTTATTTAAAAACTAGCTGTGCTCCCGCTCCCGCTCCCGCTCCTACTTATACTCCCGCTCCCGCTCCCGTTCATAGTCACACTTAATAGTACCGAACATTTAAAATTATACTTATTTGTTAAATTGCATACTAAACTTACCTACTATATAACTAAACCGATTGCGATGATATAAAGCCTATATGTTACTTCGAATTAAGTCGCATATTTCTGTAAAAAGTCCATCTAAATCGGTTCAGTAGTTTTTAAGTGATGCGTGCACAAACTAAAAGACAAAAATTTCAAAAATGATTGAAATGTTTTCTATTACTTATCCTTAGACCCCAATTTTTGTTGTTGTTATATCAATGTAAAGACACGCGAAGTGTACGTTTTTATTTATTAGATAATCAAACAATAGTCCTGAGGTCAATTAACGGACGGAAGAACGGCCGGAACCGCCACCGGCACGCTAATTTTATGTATACACTAGCTGTGCCCGCGGCTCCGCTCGCGTGAACTACAGAATCCGCTCCCATTCCCACTCCCGCTGCCGCTCTCGCTCCCGCACCCGCACCCGCACCCGCTCCGGCTCCCGCTCCCACTCCCGCTATACAACCACACCCACTCCCCTTTTCCCACGCCCAAGCCTACGCCCACGCCCACTCCCACTTCCATTCCCACTCCCAGCTCCAAATGTAGTCCCAACTCATCGCAATCTGAATAGTATGGAAATACTATTTCTGCATTATATTGCATACTAACCTTACCTAACTAAAGTATTTGAAAACTAAAAATGTCCATAACTTTTGATTGAGTATACTGATTCCGATGAAATAAAGACTAAATGTTAAGTAATGTTTCTTTGAAAAGTCCATCAAAATGCGTTCAGTCATTTTTAAGTGATGCGTGCACAAACTCACAGACAAAGAGATAAAAATTTCAAAAATTATCGAAATGTGTTCCATTACTTATCCTTAGACCCCCCAATTTTTTTTGGCAAATATCTTCAATGTACAGACACGCGATGTTTACGATTTTATTTATTAAATATAAATATTTTCATTGCATAACCAGATTAATAGATTTATTTTAGGATTTAGTAATACATAATAATGTGTCATGTTAAGTTGTCCACGCGGACGAAGTCGCGGGCAACAGCTAGTTAATTATATATTCAAAACGAATCACATGAGAACGCAATCAATCTGTCATAGAAGATTAGGCAGCCATAAGAATAAGAGACAAGTCAATTTCAAATTTTGAAATACTAGGTCGTTTGTATATATAATAAAGCGTTTAAATACATACATACATACATACATACATACATACATACATACATACATACATACATACATACATACATACATACATACATACACACACACACACACACACACACACACACACACACACACACACACACACACACACACACACACACATACATACATACATACATACATACATACATACATACATACATACATACATACATACATACATACATGGTAAATAATACCCAACTCCCCAGTTTCGTCCTTCTATTTATCTAATAAATAAAAACATAATTTATGCACGCATCACTTAAAAACTACTGACCCGATTTAGATGGTCTTTTCATAGAAACATAGGGCTTATCTCGGGGTAACATATAGGCTTTTATTTCATCGCAATTGGTTTACTCAATCAAATTTTATGGACATTTTTAGTTTTCAAATACATTAGTAGGTAAGGTTAGTATGCAATATAACAAGGAAGTATAATTTTAATGTTCGGTACTATTCAGATTGCGATGAGTTTTGACTACATTTGGAGCTGTAGTGGGAGTGGGAGTGGACGTGAGAGTGGGGATAGAAGCAGAAGCGGGAAGGGGAGCGGATTCTGTAGTCCACGCGAGCGGAGCCGCGGGTATAGTTAGTATTGCAATAAAAAAGACACATGTAACCGTTAGGTACCTCATCTGAACTGACATAAAAGCATCCGCAAAAGGATATTTTCCGAATTTCCCGGGTATTTCCGAATTTTCCGACTGGCCGACTCGAAATTAATCCCAGGCCGAATCATTCTCTCGGCGAATCGTGTAAAGTGTAAACAAGGAAATGGTGTATGAAACGATTTTTGTCATGTAAATACGCTTCTAGGCGTGTGAACTTCTCTTTGAGACCGACGGGTGTTTTACGTTTTTTTTAAGCCTAAAATCGTGTAGAACTCAGTATGGATTCTGTGATCCATTTTCCAACCGCCTATGCTATATATGGGCCGTATTATTACGGTTTCTAATCCGTCAATGCTTATAAACAAAATAACTGTTCCGGGCTCAAACTTACCTTAAGTTTGAGCCGGCTTATGGAAACAGCTGCAACTACCTAGCTTGCACCTTTCAATGTGAATTTTCAATGTGATGATACCGATTTCCTGAATTATTAGAACAGTGGAGATAAATGGAAAAGTATCCCCCCTAGTAGAAAAGAGTGGAAAAAAATCCGTTCTTCCCTGCAGGGACAGACCAGTTGGGATATGTGGAATGGGCCCTTTAAAGGCACTATGCCTTCAAAACTCAATGTTTGATAAATATAATCCTTTTAGAGTAACATGATACACATTCACATGATCTAAATTATTAATGTAGGACTAGTATTAGTATCCTACTTATCAGACGTTGCTTGCGAGATGTAGGTCGCAGCAGCGTCGGATGTTAGGGCAATCTAGTCTGCCGTTGACCATCTAAAGAACGCTGTGGGCGCTGCCCTCTGCTAGGCGCGTATAAGTAAATTTTTACTTAGGGTTCTCATATCAAAGCACAAGCATTCAATCGATATAGCCCTCAAGGCTTGAGCTCTGAAAGCTAGAACCTTCAAGGCTCGATAGCCTTCAAGGCTGATCCTTCTCACTCGATTTATTCTTTGGTTTAATATTGATATACCCTGAAAAAGAGATTCAGAAGAGAAATATTGATTTTTCCTACTCCCATACATGTGGCATGCATTGAGATATGTTTAGTATAGCTACTTAAAAGAAGATCCTAATATACATAGGAGAACGGCGCTACCCGTCCCTGGTGCAATCCCTTAGTCACCTTGCCGACACCCACGGGAAGATTGGATGTCCCTGTTCTGAGTCGGGAACCATGTGTACGTCACTCCAGCTCGGATGTAGTCGAATTTCAGTAATCTGACCCTGGCAGGATTTAGTTAGTACTCATGAGTCATTTGGTGGCCTCACTGAAAATCAGCGCTGCAGCTCTTGCTACAGCATAAGCTGAGCGGAGACCCTTTTAGCGTCACACTACAACACTGTGTAATTTTTTTTCTGTTTTATTTTAACGGTTATGTAATTTGTTTGCTTCTTTTTTTTCATATTTATGTCGTCAATTTTAATTCCTGTGTTATATAGTTATTCGCCAAATAAAGTCTTTCTATTCAATTCTATTCTATTTAACGTTCTATTTTGTACTCCATTTTTAGATTTTGTATTTAAACAGATCAAAAGTTACAAGGGGGTATTGAAGTCCGAGCTGGAATGACGTCACTCCAGCTCGGATATTTTGAACTAAGGCACGTACTTAAATTCTGATCACGCCATACTTGACATTGGAATTTGTACTACTTTGTACCCAAAAATCTGATTTTGTACTTAAACAGATCGCGAGTTACAAGTATTATTTGGGTATGGCAATTATGAAATGAAATGAAATTTTATTAGATTACAATACATCATCAGACCGGAAGAGTCCACTGCTGGACATAGGCCTCTCCCAACGTGCGCCACTGAACCCTATCCTCGGCTCTTCTCATCCAGTCACTGCCAACCTTACGCAGATCGTCGCTCCATCTAGCCAGGGGGCGTCCCACACTACGCTTGCCCAGTCGCGGTCTTTACTCGAAAACTCACCAGCCCACTGCCACTGAGATTAGAATACATTACAAGAATATTACTATGGTTTATTTATATCGAATATGAGCTGCCTGTGTTGCCTAATAATTACACTAGATCAACAAGGTGGTCATATTTACCTGTTTTATAATACCAACCATAATCAACAGGTATCCTTTCGTTGGTTAAAATTTATGTATGTTTTCATAAACCCTTTTACCCTTGGCATATGGCTGTACCTGGATCGATTAACGTTAACACTTAACCCGTACTTATCTCGTAATTCGTTAAGTGCCGGCACGTTGATGGAATGTAAACACGTTTCCTTTATTAGATCCGTTAGAAATCCAAGATGCCATGGAGTAATTTCATCACGATGAAGAAAAGGCTTTGGAAAATGCGTCGAGTCTTTTCCTCGTCTGTTCCACAATGTTTAAAGGGTGGGACTTCCCGCCGCCACATGTACCGACGACCTGAAAAAGGTCAGAAGCGGCTGGATGCGGAGGGTGGAGGACCTGGTGTGGTGGCGTTCATTGGAGAAGGCCATAGGCCACGTCCACTGCTAAACATATTCAGCAGTTGACGTCCAAAGACTATGAATACTTACTGAGAAACATAGTTCTGTTTGAAAGGAGGTGGTAACTAACGAAGGTAGAGAAGCGTATATTGCGTTTGTTTGGACATTTAGAGCGTATGAATGAAAGAACAGTGACAAAAGAAATTTGCAGTACGAATGTGGAAGGAACCACAGCTAGAGGGCATTCAAGGATCAAATTAGTAACGTCCTCAAATAGGTTGGGGTCCGCAGTGAGAAGAATAAAAGGAGGTGCATGAAAAGGTTGATGAATGTGAGTGAGGTTAGTGAGGTGTGTTTCACGATCGCGCAAAGTGGCTATCCATTGTCTCTGCCTACCCCTCCGGGACCGAGCCGTGAGCATTCTGTATGTATGTATATTCTAAAGGCCTGAAGTCCGCTATGGGAAGCCCAGCATAAGACAATATCGGTATTCAGATACCTCTTGTTTTACAAATCTCTACAATCCAATAATCTTAACTCACGACTTACCTTTCGCGGGTTCCAAGCAAATTTCTGCACATGCGACTTATATATTGGAGTCTTTTAGATGATCAAAGGGAGATTTAAAGTTCACAACGCAGGTGTTTAGTAACCGATCAAATCAGAAAGAAATATTCGATGTGATCATCTGAGCTTGAGTTACAAATCCTAGTTTGGGATCAGCAAGCGTAACTATAGGTGACTATACGTAACTACGGGCTTGCGTTTGCATATGTGTGTAATTATCGGAATTTGGTAATATCATTTTATGTACTTCCCACATTAACATTATGGATATTTCGCGAATTAGAAAATTGTTTGTCATTCTTTTATATATTATAAATTAATCAATCTATTATATACTTATATAAAAGGAAAATGTCCAGCCTTTTCTCCATAACCACCCACTGCCACCCACTCGTGGTTGCAGTGGTAGACAGCCCTTGGTCTGCACTTGCATGAAAGGGAGTTTGGTTACGATGGATAAAAGTGGGTGATAAAAATGTGTGATGGGATACTTCTATCCTTTTCTAACAAATTGTACTGCTCATATAAACTCGAGATTGTGCGTTTGTGAGTGACAATATTGAGAACTTTTCTAGAATATTCCAGATTTTTCCAGAATGCTCTAGATATTAGAGAAGTATAATACTCGTCAGAATTCAGATTGTGATGAGTTAGAACTACAGTGCTGGTGGCAGTGGCAATTGGGGATGAGGATAGGCGGGAGGGTGGTGGGGTGCGAGAGCGGGAGAAAAGGGGGAAGGGGATTAACACCAAGTAAATTTCAAATTTATGAAAAAGAAACAATAATTCTGTCGTTACGTGGGATGTTAGACTGTAATTCTTCCTCCGCCTCCCGCTTACAAATAAAATAAAATACAAATAAAAGCTATGAAATAATCTTTTCTTAATTGGATTTTATATTTAGTTCCGGGGTTTTCATTTTTATTTCCTCTAATATTTTATTTGAGGCTTTGTACTATTCATGCCCATGCCAGCCTCAGGAAAAAACGCAAACTGCTTATGATTACAATCATGATATGATATTATGATATTCTTTGTTGCACAAATTTTAAAAGTAAATACAGTTACAAAATTTTGGGTACAAAGGCGAGCTTATCTCTAAAAGAGATCTCCTCCAGCCAACCTTACAGGGTGTGAGACAAGGCACTAAGAGCGAGGGGGCAAAAAGTGCATAATATACTACATAATAACTAAATACTGAAACTACATACATATACATATACATATTACATATAGTAAATAAATATTTATAGTAAATAATAATAAATATAATAAACATACATAAATACATACATATCATATTATACTCAGTGAGACAGATAGTGCTCTTTTAGTTTAGTTTTAAAGGATGTCACCGACGTACTATCTCGAATGACCGTCGGCAGTTTATTCCACATCTGCGCCGCTCGGACAGTAAAGGAATTGAAAAAGAATTTGGTGTTGGATTTGGGATAGGTGAGAGTCTTGGTGACGCAGAATCATCCATGGAATTAGGACGTGATATTTTTCGTGAAGACGTATTAAGCAACCGCTTGGTGAAAAATCTCGTCCTAATATGGCGGATATCCCGAACGTAGCCGTCTCCAACTTGGCTGAAAAATCACAAGAGTTCTCAGTGAGAAGTCTGAAGCCTAAACTTTTCCCCTCCGGAGCGATTGAGCTTTCAATCAAATTAGGGACTGCCAATGTTCCTTATATTGGACCGTTTAGACGAGTAAACCGATGGGTAAAGTGGACCGATGGGGAAACTGGACCGATGGGGAAAGTGGACCGATAGGGAAAGTGGACCGATGGGAAAAGTGGACCGAAGAGGAAAGTAGACCGATGGGGAAAGTAGACCGATCGCTCCTGAGGGCATAGCTCGCTGAGCGATTTGAAACTTGTGGATCTGGCCTACCGTCAGTGTCCACGTCACAACGTTTCTGTGTACAACAAAGTTATATTATTAAGTTCTTAATTGGAATTAAATTTACAAGTGAATTATTTAATCAACAGCCTTTAGATATCGTACCCTTGGTAGAAATAAGTCGTGTCTTGCATATATTTAGTACTAGCTGTTGCCCTTCGTCCGCGTGGACAACTTAACATCACAAACTATTATGTATTTCCCATAGAAATGAGATGTTTTTTCGGGTTAAAAACTATCCTAGGTCCTATTCCAGGACCAAACCTGTATGTGTGCCAAGTTATATCTCGATCCGTCCAATGATTGTGCGTGATGAGTAAGAAAAATCCAAACTTTCGCATTTATAATATTAGTGGGATTTTATTTTTATTATTCCTGATGGGTTTACGCCTAACCTCAATCATACCTGATGGTAAGTGACGATGAGGCCTTAGGTGGAGCGCGCTTACCCAGAAGCCTATTCACTCTTCCTTTAAAAAGATCCAAGTTGTACTTGTCTGGAAATACCGAACTGGCAGAGTTCCATTCAAGCAAAACACTTCGTGCGAGAACGTGGTATCTCTACTACGTAAGAATGAAGTCTCCACGCCTGGTAGTTCGGTGACGGAACGGAGATGGGGGAATCAAATTGTGCAAATTCCTAGGTATACTCCCAAAAATATTAGCTGTAGAAACCCGTAAGACAGGCCACACTGCGACGATGTTAGAGGCTCTGTTGGTCGACCAGAGCGTCGTCACCTATGAGCCTTCGGGCACGACGCTCAACCGCGTCCAGAGCCAGCTGATGCTTGGCAGAGCCGTTCCAAAGCTGACTGCAGTATTCCATACACGACGCCCTTGACGATGACATGAAAGATCCGACTGTCTTTTTAGAATTGGACCTCCCAATAAACTAGCTCCTATGATTAGCCGTGGGCTAGATGTTCGTCGGAGCATGAACCAGAAATAGAAAGATGATTTTGACTCACCCTCCCCTTTAGGTAGACATTTTATTTTAATTAATGTTTTAATTCTGTGTTTATTTTAATACTGGAAGGTTTATAACCAACATCACGCTGCATGGACAGTATATGTAAAGTCAAATTAAAATGTCAGTTAAAGGACAATGCCCAAAATTGTATGGGAGTTGGGCTAAACTTGTGTCTGGACCAAATTGTCGCCAACAGACAGGAAATATACTAAGGATTATTATAAAAAAGAAATCGTTTAACTTTTTGACGGGAAATTTGAATAATCTTAGAATGAAATCTTCATTGGCGCAGTTTTTACAGCATCATGAGTATATGGCCACGATCAACCGCTCCAGATCTTGACATCGCAGTGTGGTTATTAGTCGACGAAGGTTTATTGCGTTTGACACTACTTACACTCGTTGAAATCGATTTCATGCAATCACAATGTAAACAAACGGATATCAACAGGATATTGACATGATGAAACCATTTAAATTTTATGTATTTGTATTGTATCTTTGTGTTGCACGTTGCATATTGTATGTGTATTGTTACAATTTAAATTGCTACACCCCTGTGGGTAAAATTGCACTGATCTCTTACCAAATATTGTATATTTTAATAACATCTGCACCTACATGTAATTTATGGCAATAAATGAATTATAATTATGATTACCATAGTGCATATCAATAGAGAGGTTCTACTAATCTAAATCGATATTTCTGTTACGTTGGTATGTTTTCATAGAACTCTTAAGAAAGTGTGTATCTCTTTAAATCAATATAAACACCGTATTTCCAGTCAGTAAATGAAAAACATGATGGGTGAATTATCGTGCTAGTAACTGAAAGGCAGTATCAAATATTTTTGACAAATATCGATTATATAAATATTATATTGATTTTATTGGCTTTCACTACTCTAGTTGATAAGTTGTCGCTCGCCCGGTGGAAATTTTATTTTTTAAACGTTATTTTTATATGTTTTTTTAAACGACCTATTTATTCCTTTTATTTAAAAAAATTAAAAGGATTCATAATTTAGGCCAATATTTTTGGTACATAAATGGGGAAGACGCATCTATAGCCCGGTTTTGGGCATTGTTGTTTGTAATACAAAATCCACAGTAATACAATACAATACACTTTATTGCACAAACAAATACAGTTACACGTTATAAATAGTACAATTTAGGCGGTCTTATCGCTTTAAGCGATTTCTTCCAGACAACCTTTGGGTAGAAAAATATTATGCTAGAGAAATTGTAGGTTGCGCTGATAAGGAAATTTAAATGATACTTGAGCAAAACAGGAAAGTTACATTTCATAGATCATTGTACAGATTTCACTGTAATAAAAACACGCTAACAGAAAATAACAAAAAGAAGTACTGGAATCCCCACTCCTTCAATACTTACACAAGTTAAATTGGAGAAAAAAATCTAAATAATAATTTCGAGTCGAGTTACTTTCCTTATTGAGAGTATTGGCGTATTTGTTCAAACGATCCCCTTGAGAGCTTGACGAATTACGGAACCGATTGGAAATGTTATAAAGGAATGATGTTTTTTTAATTTGACGTGCTTACCTACTTTATTTCGTGTATACGATGCTCTCAACTTGAAATTGAATTGAACTGGAGAATATCTTTTATTGATTTGAGAGAGTATATTGGTAGGGGATATAATCAAAATCAAATCAAAGCTACTTGTTTTCTATTAATTTTATTTTGTGACTTGCTATGACTAGCTTTTGGACTACAGAATCTGCTCCGTTCCTACTACCGCTCCCAGGTTAGGCAACAATTTTTCGTATCGTATCAAGATGAAACATGCACCAGGTTTTAAGTTAGACCTCCAGCAAGACAACTGTGAAAACTGCATCAAATGAGAATGCCCAAAAGTGGGCCTAAGATGCGTCTTTACCATTAATGTACCAAAAATATTGGTCTGAATTATGAATCCCCTAAATGTTATTTTAAAGCTAATGGAATAGGGAGTTTAAAAATAACATATTATAAAAACGTTGATTGATTTCCGCCGGCCGACCGGCATATTTTCAACTAGAGTAGTGAAAGCAGAATTAAAATCGATAGATTAGATTTATTTATTTCACTTTTACATCTTAAAAATTCAATTTTACATGTCATTCTAATACGGTAAAAGGGATCGTCATAAAATAAAATAGTGTATAAATTACAATGTCAACAATTCAAATAATGTCATAGTATATAACATACTATCTATGATATATATTATAATCGATATTTGTCAACCATAGTTGATACTGCCTTTCAGTTACTGGCGCGATAATCCACCCATCACGTTTATCATTTACTGACTGTAAATACGGTATTTATACTGATTTAAAGTAATACACACGTTCTTAAAAGATATTTATGAAAATATTGTTACGTAACCGAAATATCGATTATTCAATTTGTTAATTGGATTTAGTAGAACCTCACTATTGATATGCACTATGGTTTCGTACTGTGACGCCATATCCGATATGATGTCAACACCTGTTTTGTGTCCGTTTGTTTACATTATGTATTTGGGTGAAAAAATCTATTTTAATGAGTCTAATGTAATGTCGAACGCAATTTACCGTCGCCGACTAATTAATAACCAAACTATGACATCCAGACTGGGATCGGTTAATCGTGGCCATATACCCACGGTGTTGTGAAAACTGTACGCCAACGAAGATTTCATTTCAAGTAAGATTTTTCAATTTTCCCACTAAATAGTTAAACGATTTTCTTTTTATATTAATCCTAAGTATATTGCCTGTATTTTGACGACAATTTGATCTAGACGCAATGTTCAAAGTTCAAGGGCAAACTCCCATACAATTTTGGGCATCCTCCTTTTATTCAGTAGTTTTTGCGTGATGATGTAACAAACAGACATACATACACACAGGCAGACAGACAGACAAAAATTCTAATAACAGTTATTTTGACTTCTATTGGCCACTCTTAGTGCCTTGTCTCACACCCTGTAAGGTTGGCTGGAAGAGATCTCTTTTAGAGATAAGCTCGCCTTTGTACACAAAATTTGTAACTGTATTTACTTTTAAAATTTGTGCAATAAAGAATATCATATCATAATATCATATAAAATATAAAGATTGCTTGATTGACCTCTCATAAAAAAAATTCTACAATATGTCCCATGTACAATATGTCCCAGTCGGCCATAAAATCTTCTAAACTCTCCCCTACAGCTTGAGCTTACCATAATTCTCGAGTGGAGACTGCGACTGAGCAAGCGTAGTGTTGGACGCCCCCTGGCTAGATGGAGCGACGATCTGCGTAAGGCGGCTGACAGTGACTGGATGAGAAGAACCGAAGATCGGGTTCAGTGGCGCGCCTTAGGAGAGGCCTATGTCCAGCAGTGGACTCTTTCAGGCTGATGATGATAGTGACAAAAGATAGAACAGAGTAGCTGATTTATTCAAGGGAAATTAGCAGTTGAAGGAGGTCTACTACCGAGGATTCTGGTCTTATTTACTCAAGTTCCGACAGGTAAATAAGTCAGAGTTTACATCCATCACTTTAACCAAAGAATTGATTCAGCACTTACAGCATATCCACGAGGTAACTCAATAAAACGATCCTATTTCAATATCGGAACAGGAAAATGTAATGTTATTGATACGGATGTCGCGGGCAGAATGTTAAATTAACCGCTTTGTGAAGTGACTAGAGCGTTTGTAACGTGAGAGTTTGTAACGTGAGCATTTGTAACGTGAGCATCAATAGCAGCTCAGATCATCACAGTTTTATTTAGATTTTATAAACGTTCATAGTTATGAGAACCTTTTTCTAAATCATATTTAGTGCTGGACAATGTAGTAGCAATAACATTTTGCAGTTTTCGGTGATCTTTCGTGGTTTACTGATTTATTGCCTACACTGTTTTGTTTATTTGAACAAGAACGAAATAACTGTACATAATCATCGAGCGCACCAAGATCTGGTTCCCTTGAATTAACTCTTCTCCCCTTGCATTAACACTTGGTCATGGGTTTGGTTTCAAATAATCATAAAAATGTTTACTGTAGCTAATTACGATATACAAAACCAAATGCCACTTAGTTAATCAGCGATTGTATTGTGTAATTATTATTAGTGTTTTGTTAAAATAAAATTCTTTTGTGTGTGCCAATTATGGCAGTATATAAACGTTTTCCTTTCTTTTCTTTTTACGTAGCACTGTCCAGACAATTCAAGAGATGACTAATTCAACAATATCCCTACGACATGGATACGCCGGTATTGTTTCCCGCACATACGAGATTGAGAGGTAGCTATCATATGATTATATTCAATGTTCTAAACTGTAGAAATATTGGCTGTTTGTATTCTAAATATTCCACTCAGTATTCTCCTTATCGTACGTAATATATATTGTCGGATTCCCAGAATCCTTGCTGGGTTAACCCGGTCGGGGTCATCCAGGAATCCGGACTGGATGGGATTAGAGGCTCGCTGTCACCAGGGAACCTTTTAGAGTTGGTCCGAACTCTTGATTTACACGTCGCTATTCCCTTAAGGCTTCCCCAACGCGGTTAGTTTGGCATCCGCTAGAAGGTACTGAGAGAGAGAGGCTGTCCGATAGTCCTTCTCGCTCCTTATAGCTCTGTATACCAGTAGTACGTAGGAATACTCAGGCTTCTCGGGATTTCCAAGAGAAAGACACTGATTCGATTCGATTCTAATGTAATGTAATGGAGCCGCCTAACTAACTCGAGCTTACACTAGGAAGTAACTAGTGTAGAGAACTTTGGATGTGTGTGAAGGTGTATTCACATTCGCTGATGGTGGCTCGCAGGCCTCTTTTATAGTTCTGTGTAAACAAGTTGTTTTGATCACATTGTCTGGAATTTTCGAGTTGTTTTTTACATTTTGAATATCAGCTGATGCAAGATCTTGTTAGGGTTCCGTCTCCAAATTCCAAAAAACGGAACCCTTATGTTCGTCTGTCTGTCCATCCGTATGTCACAGCCACTTTATTTCGAAATTATAAGAACTATACTGTTGAAACTTGGTAAGTAGATGTATTCTGTGAACCGCATTAAGATTTTCACACAAAAATTGAAAAAAAAACCAAAAATTTTGGGGGTTCCCCATACTTAAAACTGAAACTCAAACACTTTTTTTTCATCAAACCCACGTGTGGGGGGGGTATCTATGGAGTCTTCAAAAATGATATTGAGGTTTCTAATATCATTTTTTTCTAAACTGAATAGTTTGCGCGAGAGACACTTCCAAAGTGGTAAAATGTGTCGTCCCCCCCCCCTGTAACTTCTAAAATAAGAGAATGATAAAACTAAAAAAATATATGATGTACATTGCCATGCAAACTTCCACCGAAAATTGGTTTGAACGAGATCTAGTAAGTAGATTTTTTTAATACGTCATAAATCGTAAACCACAATACTATTATTAAAACATCGATCAAAGTTACAACGAACTACAATAACTTTTATATTATGTTACTTGCTGCTACGGAACCCTTTATGGGCGAGTCCGACTCGCACTTGGCCGCTTTTTTTTATTATGTAATACGATCCTTAGTTGGATACAACAATATATTCCATAGTATTTTCTGTATTTTTCTCTTCCGTTCCCCATTGTAACTGATTTTCAAAATCAGTTGTCAAAAAACAGAACAACTGTCTTGCTACTCAACCAGTTGCCAAAGATATTCTATTCTTGTTTCACAACCAGTTGCTTATCAATAATTCCTCAAGTGTGGTTATTTAATATCTATAGGAATTTCCTTTTACATTTCACAACTAGCCGACAGATAAATTTTAACATAATATTGACGAAGAACTACGGTCCTATACGGTGAAATAACCGAAAATATTAGTTAGTCGAAGTGGCAGTGGGAGGATCACATCTGTGGCAGAGCTGACAGCCGTTGGGGCAGACGAGGGGAGACCAAGGACTAGTACGTGCAGCGTGAGACCCCCCATCGCTCGATGGACCAACAGAACAGAAGGTTGTCGAGTGTCTGGATTCGGAGGGCGGAGGTCCGGGAAAGGCCTATGCTCAGCAGTGGATGTCGAAAGCTAATTAATTAAACAGTCAAACTTGTAATGAATTTGGGCCTCTAACATCTAGCGCTACTGTATATATACCTAGGCGATAATTGCACAAGACAGTTATGCGTCAAAGTTCTCGGTAATACTACGACTCGGATTTAATATCACAGAAAAAACTCAAGAACATACAAAAATAATCAGTATATCTATTATATATATAAAAGGAAAGTTTGTGTATGTATGTCCAGCCATTACTTCATAACCACCCACTGCCACGCACTCATGGTTATAGTGGCAGACAGCCCTTGGTCTGCACTTGCAAGTAAAGGAGTTTGGTTACGGTGGGTGGATGTGGGTGGATGTGGGTGGATGTGGGTGGTAAAAATGTGTGCTGGGATACTTCTATACTTTTCTAAAACATTGTACGGCTCATATAAACTCGAGAGTGTGCTGAATGGCGTTAAGTGCGTTTGTGAGTGACAATATTGAGAACTTTTCTACAATATTACACATTTTTCCAGAAAGTTTTAGAATATTAAAGATGTATAATGCTCGTTGGAATTTAGATTGTGAGGAGTTAGGACTATATTGGTGGTGGTAGGGGCAGTTGGAGTGGGGATGAGGATGGGGGAGGGTAGTGGGGTGCGAGAGCGGGAGGAAAGAGGGAATTAACACTAAGTAAAAAAAGAAACAATAATTCTGTCGTCCACGCGAGCGGACTCGCGGGGGCAGAGCTAGTTCTTCATAATCCACAGAGGTTCCCAAACACGTCACTCGAATCAAGTCGTCTGTCAACCTACATCGACGTCCCCTCCCGACCTTGGGGGAACTTATCCGGACTATAAAATAATAAAATAAGATCCCCCCGGGCAAGATCATCCCCCGAGTAAATAGAATTGAGTAATGGATGGGGATATTCGAATAGAAAATTAGGTTTAAGTGGTCGGCTTCCTCGGTAATATCGAAGTTTTCGGTGATATTTTTTTAATCGATTCGTTCGGATGCTCTCAGAATATTTCCCCGTTCGGGTGTCTTTATTGTAAGGAAAGTAAGATATTTTCTTTGAAATTGTATGTATTATTTTATAGAAAATGATATTTAGCGTAATTGTGACAATTTATTAAGTTGAATGAACTTTTTTTGTTTTTGATGCTTTTAAATGACAGAGAGTTTGACCAAATTAAAAAAACCAATCAAATACGATATCGCCAGGGATCGACGCTATAAGTTAGAAAAAGAAGCACATTGTCCCTCTCTCGATCGACTATGGTTGCACTCTCGATGCAGCAGCAGCTCTACAATAATTCACGCACACACACTGACATGTACGGACGGGGTGATGCCCCTGTATACCTGTAGTAGTAGGTAATTAAATAGACGACCTCCGTGGCGGAACGGGTAGCTCTCGGACTGCCACGCCGGAGGTTGCGGGTTCGAATCCCGCTAGGGGCAAATGTTCGTAAGATGAATATGAATGTTTGTACCCAAGTCTTGGGTGTTTATATATTTATTTAAGTATGTGTATCCGTTATCTAGTAACCATAGCACAGGCTCTGCCAAGTTTGGGACTGGATAATTGGTGTGAATGTCTGACATATTTATTATTATTATATGTTTGATTGTATGCAGTGCCATAGTGCTACGCGCGCTACGCCATCCGTAGCTCTAACGTCAACCTCTACGAGACCCAAAAAACACCTAACAAAGGTTCCGTACAGCCGTGATTGAAAGTGGTATTTTATCTGAAAAGGGAATTTATGGTGGACCGCCCAATTGATAGGGTGCTATAGAGGGTGCTATACGTTGCCACAGGGCGCTAACCGCTGCCCAGCAGCGACGATAAGGATTATAGTCTTTAAGGGACGCCGAACGGTTTTTCTCGGCGAAACTTTTTGAATGTTACGCCGAAAGTCAGATAAGGGCTGAGTGATTGCAAATTGTTTCTTTGTAATGTGTTTTAAAGTAGTAAATATATACATTTTCGAATACAATTATATTAAGTTGAAACTAACTTAAAATTAAGTAGTAATAATATAATATAATATAATATAATATAATATAATATAATATAATATAATATAATATAATATAATATAATATAATATAATATAATATAATATAATATAATATAATATAATATAATATAATATAATATAATAATAAATATGTCAGACATTCACACCAATTATCCAGTCCCAAATTAGGCGGAGCCTGTAGTGTAGTGGAGGATGATATTGAAGCCTTCCTACAATAACCTACTATGTACTCTATGTCATAGAGATCATTATCGGTCGCTCAAATCGTTAGCATCTGGAGTCGTTATTAGTTTTTAGAAATATTATTAATTATTAATAAAATAAAATTAAGGAAATTTTTAGTTTTTGCCATGTGGTTCCCGGCTTAGAATAGCGCCACCCCTATCTTTCCCGTGGGTGTCGTCAAGGCGCGAAGGGATTGCACCAGGGACGGGCAGCAGCGTTCTCCTGTGTGTATGCTAAGATCATTGCTGCGATCATCAATCCGCCTGCCAAGCGTGGTGATTATGGCAAATACCCCAATGGACATCTAACCAAAAGTGGTATTCTATTGGGGAGGCCTATGTCCAGCAGTGGACGTATATAGGCTGATGATGATGATGAAGGAAGTTTTATGGCGAGACACGTTATTTATTGAAACTACTTAAAGATTCTATTACTGATCTCGTCATCAACTATCTCAACCACTGTTAATTCCTGATAAAACCCCACTAATATTATAAATGCGAAAGTTTGGATGTTTGGATATTTGGAAGTTTGTTACTCAATCATGCTTCAACCACTGGACGGATCGGGGTGAAACTTGGCACACATATAGGTTAGGTCCTGGAATAGGACATAGAATAGTTTTTATCCCGAAAAAACATCTCATTCCTACGGGAAACCAAATTAATCGTTAAAAGCAGTGAATTCGCTCACAACGTGACGCCACTTTGTATATATTTGTACACGGACGAAGTCGCGGGTAACAGCTAGTAAAATATATAGCTTTTACGTTTTCTATTAAACTTTCTCTACTGAAAACATTTATCTCTGAAATTCTCGGAAGGTAAAACCTTCCTGTTGGTTCATCGTGGACAAAAATAAAGAAGCCTTTCATTAAAGAAGATGCAGTTTGGATTTTAAAAATGATTTAGCAATGTTGCTTGCAGATGAGTTGGCAGTATCACAGTTGGCTCTAGTTTTTTCTTTATTTTTTGCTGTTTTTTTTTTTCGACGAAGGCAGCGGTTTTCCTTTTTGCTTACCCAGCCGGCTGGTTACTTGAAATTTGCTCGGGTAAATTAGCATGGAGATAAACTTCTGGTTAAAGTTCCACGAATCACTTGTTAGTATAATGTGGTTTGAGTTAAAATTAATTAAATCTGAACATTTGATATATGTATACATTTCTCTTTTCTCTTCAGTTTCTTTCTATTTTGTATGACTGTATGAATAGGTTGATTATAAATACATGGTTATGTAGGCTAAATCCTCCGTCTGTCTCCGGCAGATGAGAGAGGGTTGTGCTCCTGCAGTGGAGACAAAAAAAACCTGATGATGATGATGAAGTTTGCTATAAATACATCATATGGCTGACTGTCCTTTATAACTTTCGCTATTTTATTATATATCTTGACGTCTATATATTATGTTGATATTGAAGCTCTAATAAATCTGGTGATTGGGGAACGAATTATATCGCCGTGTCTCTATAGAGACTGAACTTACTATATTGTACATAATCGATCGAAACTGGTGTACAGTTTTTTTTTATTAGTTTTGGTTTACTGTCCCTTGCCTTTGCGTATTGGAAGTATAAAAATAGATGCGGTGCCACGTGGGCGATTTTTACCGATTTCAAGAAGGCAGGCACGGTGATATCATTCCTTCCCCCATTCACCAGACTTTCTAGAGCTTCAATATCAACATAATATATAGACGTCAAGATATATAATAAAATAGCGAAAGGTATAAAGGACAGTCAATTATATGATATATTTATAGCAAACTCAAGGGCTAAAGAAAGTGTATTATAATGTAAATAACTAAAAAAGTATTTAATTTTATTTATGATAATACTAGCTGTTGCCCGCGACTTCGTCCGCGTGGACAACTTAACATCACAAATCATTATGTATTTCCTTCTTACTTGATATTTTGGACAATTCACACAATTTCTTTATAAATTGTAGCCTATGTGTTATTCTGATGTATAAGCTATATTATTGTAAAGTTTCATTAAAATCCATTCGGTAGTTTTTACGTGAAAGAGTTACAAAAATCCATCCATACTTACAAACTTTCGCGTTTATAATATTAGTAGGATTATGCACTTTAAATGTACCTATTTGAATTGATAGTCTCATGGAATTAAAATATTTCTTATGTATATTTAAGTATCATTGTAATGTATCATGCATTGTTGTTGTTGCATCATTGTATGTTGTCTTGTAAATATGTTTACTTATAAGATGATTAATTGACTGAAATTTATAATATATCAAATTTTCATGACTGTGGCAGATGCAGTGATTTCTGAGTCGTTAAATGTATGTATGTATGTATGTATGTATGTATGTATGTATGTATGTATGTATGTATGTATGTATGTATGTATGTATGTATGTACGTATGTATGTATGTATGTATGTATGTATGTATGTATGTATGTATGTATGTATGTATGTATGTATGTATGTATGTATGTATGTATGTATGTATGTAAACGCTTTATTGTACCAAAATTAACAACTCAAAAATAAATAAAAGTAAAAGTTGTGTACAGAGGCGGACTTATCCCACTTAGGGATCTCTTCCAGTCAACCTTAGAATAACTGATAGGACTGGTGTAATGCGTTTAGTACCAAAATTATAAAAGAAATGTACCCTAAATTTCCTACTTACATATCTATTTTATTGTTTGTACATAGCCGTTCATTGTTTATTTTTTGTCAGTTTAAAATATAATTATGAATATGTCAAAAATATGAAGAGTCCGCAAAACGGTGGGTTAAAAAAAATGTCCTTTAAAGAAAAACTTGTTTGTTCTACTTAAGATATCTAGATTACCAGTATTTTAGCTAGAAGAAAATGTCCTGTTAGTTTAATAGATTATTTTTCAAGGAGTACTTCTCCATAGTAACCGAGCATCAAAGAGGCCAGTTAATATAGCTTCACTTTTAATCCGGCAGCGGATTCCATTCTTCGCGAATAATTACAATTTTTATAAAAATTCCTGGCGTCAGATTTCCGATTTTAAAATCCTTTTTAATTAGCATCCACTAAGCTTAATGCTAACTAAGACAAATTAGTGAATAATATACTATATAGCGCGGGGAGTGTAGGCCAAATCCTCCGTCTGTCTCCGGCAGTGCCGGTTGTGCTCCTGCAGTGGAGACAAAAATAACCTGATGATGATGAATACTATCTTAGAATTCAGTTGTTATATGTTAATGCTAAGACATATTAGTGAAGAGTTATCTTAGAATTCAGTTATTATATGTTAATGCTAACTAAGACAAATTAGTGAAGAATATACTATCTTAGAATTCAGTTGTTATATGTTAATGCTAACTAAGACAAATTAGTGAAGAATATACATACTATCTTAGAATTCAGTTGTTTTATGTTAATGCTAACGAAGACACATCAGTGAAGAATTTACTATGTTAGAATTAAGTTTTTATAATTTTTGTGATATTAGGGCCACCCTAATATTCCCGTGGGTGTTGTCAAGGTGACTAGGGGATTGCACAAGGAACAAGTAGCAGCTTTCTCCTGCGTATATAAATATCATTACTGCGACCACCAATCCACCTGCCAAGCAAATCTTGCAACGGACAGCACACCAGAAGTGGCATTGTATTGGGGAGGCTTATAATAAGCAGTGGACGTACTGAGACTGATGATGATGATGATATATATTTTTTTAATTGGACCGCCACATACTGTGTGACAAGGATAACAACAGTTTTAGTGCTGTAAAATTTTAACGTTGTGCCTTCGGAATCGAGCCCAATAAATATCTAAAATTTCTAATCTATATACATATAATAAAAGAATAGAAAAAACAAAAGAAAAGCGAATCTGAACATTGAAGTTAAAAAAAAAATTCACTGCCCGGACGTTACTGAAGACCAGTAGAGTCCAAAAATATAATTAAAAAATTTCTTATCTGTCTGTATGTACGGGCTAATCTTGGAAACTGCTGAACAGAATTTGACGGCGTTTTCACTGTTTAATAGCTTTGAGTTCGGGCCTCATACTGGTATAAGTCATATCTCAATAAAATGTCAGGATGCTGATATACAAGTTGACCTCTCATTTCATATCATTTGTATGAAAGTGTAGTTCAACATTTCTGGTCGTTGCAAGAACTTGACAGAAAGTGACAGAGATGTTTTAAAGCTCATTTATAGATTTATTTAAGCTGATGTATTTCAGGTATTTCCACAAGTCTCGATACAAAAAGTTCGCTATTCGATAATTAGTGGCCCTGTATTAGACCGGTGATCGTCGACAATGTCAATATCGAAGCTGTTCAGGAGTACGTCCGCCTAGGACAGACAATATAGTTGGGTAGGATCAATTTCAAAAGCTGACAGAAGAATCCAGTTAGGGTGGGAAGTATTCGGAAAACTGCGTCAAGTCTTTACGTCACCTATTTCACAATGTTTAAAGACAAAAATCTTTAATCAGTGCGTCCTGCCTGTCATGATTACAGCGCGGAGACGTGGACACTGATGGTGGGCCTGGTCCACAAGATTCAAGTGGCTCTGCGAGCTATAGAGAGGGCAATGCTCGGGGTCTCTATGAAGGATATGATTCGTAATGAGGAGATCCTATTAATAACGAAGGTGACCGACATAGCCGAAAGAATTAGCAAGCTGAAATGGCAGGTCACATCTGTCGTAGTACCGAACGGCCGTTGGGGCAGACGGGTTCTAGAGTGGGACGCGACATCCCACGCGCAGGGTGGGACGCCCTGCCGCCAGGTGGTCTATCCACATCGACCTGAAGATGGTGACCGGAAGCGGCTGGATCTGT
The DNA here is from genome assembly GCA_947086405.1 of Esperia sulphurella. NCBI lineage: Eukaryota > Metazoa > Arthropoda > Insecta > Lepidoptera > Oecophoridae > Esperia > Esperia sulphurella. The sequence goes on from OX352261.1 coordinate 16,938,410, forward strand.
AGGGCGTTGTGACATTCATTGGGGAAGGCATGTCCAGCAGTTTGACAGACATTTTGTTGTACAGTTAATTGGATATGCAACATAGGAAGGGAATAGGAGGGGAAGGAAGTCGGATGGAAAAGAATAGAGGGATTAGGGTAAGAGAGGAAAGATGAGGGGGCAGTGGTAAATAAAGGATGTAGGAAGGGGTGGGTTAAGGGAAGGGGGAGAGGTAGGAGTAGGGAGAGGGAAGGGGTGAGGGAAAGGGTTTTCAACGTTGTGGGAAGGGGATGGAGAAGGAAAGAAAGAAAGGGTATGGAAAGGACAAATTGGAGGGGGGGGGGGGGGGAGGAAATATCACCTAATTTGCACAATATTAACTTTTTTTTTTATTGATTATATGATAATCTTTTAATTCATGATAAATGTAAATGTCAACTTTATTTTAAAAAAAGCGGCGAAGTGCGAGTTGGACTCGCCCATGAAGGGTTCCGTAGCATCAAGTAACATAATATAAAAGTTATTGTAGTTCGTTGTAACTTTGATCGATGTTTTAATAATAGTATTGTGGTTTACGATTTATGACGTATTAAAAAACTACTTACTAGATCTCTTTCAAACCAATTTTCGGTGGAAGTTTGCATGGCAATGTACATCATATATTTTTTTAGTTTTATCATTCTCTTACAGGGGGGGGGGGGGACACATTTTACCACTTTGGAAGTGTCTCTCGCGCAAGATATTTTTTTTAGAAAAAAATGATATTAGAAACCTCAATATCATTTTTGAAGACCTATCCACACGTATGGGTTAGATGATAAAAAAAATTTTGAGTTTCAGTTCTAAGCATGGGGAACCCCCCAAAATTTAATTTTTTTTTTCTATTTTTGTGTGAAAATCTTAATGCGGTTCACAGAATACATCCACTTACCAAGTTTCAATAGTAAGTTCTTATAGTTTCGGAATAAAGTGGCTGTGACATACGGACGGACAGACAGACAGACAGACATGACGAATCCATAAGGGTTCCGTTTTTTGCCATTTGGCTACGGAAACCTAAAAAACTGTGGTCCAACGGGCGAAACCGCCGCCGGAACGCTAATTTTTACCCGCTTCAAAAAAGGAGGTTCTCAATTGGATAGTATGTTTTTATGTATATTAATATTTTTAATGCATAACCAGATTAATAGATTTCTTTTAGGATTTAGTAACACGTAATACATAAGAATGTGTAATGTTAAGTTGTCCACGCGGACGAAGTCGCGGGCAACAGCTAGTAAATAATAAACTATCTAATAAATAAAAACATTAACTTTGCGTCTGTACATTGAATTTATATCCGAAAAAAAATTGGGGGTCTAATCATAAGTAACAGAATAATACATTAAGGTCATTTTTGGAACTTTGTCTGTTTATGTTTGTGCAGACATCACGTAAAAACTACTGTACCGATTATGATGACGTTTTCAGCAATACATTGAGCTTAATTCGAAATAACGTTTAGATTTTATTTCATCGCGATCAGCTTACCTACCCAATAAAAAGTTATGGGAATTTATAGTTTTCAAAAACTCTCATGCATTACATTAGTAAACAACAAAGTATAACGCTCGGCGGAAAAGAGATTGCGATGAGTTAGGACTGCATTTGGAGCCAAAGTGGTAGCGGTGACAGTTGGAGCGGGAGCGTTTTTTTTATTATTATTATTAATTGTATTGCCGTGTGGTTTCCGGTAGAGTAGAATAGGACCACTCCAACTCTTCCCATGGATGTCGTACAAGGCGACTGAGGGAATACATTATAAAACATCAATCAGGCCTCCCCAACTCGTCTGGCCAGCGCGGGGAGTGTAGGCCAAATCCTCCATCTGTCTCCGGCAGATGAGAGAGGGTTGTGCTCCTGCAGTGGAGATAAAATAACCTGATGATGATGATTAATTGTGTAGTCCACGCGAGCGGAGTCGCGGGCACAGCTAGTGTATATATACTTTTAATGTCTAATTTTTAGTAGGAAATCCGTCTTTCGACATCAACGACGCCAACGCACGTCTTTAGAACATATGTTTAATTACCAATTTATCCTTGACAACGATCTCTATGTACTACTAGATGGAGCGTTCCAAACAATCGCTCTGTTCCACGCAAGTAGCCACAACTCTTTCACATTCACTTTGAAACTTGTGCAATTACTACGCAGAACATTTAATTATTATCTAAATATTGACACTATTTAACCGTAGCGTCAATATTTAGTAATATTAAATGTTCTGAGTAGTAACTGCACAAGTTTCATTGTGAATGTGAAAGAGTTGTGGCTACTTGCGTGGAACAGAGCGATAGTTTGGAACGCTCCATCTAGTAGTACATAGAGATCGTTGATACTTGACACCTTTTTTCAGGTCGTCGGTCCATCCGGCAGGGGTACGTCCCCACGCTGCGCTTGAAGGTGCGCTGTATTTATGTATATTAATATAGAATTATGAGGTGAATGATTAACAGCTAATGTAACACCCATCAATCAACCTAAGCTTGCACGGAGGCAATACTTGAGAGCCCGTGCTTCGTTCCTCTCCCATCCATCATTGCTGGAAGCAATTTAATTTCATATTTATTTCAGACCCCCGGTATTGATACTTTGAAGTTTTGTTTTAAAGTACCTATTCAGTCGGATAATTGAAAGGTAAGGTTTGATTTGTATACAGCTGTACATCATCGTCATCAGCCTGCAAGCAGTCCACAGCTGACAAAATTCATTATGCGAACTGCTAAGGAATGGAACTCCCTGCGAGCTTGGGTATTTCCGGACAAGTATAATTTGGATCTTTTTAAGGGAAGAGTGAATAGGTAATCTTCTTCGTAAGCGCGCTCCACCTTAGGCCTCATCATTACTTCCCATCAAGTGATATTGAGGTCAAGCGCAAACCAACATTAAAAAAGGCGCGCCACTGAACCCAAACCCGTTCTTCTCATCTAGTCACATGAGTCAATGACAGCTTGACAAGCCAGCCGCACAGCCTCTTTTTAGATTAGGTGGACTTGGGGCTCGATTCTGAAGACACAACGTTAAAATCTGACAGCACTAAAACTGTTGCTATCCTTATCACACAGTATTATGAAGATAAAGACGAAACCAATTTTAGCGCTGTCAAATTTTAAATGTGTCCTTCAGAATCGGGCCCATAGAGAATATAATAATAATAGTTTTATTTAGTTTTTCATAACAATTCTTACAACTCATAATACAATTAGTACATAAAGTATTTCAGAAACTAACACAAATACATCTAGACCTCACACTAGGGTATGTTTTGTGCGGCTACACTCTTTGCATTTGATTTAGCAATGAGTGTGTGTGGATCAATGGTGTTGTATGTTTAGTTGTGTGTGTGGGGGGGTGTATTTATATATTTATATATATGTAATATTATATAATACAGTATTATGTACTACATATCATATTTATGCTATAATAGCTGTGCCCGCGGCTCCGCTCGCGTGAACTACAGAATCAGCTCCTATTCCCGCTCCCGCTCTCTATCCCACCCACGCCACCCCCCACCCCTCCCCGCCCCTGCTCCCACAAACAGACAAAAATTTCAAATCGATCGAAATGTGTTCTGTTCTTCATCCTTAGACGCCCCAATTTTTTTTTGCAAATATCTTCAATGTACAGACAGGCGACGTTAACGATTTTATTTATTAGAGATGATAGCATGATTTTAGGTGATAAATCAAATTGGTCGAGTGTACCAACAATTACATTCCATTTACTTGTGCAATGGCCGTTATATTTCTGACATATAATTACTGTTTGTAGAAATACGGTTCACGGTACGCAGAATAATAAATATAACAATCAATCAATGCCAGCAATAATGACATTTATTTAGGCGGAAAAACGGCCCAGCCGCGGGTCAACTCCGTATCGAATTGGAGATCCTATCCGTTAAGGGGAGGTTTCCCCAATTGAGAGTTTTCTAATGAAACCGTCTGTGAAATTAAATGTTTTTAGGGTTCCTTCTAAATGTGAACTCTATTATTTTTAAATTACATTTATCCAGTTAAGTCCTTCCATTTACATCGTAAACTAAGCGACCCTAAGTGGTTTTGGACAAAAAAATTAATAATTTAGAGCATCTGGGTAGCCCTATAATGTGTAGTAGTATAAGTGTATAATGGACTACATAATAACTAAATACCTGAACTACAAAGGCTACTTGGCCTGTCATGACCTACGGTGCAGAAAAAAACGGTGGACACTGACGGTGGGCCTGATCTACAAGTTCCAAGTCGCTCAGCGAGCTATGGAGAGGGCTATGCTCGGGGTTTCTTTGAAGGATATGATTCGTAATGAGGAGATCCGACGAAGAACGAAACTCACCGACATTGCCGAAATGATTAGTAAGCTGAAGTGGCAGTGGGCGGGCCACATATGCACACATATGGAGTGGAGACCGCAGATCGGCACTCGCAGGGTGGGACGCCCCGCCGCCAGGTGGACCGACGACCTGAAGAAGGTGGCCGGAAGCGGCTGGATGCGGAGGGCGGAGGACCGGGTGTGGTGGCGTTCATTGCGGAAGGCCTATGTCCAGCAGTGGACTTCTAGGGGCTGACATGATGATGATGATGATGACCTGAACTACATATAATATTCTAATGCCATGGTAACTGATAACTTCTCAGTCCAATTTAGTATTTGCCATTCGTTCCAACCATTGCGACTATTCTTTGAACGAACTGAATCAATGAACGATAGAATGAATGAATGAATGAATGAAACCTAACCTAACCTAACCTAACCTAACCTAACCTAACCCTTAACAAAGGCAATCAATCCACATCAGAAAATAACATGTGGAATTATTTTGGGGCGGGGAACTGGCAATACAAAATGCTGATAACGGGCACAGGGGTCGGATAAATTATAGCTGTCATAATTCACCGGTGAAAAGTGACATAATTATATAAACATTCCTGTTATGGAGAACATGGTCATTTTTTATCTGAATTAAAAAAAATAACGAGTTTTATGTGTAGAATTGACATGTGTCAATTTTTATATAAAGGTGTTGTTAGACACTCCTTTTATTAGCCTTTTGACGTCTCTTTGAGAGACATTTCTTTCACCACAAAGATTGAAAAGGTAGTCATTAAAGGCTCATTCGGACCTATACGTTCCGCCTCAGTCCTGAGTCAGTCTTTTTAGTTAGTTTAAGGAATAATGTCTCAAAAAGGCTGAGGTCCGCAATGAGAAGAAAAGAGGTGCATGAAAAAGTTGATGGATGTGAATGAGGCTGGTGAGTTGTGTCAGGATCGCGCAAAGTGGCGATCCATCGTCGCTGCCTACCCCTCAGGGACTAAGGCGTGAGCATTATGTATGTATGTATTTAATGCAGTAAAGGCTATCTTGTACGTCAACAACATAAGTGCTTCTCTTTCTAGCTGAAAGCGTCGATCGCTTAGTAAGTCGAGTCCAGTAGTACGGACTGCCAGCTGTGCTCTGTTTTGCGAGAGACGATTAACTAACGAGGGAAGGTGAGTGTCGCTTATTTAGGTAGACATATTTAGTACTAGCTGCTGCCTGCGACTACGTCTGCGTGGACAACATATCCTCAGAAATTATGTATATATTCTTTTTCGCACAAATTTTAAAAGTAAATACAGTTACAAATTTTGTGTACAAAGGCGAGCTTATCTCTAAAAGATTCCAGCCAACCTTACAGGGTGTGAGACAAGGCACTAAGAGCGATGATGATGTATGATGTAGTCGTTAAAAAAATGACGTGTATAAATGTACCAAGTGTACTCATATGCAATAAATGATTTTGACTTTGATGTATTTCCCGTAGGAATGGGATAATTTTTTTGGATAAAAACTATCCTATGTCCTATTCCAGGACCTAACCTATATGTGTGCCGAGTTTCATCACGACGCGTCCAGTACTGAGACGTCCAAAATCCTTTTGCCGCAGGGAAAAAAATGCACTCGATTTAAAAATATACAGGTTCAAGTTCTCCTCCATAGCTCTCCGGGTTAAACGTCGTTTCTGTCTTAACAACCCGTTTCTACTTAACAATATTATGGTCGTAGCTCATAAAAATAGTTTGAGGAAACTTGCATAGGCTAAAGAAACGAAGAGAGGCTTATGAGAAGTTCACTGGTCTGTGGTGAACACTTATGGCCCACGCAAAACCTCTTTGTGTCAGTGGATCTTTGATCAACAGTGGGTTTGTATGTTCCACCCACGTGACTTGACACAAAATCCCAGTTGTATAGATTAGATTAGTATAGATTTATTTATTTCACTTTTACATCTAAAAAATTCAATTTTACATGTCATTCTAATATGGTAAAAGGGATCGTCATAAAATAAAATAATGTATAAATTACAATGTCAACAATTCAAATAATGTCATAGTATATAACATACTATCTATGTCAGTATATAATATTAAAATAAAATTTTAATAATACACTTGGTATTTAAATATCACAAATTAAATTAAACGTCAGAGGGCCCACCAATTTCATTTTTTAGAAAATTCATTTATGGAATAATATTCATTTTCCAACAAAAGGTTTTTCAGTCGTCGACTAAACGTTTCGTCATTTCGTCATAGATGTATCAATAACCCCAGACGGATATAGCATCAGCCAGAATAGATCCACTGCTGAACATAAGCCCACCACTAGAATGCCACTTTTGGTGGGCTGTCCACTGGGGGATTTGCCATAATCATTACGCTTGGCTGGATTGGTGATCGCAATAATTATCTTAATGTAGCTGCCCGTCTCTTGTGCAATCCCTTAACGACCCACAGGAAGGTTGGGGGTGGCCCTATTCTAAGTCGGGAACCATACGACCTATCAGATTTAAATTCTAAATTCATATTCACATTATTCTAACATTATTTTTCTAGCAACAACTTAAGTTCCAAACTATAATAAACACTAGCTGTTTGCCCGCGACTTCGTCCGCGTGGACCACGGAACTTTATAAATTATATATAGCATATGACACTTGTAGATTTTTTTCCTACTTACTTGATATTTTGGACAATACCTTTATAAATTGTAGCCTATGTGTTATTCTGATGTATAAGATATATTATTGTAATGTTTCATTAAAATCCATTCAGTAGTTTTTACGTGAAAGAGTAACAAACATCCATCCATACTTACAAACTTTCGCGTTTATAATATTAGTAGGATTTTCGAAAACTCGTGATCATTTCACGTTGTTTGTATGTTCCGTTTAATTTAAATTGTTTTCGCTTCAAATATTATTCGGCCTGGGTTCGAGATAAATCCGACGTTTTATCTCCAGGGTGAGGCATTCACAATGCAGACGAAACAAATGCAAATTCAGGATTATACGGATGACCGACGGAATAATTATCAATTCGGTTTGTTGCCACTTCGTTATGTTGGCGATTGGTAATCCTACTTATATTATAAATCTCACCTCTCCAGTGCCAAATCAATTGTCAAATAGAGAAAAAAAAAACTTGTATGTACCTTTTTTAAATATGTTACTTTTATTGTATGTTTCTTTTAGTTTTAGTTTTTAGGTATTACTAACAATTATATGGATATGGGTCTGAAATAAAATATTAATAATAATAATAAATGCGAAAGTTTAGATGTTTGGATGTTTGTTACTCAATCACGCTTTAACCACTGGACGGATCGTGATGAAACTTGGCACACATATAGGTTAGGTCCTGGAACATAGAATAGGGCCACGCCCAAGCTTCCTGTGGGTCGTTACGGCAACGAAGGGATTGCACCAGGGATGGGCAGCAGGGTTCTCCTATGTACATTAAGAACATTACTGCGATCATCAATCCGCCTACCAAGCGTGGTGGTTATGGCAAATCCCCCAGTGGACAGCCCACCAAAAGTAGCATTCTATTGGGAGGCTTATATTCAGCAGCGGACGTATTTCGGCTGATGATGATACACTAACAGAGCTAAGATAAATAGCCAAGTTCATTCTAATTTTTACTTTATCATCATTGGATAAGGTCTGGTCCCTTAATTCCGAATGTAACTTTCTAGATACAAAGATATTTATATTTCATTCCAGATTAATAGTCCTATGAAAACAAACGCATTTGCGTCTCGAAAACAAAATACACAATAGATGGTGTTCCTAAGTGGACCGCAAAGTTTACTTGGTAATACAAACCTATTTTTGCTGCTGGTGACCCTTTCATGTATATGTTACCGAGACGTAAATAGCGTTGGTTTTCATAGGACTATTAATCTGGAATGAAATATAGTCACTGACACAACACAAGTTCACAAGTTAATCCCACTATCCCACTAATATTATAAATACGAAAGTTTGGATGTTTGGATACTTGGATGTTTGTTCCTCAATCACGCTTAAACCACTAGACGGATCGGGATGAAACTTGGCACACATATAGGTTAGGTCCTAAAATAGGACATAGGATGGTCTTTATCCCGAAAAAACATCTTATTCCTACGGGAAATACAAAATAATTTGTGATTTTAAGTGGTCCACGCGGACGAAGTCGCGGGCAACAGCCAGTAAAATAATATATAGTCCCATCCTAAGGTATTGGCTGTCCGTGCATCGCGGCGAGAATCGTAAATAGAAATTCTTATAGCTTTTAGCATTATGCTGCCAAGGCTGTGTTATTTTTATTATACATTGTCCTGTCTTACTTTATTATTGTATTTTATTATTGTTTTTACACTTCTGACTATTTGTTTTGTATTGTATTTTTATATGGGATTTTTACCTGAAATAAAACAAATTATTATTATTATTAATATGAAGAAGTCACGATACAAACACTCTCTGTCGCCCTTCGTTCGCATATGGGCAGAACTTTGAAGTAGCATTTAGAGCTGTTAAGCATGAAGTAGTGACGAAACGAAAAGTGTCCTAACGAGACTAGGACCCGACACCTCATCGGTTGAATCATAAATTGAGTGGCATTAGCTGCTGTTTTGTATTCAGGAGGAGGTGGCTGGAAGGTTCGGGCGCTGTCAGACCTGCATTACCGACGGTCTGTTTCGTGATTTACTAATGAAGAAGAAATCGTTTTATTTTGTTGGCTTTTCGACACTTACTCGTTTTCTTTTCAACGCTGTATATTTTTAATTGCAATTCAACGTAAATGTATGAAGGAGTGAGACCGCGGATCGGTTAGCGCAGGATGGGACGCCACGCTGGCAGATGGACCGACGACCTGAAAAAGGTAGCCGAAAGCATATGAATACGGAGGGCGGAGGACCGGGTGTGGTGGTGTTAATTTATTTATTTCAATTTATTTTTATTTCGTTAACTTCACATTATAACAATTAAATTACTATTAGAAATTATTATAGTCAATAATGAAGTTTAACATAATTACACAATTAAGATTAAATACAAACTAAATAGAAAATGCAGATAATAGTAGATCAATGATAAATAGGATATTAGAATAAGAAATATTACTAAAGTGTTTTTATATACAATTTAAATTACGTGAGAAGTGTAGTTTAAAAGAAGATGTAGTAACGAAGGTAGTGAAGGGTATGTTGCGTTGGTTTTGACATATTTTTTTTTTATCTCATGATAATAAAAACAAAAAATAACAAGGAGACCATGTTTTGTGCCACTAAGCATAAGTCGCTTGTTGTGACACAAGAAACGCAATCACATACACTCGGTAGTCGGAACATACAGTTATTAATTTTGCGTGGCGGGCACTTGGATAAACGTGAACCTGTTTGCTAGTTGTCAAACTTATATTTGTTGTTGATAAACTTGTTAAGCCGTACATGCACCCGTTCGCCAACTACAAGCTATAAATGGTACACGTCACTCGTCACGCAAGATCATACAGGCTGAGTCTTAAAATAAAGTATGGTACATAATTTTAATTTATACGCTATTTAAACTAGGAGGTATATTTCATTTATAACATTATGAGTTTTATATGTTTTAAATGATTATAATGTGTACTGTATGCATGCATGTAAATTATAAATATGTAGGTTTGTACCTATTTATGAATACTCGTGTGTGTGTGTGTGTGTGTGTGTGTGTGTGTGGGTGTGTGTGTGTGCGTGTGCGTGTGTGTTTGAATGTAGTGTAGTTATTTAGTCATTCAGAGATTCTATGAAATATTTTTTTAGAATTCTTTTTATATTAGTTTTACTGATGTTTTGTCTTAATTCATTAGGTAATATGTTAATCATTCTTGGTATGATGTATCTCGTTGTTCTCATTCCATAGGTATTAGTCGCATTAATGATTTTCAGCTTTTTGTTTATTACTTGTCTAGTCATGTACGTATGTCTTACCGGTTCTTGTATATCTTTGTTACAAAATTGTTCTACCATGAGAGAATATTTTACCTTTTCATGTATTGGGATTATACCACACTTCCTGAATAATCTGTGGTAGTTGTCGCAACAATCTTTCTTCACTTTATAGGGAACAATTTGTTTTAGAATTTTTAGTTGGAGAACATAAATTCTATCTAGGTACGTTTTAAACGTACGCCCATAGCTTGTAATACCGTATGTGATAATGGACTCAGCAAGTGCAAAGTAAAGTTGGATAAGGACGTCATAGGGCACTTTCTTTTTAATAATCCAAAATTTGGTTAGAACAGCTCGAAGTTTGTTGCATATTGTTTCTATATGGGGCCCCCAGTTAAATCTGTGGTCGATGACTAATCCTAGATAGGTAGCCTGTTCCACCTTTTCAATTTTTTTACAATGGCAGTGCTTGGGTTTAGTATGTAGACAGTCGTGACTATGTGCGATGATTTGAATGGGTTCATTTGAAAGATTGTGACTCGAACATATGTGCATGAATTTAGTTTTCTGCGCATTTAGTACAAGGCCTGCATCGTGGGACCATTTACTTAATACTGTAAAATCTTCTTGTAGTCTTTGTACTGCCTCTGTGATGTTCTTATCTGCTGAAACTAAGCATGTGTCATTTAGAGCGTATGAGTGAAAGAAGAGTGACAAAAGTAATATACAGTGCGAATGTAGAAGGAACTACAACTAGAGGTCGTCCTAGGAGGACGTTCAAGGATCAAATTAGTAACGTCCTCAAAAAGGCTGGGGTCCGCAGTGAGAAGAATAAAAAGGTTGATGAATGTGAGTGAGGCTAGTGAGGTGTGTCAGGATCGCGCAAAGTGGCGATCCATCGTCTCTGCCTACCCCTCTGGGACCAAGGCGTGAGCATTATGTATGTATGTAATTTAAATTAAACCATTAATAAAATTTGCATCCACCTGTGTAGTGAATGGGTAGTGTATGTGAGTGGGTGCAAAGGGAGTGTGGTAGGTGATGTATGTGGTAAATTGTATAAGGAGACAATGGCACACTCATTAGGGATGTCCAGCACTGTTCGTCTAAGGGCTGATATGATGATAATAGACTAATAAGTGATAGAACGAGACGTGTCAAGTTCAAAATCGTCATTTTGCAGGCACTGCAATATTAATATCATGTCTGTATCAACTATGATAATAATATTAGTATATTATGATAACATACCCTACTCCTCATACCATGAAGCAAAATAATTATTCATAGTTCATAGTTTCACCTCAAAGTTTTTACCTTCTTGATTGACACTAATTGGTTATGAAATTAGATAACAGATGATTTTAATACGCATCTGTTATCTAATTTAATAACCAATTAGTGTCAGTCATGAAGGTAAAAACTTTGAGGTGAAACTATGAGCTACGAAAAATTATCTTGCTTCGTGATATGAGGAGTAGGATAAATTAAATAATGTATATGTCGTAGATGCCAAGAGGAAAGCAGCACTAGCTTACTCTTGCGACTTAGACTCATCGGTGTACAAGAACCTAGTCCTATCCTAGTATAGGTTGGCTACTATCTTGAGTTAAACACCGTTTCAAAATTAACACGATTACTGGCTTAAATGACACTACAAGAAATTACTCTACATAATCAAGTAACGCTTTTAAAAGGCAGACGATCCGTCGGAGTTATGCCTGCGCACGCGTTTCGAACGAAGACTGCATCTCGACTGTGCGCCTGAGACGGCCCTACGCGACGTTTCGTCAGAACGTGCTCGTTCCTCTTTTATCATATTTTCACCGACATATATTTTTCTTATCTATATTGTGTTCAACCCCAGTTCCAGCAATCCATTGACAAACTTGCCTAGATTTCTAAAAGCTGTACGTTTTCCCTACGAGCTTTTACTCTGCAAAAACTTACCTTACATTAGTACTTAAATCGACACTTAGATGCTGAAAGTTTTTCTGTCTCGCGTCTCTCAAGCTAGCTAGTACGTCACGTAACGTCGATTTTAATATTCAAGCTACGCGCCACCCGTCGGAGGCTCGCGCCGGCTCAAAAAGGCTTTCAGCAATTAAATATTGAAGTCCCCGCGACGGTTCCTCTGCACGTCCTCTGACGAAGGTCGGAGCAGTCGCTGTCACGCTTTCGCATGGAGTTATGATAATTGTAGGCAGAGTCTTTTGACTTTGAGGCAAACTGAACACCGACGGTTTAAAGTATGTAAACGACCTAAGAATATTTGACCACCAGCAAGACAACTGTGAAAACTGCATCAAATTTCATTCAGTAGTTTTTGCGTGATGCGGTGACAAACATACATACAGACAGACAATAATTGTAAAAAAGATTGTTTTAGCTTCTATTGACCCTATAAAGACCCCTCATATATATTTTTTTTAAATATCTCTCATGTACAGACATAGACCAGTTACAGTTTTATTATAAGTATAGACCATGGGGGTGGGGGGGGGCAGGACACGTCGGCCTTGTGGGATCTTTTGTTTAAGTCCTTAGTCTATACTATGCTGTACTTCTATCCCCCTCAGTCTGCTGCATACATGATGTTATGCAGCTAAGGGACAGAATCCTGTAGTTCTTGGGTGCAAGTGAATCCACATCCAGGACGCTCATCATATTTGCAGTCAGTGCATTGCATTCACACAGCAAGTGCTTCATCGTCTCGCTGTCCTCTCCACAGGATCTACCACAGAAACGGATGTAGGTAGATCTACCACAGAAACGGATGTATATTTCATTCCAGATTAATAGTCCTATGAAAACAAACGCATTTGCGTCTCGAAAACCAAATACACAATAGATGGTGTTCCTAAGTGGACTGCAAAGTTTACATGGTAATACAAACCTGTTTTTGCTGCTGGTGACCCTTTCATGTATATGTTACCGAGACGTAAATAGCGTTGGTTTTTATAGGACTATGAATCTGGAATGAAATATAGGTAGAAGGGTACATCACTTGTTTACTTCAGTCTCGCGCGTGTCGTTTTTCGGACACAGTGCGCCCCTCCCGCGCACTTTTTTTGCCTCGTGGTCACGTTTTTAGTGAGGAGATATAGATATGCAGTTTGAAAACGGTCAATATGGCACTTTTGCAGGTTTTATGTTGGTGTTTACCCGACCTTGACTCGGCGCGAAGCGAGTAAGCGTTTGACAGTTTTTGCAATATATTGCAAATGGTTGGCACGCGTGCTCGCCTACTTCACCATTCTACCTCATTCATTTCTATTACTATTACTTCACCAATCTACCATACACCGACTATATGTTAAATTAAACAATATATTTTAATACACCCAACTATTTCATAATGGCAACAATATATTTTAGTGTGCATAACTATTTGATTGGTAATGGCTACAATATATGTTAGTACACCCAACTATTTTATCGTAATGACAACAATATTTTTCAGTACTCTTATTGGTCACGCCTACAAAACATTTAGCAATCCGTAAAATTATTTAGTACTCAGTACTATATATTTTTGTAATATTTCCAAACCGATAGTTTCAGGCAACTATAATGATTTTTATTTAAAACTAATAAAATTCTGGTAAAATGCACAAAAATATAGTGATAAAAAAAATACCCGTATAGTAAGTATAGTAACTTATAACTAAAGTTATGTTACGGCCACAGATAGATTTGTTGCTGTTACGAAGTATGTTATTAATATGTACCAAAATTATGGTTTACGATCCTAGATAAGATGGTATGGAGGGACCAGAATTTTCTAGTAACGTCTACAAAATGAATAGTGCTCACATATACTACAATAAAATCTAGTTATCTTAGCAATATTCTGGTAAACAGAACTAGATTTTTCTCTGTGTTGAACTAACTTATGTCTCTTTGCTCTTGTGATCATGGTTGGTTTTAAATAATCATAATAATGTAATATAAATAAATAAACGATTACTTTAGCTAAAATACAAAAAACAAGAAAAATACCCACAAGCCTTACGTGGCAGTACTAACAGACACTTGCACACAAAAAACGGAGTATTTTATCCAAAAAACGCAATGCACAAACCGCAGCATAAAACAAACCGCGACAGCCCGCCTAAACCGAAACTGCATAACGCAAAAAATGGCAACTTTTTGATTTGTCCGCTCCCCCAACACGCGACGGATATGTGCGCAGCCCGCGGCCGGAATATTAATGAATTGGTAACCAACGGCTAACAAAAATATAAAATGTTACAGAGAAATACAAAAACATGAGATACACGCTTTCTGATATCGACACGTTTGCTTCCATGCATATTTATAGACAATGGGTTCTCCAAAAAAATACATTTGTATTTGGATTTTTAAATTGTTTATTTTGTTCAAACAATATGGGCTGTGTGGTTTCCGGTAGAGTAGAATAGGACCACTCCAACTCTTCCCGTGGATGTCGTACAAGGCGACTAAGGGAATACATTATAAAACATCAATCAGGCCTCCCCAACCCGTCTGGCCAGCGCGGGGAGTGTAGGCCGAATCCTCCGTCTGTCTCCGGCGGATGGGAGAGGGTTGTACTCCTGCAGTGGAGACAAAAATAACCTGATCATGAATGATGATGAATATGGGTTGTAGGCGAAAGTTGGTTACCAGATTACTTTTTAGCACGCGGAGAACTCTGCAACGCGTAAGATAAGGAACAGACCAAAGTAGAAGATTCGTAAACTTCTAAGAATTCGTTGTAAAAAGCGGAAATTCTTAAAAAGCCAAGAATGTTGAAGCGATAAATATAAAGAGCCCCTACTATGTGTGTTTTCGACTAAAAACAGTTGTTTTTGGGGTTCATCATCCACTGCTTAACATAAGCCTCCCCAATAGAATGCCACTGTTTCATCATCAGGTTATTTATGTCTCCACTGCAGGAGCACAACCCTCTCTCATCTGCCGGAGACAGACGGAGGATTTAGCCTACACTCCCCGCGCTGGCCAGACGGGTTGGGGAGGCCTGATTGATGTTTTATAATGTATTCCCTTAGTCGCCTTGTACGATATCCACGGGAAGAGTTGGAGTGGTCCTATTCTACTCTACCGGAAACAACACGGCAAAATGCTACTGTTTGTAGGCTGTTTATTGGTGACCGCAGTAATGATTATAATAAACACAGGAGAACGCTGCTGATTGCACCTGGGACGTGAAACAACGTTCTCTAAAATCATTACTGCAGCAATCCGCCTGCCAAGAGTGGGGATGATTATGGCAAATCCGCCAATGTACAGCCCACTAAAAGTGACATTCTATTGGAGAGATCTATTGGCTGATGATGCCGTGTGGTTTCCGGTAGAGTAGAATAGGACCACTCCGACTCTTCCCGTGGATGTCGTACAAGGCGACTGAGGGAATACTTTATAAAACATCAACTAGGCCTCCCCAACCCGTCTGGCCAGCACGGGGAGTGTAGGCCAAATCCTCCGTCTGTCTCCGGCAGATGAGAGAGGGTTGTGCTCCTGCAGTGGAGACAAAAATAACCTAATGATGATTGGCTGATGATGAAAGACCTAGAAATACATTTGAACTCTACTAAGTACTAAAGATTCGATTAGCAGAATTCAAAAGTGCTGCATTTACGATAGACACTTAGGGAGCCGTGGTAGCCGGTTGGTTGTGCACTCGCCTCACGTTCATGAGGTCGTGGGTTCAAACCCCGCACGTACCAATGAGTTTTACGAAACTTAAGTACGGTTTATTTATAATACCACAGGCTTTTCGGTGAAGGAAAACATCGTAAGGAAACTGCATGTGCCGAAGAAGAAATTCTGAGGCGTATGTGAAGTCCACCAAATCGGCTTGGGGCACCGTTGGTGGTCAGGGGTTTGGCACAAAAGATCCTGAAGAGTCGAAGTGTCGCCAGGTCTTCCTGCCCCCCTAAGAAGATAAGATACGATAGACACATAGTAGGGGACTTAATTCAACTTCCTTTTAATTAGATTCTTGTTGAGTTTTTCCTTTATTTTTTTATTTGTTCACTTTCTCACCTTTACTTAAATTACATCCAATTAAGCGCCCTATAATGAGAAAAGTTTAAAGGTTCTGGACAGTAAAGGGGCAGTTAGTTGTTGGAATACTTCTCGTCATTTGATTAGAATGATGACGTATATGAACCGCGTTGACTTTGGTCAATGGACTCAAGCGCCAGCGATCGTGGGTTCGACACCCGCCAGTGACAGACAACTTTGTAGTATTTGTTCAAGTTGGTCCCGGTGTTGTAATATTTGTAAACTGTCCTATACTTGTTTAATTCTCATAGTACAGGTGAAAATTCTAGTTTTAGATCAGTATATACTATACATACATATATAAATACATAATGTATTTATGTAATATTTTCGACCGCCTCGTTGGCCTAGTGGCTTGGTCATCGGACTCGAGCGCCAGAGGACGTGAGTTCGATTCCCACTGAGGACATACAACTTTGTACAATTTGTATGGATGGATGTTATATTTGTGAATGTCCTATCCTTGTATAATTCCCTTATCACAGGAAAAAATCCTAGTTTGGGATTAGACAAGTGTATTGTATATGTATATATGTAAGATTTTTTTTATATGAGGCTAGTAGTGGTGTATAACAATAGACTTTATTGCACAAAAAATACAGTTAGAAATAAAAAAATAGTTCAATTTAGGAGGTCTTATCGCTTGAAGCAATTTCTCCCAGACATCCTTTGGGTAGAAATATGCCAGAGAAAATTGTAGGTGGCGCTCATTAGGAAATTTAAATGATAAATAAATACTTATATGGCCAATAGAATTTATTGCACTAACAAATATTTTATTTATAGAAACCAAAATTAATTAATTAGGAAGTAATTCCATTAGAATTTATTTCAACGTTCTAAAAGCCATACCTCATAGGTATTCAAATGTAAATTATCTGTGACTTACCTTTATGCATTCTTCGTACATTACATTATGTATATTTGTATCAAGGTCTGTCGTGCCGGTGGATGCGTGTCCAGGGGCTAGCCTGGTTGTAAGCGTGCCGACATCCCGGAGCTGGGCGAACTCCGGGCACCTTTAGAGTTACCGAGTCATGCAGAGCTCTGATGAGGTGGACAATTATTTCCCTAGCTAACCGTGGTACCACAACGCGTCTCAACACGGAGGCGGCGATGTTGCTCGCCACACAATCACGCCAAGTGGTATCACGGGGCGAAAAGCGGGCGAATGAAAGTGTTTGTCAGGTTTGCGCAAAGTGGCGATACATCGTCACTGCCTACCACCCCTCTGGGACCAAGGCGTGAGCATTATGTTATTTTATGTTTATCTACATCTTGAACTTCATACGAAAGTTATCTTTACCTTCTTCAAAGCCGCAAATTATACATGACGTATTTAAAACAATAATTTTGCCTTAAATTTTTACAATCTAATGTTTATATAGAGATAATAAAATTCTTCTTAAGAAAGAACGAGTATTAAAATGTAATTGCTTTTTTAATATTTTCCGACTCTGATAAAAGAAAATCGTCTAATCTTTGAACCAACAAATCTCTTGCTTCCTTATCAAATGAACTGAAAAAGAAAAGGAATAATTAAACAATCAAAATGTGTGTTTTACTCGATTTGGATTTAAAAAACAAGGACAGATTTGAATTTCATAAAAGGAGACCGATTTTCACACGAACAGTACATTACTATAATAAGGGCGTGGATTTTCATAGCAAAACAATTGAAAAGCCATAAGGACTAATCATTGTTTTTTATCGTTATTGTATTGTACAATTAAAAGAAAATTAGTTGGAAAAATAAGTTTTATTTTTACGTATTTTATAGCCAATACTTACTTTTATGCATTTAAGCATAAATAAATGACTATAAAAATGCAAATACTATTATAAATTGTGCAAGTGCTACGCCGTAGCACATACAGGCTGATTAGTCTAGTTTTTGTGACAGACTTTTGTAGAAATATTGCAGTGATAACTGATAAGCCCACTGTCATACCTGGCCCCTACCAGGCATTGCTATGGCAATCAGAAGACGTTTGAGCCAGTTATGACGGCAGGCTTTCAGTTTTCGAATAAGAGATAAAGATAACTGCTACGTAGAACGTATCATACTTGCTTATCAGCAAGGTAATGGTGTGATAAAATCTTATTACTGATAAGATAACTGATAAAACTAACTGAAAGCCCACAGTCATACCTATCTCAAACGTCTCATAATTGCTACAGTATTGCCTAGTAGAGGCCAGGTATGACGGTGCGCTTATAAGTTATCACTGATAAGCCTGGCGTCATACCTGTCTCAAATGTATCCTGATTGCCATAGCATTGCCTAGTAGAGGCAGGTATGACAATGGGCTTAAGTTATCACTTATAAGCCCACCGTCATATATGTCTCAAACGTCTCCTAACTACCACAGCATAGCCTAAGATAATTGAAGACAAATATGAAATCAATGGAAGAAGAAAATAAAAGTTTTGAACAAAGGTTCTTCTTACGTTTCTAAGATAGCATTTTCTGAATTACGATAACTTATATATAAGACTTATAAAGATGACTTATCATTATCACATAACTGACTGAGGCCCGTGACTCCTTCGGCATTTTATTTAAACTGAGGAATTCAGATAGCAATGTAATTTTAAAAACCTATAATTTCTACCCCCTAGTGATTTCAGTTGAGACTTGTTTCAAATTATCATTTATGAAAAAAAAATTATGACCATATTTAATCTTGAATGCCATATTTTAGTCGCAAGTACATAAATAACACAACTTAATTCCGATTTCTGATAAAAAATGCTACCCCACTTGATAAGCCTTAGTCTGCAGACAAGCAGTTGACATAAAAGATCTTAAAATGCTATATTACTTTAAAAAGAAAAACTTTTGCCTGAGGTTTGAGTTGAAACGTTACTAAAGTTCGAAACATGGACCAAACCCTTGCTGGGAAAGTGAAATATTTGTATAATTTCTCGAGTCTGAGCGAAAAATCACAAAAAAATCATACGCTCACTCGCTTTGATGTTCACTTTAGTAAATCTACTAATTTCGCTTAGACTCTCAACGTTGATTTTACTTGGCTTCGTTTAAATAAAAATTAAGCTAAGTAATTTCTTAAGACATAATTACCTAGATTTATCTTAATCATAGGAACAATATATTTAGAACTAGCTGTGCTCGCGTGGACTACAGGATCCGCTCCCTATCCCACTTCCACTCGAACTCTCAATCCCAATCCCGATCCCATCCCACTCCCACTCCCGCTCCAACTATAGTACAAACCAATCGCAATATGAATTGTACCGAACATAATAATTATACTTCTTTGTTATTATCTTCTTATAAATAAAATCGTAAACTTCGCGTGTCTGTACATTGAAGATATTTGCAAAAAAAAAATTGGGGGATCTAAGGATAAGCAACAGAATACATTTCGATCATTTTTGAAATTTTTGTCTGTTTGTCTGTGAGTTTGTGCACGCATCACTTAAAAACTACTGAACGGATTTTGATGGACTTTTCACAAAAACATGGGGCTTAACTTAACTTAACATTTAGTCTTTATTTCATCGCAATCGGCTAACTCAATCAAAAGTTATAGACATTTTTAGTTTTCAAATACATTAGTAGGTAAGGTTATTATGCAATATATTGCAGTAGTATTTCAGTACTATTCAGATTGCGATGAGTTTGGATACATTTGGAGCTGATAGTGGGAATGGGAGTGGGCGTGGGCGTGGGAAAAGGGGAGTGGGAGCGGAAGCGGGATTGAGAGTGAGATGGAGAGTAGGAGTGGAAGTGGAAGTGGGATAGGGAAAGTGGGAGTTGGAGCGGATTCTGTAGTCCACGCGAGCGGAGCCGCGGGCACAGCTAGTATTGCATATAATGGCTTCTAGAAAAAAAATATTTTATTAATATCTTCGACGAATATTATCAGAAATGCTTACCGAGTAGGCCGCTGTTCTTGTTACAATAAGACTACATTGTAAGGATTAAATCTAAATGTATTTTATTATTATGTACACAAGGTGATGGAAAAAATATACAATTTGACATATATTAATACTAAAGAAAAAGGGGATGGGATGGCTGGCCAGACAGGTTGGGGAGGCCTGATTGATGTTTTATAATGTATTCCATCAGTCGCCTTGTACGACATCCACGGGAAGAGTTGGAGTGGTCCTATTCTACTCTACCGGAAACCACACACATACCTACTAAATATAATCTATAAATTGTACATATACACATTACTACGTAAAGATATATACTACATATGTAATATATGAATACTTATTACAAAGATAAATATATACATATACTATGTCAATAACAACAACATAAGTTTCACTAAAAAACAAACTGTACAAAAAATGACGCTACGTAATGCAAATAATTTAACACTACGCCCACCCCGAACCAATTATGGTAAGAAGAATATCGTCTATGAAGGTGTCCAATTATATAATAAATTACCAAAAGATATAAAAGAATCGACAAGTATGTATACATTCAAAAAAGGACTAAAATTTTATATCACAAATACATTTAATTAGACATGTATGTAGATGCCGTCAATGCCACATCTAGTTATGATAGTCTCTCGGTACTCTAATACTGGTTGGTGCACCAATGTAACAAACATTTTTAAGTATTGCATGACTGTAATGTTCCACACTTTTTATTTATATACCCGCGTAGTTTTTAATATTGAAATGTATTTGTACGCTTACTTTACATACATAACCTTCTTGGTTACAACAGCATTTTTCATGTAAGTGAATTGTTTTAATTCTTAATGAAAAATAAAGATCTTAAACATAAACATAATAACAAATATCTACATAAATATACTGTAATAAATATGTAAATAAAACGTGATATATAGACTATATATCGTGATATCTCCACTGATTATACCCTTAACCATTAAATGCCTATTGTGTAGAGAACTTTCACCCTATGTTATGTAAACCTAAACTCATGCTGGCCCCTAGAGCGGTTAATATAGCCGCTAATCCACGTAATAGTAGATAATCTACGCTATAATGGAACTCGGGGCCGACTAAGCCTCTTGTAATTGCGTCTCCATATGAATTTAGAATCTGTATGTCACTAGGTCTTGTAGATTGATGTTCTTTTGTTATCCATTTCTCATTAATTTTCAGGACATTACTCATTAATGTTTGTGAATAGAACTAATTCATCGATAATTCAAATAAATTCGTGCAGTTGCAATGTCCTTTGCAATTCTCCAGCTTCTCCACGTGGGCAGGGCAAAGGTTATGGTGATATCCTTTGATCTGAGCGACACTCCCTCGGTGCTCTGGTGGCACCACCCACAGCTTTATTCCGTTAAAGCGTGCTCTCCATATTGGTATTATCCTATTTTAATCCTATGCAAAATCCTAAGGAAGGCAATTTTAGGAATAAGATGAAGAGGTTTTTTTGCCGGAATATAAGGCTGTAGACTTACGGATGAATTCAACAAGATTTCCGCTGAATATTTGTCTCTCCCAAGGAGCGCCACTGATCCCCATCCTCGGTTTTTCTCATATTTATTATTATTATTTATCTTTTTTTTTGTAAGGTTGGCTGGAAGAGATCTCTTTTAGAGATAAGCTCACCTTTGTACACACCATTTATTACTGTATTTAGTTTTAATTTATGCAATAAAGAATATATTATCTAGTCACTGCCAGCCGCCAAACGCAGATCGTCTCTCCCACACTACGCCTCGAAAACTCTTTTACTCCAAGGGTAATCGGCTCTCTAGTTTTGTTTGTTATATTTTAACTATGGGGAGGTTAACCCCCCTGGGTATGCGAATTATAATATGAATAATAATATCAGAGAATCAAAATACAGACAATAAGAAAACCCTATCAATTACCGTCCTAGTACCTAAATAACTTTCCTTTGCCAATTTTATTAATATTTGCGCCTTACACAGTCCAACTAGCACTCTAAAAGGCTAAAACTTTAACAAAAGGCAACCATCGTTAGCAATTCATCTGATATTTCAGTTCTCATTGCCAAGAAACGGCAAACCCACTCGAATATTTTCTAAATGAATCCTTCATGGATGAAAGAACCAATCTAAATAGGAGTTAACTCTTTACAATATTATATTTAGCTGCCTCCGAAAGAGAAACGTGTTAATTGGGTTATTAGCCGATAAACCAATTCTTTCCTAGAAGCTAGTATTAAGAAATGTCCCTTTGATGTTTTTATATTTTTATTTGTGTTGCTTTCAGTTAGGTTCTCAGAAAGTGTTCTATACCTGCCGATGGGCGATATTAAAAAGTCACACTTTAGACACAGTATGTATGTGTGTGTGTGTATGTATGTATGTATGTATGTATGTATGTAAACGCTTTATTGTACCAAAAATAACAACAACAACAATAATAAAATAGGAATTAAACTGTGTACAAAGGCGGACTTATCCCACTTAAGGATCTCTTCCAGTCAACCTTAGAGTAACCGAAAGGACAAGTATAATGCGTTTCGTACCAAATTTGATATAGAACTGTACCTACTTTTAATAAAGTTTGAAAATACATATTACACAAACATAAACGAACAATGGGCTCGATTCTGAAGGCACAACATTAAAATTTGAAAGCACTAAAATTGTTGCTATCCTTGTCACACAGTATTATGAAGATAAAGATGAAACCAATTTTAGAGCTGTCAAATTTTAAATGTGTGCCTTCAGAATCGGGCCCAATATCTCAGAAAAACGAATTTCGTTTTTCTGAGCCCAATATATACATAGACAGTTGTGACGAAACCTGCATGAGACAGAGATCGGTGACTGCAAGAATAGACCAAAGAGAATATAACTAGTTAGAGACTCCCATACAAAATTCTTGAAAAAAGCAACACATAATCCGCCTAATTACGAAGACCACTGAGCCCTATAACAATGTTAGGTTTCAGTGCTCTTCCTGATTCGGACGGATTAGGCCGCCATTAAAAACTCTGTCCGTTTCATACATCGGTATTTTACTACTGAGTTGCGCCACCCTGCAATAGACGACGAATACTCTTAACCACAGCTAATAAAAGAAAAAACCATCCCAGCTCCATGGAATACGCAATAGGAAAAAAAAAGATAAAAAAAGAAATGAGAATTGCCGACATTCATTAACAATTCCCATTGTTTCCTCCGACACAAAAGGAAAATAATTAATTTACTCGGCCTAGATACTAAAATATATACCAACTAATACTTTCATCCGTCGTGTAGTGATTTTCCTCATTATCCCAAACCGCTTTTTTATTTTTTTATTGTTGATGGGTTTGCGCTTGACCTCAGTCTCACCTGATGGTAAGAGATGATGAGGCCTAAGGTGGAGCGCGCTTACCCAGAAGATGCCTATTCACTCTTCCTTTAAAAAGATCCAAATTTTACTTGTCCGGAAATACCCAAGCTGGCAGGGAGTTCCATTCCTTAGCAGTTCGCATTATGAAAGAGGAAGCGAAACGCTTCGTGCGAGAGCGTATTAAACCATAATCCCTTTGTAAATGACCAGATACACTAAAAGTTCACATGATGGCATCTGTATTCAATACAACAATCTTTCAATACAACAAACAAGGCAGTTGATAGGGTTGCCCAACACTGATGGCAATTAATTTCCCATTTCGTAACCATTAATGAAATTTGATTATCAAATGAGAAGACTCAATTCCCATTCTGTAACCGATTCATCATCAGGTTATTTTTGCCTCCACTACAGGAACACAACCCTCTCTCATCTGCCGGAGACAGACGGAGGATTTGGCCTACACTCCCCGCGCTGGCCAGATGGGTTGGGGAGGCCTGATTGATTTATAATGTATTCCCTCAGTCGCCTTGGACGACATCCACGGGAAGAGTTGGAGTGGTCCTATTCTACTCTACCGGAAACCACAGGGCTCCTGTAACCCTTCTGTAACCGATTACGGCGTGGGCATGAATTTCCCATAGCCAGTTACGAAATGGGACGAAAGGGCAGTGCCTCAGGTATGTTTCTAGAGGCCACACACACGTTTAATGGCATCGTGAGACCACGAATCGTCATTTATGGACAGAGTTTACAGGTGTAAGAACGTAATCACAGTATCACTGCAGCCATGTACAAATTGCCGTGTGGTTTCCGGTAGAGTAGAATAGGACCACTCCAACTCTTCCCGTGGATGTCGTACAAGGCGACTAAGGGAATACATTATAAAACATCAATCAGGCGTCCCCAACCCGTCTGGCCAGCGCGGGGAGTGTAGGCCAAATCCTCCGCCTGTCTCCGGTGATGAGAGAGGGTTGTGCTCCTGCAGTGGAGACAAAAATAACCTGATGATGATTACTGCGATCACCAATCCGTCTGCCAAGCGTGGTGATTATGGCAAATCCCCCAATGGAAAGGCCACCAAAAGAAGCGTTCTATTGGGGAGGCTTATGTTCAGCAGTGGACGTATATAGGCTGATGATGATGATGATATAAATACATACAATAACGTATAATGTCTCAATGGATTGATTATTTTCAGGGCGCAGAATGATGTTTTATCATCATCATCACCAGCCTGAAAGAGTCTACTGTTGGACATAGGCCTCTCCCAAGGTGCGCCACTGAACCCGATCTTCGGTTCTTCTCATCCAGTCACTGCCAGCCGCCTTATGCAGATGGTCGCTCCATCTAGCCAGGACGCCCGTCTCACACTACGCTTGCCCAGTCGCGATCTCCACTCGAGAACTCGTTTACCCCAGCGGTAATCGGTTCTCGACAGATGTGACCAGCCCACTGCCATTTCAGCGTACTAATTTTTTGAGCTACGTCGAAGACTTTAGAATGATGTTTCTCTGGGCGTTACCTAGCCACGACGCCCAGCCACTCTAGAAACCGTCACAGCTCAAAGAAATGAAAAGTACCATTTTAAATTAAAAAAGTGAGATTAGAAAATCTCAATCAACAATTACATCAAATAAAACTCAAGTTATAGAAAAATCGTTTCGCGTTTCGTTTAGCAAATTTTTCATTAATCAGTCAGGAGAGAGCTTTGGATTGTAACAAAAAACTTTTTCAATCATAAGCCCTATTAAGGAAAATTTTAAGTGGTTGATAAAAAAAAATGGAAAAATGAATTTAAATTGAAATGATGGTTCTGTTTTTTGCGTGTTTTCAAAGTTTTGTCCAGAAAATGACAGTAATTTGATTACACGTCGTATTGTGAGCGATATGAGAAAGGTGAACTTGAACTTGAATTTGAAAACTTCAGGGTTGAGTCAGGCCTGTCTCATTCCGTGCATTGTGTGCTGGGACAAAGAATGCAGCCACGGTATCCCCTGCCTGTCGTAAAAGGTGATTATAAGGGGTCATCGGGGGTGTGAGTGCATGGAGCGGGGGCTCTGTGCACTCATCCATGCGTCCCCGGGAAAGTCGGCAGCAAGGGGGTGGCCCCGTTGCTGCTGCATACACCGAGAGGTGTCAGGGAGACTCGATCTTCCTCGATATGGGCCTCCGAGCGCTAGCAGCGTGGCAGTGAGAGGTGCACCGGGAGCGTGTGTCTTGATCTGTGCCGTAGATGACGACCGCGGGGTTATAGTCGGTAGAGCCCGACATAATCCGCTCGTCCCCCCGAGGCGAGTGGATATGCGACGCGTTTCCCCGCGTCAAAAAAAGGGCCTATCTCATTCCGCACTTTAGGTATAAAAAATAGCTACCTACGCAGCGCGGCCCCGGTTGCCGGGGCAAATCGGTAAGAGTCGCAAGAGCGATGTGATGCATTTGAGTAAATTCCCGCGCCGTTCCACAATCCGTAGTTAAGTACCAGGCAGGCCTAGGTGAATCACGTACGACTTGTAATATTTGCGTGATTTAACGGTTCAGCGTAACATTAGAATAGAATATAAAAAAAATTACACATAGTCCATATGTGTTGGTAACGATTTACTTACTAATATTGCACGTAGGTTTCAGTTTGACTTGAATTGAATTTTGTACGTAAGATTTTGAGATACTGAACAAGCTTTCATACCTAATTATACTATTACTTATTCTGTGGTTGAGTTAAATACTAAAGCTGTCAATTTTGACTTAAGATCTTAAGCGACGATATACGATTATGTTCAAAATTTCAGCCCATTCGGCTTAGTAGTTTTCCAGGTAACCGGCGGACAAACATATAGACGGAAAAAAGGCTTCGATATAACGGTTTCCGTAACCCTAAAACCTCGTACAAATTTCAATTATACCGGTTAAAAATAAATTCTTCTTCACAAAGCATTCCAAATGGGAGGTGACAGACAATCTTAACGGTTAGCCTTTTACTGGGAAACGTTACAAGAGGTTGAGAGAAAAAAACCATTAATTCGCTCACCCACCACGTTAGCTAAATCGTGCCGGTGTACGGAGCACGTAAATTGCTGGATTAGGCGTACGGCCGGTGACACACGACGCTGGAATAGCGAGCGAATTTAATTAGCTATATTCAACGATCTCTATGTACTACCAGATGGAGCGTTCCAAACAATCGCTCTGTTCCACGCAAGTAGCCACAACTCTTTTACATTCAAAATGAAACTTGTGCAGTTACTACGCAGAACATTTAATTATTACTAAATATTGACGCTACGGTTAAATAATGTCATAATGTGGCCGGTAGCGGCTGGATGCGGAGGGCAGAGGACCGGGTGTAGTGGCGCTCATTGGGGAAGGCCTATGTCTAGCAGTGAACTTCTAGGGGCTGACATTATGATGATTATGATTCATCATCATCATCAGGTTATTTTTGTCTCCACTGCAGGAGCACAACCCTCTCTCATCTGTCGGAGACAGACGGAGGATTTGGTCTACACTCCCCGCGCTGGCCAGACGGGTTGGGGAGGCTTGATTGATGTTTTATAATGTATTCATTAGTATATGTGTATTTATTAGTATGTATAAATGATTATGATTGTTTTAATAGAATAGGGCTACCCCCAATCTTTTGGATTTCGGATGTTTGTTACTCGATCACGCTTCAACCTCTGGACGGATCTTGATGAATCTTGGCACACATATAAGTTAGGTCCTGGAATAGGACTTAGGATAGTTTTTATCCCGAAAATACATCCCATTCCTACAGGAAATACATAATAATATGTGATGTTAAGTTGTCCACGTGTAGTAGTGGGATTTCAATGTCAGTAAAAAGTGTTACTATATCTTTAAACCTACAGAGCAACTCGAATGAGATCAATTACCGTTTCTATAGCTATACTTAGCTACAGCCTAGCTCGCTGTTCGCTCGGGGTATGCCTGCACCCTTCCGCCTAAAATCGCGAACGGCACTGTAATGACTGCATAATGAGACGACTGCCGCTCGTAATGGATTAACTCGCTACCCGCCCTCCCCCCGCACCTCACCGCGGTTTTTGTTCCGTGTTGTAGGCTTAGGCTGCAATGGCGGAATAAAAATACTGAATTATTTATGATGGAATTCTGTTTTAGACATGACTCGTGATACCACTCGCGCTTCCTGGGACGTTAAATAATTACAGGTGATGCGCACCAAGCTAATATCATGAAGAATAAGGACATAAGGTTGTCGGGAAGAAATCTCTCTTAGCTATAAGACCGCCTAGATGTACATTAGAGTTTTGACGACCTCCGTGGCGGAACGGGTAGCTCTCGGACTGCCACGCCGGAGGTTGCGGGTTCGAATCCCGCTAGGGGCAAATGTTCATATGATGAATATGAATGTTTGTACCCAAACCTTGTATGTTTATATATTTATTTAAGTATGTCTATCCGTTATCAAGTAACCATAGCACAGGATCTGCCTAGTTTGGGAATGGATAATTGGTGTGAATGGCTGAGTTATTTATTATTATTATTAAAAAAATCTGTTTCTTTGTATCTGTGTATTTTTGACGTACAATTGAATGGAATTCATACTTTTTAATAGACTTAGTTATCTGCCAGAGTGCATCCCGGACACTCCATACAATAGTTAAGTACCTATTACTACAGCAGCACCAGTCTGTCCGTATACGTTTGTGTGTGTGTGTGTGTGTGTGTGTGTGTGTGTGTGTGTGTGTGTGTGTGTGTGTGTGTGTGTGTGTGTGTGTGTGTGTGTGTGTGTGTGTGTAAATTATTGTAGGGAGCGTCTGAGTTGGACGCCCCGCCGCCAGATGGATCGACGACTTGAAGAAGGTGGCCGGAAGCGGATGGATGCCGAGGGCAGAGGGACCGGGTATTGGCTTTATTGGGGAAGGATTACGTCCAGCAGTGGACCTCTAAAGTCTGATATGAGGCTGAGAAGAGTATTCATGACTGTAAAGTTTATAATTTAAATTCATTTAAATTTCCTAATCAGCGCAACCTACAATTTCTCTGGCATAATATTTTCTACCCAAATGTTGTCTGGAAGAAATCGCTTAAAGCGATAAGACCGCCTAAATTGTACTATTTGTAACTTTTATAATGTGTAACTGTATTTGTTTGTGCAATAAAGTGTATTGTATTGTAATTTACTAGCTGTTGCCCGCGACTTCGTCCGCGTGAACAACTTAACATCATAAATTATTATGTATTTCCCGTAGGAATGAGATAATTTTTAGTATAAAAACTATCCTATGTCCTATTCCAGGACCTAACCTATATGTGTGCCAAGTTTCATCACGATCCGTCTAGTGGTTGAAGCGTGATTGAGTAACATACATCCAAATATCCAAACTTTCGCATTTATAATATTAATAGGATATAGGATACATGAGCGAAGCAATGGCAAGGAACTAGTATATAAATATTATATTTTTCTTTTCGAGCAAGAATCTTTGCTGAGGGAACGATACAGATAATTCTGAACTGAAAAGGTTGTTCCTTTGGGAATATAGACGCTAAAATGCTGCTTCTACATGGAAATTGTGAAAGGGTAGATCATTGTATGCATAAAAAATATTTCTTTTTCTGTTCTTGTATCAAATTATAAAGTAAGATATCGTTTCGATCCGCAATTCATAAAAAAGAAACAGACGTAACATTTTGAAAGGAATCAAATTAGATTAGTAAAAGAAATTATATGTATCTATTAAAAGTGATTTCTGGGTGTTCCCAAGAGAAAACTTTAATGTTTTAGATGAAAAATCGTGAAATTCAACTAGTGTGATTGCACGGTACTTGACCAATATTTTCCTCAGGAAATGTCAAAAGTTCTTCATGTGTAAATATAAAATTAAGCATATTCAAGCACATTAGAAATTTAATTTTAATTTATTTCGTTTAATTCAGATTTTGATTCATAGTGTATTAGTAAGTCTTAAGATATGTTAGTAAATGAAATTATAAGAAAATAGCCTTTTTGCATTTGTTGCCGACAATGTTGACAGCTTCGCAGTGCCTATGCATTGGGCTGGCCTCCTTGTCGCGTAGTACGCTGAGGAGGAGTAATGTCTTTGTCAGCTTGATTTCTAATTTCCTAGGCCATTCGGAAGAATACTTTGGCATTTAGAAGACGTCGTACATGGTCTACCACCTGATCAAAAATGATCTCACGTTTAGTATAGCGAGTATTTTCACTGCAGATTAGAATCTAGTTACTTATACAACATGGGTTTTTTCCAGTGGTCAGATTGATGGTCAGTCTAGTCTGGCCAATGGGAATTTTTCTTCCTGTTGTTCAGATCGGCTCGTAATTTAGTAAAGTACTACGAATACGAAAATTAGCAGAGGTCATAGAACTATTAAATAGGTTTTATTTGTGAGATTATGGAGTTTGTTGACACTGGCTGAAACTCTTTGCAAGTTGTTTCATGGTTGTTTACATATAATTGTTTATAACAAAAATTTCCTGTTTGTCATGAAATGTCAATCACATAATTAACCATTCTCTCTTTTCTCAAGTAGTGGATCACTGAAGTAATAGAATAACTCGCATCAATATCACACTAACAATAATAATTATAAAATATTATGTTTCTTTTGTGCTTTCGAAAAAGTATAGAATAAAACCTTTTTCCTAAAATCTTGTTAGTTTTCGTTATGGCGCAATTTTAGCTGCCCACCTACGCGAAATATCACGTGCGACGTAGTTAGCGTGTGTAGCGTAATAGAGGCGGGCAGTGACCTTGTGAGAGGGGAATACTAATATACTGCCAGGGATGCAGCGAGAAGAAATACAAGGCTCGTAATTAGTACACGCTGTATACAGGGAGGAACAGATCGGTAAAATATTATGTTTTAGAAAAAAAACGACTTCAAGACTAGATATACCTACATGTACAAACTTAAACTAAAAAGTAGAAAATAATATTTTAATTACTTCAAAGCAAAGAGCATTAAAGGACTATCAACGAAATTATTTATACTTATATACCTATTATAATAAGTTATTTTTGGAATCGGTGCCAGCCAAAGCAAAAATAAGCATAAAGATACCTCACTTCACTCAGGCATATCCCCCCGTTGTTGCTTAAATTATTAATTAAACTGTCCTTCTTGCAAAGAGCATTAAAGGACAATCAACGAAATATTATGAAGGCTCCTTACGAATACATACAATTTTCTTTGTCCTTAGCTAATGACAGTTAAAAATTATTTTTTAGAAAAAAACAAAAACCGACTTCAAGGCTATACCTACACGTACAAACTTAAACTAAAAAGTAGAAAATAATATTTTAATTACTTCAAAGCAAAGAGCATTAAAGGACAATCAACGAAATTATTGATACTTATATACCTATTTACAATTTATAATAAGTTATTTCTGGAGTCGGTGCCAGCCAAGAAGGACAGTTTAATTAACAATTTAAGCAACAACGGGGGGATATGCCTGAGTGAAGTGAGGTATTCATTAAGCTTATTTTTGCTTTGGCTGGCACCGACTCCAAAAATAACTTATTATGAATTGTAAATAGGTATATAAGTATCAATAATTACGTTGATTGTCCTTTAATGCTCTTTGCTTTGAAGTAATTAAAATATTATTTTCTACTTTTTAGTTTAAGTTTGTACGTGTAGGTATAGCCTTAAAGTCGGTTTTTGTTTTTTTCTAAAAAATAATTTTATTTTTTACTTTTTAGTGGGTAGTAAGTGTATTTTGTTTATTTAAAACGCGCTGCTCAAATGAGACAGCGCCGTTAGGAAGACAGTAGTGACGAGAAGAAAGATTGTTTAAAGAAAAGTAGGGAAAGAAATGCTATAAATATTTCAAATGAGAGTTTTGAGCAGCGGGCCTATAGACTTTCTCAGACACACGAACTTATCAAGGCTTAATGAAAGTCCAGAAAGTCATGCTCAACGACTCAGTTTGATTCACAACGTTTATCAATCGAAACCGAAGAGCAATGTTTTCTTCGTCTTGGCTTGCAACACGAGCATTTATCAAATGAATCCAGATCGACTCAGTTCGTTGCTATGCGGTAAGTTTTTAAATCGACTCCACGATGAGAAAACTTTAACAAAAATGACACGCTTGTGTAATCTTTTCAACAAATAGGTAGTTTTCTTTAAGAACAGATATTAATGTATAATGATTATGAAGGCTCCTTACAAATACATACAATCTTCTTTGTTCTTAGCTAATAATGACAGTTAAAAAAATATTGAAATTCCTCATGACAACTTTTGTTGAATGCAAGGATCAAGCATTACAACCATGGATGACTCATGATAAGTTGAAACCTGAAATAAGTACTTCATACTTGTGGCATATGGCAGCATTTACTGAGAAAAAAAGAGATAAAAATTGGCACGCGCGTCATCTTGAAAGCCGGCGGGCCACCAGTTTTGACATTTGAAAGCTTTTGGTATACAGCTGAATACCATTTTGGTTGCGTTAGTTTTTCGTAAATTTCGTGATTAATTCGTTAGTTATTATATTCTGTGTAACCTGCTTTTATAATAACTATGGCATGTGCTGCTGTGGGCTGTCAAAGCCGAATTGGTGGCTTAACGGAAAAAAATTACAAATTATCTTTTCATCGGTAAGTTGATTTAAACAAATATGTCCATAATTTGTTCCAGTAAATACTAAAAAGTTATTAAATGCACTAAAAATGAAGCCTGATGGCGTCTGTTAACGTGGAATCGTGGAAAAGTGGAGACATTCTACTATTTAAACAATACAGATTCAATATACCTGTCTCTTTTGTACAATGACCATTATTAAATGTGTGAAGGAGTCGATTACACTTTTTACTTTCAACTTAATATGATGGATCCATAGTTTTAATGCTTCATCCTTTTCTGAAGGGAACACCAAACTAGCATGCGTCTATGTAGGTATATACTAAGACTATATTTGTGTCTTTGTTGATTTTTCAAAAAGCGCTGAATGAATTTCGATAAAATTTATATGGGACCACCTCTGAAGTATGACCTACCATACAAAATATGAACCATCAAAATCCATTTAGAATTGGCGGAGTAATCGCGTAACAAACATACAAAAAAAAAAAATACCGTCGAATTGAGAACCTCCTCCTTTTTTGAAGTCGGTTAAAAATAAGATTGAAAGTCCTCATCACAACCTTTGCTGAAAAGAACCTCAAACTATAACGTCGTATGTGTAGGTATATACTGGGCCTGATTCTGAAGGCACACATTTAAAATTTGACAGCGCTAAAATTGGTTTTGTCTTTATCTTCATAATACTGTATGACAAGGATAGCAACAGTTTTAGTGATGTCAAATTTTAACGTTGTGCCTTCAGAATCGAGCCCACTAAGTATATTTTTGTTGATTTTTAAATAGCACTGAATGAATTTCGATAAAATTTATACGGGACCACATCTGAAGTATGGCCTACCAAACAAAAAAACAAACATCAAAATCCATTTAAATTTGGCGGAGTAATCACGTAACAAACATACAAAAAAAGAAAAAGAAACATACTGTCGAATTGCGAACCTCCTCCTTTTTTGAAGTCTGTTAAAAATAGACAAAAGGTATAGATATCTTCCACGAGCCGCCTTTAATCTTTTATTGTAAGCATCATTTGAGATCTTGTGAAGAGTATCTTATAGCTTAAAGAGCCGTGGTAGCCGGTTGGTTGTGCACTCGCCTCACGTTCATGAGGTCATATGTTCAAACCCCGCCCGTACCAATGAGTTTTACGAAACTTAAGTACGGTTTATTTATAATACCACAGGCTTTTCGGTGAAGGAAAATAACATCGTAAGGAAAACTGCATATGCCGAAGAAGAATTTCTTAGGCGTATGTGAAGTCCACCAAATCGGCTTGGGGCACCGTTGGTGGTCAGAGGTTTGGCACAAAAGATCCTGAAGGGTCGAAGTATCGCCAGGTCTTCCTGGCCCCCTAAGAAGATAAGATCCTAAAGCTTTCTTCTTGCCGAGTACCCAGCATCCAGACCCCTTACCACGAGACACGAATGATAACGGTCGCATCTCAGACAGACTTCCTACTCCGCCGTGTCGTCAACTAATAGCTTGCATCAGCGACAGGAAGCAGCTCTCTCCAGTATATCATCGTCATCATCATCAGCCTGAAAGAGTCCACTGTTGGACATAGGCCTCTCCCAAGGCGCGCCACTGAACCCGATCCTCGGTTCTTCTCATCCAGTCACAGCCAGACGCCTTACGCAGATCGTAAGTTTGTCTGGGAGAAATCGCTTTTAGCGATAAGACCGGCTAGATATAAGTACATGTGTAAGCTACTTTATTATTGTATCTTTGTTTTTATCGTGCAATAAAATGTAATTGAATTAAACTGAACTGTCCTATATTGGCGAAATCCTAAAGAATTCAATTTTTGTTTGAAGATTCATCCTTCCCCATCTCCTTTCCAACATCCCTCCCTAACTCCCTTCTACAACTTTTTTTTCTTCCCATTCGATCAGAAAACTCCCAGATTCGTTCCACGTACATCCTCTCTTGGGTGCACGTTTCACTAGCTACCTATTATGCCCTGTCTACTCTCCTTTCACTTATAATTTCGGCTCATACTGTATATAACATCCTGTAACAAGAGCCGTAATGGACGCCAGTTAGTTAAGGAAGCGGTGTAGATAATGTCATTACGAATGTTCGTATTAACTTATATCCTCTTTGACGACCATGTTGATAATACCTTTCAGCTAGTGAGTGCAACTTTGTTACAAAGTATTGTATGAGTGAATCTAATCTTCTAATGAACAAATAATTGGGGGTCTAAGAATACGTAATTGAATACATTAAGATCATATTTGGAATTTTGTCTGTTAGTTTGTGCACGCATTACGTAAAAACTACTGAAACAATTTTGATGGACTTTTCACAGAAACATAGGGCTTAACTCGAAGTAATATTTAGTCTTTAATTCATCATAATCGGTTTACTCAATCAAAAGTTATGGGATTTTTTTGTTTGTAAATACATTAGTAGGTATGCAATATAACAATGAAGTATAATTATAATGTTCGGTGCAATTCAGATTGCGATCAGTTTGGACTACATTTGGAGCTGTAGTGAGCGTGGGCGTGGGCCTGGGGTCGGTAAAAGTCAGTAAAAGAGTCGGTAAATGGTTGGGGAGACCACGCGAGCGGAGTAGCGGGCACCGCTAATTTAAAATATAACTTATTTCTGTAGTACCAAGTTTCAGCAAAATCGGCTCAAGCATTATATCCTGATTGACATAAAAATAATTACGTCGAATAGTCTGGGTCCTAGGTCTAATTAGCCGTAGAGAACCGGATCTAGACCATTCGAGGTAGATTTGTTTTCTCATTTCGAATTTGTAGTAACCAAAAAAATATAATCGGTGTGGGATATTGACAGCGTTTTCGTTTTTTGGTCTCGATATTTTTTTTAAGAAAAAGTCTAATTAATAATAATAAACATATCAGACATTCACACCAAATATCCAGTCCCAAACTATTCAGAGCCTGTGCTATGGTTACTAGATAACGGATACACATACTTAAATAAATATAAACATCCAAGACTTGGGTACAAACATTCATATTCATCTTACGAATATTTGCCCCTAGCGGGATTCGAACCCGCAACCTGCGGCGTGGCAGTCCGAGAGCTACCCCGTTCCGCCAAGTAGATCGTATATGCTGTAAACGCTGAATGCTTCAGAATGCAACTGCTGTATCTTTGCAGATAGCTATCTTTTACAAACCGAAAGATATTTAGTACGATTTGAAATCTGATCCTTTTTCCCCCATCATACCATTCGTCTTCCCCAATTTTTATTCTTGCGGATTGCATTTAATTTTACTTAAAAAGTGCGTAACTCATCATTCTGGGACAAGTGGAGGGCAGGCGTGCCAGAGGACGAGCTCCGATGAGGTGGTCAGACCCGGTGGGGAGGGTGGCTGGCGGATCCTTATATTAAGGCTGGCGAATGACCGCTATGCGTGGAGGCGCATTTTATACGGTCGCGATCCTCAGCAGTGAGAGAACGAAAGAAAAGAGAAGAGAGGAAAAGTGCGTAAAACTTCTATTTGTCGCTTTTCAACCGGTAGGCGGTTATTAACGGTTTTTAGTTAGCGGTTAGCGCATAAACTGTTAGTGTCTTCATTTAGTCTGCAAGACTACGCTTCTGGCCGGGCTCCAAAATAATAACGCCAACTGTATGTTATTGCTGGAGATGCGACCTCTGTAAAATGTTGGGTATTTCTTGTAATTGGATGCTCTAATCTAAAGCAGAGTTTATTATCCGAAATACGTCCACAAGCCTCCCCAATAGAATGCCACTATTGGTGAGCTGTCCATTGGGGGATTTGCCATAGACACCACGCTTGGCAGGCGGATTGGTGATCGCAGTAACGATCTTAATATACACACGAGAACGCTGCTGTCCCTTAGCCGCCATGATGACACAGTGTCAACGATAATGAACTGTTTCAGTAAATCGAACATTTGTATTTGTAAACTGGAAAACAAACGATATCATAATTAGCCGTAATACTCCTACGTCCACTGCTGAACATAAGCCTCCCCAATAGAATGCCACTATTGGTGAGCTGTCCATTGGGGGATTTGCCTCGAATCCCGCTAGGGGCAAATGTTCGTATGATGAATATGAATGCTTGTACCCAAGTCTTGGATGTGTTTATATATTTATTTAAGTATGTGTATCCGTTATCTAGTAACCATAGCACAGGCTCTGCCTAGTTTGGGACTGGATAATTGGTGTGAAAGCAGAGCTAGAGGAGATGTTTTATCTGTAGGGTCATTCCTATCAATTTTTGTAATTAGTATATTATATCAAATTGTATATTTTTATTTGTAAACAAAGTAAACTATACATACCTTTATAAATTACATATATACATGAGTACAGCTGAATAGACATGGTTCGTTAGCGTCAAATTTCCTCCAAGGAACAGGAAATACGTCAAACGTAGAATTTACGTGACGTCAGGACGGTGACGTCACGTGTGAAATGATACGAAATAACGAGCTGGAATAAATATACCTGCAACTCGGTAATGATGACGTTCAATTTAACATTTTTACCTGCGTGGTTTTCTTATGTTTATTTTATTTTATTTATTTTCACAAAATCCTCAGCACTTAATGACAGTATTATTCTAATCTGTAGTTCTTACTGCCAATAACGGATTTACAATATTACTGTACTACAATAATACATACATACATACCACCTGTATATATGTAAATTGTAATGGCCGTGTGGTTCCCGGCTTAGAATGGGGCCATCCGCAATCTTCCCGTGGGTGTCGTTAAGGCGACAGAGTAGAAACGTTCTCTTGTGTACATTAAGATCATTACTGCGATCACAAATCCGCCTGCCAAGCGTGGTGATTATGGCATATGCCCTAAGGGACAGCCCACTAAAAGTAGCATTCTATTGGGAAGGCTTATGTTCAGCAGTGGACGTATTTCGGCTGATGATAATGATGATTTACCTAAATTGACTATTTTAAGATTTTATCATTCGAATCATCCGGGGCTCTGATGAGCTGGAGAATTATTTCCCTAGCTAATCATGGAACCTCAACAAGGCAGCGATGTCGTTCGCAACACATCACGTCAAGGGGTATCACGGGGCGAAAAGCGGGCGAAGGAAAGCCACTTTGCGACATTATATTGAGCAAAGTGGAGATACATCGTCTCTGCCTACCCCTCTGGGACCAAGGCGTAAGCATTATGTATGTATGATTTTTATTCCTGAAATAAAAACATCATTGTAATTATCAGCCATAATAGCAAAGGCCGGAAGCAAGAACAGAAGCTTAAACGAGAAAAGTTGGTAGAAACATTATTTGAACACCTCATTTTCAACTACTTAATTAGCAGATTGCCAGCGCAAAGAATCAAAGTTAAAAGATCAAAGACTAGTACAATTCAGAGGCGAATCTGTAGCGGGCCGCGCAATATCTGGGAGCTGTAATTATGCCTGATTTATTTAATTACCGCTGTAATTCCGCCTGAAAGCGGAATGAGATTAGAAACCTTGCTGTGCTAAAGGGGTGGGTGTTGAGCAGTGTTGCCAGCTCGCATTTATTGGAAATTACACAACAGTGTGCCGTTAAATGATGGTGGAAATCTAGATTAAAACTAACTCATTATTAGTTAGTTTCATCATAGAATAGTTAATACAGAATAACAATCAGGAATAAAATTTAAGTTCCACTTTAATCTAGCTAGCTGATTTATTTTTCCAAAAAACTGTAGCTAAATAAACGATTATTTGAATGACATATATGCCTGGTACTAATGTTGCTTCAGCTTCGCACAATCTTTATATAATTTGCACACAAACTTGATTTTAAAAGTTTTTTTTTTAATCTTTTTTTAAAAGATGCGTTGCGTAAAGTTATTGCTCCGTTTCTTCTTCACGCAGCGCTAACATCTAGGAAGCGGTAGTCGAAAAAAAATTACTTGTATAAACGTACCAAATGTATTCATGTGGTATAATTGATTTTGACTTTGACTTTGGATGTCATTAGGCACATTTTTGATATTGTAAATATAGGTGATTTGAAATTAATATTTTTGATAATACATCCTAATATTCTGCGTAGTATACACAAGTGTCAATTGAATGTGAACGGGGTGCAGCTCCCGGAGCCGCAGTTGCGTGGAACAGAGCGATTGTTTAGTTCGCTCCATCTAGTAAGCACATAGAGATCGTTGCAATCCAGTCTTTTACGTTTTACTCCACTGCATTTGCCCTGGTCTACAAGTGGTTAGGATAACTTTCCAAGTTATCCTCCATCTTCAGGTCTTCACCTCCAAGGTCTCCAGAACACCTTCTAATCCTCGCCTGATATGTCTAGAGTTTTTATTGACCACAGGTTTCTCGAGCAGTTTTCTTTAACCGAAAACCCTGTGGTTTATATTAATCATCCATAAGTTTCGAGAATTTTATTTTATTAACATTATAAGACCACCATTATAGACCTTTCTAATTTTGCCGTGTGAGTTCCGGTAGAGTAGAATAGGACCACTCCAACTCTTCCCGTGGATGTCGTACAAAGCGACTAAGGGAATACATTATAAAACATCAATCAGGCCTCCCCAACCCGTCTGGCCAGCGCGGGGAGTGTAGGCCAAATCCTCCTTCTGTCTCCGGCAGATGAGAGAGGGTTGTGCTCCTGCAGTGGAGAAAAAATAACCTGATGATTATAGACCTTAAGTCTCGTAGTCTTTAATTTTAGTTCTATTAACTTTTGCTGTGAACTGAGCATTTGTACACTGTTGTGACGTGGCTTTCCCCACCTCGCAGAATACCAAGTCAATTTACAAATTTGTACAGAAACGTAATAAGCGTAGATTGTAAGTTATAATTATTTATTTTGTATAAGATAGTTGCAAATACTATGATCGTGATATTTTCTAAACAGAACAAAAACTCTCACCAAATAAAGATAAAAAGAAAGTGTCGTAGTAAAGTCAGAAACGTACGTTTTTTTTTGTTCCTTATTATCCAGCAATCTGTCTATAGGACATTAGCGAGAGGTTAATGATTGTTTTATAGGTCTTGGATGGTATACGCCCATTGACGTATTTGGTACCCAAAATTGTTAACACTATCCCACTACGCATCAGAAGCAATGTAATCAACAAAAACACTTTCGGAATTAAATATAAGAAATATCTAGTAAACTCATTAACGTAACCTCAATCTTTTTGTGCTAATATCAAAATAAAAAACTTTGTAACTTTGCTTTGCTATTCACCATTGCGTACTGAAATTTAGTATTCTCTGCCATAGATGTGTATAAAGTAAGAGAGCTATTTCTGCCAACAAACTGTATTATACAGTTTGGCGGAGTTATTGTATGTATATTTTTTAAGAGATGAATAAATGATTTTATTATTATTATTATATATTATTTATTTGCTCATCTATTAAGCAGGTCTTGTGGCGCTCTTCTCTTTAGTCTCTGGAAAGTTATTTTTGTCCTCATTAATTCTGATGCCATTTTGTTCGTACGTTGAGTGAAATACGTTTTTGAGCTGGCAACACCAAATCCGAGACGGCTTTAGGCTTAACCCTTCCGTGCTTAGGTAAACATTGTTACTACAATGTTATAGTCTCGTGACGGACGGCCGGACATACGAGTGATCCTATAATGGTTCCGTTTCTACAGCGGGACCCTAATAAAAGTTAAGGTTTACACAAATTGTCAGGTTTTCCTATAAATTTTATTACTTAGTCAGTTTTATAGCCCATATTGCTTATATTACAGAGTTAGGTTAAAACCATTTAAGTTAGTGACTTGAAAACTTACGTATTGTACGGGTAGCAAAAAAAAACTATCTTGAAATTTCTACCTTTTTAAATGTCAAAAGTTGTGCATGTGTAAATTACAAAGTAATCATTTTCACGTTCATTAATAAAGCCTCTATCTATTTAACTTTTATCGGCTTAGGAAAATAACCTGATGATGATAATGAACACGAATATATATAGGGCCACCCATAATCTTTCCGTGGGTGTAGTCAAGGAGACTATCCTCGATCCGCGCGGCCGAAGATGCGACAATACTAAGTAAACACTATGAAAACGCGACCGCTGGCCTCCAAAGCGGCGCCATACAGTTTCATATAGTTTTTATACGTCATACACACATACATAATGCTCACGCCTTGGTCCCAGAGGGGTAATCAGAGACGATGTATCGCTATTTTGCGCAATCTAATGTCGCAAAGTGGCTTTCCTTCGTCCGCTTTTCTTTTCGCCCCGTTATACCCCTTGACGTGAGGTGTTGCGAACAACATCGCCTCCTTTTTGAGGTACCACGATTAGCTATTAGGCCCTGTTTTCGTGAAAAAGTTAAAGAGTTATTGCTATATCTCAATGGGTTTATTAGTTTTATTAAATTAATAATTTTATTCAATAGTTTAATTTTTTTTATTTGCTTGTGATTCCATTACTACCATTACAGGTAACCTAATTTGCCACTGTAAGCAACCAGGCTCTTAAACATTTAAATCTAATTATCTTTTATACACAATATATGTCACCTTCTAGTACTTATGTCTCGAAGTGAGGCTCCTGTGAATTCCGTCAGAGAACAGTTGAATATATCCAACCCCTCTCGAGACAGAGCATTCATTCATTTAACGTAGTTTATAAGTAAATAGATAATTTTTATATTCCTATATACATACATACATGCATACATATATATCATACACACGCACACACACACTCACCACTCACACACGTTGATTAAATATATACATAATAAGATATAAGTATGGAAGAGCGAGGTCCTCTGGTACAGACATTTTTATGTCTAAAAGAGTTCCCCAATTATCCTCTGTAACCCCCAAGTTTCTGTAATAAACATTTTTGTACTTTTAGTATTTTTGAATTTTAATATGAGTGTACTCATAAAGGGGTATAATTATACAGGAACTTTAAGTATAAATATCTAAAATAGTGTATGTTATACGTACCTACAATTTGTGGCAAATAAATGAAATGAAATGATCTGCAAGGATACTTTGGCATTTTGAAGGCATCCGCATATATAAGTTACATTTACTATTAAGAGTCATAACTACCTTCAAATATGTAAAGATTTACAATTATCGTTTACAATGACATATTTGCAATTGTAAGCTTGGCAACTGTTTATCGCCGTTGTAAAGTTTTGTTAAACAACATTACAAGTGTACATTTCGTAACCAATTATGAAAGTGAGTTACCAAATGGGATAACGCAATTCCCATTTCGTAACCGGTTACAGAATGGGAATTAAATTCCCATTTCGTAGCCAGTTACGAAATCTGGTTACGAAATGGGACGAAAGGCAAATATGTTGCACAACGACAGGTACGACATATTTGTATTCTTTATTAAACGACTTATATCCTACAATTGTACAAATTTGTCAGTTTTCGACAAATTTGTCGAACTGTAACGTTTATTTAACAGGGCCCAGGTGGTCTCCCGACTCGCAAAAGAGCTAACCTCTAGTAATGCGAGCTCATTTGCGTTGTCGTACTTTAGTTGCAGATTAGAAATCTTGTCATTCAATAATACCTTGTAGTCAAACTTGACTTTGAAATTTGCGTACAACGACTATTTTTAAAATTTGGTTTCTACTTTTAAAAATATTTGTCCACTAATGTTGCTGATGGTACATATTAATCTTTCACATTGAACAAATTACGTTCCTCCATTGTTTTAAAAGCCACCTCATACGTTATGTAAAACTCAGATGTAAAATGAGAACTGTGCTCATACTCTGCATATTATACGTATGTAAATTCTAACTTACCAGAAACAAGAACTCGCAGCTGTCCAAACATGAAGTTCCAAGTTCACAAGAAATAGGTATACTTACTTATCTACCTATGTATTTCCGGAATATTTGAGCTACTTATTTTCAAGTTCCGTGTGGTTTCCGGTAGAGTAGAATAGGACCACTCCAACTCTTCCCGTGGATGTCGTACAAGGCGACTAAGGGAATACATTATAAAACATCAATCAGGCCTCCCCAAACCGTCTGGCCAGCGCGGGGAGTGTAGGCCAAATCCTCCGTCTGTCTCCGGCAACTGAGAGAGGGTTGTGCTCCTGCAGTGAAGACAAAAATAACCTGATGATGATGATTTTCAAGTTAATACTTTAAGTTTTTTTTTTATTAAACGTCGTAGTCGTAGATTCTTGGCGGTCTAGCATAAATATAGGAGCCGTGGTAGCCGGTTGGTTGTGCACTCGCCTCACGTTCATAAGGTCGTGGGTTCAAACCCCGCCCGTTCCAATGAGTTTTTCGAAACTTAAGTATGGTTTATTTATAATACCGTTTCGGTGAAGGAAAACATGCAGGTTGCATATGCCAAAGAACCAATTCTAAGGCGTATGTGAAGTCCACCAAATCGGCTTGGGGCACCGTTGGTGGTCAGGGATTTGGCACAAAAGATCCTGAAGTTTCGAAGAGTCGCCAGGTCTTGCTGGCCCCCTAAGAAGATAAGATAGGTAATCATTAGAGAGTTGCAGCACATCCCTGACAGTCCACACAGCCGAACAGATTTCATTACGACCGCTTAGATGTAGTATGTAAGTTATTTTATTATTGTATTTTTCTACTAGATGGAGCGTTCCAAACAATCGCTCTGTTCCACGCAAGTAGCCACAACTCTTTCACATTCACTTTGAAACTTGTGCAGTTACTACTCAGAACATTTAATTATTAACTAAATATTGACATTATTCAATATAGTCAATATTTAGTAATAATTAAATGTTCTGCATAGTAACTGCACAAGTTTCATTGTGAATGTGTAAGAGTTGTGGCTACTTGCGTGGAACAGAGCGATTGTTTGGAACGCTCCATCTAGTAGTACATAGAGATCGTTGATTTTTTACTTATTTTTTACGTGCAATTGAATTGAATTGAATTACCTACTACTATAAGTACTGCAGGCGCACCAGACTGTCAAAGCGACGCGAAGATATAAGACAAGGGACGGGCAGCGTTCACCTGTGTAAGGGAGGCTTATGTTCAGCAGTGGAAGTATTTCAGCTGATGATGATATCTACATAACTTGACGACGACCTCCGTGGCCGAAAAGACTGCCAGAGTAGCTCTGGGACTGCCACGCCGGAGGTTGCGGGTTCGAATTCCGCTAGGGGCAAATGTTCGTATGATGAATATGAATGTTTGTACCCAAGTCTTGGATGTTTATATATTTATTTAAGTATGTGTATCCGTTATCCAATAACCATAGCACAGGCTCTGCCTAGTTTGGGACTGGATAATTGGTGTGAATGTCTGAGATATTTATATTTATAACTTTACTAGAAATCAAAAGTACATCTAATTTAAAAATGATTTCCCAAAATCGTAACTAATTAAGTATCTGAAAATATTCTCGTAAGTTCCAAGTGGCTTGCGATGATGAATCGTTCTAATTTTGGCAAGTTACAGCCGATTTGGGACCATCTTTTTTGGAACAGTGAAGAAATACATCAGTATCGTACGTGTACATCTTGTGTTTATATGAGTTGTGTAACTTGTATTTGTGTACAATAAATAAATCATTCACACACTGTATAATTATGTAGTGAGTGTGTAGTTGCCGTGTAGTTTCCGGTAGAGTAGAATAGGACCACTACAATTCTTCCCGTGGGTGTCGTACAAGGCGACTAAGGGAATACATTATAAAACATCAATCAGGCCTCCCCAACCCATCTGGCCAGCGCGGGGAGTGTAGGCCAAATCCTCCGTCTGTCTCCGGCAGATGAGAGAGGGTTGTGCTCCTGCAGTGGAGACAAAAATAACCTGATGATGAAATAAATAAATAACCTCGGGTTATAGAACATTTGACACATTCTCACTTTTCGCACACCCATAGAACAAAGACGTAATTACAATAAAATTTAATTTCAATATTGTACTCTTGCCAAAGTCAAAGTCAAAATCATTTATTGCATATGAGTACACTTGGTACATTTATACACGTCATTTTTTTATCGACTACC
Source organism: Esperia sulphurella (assembly GCA_947086405.1). Lineage (NCBI taxonomy): Eukaryota > Metazoa > Arthropoda > Insecta > Lepidoptera > Oecophoridae > Esperia > Esperia sulphurella. The sequence goes on from OX352261.1 coordinate 16,982,571, forward strand.
GCTTTCTAGGTGTTAGCGCTGTGATGAAGAAACGGCGCAACAAACTTCACGCAACACATCTTTTAAAAATCAAGTTAGCATACGATTAATAAAGATTTTGCGAAGCTGAATTAACATTAGTACCAGGCATCTTTGTCATTCAAATAATCGTTTATTTTATAATAGGCTTTCTTACAAAGTTGTTTTTTAATGTGAATCTTAAACTTTCTGTCCGTCATATTTAAGATTTCCTCTGGTAGTTTGTTGTAGAAGCGTATACATTGCCCGTATTGCAGTTAACAATAACTCACTTTTTTTTTTCATAAAAATAAAAATATCAAATTTCATATGTATAAAGTAAGAGAGCATTTTCTGCCAGCAAACCTCTTATACAGTTTGACGGAATGATTGTATGTATTTTTTAGGGATGAATAAATGATTTTAAGCAGTTACGTCATTATTCCACTGGATATTCAGTTTGTGTTAAAACTAAAACCGTCCATTAACCTTGTCATACTCTAAGAAAAGTAATGTACCATAACAACTCTGATATTAGGTACAATATTACCAACATTTTGGTTTTTGTGGTTTAGGCTTGTGCTCTCGCTACCAATTTTCCATATGATCACTCGAAATCGCTCGCTCGATCACTAAACATAACACTTGATCTCTACCGTTACCAACAGTTACGAATTCCGAAAATATCTGTTAGTCGATAAGCCAATAAAGCTCTATTTTCTACAGCCTGCTTATTTCTGCGAAGAGCTTATTGAATCTTTTGAAAGGAGCTCCTATCGCAACTCTTTGAAAGTGGACTCTTTTGTGTTTCATATAGTATCCTTGGTTGAAGAACGTCGTATCTGTAAATTTAGTATGAGAGATACGACTGTCTTCTACGGTAGGATAAAATTTGTAGCTTCGGATTTAAGATTTGAATCTGTAAATGAATAGACAAGATTAATAATTATTATGATTTAGTTAGACGGTCTGGAACCTTTTTCTCTAAACCATTTTGCTGAAGGAACCAATAAACAGAGAAATAATTTTACTGTTCAGTGCCTCTCAGCCTTTATAAGGACCACCTGATATGTACCCTATTTATAAGTATATAAAATCTTTTCAGGTATTCGAGTTATCTGCCGTTCAGACGGAGTTTTAACGGATCCATTAAAACAATTAGAAGTTATTGTTTTTTTTTTTGTTTTGGCTTCTAAAATATAGCCTAAACAAGTACCTGGAAAGGTAAAATTGCTGAAGCCCCTAAATAGGATTATACAGTAGAGATTGTAACGACCCACCGAGCCGGCCCATTGCTGCATCGAGCGCCAGCCTCACAACTCGAGCCGGCCCTGGCAAGTTATCCCCACTGCGCGCCGCGCGCAGCGAGTCGCCGCCAGAGGATAAAAGGCGGCCCCGGACCGAGATCGTCAGCACTCATCGGGGAGCTCACTAGCCGGACAGCAGAGTGTGGCGGTGCGGGGTAGACCGCGACGTCCTCTGACTGATAGCGAAACGAGCTCTAAGGCGAGTTGCTCAACAGGTCACGTATGTGTGGCGGTGCGGGGTCCCCGCGAAGTCCGTACGGTACCTTCGGCTGAGGAGACGTATAGCGCGGTGCGGGGGGAGGGCCGCGTCGTGCTTACGTACCTGACCTCGTATGTGTGGCGGTGCGGGGGGGTCCGCGCAGTCCGTACGAGGTTACCCTCAGACCCATAGGGACCCGGCTGGTCTTGGAGGACCGACCGGGAAGGAGGGAGTAGAACGGATATCGAACGGGCCTCATAAAGGCCCGTCATAGCCCGATACTCCGTCCGCTATTGAGCCGGTGTAGACGTGTCTAGGTGATATCCACAATTAAATATTTTAATATAAACTACCTTTTCGTACCAAAACTAAGTGAATTCATATCAGTGCTACCAGGAGTGCAGTGTTCAGTCGGAGCTTCTATGACAAATGTAAAAAGAGACGACCAGCCGAGTGAGTGTGTCAAACATACTTGGAGTACCTCCATACCACGCTACCTAACTCGAACAATACATCGTGATTGGCTATCGCTGTCACGCACACACCTGCATGCAACAAGTCTATATTCTTATCGTCGTACACCTGAGCGCGTGAGTGCCGCCACTGCATTCTTCCGTCGGCTAATATAGGCCTACTGCGCTTATACTCAAACAACTTAGTCTTCGAAACACTAATAAATATGATGGAAAGATCACCAACTAGGCCCATTTATAGTTCTGATCCAAATTTATCAATTACCCCAGCTAATAATCGCAACAAACTCAAAAAAGATCCAAAAATACTGTTCCGTCAAAACAAAAAACGCCGCTGTGGCTGCGATTCTGGAGCTCCTTGTGATTGCAGCCCAGACTCAGGAGGCGCTCTTGAGTCATTCAAAAAAGAAATGATGCAACTCCTGACTTCATGGAAAACGGATCAGGACAACAAACTGTCTCAAATACAAACTTCTATCCTCGATTTAAAACATCAGGTGACAGATATCCAGAAATCGAATGCTGAAATAGAAAAGTCAATTGATTTTTTGTCGTCCAAATATGATGATGTCAACCAAAAAGTTACCTCGCTTGAAGAAACATCCTGCAAACACGAACAACGTATTAACAAAATGGAAGAGGCCACAGAAGAAATATGCCGTATCTCCTGCCTAAAAAATATAGAAATACGTAATATTGCCCTGAAAAAAGAGACTGCAACACAGGATGATCTTTTAACCATCACCATGAAGATCTTCAATGCACTTCGAATCGATATTTCGCCCCCTGAGATTGTAGATATACGCCTCCTGCGCTCTAAGACTGATAATAGGACTATCTTGTTGTCCTTGAACACTGTCATCCTGAGAAACAAAATACTCAAAGCTGCGAAGGACTATAACCTTCAGAACCCGAACAGCAAACTCAACACTTCCATGCTGGACCCACTTGGTCCTGAGCGTCCAATTTACATTGCTGAAAATCTCACTCCGCATGCTCGCAAGTTACACTACTTGGCTCGCGAATACAAGAAGAAAGAGAATTATAAGCATTGTTGGATCGCCAACGGAAGAATCCGGCTGCGCAAAGAAGACAACAGCAAGATGCTCACGATCACAAATGCTACTCAACTAAATAATCCCGTTATGATCTCTGAACTTGAATCTCAAGACTGACTACCATGTTATATATTTTGTTACTTAATAGTTGTAATTACTTGTAACCTACTATCACTAACTAAAACCCGACTCAACATTGTTATTGTAAAAAGTGGAATCCCAATTTATATGTATTCTAATTATTCATTACTCATTGTATCGTACATTCACTCAATTAATAAAAATAACTACCAAAATTCAAACCTATTCTCATGCATGAAATACGTTTCAGTTATGAAATTATACTTACAGAAATCAAATACACCAAATAACTCACAAACCACACAAAACACATCATTCTACACAAACTATTCACTTTTATATACAAAAAAACAAAAACAACACATTAAATCGTCCTTTTGTGCAACAACAACTTCATATCTAAATAAATACATAACCGCATTAAACACTTACAACCCTCTTACCAAACTAATAAAATACATTTATAAATTTATACACTATACTCAACCCTGTAACTGTAATCTACATCCACACAACTGGATACCCTCACTCACCAACAAACACGAACGAAATCAACACATCGTAACCACAAGAAAACCCCACTTGCCACTTGCTGACATTCCCAACTCAAATAATCAAGTCACTTACATAAAAACCTTGGTCATAACAACTGATTTATATCCTACCACTCACCCCATACCTACCCAATTTTACCATAAAACCCCAAACCCCATACCACACCCTCTCCAAAGCACCCCGTTATTTATGCTTAAAATTCACGTTTACTAACGACTTACTAAACAAATTAGATAGTGTCTCGGTATCTACCTCTGCGACATGTGACCCAGAAGAATGTTTAGCATTAACCTCTGACACCCCTATGTCACTAAAAATTCTACACCAAAACATTCGTAGCATTTCAGCTAACATATCGGGCCTTAATATTCTGCTAAACAAGATGAAGACTGAATGCGATATAATTATCCTTACCGAATGCTGGCTTCAACGTAACCCTAACATACCCCAATTAGATGGTTATAATCTCCACTGGACCACAAACCCCACAAATCAAAACGATGGAGTCGTGATTTATGTAAAAAACAACATTTCTAACATTATCATAGAGGAACCCAGACTTGTCGAGGCCAGTGGCCTACTAATAAAAATCGGTCAAGATATACTGATCATAGCTATCTATCGACCCCACCAATTTCACAACGCAACAAATTTCTTGCAATCACTTAACTTGGTTCTCAGCAATTTTAGTCCTTTTAAAAATATTATTATCAGTGGCGATATTAATATTAATATTACTCCCGATAACAAGGATCCCCACTCAAATGAATATTTAAATCTAGTAGCTCACCATGGAATGCTGCCCGCTCACACTATCCCCACCCATAAATTTACTTGTCTAGACCACGTAATTCTAAAATCGACTCTCCCTGCCCTCACTCTGGTTATTCACTCTTCAGTCACCGATCATAATGCAGTCCTTCTAACACTCTCTACTAAAAAAAAGCTTATTCCCCCCAAAACTATTAAAAAGATAGATAAATTAGGCCTTTCTAATACACTTAATAACATGGACTTCTCATCTATCTACGACATGTCTAATCCGAACTCCGCCACCAACTACCTAATTAGCTCTCTCCAAAAAGCCATCCTCCTCAATTCAAAGTCTGTCACAATTCCTCGACGCCGTAGAACCTTTAAGCCCTGGATCACACCCGGGTTGCTGAGATGCATACGAAACCGAGATGCTATGCATAAAAAAATTAAAAAAAATCCTAACAATGAAACATTAAAAATAACTTACAAGCGATATAGAAACTACTGCAACTCCCTGCTGAAAAAAGTAAAAAGATCTTATGAAACTAGCGAACTGGAGCAAGCAGGATCTAATAGTAAGCGCTTGTGGGAAGTTATCAAGGATGTGACATACATCAATAAAACAACCAACCCGGCGTGTGAACTCCTCACCTCAAACCCATCACCCCTAAATGCAATAAATGAAGTAAATCAATTCTTTTCCAATATTGGTAGAAATTTAGCGGAACTTATTCAAAACAATGCATCTAACACAACTACACAGTACACTGTCACACCAAACATTTCACAACGCGACTCACTTGTAATACTCTCAACTGATGAATCTGAAATTGTCCGTACAATTAACTCTCTGAGAGCTGACTGCGCTATTGGCTGGGACAACATTTCTACCAGTCTCCTCAAAACCCATAAAAACGTATTGGCCCCACTCCTAACCCACATATTCAACCTGTGCCTTTCTTCCGGTATATTCCCTTCTGCCTTTAAAAAAGGTCTCATCCATCCTATCTTCAAGGCCGGGGATCGAAGCCGTGCCACAAACTATCGCCCCATATGTGTCCTACCGGCTATGTCAAAGGTATTGGAGCGAATCATGAACACGAGGCTTATGAACTTCCTCGAAACTAAAAAACTAATATCCCCTAATCAATATGGCTTTCGAGCAGGAAGGTCCACAGCCGATGCTGTCCACGAGCTGACCAGCCATTTAGCCACCAATATCGACAAAGGGAATAAGTGTCTGGCTATCTTCCTTGACCTAGCCAAGGCATTTGACACGGTCTCGATCCCCATCCTACTTCATAAACTGGAAGTTCTAGGCATCAGGGACACTCAACTTTCTCTCTTCACAGATTATCTCACTAACAGATCCCAAAGTGTATCCATTGATAACCTCACTAGTGCCTTTCTTCCGATTGACTATGGCGTTCCTCAAGGCAGTATCCTAGGACCTAGCCTATTTCTGGTCTATATTAACGACCTCTGTAGCCTTAAACTCTCAAATTGTAAAATCATCTCCTTCGCTGATGACACGGCGCTTCTTTTCTCTGCCAGAAATTGGAATGACACCTATCTCTTCGGTCAATTGGGATTTGACATTGTCTCACGATGGCTTGACAGTCATCTTCTCACTCTTAATGTCAGTAAAACTAAATTCATACCCTTCTCCATTCGCAACCCTCCCTTCTCGCACCCAGCCACCTACTCTATCTTCGCGCACTCCTCACATGACCCAGCTCTCTTCGCTTGTGACTGCCCCAATCTCGAACAAACCAATACTATAAAATACCTTGGCATCATTATTGATTCCAACTTAACCTTTCAGCCCCATATAAACCTTCTTTCTGCTAGAGTCCGCAAACTTATCTTTGTGTTCAAACATCTTCGCCACGTAGCCAATCCCTGCATTATGAAAATGGTTTATTTTACTCTTTGTCAGTCATTGTTGATTTATTGCATCACGTCCTGGGGTGGTGCCTCCAAAACTCATCTGCTTCAAGCCGAACGTGCCCAGAGAGCGATCTTAAAGGTCTCCACGTTCAAGCCTTTCCTATTTCCTACCTCTGAACTCTATTCGTATTGCCAAGTCCTTTCAGTTCGACAACTATTTATCTTATACACCACCCTCAAACAGCACTCCCTCACAGTCTTCGACCCCTTCACTCGTACTAAACGCAACCATCTTGTTATCCCGTCAATTATTTGTAAGACCAGTTTCAGTCATAAATTCTTTGCTTTTTTAGGGCCGTTTCTATACAATAGACTGCATTCTTCTCTTAATCTCCACTCTCTCAATAAAAACCTCTTCAAACAGCTAGTAACTAAATACCTCCTATCCCTAAACTACGACAGAACAGAAAATCTACTGCTCCCACTATCGTGAAACACACCCTGCAAGTCTACCCAACTTAAGGACACAATATACCTACCCACCCTTTCACACACTAAAAAGCACCGATTTATCAACATCTCCTGCAAAACACATAAATACATATATACATATACGTACATACATACATACATATATACATATATCTACATACATACATACATACATACACACACCCCCCCCCCCCCCCCCCTACACACACACACTCGTTAATGCTGCTCCTTATAACATCATTTTTACTTAAAAGTAATACTGTCTATCTAACATTTCTCCTTCCTCAACTCACTCGACATTGCCTATCCGCTCGCCTTCTCGTCTGATATCACTTTTATAGCTGGTGTTTATAGTACAGGTTTATCCCATTTTAAACACCAGCTGCCACGTGTAAAGGAAACGATGCATATTTTTTTGTTACTTTATTTAATACCACATTGTAGACATAAGACCCATGTACCTAGAAAATAAGGAAAATATGTCTGTTGAACCTAAATAAATATTATTATTATTATTATTATTATAGTCGAGTAGAATAAATCACCTTATGTATAGTGTAGCAACTAAGTTAAATTAAATAAAGGCACGACGGTGCCATCTCAACTATTACAATGATGTTTCCTTTGTCTAAGCCCCAGTAGGTTATAAATCCCAAACAGCCCTCAGTACTCAGACGTACAAGGGAATATAAATTTAGTGCAACGAGAAGCACCCCCGCTAGCCCGGTCTAGGGGTGCTCCGTTACATTTGGCGCCCAACGATAAAAAACCCACCATTTTTAAAGGAAACATCCCGCGATTAATGTTTTTGTAATTACCCTCCCCAACGAAAGTAAAATCAAAGACAAAAACAGACAAAACACCGGTAGGTATCAACACATGTTCACCTCCTGGATATACGGAAAGAAAAAACACGAATTAATAGAAGAATTTCAAAGAAGAAATTTACCATACGAAGATCTAACAGTAGACGAACTCAGAAGGAATCTCGTCCATGCAGTTAGAAATACCAAAGAAGAAGAAAGACAAGGAAGTCGTAAAGAAAATAAAAGGAAAATGAAGAAATAAGGGTCCGGAGAAGGACTTACCATAAGAGAAATAAGAAAACAAAGAAAAATTAGCGAACGGAATATTTAACAGTAGACAAATTCAAGAGGGATTTAGTCCATACAGTTAGAAAAACAAAAGCAGAAAGAGACAAGAAGTCGTAGAAAAGAAAGATAAAGAAATAAGAGTCCAGAGAAGGACTAACCATAAGAGAAATAAGAAAATTGAGAAAAATTAGCAAACGGGAAGATCTAACAGTAGACCAATTCAAGAGGAATCTAGTCCACATAGTTAGAAAACCCTAAGTAGAAAGAAAGACAAAAAGTCGTAAGAAAAGGAGATAAATATACAAGGGTCCAGAGAAGGACTAATCATAAAAAGAACAAGAGAATGAGAATAATTGTTGTCGCCGGAGGGCGAAAAATGCAACAAAAGCTGAAAAAAACACGGGTTACGAGGGAAAAATACGAAAATAAACGCGGAACTAATCAAACAAAAGTGCTACTCAGGATCAAAAAGTGACAAGAAAAATTAACGAACACGTGGAGAAAAGGCGAAATAAGATATAGAAATATAAGACAGCCCATATAGCTCAACGATACGTAAGAAAAGTCAAGAAGACAAGGACTGGTATAACAGAAAGTTGAAAGAAGTCAAATAGACACCGGAAAATTATAATAGATACAAAATGAAGGTAGAAATACGAGAATAATAAAAGTAAGAAGCAAGCAGAACAGAAACTAGAACCAGAAATGAAAAAATATATATGAGGGTATACAATTTTTTTGGAATCTATGTTAAACAAAAAAATACAAAGCGCCGTGTGTAGGACGCTTGAGAGTGTGAAAGACATAAATGAGAAGAGCAACGAGATATTACAGGCCAGGAAAAGCCAAGGACATTCCAGAATACGTGTAATATGTGAGTACTCTTGAAATTTGTAAACGAGCAGAAGAAAGAGAATACGAGGTATAAGATGTATAAGAAGAAAAACAGAGGTGTATAATGTTAAGAGCATAAACCACCACGAGAGAAATCTGCAAAGTTTGGGTGTGTTAAAAATGATGGGGAAACGTGACAAATCGTCATTACCGATTGAATCGGGACGTTATCACGGTCTCCGACAGGATAGAACGGGAAAATTCTATCGTTTTAACAACAAACTAAGAAAGTGGGCCAAAAGGAGGCCACATAAAACAGCGACATTAAATATGATAAGAGAACATAATAAAAGAATGAATTTAAAAGCGTCATGAGAGAAATATTTGAAGTGTATGTCAAAAACACAGGAGAAACGTGACAATCGTCATTTACCGATTGAATCGGGACTTTACCACGGTCTCCTGAAGGATAGAATGGGAAAATTCTATCGGTTTAACAACATACTAAAAAAGTGGGCCAAAAGGAGGCCACTTAAAAATGGCAACATCAAATATGATGAGAGAAAATATAAGAGAAAGAATTTGAAGACGGTATGGCCGCCCAGCAACATTATGAAAATAGAAGAAAAGTCGCCAGTCATATTTCTTTTACAAGATACGACGGGCAAAAAGAGAATAGCTACAGCACATATAAAAGATATAAAGAATTTCAACATATAATCTTTTTTTAATAATATTCTAACAAATTTAACCCTGTGTATTAATGTAGATTGTATCTAATGCCACTGTGATTTTTACAGACGTAAAAATCTCCAAAAGAAGAGGGGGAGTGTAACGACCCACCGAGCCGGCCCATTGCTGCATCGAGCGCCAGCCTCACAACTCGAGCCGGCCCTGGCAAGTTATCCCCACTGCGCGCCGCGCGCAGCGAGTCGCCGCCAGAGGATAAAAGGCGGCCCCGGACCGAGATCGTCAGCACTCATCGGGGAGCTCACTAGCCGGACAGCAGAGTGTGGCGGTGCGGGGTAGACCGCGACGTCCTCTGACTGATAGCGAAACGAGCTCTAAGGCGAGTTGCTCAACAGGTCACGTATGTGTGGCGGTGCGGGGTCCCCGCGAAGTCCGTACGGTACCTTCGGCTGAGGAGACGTATAGCGCGGTGCGGGGGGAGGGCCGCGTCGTGCTTACGTACCTGACCTCGTATGTGTGGCGGTGCGGGGGGGTCCGCGCAGTCCGTACGAGGTTACCCTCAGACCCATAGGGACCCGGCTGGTCTTGGAGGACCGACCGGGAAGGAGGGAGTAGAACGGATATCGAACGGGCCTCATAAAGGCCCGTCATAGTCGAGTAGAATAAATCACCTTATGTATAGTGTAGCAACTAAGTTAAATTAAATAAAGGCACGACGGTGCCATCTCAACTATTACAATGATGTTTCCTTTGTCTAAGCCCCAGTAGGTTATAAATCCCAAACAGCCCTCAGTACTCAGACGTACAAGGGAATATAAATTTAGTGCAACGAGAAGCACCCCCGCTAGCCCGGTCTAGGGGTGCTCCGTTACAAGATTAAAAAAAAATACAAAGAAAATCATATTCTCTATCTAAACTTCCGGTTTTGATGAAACAAATTGACATATGTCATTATTATTTTTTTTAATTTACGGGACCTATTCTTGAAGTAAATACGAAATTGGAGGTGATAGACTCCGGAGAGAAATATTATTTCAACAAGCTGCCAGAAAACTTTTCAGAATTATAATAAAACGACCTTAATGAAATTAATTTATAAATTATTGAAAACAATTTCGTGTAATTGTTTTAACCCAGTTACAATCTAGCTGGATGTCTATTAATTAATAAATAATTCTAATTACACTTTAAAATATAAAAATGTGGTAAAATTGTGGTCAACCAAGTAGAGTTTTGTCCTGGTTGCATTATGTTAGCTAAAGAAATAATTATTGTGATCGTTTGAAACAATCGTGATCAAGTTAACAAGTACCCCTTGCACTTGCAAGAGTTAGTGCAAGGGAACAAGATCTTTGGAGAGTGGAACTCTTACTGCTATCTGTGTTATGCGATCCTGGTTGGCGGCGAGAGGTGGATGGGATGGTCTCCGGGATGAGAGTATGTAATCCTATCCTACTACTATAAATGCGAAAGTTTGGATATTTGGATGTTTATTACTCAATCATGCTTCAACCACTGGATGGATCGTGACGAAACTTGGCACACATATAGGTTAGGTCCTGGAATAGGACATAGGATAGTTTTTATTTCGAAAAAAACATCCCATTCCTACGGCAAATACATAATAATTTGTGATGTTAAGCTGTCCACGCGGGCAACAGCTAGTATAATATATTTACAAGATAAATATCGTTTGGCAATATTACACTGAAAATTTATCACAACTTAAAAATGTTATTGTGGTTTGTGCATAATAAAAAAGGTTCAGGTGGCTGGAATCACTTTCGAGAAATTGCTAATACTCTATAGAATGTGTGGTTTCCGGTAGAGTAGAATAGGACCACTCCAACTCTTCCCGTGGATGTTATACAAGGCGAATAAGGGAATACATTATAATCCATCAATCAGGCCTCCCCAACCCGTCTGGCCAGCGCGGGGAGTGTAGGCCAAAGCCTCCGCCTGTCTCCGACTGATGAGAGAGGTTTGTGCTCCTGCAGTGGAGACAAAAACAACTGATGACGATGACAGAATACTCTATAGAACCTCCATTTTTATTATTAGCCCCAGTTCCGGGCCGGGCCTCATTCTGTATAACTAATTATGTAGACGTATGGTCGGAGCCTTATCAAAGTCTCAGGCGAGTAGTTCGGTGTTCACGAGGCGTGCTGTATGCACACCGCCCCCGGCGATGCTTGCGTTGCTCGCTGTTACGTTTAACTACCTTGTTGTTTGTGAGGGAATTGTAAAGGCGGTGTTGCATATGGAGCGTATAAATAAACTCACCCCGACACTCCGTACAAGCGAGCAGATTTAATTACCTACTACTATAGGCGCACGGGCCTGTCCGTACACGTCTGTGTGTGTGCGTAAATTATTGTAGAGCTACTGCATCCAGCGCGCGAATATAGTCGATTGAGAGAGGGACAACGTTATATATCGACAACATAAGTGCTTCTCTTTCTAAATTATAGCTGGCGTAGTAACTTTGGACAAACGGGCGCGAGAAGAACGGCAGCAGCCCAGAGTGCGTACTGCCAGTCGTACTTTAATTTGCGGGCGACGTTAAACTGATGGGGGGAGATAAGAGTCGTTTCGTTACGTGGTAATATTTAGTACTAGCTGTTGCCCGCGACTTCGTCCGCGTGGACAACTTGACATCACAAATTATTATGTATAGCTGTGCCCGCGGCTCCGCTCGCGTGGACTACAGAATCTGCTCGCCTTCCCACTTCCGCACCCGCAACAATTTATGGCTAATTTTTTACACCTTGGGTTACATTATTGAAGTTTTAGTAGGGATCCCTAATTTTTTATAGTATTAAATATAGCCTATGTTATTCAGGGATAATTTAGCATTCTAATGGTGAAAGAATTTTTGAAATCGTTCCAGTAGTTTTTGAGTTGATTCTTTACAAACATACAAATCTTTCCTCTTTATAAAATTAGTGTATTTTGGGATAAAAACTATCGTATGTCCTATTCCAGGACCTAACCTATATGTGTGCCAAGTTTCATCCCGATCCGTCCAGTGGTTTAAGCGTGATTGAGTAACAAACATCCAAACTTTCGCATTTATAATATTAGTGGGATGGATGGTAGAGATACTGTACTTTTCACCAGGCTCAAGATACTTACCGTACCTTGTCTGTACATCCTGGTGTTGCTCACTAATATGGCAAAGCATCCGGGAAGATACGAACACCCAGATGAGGCTAGTGTAAGACAGCACACAAGGAGGAAAGATTTACTGAACTCTATTAATCCGAGGTTAAGAGTTGTGCAGCACAGTGCTCGTGGTCAAACAGTAACATTATTTAATAAACTGCCAAATGAATTTCAAATTATTAATAACGTAAATGTTTTTAAACGCCGCTTGAAAGAGTTCCTACTTGACAAATGTTATTATAGTATCGAAGAATTTTTAGGACATTAAGTAATTATTTTTTCTCAGTTGACATTGTTTAATAGTATATATCTAATTTGTTTGTATTATTGTTGCATGTTATTTTGAATCTTATGTTTGTGATGTTTCCGACACAATGTATTTTGTTAAGGAATAAATTGAAATTTTAAAGTTTTTGTAGCTTGGTGTGTTCTCAACCCAGCGTAGTATGACGTAAATAACAGTTATGTTATGTATTTGAGCTAACTTCGAACATCCTGCCGTACACAGTGCGACTTTCGACTTTCAAAGCCAGAGTCAGATTCAAAATCTTTATTGCATGAGTACACTTGGTACACCGCCTCGTTAGCCTAGTGGCTTGGTTATTGGACTCAAGAGCCAGAGGGTTTCAATTACCACAGGCGACAGATAACTTTGGATAATTTATACATCACAGTCTAGATGTTATATTTTTGAATTGTCCTATCCTTGTTTAATTCCCATATCACTGGAAAAAATCTTAGTTTGGGATTATATAGGTACATTAATTTGTATTAATTTGCCGTAGAGTAGCACAGGACCACTCCAACTCTTCCCGTGGATGTCGTACAAGGCGACTAAGGGAATACATTATTAAACATCAATCAGGCCTCCCCAACCCGTCTGGCCAGCGCGGGGAGTGTAGGCCGAATCCTCCGTCTGTCTCCAGCAGATGAGAGAGGGTTGTACTCCTGCAGTGGAGACAAAAATAACCTAATGATGATGATGATGATTAATTTGTATTATTACATTTATATTCTGTTGGCTAGTAGTAGCTAACAGAATAGCCTAGGTGTTAGCGCTGAAAAGCTGAAACGTCGTAACCAATTTCCAGCAACATATTTTTAAAATGAAGTAAAATTATATACCATGCACTTTTTGCCCCCTCGCTCTTAGTGCCTTGTCTCACACCCTGTAAGGTTGGCTGGAAGAGATCTCTTTTAGAGATAAGCTCGCCTTTGTACACAAAATTTGCAACTGTATTTACTTTTAAAATTTGTGCAATAAAGAATATATATAAAATTAAAAAAAAATGCTCATCTCAATATCTTCTAAATTTACACTCTTCCAAAATGTACACCATGATTTCTCTTACGAAATGACTTTAACACTTCCGGCGTTCTCTGTTCCAAAACCAATTTTCCGAGAGAACTTTCTCTCCTTTCGCTAAAGCGCTTTTTGCTACCAACTGTAGCGCAGACTTCAAAGAATCTGTCTACACTTGAGGACAATTTAATGACCTAAAGTATCAACTTTTATAAATACAAAGAATAATAATTTATATGCACATACTTATTCAACATTTGACCGCACTAATTAGTTTCGTCTTTAACCTCTCAATACTATTTGACAAGGATAGAAAAAAAGTACTGATAATTTTTGAGTTTATACCTTCAGAATCGGGCCCAGTGTCTAGATAGGTAATTTGGTACTGTATACAACATAAGTATTTATTTATAAATTATTATATAATTGTCCATATTTATTCTGCACGCCCCTGTATTCTCACTTCTTTACGAATGCTGAAGCTTTGATGTCTGTCTTTTGTGTTTTGCGGGTGTGTAAATGTTCTCGGTGTTTTGTACAGCTCTCGAAAATGCCATAAATTTTCACAGCAAAAGCATTTGCGTTAATGAGTCTTCCTGGAACTTCGTACAATTTTCTTAGAAAGTTATAAAGAAATGTTTTAGTTTTAGTATAAATACTCACCTCTCAAGAAGATGGCTGGAAGAAGATATATATATAGCACGCAAGATATTAGATCGGTCCCAGACAATATGGTGTCGGTCCATCTGGCGGCGGGGCATCCGGGGCGGACTTCGGATCGGCACTCTGCGCGTGCCGATCCGAGGTTTCCACTCCAGAACTCGTCTGCCCCAACGACCGTCGGTTCTGCGACAGACTGCTCCCACTGTCCCATCAGCTTGCTTATCCTTTCGGCTATGTCGGTCACCTTCATTCTTCGTCGGATCTCTTCATTACGAATGATATCCTTCAAAGAAACCCCGATGTACCTAAAATAACATTTTATTTTATAGTCCAACACCCAAGGCGGTAAGGTCATATGTATTCTTAACAATAACAATGTACTTACATTCCAAGCAAAATCAATATAACGTCTCAGGTCAGTTCCTTCATTAGGGTGCGAGCAAATAAGCACAAGTCGCAATCAGTAAAGTATACAGCAATTTTATATCGTTTGACCTCTGAGGTAGCGGGGACCGAGCATTTGGAGGGCGGCCAAGGTAACTTGGAAGTGGTTGGTGTAAGTCATAGACTGACGGCTCTGGGGCGAGAATACTGCCACGGTATCCCCTGCCTAAGGGTCTTTGGAAATGCGGATGATCATCTGATGTATCCCCAGGGAGGGTGGTCCCGTGCTGGAACCGTGAGGATGCAGGGGAGACGAGGCGGGCCGAGTAAGAGAGGGCCACCAGAAACAATCTTTATTGATCCCGCAGTCCCTCGATATGCATCGGAGATGGTCACCATTAGGGTTTTAATTGGTGGGGTTTTAATACGCATTTACCTACAAAAAAAAGTCTCATATACAAAACATTATTTATTTCCTATCCTCATGCTATAGTCGTGTTAAAGCATAACTTATTCCAAATAGAAATAGAATACTCATTTATTAATTGCAACAAAACAGATACAATGTAATACTTGGTACAAGTGGAAACAATTTAAAATTAGTACTAAAATTCGAAAGCTTGTCGGACGATATTTGATTGTAATTGTTGATTTTTTTATTTGACTGATAAACTATTTATGTTTAAACACGAAACAAAAACTCATAGCAAAATGATACATATTAGAACACAGTTAGGTACAAACTTAAATATATAACACTAAGTGACCGCATAAAACTTTATATGACCAGGATCTTGCTAATTATCTCTTTCTTAATAATTTCTTTGTATAAGGCAGAGCATTTTTCATTTACGCAAGGAGGGACAAATCTATGAACGTTCGTTCATAGTCAAGGCAGATTACCACAGTTGGAAAATACTTAACGCTTACAACGAGTGTGTCTGTGCCATAACTTACACTGAAAATTCTATAGAAATATAGCAAATAACTACAAACCCGCGTGTCGTTTATAACTTGTACTACACCGGTACGTTGATTGCATTGGCGTCGACTACGTGCCTCCCAATTTGAACTAACGTATTGTCTTAAAATATGTTTCAAATTTAAAGTTTAATTTTGTTTAAATTTTAAAGTAACTATAGGTATCATATGTTATAATAAGATGTGGGGACATCTCACACGCGGCCATCTGACCCCTAACTAGGCAGAGCCTATTTTATTTGCTATATCTATATGTTAGGCGGGATGGCCCACCCTGCACGTGCCGATCCATGGTCTCCACTCCAGAACTCGTCTGCCCCAACGGGGGTCGGTTCTATGACAGACGTGGCCCGCCCTCTGCCTCTTAAGCTTGCTAATCCTTTCGTCTATGTTGATCAGCTTCATTCTTCATCGGATCTCCTTATTAAGAATGATATCCTTCAAAGATTAGCCCTCTCCATAGCTCGCTGAGCGACTTGAAACTTGTGGATCAGGCCCACCGTCAGTGTCCACGTTTCTTCTTTGTCTCTGAACATTGTAAAATAGACGACGTGAACACTTGACGCAGTTTTCCAAATCCTGCCCAGCCCAACTGGGTTCTTCGGTCAACTTCCCTATCGACATTGTTCCTACCCAACTGTATCGTCTGACCTAGATAGACGTACTCCTGAACAACTTCGATATTGACATTGTCGACGATCATAGACGTGTGAATTGGACATTACTTTCATCTTGTCCACGTTTATCCTAAGACCAGGATCTGGAGGAGCAGTTGAGGCTGCTCCACATTACTATTACATATTTTAAAATCAAGTTCATATACAAACTGTATGTTATATTCTGGCTTGTGACACACGGGACATTCTATTTTGGGAGCCAGGGCTAGATCTGATTCAATGTATTGTTTCTGTCCAATAAAGTTTTTTTATTTGTATTGACAAACATACAAACACTAGCACTAGAAGCATTACTTAGAACAAGCCAAACAAGTTTGTCTATAAATCACCATCGCAGCAGGCAGCGTTCGGGGGAAAAACTCAAACTTCGTCCGGACTCGTACTGGTGTTGCCATACCATATCTAAAAAGTCGTACACAATGTGCGGTTTCTGTCAATGAAATTTTATTTTTAGTCTTTCATTACCTCGGTTTTTTTTTTCTTAATTTTCCCACCATTGCAGGCCAGTGGTTCTCGAGTTATCTGCCGGACGGGCAGATAGACAGATGAATAAAAACCCTTTGCCTACACTGGTGCACGTTTCTGGTGACCTCAGAGCCCTACTTTGCCCAGAGGTTGTCTTGCCATTCAACGCGGCAATGGCGCCAGCCTTGACCATATAATATTCGCCTTAGAAAATATACTAGTAATTAATCAATTATTTCGGTTTTTAATTTTTTTTTTATTGATCAAATAGACAATAGAGATAATTCTAGTCTAGAGAAAATTTCTAGTCTTCTAACTAAACCAAAAATTGAGGCTTATCTGTAGAAGACGAAATAAATCTTCTACCAATCTTTATTTATAAATCTCTGTATAATACTGTACATAGCAGAATAATAAATAATTTATTTTTATCATATCATAATTAAAATAACATAAATTCTTTTAGGTATTTGTCTACATTACAATATGCCATGCTTAGTAGACAATTAGAATTGATTTGTCAGAGATTTTGTGTTATTTATTATACTTACTTAAATTGCGGAATAAGACAGGCTTGGCGGGTAGATATTGGCCATATCATCGCAGACTATCATCGTCTTTATGAACAGGTATTTGGTTAATTATACCTCTGGTATTTATTTAGTCGGCTTGCTTAGTCTCTATGTGTATGTATCTATGTCTCTATGTGTTGCTTAGTATCTATGTATTATGTCACTCACGCTTCACAAGGAGTGTTGACCAACAACTGTTTTGTGTGCCTAGAGTCTGCAACTACTATGGTGAAAGAACAAGGCAGTATTTGGTACCCAAAATTGTTAACACTATCCCACTACGCATCAGAAGCAATGTAATCAACTAAAACACTTTCAGAATTAAATATAAGAAATATCTAGTAACTCATTAACGTATACACAATCTTTTTGTGCTAATAACAAAATTAAAAACTTTGTAACTTTGCTTTGCTATTCACCATTGCGTAGTGATATTTAGTATTCTCTGCCATAGATGTGTATAAAGTAAGAGAGCTATTTCTGCCAACAAACTGTATTATACAGTTTGGCGGAGTTATTGTATGTATATTTTTTAAGAGATGAATAAATGATTTTATTATTATTATTATAAGCTCTGTTATTTTGAAACTTCATAACACCATATTTAATTTTATTATGTGGCAACACAACTTTTTCCTATCATCTAAAAATAGAGCAAGAACTGCGCCGGGGGCTATTGACGCGATAGTTATGTGTTTTTTGCGACTAACAGGGGTCGATGTAACGTCTTCATGGTTCAGTTAACTATAATAACAATAGTGTTGGTGAAATTTTGCAAAAACAGATATCTGTGAGCCAGAGGGGGAGTGACTCGGTATTAATTGGTTTATTGTACAAGACTGATATGAAGAAAGGGGTCATAAACTACGTGGTTTCATTTTGATCCCCTCAACTCTACACGTAGACCACTGTGGTTTTACCCAGCCCCGGTTCCTTTTGATTCTGCTAGAATAGACAGATTTATCTAGCTGTTTTAGTGAAAAACCGCATGGAAATAAATATTACATAATATACATACACTTGTATAATCCCAAATTAAGATTTTTCAACGATCTCTATGTACTACTAGATGGAGTGTTCCAAACAATCGCTCTGTTCCACGCAAGGAGATGCAACTTTTAAGATGTAAAAGTGAAATAAATGAATCTAATCTAATCTATACATTCCAAAAATAAACGTAAGTTTACTGTAGCAGTACAAACCTACCAAGACGCCGTGATCGTGCATATTTTGCCGCTGGCTGTCTATCGAGTATGTTCGCAGCTGTTTGCGATTGATGCCAAGCGGTTATGTAATATATGTAGGCTTTACCAACGACGTGTAGAGATGTATACGTCGTTGGTAAAGCCTTTCTTACGTGATGATCACTTATAAGTGGAGATTGGAATCAGGTAGTGTCAATTATGTACTTATGAATAATCAGATTATTTTCACATATATTCTTTATTGCACATCTTAAAACTAAATACAATAATAAATGGTCTGTACAAAGGTGAGTTTATCTCTAAAAGAGATCTCTTCCAGCCAACCTTACAGGGTGTGAGACAAGGCACTAAGAGCGAGGGGGTAAAATAAGTGCATAATAGACTACATAATAACTAAATACCTGAACTATATATATATAATAAAATATAATAACTATAATAAACATACTTACAAAAATACATACATACCATATTATACTGAGTAAGACAGCTAGGTCTCTTTTAGTTTAGTTTTAAAGGACATACTATCTCGAATGACCGAAAAAAAAAAAAAAAAAAAAAAGTTTATTTTCAAGACATATTTCTAAAAAAAAAATATCTGTTTGTGATATGGGGAATAGTAGTTTATGGCGAGGAGGTGAAATGAGACGATGTGTACTCGTTCAAGTTTATATTCGAAGAGCCTCTTAATTACGTTGCAATTCATATATATTAATTACTTAAAACTACGTCACGCTAATGTTGCAACGGACAGTGACCTATATTTACGTCCAGGTCCAGGTCCAGCTCTAGGTCCAGTATCCAACTATAATTCTTAGCCTTAGCCTCTAGATACAAATAATGTGAAATAATACTTTTTCACACTTACTTGCAGTGCGGTTCCCGGCTTAGAATAGGACCGCCCCTAATCTTCTCGTGGGTGTCGTCAAGGCGACTAAGGGATTGCACCAGGGACCGGCAGTAACGTTCTCCCGTGTATATTAAGATCATTACGGCGTTCACCAATCCGCCTGCCAGGCGTGGTGATTATGGCAGATCACCCAATGGACAACCCACTTAAAGAGGCATTCTATTGGGGAGGCTATTTTCAGCAGTGGACGTATTTCGGCTGATGACGACCTCTAATTTTATTAGATATCAAAAGTTCATTTAATTAAATAATGATTTCCTAATATCGTAACTAATTAAGTATCTGAAAATATTCTCGTAAGTTCCAGGTGGCTTGCGATGACGAATCGTTCCAATTTTGGCAAGTTACAGCCGAATTGGGACCATCTTGAGGAAACAATAATATTTAGGCGCAAGGGATAAGCGAAAATAGTACGAGATAGAGAATAGTAGAGATTCAACATCGACCAAAATACTGGACGTATGTCATAATCATCATCAGGTTATTTTGTCTCCACTGCAGGAGCACAACCCTCTCTCATCTGTCGGAGACATACGGAGAATTTGGCCTACACTCCCCACGCTGGCCAGACGGATTGGGGAGGCCTGATTGATGTTTTATAATGTATTCCCTTAGTCGCCCTGTACGACATCCACGGGAACAGTTGGAGTGGTCCTATTCTACTCTACCGAAAACCACACGGCATGGACGTATGCATTTTTCAGATATATTTATTAGGTAAGGAATAATCGGGTGGTGACACTTTTCTGTTCCACCCTATCTATCACGGTTTTATATATTCATGAATATTTAGTATGCAATTTTTCTATATTATAAATAAATAAATAAATATCTCAGACATTCACACCAATTATCCAGTCCCAAACTAGGCAGAGCCTGTGGCATCGCTACTAGATAACGGATAAACATACTTAAATAAATATACAAACATCCAAGACTTGGGTACAAACATTCATATTCATCATACGAGCATTTGCCCCTAGCGGGATTCGAACCCGCAACCTCCGGCGTGGCAGTCCGAGAGCTACCCGTTCCGCCACGGAGGTCGTCACGTAACATATGTATACGTATATAGCGGTATAATAGCGGTATCCCATTCTAACCTACACTCCTTACCCATACACGCATTTCCTGTCTTTCTCGCCCCTGTCCAGTCCGCCAATCCAAGGTCTGCCGTGCCGATGGATGCGTGTCCAGGGGCAAGCCTGGTCGTAAGCGTGCCGACATCCCGGAGCTGGGCGAACTCCGGGCACTATTAGACTTACCGAGTCATGCGGGGCTCTGGCGAGGTGGACAATTATTTCTCTAGATAATCGTGATACCTCAACACAGAGGCGGATATATGTTCGCAACATATCACGTCACGGGGTATCACGCAGCGACCACGGACGGACGAAGGAAAGTCGCTTTACGACATTAGATTGCGCAAAATGGCGATACATCGTCTCTGTCTAGCTCTCTGGGACCAAGGCGTAAGCATTGTGTATGTATCCAGATTTAGACGGCAATACAGCAATAAATAAATTGCTTTTATAAGATTATATACCTACTAAACACTAATAATGTAACAATTTTTAAATGTAAGTGTTATTACTATAAATAAATAATTTATACATACAAACGCTGTCGCTAATAACTTTGACACCGACAGGAAGCCTCAGGTGAAATATCACTAATAAACTTCGGGAGTCAATAAAAGAAACGCGACGGAAAAGTAGAATTTGAGCTGTCTGTTCTAACGTATATGTAGTTGTAGGTGTTGAGAGACAAATACACAGACTGTCACATGTATTGACGAACTATAGTGTCTAAAGTCCCACACCCCCTCTCACACACACAGACAACCCGTCCACCCACACACAATCACTAGACTGTAAAATATATCTACACGAATAAACTCAAAAACTACTGCACCGATTTCAAAAATTCTTGCTACATTATCCCTATGTTAAGGCTATATTTATTACTATAAAAAATTAGGGATCCCTACTAAAACTTGAGTAAGGTAATTCAAGGTGTAAATTTTTTTGCCATAAAATGTCTTTTATCGCATGCGGTAGTGGGGGTTGGGGTTGGGGTGGGGGGTGGGAATGGGAGCGGGAGCGGAGCGGGAGCGAGAGCGGAAGGGGAGCGAATTCTGTAGTCGTAGGAGCCACGGGCACAGCTAGTATATTGTAAATCCGTCATTCTGGCGCAGAAACGATGGTCATTGTGGCAGACGAGTTCTGACCGAGTGTGGTGACGTTCATTAGTCATGGCCTATGTCCAGCACGGGACGATATGATTTGATGATGATGATAGTTTTATAACAAACTTGTAAAACCGCTTCTCTATATATTTTATTCCAGATTCATAGTCCTATGAAAACCAACGCTATTTGCGTCTCGGTAACATATACATGAAAGGGTCACCAGCAGCAAAAACAGGTTTGTATTACCATGTAAACTTTGCAGTCCACTTAGGAACACCATCTATTGTGTATTTTGTTTTCGAGACGCAAATGCGTTTGTTTTCATAGGACTATTAATCTGGAATGAAATATACATATTCCAACTAATCTCTCTAACTACTGAACGGATTCTTATACGGTTTTTGCCATTGATTAAATAGCAAATTTCCCGAGAAAGGTTTATATGTAAAACTACCGTACCTACGAGGCCGGGGAGAACAGCTGGCAG
Source organism: Esperia sulphurella (assembly GCA_947086405.1). Lineage (NCBI taxonomy): Eukaryota > Metazoa > Arthropoda > Insecta > Lepidoptera > Oecophoridae > Esperia > Esperia sulphurella. The sequence continues at coordinate 17,005,000 of OX352261.1, forward strand.
ATAATAAGAATACATGGCCTAACATGAAAATTGGCCTAGTATTTACATGCCGTGTGGTTTCCGGTAGAGTAGAATAGGACCACTCCAACTCTACCCGTGGATGTATACAAGGCGACTAAGGGAATACATTATAAACGATTATAAAACATCAATCAGGCCTCCCCAACCCGTCTAGCCAGCGCGGGGAGTGTAGGCCAAATCCTCCGTCTGTCTCCGGCAGATGAGAGAGGGTTGTGCTCCTGCAGTGGAGACAAAAATAACCTGATGATGATGATGATTCACATTGTCGTTGTTATTGTACATTATATTATTCTGGTTATGTGACAGGAGGAATACAGTGATACGTGAGAAGTGTGGTTTAAAAGAAGATGTAGTAACGAAGGTAGAGAAGTGTATGTTGCATTGATTTGGACATTTCGAGCATATGAGTGAAAGAAAAGTGACAAAAGAAATTTACAGGGCGAATGTGAAAGGAACTACAGCAAGAGGTCGTCCTAGGAGGACGTTCAAAGATCAAATTGGTAACGTCATCAAAAAGGCTAGGATCCGCCAGTGAGAAGAATAAAAGGAGGTGTGTGATAAGGTTGATGAATGTGAGTGAGGCTAGTGAGGTGTGTCATTATCGCGCAAAGTGGTGATCCATCGTCTCTGCCTACCACTTTGGGACCAAGGCGTGAGCATTATGTATGTATCCATCGCCGTTACTCGCTGAGCAATTTTATAGTTAGCACCAATTGTGACCAAGGGTAAACTTAGTTAAGTTATACAGTTGGTGCACTTTTCTGAAACAAACGAGGTTTCCATTCCTAAGGGAGCTGTGGAGTAAAACGATTTAAGAGGGCAGAGACTTGGTTGACTGGAGTTGACGACCATATGAATGGATTTGAAGAGTTCATAGCAATCTACAGCGTTGCAGAGTCCTGAGGGTCCTGATGGCTGTGTGTAATTGTGAGTCATAATTCTTTAGTCAGATGCGTCAAAATCATGTTAATTGGAGGAACATAAAGATGAACATAAAGCAGCATCCGTTATTCACATTTCACTGTGAAAAAGTCAGTCATCATGATCAACCGAAATACGTCCACTGCTGAACCTAAGTCCAGAATAGGATGCCACTTTTGGTAGGCTGCCCAATCACCACGCTTGGCAGGCGTATTGGTGATCGCAGTAATCTTATCTTGATCTTAGTATACACATGAGAACGCTGCTGGTGCAATCCCTTAGTCGCCTTGACGACACCTCCGAGAAGATTGGGACAGTAAGTATATCTTTTTGGTCCATGTGATTGTATACAGTCAGTAAATCATTCACGGGGCAATGTATACGCTTCTACAACAAACTACCAGAGGAAATCTTAAATATGACGGACAGAAAGTTTAAGATTCACATTAAAAAACAACTTTGTAAGAAAGCCTATTAAAAAATAAACGATTATTTGAATGACAAAGATGCCTGGTACTAATGTTAATTCAGCTTCGCAAAATCTTTATTAATCGTATGCAAACTTGATTTTTAAAAGATGTGTTGCGTGAAGTTTGTTGCGACGTTTCTTCTTCACAGCGCTAACACCTAGGAAGCGGTAATCGATAAAAAAAATGACGTGTATAAATGTACCAAGTGTACTCATATGCAATAAATGATTTTGACTTTGACTTTGTATGAAGAACGCCGCAGCCATGTGTATCGCAGTATAATACTTCTTAACTTTTCCAATAAAATGGGAGTGAAATGAAATTTGGAATTTAGGATTGAAGGTGAAAGTAATCGAGGGGAAGCGATATGGCAGGGCGCCGGCGTTAATTTTGAAGATTTCCCTGAAATTCGAGAACTTTGAGCATGAGGAAAAATGGCGAAATTAAAATGTTTTTTTTTTATTTCCTGCACCTGGCAAAGTTGGCATGGAAACTTCAGAAGTGATTTGAAAGAACTGAAGACGCTTTTAAATAAGATTCCGGAAGTTATGTGATATATTTTGATTCCAATAATATTTCTGCATTACTAGCTAAGAAGACCGTTAAGTTTTTTGGTAACTTTTTGGAAATAAATAATTAATAAATAAATATCTCACGACATTCACACCACTTATCCAGTCCCAAACTAGGCAGAGCTTGTGCTATGGTTACCAGATAACGGATAAACATATATAAATAAATATATAAACATCCTAGACTCGGGTATAATCATTCATATTCATCATACGAACATTTGCCCCTAGCGGGATTCGAACCCGCAACCTCCGGCGTAATAGGCCGAGAGCTACCCCGTTCCTCCACGGAGGTCGTCAAAAAATTTTACAAAAAAGGCGTCAAATTTATTTAGTTTGGTTTTAGCGTTAACATACATACAGTGATATCCAGAGACCGGACAATACGTATCATCCAGGGTTGAACTCAGAATCTGTAATCTAACTTAATCGGGGCCACAAATTGGCCCATGGAACTTATTTTTCATCTTTATTCTGAAAGTATTTAACCAAAAGCTAAGCACGAACAGACATAGAATTTTTTGGGTCGCTGAATATCCTCGGAGTTTACATATATATATCGAAATTATTATTTCTACATTGCTGTTTCTATATAACTTGTCTTTGACCTTTATGTCAATTTGAAATGGAGTAATGAATACGTTATAAATAGAAATAGGTATAATTTGTGTCTGTGAACTGTTTTTGTGAGTAACAACTTACTCACATAAAAAATAATATAAAAATTAAATATATGGGAAAGGATGTTCCTAATTGTATGAATTTTGACACTAAATGTGAATTGTATTAGTTTTATGTAAACAGAAAGACATAATTGAATATGGTTTCGATATGTCTCGACAAGCGATATTTATATTTAGCGACCCAGCAATTACTAGCATCAGACTCAAAAAGGTTGGTTGGTTATGAATTTGTTGTTCGATTTATTGCATATCACCGTTTTCTCAACACCTATCATGGATATGTGGGTGTGAACGGAAATTCTACAATTTTTATATCTATTCTGCCCTGCTACCAAAGAAGACTGAAGATCTTCGCCATTTGAAGATTTAGAATTCATCAATCATAGAATATAAAACCAGTTTGACCCCCTTTTTGAAAATACTCAAAAGGTTGCCAAAACAATTGGCCCCTTTTTTCGTAGTAGGACAGTATAATATTACAGTCACGTTTTACTCTATGAGATGGATATAACCATACAGCATAAGACGATTGCACTATAACAAAAAAGTCGGGGTCACCGTTCAAAGCTCCTTGCTGAATACCTCCCTGCGTGTTGTTATGCGACGACACGGGTAGCAATTGCAGTACGTGACGACGCTCTAACGTGTGGCTAACGAAATTAGACCGTAGGTACATGTAACCCGAACAGAATATAGAAATCTTTTCTAATTCTAGATGAACGTAACATGTATATAAAATGGTAAAACTATAAGCATTATTACAATGTAAACTTTGCGGACCACTTCGGAACACCATCTATTATTCATTTTGTTTGCGAGACGCAAATGCGTTTGTTTTCATGACTATAAGGTTGGGATGAAATATACAATCTACATAAGTACTAACCAATGTTACTTCATAAACCTTATATTTCATCTATATAATAAGTTTGATTAAAATTAGGGAAACCTATTAATACCTAGCTCTCGTATTAGTACCGGGGCCGAGGACCGTGTATGAGGACCGGGTGTGGCGTTCTTTGGGGAAGCCCTATGTCCAGCAGTGGACGTCTAAAGGCTGACATGAAGTATTAGTAATATGGTTTAGTTTAAGATTCTTATTGTTAACAGTCCCCATAATATAGTACAGTTGAATTAGAACAATTTCGAAAGGGAAGCTGACAGAAGAATCCAGTTAGGCTGGGCAGCATTTGGAAAACTGCGTCAAGTTATGTCGCCTATTCCACAATGTTTATAGACAAAAGTCTTTAATCAGTGCATTGTGCCTGTCATGACCTACGGCGCAGTAACATGGAGACTGAGACGGTGGGTCTGATCCACAAGTTTCAAGTCGTTCAGCAAGCTATGGAGAGGGCTGTGATCGGGGTTTCTTTGAAAGGTATAGGTAAAGGTAAGGTATAGATAAAGGTAAGGAAAACAAACATGTTATCTTCTTAGGGGGGCAGGAAGACCTGGTGACACTTCAACCATTCAGGATCTTTTATACCAAACCCCTGACCACCAACGTGCCCAAGCCGATTTGGTGGACTTCACATACGCCTTAGAATTAATTCTTTGGCATATGCAGGTTTCCTTACGATGTTTTCCTTCACTGAAAACCTTGTGGTATGTATTATAAGTAAACCGTACATAAGTTTCGAAAAACTCAATGGTACGGGCGGGGTTTGGACCCACGACCTCAAGAATGTAACCATCTAGGCCCTGGGTACGGCCACTATGTTCCCACGTCTTGTGAAAATCACACGACGCATAAAATCTGCATGTCCACAACTTACCCGTTCCCGAACTAACTTATACAAAGTTGTAGATATTCACGACAACAGTTCTGATTTTTTTCTGTGAATCGTATACTCAGCGGGGTCTATTGTATGGTAAAGTTTGGAGGCTTTTACACTTACGTTTATAAACGATGCTACGTAGCCTACAGCACTGTTTATTGATCATTTTGTTGAAAAACTAATTATCCACTTAAACTAATCAGTTTCATTAATAATGAACGACGACACGGAATTTAAAGTACATATTTTTTTTATTATTTTGTTTATTTATTTCATTAGAAAAAAGTTACATAAAAATTCAGGGGCAGGTGTCTCCTTTTAGGCTCGCAGAGCCTGTGTTAGGAGGCACCGCTCTTTTTTACAAATATAGTTTCGTATTGTAAATATAAATATAGCATCGTTTCTTCTTATATTAACAGGTAAGTACTTATTTCTACATATTATATATATTTTTATGGAATGAAAAACCCTTCTCTCTGTCTACAGAACAATCACTTATCGGATTTAAGTGTATTTAAAATTCATTGATGTTCTCTGACCAGGGCAGAAGACCTTTGAGAGCATTTCGCCTAATATCCGTTGAATTAAGAAGCTGTTTTATACTCTCTAACGAGTCATGTGCCATCGATAAGCGTTTGGCGTATATCTTAAAGTTAGACGCCAATCACCAAAATATGTCATAAGACCCTTTAGAAAGTACAAAATGTATTTTTATGTCAGCGTATATTATCAGAAATGTGTTAATGATAGTGGTACGAGATTCGCTTAGGGCGTAGCTACACTTTCGACTGTAGAGAGGCGTGGAACTTTACTAAAATGCAACATATCGCTCTCGCGACACCCGACTGACTGGCCCCGAAATCGGAGCCGCACCGAGTAGGTATATCACACTTGGCGCCATGAAACTCTTAAATATATTACAATTTGAACCTGGATTACAAATTTACAGTAACGTTTGAGCGTCGTAGCTTCGTAGCCCGTAGCAAATGTTTGCATATCTACGAGTACGTAGGCATGCCCTTTGTAATAGTAACATTTGCTGCAGGTCGTGTTTTGATGTTTAGCAAACAGTGTTGTGTTTGTTGGCTCCCACAGTCTTCCTTCAGGCTATTTAGTAATCGAATATTTTGTATTATTTGTATGTATAAATTTTAACCACTTATTATAAAAATGGTACATCCGCCGAGTTTTTCCAACAATAATTTTATGACATATCTAATAAATAAAATCGTAAATATCGCGTGTCTGTACATTGAAGATATGTGCAAAAAAAATTGAGGGGTCTAAGGGTAAGTAATAGAATACATTTCAATCATTTTTGGATTTTTTGTCTGTTTGTCTGTGAGTCTGTGCATCACTTAAACGCATCACATAAAAACTACGTAACAGATTTTGATGGACTTTTCACAGAAACATGGGACTTAACATTTAGTCTTTATTTCATCGCAATCGGTTTACTCAATAAAAAGTTATGGACATTTTTAATTTTCAAATACAATAGTAGGTAAGGTTAATATGCAATATATTGCATATATATTTCCGTACTATTCCGATTGCGATGAGTTTGGATTACATTTGGAGCTGGTAGTGGGAATGGGAGTGGGAGTGGGCGTAGGAAAAGGGGAGTGGGTGTGGGAGCGGGAGCGGATTCTGTAGTTCACGCGAGCGGAGCCGCGGGCACAGCTAGTTCAATAAATAAATGTTTCACTTGTATATTTCGTATTCTAAACAGTATTTCTCTTTCAGACCCCAATATTTCCAATTATGAGCTGCATTTAGATTTTTCGTATAAAGCCGTCATTTTCTGTTTCATTCTTTTTTTTTAAAGGAGGAGGGAGGGAGACAGGAAGAGAAGGAGTTTTAAAATAACGCAGATAAAAAATCGTTAAATATCTCGTCATGATTACGCGCAAGTGTTAAACCACTCCAGCCCCAATATTTCACAGAGTCGCCGATCTTTCAGACAACTTTTGATTGCTTACTCAACCACGAATCATATGGCGATGTAAAACTCGATGCAAACTCCCCCCCGCACAACTTGGTACATCTTTATTTATGAGCGAGCTCGTTTACATCCGATCAGAGCCTTTTTATGTCGACTTGGCGAGTTTGTTTTTAGTTTCGAAGTACTTTTTGGCAGCTCCGGCGATGAGGGAACGCGCTGATGTAGTGGTTTGTGGCGAGAGCACAAATAGAAAATGCTGAGGCCGGTTCTATTGATACTTTTTGACAGGCTTAGTTCACATAACCGCGCGGTATCGCACGAATGACTCCGCGCGCGTCACAAAATCCAAACCAAACAGTTCGACCGATCGCAGCCGCAGCGTTATACTTTTTAATACTGCAGCGCATCAGGGATGTTCGCAGAAGCTCTCACAGGCGATTTGGCTGCAATGGATGCACAGTATAGACAAAGGGGCTGGCAAAAAAGACCCCACAGGGTTGACGTGTCGCCGGGTATACCTGGCCCCCTGTTATATAAGACAAGATAAAAGAAGAGCATGAGGTTGAATATTAACTCTACATCTATTAAACTCAAAGCAACCTTACTCATAAGCTACTTCGGTGAAGAAGTTAAGTAGCAAGTCGTTAATACGAGTCTGAAGCAATTTCGGCTTTATTATCCCCATGGGCATATATGTAAACTCTGGTTAACTAAACTTTATAGAAAGCCGTTGGCAGATCAAGGCTGCTAGGCAGATTATCGAATAACTACCTCCTACCCTGTAAAGTACCTAGATTAGTATAGCATCTTTCATGTGAACGAAAGCTAATCCTATCAAAATTACTTCTAAGTAACATGTTTTATAAGTAAATTCACACACACTCACAAATACTCCTAATTAAACATTGTATAACAGTTAAAATAACTTATTGTAACTCTTACACATGAACATATTTATGCACATAAAATTAGGAAGAGTAATTTATAAACCACTAGCTGTTGCCCGGGACTTCGTCCGCAAGTTAATACACTACTAATATTATAAATGCGAAAGTTTGGATATTAGGATGTTTGGATATGTATATCTTTGGATGTTTGTTACTCAATCACGCTTCTACCACTGGACGGATCGGGATGAAACTTGGCACACGTATAGGTTAGGTCCTGCAATTGGACATAGGTTAGTTTTTATCCCGAAAAAACATCTTATTCCTACGGGAAATATTTAATAATTTGTAATGTTAAGTTGTCCACGCGGATGAAGCGCGGGCAATAGCTAGTTATGTATAAATCTACATACAAAGTGACACCACGTTGTGAGCAAATTCACTGTTTTTAACGATTAAGGAATGAGATGTTTTTTCGGGATAAAAACTATCCTATGTACTTAACCTATATGTGTGCCAAGTTTCAACCCGATCCGTCCAGTGGTTGAAGCATGTTTGAGGAACAAACATCAAAACTTTCGCATATATAATATTAGTGGGATTATGGAGATAATTTAATACTCTAATGTATATATACTGCATTAGAGCTATAGCTAGACTTCTGGTGTAGATCCAACTAAAAGGGGCCATCGAGGACGCATGTGCATAGAACGGGGACTCGTGCACTCATCTATGCAGTGAGGGTGGCTGCTGCAGGTTGCAGGGGGAGGTGTAGGAGAGTGACACCGGATGCATGCCCTGAGCGATCTCCCGGGGTACCTAGATGTACATTGGCGATGGCCACCCTGAGGTTTTAGTCACTAAGAGTTCGACTAAACTACTTGTCCCCCCCCCCCCCCACCAGCCGAGTAGATACTCGTACATATACATTTACCAAAGAAAAGAATTCTGGAGTGGAGACCGTGGACCGCTGACAGATATACCGACGACCTAAAGAAGGTGGTCGAAAGAGGCTGGATGCGGAGGGCGGAGGACATTAATGATGATTATAATAAAAGATCCCTTAAATAGCATGACCTATTTCAGAAGGTCTGTCGTGCCGATGGATGCGTGTCCAGGGGCTAGCCTGGTCGTTAGCGTGCCGACATCCCGGAGCTGGGGCTCCGGGCACTATTAGCCTTACCGTGTCATGCGGGGCTGTGATGAGGTGTACAATTATTTCCCTAGATAATCGTGGTAACTTAACATGGAGCGAAAAGCGGGCGATGGAAAGTTGGGACTTTGGATTGCGCAGAGTGGCGATATATCGTCTCTGCCTACCTCAGGGACCAAGGGATGAGCATTATGTATATATGTATGTATTTGAGAAGTGTTTGGAAACAATTTGTCGGTAGCAAAGACCCGTCTCACCGTCGATATAACGCGGCTATTATTGGCAGTTTCCAATATCACCGGCGGTCACGTGTGCCGCACCCGGCGCGCGCGGCGTGCTGCCTCCCGGGGTAACAAATAGTTGGAGATTTCCTTTGGAAATAGAGCTAGCTGTTAACGCCATTTGTCATACACGTCACATCAATCACTGCTAATAATTTTCATCTATTCACTGAGAGAAATGTTGCCGTAATGCAACATTATCGCTAAGATGATAAATTAGATCGGTATCCAAGGGGGCAGGAAGACCTGGCGACACTTCGACCATCTTTTGTGCCAAATCCCAGTCTACAAACGGAGCCCCAAGCCGATTTGGTAGAATTTAATACTTTGAATTTTTTCTTTGGCGGTTTCCTTACGATGTTTTCCTTCACAGAAAAGCCTGTGGTATTATAAATAATATATACAATATGCCGTGTGTAGTTTTAGGCAGAATTTGACGTCAAAAAGAGAATAATATATTCCAATTTTGAAAATAAATATTTTGATTTTGAACTTTGTGTGGTTTCCGGTAGAGTAGAATAGGACCACTCCAACTCCTTCCGTGGATGTCGTACAAGGCGACTAAGGGAATAACATTATAAAACATCAATCAGGCCTCCCCAACCCGTCTAGCCAGCGCGGGGAGTGTAGGCCAAATCCTCCGTCTTGTCTCCGGCAGATGAGAGAGGGCTGTGCTCCTGCAGTGGAGACAAAAATAACCTGATGATGATGAATTAGATGCACACTTTAAAATCATCTGACAAAAAAATTATGATGATGATTATAAATAAATCATCCTTAAGTTTCGAAAAACCATTCGTACCGTCGGGGTTTGAACCCACGATCTCACAAAAGGACGGTGCATAATCAACTAGGAAACTATAGGTAACCATAATAAATTGTAAGTTCTACCATGGAACTTTCAGCAATAATATCAGTGTATCAGGACGCTGATTTTGTCCCTGAATTATAGTATACTAGCTGTTGCCCGCGACTTCGTCCGCGTGGACAACTTAACATCACAAATAATTATGTATTTCCCATAGGAATGGTATGTTTTTCGGGATAAAAACTATCCTATGTCCTATTCCAGGACCTAACCTATATGCGTGCCAAGTTTCATCCCGATCCGTCCAGTGGTTGAAGCGTGATTGAGTAACAAACATCCAAACATCAAAATATCCTTCTGTGTCCTTACACATAAGATATAGATATACACTGCGGCGGGCTTTTTTGTAGGACTATTTAAGATAAACATTTCCATCATACATTACATATGTGTAACTCTAGCGGTTTTGGCAGCGCACGCCAGAATAGCTCGCAGATGCTAGATTTTTTCCTACTTACTTGATATTTTGGACAATTCACACATTATCTTTATAAGCTGTAGCCTATGTGTTATTCTGATGTATAAGCTATATTATTGTAAAGTTTTATTAACATCCATTCAGTAGTTTTTACGTGAAAGAGTAACAAACATACATCCATACTTACAAACTATCGCGTTTATAATATTAGTAGGATTGTGTAACCCATTACCATGCTGGTTCATTGTGGGAATCTAGAATAGAATAGAATAGAATAGAATTTATTGGATGCAGCAAAACACATACAGTAATATATCATCCAAATAACTTCAGTTAATACTTGACTTTATATCGGTTTCCTGTTAATTCTTACGTTTGGGTGCTTAGAACTCCTAGGCACCCTGATAAATTGTTTAGAATTCCTATTAAATCGAGGGGTACATTTCTCAAAATTGACTTTCCCTAGTGGGAATCGAATCTACGACATCTGGGCGAACGACTAGGGGTTCGAAAATTAAAGTCAACACAAAAGATACACGTGATAATATTATTCATGATAAAAATATAACGACTGTGTGTATACTTTTCCTAAAACCATTTATGACTGGGAACACGAAGAAATATAACAACATCCATATCAATGTGTCAGAGCCTAGAAGCAACACAGATGTAGTGTAATGTTTTACTGTCAAACAAGCAATGCTAATAACTAGAATGAAAACAGAGTCTATCAAAAAAAAGCAGATAACGAACCACATATACATTAATATTAATTTCTCGTTGTAAGTAATAGATGCAACTAATAACACGACGTGGGAAGCACACATCAGAACTCCGAAAGCAGCGTACGTATGAACAATTATATCAGCCGCAGCTGAACTCAGTCCGTTGTCCTCTAAGAAAGCTTGTCCAATTTCTATGAGCATCATGTAAAACGTGCTTGGTAGCAGGCCTATCAAAGCTATGCATATGGTGCCGATTTTGAGAGAAATGCATCCGCAGATGCTTTTAGCAATTGGGCAGTAGTAATTGAGTATGCTGTTAGCCATTGTTGAATAGTTATTGGTTTCTGAAATTAATAATAAAAGTTATGTAATAAGTATGGGGAAGGGGGAGGCAGGAGAGTGAGGGGAATCGGAAAGGGGGAACAGGAGGGGGACGGGGGGAGAGGAGGGGAGGGGGGACAGGAGGGGGAAGGGGGCGGAGGGGGGACAGGAAGGGCCCTGCAATAAAATATTTGTTTTAAGATTAGCTAAAAAATACCTAACTCCTTGGAAATATTAAAATGTAAAACTGCGGTGTCGTGGGTTCGAGGGGCAGACAACTTTGTACTATTGTACAAGTCTGGATGTTATTTTGTGAATTGACAAGAGAAAATTCAAGTTTGGTAATAGACACGTGTGTATGTTTGTACGAAATATTTATTTATTTAAAGTAATGTGGATAACAGTTTATTAAGAGAAACAGTGGTGATAGAAAAAATATATAATTTGGCATTTAAAGTTGATATGGACTTTCTGACAAAAAAAATGTGGTCAGTTAGGTGGCGTCTTGTCTTGGTGGCTATGGTAGCTAAAGTAATCATTGTTATGATCGTTTAAAACAACGTCATGACGTCAAAAAAAATGATTTCAATAGACATCTTAACTCCATACGAGTGCACCAAGATCTTGTCCCCTTGCACTAACTCAACTTGTTATCTTAATGATGACAAGATAACAAGTTGAGTTAGTGCAAGGGGACAAGATCTTGGTGCGCTCGTATGGAGTTAAGATGTCTATTGAAATCATTTTTTTTTAATTTATGGTGTATTGGGGTCGTCATCCGTTCGGGTTTCCCCGGATTTGTCCTAGTTTACGGGGCGTCCAAGGAGCGTCCAGGCGGGGTTTCATTTGTAGGACTAAAGGTTTTAAAGGTTTTAAGTTGATTTATAACAAAACGTTTTTTTTTTTAAACGGTAGAGATGAGACAGTCCGGGGTGTGAGCTCCAAAATCTGGGATATTCATGCTGTATGTCCTGGTTGGCAGATTTTAAAGGAAACGTATATTTTTAAAGGTAAAAATCTTGTACTAGGCTTGGTCACTAGGCTGGAGTGCCCGAGGTCGTGGAGTTTTTTCAGGGGTGTCCGGATAAAAACCTCGATTTCACCCAAGGATAAAAAACTCGATTTCGGGTTTTTTTTTAATTCTTGTCCGGCGTCGGCAATTTTGGAGATGCAACCCTATGCTGAGTTAATAATCAAACCTTTATCAAAAACTTACCACCTATGTACGAACTGAGAAACTTATATACTTCAAAGCGTTAAATACGTAGAACACCAATATATTTTGAGTCGTATATTTATAGATGCTTAGTCGAAGTTTACACGTGTTTATATTATGTAGAATAGAAATTACCCAACATCACAATTCAGGATTGAATGCCTTGGTTTAAATGATCCACATTGTTATATTACTAAACACACGCGTGTAAAATCAAAATCAATCAAAACAGGATTAATTCTGGTAATTCTAGAATACTGTTGTACAAACAAGCCATTTTAGTTAGACATCCTGCTTTCCGAAATAGTGTCAAAGCCATTATATGTCAAAGGGTTTCAAATGAGATGTGAAATGAAGAAGTATGTAAACGCTTTATTATTTAAAAATATGGCATACTAGCTGTTGCCCGCGACTTCGTCCGCGTAGACAACTTAACATCACATATATCTATGTATTTCCCGTAGGAATGGGATGTTTTCTTGGTATAAAAACTATACTATGTCCTATTCCAGGATCTAACCTATATGTGTGCCAAGTTTAGTTTCACGATCCGTCCAGTGGTTGAATCGTGGTTGAGTAACAAACATCCAAACATCCAAATATCCAAACTTTCACATTTATACGATTTGTAGGATTAAATTCGTATTATCTTAAAATGTGAACTGAGAGACTTACAGGATTCTTTCATTCTTCTAATAGGAATACAATTGTGAACAGAAGTGTACTTACCGTACTTAAGGATCTCTTCCTGTCAACCTTAGAGTAACTGAAAGGGCGAGTATAATATAAATATAATTGAATAAGTTCTATATTTACTTATCAGCATATACATAGGCCAAGTCCTCCATATGTCTCCGGCAGATGAGAGAGGGTTGTGCTCCTGCAGTGGAGACAAAAATAACCTGATGATGATGATATACATATTATGTAAATTTGTCTGACACCATCATCATATAAGCCTTCCTCAATGAACGCCACCACACCCGGCCCTCTGCCCTGCGCATCCAGCCGCTTCCGGCCACCTTCTTCAGGTCGTCGGTCCCCTGGCGGCGGGAGGTCCCACCCTGCGCATTGGCATCGGTTCTGCGATAGATGTGGCCCGCCCCCTGACACTTGCTCGCTAATCGTTCTTCTTCGGATCTCTTCAAATAATCCCCGAGTATATCTCTCTCCGTAATCACCAGTTGAAACCAAACCCATGCCCTCCAACTGCAAAGATAGTTCATGAAAGAAAACAATAGCTTCTTTTCAAAATTGAATTGTTAGAAAGTTTTCCAGTTCTCTGACACTAGTGCAATCTATACATAGATTACTCTTTTAAAGTTTTCTTCCCTGCAGTCAAGTTATTTTTGTAAAAGACTTCTCCCCCAGTCTGTTTTCTCTGCTTCGAGTTCTAATTAAAGTTATAGCGGGCACTCTGAATTAACGCGGGGTCAAAGCAGAAGCGGAAGCTGAAGCAGCAGCGGAAACAACTTTGTACGACACTGGAATAAATATTAGGTACCTCCATGAAAGTGTATTCTACTTTCATCATCTGCCCCTAGAAGTCCACTGCTGGACATAGGCCTTCCCCAATGAACGCCACCACATGCGGTCCTCCGTCCTCCGAATCCAGCCGCTACCGGCCACCTTCTTCAGGTAGTCGATCCACCTATGCCTACTATTCTACTTTGATAAAACCCAAAAAGTTTCAGATCATTTAAGGCTAGATCAAGAAATCTAGGAAGAAAAACACCTTACAGTAAGTATACTACGAAGTTGCGATAAACTTCTTCTTCTTCTCGTGTCGAATGGTTCCACTAGAACATGCGCGACCAGAACGCAGCTGTACCGACGGCCTTATCCGTTGCATTGCGGAGATCCTGCTCGTCGCAGGAGTGCGATACACTAAACGTCGGTAAGTCTTGTAATAACATTTTCCTGATTTAGAAGTGTGATTCTTCGAGTAACTTCGTCAAGTCACGTCGCCTATTCCACAATCCACTAAAGTCTTTAACCAGTGCGTCCTACCTGTCATGACCTACGGCGCAGAAACGTGGATACTGAAATCCAAAAGTTTCAAGCCAAGCGAGCTATGGTGAGGGCTATGCTCGGGGTTTCTTTGAGGATATGATTCGTAATGAGGAGATCCGATGAAGAACGAAGGCAACCGATATATAGCTGAAAAGATTAGCAATCTGAAGAGGTCAGTGAGTTGGCCACATTTTTCAAACGCTTTTGAAATTCAAGTATAAAAATACTCATTCTTGAATATTAAGATTTACGTTTCTTGTAATTTGCACCAAACTTTATTTCCAGCTTTTATTCGGCAGCGAGAATGATAAATGCTATTTCATTAGCCACCACAAAACATTACGTACCTATTTTATAGGTAGTAATATAGCATTTACCTGCCCACTCTGAATATTTTCTAAGAATTTTTCATATGGGGAATTATCCTGGTATTATAATATTTTTATTTATTTTATTTTATATATTTATTTAATTTCACAGCAATTACATTATATACAATACAAGTTATTATAAAATTCAAAATATGCCAATTACGAAATTAAAATAATTAAAATTCTGTATAAATTAAAATATAAAATTTAAATAAGGAGAAAAAACAAACACATTTATATAGACAAAATTATTAGCTTTGTTGTTTGTGTATTTGTTGATGATGATGATGAGTGAAGTAGATGATGTGAGTGATGTGTGTATAGTGAGAAGAGTGGTGTGAGGGTGATGTATTAGAGTCTAAATTTAGTGGTTACATGTCTATCAACACTTTCTTAATCTCCTTAATGTATTCGGTGCGTTTAAGGAAAAATATATCTGCAGTCTGGAGGTGGTGTTCCTGAAAGTCAATGCTCCGGTTCAGGGGTGTGTTGGAGGCGTAGTTGGTGTGCGCGGGCGCATGCCCCAGCAGGCGCGGGGCGTGCCGGCGCGCGCGCGGGGGCGGGACGCGCACCCACACGCGCTCCAGCAGCGCGCCGCTATCCAGCCGGTTGTTCACGATGTCGTAAAGCATCTTTAAATCGGCGACCACTCTGCGATCCTTAAGCTGCTGAAATTTGTGCAACGCTAAACTGTCCACGTAGCCATCGGGCCTAACTCTAGCCAAGTAATTGACGTGACGCATGAAAGATCGCTGGACGGCCTCGATCCTGTCCGAGTGGCAAGCGTACCTGGGCGACCATACCGGTGACGCATACTCCAGGACGCTCCTCACATAAGCACAGTAGAGGGTTTTTAGAGCAGGTACAGATCGCAGTTGTTGTGACGCTCGATATACAAAACCTAACATTCTTATTGCCTTTAAAACAATGCTCTCGTAATGACCCGTAAAAAGAAGCTTCGAATCCAAGAGAACGCCTAGGTCTCTCACCTCACTGACCCTCTGTATTAGTAGATTATTTAATTTGTAAGTATGTGAGAGTGAGTTCAGTTTTCGGGTGAATGTAATGACCTGGCATTTTTTCACATTAAGGTCTAAGCTGTTATAGCTACAGTACAGTGCCAGTCTATCCAAATCTGTCTGCAACCTGACACAGTCTGAGGCACCCAAAATTGGCATAAAAATTTTGGTATCGTCGGCGTACATCAAAAATCGAGCATGTTTAAAGCACGAGGCTATGTCATACAAGCACACATTAAAAAGTAAGGGCCCAAGGTGTGAGCCCTGGGGCACTCCAGAAGGAATGGGAGCAAAGCGAGAATGATAACAGCCAACTCTGACCGCCTGGCTCCGGTTGTTAAGGTAAGATTCGAACCAGCGCAGGAGGTCGCCGTGCACACCGATCTGATTTAACTTCAGTAAAATTACGTCATGTCTGAGACGATCGAAGCATTTAGAGTAGTCGGTGTACACAGCGTCCACCTGATAACCGGCATCCATAAAACCCGCCACAGAGTCCACGAATTCAACCAGATTTGAAGTGGTGGAGCGCTTACGAATGAAACCGTGCTGAGAGCTGGGAATACTACGCGTGATAATAGGGTATATTTGATCATGAACTATTAACTCAAATGTTTTGCTAAAAACTGTTAATATAGATATGGGTCTATATTGCTCGGCATTCATCTTGGGACCCCCTTTATGGATTGGCACTAAAAACGCCCTTTTCCATTGATCGGGAAAGATACCCTCCCTCAAAGATCTGTCGTACAAAATGTACAGTGGGACAGCTAATTGCTCAGCACAATTCCTGATAAATATCGGGGGAATGGCGTCGCACCCGGCTCCCTTGTTTACGTCTAGTTTTTTCAGATATTTAAGAACCAGGGAAGGAGATAGTTCAATAGAACTGACGCAGCTCAGCGGATTGGGTGCGACGGAAGAAAGTTGGCAGTGTTGGCCACCAGCGTGCACATACACAGACTGAAAGTAGTCAAGAAATAGGTCGCAGATCTCAGGCCCGTCAGTGGCGACACGGTTGTCATATGCTACTTGGGCTGGAAAGCCATGATCGCGACGCAGATTTTTTGTAAAACGCCAGAAATATTTGGGATTCGTTTTTATAGAATTGCTACATCGAGTGACGTAACCCTTCCAACACTCGCGTTGGAGCTTCTTGTGTCTACTCCTCAGCAGAGAAAACGTATCATAGTCACGCTGGTTACCCGACCTCTTCCAACGTCGATGATATTTATCTTTTTCCCTTATTATGTAAATTAGTGGTTTAGTAAACCACACAGGATACCCATCAGAACTACTATAGAAAAAAGGCACATTTTTCTCTATGATTGTTTTTAAACTTGACTCAAAGAAGTTAACTGCCTCGTCCAGCGAATTATCATTCAAACCGTCAATCCAGTCTACCGATGACAGATCAGAGAAAACGTCAGAGTAATTTGCTTTTTTAAAATTTAAAATTTTTCTAGGAAGATTTCTCATTAGGCCTATAGCCACGTTGGACAGCTCAATTTCAAGTGCCGGGTGGTGGGGCCAGTCCTCGCGGGTAAACGGGTCGCGGGCGCGTGACACCACCGCGTCGGTATCGCTGAACACAATGTCCAATATATGATCGTTGCCATTCAGTATTCCACAATACTGGTTCAAGCCGATTGAAGCCACACGATCTAGAAAATTTTCCTGAGTCTCCCCACAAGCTCCGTGGGGGTCGTATGACGGTAACCACGATAAAAATGTATACAAACTTTTTTATTATTAAAATTGTGTAGAACCACCGAATACCAGGAACATACGTATGCGCGTGCGTGTATGTATGTAAACGCGGTAAACGTATTATTTGCCGATGACACTTCGCTGATTTTTAAAATTAGCAGAAAAGACTGTGAACTTGCTGAGGTAAATAATACTCTCACGCAAATTGTTAACTGGTTTAGTGTAAATAACCTTGCATTAAATACAAAGAAAACTAAATGTATTAAATTCTCTCTACCAAATGTAAGAAAAGTAGAAAACAATGTGACATTAGGTAATGACACACTAGAATTTATTAAAAGTACTGTGTTCCTGGGTATAACTATAGATTCATCTTTACAATGGGGACCCCACATAACTTCATTAGCTGGCAGATTAAGTTCTGCCGCCTACGCCGTAAGGAAAATCAGACAATTAACTGATGTCGCTACCGCGAGGTTACTGTTATTAGCTACTTCCACAGTATCATGGCATACGGTATCCTACTGTGGGGTCAAGCAGCAGATATAGAGACCATTTTTATCTTGCAAAAAAGAGCAGTTAGGGCAATCTATAATCTGCGTTGTAGAGAGTCATTAAGAGAAAAGTTTAAAGAAATAAGCATATTAACAGTAGCTGGTCAATTCATTTTAGATAATATTTTATATGTCAGAAAAAATGTACCTCTCTTTTTGAGGCACTGTGACAATAATAGTTATAATACAAGAAATAAAAATAAACTTGTTTTACCAGGGTTAAGACTAAGTAAGGTCAGCAAATCGTTCACGGGGCAATGTATACGCTTCTACAACAAACTACCAGAGGAAATCTTAAATATGACGGACAGAAAGTTTAAGATTCACATTAAAAAACAACTTTGTAAGAAAGCCTATTATAAAATAAACGATTATTTGAATGACAAAGATGCCTGGTACTAATGTTAATCCAGCTTCGCAAAATCTTTATTAATTGTATGCAAACTTGATTTTTAAAAGATGTGTTGCGTGAAGTTTGTTGCGCCGTTTCTTCTTCACAGCGCTAACACCTAGGAAGCGGTAGTCGATAAAAAAAGTGACGTGTATAAATGTACCAAGTGTACTCATATGCAATAAATGATTTTGACTTTGACTTTGACTGTATTGTATCAAAATTAATAAAAACAATACCAAAAAGGAATAAAAATGTATACAAAGGCGGATCTATCCCACTTAGGGATCTTTTCAGCCAACCTTAGAGCAGAGATTCTAATAAATAAAAACGTTAAGTTCGCGTGTCTGTACATTGAAAATATTTGCAAACAAAATGGGCGTATAAGGATAAGGTGTAGTAGTAGTATAAGTAATAAATAGAACACATTTTATACCATTTCTCGCTCCCGCTCCCGCATGTAAGTACTCCCCTTGACCCTGCCATCAACTCCAATCCTCCTACATTGGTAGGTATTTAATGTATGTATGTCCTGAACGATTGAATGTCCCATCATCATCATCTTTAGGTCACTTTTGTGTCCACTGCAGGAGCACAACCCTCTCGCATCTGCCGGAGACAGACGGAGGATTTGGCCTACACTCCCCACGCTAGCCAGACGGGTTGGGGAGGACTGATTGATGTTTTATAATGTATTCCCTTAGTCGCCTTGTACGACATCCACGGGAAGAGTTGGAGTGGTCCTATCCTACTCTACCGGAAACCACACGGCCAATGTCCCATACATCGTCCTAAATTAAATTTTAGGTTAATTCATTCTTATGTCGCTAGTTTGTATTGACTAATATTATTATTAATTATTAGCTTGACTTTATGATGATTACACTGACTTTTAAATTAAATTTACACTTGACTCTGACATGAAATTAAATAGGTCTTTCTTATATGATTATGTTATAATTGTGATTGTGAATGTATGAATTTTAATTACTATATTTTTTGTTATGTTGGTAGCTTAACTAAGTGTTTTGTATATCCGTTGCTTGTAATGTTTTTGACAATTTTTGACGATAAGTACCAATAATTAATATGAATTTATATGAATATGTGAGTTTTTGAAACCTATAAATACGCTTAACTTTTGATTGGGTGAGCCGATTGCGATGAAATAAAACCTATATGTTACTCCGAATTTAGCCCTATGTTTCCCTGAAATTTTAATTAGAATTGGTTCAGTAGTTTTTACGTGATTCGTGCACAAGAAAACAGATATACAGAAAAACAGACAGAAATTCCAAAAATAATGTCTTCTATTACTTATTCACATATTTTTTTGCTATATGTCTATGTAGGTCTACATTTATGGGTCTCAAACAAATTAAGCAAGTCACGACGAGTTGTCTTCTCACCTCCTGGGAGGGCGGGGAACCTGTACCGAGGCAATGGCCTCTTACCAGGGGCTTCGTGTGCTGCCCGTTAGTACCGGCAGGTCCTTGGAGCGCGGAGAGACTCCGCTGTGATAAAGTTTGAGACCTTTTCTTCTCGCCGGCTCGCGTGCTCAGCGCACCAGGTGGAACCCCCGAGGGGGAAGCCCAGCGAACGAGCAGCAGCAGAGCCGGTCCACGAGGTCTCTTGGAAGTTTTTTGGCGTCTGGCGAATTAGGCAAGTTTGCAAATGCAAACCATTTTAAGTAGAATAGAATAGAATAGGTCATTTATTCATAGCTACGACACACACATACATGAGAAATAATCATAACAGAAATTAATAAATTACAATTTAAAAATAAACAAGGTACCTATGTGTCGCAGCAATAAAATGGCGCTGACTCAGCATAATGCTGCAGCACGCTACGCGAACTCCAGCGCTGATATTCTGTCAGCACCAGGTCAAGTGACTTCAAGTAGCAACATTCTAACTGTTTTAGCAAAAATTAAACAATGGCTTATTAAGATTATATTGTAGGGCAAAGATCTCATTTCCATAATAAGGGTGGCTAGGGAGGGGAGGGTCTGAAGCATGTAGTAAAAACAATGTAATATAATGTTACAGGCGAATTTACAAATGTGTGCTGTATTTCCGGAATGTCATTTTATTTACTTGTATAATATAAATATACTTATAATAATCAGCCCCTAGAAGTCCACTGCTGGACATAGGCCTTCCCTAATTAACGTCACCACACCCGGTCCTCTGCCCTCCGCATCCAGCCGCTACCGGCCACATTCTTTAGGTCGTCGGTCCACCTGGCAGCGGGGCGTCCCACCCTGCGAGTGCCGATCCGCGGTCTCCACTCCAGAACTCGTCTGCCCCAACGGCCGTCGGTTCAGCTTGCTAATCCTTTCGGCTATATCGGTGGCCGAAAGGTTCTGAGTTTTATAAGGTGTAGGAGTATTTATTCAAGTAACTGGGTAGTATATATAAATACCTTGGAAATTCTATTTCATCATCATCATCATTAGCCTAAGTACGTCCACTTCTGGACATAGTCCTCCCCAATAGAATACCACTCTTGGTAAGTTGTCCAATGGGGGAATTGCCATAATCACCACGCTTGGCAGGCGGATTGGTGATCGCAGTAATGATCTTAACATACACACATAGGAGAACGCTGCTGCCCGTCCTTGGTGCAATCCCTTAGTCGCCTTGACGACAGCCACGGGAAGGATAGAGGTGACCCTATTCTAAGCCGGGAACCACACGGTTAATCTATTTGTAATGAGGAAATAAGTATCTTAATCGTGTGTCAGTGTCACACAGGTTAATCGAAATGTCTATTTTACCAACGATCTCTATGTACTACTAGATGGAGAGTTCTCTCACTCAGAACATTTAATTATTTACTAAATATTGACATTATTTAACCGTAGCGTCAATATTTAGTAATAATTGAATGTTCTGCGTAGTAACTGCACAAGTTTCATTGTGAATGTGAAAGAGTTGTGGCTACTTGCGTGGAACAGAGCGATTGTTTGGAACGCTCCATCTGGTAGTACATAGAGATCGTTGTATTTTACTAAATCTAGCTTGTTTTGCTAGAGCTGCAATTGTATTGAAAAAGATCTTTTACAAATGAGTGTTCTAAGAACTTGTGGCGAGTAGTTTGCCTTGTCAAGAGACTAACAATAAGAATATATACTCTATGCACTCTCTTTAGTGCTGACCACTTAGTTCTTTCTTCGAATTTATACAGCACTACACCTCATACCATGGAGCAAAATAATTTTTCGTAGCTCATAGTTTCACCTCAAAGTGTTTTCTTCATGATTGACACTAATTGGTTTAAGTATTCGTTTAATTTTATTTATTTCATAAGAAAAAGTTACATAAAAATTCAGGGGCAGGTGTCTCCTTTTAGGCTCGCAGAGCCTGTGTTAGGAGGCACCGCTCTTCTTAACAAATATTGTTTCGTATTGTAAATATAAATATAGCATTGTTTCTTCTTATATTACAGATAAGTACTTATTTCTACATATTATATATATTGTATTATAATTAGATAACAGATAATTTTTAAAAGTGCATCTGTTATCTAATTCATCATCAGGTTATTTTTGTCTCCAATGCAGGGGCACAACCCTCTCTCATCTGCCGGAGACAGTTGGAGGACTTGGCCTACACTCCCCGCGCTGAACAGACGGGTTGGTGAGGCCTGATTGATGTTTTATAATGTTATCTAATTTAATAACCAATTAATGTCAATCATGGAGGAAAACACTTTGAAGTGAAACAATGAGCTACGTAAAGTTATTTTGCTTCATGGTATGAGGTGTAGAGAGAGTGGTTTTTGTTTAAATAAATAGACGAGACGATTGTCTCAACCTAGATATATGTGCACCTTATTTTACGAAGCTTATAGTATATTTCTTCTGAAACCAAAGTTTACTATTCACGCCAACATCACGCTGCTTAGCTCGTTAGGGTACGACGATCCGAGCCTACGGACATCATAGCTCCCAAAACTTTTCTAGTAAATGGCTCCCAAATTACCGTTCGCGTTCTCCTGATGAAAATGTAAACTTTGATCAGGAGACATAAATGTATAACATATCAAAGTGATTCAACTGAACATTTTCTTGACAAGTGGTTCGGTGTCCTTTGCAATTAAAAAGCCTTGTTATATTTCCATCAGCTATACTTGTCACAATAAAACAAATATTTTTTGCTCAGCATTCCCAGCCAACACAACAGGGCACCCTCACGGCGTGTAATAGAGTAATTGAGTTGACAGTAAAAGTTATGAAGAGAGCGGCGTCGCGGCGGCGCCGCGCCGGATATCAGCGCCTCCCCACCACTTTTCTTTAACCCCCCACCCTCCCCCCTTTCTACTCTCCCGCTCTTCTCGCCGGATACGGGTGTAAGGTCAGCGGATAAGTAGTTGTGATTGTATACAGCATTTTTAGATGCGTGTTACCAAAGAAATACTATCAAGATAGAATGGTGAATTAGGTGCACGCGTGCCAACATAATGTAGCATATTGCAAAAACTACCAAACGCGTTTCGCGTCGAGTTACGGTCGGGTAGGTGGCAGCAGGTGTCAAGTTGTCGCATGTGCCTAGTCCCCCCAGTCTACTCCGTAAGCATTTCTTCGAAGGAAAACATTTTGTTATCCGTAACGGGCAATATCATCAACGGAAATTTAAATCGGCGTAAGAAATGCTAAAATCGACATTTTACTTTACCAAAATCAGTTTTAAATTCTCTGTCGAAAGGTATATTTAAAATACTCTGAAATTCAATGACTCTATCCTACGTGCACAAACGAAATAGTTACAGTCTAAAGAATTTAAAAAAAGAAAAACAACTTTTTTTGCGGCTCCTGAAAAGTAGTTGTTTGTCCCTTATGCCAATTTTAATTTCCGTCAACGTTTATATAAGTGTTTGGCGTTTTACTATCGTATTAGTATAACATGCTTTGCCAAATATGTCATAAGCTACAAAATGGCTTTTTCCATCGACGGATATTTTCCGAAATGCTTATTGTTGTTATAAAACATAAATAAAAGGATATTTCGTTAGTTTCACGTATAATTTAAATTAAACTATAATTGACGTGCGTCCCACACGAACGATGTTGTAAAAGGGATTGAATGAATGAATCGTTAAATACAATACAGATTATAAAATCTTCATCTTTAGTTCGTTCCGAACTTATTCATATTCATGTATTAATTATACAGCGTCAAGTTAATATTGCATTAAACTAATGTCAATGCAAGTAAAATTATAAATAGGATTACAATGTCCAATGTAAAATAGAATTACAATTTCAAAATGTTAAATATAACACAAATAAAATCATAATGATATGTCAAAAGTAAATACAGAGTATATAGTCTATTGTTGGTCCCTTATTCATTTTTCTGAGTTTGGTCCACTAAGACGTGTTTACGTCAGCAACTGAAAAAAATGACGCAAGTCCTTTTCACCTTGGACTCAGTTACTGTTGCCGACCTTACAACTACTAGAACTCATTCTAAAGATCTTCCGATGAACTCACACAAAAACTTATTCGAAGGAAGTGAGGCAGTAGTTTATTTTTATCCCCGACCATTGTTTAGCGATTCCTCATTTTGGACCAGTAGTTATATTAGTTTTATGTGCACAGTCTATGCTTTGATGGACAAATGGTTATTTATTGGCGCTCGCTTCGCGTTTTATGTGTATATCAAAGTTTGCTAAGTTTTCTAACGACTTTAGCCTATAAGGGTTCTTCAAAGGGATTCTTGTTCATGTTATATATACTTATAGCCTGTAGTTTTAATTTAAAGGGTTACGTTAAGAAGCCTTTCTGGGTAATATTGCTTTAGGGTAGTTGAGAGTTGGCATTGTAATTCACAATACAGTTCCTCCCAAAGTTTTGTTATTCAGCCATTAATTAATACAATAGACACACGCTTTTTAGATTGTATGTTTAATTTTAATTCAATAAACTGCCAGCAACTTAAAGCCAAGAAGATCGTTGTACGTTTCAGTTTCCTTAAAAAACATACCAAGGAGTTTTTATCTGTAGATTCAAAGACACGAATCAGATATAATCTCTTTGGTTTATTGGAATTTACTTTTGGCTGTTTGGTGTAATGTTGACATTGCCTTTTTAAATTTTCTTATATATTCTGCGCGCGCCATTTTGAATATGAAAAATAAGGCCGCCATACAACGAACTCTATCTACTACTAGATGGAGCGTTCCAAACAATCGCTCTGTTCCACGCAAGTAGCCACAACTCTTTCACATTCACAATGAAACTTGTGCAGTTACTACTCAGAACATTTAATTATTTTCCAAATATTGACATTATTTAACCGTAGCGTCAATATTTAGTAATAATTAAATGTTCTGCGTGGTAACTGCATAAGTTTCATTGTGAATGTGAAAGAGTTGTGGCTAATTGCGTGGAACAGAGCGATTGTATGGAACGCTCCATTTAGCAGTACATAGCGATCGTTGCCACCATAATTGAAAACTGCAATCGATTTTTCGATTTATTTTATAATTTTACTAAATGTATTGAAAATAGTCGTGTAGACGCAAACTAAATAAGTTAATTATTTAAATGTGGGCTTTATTTGTTAAATTCCTTCGTCTCGCTTAGTTTAAATATCACCTATATTTAAACTAAGCTGCTGAGGTGTCATGTCTGTAATATTGATAGGATGGGGCTCAGAAACTTAGTATATATTCTTTATTGCACATAAAATTTACAAAAAAAAAGGGCATAACATAAAAGTGTACAAAGGTGGACTTATCTCTATAAGAGATCTCTTCCAGCCTTAGATCTCAGAACAATGAATAATCTTCTGAGGGGCGGGGTGTCGGTAAAACAGAACGAAAGATTTATTCGAATACTAGCTGTGCCCGCGGCTCCGCTCGCGTGAACTACAGAATCCGTCCCCGTTCCCACTTCCGCTCCCGTTCTCTTCCCACTTCTACTTCCACTCCCACTCAGACTCGATACTCTCAATATCACAATCCCAACCCCAACCTCAACCCCATCCCTATCCCCAAAAACTAAATTTCTCGCAATCCCATACGCGCCGCGCCGTTCGCCGCGCCGCGGCCGTTGACCTCGCCCATATGATGAACATAATCATACGTTCGAGAAATATTGCAATTTTTTTATCAATTTTTTTTAAATAGAATCGAAAATAACTATAATAAACAGGCTATGGGTAATGAAATAAATATAGAACCACATTACCATGACTTCCTATCCCATTAAGTACTGTAAACAAATTCATTGTACCCCAACGTCCCCTTATTTGCGGTATGGTATTTATGGAGGGGAAAATTTTAGGGGAAATTCGTAGGGAAAGTGTTTAAAGGCGAATTCCGAAGGGAACCATCAAGCAGTTCTGAAATCTTGATCATGTTATTTGGTAGGGTTGAATATTTAGTTAAAAGCTTTGAGCCACCCGCTTAGGAATTGTTAACATTATGTATGCTATAACAGAGTAAGAGAACCCTGATGCACTGTCTAGAAAAGGGTCAGAGCAGGCACTGACTGAAGAGAACTAAAGTCCTCGACATGGCTCAAAAAGTTAGTACACTGAAGTGGCAGTGGGCTGGTCACATCTGTCGGAGAACCGATTACCGCTGGGGTAAACGAGTTCTCGAGTGTAGACCGCGACTGGGAAAGCGTAGTGTGGGACGCCCCCTGGCTAGATAAATGTCAGACATTCACATCAAATTATCCAGTCCCAAACTAGGCAGATGGAGCGTTCCAAACAATCGCTCTGTTCCATTCAGCTGCGGCTCTGGGAGCCGCAACTCGGTTACATTAACAATGAAACTTGTGTAGTAAACATACATAACATTTAATTATTACTAAATAGCGGGTAAATAGCGTCAATATTTAGTCAATAATTAAATGTTCTGCGTAGTAACTGCACAAGTATAATATGTTATGTACGAGTGGAAGAGATATATTTAAGAGATAAGCTGTACACAAAATTTGTAACTGTATTTACTTTTAAAATTTGTGCATTAAAGAATATATAATCAAGTTTCAAATGAATGTGAACGAGTTGAGGTTTCCGGAGCCGCAGTTGCGTCGAACAGAGCGATTGTTTGAAACGCTGCATCTAGTGGTACGTAGATATCGTTGTAACCGCATAATTAGCCTGCCCCATAGCCTTGGAATAGGAGCGACATCTTAACATATCCCTGCCCCTGCCTACCGCAGAACATAAAACCTTTTTTTAAAAATCTGCAATAAGTATTACCTACTGAATCAAGGATCTAGCATTAAACCAAATCCTTGTACTGAATAATAAGCCAGACAAAAGGAGGTGAAATAAAATAAAATTTAATATAAAGTCTCTTTGCAACTTTGGCCCCAAACACAATATCTGAATCATTTATTTATACGAAAAAGTTTCTATTATGCCCTCTTGGTTGAAATCTACGCATAGGACTAAGCTGTAAACTTAGAGCGAGCGTTATTTAACATAAACACGTCACTTGCCAGTGTTCTTATATGATATTCTTACTATTACAGCACATGCAAGGAATGCTCAATGCAAGAAAGAGATGGAAATAGTTGCGCGTGTCTCGAGAATGTACCACACGCTCTATGTAACGGTAACGTCGCGAAACAACGCCTTAGGTCTAGAATATTTCAGTGAATCTGCCAGCCGAATATATGAGCGGCCGTATTCTTGTTTTAATATTGTTACAGTGTTTGACAAAAAATACTTAGTGCAAGAAAGAGTCGAAAATAGTAGCGCAGCCCGTGCGCGTCTCGAAAATGTACCACATAGCTCTGTGTATCGGTAACGTTGCGAAACAACACTGTGTATCTAGAACATTCCAGTGAATCTGCCAACCGGATTTATATGCGGACGGATTTATTTATTTAACTCTTTATTGCACACACACAGATAGAACAAAAATAATACATTAAAAAGAAACACAGTAAAAAGGGCGAACTTATCTCTGAGAGAGATTTCTTCCAGCAGACCCGCGAGAGAGATGATTGAAATAAGAGAGGCAGACATAGTGTATACGTAAATAAAAAAAAAATATACATACATACACTAACATAAACTATATACCCACTTACATAGATTATAACCTACACGATAAAAAATATAAGTATATAAATAAATATTTACTAATAATATATAAATATAATCTACATTATTAAATAATAATAATAATAATAATAATAATATACAAACATTCATAAAATACATTTAAGATATGGATTCCAATCCTAACTTAGTGACAGATAGTATTCTTTAACACGGTTTAAGATTCACGGTTCAGGATTCCTCACAGGGGACAGTTGAGTTTTCGGGAGCAAACAATTTGGAGCTCTATAAGCGACCTTACGAATCATCATATGTAATTCTTGTAGCTTTAATACAGCACTTGATAAGGAATGCTTAATGCAAGAAGTGTCGCGATATTGTAGCAAACAGCTTTATGTAACGGTAACGTTGCCAAACAATACCGTGTATCTAGAACATTCCAGTGAATCTGCCGGATTTATAAGCGGACGAATTCTTCACAGGGGGTAGTTTATTCGTTTATTTATTTAAAAATTTTATTACACGGAAAGTACAAAATGCGAACATAATGCTAATATGGCATTTTCTTCCAGTTGACCTTTAGGGCATGCGAATAATGAGGTAGGCGCAAAAAAAACTGACATAAGAAAACTGTTGAAAACTGTATAACTGAGATTGAGAAAGCGAACAATTTAGAGCTCTTCAAGCGAACTACGAGTCACCATATCATTATTTTTAATAATGTCACAGCGCGTGAGGTTCCCGGCTTAGAATAGGGCCACCTTTTTCTTTCCCGTGGTTGTCGTCAAGCCGACTAAGGGATTGAACCAGGGGCGAGCAGCAGCATTCTTCTGTGTGTGTGTATGTTAAGATCATTACTGCGATCACCAATCCGCCTGCCAAGCGTGGGGATTATGGCAAATCCACCAATGTACTTCTAACCAAAAGTGGTATTCTATTGGGGAAGCCTATGCCCAACGGTGGAAGTAATTAAGCTGATGATAATGATGATGACAGCGCGTGAGAAGAAATGTTTAGAGCAAGAAAGAGTCAGTCTCTTTCTTGCGGGAAAAAAATATAATTCATTATTCACCATTCAGATTTTGTATTAACCCACACCCTAATCGCGTTATTTTCAAGGAGCATTGTGTGAAATTCTTATGAAGTGCCGACGTGATTTCTTATTGACGCTATAATGTATGTATGTAATGGGTTTTTCCAGCGGATTTTGGGTGCCATTCCGTCTGACGATTTATAAACTGAGCCTATTTTTAATAAGATTATAATAAATTGCATTAAACTAGAATAAACGATTATTCGAATGACAAAGGTGCCTGGTACTAATATTGATTCAGCTTCGCACAATCTTTATAGTATAAATTGTATACAAACTTGATTTTATGAGATGTGTTGCGTGAAGTTTGTTGCGCCGTTTCTTCTTCATGGCCCTAACACCTGGAAAGCGGTAGACTATAAAAAAAATTACGTGTATTAATGTACCAAGTGTACTCATATGCAATAAATGATTTTGACTCTGACTTTGCATTCTTTTACACTCTTCACGCTTTGCAAACGAGCAGAAAGGTAACTCGGTAAGTTATTGTTCATCATCAGCGCTGCTGAATATAAGCCTCCCCAATAGAATACTACTTTTGGTGGGTTGTCCATTGGATTTGCCATAAACACCATGTTTGGCAGGATGATTGATGATCGCAGTAACGATCTTAATCCTATCCTATCGTACTAATATCGTAAATGCGAAAGTTTGGATATTTAGATGTTTGGATGTTAGTTACTCAATCACGCTCCAACTACTCGACGGATCGTGATGAAACTTGGCACACATATAATTTAAGCCCTGGAAGCCCATAGGATAGTTTTTTTTCCGATAAACGTCTGATTCCTATGGGAATACATAATAAATTGTGATTTTCAGTTGTACACGTGGACGAAGTCGCGGGCAACAGCTAGGTATACACATATGTAATTCAATCATATACTTTCTCTAAAGCCCGCTGATGGACATAGAACTCTCCCAAGGCGCGCCACTGAACCCAATCCTCGGTTCTTCTCATCCAGTCACTAACAGCTACCTTCAGATCATCGCTCCATCTAGCCAGGGGGCGTCCTACACTACGCTTGCCCTATCGTCAAAATGCCTGAGGTCACAACACGCCACGCTAGTCTATACGTACATTTAAGTTGTTGTCGGTCCCGTAGCCTAGTCGGTAGTACACCTGCCTGCGAAGTTCGGGGCCGCGGGTTCGAATCCCGTGTTTGCCTTGTGACTGGATGTTATTTATATATTATATTATGTATTTATGTATGTATATCAGCTGTCTGATACCCATATTATAGGCTCTGCAGTTTGGGATCAGGTGTGAAATGTCCCCACATATTTATTTATTATTTTGTTTAAAAACGTGTGGGCAACTTTTATAGCAACGGTACCCACTCAGAACTCTTCATGTAAATAAAATAATTTTGCCTTTCATACGTTTTCGTACCTGCTGGAGGACGCATTAGAGTTCAACACGGTGGAAAGCATCGTATACACGCTTTCTGTTTTTATACCAAACCGCGTGTTACACCAGCACGTAATGTACTCGTAACTTTGGGAGTTATGTTATTATATCGCACGCTTAATAATAAACTGGAATAACTCTAAAATCTGAGATTTTGACTTTTCATCATAAAACGAATTATTTAAGCGTCAAGAATCGATACAGTTCAATCGCCGCGCAGATCGGAGCAAAATGACAGAGTAAACGCATGACCCGTCTCTTTAATATTAACGCGGGCGCACATGCGTTTCATGCTAAAGTGACGTCTGTCAGAGATGAGCCGACTTCGATGTGAACAGGACGCGGTTTCGTTAGACCGGCGGCGGAGTAACTCTTAAAAAACCAGTTTATTATCAATGTCATGTACGGAATTTATATTTCTGTTTAGTCATAAAGTGAGTTATCTCGAATTATTTCACCTTTTTAGAAATTAATTTAATCCAAAAAGCGAACAAATCCGATATATTACAGTTTAGTTTTAATTTTTGTCCGAATTCATGAAAAAAATAAAACTTAATTCAATATTTAGTTTTAAGAGGGGCATGAAATTGAAAAAAACGTTTGAAATTATTTCTATTTATTGTTATTATGTCATGATAATACAAAATTAAGATTAGAGTTATTGCGGTTTACTATGAAAAATACTTTCGCAGCCTTATTTTGATTGATTAATGGCCGAGTGACTCAACCTCAGAGTCAGACTCTGACTCCAATAAGATAGCAAATCAAATTAATAAAAATCCTCCTAGTGATGACGAGTTTGGATTGTCGTCACAATTCAGTTCGGAAACCAAATAGAATACAACAAATCCAACAGACATACATAAAGACGAGACTAATGCTTTATTAAGAATTTCCTTCCAATACATATTCGTCAATTAAGGTGAATATATACCTACAATAAAAATAATGCTACATAATATTTAGTTATTTTTAAATACACACGCTCACCAGTCACTCTTACACACTCAACCACATAACACATAACATGCACACACCCCTGCACATAATAAACAAATACACCCAGAGATATAAACACACTGGCGCACCGCTACTACTTTTTACTATTATCATTTATTATACTTACCTGCATACTTACTAAACACATTTTACAAAACTTCTAATCCGTCTACATGCATCATGAAACGCGGGACGATTTGACGCTATTCCTTCATCTTATAACAATTAAAGTGACATAGATTTAAGCGTTAATGATCCTACATTATACACAAAGACAACAATAAGAAAAAGCGAACCCTATATAATACCATCATCGTCCGAATCCTTATTGTCAAGTTCTGCACCCAATGATCGTTTACCTGTCTATGACGATTCAAACAAAGTACTACTCAACAAAGAAGCCGCAAACGCACACGTGATACTGCAAACTGGAAACAGAATAAAGCTAAACGTTTGCGTAATCGATGTCAGTCGAATATATAAAAAGCATGTAATATCGCTGCCTTAAGCCTGTATAGAAAAAAATGCACTGATAAAATTATCACTCATGGTAGATGAATATTTTAAACAGTTTTAGCGTTTAGTTTGTGAAAAGAGCATTTTGTGAAAAGAGCATTTATAAAGGCAGACCTAAGCAGTGGATTTCTAAAACACAAAAACCAAAAAGAACAGACCAGAGCCTAGTTCAATACATTAAAAGTGTACCTATTAACTCTATTTCAAAAATTTAATCCAAAGAATCCAATAAACGAAAGAAATATACGGTAAAAATGGTAAAAAAAATATATAGCTGTTATACGTATTATAATATTCTGTATTGCAGTGTCGACGAGCGAGGAATTCTTCAGCATTTAACTATACATTAAAACTCAATAGCTACAATATGACTTTTACCGAACTATTAAAGATTAATACAAAAAATGGCGCAGCTTATCAACACGTTGCTATTTTGGACTAAGGCTGATGCTAAACGTAGAGAACAATTGAAATAGGGTGTGTGTTGAAATTATAAAGAATTTGTGAGAACACGGAGGACCAATTGATCATAATTTTCTATTCCGAAAGTTAGAGGAGACATAGGCAGACAGTGTTCACAGTTAAATTGAAAAGTTAAAAAAAAGTCTGGACGCATGATATAGCCCTGACGAAAAATTTTTACTGTTAAAAACTCTAAGAAATGTAAGCCTCCCGTCAATTTACCTACATAAGAAATATCAGAGTAAGATTCTGAACTCTTGTAATTTTTTTGTATGAGTTAGGTGCAAATAAGTTTTTTTATTTTATTGATGATGGGTTTGCGCTTGACCTCAATCTCACCTGATGGTAAGTGATGATTAGGCCTAAGGTGGAGCGCGCTTACCTAGAAGATGCCTATTCACTCTTCCTTTAAAAAGATTCAAATTGTACTGGTCCGGAAATACCCAAGCTGGAAGGGAGTTCCATTCCTTAGCAGTTCGCATCATGAAAGAGGAAGCAAAACGCTTCTTGCGAGAGCGTGGTATGTCTACTGCATAAGTTTTAGTCTATTAATCTGTTAAAAACTACCAAGCCGACTGCTAAAGTCAAAATCAAAGTCAGAGTCAAAATCATTTATTGCATACTAGCTGTTGCCCGCGACTTCGTCCGCGTGGACAACTTAACATTACACATTCTTATGTATTACGTGTTACTAAATCCTAAAAGAAATCTATTAATCTGGTTATGCATTAAAAATATTAATATACATAAAAAACATACTATCCAATTGAGAACCTCCTTTTTTGAAGTCGAGTAAAAATTAGCGTTCCGGCGGCGGTTTCGCCCGTTGGACCACAGTTTTGTAGGTTTCCGTAGTCAAATGGCAAAAAACGGAACCCTTATGGATTCGTCATGTCTCTCTGTCTGTCCGTCCGTATGTCACAGCCACTTTATTCCGAAACTATAAGAACTTACTATTGAAACTTGGTAAGTGGATGTATTCTGTGAATCGCATTAAGATTTTCACACAAAAATAGAAAAAAAAACATTAAATTTTGGGGGTTCATCAAACCCATACGTGTGGATAGGTCTTCAAAAATGATATTGAGGTTTCTAATATAATTTTTTTCTAAACTGAATAGTTTGCGCGAGAGACACTTCCAAAGTGGTAAAATGTGTGTGTCCCCCCCCCCCCCCCCCCTGTAAGAGAATGATAAAACTAAAAAAATATATGATGTACATTGCCATGCAAACTTCCACCGAAAATTGGTTTGAAAGAGATCTAGTAAAAAGTTTTTTTGAATACGTCATAAATCGTAAACCACAATACTATTATTAAAACATCGATCAAAGTTAAAAGATTATCATATAATCAATAAAAAAATAATAATTTAATATTGTGCAAATTAGGTGATATTTCCTTCCCCCCCCCCCCTCCAATTTGACCTTTCCATACCCTTTCTTTCCTTCTCCATACCCTTCCCACAACGTTGAAAACCCTTTCCCCCACCCCTTCCCTCTCCCTACTCCTACCTCTCCCCCTTCCCTTAACCCACCCCTTCCTATACCCTTTATTTACCACTGCCCCCTACCATCTTTCCTCTCTTAGCCTAATCCCTTTATTCTTTTCCATCAGACTTCCTTCCCCTCCTATTCCCTTCCTATGTTGCATGTCCAATTAACTGTACAACAAAATGTCTGTCAAACTGCTGGACATAGGCCTTCTCCAATGAATGCCACAACGCCCTACATATCCAGCCGGTTCCGGCCACAATCTTCAGGTCGTCCAAACACCTGGCGGCAGGGCGTCCCACCCTGCGCGTGGGACGTCGCGTCCCACTCTAGAACCCGTCTGCCCCAAAAGGCCGTTCGGTACTACGACAGATGTGACCTGCCATTTCAGCTTACTAATTCTTTCGGCTATGTCGGTCACCTTCGTTATTCATAGGATCTCCTCATTACGAATCATATCCCTCATAGAGACCCCAAGCATTGCCCTCTCTATAGCTCGCAGAGCCACTTGAATCTTGTGGATCAGGCTCACCATCAGTGTCCACGTCTCCGCGCTGTAATCATGACAGGCAGGACGCACTGATTAAAGATTTTTGTCTTTAAACATTGTGGAATAGGTGACGTAAAAGACTTGACGCAGTTTTCCGAATACTGCCCACCCTAACTGGATTATTCTGTCAGCTTTTGAAATTGATCCTACCCAACTATATTGTCTGTCCTAGGCAGACGTACTCCTGAACAGCTTCGATATTGACATTGTCGACGATCACCGGTCTAATACAGGGCCACTAATTATCGAATAGCGAACTTTTTGTATCGAGACTTGTGGAAATACCTGAAATACATCAGCTAAAATAAATCTATAAATGAGCTTTAAAACATCTCTGTCACTTTCTGTCAAGTTCTTGCAACGACCAGTAATGTTGAACTACACTTTCATACAAATGATATGAAATGAGAGGTCAACTTGTATATCAGCATCCTGACATTTTATTGAGATATGACTTATACCAGTATGAGGCCCGAACTCAAAGCTATTAAACAGTGAAAACGCCGTCAAATTCTGTTCAGCAGTTTCCAAGATTAGCCCGTACATACATACATACATACAGACAGATAAGAAATTTTTTAATTATATTTTTGGACTCTACTGGTCTTCAGTAACGTCCGGCCAGTGAAATTTTTTTTTTAACTTCAATGTACAGATTCGCTTTTCTTTTGTTTTTTCTACTCTTTTATTATATGTATAGATATAGATGAGTACACTTGGTACATGTATACACGTCATTTTGTTATCGACTACCGCTTCCTAGGTGTTAGCGCTGTGAAGAAGAAACGGCGCAACATACTTCTCGCAACACATCTTTTAAAATCATATTTGCATACAATTATATAAAGAATGTGCGTAGCTGAATCAACATTAGTACCAGGAATCTTTGTCATTCAAATAATCGTTTATTTTATAATAGGCTTAAGAAAGCCACAGTGGTTTTTTAATGTGAATCTTAAACTATCTGTCTGACCACAAGCCTCCCCAATAGAATTCCACTTTTGGTGGACAGCCCATTGGGGGATTTGCCAAAATCACCACGTTTGGCAGGTGGATTAGGGAGAAAGCTGCTGCCCGCCCCTAGTGCAATCTCTTAGTCACCTATCCTGTCATCATCATCAGCCTAATTACATCCACTGTTGGGCATAGCTCTCCCCAATAGAATACCACTTTTGGTTAGATATACATTAGTGGATTTGCCATAATCCCCACGCTTGGCAGGCGGATGGGTGATCGCAGTAATGATTTTAACACACACACACAGGAGAACGCTGCTGCCCGTCCCTGGTTCAATCCCTTAGTCGCCTTGACGACAACCACGGGAAAGAAAGGGGTGGCCCTATTCTAAGCTCGTGAGTCGTAGTTCGCTTGTAGAGCTCTAAATTGTTCCCTTTCTCAAACTCAATTATACAGTTTTCAACAGTAGTCTTATGTCAGTTTTTTTTGCGCCTACCACTCATTATTCGCATGCCCTAAAGGTCAACTGGAAGAGAATGCCATATTGGCATTATGTTCACCTTTTGTACTTTCCGTGTAATAAAGTTTTTAAATAAATAAACGAATAAACTATCCCCTGTGAAGAATTCGTGCGCTTATAAATCCGGCAGATTCACTGGAATGTTCTAGATACACGGTGTTGTTTGGCAACGTTACCGTTACATAAAGCTGTTTGGTACAATATCGCGACAAGTGCTGAAAGCGCTACTATTGCCGACTCTTTCTTGCATTAAGCATTCCTTATCAAGTGCTGTATTAAAGCTACAAGAATTACATATGATGATTCGTAAGTTCGCTTATAGAGCTCACGGGAAGATGGTGGCCCTATTCAGAGCCGTGAACCATGGGTACGTATTAATATTCCATATTATCTGGTTACTGGCCGGTGTGACAAGCGTCCAGGTACAGTGGGCCGCGTATAATTGGTCTCATACAACCACGAGAGCGCCCGCGGCCTCAAAACGGCAATTACAAGGAAAAGCAATCGCATTCACCACATTCATTTCAAGTTTTAGCCGGCGAAGGGACGCACTGTGTGGTTTTATGGGCCAGGAGACAAATAGACGTCTGCCAAGGCGATTGTCAGGTCCTTGACATGTAACACATCAAGTGTCCAGTGGAGTTGGGAGTCCGCTGGACACTTGATGTGTTACAGTTTAGTGTTATCTTATCTTATCTTCTTAGGGGGCCAGGAAGACCTGGCGACACTTCGACCTTTCAGGATCTTTTGTGCCAAACCCCTGACCACCGACGGTGCCCCAAGCCGATTTGGTGGACTTCACATACGCCTCAGAATTTCTTCTTTGGCATATGAAGGTTTCCTTACGATGTTTTCCTTCACCGAAAAGCCTGTGGTATTATAAATAAACCGTACTTAAGTTTAGTAAAACTCATTGGCACGGGCGAGGTTTGAACCCACGACCTCATGAACGTGAGGCGAGTGCACAACCAACCGGCTACCACGGCTCACTCAATGAAGGTTTGTTTAAACTTTAGCCACTTTTTCTAAGCATTTTATTTAACAGGGCGGATGTCAAGGCAACATAACTTGGCTAAATATATTTTGTGATATGAGATTCGCTAAGTACACCAGGAACGCGGAGTCGAAAATCGTTGATCCTATATATAGAACGGAATTGAACGAATCCGATCCGAAGGACAATTAGATCAGATCCTCTGCCCAAGCGCCTCCAGATTCAATAACCAACAATTTGTGCCGTAAATGGTATCGGGTTCTAATTAGAACCGAATAAAAATAGCCAAAGTATACTTAGTTTTTTTTTAGTTTATTAAAACTCAGGGTTATAAAAGACTTGGGATACAATTTTTATCAACTGAGGTTTTTATTGCTGTGTGGTTCCCGGCTTAGAATAGGGCCACCCCTATCTTTCAGCGTGGGTGTTCCACGCAACTAGTGCTCGGGGAGTCGCAACTCTGTTACATTCACAATGAA
Organism: Esperia sulphurella; assembly: GCA_947086405.1. Lineage (NCBI taxonomy): Eukaryota > Metazoa > Arthropoda > Insecta > Lepidoptera > Oecophoridae > Esperia > Esperia sulphurella. The sequence continues at coordinate 17,041,825 of OX352261.1, forward strand.
ACTTGTGCAGTTACTACGCAGAACATTTAATTATTACTAAATATTGACGCTACGGTTAAATAATGTCAATATTTAGTAAATAATTAAATGTTCTGCGTAGTAACTGCATAAGTTTCATTGTGAATGTGAAAGAGTTGTGGCTAATTGCGTGGAACAGAGCGATTGTTTGGAACGCTCCATCTAGTAGTACATAGAGATCGATATTGTCATTATTTAGTAAATAATTAAATGTTCTGCGTAGTAACTGCACAAGTTTCAAAGTAAATGTGAACGATTTACTGCTCCCGGAGCCGCAGTTGCGTGGAACAGAGCGATTGTTTGGAACGCTCCAGTACATTGAGATCGTTGGTCTCCGTAGAGTGCAACAAATACCCTACACCATTTAATCTGCTTTAGTATCCGAATAAGGTGCATTAGCCGTCTAGAAGGGTACATATACAGGGCGATGCCATAAATATGGGGTGCGGTGCGCACAGCGTTTGTACTGCTCTCGCTAACTGGCCGTTTAGCGGCGATGCTATGCTATAGGACATGGATATTTAGATACAAGATGCGACATTCAGTATGTATCTAAGTAGCTCTAAAGCTGCTTCGGTGAAAATAATAATAATCATCATCATCAGGTTATTTTTGTCTCCACTGCAGGAGCACAACCCTCTCTCATCTGTCGGAGACAGACGGAGGATTTGGCCTACACTCCCCGCGCTGGCCAGACGGGTTGGGGAGGCCTGAATCAGAATCAGAAATCATTTATTGTTTACTATTAGGTACATTGTATAGCAGATGTTATTGCGGAAAGTTGCTGATTGATGTTTTATAATGTATTCCCTTAGTCGCCTTGTACAACATCCACGGGAAGAGTTGGAGTGGTCCTATTCTACTCTACCGGAAATAATAATATTAAATAAATATTACTCACCTATATACACACACTTGTCTAATCCCAAACTAGCATTTTCTCCTGTGCTATGGGAATTAAATAAGGATAGTACAATTCACAAATATAACATCCAGACCGGGGTCAACTTGTACAATTGTACAAAGTTGTCTGTCCCCAGTGGGAATCGAACCCACGACCTCTGGCTCTCGAGCTCAATGACCAAGCCACTAGACCAACGATGCGTTCATCTTTTGTTTGTGTTTTCTTCTCTCGGAAAATATAGAGAGGCTGAAGTGTAAATCTCGGATGCTGGAAATTGGAGCACCCAAAGGTATTTATGCAAATACCATTCCATTTCATGGACATTCTTGGGCTAGGCTCATATCGTGACACGGGCTGATTGTCCTGATGTTTGATCAGTAATCAGTAAACTTTATTGTATTCCATGGTGTTAACAGATAATAAAAAGACAGAGTTCTCATGGACCCATTTGGGCACAGCAAGTAGGAGAGAGGAGGACCAACAACAACAAGAGGATGTGATAAAAGGTGGTAGAGAATGACTTCAGCATCATCATCATCAGCCCATCATCAGCTCTTAGGCTCCACTGCTGGACATAGGAATTCCCCAATGAACGCCACCACACTCGGTCCTCCAACCACCTTCTTAAGGTGACAACCTTATAGTATCTATATATAGTGGACCCGATCCGCGGTCTCCACTCCAGAACTCGCCTGCCTCAACGGCCGTCAGCCGTTCAGCTTGCTAATTCTTTCATCTACGTCGGTGACCTTCGTTCTTCGCGAAGTCTCCTCATTACGAATCATATCTCTCAAAGAAACCCCTGTCTATAGCTTGCTGAAACTTGTGGTTCAGGCCCACCGTCAGCGTCGAAGTTTCGGCGGCGCAGGTCATAACAGGCAGCACGCATATTGTAGGCGTTAACTTCACAAGAATTTTACATCGTACCATATCCAGAAGCCAGAGGCATCTTTATGTCATCGCGTTGGGTGAACATTTTGGCGGAACACCAACGCAATTAAACCGTTAGTGCAACAACACAGTCGCACGGACAGTGCATTCGTTCCCTTCTGCCTAATTTGATGCGGATGCAACGGCCAATTTGGTTTTATACCAAAAAGAACTGTTGGCTGTGAATGCCACTTGATTCTGTAGATACAGTACTGGAGATGGTGTCTTGAATAATTAAACGATGGGAGAAACTCTTAATATTAACTGCAAATTACACGAATATAATAATATATTGCCGTGTGGTTTCCGGTAGAAGTAGAATAGGACCACTCCAACTCTTCCCGTGGATGTCGTACAAGGCGACTAAGGGAATACATTATAAAACATCAATCAGGCCTCCCCAACCCGTCTGGCCAGCGCGGGGAGTGTAAGCCAAATCCTCCGTCTGTCTCCGGCAGATCTAGCGGGGAAGTGGGAACTCTCTTCCTACTTTGACTCTTTACTTCTTTAATTAAATTTGTCTGGGGCCCAAGGTAGCGTAAATTCAAGACCTGGGACTTGCCCTACCTTCACTGGTAGGTGTCTTTGCAGTTACCTCCGTTGATCCTCGCTTAGAGGAGTCGCGGGGGGAGAATGGTGAGGAGGCGGGAATGTCTCCGGCAGATGAGAGAGGGTTTGTGCTCCTGCAGTGGAGACAATAATTACCTAATGATGATGATGAACACGAATATATGTAGGGTCACCCATAATCTTTCCGTGGATGTAGTCAAGGCGACTATCCTCGATCCGCGCGGCCGACGACGCGACAATACTAAGTAAACACTATGAAAACGCGACCGCTGGCCTCGGAACGCGGCGCCATACAGTTTCATATAGTGTTTATACGTCATACATATATATATAATTCTCACGCCTTGGTCCCAGAGGGATAGGCAGAGACGATGTATCGCTACTTTGCGCAATCTAATGTCGCAAAGTGGCGTTCCTTCGTCCGCTTTTCGCCCCGTGATACCCCTTGACGTTATGTATTGCGAACAACATCGCCGTCACACCATGAAGCAAAATAATTTTTCGCACCTCCTAAGTCCCTTCAAAGTTTTTACCTTCATGATTGACACTAATTGGTTATTAAATTAAATAACAGATGCACCTGTTATCTAATTTAATAACCAATTAGTGACAATCATGAAGGGATAAACTTTGAGGTGACTTATGAGGTGCGAAATATTATTTTGCTTCATGGTATTGTCGCAGCAAACACAATCGGGTGCACGCGGCGGCGATCGGTCGCGATGCTCGAAAATGCACCTTAATGGATTGCATTAGCGACGTTCTCCTGTGTATATTAAGATCATTACTGCGATCACCAATCCGTCTGCCAAGGGTGGTGCAAAATAAATTAAGTGGGAACTCTCTTACTACTTTGACTCTTTACTTCTTTAATTTAATTTGTCTGGGGCCCAAGGTAGCGTAAATTCAGTGCTTGGGACTCGCCCTACCTTCAATGGTAGGTGTTGTGGGTAAGCGTACCTCCGTTGATCCTCGTTCAAAGGAGTTGCGGGGGGAGCCGGCAAGGAGGTGGGTCATGCCAATTGTGGTGATTATGGCAAATTCCAATGGACAGCCAACCAAAAGTGGCATTCAGGAGGCTGGCAGGCAGGGGAGGCTTATGTTCAGCAGCGAATGTATTTCGGCTGATGATTCAATAAGCATTAGTACAAGTGTATATCGAAGGCGCACTCTCTATGAAAGCTTATTGAATTTCTCATAAACCTACTTACAAAATTCAATGCACGCCAAATTGAATCCTACGCGCATGGAAGTAAGTCAGTGTTACGCTGAACGCTAATTCATGCACCATTGATCGCGTAGGTACCCCGGCAAACGGGGCTGCGTCGCGCGTAGGTATATTTTAATACCTAAAGTGCGGAGTGAGACTGGCCTGAATTGATTGATACAGGGTAGAAATCATCTTGATGATAAATATTATACTTAAAGAAAAGTTATTTTTTTTAATTACTAAACGTAAGACTTCATTTCAAGATTTTTGAAAAGTTTCTTGCTTCACGGCCGGTAATTGAAACGTTTTTTTTAAATAAACATTAAAGACGCTTTCAATTTTATATGTATTACTAGCTGTTGCCCGCTACTTCGTCCGCGTCGACAACTTAATATCACGAATTATCATGTATTTTCCGTAGGAATGAGATGTTTTTTTTAAGTTAAAAAGTATCCTATGTCCTATTCCAGGACCTATTTGTGGGCCAAGTTTCATCACGATCCGTCCAGTGGTTGAAGCGTGATTGAGTAACAAACATCCAAATATCCAAACTTTCGCATTTATAATATTAGTAGGATTCAAAACTATGCATAAAGTGAAAACGCCGTATTTTTCATTTCGTATTCAAACATTTTTCAAGCTATGCTACACTTAACTCAAGTGCATTTGAAAAACATTTCACACAATTCCAAACCTAAAAAACTTCTCCAATAAGGTAACAAACCTATCGTAACTGTGAACACATTCTATAACTTCCATCCATTTGAAATCGACTTTATGGATTTGAATACAAAGTTTGATATTAGATGCAGTAGCTATGTATATATTTGCTTGACTCCTGGAACGAAGCTGAAAAACACTGAAAAGAGTTGAATTGAAAAAACCCGCCGCTAGCTCGTTATCACGTGGTCATTATTCTTGCCGTCCCGCTGTGAATCACCCTCCTTTATTAAATTTAGTGGACCTCTGTGCGGAATGGACCGCGTTTAGGATTCACAGGAATTTATACTGATTGTTATTCATTCTATATTTCAAACGCGTCCGGTTTCCATTTTTTTTTCGTTTTTATTAGGTTAGCAACAGAGTGTACACTACAGAAATCCTATCAAAAAAGAACGGTTATAGCTATTTAATTACTTCAGTTCTGTGCGTGCTGATTTTCGAACACAGAGCGCCCCTCCCTCGCACCAACTACGCCTCCAACACACCCTTGAACCGGAGCATTGACTTTCAGGAACACCACCTCCAGACTGCAGATATATTTTTTTTCCTTAAACGCACCGAATACATTAAGGAGATTAAGAAAGTGTTGATAGACCTGTAACCACTAAATTTATACTCTAACATATAACCCTCACACCACTCCTCTCACTATACACACATCACTCACATCACTTACTTCACTCATCATCATCATCAACAAATATCAGTCAGTATCAAACAACAGATCTAATAATTTTGTCTATTTATATGTGTTTAGTTTCTCCCTGTTTAAATTTTATATTTTAATTATACAGAATTTTAATTATTTTAATTTCGTAATTGGCATATTTTGAATTTTATAATAACTTGTATTGTATATAATAATGTAATAGCTGTGAAATTAAATAAATATATAAAATAAAATAATTTATTTCTCGCAATCACGTTTCTAGTGAGGAGATACAGTTAAGCAGTTAGAAACCATGCAATATGGACTATTACAGATTTTTGTCGAAGTTTACCCATCCTTGACTTGAAACGAATAGTAAGCGCTTGACAGTTTTTAATATACATATTGCAAATTATTGGCACGCGTCTTGCGCCTACTTTACCATTCTATTTTGATAGGATTTCTGTGGTGTACACCGTTTCATGTATAAATATACGAATAGGTTATTTGTATTTTAGGGTTCCGTCAAACATACTTGACGCACTTCGATTTGAACTTTTTCTTCCCCACATAAATCGGCCGAAATACGTCCAATGATCTAATATGCTGTCCCTTAGAAGCCTTGAGAACACAGTATCACTGATAAACTGTTTCAGTAAACCGAACATTTGTATTTGTAAACACTGAGACTGGAAAACAAACGGTATGCATTTGACAGCTGCTGTCAAACGCATTACAGTTTGCTTTTGCTATCCATTACAGTTGAATCGTTTATTTCACAAATTGCTAATGAGAATAGGGCCACCCGCAATCTTCCCGTGGATGTCGTCAAGGCGACTAAAGAATTCCACCAGCGTTCTCCTGCGTATATTAACTGCGATCACCAATCGGCCTGCCAAGCGCGGTGGTTATGGCAAATCCCCCAATGGACAGCCCACCACAAGTGGCATTCTATTGGGGAGCCTTATGTTCAGCAGTGGACGTATTTTAGCTAATGATGTGCAATATTATAATTAGTGTTTTGTAAAGATTAAAATTCCTACAACACTTCGCTGTTTAGTGTACAAAGGTAATAATTCAATTTTTAGCTTCAATTTTTATATAGGTAAGTAAGTACCCAAAGTGAAAGTTAAAACATGAAAAAATTAAGAAAAAAGTGATATTTGCTAGCATTTATCCAAATTATTGCCGTGTGGTTTCCGGTAGAGTAGAATAGGACCACTCCAACTCTTCCCGTGGATGTCGTACAAGGCGACTAAGGGAATACATTATAAAACATCAAGCAGGCCTCCCCAACCCGTCTGGCCAGCGCGGGGAGTGTAGGCCGAATCCTCCGTCTGTCTCCGGCAGATGTGAGATGGTTGTGCTCCTGCAGTGGAGATAAAAATAACCTGACGATGATGATGGTCCAAATTATAGTTATCGCTTTTAACACCGTGATATATGTACATGCATAATTTCTAAAAAGACTTGTTAAAGTGTCACGACTGAGGTGTGGCTGGCTATAAAACGTCTCATCGGAAGTGGAATATTTATTCTGAAACGGCTAAAAGTACATATTCTGAGTTTAAATATAGATGTGAGTTGAATTGTGTATTCTTCATGTCATTTACTGGCTGGGGGCATTCTCTGTAATGTTTTAAAAGACAATCCACATATTGGATGATAAGAAAGTGTTTGTGGGTATTTTGACAACATGCTATGTAATGAAACTAAACGGTATTTTTTCAATTAAATCGAAAAATAAAAACTTATGACGCTTCCAAGTTTTCCGAAAAACATAAGGCTTTATGGACAATACATCGCGCGCGCGCGGAGTTGGATGACCGGCCGCACCGCTGCGCCACCTGCCCCTCTGCGACTAGTGATCATACGTTTGATAAATATCACATTTTATACATAATTTTTTCACGAATGATTTCTAAATGTGATACTTACTGAGTTAGTGGAAAAAATATTAACAATCATTTTATTATCATGAAGTATATATTGGTTATAGTGAAATGGGTGATAGACGACTAGCACCTTATCTTATTTTATCTTTTATTGCCAGGTGTACCCGGCGACACGTCGACCCTGTGGGATCTTTTGTGTCAGCCCCTTTTTTTATACTGTTTTTCCATTCCCCATAGTTCCCTGCATAAAATCTATTATGCAGCTAAGGGGCAGAAGCCTGTAGTCCTTGGGTTCTGGGTAAGCCACACCCAGGACATTCATTCGCCTTGCAGCTAGTGCATTGCATTCACACAGCTGGTGCTTCACCGTTTCGCTGTCTTCTCGCATATAAAACATATAAAATAGCACCCTAAAAGACTGGAGCTCACAAAACCTAAAACGCATCATAGATCACTATATAAGTCTAGAATATTCCCCAACATTTTCCCGCAGGAATTATCGGCGCACCGTTGAATAGGCAGCCATCGTCTGAAATTCGATTACGGAGCCACTCCCGTCGCTCCGCTCATAACAAGAAAAATGAATTTGCGCCGACATGCCGTGGCTCTGACTTCTACAGTTTACTTTTAGGGTTCCCTCACGGTAATAAACTTCACTTCTAGCCTGTCCTTCATTGCTAGTCCTTTCCCAATGCGTGTTACATACTGACCTCACTCTTCTATATTCAGTTGACCTCCTTTTTGGCTTGTGCGAGCCTCTGCGCACATCCCTGATGCGCTGCAGTATCGAGGCAGCCCTAACAGGGCCCTGAAAACTTGTTGTAAATGGCCCACAGACTGCCCGCAAAGAAAACCTGACAGGCTTTAAAAATACCCTTTTAGAAGACTTAATAAAAATTTCATAATTTTATGCATATACCTACTTACATTCACTTGTCTAATCCCAGACTAGGTTTTTCTCACAGAACATTAGAAGATTCTTATAATAATAAATATCTCAGACATTCACACCAATTGTCCAGTCCCAAACTAGGCAGAGCCTGGACTATGGTTACTGGATAACGGATACACATACTTAAATAAATATATAAACATCAAAGACTTAAACATTCATATTCATCATACGAACATTTGCCCCTAGCGGGATTCGAACCCGCAACCTCCGGCGTGGCAGTTCGAGAGCTACCCGTTCCGCCACGGAGGTCGTCGAAAACATTATAAAACATTTTCCTAAGCTATGAAAATTAAACAAGGATGGGACAATTCACAATATGACATCCAGATCGGGACCAGATTGTACAAATTGTACAAAGTTGTCTGGCCCCAGTGGGAGTCGTATGCAAGGCTTTCGAATCCAGGCCAATGATCAAAGGGCATTATTGACGGAACCAACGCCCGTTGTATACAACACTAACTTTTCAGAGTTTTAACGTCACAGAATATCACGCCAAGCACGTGAACTAGCTAGACAATGAGAGATGACACCGCCACAGTGACATGGCGTAATCAGGATTTCCTGAAATTGCCCCGAGCATTCTCTAAGATATGAGGGAAGTTAAGAATTTACACAAATATTATTACCTTGTTAACGTTATATTTTCGTCTAGTTCTAGAGATTTACTTCTGTGTATAAAAGTATGTTAGTGTTGGTTGATAACAACAATAATTAATAGCAAAACGTAGTGTGTTTTCCTGCTGAGTATAGGGACACCCGCGATCTTACCGTGGTTATCGTCAAGGCGACTAAGGGATTCTTTTTCAATTCCTTTACTGTCCGAGCGGCGCAGATGTGGAATAAACTGCCGACGGTCATTCGAGATGTACGTCGATGACATCCTTTAAAACTAAATTAAAAGAGCACTATCTGTCTCAGTAAAATATGATATGTATGTATTTATGTATATTTATTATTATTTATTATAAATATTTATTTACTATGTGTAATATATATATATATATATATATGTGTGTAAAGTAGTTTCAGTATTTAGTTATTATGTAGTATATTATGCATTTTTTGCCCCCTCGCTCTTAGTGCCTTGTCTCACACCCTGTAAGGTTGGCTAGAAGAAATCTCTTTTAGAGATAAGCTCGCCTTTGTATACAAAATTTGTAACTGTATTTACTTTTAAAATGTGTGCAATAAAGAATATATATATTGCTCGAAGGACCGATAACAGCGTTCTCTGTGTATATTTAGATCATTACTGCGATCACCAATCCGCCTGCCAAGCGTGGTGAATGGCAAATCCTCCAATGGACAGCTACTGGGGAGGCTTATGTTCAGCAGTGGACGTATTTCGGCTGATAATGATTAATAACAATACCTGTTTTTAATTTACTTCGTTATTTACCATATTTATAATGTTTTTTTTTGTTATATGAATAAATGATTGCCCATGACTTGTCATGATTGACATGTCTGCCCTTTCACGAAGTTTTCTCTGTCGCTTGTAGGCTGACAGAAATCTCTTAAAGAGATAAGAATTACCATTTGTACATGTTATTTTTTATCCTTAATTTTATTGTTTTGTATGTTTTTTCTTTTGTGTGTGCAAAAAATTGTTAAATAAATTAATGATTTTTTTACTAATTTTAATCTTATGCAAAAACTGCTGTGTCATATATTCACACGGAAGTCTCACCATAGTGAATGTGTTTTCTTGATCGATTATTATATAAAGTATTGTAGTTTTGTTTTTAGTTTCTGTATCTCATAATACCTGAGGTCATCATCATCATCATCAGGTTATTTTTGTCTCCACTGCAGGAGCACAGCCCTCTCTCATCTGCCGGAGACAGACGGAGGATTTGGCCTACACTCCCCGCGCTGGCCAGACAGGTTGGGGAGGCCCGATTGATGTTTTATAATATAATCCCTTAGTCGCCTTGTACGACATCCACGGGAAGAGTTGGAGTGGTCCTATTCTACTCTACCGGAAACCACACGGCACGTAGTAATATTTAGTGAATACGAAAAAAAATACAATAAAAAAAATAACAATATTGGAAAATTGATGAAATAATTTATTATACAACAAAAAAAAAGTTTTTACAAGGTCCTCGAAATATAAATATCGAGGGTCCTTAGGGAAAAGAGTAAAAAAAAAATATTTAGTATTTTGCCATGGGACTCTTTTATATTCCAAATGAACGCCACCACACCCGGTCCTCCGCCCTCCGCGTCCAACCGCTTCTGGCCACGTTTTTCAGGTCGTCGGTTCATCTGTCGGCGGGGCGTCCCACGCTGCGCGTGCTGACCCGCAGTTTACACTTCAAAAGTCGTCTGCCCCAATCACCGTCTACTGACATTGAGTAGGTAGTTTAAAAACGCCATTATTTGGTCGCGAGAGAACCACGTCTATGTTCAATAATCCAATAATTTCTCAAAAACCCCAGCCAAAATATAACGAGGAAAAAACCCCCTATTCAATGACACGCTGACAAAAATACATTATGAAAAATCTTCGACATTTCCCCTTAAAAGCATATTTTCACGCATTCCGCCGAAATCCTCGGGAACCCATCGTAAAGGGTGCTTAAAGCAACAATATTACGACATAAAGGTGGTGTGAATTCATTTCCTGTCCTCGGCGACAGGAAAAGTGAATTTGTCGCCGGATCCGGCTGTGACGTCAGAACTTCCAGACGTCAGAAACTTTCCTCCGGTTCATATATAGAGAGGGTTTCGATTCTTACAATATTTGTAGAACCTTTTTTTTTCTTCAGTCTATCTCGTAAGATCACACCTTCGACGCTCCCTTTAAGTGAATAGATTTAATTACCCACTACTACAACAAAATTAGTTTTGAGATGTGTGTGTTTTTGACATTTTTACATTTGGTTCATTGATTTTACATTTTACTTTGACATTATGTTTAATTTTTTTGGTTTGAATAATTTATTAATTAATGTATTAGGAGAATTTTAATAAATATTGCATGCTTATACAAAAGGCAAGGTATAGCGGCCCTAATCTATAATATAACATCTTCTGTGTATCTGTATTTACCTATACTTGGCAATAAATGATTATGGTTATGACTATTATTATGTTATTGGAGATACCATTAGATAGCAGTCACGGATTTACCACCAGGCTGAGTAGGCTGGAGTCTAGGGCGGCAGATTTTAGGGGCGGCAAATTTAGGGGCAATTTTTTTTATATCTCACAGAAATTAAAACAAGCCGTGTGGTGTCATGGAACACCCGATAGGAACAAAGTTCCCTACAATATTCGACAAATATTTCATTTATAAATGTTGGTCAAGGTATTTTCCAAAGAAAAAAATAATAATTTGCGTATTTATATATAAATATTGTCTTATTGAGTATAATAAATTTACAATTATTCATAAACTTAAAAACTGACACATCGATATCCTAGTTCACAATCATATCAATTACGGGAAAAAGGTTTTATGTGATTAAGGAAAATAGTGCAAAAATCATTAAGTTACAATTTCATTAATTTTTTTTTATTAATATGATTGAGAACTAGGGTATCGAAATGTAGAGGTCGGTAGGGACGGAAAATGTCTAAATCCGATGATGGACAGACATGAGAACAAATGACTTCATTCTTAAAGAGCTCAATATACGAGTAATTAAACGTCTCTCAGCTATCTGCAATGAAAAGACCCTAAGCTTCTTCAGTCACATTGTGCGATCTCCCAAGCGCGACCTGGAGAAGCTCATCATCCTGGGACAAGTGGAGGGCAGGCATTCTAGCTAGCTAGCTAGAGGAAGAGCTCCAACGAGGTTGCCAAACCCAGTAAAGGCTGGTGGAACTTTGTATGAAGCGGTCCGATTGGCCAATGACCGCTATGCGTGGCGTGTTTTATACGGTCGCGATGTTCAGCAGTGAGGGAACGACAAAGAAGAAGAAGACTACTACTGGAGCACCAGGATGTCTGTAAACGTTTGAGTGTGTGTGCGTAAACTTTAAAGGGCTGCTGCACCGAGCGTACTAGGATAGTCGATCGAGAGAGAGACAACGTTATACCTCAACAATACAGGGTGTAAGGGACGGTCTTCCGAAAACTTTAACCATGGCTTCAGACCATCACCCTGAACAACGTACAGCAAGAATTTTTCGCCGGAAATAAAAAAAAATTTCGGACTCACCATACAAATTTTACAAATGACATGCCAGATTTGTATGAAGAAGTCGATTTTTTTTTTATTTCCGGCGAAAAATTCTTGCTGTACGATGTTCAGGGTGATGGTCTGAAGCCATGGTTAAAGTTTTCGGAAGACCGTCCCTTACACCCTGTATAAGTACTTCTCTTTCTAAGTAAGTAACTGCGGCAGCACAGTAGTGTGTATTGCCAGCCTCGGGTGGTGAGTGCCGCTTCTTTCTAATATTTAGTATCCTCTGTTACAGGCTTTTCGGTGAAGGAATAAACTACTTTATGAAACCTGCACAAGATGACTTTTTGACTAAAATGTCTCTCGAATTGAACCATTTTCTAATGCCATTTAGAAGTCGCACTGAAACAGAACCAATCACTTTAAAACAGAACGTCTAGACTTTTAATGACACAGACGTGCCTTGAGAGACATCCGTCGATGATCTAAGTACAATTAAGTGCTAACACACTCTTAACCAATACCTTACCCATTGCTCTTTTGGAGACAAGCAAATAAATTCAATGCAAAACTAAACGATCAATGGAAGTCGAATATTGATTCCATGCCACCGAAGTCAGGGTATCCTAGTAAAAGGTGCTAATGGACGAGGAAGGCAGTAGTCACGGAGTTGCAATTAGATCCCAGCGGAACCCTTTACTGGTAATTTTATGTAGTTAGCACTAAATGTGTCAAGTTATTGACCACGGAGTTAAAATAATTTTTAGTTTATGAAGTTCTGGAGTTCTATAACTTTTGCTGGTTTCGCCTTTGCTTTCCACCCAGCGGCATTTTTAATAATAATAATATGTTTAATAATATGTGAGGACATCTTACACTAACTTCAAACTACATCATTATTACACCAGTGTGAATAAATTGTAAACTTGTGATTCATGAACAAGATAAAATAGAATATAATGTAGGTCATTTATTCTTAGTTCCACAAATATACAAAACAGGTTCCATAATTCTACTATCAGGCGTAGGGAGGGACTTTATCCATAAGTAGTAGACATAACACGCTTTCGCACGAAGCGTTTTGCTTCCTCTTTTGTAATGGAACTCACTGCCAGCTTCGGTATTTCCGGACAAGTACAATTTGCATCTATTTAAAGGAAGAGTAATTAGGCATCTTCTGGGTAAGCGCGCTCCAACTTACGTCTCATCGTCACTTACCATCAGGTGAGATTAAGGTCAAGCGCAAACCCACCCATACCCAGATTAAAGATAATCTAGATAAGTGTCACAGCAACAAAATGGCGCTGACTCAGCATAATTCTGCAGCACGCTACGCGAACTGCGGCGCTGATATTATGTCGGCAACAGTTCTACTATTTTCAACATTTATCGTTCGTTTTAAAAAAAGTTACGTTTAAGTTTCATTTTTTAACAGACGCTATTTTAACAGAAATGCGTTTCGTTTTTATCTGAGACAACTGTCAAAATATAGAAAAACGTTCGTTCCATGTACGTCTGACGTTTGTTTAAACGTTGGCTACGGCTGAAACGCAGCTGAAGCACGAACGTTGTGCGCAGCGGAGTACGAATAGTGTTAAAACTTGCGTTTCAGCTGCAGTTCAATTGCGTTTTGTGCGAAAATCCGTTAGTAGAATTGCCCCCTGGTCAAGTGACGTCACAGACGCAGTTTATAAATTGATTTTATAGGGCTGTCATTCTTCGGCCACACAATTGTATACCAACTTCTACCTACATATGAGTTGTGTAGTCATACAAGAGTTGTGATAACCTGTTGGTTGTACTCTCGCCTCACTATCAAAAGAGGTCCTGGGCCAAACCCCGCCCGTACCAATGAGTTTTCCAAACTTATAGTACTTAAGTTTATTTAAAACTAGCTTATAACTGGCTTTTGCCCGCGACTTCCGCGTAGGTTTCGATATTTACAAATCTTCACTGCTTTTAACGTTCATTTTTGGTTTCCCGTAGGAATAAGATGTTTTTTCGGGATAAAAACTATCCTATGTCCTATTCCAGGACTTAAACTATATGTGTGTCAAGTTTCATCCCGATCCGTCCAGTAGTTGAAACGTGATTGAGTAACAAACATCCAAACATCCAAATATCCAAACATACACAGGCCTTTCGGTGAAGGAAAAAATCGTAAGAAAACCTGCATATGTCAAGGAAGAAATTCTAAGGTGTATGTGAAGTCCACCAAATCGGCCTGGGGCACCGTTTGAAGTCAGGGGTTTGGCACAAAATAACCTCAAGTATCGAAGTGTCGCCAGGTCTTCCTAGCCCCCTAAGAAGATAAGATACTCCGTTATTCACCATAGTGTATACTTGTACAGTAAGAGAGCAATTTCTGCAAACAATCTTATACAATTTGGCGGAATAAATGTATTTTTTGGTGAAATTAATAAATCATTATTTTTAATTTTTGGAACAAGTCAATTTTTCAATCACATCATATACATAGTCTGGAAGACATCGCTTTTATCTATAAGACCGCCCAGATGTACTAATGTAAACTACTTTGTTATTGCATGTGCATATATCTATATCTATGAACTGACAGATTTCATTAGACCAGAAAACGTGCGAATTAATTACGGTTGAAAAGTATTTAATTGTCAACTGCAAATTATAGTACAAAGTAGTCGATAATAAACTTAAGCTTTGTAGCTTAAGCTGATTCAGCTTATGCGGATTTGTCCACATGGACCCGTAAAATTGAACTGATGGACGAAATAAGCTTTGCGATGCTGAAAAGGATTTTTTTCCTCTAGACTTCACAGTGAAATGATTTGTAACAATCGCACTTCCGTTTTTAACTGACTTAAAAAAATTAGGAGGTTCTTAATACGACATTATGTTTTTCTTTAATTATAATACAACAAGGTTTAAGGTTTTTGGATACATGAAGATTAGTAGGTACCAATTTTGTTGTAAGAAAAATTAAAAATCCTCAAAATTAAAATCATCATCATCAGCCTGAAAGAGTCCACTGCTGGACATAGGCCTCTCCCAAGACGCGCCACTGAACCCGATCTTCGGTTCTTCTCATCCAGTCACTGCCAGCCTTACGCAGCTCGTCGCTCCATCTGGCCAGGGGGCGTCCCACACTACGCCTGCCCAGTCGCGGTCTCCACACGAGAACTCGTTTACCCCAGCTCTAATATGTGACCAGCCCACTGCCACTTCCACATTTTAGCTATGTCGAAGAAATTCGAAGTCATCGAAAGTCGAATTTTTTTTTCTAATAAAAAAACAATAATGCTTGAAAGACACAGAAGGCGACTGCGTGGCTAAGGCGTGGCGGTAGCGGTATACTTCAAATAAATACCGCATTCCGCGGCGGTACTCTGTGTGAAGTATCTCATACTAAATCGAACAATACAAACAACTGGAAAACGCCTCCGCCACGAATTCGCTTTCTGTGTTTCAGGCTTAACTTTTTTTTTATTTATTAACCAATAAGAACAGAATTTACATCATTCCAGTGCAACAAAAACCAGACTTGGTTTGTCTGTGCACCGCGACGACTTACAAACTAACATTTAACAGTCATATTATGTGCCAAGCCATCTATCTGTATACATTGCTTAATTACTAACAAAGTCGAAACCTTCAAAAATAAGGTAAAAACTAGTATTAGTAACATTACAACTCAGAGTTTCTTTTATATATAACAATTGATTTATATTTCGTTGATTAACAATATGACATACAAAAGGTTGTCTGGAAGAAATCGCTTAAAGTGATAAGACCGCCCAAATTTTACTATTTTAACTTCTAAAAATTGTAACTGGATCTATTTGTTTGTGCCCCAAGGACCAGGAGGCGGGACCTAAGTGTATTGTGTTGCGTTAAATTGTATTGCGTAATATATAGGTGTCTGTGGTCCAATGGTTCGCGTATGCGCCGCACACACCATTCGAACCAGTGGTTCGAATCCCAGTAGAGGTAACAGTAGATACTTTGTATTGTGCATTATCATTTCGTCACACACCGTCAGAGCCGGATTAACCATGTCGGGGCCCCTAGGCAATGCACGTGTGGGGGCCCCATTACCGCGTTCTAACTTCCTGAAATATAGCTTTTCTACCACAATGCAATGCTCCACACGCGTGGACTACTCACTTTCAATCCGACTACGACTCCGACCGCGAAGCCCACGTCTACGTCCTCGCCCAGTCCCAAGCCTACTCCTCTTTTCACTCTAAGAAACATTTTAAAAGACTCGGGGCGC
Source organism: Esperia sulphurella (assembly GCA_947086405.1). Taxonomy (NCBI): domain Eukaryota; kingdom Metazoa; phylum Arthropoda; class Insecta; order Lepidoptera; family Oecophoridae; genus Esperia; species Esperia sulphurella. Next base: position 17,058,067 of record OX352261.1, read on the forward strand.
GGGGCCCTTGCCGATGCGGGGCCCCTATAGTTGCCTACACTGCCTGATGGATAATCCGGCCCTGCCCACCGTGGAGGTCGATGGAAATGTTTATCATCTATATTCTTTATTACACATATTAAAACTAAATACAGTAATTAATGGTGTGTACAAAGGTGAGCTTATCTCTAAAAGAGATCTCTTCCAGTCAACCTTACAGGGTTGTAATAATATAATTTTTATTTATTTTATTTTATTTATTAATTCTGAAACCTACAGCTAATTTACAAAAATATATAATACAGTATAATATAAATTAAACTTTAGCCATTAACAGATTTCTAATATATAAACATAAACATTATTGCATAGGGTAATAAAAGTAGACAAAAGTAGGACGGTAGGGGTTATATTATAATAATATAACCTTATAGGGTTGTAATCATTATAGTTCCAAAGTAAAACAAAATATTACCACATGTAGCAACCTAACACTTTACTGCATTCTTGGTTTTGTCATAAAAATATGTAATATCCGCAACCAAAAAATTAAACAAGGAAACGCAATCAGACCAGGAAACACCATATTTTTCCAATCTCCAATGTTGATCGAATGATAAACTGACTCCGCATTTTCTTCTAAATTCAAATAAACGGAGATAGTCTCGACATGACTTCGTCGCGCGAAGTCGCGTTCAAACAAATTTAATTGGTGCGCCATTTCGCGCAAACAACCAGCCCCAGCGAAACCAATTATCGTTTTCGCGCTCGGATATCGAAAGTTCGCAGCAGGTGCGCGTAACGGAGCGGCGGGAGGCACGAGCGACAGCGACAGCTGGATAACTATAGTTATGTATGTATATAGCCTTAGCATAAACTTATATAAACATATCAAAATAATATCAGTAATCAGTAAACTTTATTGCATTCCATGGTGTTAACAGATAATAAAAAGACAGAGTTCTCATGGACCCATTTGGGCACAGCAAGTAGGAGAGAGGAGGACCAACAGTATTGTCGACGTTATCAAGTTTAATACATTATGTACATAAATGCACTCGTATTATGCATTATTTGTATAAATAATATTTTTATTTCATTTGTTGCATATCTGTTTGTTATCTAATTTTATCATAATTTATCATTTAGGTATCAAAATAATATCTTTTGCACCCGCATTATTCTACCTTACGATTTTCTTTAGCTATAAGCTATATGAAGAAAATCGTGAGGGAGAATAATGCGGGTGCAAAATATATTATTTTGATATGTTTTAATAACATATCAAAATAATATATGTGCTAAGGCTATATAATAAATAATAAATAAATAAATATCTCAGACATTCACACCAATTATCCAGTCCCAAACTAGGCAGAACCTGTGAATTGGTTACTAGATAACGGATAGACATACTTAAATAAATACATAAACACCCAAGACTTTGGTACAAACATTCATATTCATCATACGAACATTTGCCCCCAGCGGGATTCGAACCCGCAACCTCCGGCGTGGCAGTCCGAGAGCTACCCGTTCAGCCACGGAGGTCGTCAAATTGAATTCACAGCCGGCGTTGGTTTCAAATACTGTAGTAATTGAGAGTAGGTACATACATATACATCATCAGCCTAAATACGTCCACTGCTGGACATAGGCCTCCCCAATAGAATACCACTTTTAGTAAGTTGTCCACTGGGGGATTTGCCATAATCACCACGCTTGGCAGGCGGATTGGTGATCGCAGTAATCATCTTAACATACACACTCAGGAGAACGCTGCTGCCCGTCCCTGGTGCAATCCCATAGTCGCCTTGACGACACCCAGGGGAAGATTGGGGGTGGCCCTATTCTAAGCCGGGAACCACACGGCGATACATATACATATATTTAACTGATTCCAAACTAGGATTTTCTCCCGTGCTATAGATATTAAACAAGAATAGGAAAATCACAATTTGTACAAGTTGTGAGAATCAAACCCGTGACCTCTGATGCTTGAGTCTAATTTCCAATTCACTAGACCGACGAGGCGGTTAAATCTTATTTTAATCACAATGTACGTCGCTCTCTCCTGTAACTTGAGACCTACTTCTCAATCGTATAGCTTGGTGGTGAATAAATCACGATTGGCTGGTGGCCGGCTCATTAGTGGACCGCCGCCGCGCAGCCCCGAGATTGAATTGTAACCGTGCTCGCACGGATTTGTTCTCATTCATTCATTCGTTCTTTGTTGTGTTGTGATTTCGTTTGTTCAAAATATTATAGCCCTTTTAAGACCTTACTATACATACATATAGTTTAATTGAATTGTAACCGTGCTCGCGCGGATTTGTTCTCGTTCTCATTCATTCATTCGTTCTTTGTTGTGTGGTGATTTCATTCATTCAAAACATTATAGCCCACTTAAGACCTTACTAAATACATACATATAGTTTAATTGAATTGTAACCGTGCTCGCGCGGATTTGTTCTCGTTCTCATTCATTCATTCGTTCTTTGTTGTGTTGTGATTTCATTCATTCAAAATATTATAGCCCTCTTAAGGATTTACTATACATACATATAGGGCCAAGTTTTCTCAATTTCTTTTTTATTAGGTCACACATCCCACATAACACTCTGTGACACTCTAACCTAGGCCCCAACAGAAAACCAGCAATAACTTAGCAAAGGCACCTTCCTGGTGCCGTCGTGAACTGAACGATTTCTACCTATATTTCGTTTAAGAATGACAGTAACAAGCTGTTGTGTGCATGACTGCCTTACTCAAGTTAGTTCGTAACATCCTTTAGCATCCTTCGTCAACTCCAGCGTGAAGTGTTAAGTGGCTGCCTTGCATGCTAGTGCAGTACGAAACTGCGCATTGTATAACCCTGTGCTTCGTACAAGTATTGTCAGGAGGTAAGCTAGCAGTAGAAAGAAACGAATTCGCTTGACTCACTACAAGCGACACATCTGATGGAATACGTTATACTTACCATTAGGCATGTCTGTCTGTTTTCCACTTGTCATTTCAGAACTGGTGAAATGAGCAAACCTCATTTAATATTACAGTAGTTAATAGAAAATGCCGTGTGGTTTCCGGTAGAGTAGAATAGGACCACTCCAACTCTTCCCGTGGATGTCGTACAAGGCGACTAAGGGAATACATTATAAAACATCAATCAGGCCTCCCCAACCCGTCTGGCCAGCGCGGGGAGTGTAGGCCAAAGCCTCCGTCTGTCTCCGGAAGATGAGAGAGGGTTGTGCTCCTGCAGTGGAGACAAAAATCACCTGATGATGATGATGATAATAGAATACCTATAATCATTTACATACATACATATATACGAGCCCTTTCATGCACCTCGGTGCAGCAGCCCTACAATAATTTACGCACACACATAAACGTGTACGGACAGGCTGGTGCTCCTGTAGTAGTAGTAGGTAATTAAAGCTGTTGGCTTATAGGAGTGTCGGGGGGTGCCTTCAGATCTCCAATGTCCTACTTGTTGTATTTTGTGATAATGTATGGAATTAAGTGTAGTGAGTGAAGTGAAGTGAAGTGAAGTGAAGCGAAGTGAAGTGAGGTGAAGTGAATTTAAATGAAGTGAAATAAAATATATTTATTTGCAAGAACAGGTTACTTACATTTCAGACCGGTGGTCGTGTATTTATGAGTCCGCAATTCAGCTACCTTACATTAGCATGCAAATTATAAAAGGTACATAGGGTTTAAAGTTCATATAATTCGTTGACACTGTAAAAGTGTTACTCAAGTAGCCATTTATACAAAGATTTGTAATGTAATTTAAACTCTGTGGATTTGTGACTGTATGTTATTTTCCGGGGGGGCAGTTCATATTGTATTATTTCTCCTTTCGGGCTTTTTTAGATAAGTCATCTTACACTCAGGTTACAAATATGTTTGACCCTGGTTGACGTGTCTCTACTGCACACCTCTATACTCACGAGATGTTGATATGCATCGCTTCAACTTTGTGATTAAACCATACCCCCCACCGTTCTCCCCCCATCCCATACCTCTCTCACTGGGGCAATTAGCCCCTCCACAGCCGAAGTCTTCAATTTCGCTGTTAGCTCGGTGCAGGCTTTCAATCTTCCACTTGTACGATATTGTCAGTGAATATTCCGGATAGATAGAGAACTAACGGACTAACACGTGTTCACAGGTTGGTTTAATTCCGCCATCCAAAGCTAAAATGTGGCGTGAGCCATGAATGCGAATTTATAGCAATAATCATTATACTAATAATTAAAACAACAGCACAATCTACCTTTTTCTCTACCTATATCTTCTACCTAAAGACTGTCTGGAAGAAATTTAACTTCAAGTAGACTTCATTAATTTTTTTTCATTTCATTCATGTCAGCCCCTCTAGGCCCCACTGCTGGACATAGGCCTTCCCCAATAAACGCCACCATACCCGGTCCTCTGCCCTCCGCATCCAGCCCCTCCCGGCCACCTTCTTCAGGTCGTCGGTCCACCTGGCGGCGGCGGGGCGTCCCACCCTGCGAGTGCTGATCCGCGGTCTCCACTCCAGAACTCGTCTGCCCCAACGGCCGTCGGTTCTGCGGCATATGTGGCCTGCCCACTGCCACTTCAGCTTACTAATCCTTTCGGCTATGTCGGTGAGTTTCGTTCTTCGTCGAATCTCCTCATTACGAATCATATCCTTCAAAGAAAACTCCTAGCATAGCCCTTTCCATAGCTCGCTGAGCGACTTGGAACTTGTGGATCCTGTCATTTAAGATCCTATATCACTTAGAAAGAATTAATTCTAATTATTGACTCTTTCGATCGGTGTCATAAAAATACAGTATGTTTTTTCAATATATTCCCGGTTCGATTCCCGGCTCAGGCAGGTGATTGACAAAATCTTGAAATGCAGTTTTTCTTACTTTAAAAAATAATATGAGATCGTCCTTAAGTAAATTTTTTTCTTTTTTTCCCTCGTATCCCATAACACACCTTAATTTATAATGACTAAAGAGTTAATTTTACCACAGCATAAGTTATCTCAAAGCATCGATATTTAACCCAAAGTTTGTTTTTAAGTTGCTTTTAAAGGATACCAAGGAAGAATTTCTAATGCGAATAGGGAGATGGTTCAAGAGATATGCTGCTTACTTATTTACTGATCTATCAAAGCACTTGAACTTTGGCAGAGAGCTTCTGGGGTTCCTCAAAATGTCGTAGAAAGCCACTAAGACAAAAATTATCTGGGAAGAAGATACTGGCAATATTTTGAATAAAAGATTTTGAGTTAAAAAGTTTGACGTATTAGCGTCAAAAAGCACAAAGTACGGAAAATAATTCTCTCAAAACTTAGCAAATAACTAAGCTACCCTTTGCAAGATTTACAAAACTTAGCGATTGCTAACAAGTTGAAATTAGTGAAGTAACTTCTAATCTTTCCCGACGGGCTCTCTTTTATCCTTCGACGAATGGAAACAATCTTCTAAAGATGATGAAGTAGTTAATATTTAACTAAAGTTTGAAGGGAGGATTAAGGATTAAGTTCTTTTGAGACTCCATTCCTGTTTAGTTGGCAGTGCCTGTTATGATCTTGAGATCAAGAGTTTGAACCCGTCCCGTCAGTTTTTCGGAACTTCAATCATCTGAGCGACCATCTTGATGAACCGACGACCTGAAGGGCTTGAACTGCCTTAGCAGCTGGCTTCGGAGGGCAGAGGACCGGGTGTGGTGGCGTTCATTGGGGAAGGCCTATGTCTAGCAGTGGACGTCTAGCTGACATGATGATGAGTCATCTGGCTGGAATAAGGGCCATGCCCAAAACCAAATGACCCTTCGCGTTTAGATGTGACGATCATCACAGTACTAGGCGCCGCAAAGGTGCTGCCGCAAGCTGTTACTTGTTTTTGTAAACTCACGTATAAATTATTATATACCACAAAACGTAAAATGGTTAAAATTATTTCTCAGATATTCTAGAAAACGCACTTTGTGTACCACTTACAATGAGCTGACGTTTTCCTTTTGGTTAGATAACCAGTAAGATACTAATTTTGAAGGCCTGGTGCACGAAGGTCTTTGAGTCTTGTGGGGGAACATTGTGAGCCATTATCGTTGTAATCTCTACCCAAAATAGGGACTTTCTAATTATAATGTAATTCTGACCTAATCCTTACCAAATCCTTACCTAACCTAATCCTTACATAATCCTTACCATATCCTTACCTAACCTAATCCTTACATAATCCTTACTTAATCCTTACCTAATCCTTACCTAACCTAATCCTTACCATATCCTTACCTAACCTAATCCTTACATAATCCTTACATAATCCTTACTTAATCCTTACCTAATCAATTCAATTCAATTACACTTTATTGCACATAAAAAAATAAAAAAGATACATAATAAAGTAACTTACATGTGTACGTCTAGGCGGTCTTATCCTTCCATAATCCCTACTGATATTAGAAATCCAAAAGTGAATTTTCAAGGTTTTACTGATTAACCGATCTCCATGAATTTTTGCATACACATATATTCTCTGTCATGGAAATGAACAAGGGCTTATTATTAATTAACGTTGGATATTTTTCCCATGGGAATAAATCATTAAATCCTCATGGGAGTAGCCGCAGGCAAAGCTATTATAGTTTAAAATATTCAAAAAGAGACGGTAGACCACCCTATTTATTTATTTATTTTAATTTAAATAGAAGTTTCAAACATTGCGTCAATTGGTTTCTTTTACATAAATATTTAAGAAATTTAAAACAGTTTTCACAACTCTGTCGTAATAACCAATTCTGTCAACACCAGCAAACCAATTTCAATTTATTCATACAGTTTTAGACACCAGTATAACATTATAGTTCATTTTTACATGCACACAATGTTTAAAACATCCTTCAAGCTCGTTTCACACCAAACAATTTACGTTAAAATTCGATAGAACATAAAACTACGGGACTGCGGGAAAACGCTGTGTCCCGCTTTGTTTAAAACTTCATGCATTTCATATTACGCGATATAATGTCGGTATAAAATCACTCAGAAGGGCTTTTATGTGGTGTGAAATTGAATTTGTTTGTTTATATGAGGCTTATGTGGGTAGGGAACAGATTTCTGAACGAATTTAAAACGATATTTTCTATAACGTTGAAAGTAACTGAATCTGAAATTATGAACATTATCACGAATTATCATCTATCTGCACCAGGGATGGGTAGCAGCGTTCTCCTGCCCATATTAAGATTATAACTGCGATCACCAATCTCACCTGCCAAGCGTGGTGATTATAGCAAATCCCCCAATGCACAGCCCATCCAAAGAGAGCTGTCTCATCACGATCCTTCCAGTGGTTGAAGCGTGATTGACTAACAATCATCCAAATATCCTAACTTATGTATTTATAATATTATATATATAAAGAAGGATGTCCTATTCCAGGACCTAACCTATATGTGTGCCAAGTTTCATCACGATCCTTCCAGTGGTTGAAGCGTGATTGACTAACAATCATCCAAATATCCTAACTTATGTATTTATAATATTATATATATAAAGAAGGATGTCCTATTCCAGGACCTAACCTATATGTGTGCCAAGTTTCATCACGATCCTTCCAGTGGTTGAAGCGTGATTGACTAACAATCATCCAAATATCCTAACTTATGTATTTATAATATTATATATATAAAGAAGGATGTCCTATTCCAGGACCTAACCTATATGTGTGCCAAGTTTCATCACGATCCTTCCAGTGGTTGAAGCGTGATTGACTAACAATCATCCAAATATCCTAACTTATGTATTTATAATATTATATATATATAAAGAAGGATGTCCTATTCCAGGACCTAACCAATATGTGTGCCAAGTTTCATCACGATCCTTCCAGTGGTTGAAGCGTGATTGACTAACAATCATCCAAATATCCTAACTTATGTATTTATAATATTATATATATAAAGAAGGATGTCCTATTCCAGGACCTAACCTATATGTGTGCCAAGTTTCATCACGATCCTTCCAGTGGTTGAAGCGTGATTGAGTAACAATCATCCAAACTTTCGCATTTATAATACCTATTAGTAGGAAGGATAAAGTGAAAATTAAACCAAATAAAATAAAAGGATCATATCCGCGTGTACAGTGTGTTTATAAATGTTATGAAAGTGGGTGTTTTTGTATGTCGTGTATGTGTGATGGGGTGTGTCTGTGGGGGGTAAGTGTGTGTGGTATGTGTGACCTACAACCTATTATTTATTAATTATAGGAGAAACAACAGATACAGACCACAATTACATTAAACAATTAACATATACAATAGCACCCTTAACATTCACACTATGACGTATGTTTATAAATACATTTTAAGCTTAAACTACACTAAACTTACTATAATAATAAAAAGATACACATTTAAAGTTAATTTGAAATCGATATTACATTTCAAGCTAGCATACGATAATGAGAGTCAGGTAATGATAAGTATATAAGTGATTCTAGCCATGAAAGACTGTTTCTATGTGCTAACAATAATATTAAAATACAGTGTCTTCATTGTACTCGTCATCGGTCAAACATTTGAATATAGTTGTGTATATTATAGCAAATAAAAATGAAGCACTTAGAACTCACAAAAAGTGGCTCAAAGAGCAGACACTCGGTCGCAACACGATCGCTTTAGATCAACCAGGAAAAATTACTCCAAGCACTTTCGAGTCCGCTCCAAACTTCTCGTCTCGCCCGCTCATTATATTGTGTTCACGTCTCGGACTGGGCTGGACCGCGATTCATAAGCGGTAACGATGATAAAGGCTATTATGAAAATATAATAATAATAAAAGGCTATTATAACGCATTATACTTGTCCTTTCGGTTACTCTAAGGTTGACTGGAAGAGATCCCTAAGATAAGTCCGCCTTTGTACACAGTTTAATTCCTATTTTATTATTGTTGTTGTTGTTATTTTTGGTACAATAAAGCGTTTACATACATACATATAATAATAATTTAAATAGGCTTTTATGAAAATAAATAACACTTATCTCCCCCTCCACTCACAAAATACAGCACGGCTGGCAGTATGCACTACTGGAACACGACCGACACTTCATCGTACAGAGATCGACGCTATAAGTTAGGAAAATAATCACTTAGGTTATTATAATGTATAACGTTGTCCTTCACTGGATCAACTATGCTCGCACGCTGGATGCAAAGTCCTACAATAATTTACGGATACAGACCAACACGGACAGGCTGGAGCTCCTGTACTAATAGTAGGTAATTAAATATGTTGCTTGTATGAAGTGCCGGAGATGTGACAATAACTTACTCACGTAGAAATCATATTCACGCACATTAATAATATCTGGGTCTCCTTAACTTCTAATTTCTTTAGAATACTTTGGCATTTTAAAGGCGTCGCATTGTACTAATATAGCATTTTGATATCTTTTGTATAAACTAACTATAGGTATAGCATGATTTTATAGATACACTCTTGTGTAATCTAAAACTACGATCCACGCTAACTTCCCCTATCTTAAACCATAGAGTGTAAAACGTTGTAGAGATCTCAGAGCAGACAGCACGCTACAATCTTATTTCCACCATCCACGTCTGAGAGATGTCAACTTTATTATACATTTGATACTTGTTGAAGGTCGAAAGAGAAGACGTTGGAAGAAGAAGAAGAGAGTCACTCTAAAATGATTCAACTCAAGCTGTTCAACTGAATCTAAGTAGGTCATACAGAATGTTATATTATATGTCTATATAGACATATAATATAACATTCATTCTCCAAAAATATACGTACAAACTAATCCCACTAATATTATAAACTAGCTGTTGCCCGTGACTTCGTCCGCGTGGACAACTTAACATCACATATTATTATGTATTTCCCGTAGGAATGGGATGTTTTTCGGAATAAAAACTATCCTTTGTCCTGTTCCAGGACCTAACCTATATGTGTGCCAAGTTTTATTACGATCCGTCCAGTGATTGAAACGTGATTGAGTAACAAACATCCAAACATTCGCATTTATAATATTAGTAGGATGGCAGAGAATACTAAATATCAATACGCACCTATTGTAAATAGCAAAGCAATTTAATAAAGCTTTTTGATATTACCAAAAAAAAGATGGAAGTTACGTTAATATACTAGATACTTCTTATATTTAATTTTGAAAGTGTTTTCGTTATTTAAATCGCTTCTGATGCCTAATGGGATAGCGTTACAAATGTTGGTTACCAAATAAGCAACTCATATAATCATACACCACATATACACACACACACACACACACACACACACACACACACATCACACATACATTACACTCATATTCTCCACACTACCACCCACAATCACACTCTCTCACCCTCCTAATAATATTATAACTTTCTTTTTCTTTCTAACAATATTTATTCTGTCCCACAGTTTGCAATGTAACCTGAAAACTCAGGCTCCCCGATACAGACTGCATGGTCTAGTGTGGGAGCTCCAATATGTATTGTCCTGATAATTTTTATATTTTAATCGTACTCAATTGATGTAATCATATAATTTTAAGGATGACTGTAATAATCTATGAATCTGGTAATTTATAATAATAAACTATTTGAATTTGAAACTATTTGAAATATTGCCTTGTTCTTTCTCCATGTAGTTGCAGACACTAGGCACACAAATCAGTTATAAAACGCCACCTCTCTCAGTCTATCCGTTACCGCTCGGCCACGACTTTTGGCTTAGCGGGACGCGGCGCGGTGAGCGGCGCGGTTTCGGCAGGCAGAATGTTGGCCGCTGATTGCGGCGCCTCGTGGCGTGCTGCTAACATTTTTGTACATTTGTTCTCGCCGCTCGCCGCCCCGCTCCTAGCTGCCGCTGGCAGCGGCAAGGTCGTGGCCGAGCGGTTAGTGTGCTTAAGCTACTTAAAATTAGTGACCGACTGAAGATTCGTTTTTGGTTTCGGCCAAAAATCTATCAAAATCAGCGCTACAGCATTGTGCTAAGTCAGCGCCAATTTATTGCGGCGACACATACCCAGATTATTTTTAAATTATAATTTGAAAACGTGTTCTGTATATTTATTTCTCATGTGTGTCGTAGCTATGTATAAATGACCTTATTCTATTCTACGTCCGCAGCAGGTCTAAGGCCTTAACAGACCTACCCACGAAGCCCCGTGTTGGTCCCCTGTGGTTGTAACTTGAAATGGTCCACACTTATATACATGCAAGTCCATTAACCCTAAGTACCAGTGCCGTATACACCTCGGGACCGGTTAATGGAATCGCTAGGAATCTGTATGACTGTTTGAAACTTTGATTTGATTCCTAAAGTCATTTGAAACTTGGAGTGATGGAGTAATAAACGTAAATGTGGATTCTGACGTAAGGGGAACTGTAGTTTACTTGTTTATGAGAAAACAATTGTATTTTATTTTATATGAATGAAAATACCAAAATATAAATTGCACCCTGACGTGACAGTGGGTTGGTCATATTACCATTGTGGTAAACGATTCTCGAGTGCAGACCGCGACTGGGCAAGCGTAGTGTGGGACGCCCCCTGGCTAGATGGAGCGACGATCTGCGTAAGGCGGCTGGCAGATACTGGATGAGAAGAATCGAAGATCGGGTTCAGTGGCATTCCTTGGGAGAGGCCTATGACCAGCAGTGGACTCTTTCAGACTGATGATGATGAAATTATCGAAGCTTAAAATATTAAAAATAAAGTAAGTCTTCAAGTAGTAGTGGCCTATTCCACAACTTTTAAAGACAAAAGTTAAATCAGTGCGTTCTGCCTGTCATGAAACGTGGACACTGACGGTGGACCTGGTCCACCAGTTTTAAGTCGCTCAGCGAGCTATGAAGAGGCTAAGCTCTGGGTTTCTTTGAAGGATATGACTTGTAATGAGGAGATCCAACGAAGAATCAAGGTCACAAACATAGCCGAAAGGATAATAAGTTGGGGCAGACGAGTTCTGGAGTGGATCGACGACCTGAGGAAGGCGTAAAACACACAAGCGACGTAAGGCGAAGGCACGGGGCAGGCGCAGCGCAGGCGTGGGACAGATACGGCGCAGACGCGATTTGAATTATATCAGAAGAGGCGTGGAACAGGCAAGAAACGTTCAGATGCGGCATTATACAGGCTGACTTTGGTGCAATAAGATGTCTTCGTAGTATACATATGTAGCATACCGTATCACAAGCGACGTGCTCCTTGCGTGACTCACGAGAACCGACTGCTAGCGACGCGGCGCAGGCAACGAAACGGCGTGTCTGCGCCGCGTCGCTTCAGTATAATTCAAAAACGTCGCCTGCATACATTTTGTATGAAATCGTTTTGAAGCGGCGCGCGCCTGCGCCACGCCTGTCCCATGCCTGCTGCCTTACGTCGCTTGTGTATGTTTTAGGCCGAAGGTGGCTGGAAGTGCCTGGATGCGGAGGGTGTTGGTGCGTTCATTGAGGAAGGCATATGAACAATAGTGGAAGTCTCAGGGCGGATATAATGATAACGGTTTCATAATATACGTACACTTATATTCCATTCTAATATCCTACTAATATTATAAATGCGAAAGTTTGGATATTTGGATGTTTGTTACTCAATCACGCTTCAACCAGTGGACGGATCGTGATGAAACTTGGCACACATATAGGTTAGATCCTGGAATAGGACATAGGATAGTTTTATCTCGTAAAAGCATCCCATTCCTACGGGAAATACATAATAATTTGTGATGTTAAGTTGTCCGCGCGGACGAAGTCGCGGGCAACAGCTAGTTGATTATAAGCTTATGATCAATGCAGTGTAGTTTAAACAGACTCGCAGGATCTTCATTATTTTAATATGTACCTTACTGCCTTTTGCATTTTCCTCGCTACTCCCTTGTACCTTCATATATGTACAAAGTTTAAAATGCACAACCGTGTATTTCTCCTACACCCATCTATCGAGCTGACCGCACGCACACTAATCAATTAGTCTAGCGGCACACCAGATGTCCGAACTCCCGCATTATGTGCGAGCCTAACCTTATTTAAACTTAATTTATTTGCCTTCAATTCCCGACAAAATATGTTAATTCGCTCCAAATTGGGGAGACCTTAAGTTACTGAGGTCAGATGTCCACTAAGGCAAGATTGTAAGGCAATAACAGCCTTCGGATTAAATTCGTCAGTCTTCTAAACTAACCTTTCAATCAACGCAATTGCAAGGGGTCAGCGCGGGACGCGGTGAGTTACAATTTGATCTCAGTAAAAACTTTTCTGTTTTTATATCTACTAATATTATAAACGCGAAAGTTTGTAAGTATGGATGGATGTTTGTTACTCTTTCACGTAAAAACTACTAAATAGATTTTAATGAAACTTTACAATAATATAGCTTATACATCAGAATAACACATAGGCTACAATTTATAAAGATATTGTGTGAATTGTCCAAAATATGAAGTAAGTAGGAAAAATCTACCATCTGCGAGCTATTCTGGTGTGCGCTGCCAAAACCGCTTGAGTTACACATATGTAATGTATGATGGAAATGTTTATCTTAAATAGTCCTACAAAAAAGCCCGCCACAGTATATATCTATATCTTATGTGTAAACCATTATAGCCAAAATAGTGAACCATAACTACAATAAAAATTGGACGGATCGTGAAGAAACATACAGGTTAGGTCCTGGAATAGGACATAGGATAGTTTTTATCTCGCAAAAACATCCCATTCCTGCGGGAAATACATAATAATTTGTCATGTTAAGTTGTCCACGCGGTCGGAGTCGCGGGCAAAAGCTAGTATATATATATATATCTTCTAATAAATAAAAACGTAAACTTCGCGTGTCTAAACATTGCATAAAAAAATTGGGGGTCTAAGGATAAGCAATTCTGGTTGTCTGGTCTGAAACTATACCGATTGTAATGGAGCTTCCATAAAAACATAGGGCTTAATTCGCAGTAACATTTAGTCTTTACTAGCTGTTGCCCGCGACGTCGTCCGCGTGGACTACTTAACATGACAAATTATTATGTATTTCCCGTAGGGATGGGATGTTTTTTCGGTATAAAAACTATCCTATGTCCTATTTCAGGACCTAACCTATATGATTGGCAAGTTTCATCACGATCCGTCCAGTGGTTGAAGCGTGATTGAGTAACAAACATCCAAATATCCAATTTGGCTAGATGGAGCGACGATCTGCGTGAGGCTGCTGGCAGTGACTGGATGAGAAGAGCCGAGGATCGGGTTCAGTGGCGCGCCCTGGTAGAAGCTTATGTCCAGCAGTGGACTCATTCAGGCTGGTGATGATGAAAATTAATAAATAAGGGCTTCTTTAAATTGAATTATCGGAACGTATTTTTTCTTGCATTTTATATAACGCGCAGGGTAAGACGCCCCGCCGCCAAATGGACCGACGACCTGAAGAAGGTGGCCGGAAGCGGCTGGATGCGGAGGGCGGCGGACCTGATGTGGTGGCGTTTATTGGGGAAGACCTATGTCCAACAGTGGACGTCTAAGGGCTGATATTATTATTTATTTAATTTATTAATCGTATATAATAAAACATTTTCTGACAAAAATTGTCTCCCAAAACCGTCTAGACGGTTTGACTGGGGGATCATAGTCTCCTTATGTTTAATTGAAATCAATAATTAAATATGATGGAGTTAAATGCCTTCCAGCAAATAATTTTTCAGCATTTTTTTTTAATTTACGCTTGTTACACTCCATTCTAATATCCTCGGGCAAGGTATTAAGTAAATAAGGTAGTCGTTTTCTTATGGTTCTGTCGCCATAGTAATTACCCACCCTAGGTACGTCATACCTGCCCCGGTTACTGATCTAGTAATGTGGCTGTGACTTACTAGTGATAGGTTAGTCTCATGATTGCTATGTTGGTTTATCAGAAGTAAATATGTATGCTTTAGACCTGCCGGTAGAATTTTACAAATTTTAAATAGCTTTCTGTAATTATCATTGCATCTTGCTTGAGTTTTTTTAATATGATGATGATAACGTAATATTTAACACTCTATGGCGCCAGTAATCAAAGTTTTTGCTGAGATTAAGTTTTGGCATTCCGGTGGATCAAGGGCCAGTCGGTCGGCTTCATAATATTTATTTAGGCCGCAACAATTAATCAACGCACCGCATTAAACCACTGGTTAAATGTAAATACAGTAGGGGAATGAATTAAAGGGCTGAGGAGCATGAGGGAGGTGGTGAGGGAGGAGAGGGAACGTCAAACGTACATGCAATAAGCACTATTATATCACTGGACAGTCACAGCCCGGGCACTTCATACCAGCGAACGGATTTAATTATCCACTACTACTAGCGTATCCGTACATGCTTGTGTGCGTAAATTATTGTAGAGCTACTGCACCCAGCGCGCGAGTATAGTCGATCGAGAGAGGAACAAAGTTATACATTCAACAAAATAAGTGCTTCACTCTCTAACTTGTTGACTTAATTCGGCGCGACGCGTACTGCCAGCCTTACTCTATTTTGCTAACCACGTTATACTGGGAAGGTGAGTGTCGCTTTTTACTTACTTTATTCTTAGTACGTAGTAATATTTTGTAAGAAAGACAATATATTTATTCACTAACACAACAAAAACATTATAAGTATACACAATCATTGAGTTCGATTCTGAAGGCACAATGTTAAAATTTGACAGCACTAAAACTGTTGCTATCCTTGTCACACAGTATTACGAAGATAAAGACGAAACCAATTTTAGCGCTGTCAAATTATAAATGTGTGCCTTCAGAATCGAGCCCAATATCATTATTATAAATATTATTAATTAAATTACATTAAATTATTATATATCTTAAAAATAAAATTAAGGGGTGGACGATGCTGTGCAAGTGAGAGGTCCCCAACTCAGCGAAGTGCTGCACCCGGAAGGTGCAGCGCTGGTTTTCTACTGGGGCCTGGGCTAAGGTGTGTATTAAGTACTCTCTGCCAGTAATGCGTAGTGCCAGTCGTGCTTTATTTTGTGGTGAGGTAAGTTACGTAGTAATATTTAGTACTCTGGTACAGTTCTCGAGTAGTTACAATGGGGAACACAGTTAAAGGAATTTCTAGATTGAGGTGCGTGAGGTAGGGACGTCAAACAATTGAATACCTAATTTCAAACTTCTACAGCTGGAGTGCTGTGTAACATTCCTCTACTGTCCTTTAACTAGGTCCCCCACTATACTTTGTTTGGTCCAGCGCTGGCTTCATTTGAGACATTACTCGGTTTGACTTAGTTGCTTGTGACTGTTTTTATATTATCGTTAGTATGTACAGTAACGGTATGAAAGGGTCCGTCATCATCATCATCAGCCAGTCCACTGCTGGACATAGGCCTCTCCCAAGGTGCGCCACTGAACCCGATCTTCGGTTCTTCTCATCTAGTCACTGCCAGCCGCCTTACGCAGATCGTCGCTCCATCTAGCCAGGGGGCGTCCCACACTACGCTTGCCCAGTCGCGGTCTCCACTCGAGAACTCGTTTAACCCAGCGGTAATCTGTTCTACGACAGATGTGACCAGCCCACTGCCACTTCAGCGTACTAACTTTTTGAGTTATATCGAAGACTTTAGTTCTCTAGCGGACCTTCCGATCCTGCCCCTTAGAGTAACTGAAAAAAGATTCATCCTATTTTCCAATCACATGACATCGCCTCCACGACTAAACGTGACAGTTTATCGCATTGTGAATCCAGCACTGTAAGGAGTTCAGAAATGAGAGAATTTATCCTTCAACTTGTTATATTTGATATTTGTTGTAATTATAACGCTCGACACGTGCACTGAGAAAAAAATAAGTAGCCCTCCTACTTACGTAAGGATAAAAATATACCACTATTACATAAGTAGCCGCCCCCATTATAAATGGTGTCACCAACAACTGATTCAGTAGCCAGCCATATTATTAAGTAACCAAACTACTTAATAATGTGGCCGGCACACCATTTATAATGAGGGCGGCTACTTATATAATAGTGGTATATTTTTATCCTTACGTAAGTAGGAGGGCTACTTATTTTTTTCTCAGAGTGTGTTCTCGATGATAGACAATCAGAAGTGTCGTTCTTTTCCCGCATCTTCCCCCTCGCGTAGCACTGGGATGACTGGGGCGTAGCTCAGACGTGACGGCGTAGCTGGTGACGTCATAGTGTAGCTCTACACAGGGTTCTACCGGTATCTCCTGTATTCCTGCTTATACTAGCAGAGTGTAGAGCAAACATAAAACAAGCGGGGAGCAAAGTGTGAAGTCTGCGTTTTGAGAAGCGCTGCTAATAAGTCTGTTCCCGCGACGTGTTTGCGGCGGAACAATTAAAATGCTAATTATTTGCCAACAACTCCAATGCTGGGTTCAACTGCGAATTTCAGACGTGGAACCTTAAAGTCTGAGTTATTAAATGATTTATTGTTGAAGCAGTGTCTGTGACTTACAAGGGAAGGAAGCTCGCGACGTTTTACTCACCGATTTTGATTAAACTTGGTATAAATGATTTTATTTATGTAAGTATATTTACTATAATAATAATTATTTATTATATTTATAAGTAGTTCAGGTAGTCGGCCCCGTAGTCTAGACGGTAGTACACCTGCCTACGTACTCTATGTACTACTAGATGGAGCGTTCGAAACAATCGCTCTGTTCGACGCATGTAGCCACAACTCTTTCACATTCACAATGAAACTTGTGCAGTTACTAAGCAAAACATTTAATTATTACTAAATATTGACGCTACGGTTAAATAATGTCAATATTTTTACCACCAACGTCCACCCATCGTAACCAAACTCCCTTACTTGCAGTGCAGACCAAAGGAATATCTACCAATGCAACCATGAGCGGGTGGCAGTGGGTAGTTATGGAGAAAAGGCTGGACACACTTTCCTTATAGATTTTACCAATGCTAAATCTGTTCTGGTACCAGAAACTTACTGTGCTTAATAAAAAAAACGATGAACTGGTGGTAGGTATTGTCACTTCAACGTTTCAAGGTGAGGATAATGAAGCAGTTGAAACGCTCGAATACTCACTCCCCAGTTACCAGCAAAGAATCCCGATTTGAATGTAATTTGTTTTGGCGAACGCAAATTGTCTTGACACGGAACGTCGCCGAAATTAGGCCGTGCCTCAGTTTAATATTAATTAATTACTTAGCTTTATTAAGTCACTTGAATTGCTGAGAGGGGTGCAATTAAAAGTTTTGACGTGACGTCGCGCACTCGGTAATTAATAATGATTAATAATTAGCAAAGTAAAGTAAACATCTAATATCCAAACTACAGTACAGTTCGGTGAACTGAGGATGTATCTTCTGAAGCCGGCGGTGTTATACCAACTCACTGCGTGAGGGTGCTTGGTCGCCCGTACTGGTAATTGTACGGGTTGTCAGTACTTACTAATACTGATAATATGGGAACTGATATAAAGAAAACAAGTCGGTACCAGTTCACTGGAGAAGGCCTATGTCCAGCAGCGGACGTCTAAGAGATGATATAGATAAGTCGGTACCGAAAACCTGTATCGATCTGATTCTGGTCCATTGTGTAAGTACAGGTTACCAGTGTAGTGTATTTGCAAACAATAGCTGATAAACATAGCAACAATAAACTATATCCTTAGAAACCACACTCCTGTCAGCTACCCGTTTTCTGTATATTCGACGCCCAGCACCTACCGGCCAGTAGCAACCCGTACCGGCTTCTCGTACAGATAGTCGGTACTGGAAATCTGCATTGTTTATGTAATCACCCTGCTTCAGGTCGGTCCTGAATACTATTCGGTCACAGATTTCTGTTTCAAACAAATATATATTTTTGAACTACTGAACTTTTTTATTTTATTTTTTCCCTATTATTATGGTTCCTTACCAAAATTGTAAGAAATGGTTTATGGAAATATTACAGGAAAAATAAAACGATCAAGGGGTATCACGGAGCGAAAAGCGGACGAAGGAAAGTCGCTTTGCGACATTTGATTGCTCAAAGTAGCGATACATCGTCTCTGCCTACCCCTCTGGGATCAAGGCGTGAGCATTATTTATGTATGTAAAACGATGTCTTTAACTAGCGCAGTTTTTAGAAATCAGCAAAAAATATTTACAGACAAACTTAATAATGCGGTCCTAAAAATAACGTTCCGACTTACACTTCGCAGATTTTTATATTTATAGATGTTATATTTATAGATATTATATTTAATGATATTATACGTATAGACTGATGCTTCTGTAGCAATTTCCTCGTCGTTCCCATATGTTGACGAAGGTCCACAAACGGCCCTTAGCCTAGCGGCCTTAGCGCTGACATCAAAGGCCTTGGTAATGTAACCGAATATTTGGCATCACGCAAAGGGAATACTCTAATGGGGTACGCGCCACGGTAATGAGAATATTATATTGATTAGTGGTAGGGGAATTTAGGTATATTTAGTTAACAGGAACGCAGTAGGCGCTTGTCACGTCACAATGATTGACAAATCCCTTAGTGCTTTTGTAATTTTTTTATTAATTACAAATATGTAAGTGAAATGAAAAGCAAGCATAAACAAGTTAATTAATCGTAGGTTGAACATAATTAATTAAGGGTGGAAAACCAGTTAACCACTCCAACTGTCAACCACACCTGCACGTGGTACACCCTGCTGAGGAACGAACGAGGCTCTGACGACCGATAGATGGCGGTATAACCATCTCTTCCCGTGCATGTGGTACAAGGCGACTAAGGGAATGCATAATAAAACATCAATCAGGCCTCCCCAACCCGTCTGGCCAGCGCGGGGAGTGTAGGCCAAATCCTCCGTCTGTCTCCTGCAGATGAGAGAGGGTTGTGCTCCTGCAGTGGAGACAATAATAACCTGATGATGATGATGAACATAATTGTTCCCTGAACTTTGTCATTTATTATGTTTTTAATAACTTGATTATTTTAACAGTTTTTAACAACATTTCCAGGGCCCTGTCAGGGCTGCCCCGATACTGCAAAGCATCAGGGATGTTCGCAGAAGCTCGCACAGACGATTTTGCTATTAAAATGCATAAGAAAACGAGCTCCCTGATGCGCAGGCTGCGCAGCGCTAACGGGATCCTTAAGATGATAAACGAGTTTAACGGTCCCATCGTCAAACAGTGGGCCCGATTATGAAGGCACACATTTAAAATTTGACAGCGCTAAAATTGGTTTCGTCTTTATCTTCATAATACTGTGTGACAAGGATAGCAACAGTTTTAGTACTGTCAAATTTTAACATTGTGCCTTCAGAATCGAGCCCATTGTTGAACTTAGTTAAGAAACTACACTGCTTTTGATAACACTGTGGATGTACGAGTATGTCTGAATTAAATAAATAAGACGCAGCCAGTGTTCTGGGCACCCTACCGCAGGGCAGCGACCTGGAGCCTATTTTTTATCTCTAATTAATTATTTATATGTATTTTCTATTTATTTTCATGAGTAATTATAATTGTTTAAGTGTGCCTTTGTGTAATATAAATTATAATTAGTGTATATGTTAGTAAACTTTTGTTAATAAAATAAATAATAATAATATTAAATTGATAATCTCTTGGCACACAATTGATTGATAAATTCTACAATTTTACACTTTACAATTATAAAAACAAATACAACTATCAGTCAGCTACTTACTATAGAATCAACTGCCTCCAAAAGCTTCTATCAGACGATTTCTGTGTTCAGATCACGAGTTAAACAACACTACCTTACTCTCTGTCAATAAAAACATATCGTATATTTTTATTAATATATACATCATATAATATATTACTCTCGTTACTTATTATATTAATATTACTATTATATTTTATTACTTATTTATTACTTATTATATTAATATTAATATTACTCTTATTACTAGTAGCTCTCGGACTGCCACGCCGGAGGTTGCATGTTCGAATCCCGCTAGGGGCAAATGTTCGTGTGATGAATATGAATGTTTGTGCCCAAGTCTTGGATGTTTATATTTTTATTTAAGTATGTGTATCCGTTATCTAGTAACCATACCACAGGCTCTGCCTAGTTTGGGACTGGATAATTGGTGTGAATGTCTGAGATATTTATTTATTTATTTACCAATTAAACTAATTAGGGATGTACCAAAGGTTATTGTAATAATAAAGTCAAGTGGGATTGTTTATTGGAGAGATAGCGTGGCAACTTCGTTAGTACCAGTGAAATATGAATTAATTTCTTCATCGCCGCTTCCGCACATATGGCGTAGTGACGCGACGCAGTTATCGATGAAAATGATTTTTGATGGTCTGAGAAAAAAATAAGTAGCCCTCCTACTTACATAAGGATAAAAATATACCACTATTACGTAAGTAGCCGCCCCCATTATAAATGGTGTCGCGTACAACTGATTCAGTAGCCGGTCACATTATTACGTAGTGTTGTTACTTAGTATATAACAGAGCGATTGTTTGGAACGCTCCATCTAGTAGTACATAGAGATCGTTGGCGGCAGCCCAGTGTCTCAGTAATATGAACTGCCAGTCGTGCTCCATTTTGCGGGCCACGTTACACTGGGGGGGGGGGGGGGGGGGGGTGAGTGTCCCTTCGTTACGTAGTGATATTTAGTATTCTCTGCCTATACACACCTAGCCTACAAAGTTCTGTGAGAACAGAAAATGACAGCGAAGCTACCGTATTAAAACAATGAAAATTTACGTAAATCGTATACTTTATGGTAATTACATCGATAACAATAGCTTTCCTGTTCAATAGGGCCTCCCTCCCTATTTTAATTGTAAATTTTGTCGAGAACAGCATTAGTATTTAATTAAAAGTTGTCTCACGCTCTGGGCTCACGTTCGTTTCGCGGTTTAAGAGTGGAGTTTCCATAAAATTTGAAGTATACATACACTTCCGTTATTATACCATATATTAACAGAAGTGTACTGGTATATATAGAGGTGTCTGTGTGTATATAGTAGTGTATATACACAGACAATACATAACATACGTATATACAACGTGTGGACAGTAGGCCTGATCTACAAGTTTCAATTCGCTCAGCGAGCTATAGAGAGGGCTATACTCGGGGTTTGTTTGAGGGATATAATTCGTAATGAGGAGATCCGACGAAGAACGAAGGTGATCGCAAGATTATCAATCTGGCGGTGGTCGGGCCACATCTGTCGCAGAACCGACATACGAGTTCTGGAGTGGAGACAGCGGATGGCCCGACGATCCGAAGAAAGGCGCAAAATCGAGTTTAATGGCGTTCATTGGGGAAGGCCTATGTACAGCATTGGTACCCAAGAGGTTACAAACGCAAAAGAGGGAGACAATACAAGAGATGGGACGATGACCTCGTAAAAATTGCTGGGAAAATGTAGACAAGACTGGCAAGAGACGGAGAGGAGTGGAAGAAGTCAGAGGAGGCCTTTGTCAGCGGACACGCAGACGGCGCAACAGAAATCTGACGTTGTCAAGGACATAGCTCGTAGCATTTTATGTAATTAAGTCAGAAGTCTATTTTATTTAATATATTTATTTTTATTTATATCCAGCAGTGGACGTCTAAGAGCTGATATGATGATAATGATGAAAAAGTTAACTATTTTTTTGAAAGAACTGTATTCTGCGCAAATTTTGTGAATGTATTGTTTTCCTACAGTTCATTATTAGTTTTCGTTATTTTACGGATTTTCGATTAAAAAACCGACGTAATTCGCCTTTAGCGGTGACCTATGAAATATTTTATTCTACGCTGAAAGGAAAACTCGAAGAAAATATTTTGCAAATTCCAAGAATGCCTTTGATTACCTGTGTAAAATAAAATAAAATTCCCTGAAAGGAAAATTATGAAAAGGCACCAATTATAAATTCTCCGCGCGTATAATCCGATCATTGGAGCATTATTTTCTCATTCAACGAAATTGGAAATTGGGGACAGTCGGTCGAACGTGGGGTATTCCCAGTTCGCCTAATTTCCATTTCGGTCACGAATTCCTATGACTAGATATATAGGATTAGATCGAATTCATTGCGGACCTCCCTGGGTAATAGAAGCCACAAAAGTAAATAACATCAACTATTTTTTATCGAAATATTCCTATCTGACCCCCAATTCAAGGGGGACATACAGGTCCTAAAATTCTGTTTATGTCCCCCCCCTCCCCCCAATTCAAGAGGGACATACATGACTAAAAAATCCCCCTGATGCAGCATCCTATTCTGAGAAAAAAATAAGTAGCACTCCTACTTATAAAATGATAAAATAAATACCACTATTACATACATAACATTTTTTAATTCTTATATAAATAGGAGTGCTACTTATTGTTTTCTCAGTGTATTTGTCCCCCAATGATTAAAAAACAGTTGAGACTTTTAGTAAGCTCACATACCAATTTCAACGTAATAAATAAGAGATCCAGTTCATCACTAGAATACAAAATTTATACATACATACATAATGCTCACGCCTTGGTCCCAGAGGAATACGCAGAGACGATGTATCGCCCTTTGCGCGATCCTAACACACCTCACTAGCCTCACTCACATTCATCAACATTTTCATGCACCTCCTTTTATTCTTCTCACTGCGAACCCCAGCCTTGTTGAGGACGTCACCAATTTGACCCTTGAACGTTTATGTGTGTGCGTAAATTATTATAGAACTTTCAGCAGCGAGCCTGCAAGCATAGCCGATCGAGAGAGAAGCGAGCGAAGAGAGAGAGTAATACGTTGAAAGAAAACGTCTTTATTGGTTTTATTGCTTTCTATCCGTACAACAGCAAAAGAACGAACTTTCAGCGTTTTATTTCAGGCACCCTTTGGGTGATGGGATTTTTTTCGATCATATATATGCGAATCATTTCTTTCAAAGATATCCCTCTATGCAGAATACTATTATCGCTGAGAGGCTTTAAAATTGTGGTTCAGGTATTTTTAACGACATTATTTCAGTCGCATTTAGGAATAGCACCTGAGAGAAAACGCGGCTAAGTCTGAAATTTAAAAAAGATCAATGCCTAATAATCCAATATCGAATGAATTGCCTGTAAATTCGAGTTGGACGTGTCTTGCATCTGAAGCCGGTTTTCTCAAAGAACACAAGGCGTGGAAAAGCTTTCGTTTCAACAGCGCAGATTAGACGAAACTCAGAGAATCCATTTCATTATAATATTTATATGTCATAGGGTCCTGTTCCCGCCGAAATTGTGGGCTCCCAAATTGAGTTTAACGCCGTTACAAAGTTAACACGTTTACTGACTTAAATGACACTACATGAAATTACACTACATCAACAAGTAACGATTTAGAAGGCAGACGATCCGTCAGCGTAACGCCTGCACACCGCATGACTTTCCATCGAAGACTGTCTCGGTTCTGCGTCTGCGCATGTTATACCAGATGTTCAGTCAGCGCGTGCTCGCGACGATCGCCGAACCAAGCCGAACGGCGCGCCGAGCACACACTGTGCCTTTAATTTAGCTCCTCTTTTATTATTTCGCCGATTTATATTCATTATTTATAATTTCATTCATTATTATTCAAATCAAATAAATTTATGGACCCCTGCAACTGAGTACGTTGCATTGGGCAGTCATAGTACAATGTTTGTCAAACTTAGTTTAATAATTTAAATAATTTTAATTACAACTTAAGCTGAGCTATCAGAAAATGAATATTTATCTAATGGGATTTCCATGAAATCATTTAGTGAATAGAATGCATGGCCTTCAACAAACAATTTATTTCCAACATCATCAGCCGAAATACGTCCACTGCTGAAAATAAGACTCCCAACAGTATTTATTTATTTAACTCTTTATTGCACACACACAGATAAAACAAAAATAATACATTAAGAAGAAACACAAGCACAAATGGCGAACTTATCTCTGAACTTACTTGTTCCAGTATGTTACTTTTGGTGGGCTGTCCATGCCCAAACGTGTAAGATCTGCCGAGTGATTACGTAATAACAGTAAGACAGTGCTTTGGCCTTTTCTCAATAAACAGACTTGACGGGCTAATAGTATTGTTTGCCTAGCATATTACTAGCTATTGTTGCCTAGCATATTATTCCGTCTCCGAATTCTTTAATGATAAATTTTGAAATAACTAATCAATGATCCGAGTTACTAATGCGTTACGTTTTCCTATAATTTACTATGATTTCATGACATTTTGATTTGAATTACGTTCCCACTTATTTGACTGCTTTATTTTATTTTGTGTAAAGCATATTGTATGCCATTAGGCAGATTATAGATATAGGACAATATTAACACATTAAGAACTGTATTATGAATAACCT
The DNA here is from genome assembly GCA_947086405.1 of Esperia sulphurella. NCBI lineage: Eukaryota > Metazoa > Arthropoda > Insecta > Lepidoptera > Oecophoridae > Esperia > Esperia sulphurella. The sequence continues at coordinate 17,083,369 of OX352261.1, forward strand.
ATAATCAACAATAAATATTTCATTTTCATTTAATTTTCATTGCCTCTGACTTCAAAGCTAGTCTGCGATCGCTCTTCTCAGTATGCGGGCCGGGGCAGCGGCACAACGCCAATCTCAATTGCACGCCGCAGCGTTGGGCAGCGCTAGTTCCCTCTTCCCACTCTTCGACGGAATCCAGCCAGAATATGTTCCTACCACTACCGCTTCAGCTGCTGCAAATGAGGTGTGTCGCGTCGCCTGGCAAAATTGGCAACTGTTGCCTCTCTGACACTCTGGACTCTAGTGAAAATTTGCTTACGTCTAAGACCATTGAACTAGAACTATGGTTCTAAAAATACAAACACCTTGGCATTCATGATTATGGATTATTAGTTTTAATTTTGAATTATTATTTGATTTTGTATAGACTAAATGAATGGAAACATTTATTGTGGCACGTTAGTTTAATAGGTACTAACTGTGACCTAAGAGCCGGTGGTTTCCGGTAGAGTAGAATAGGATCACTCCAACTCTTCCCGTGGATGTCGTACAAGGCGACTGAGGGAATACATTATAAAACATCAATCAGGCCTCCCCAACCCGTCTGGCCAGCGCGGGGAGTGTAGGCCAAATCCTCCGTCTGTCTCCGGCAGATGAGAGAGGGTTGTGCTCCTGCAGTGGAGACAAAAATAACCTGATGATGATGAACTGTGACCTACCAATGTTAAGAAATGTTGAAATTGACCATTCTAAGTATACTTTAAGTAACTACGGAAACGTATACATGGCAGAGAGCGACCAGTTTCTAAGTAATATCTTATCTTCTTAGGGGGCCAGGAAGACCTGGCGACACTTCGTCCCTTCAGGATCTTTTGTGCCAAACCCCTGACCACCAACGGAGCCCCAAGCCAATTTGGTGGACTTCACATACGCCTCAGAATTTCTTCTTCGGCATATGCAGGTTTCCTTACGATGTTTTCCTTCACCGAAAAGCCTGTGGTATTATAAATAATACCACAGGCTTCTAAGTAATAAAATTACGCTGTTGTAAAGTGGCATTGTCAAACCACAACAACAAAATAATTGTTATTATGGTAGTTAGTAAGCTGTTGTACAGGGATTTGTCCGAAAGTGGCAGTATAAGTGAATAAGTTTAATTTTAATTGTATGTACGTACGTACACGTTAAAACGACTATATAAATATCGATGGAGTTTTAGCTATTCCAAAGCTGATTGTCTTAAATCGGATATGCAGCAAATTTTTCTCTCTGTCCACTACGATTCAATGACAGAATCTACCAATGGATTGAAGTTAACATTTTGTTCACTCAGACTTTTAGTACACTATGATCAAATTGTCTTTATTGGACTTCTGAGTCCTCTGAGACCTCATTCTAATTTGTTCTAACTTGAGGATATGATTTATGTTACACGATTTATGTTATGGCTCATAAAGTAAATAGCATTACAAATTGATTCCACTGAACTACTATGTCTACTTATAGATATTTATGTTACGGAATGTTCTAAAAGTCTAATTATAGATATTTATGTTACGAAATGTTCTAATGTTCTAAAATCCTTGTTTTATGGACATTGATTTTTTTTTAATCCATAAATATGGATTTAAAAATTAAAAAAAAATTCAATGTCCATAAAACACATATAATAATTCCGCCAAACTGTATTGACAGTTTGTTGGTAGTAATTGCTCTGAAAAGACAACGAAGAACACAAAACAAAATGACACGTAATTAAACAAAGTAATTAATGTAAATAAATAATGACATGCAAAAATAATAACAATTGACTTATGATAATGACAAATAATACTAATTTATATACAATTTTATTAATTTAATTTGCAGTGTAATGAATTCAGAATAAAGGCTTTTTTTTATTTTATTTTATTAATTGCTCTCTTACTTAATACTTATGGTGAATAACGAAACAAATTAAAAACGGATTTATAATTTTTTTATATCAACAAAAATATTGAAGTTTATCCCACTAATATTATAAATGTGAAATATTGGATGTTTGTTACTCAATCACGCTTCAATCACTGGACGGATCAGGATGAAACTTGGCACACATATAGGATATAGGATAGTTTTATCTCGAAAAATCTCAGACACGGACGAAGTCCCGGACAAAAGCTAGAAAGTCTATAAACTAGTATGTCCACTAGGAACCGTATTAGATCTGAGTGGACAAAATATCCACTTTCCTCCCATTAAATGGATCCTAGCGAATTTTAAAGGACTAAGCAATATGCTAATGTATGTAAAGATATATACAAAGGTACTGGAATCTCTGTACGAAACCAGACATTTTCATCAACGCTTTCAGCAACTTCTACTGAAACTTCGGTGGTACAAAACACACTGTGCTCCGTACGCCCGGACGGACGCATTACCAACTTTACACGTAACGTTTTTAAATGAATTAAAAAAGGTTCTACGAACGTCGCGCATGTTTAGTTCATTTATGGAGGAATTCTTTGGGGGAAGTACATTTTTACCACATTGTCCTAGACGTGTCGTTCCCGGCTTAGAATAGGGCCGCCCCCTAATCTATCTATAAGACTATAATCCTTATCGTCGCCTCTATGCAGCGGTTAGCACCCTGTGGCAACGTATAGCACCCTCTATAGCACCCTATCAATTGGGCGGTCCACCATAAATTCGCTTTTCAAATAAAATACCATTTTCGATCATGTTTGTAAGAAATCTTGTTAGGTGTTTTTTGGAATTCGTAGAGATTGACGTTCGAGCTACGGACTTACGGTGTAGAGCGCGTAGCACTATGGCATACTTCCGGAATTCCATACAAGCGATTCCAACTATGGGTGAATATTCAACCGCCGTCATTATCCTCCCCTTCAAAAGTAGAAGAGACAAACCAGTTAATCGTTTTTATTGCACAGATTCTGCACAGGGGAAATTTTTAATTAAATATATTCTTTTTCATCTACTTTTGGTGGTGAGGATTATGACGGCGATTGAAACGCCCGTATAGTCACCCTAATACTGTTGTGTTGTTCCCGGCTTAGAATAGGGCCACCCCCAATCTCTACATTAAGATCATTACTACGATCACCAACCCGCCTGCCAAGCGTGGTGATTATGGCAATTCCCCAATGGACAGCGCGCCAAAAGTGGCAGTGGAAGCTTATGTTCAGCAGTGGACGTATTTAGGCTGATGATAATGATTTTTAATTTTTAGGGTTTTAGGTTTGTTACAGAGTTTAAACTTGCATCAATATGTATTATATTATTTATTCATCATCAGTTGTCCACTGCTGGACATAGGCCTCCCCAATAGAATACCTCTTTTGGTTAGATGTCCATTGGGGGATTGGCCATAATCACCACGCTTGGCAGGCGGATTGGTGATCGCGGTAATGATCTTAACATACACACTCAGGAGAACGCTGCTGCCCGTCCCTGGTGCAATTCCTTAGTCGCCTTGACGACACCCACGGGAAAGATAGGGGTGGCCCTATTCTAAACCGGGATATTTATCATCATCATCATCAGGTTATTTTTGTCTCCACTGCAGGAGCACAAGCCTCTCTCATCTGCCGGAGACAGACGGAGGATTTGGCCTACACTCCCCGCGCTGGCCAGACGGGTTGGGGAGGCCTGATTGATGTTTTATAATGTATTCCCTTAGTCGCCTTGTACGACATCCACGGGAGGAGTTGGAGTGGTCCTATTCTACTCTACCGGAAACAACACGGCAATATTATTTATGATAGAGCATAATTGCCCCCTGCAAGCAAAATATTGTTAACTGTATGCCGCTCTTAGTTGCTCTGTAGCCCCTGCCTAACTACGGCCCTGGTCCCATTCCTTTCTGGCTGTTGAGAGAAAATTAAATGGGCCCATTAGGCGCTTGCCCGCTGGATTATACACTCCAGCACAATTGGCTGCTGTAGTCCGGAGCTGAATGTTTTCTTAAACTCGCTCCTTTAACAGACGCATCTACGTTTCCTGTTTTCGTTATCTATGTTAATGTTACGAGGGGTAGGGCAAAAGGGGGGTGTTGTTTCTGCTTTTGTGAGTTGTGTCGGTACTGTTTGAATGTTTGTTTGTAACAGGCAGTGTTGAAACCGGAAGTTGTTTTCTTTGCATCTTTTTTGGGGAAAGGAACAACTTTTTTACACAAATTGTTTTAATCAGTCAAACCAAATTGACGTAGAAGGATGAATCTTGCATAATGGCGGAATTACCGTCCTCAGCGCCTTCTTCCAGGCAACCTTTTTGGGTGATGGAGAATTTATTGATGAGTGAGCTGGGTGTAAATATATTTAATGTATATATTTCTTAAAGTTGACTAATTTTAATCATCATCAGCCTAAATACGTCCACTGCTGGACATAGGCCTCCCCAATAGAATACTGCTTTTGGTTAGATGTCCATTGGGGGATTTGCCATAATCACCACGCTTGGCAGGTGGATTGGTGATCTTAACATACACACAGGAGAACGCTGCTGCCCGTCCCTGGTGCAATACCTTAGTCGCCTTGACGACATCCACGGGAAAGATAGGGGTGGCCCTATTCTAAGCCGGGAACCACACGGCAATCTAACTAATTGTAATAATTATGACAAATTGTATTTATGGTTCCTTTAGTGTACATCTTAATGTCTATATCAGTAGCAATATGAGGTCCGTAGCTTTTAAAAAAAAACTATCTACAATTCAATTTCATCATCAGCCTGCAAGAGTCCACTGCTGGACATAGGCCTCTCCCAAGGCGCGCCACTGAACCCGATCCTCGGTTCTTCTCATCCAGTTACTTCCAGCCGCCTTACGCAGATCGTCGCTCCATCTAGCCAGGGGGCGTCCACACTACCCCTAACCTTACACATTACAACCTTAGCATTTACCCCAATCGGTCCTTCGGTCCAATTCGGTCCTTCGACAGATATGACCAACCTACTGACATTTCAACGTACTACCTATTTGATCTACAATGGAGACTAGTTCTTTGGCGAAGTTAAATTCAATTTAAAAATTTGCAAATGAAAATCGAAGTACATCGCACAAACAAGACGGTCTTAATAAGCGATTTCTTAAACAACCTCAGGGTAGAGGATCATCATCATATGAGTCCTGAGACGTCCACTGCTGGACATAGACCTTCTCCAATGAAGGCCATTACACCCAGGCCACCGTTCTTCGCATCCAGCCGCTTCCGGCCATCTTCTTCAGGTCGTCGGTCCATCTGGCAGCGGGGCGTCGCACCCTGCGCGTGCTGATATACGGTCTCCATTTCAGAACTCGTTTGCCCCCAATAATTGTCGGTTCTGCAACAGATTTGGCCTACCACCACTTCAGCTTGCTAATTTAGTCGCTCCTGGATGCGAAAACTTCTGGATTTCACCAGTCGTAAAAGTTCTTAAGATTGCAAATTGAAATATCCTTCAAAATTCCACTTGGTTCTGAATAGAATATTGACTTTAAAAAACAGACGTAGCACGCGTAGCAGGTGTAGCGGGCGTGTAGCGGGGGTGTAGCGAGCGTAGCGGAGTTGCGGCGGAAAAAACAAAATCATTGTACGTGACAGCTTCCGTGAGTCACATGAATATAGGTTGTCTACAATGTGAAAATCGAGATTTTTAATTTATTTATTTAGGATAACAACGGCTATATTCTAAAAATAATTCTAACTTAAATTCACTACACAAACGGCTTATTATAGTTATCCACGTTGTAGGAAACTAAATACCACTCTATTGGCAAAATAAAGCCCTCGTCTCGGATTATGTACTTTTATTTCCGTCTGGTCTCATATTCAGTCGCTCGTCTTCTCTCTAGTCTGTCATCATCGTCCCTGTCACCGTCACCAACCAGCCAGTAAGTCAAGTGGCCAATCAGTCAGGTCATACAGTCTCTTTGTCTGCAACACACGTTTTATAATAATCGAATGCACGGTTACTGAAAACAATATTAATATCTAGATGACAATAAAGTGCAACATAATATTATACTGGGTCATTAAATAAATTTGAAATATAGAGATAGATAAATAAATAAATAGTGTTAGGTTATACATTTTGTATTAAAAAAAGAATAGAGTTTGTATAAATCCGATACTTATAATAAATAAATAGATGCGCGTCGCACCTACGTCCCGCAAGCCAAGCCTCCTCCCACACGGTTGTGAAATATAAATAGTTTATGAAACTTTTAATAAACGATCGTAGTCATTTGACCCTAGAACTTGAGAACTTGAACTTGGAACTAGAGGAACAACTTTGGCACTTATAGCCGGTTCCACAACAAATGAAATATATAATTTTAAATATATCAGTCTGTTTTGTGGCATAATTTAAAAAGGTAACATGTGCTCGCGACATGTTGAAGAATGAATTTGAAAACTGAAGAACCTTTTCATTCTGCCTCTGCATATTGTTCAGTCTACAGTCAACATTTACGCCAGTCAAACTAACTGCGTAACAAACGCGAAGCACCGACCGTGAAATATCGGTGTTTGTACACGCATGCATGTGTGTGTGTGTGACCAATTTTACATGCATGCGCATGTGTGCGACAGATTACAAGTTCCACACCACCGACCGCGCGGGGATAAACATGTCGGGAACATAAACATGTCATGACAAAAATTACGAGGAATTTTTATCTGTTGCTACAACGTGTTAAAACTAAGTTTATCATTTTACCATCCTTAATTGATCATACTGTCATCATCATCATCAGGTTATTTTTGTCTCCACTGCAGGAGCACAACCCTCTCTCATCTGCCGGAGACAGACGGAGGATTTGGCTTACACTCCCCGCGCTGGCCAGACGGGTTGGGGAGGCCTGATTGATGTTTTATAATGTATTCCCTTAGTCGCCTTGTACGACATCCACGGGAAGAGTTGGAGTGGTCCTATTCTACTCTACCGGAAACCACACGGCAAGATCATACTGTACTACCCTGAAAATACAACTGGTTGTAATGTTTTAACACTATGGGCGTTTTCGCACTTATTCATATCCGATTCTTATTCGATCCTCATCCGGTTTGGCCATCTTAGTAATTGTATGGACGTTTGCGCACTATACGTAAACGGTACATATTCGATACGTAAATTCTCAGTTCGGATCGGTTACGGATCAAAACCGAGCCGAATTGGCCGCCATATAAATTGTACGAACGCTTGCCCACTACACTCGATTAAAAACAGATTAGTGCGCAGACGCTAATTCCCCGGCCGTATTTTTACGTATCAAATAAGAATCGGATAGGGATAAGTGCGAAAACGCCCTAAGACTAACGAAATAAAAACAAACAAACGTTTGTACAAAAACACATTGGCGACGATCGATGCTCTGTTAATACCATCGATCTCTATGTACTACTAGATGGAGCGTTCCAAACAATCGCTCTGTTCCACGCAAGTAGCCACAACTCTTTCATATTCACTTTGAAACTTGTGCAGTTACTACGCAGAACATTTAATTATTTACTAAATATTGACATTATTTACTTGTTGTGGCTACCTACGTGGAACAGAGCGATTGTTTGGAACGCTCCATCTAGTAGTACATAGAGATCGTTGGTTAATACCAAGTTACAGAGCCTTAAACATCATCGCAGTGGGACCTGTCTTTTGGTTTTCTACAAGTTACATTTTAGCAGTGTGCCTAGGAATTCCACTATTTGATTCCCTCATCTCCATTCTATCACCAGGCGTGGAGAGGGACTTCATGCTCATGTAGTAGACATACCAGGTTCTCGCACGAAGTTTTGCTTACTCAGTCATAATGCGTATAACTCCCTGCCTACTTCGGTATTTCCGGACAAGTACAATTTGGATATTTTTAAAGGAAGAGTGAATAAGCATCTTTTAGGTAAGGCGCTCCACTTTAGGCCTCATTGTCACTTACCATTAGGTGAGATTGAGGTCAAGAGTAAACCCAGCTGAAATAAAATAAAAAAGGAGGTACAGTGGGGGTATGAAAATAGTTCGTCACCTTAAACTCTATATTCTCTAAATCCACGTTGCAGCTCTTGCTACAGCATAAGCTGAGCTGGGGACCCTTTTGGCGTCACACTACAACACAGTGTAATTTGTTGACCTCAATCTCACCTGATGGTAAGTGATAATGAGGCCTAAGGTGGAGTACGCTTACTCAGAATATGCCTATTCACTCTTCCTTTATAAAGATCCAATTTGTATTTGTCCGGAAATACCGAAGCTAGCAGTGAGTTCTATTCCTCAGCAGTTCTTATTATGACAGATAAAGTAAAAGGTCTGGTCTGTGACAAGCTTGTACTAATTGTATAAAGTTGTCTGTCCTTAGTGGGAATCAAACCCACCTCTGGCATTCGAGTTCAATGTACGTTTATGAATATACTAGCTGTGCCCGCGGCTCCGCTCGCGTGGACTACAGGATCCGCTCCCATTCCCACTTCCGCGCCCTATTCCACTTCCACTCAGACTTTAAATCCAGGTCCAGGTCCAGGCCAGTTCCAGGCCCAGGTCCAGATCCTCAACCCTTCCCTCAAAAATCCCCTCAAACCTCTTTCCCTCGTCTCTCCAAATGTAGTCCTCGTAACTAATCCATCGCACTTGTATGCGACAGCACAAGTACATAAAATACACTACCTACCTAATTCCGACCCCTAATAATAAGTATCCCCCCCCCCCCACTTCATGTAAACAATCCATAAACGTTAAAGTACCCATTTAACACCCACAACAGTCTCTAGTCTAATCCTGGTGTGCCCGAGAAGTTTGGTCTCGCGTCTCAATTGCCACTATTCCTATACAAACACGCGATTATGCAGCGACATGATCGCTCTGAGACCATAGCAAACCCTCTATGTACACACAACCCATCTATGTCATAGAGCACCTATTATAGAATACCCGTTAAGAGAAAGGACGCTGATTACTGTGCCGAAAGTTAAAGTTATAACTAAGTAAGGTCAGTAAATCGTTCACGGGGCAATGTATACGCTTCTACAACAAACTACCAGAGGAAATCTTAAATATGACGGACAGAATGTTTTTGATTCACATTAAAAAACAACTTTGTAAGAAAGCCTATTATAAAATAACGATTATTTGAATGACAAAGATGCCTGGTACTAATGTTAATTCAGATTCGCAAAATCTTTATTAATTGTATGCAAACTTGATTTTTAAAAGATGTGTTGCGTGAAGTTTGTTGCGCCGTTTCTTCTTTAGAGCGCTAACACATAGGAAGCGGTAGTCGATAAAAAAATGACGTGTATAAATGTACCAAGTGTACTCATATCCAATAAATGATTTTGACTTTGACTTTGAAATGCGTATGTTACATACATATAAAGGATACTGTTGCTCGCGACTTCGTCCGCGTGGACCACTTAACATCACAAATTATTATGTATTTCTCGTAAGAATGAGATATTATTTCGGGAATAAAACCACCTATGTCCTATTCCAGGACCTAACCTATATGTGTGCCAAGTTTCATCCGATCCGTCTAGTGGTTAAAGCATGATCGAGGAACAAACATCCAAACTTTCGCATTTATAATATTAAAGGGATCGTACAAAACATACCAAAGGATCGTACAACACGCTCAGCGTTCAGTATAATAATGCAGAGTGAATAGGCATCTTCTGGGTAAGCGCTCCACCTTAGGTCTCATCGTCACTTACCATCAGGTGAGACTGAGGTCAAGCTTAAACCCATCAGGAATAAAAAAGAACTCCTTTCTGCAGCGCGAAATGTTTGTTGACGCGGGGCTTTCGGACTTCTTCGCCATCCTGAGAACGCGGACAGCCTCCTGCTGGGAGCGGCTTCGGATACAGCTGCAGTCAACTGTTGAGTCGCTCAAACTGCCTGTTCAAAGTCAAAGTCAAAATAATTTATTGCATATTATGGTACATTTATACACGTAATTTATTTATTAACTACATTTCCTAGGTAGGTCGTCCTAGGAGGACATTCAAGGATCAAATTAGTAACGTCCTCAAAAAGGCTGGGGTTCGCAATGAGAAGAATAAAAGGAGGTGCATGAAAAGGTTGATGAATGTGAATGAGGCTAGTGAGGTGTGTCAGTATCGCTCAAAGTGGCGATCCATCGTTTCTGCCTACCCCTCTGGGACCAAGGCGTGAGTATGTATTACCTAGATGTTAGCGCTGTGAAGAAGAAACGGCGCAACAAACTTCACGCAAGTCTTGTTTGTCACTGGACCACAGATGACTTAATAGTTGAACCAACGTTGATTCATTATAAACCAGACAGTACAACAACTCGATAGCAGTGACCAACATTACCAACATTTGACTGTGTAAGTTACCAAAACCTTACCTGAAAATAAAAGAAATACTAAAAATACCTCCACCTTACTCGTATCCCCATTTTACGACGCGATTCTTACGTACTTTACGCCTCTACAGGGATTTTTTATCGCTCGACCGATCCGCCTTATCCCAGGGGTGATCAATACGTGGCCCGCGATACCATAACTTGCGGCCCGTGACGGCCTTTTTTTATCTGCCGATGTAGCTTAGCCGCTACGATAGAGGAATGATTTAAATGACTATAGCTAATAATAATGATATATGTTTTATGTTTATGAAACTCAACGTCAATTTATCCGCTTATTACTTATATATGTCTAGACAAATTTAAATGCAGTTATCTCTATTTTTAGGAGAATATTTTAATGCATGTACAGTGTCGGAATGAATAGATGCATCCGTTTTCAAATTCTCTTCTTCAACATGTCCGGAGCACATGTTACCTTTTAAAACTATTCCACAAAAACAGAATGTTACATGGAACATTATGTTTACAACGTTCACATTTAGGTGTCATTTCTGTATTATTGACAGGATGGAGTCAGTAAAACCATAAACAAAACGTAAGATGTATTCAAATGCCGGCAACACTATTTCTTGCACTGGTACAAGCAAAAATCGACTTTAAGATGGCGAACCTTTTTCATACAACTGTAAAATATATGAGTAAGGTTAATGTTGTATGTATATTTAGTATATAGTGCGCGCGAATAGTGCTTCTCTTTATTCATTTACCTTCACCGCAGGTTAGCTGGTAGAAATTTCATCAGAAATAAGCTCAACTTTTGAACCATTTTCTTTGTATTATAGTGTATACAATAAAAGAATAAAAAATAACACAAATGAAGCCAGCTGTAAAGATTTTAGTTAAATAAATTACAGATTATTTCAATTATGGTATTTGATTTGATAAGACACTAAATATTTAGCAACTAAAAAATTATTTTCGTTTACAGTTACAAAACAACCCAGAGCACAAAACGGTTGACCACTCCTGCCCAACCTTTCCCACGACAGGATATTCTAAAAACGGTCAGTGAATTTGAATCTGACGTCATTGTACTAAGTTATTGGTGTCCATTATTCAGGGCATCGATTTACGTGCTCTTTATTTAGATATTATGATTGTTTTGGGTGTTTTTACGTGTCAATTTACGATAGGTGTTTTTTTTATAGGCGCAGAACGATGGCGTTAGCAGGTATGTATTCAGGATTGTTTCTGGGGGCGCAATTTCCCCTTCACGCATGCCTTTTGTTGCGTTTTGCCACGTTGTCGCGTCGATTTATTTATTTAACTCTTTATTGTACACACAAAATAGACAATGTTATAAATTGTTTAAAAAAAGAAAAGAACATGAAGAAAAGGTAAAAAAAGAAAGATAAAATAAGGTTGTCTGGAAGAAATCACGTAAATTGTACTATTTGTAACTTCTATAACGTGTAACTGTATTTGTTTGTGCAATAAAGTGTATTGTATTGTAAGGTTGGTACTTTATATTAGGTATATTTTCATTACTTTCGAACGTCGGTAGGAGTAAAAAAGTAATGTGATAAGTAATACACAAAAACGCGTATTTATTGAAAATCGAACATGCTACACTTCTAATCTGAAAAAGTCAATACTGAGTCGCTGATTTTTTTCTAAAACCTACTATACAAAAAAACCGCTATAAATATTGTCAGGAATAGCTTGATGTTTTCGAAAACAGAGCCGTAACCTAAGAGTAAAGGCAATAACCACACAGCTGCATAATGACCGACCGGTCGTCTAGAACGTCTGTCCACACGGCACTTACGATGTGAGTGTCCCTTTGAGTATTCAGGAGCGTCCGGTCGGTCACCGGCTCGATATTAAGTGGACTACGTTGGGTGACACATTTGGTGGAACTATTAATTACTCATACTTCAACTAGTTCACTATACCACAGCACACAAAGACTAAATTTATCTACATACTACCTACTACATTCGGATAAGCGTCTGACATCAATCGCTAATCAAAATATGAGACCTGACCCTCCATAGTGAGAAGAATGACAAAATTAATTTGGAAAGGAACTTGATATAGGATAACTATCTATCTGCGTGATGAGGATGCTGTCTGTGATTCGAAGATCGACTGCATAAGCCTTTCCATAACATCCGTCATACTAAAATAATTGTTTATTCTGATAAGTGTTTCGTGTCTAATCATATGATATCATATAACCCGTTAGTAAGTACAAAATGGCTTTTTGTTTCGACGGACGGACTGGGCAAGAGCAAATATACGTAGACAAATTGAACCTAATGTATAGATATAATAAGGACACATTGTATGAAACTCGGTTTCAAGTATTCACGTCGGCTACTCCACAAGGATTAAAGACTAAAGTTAATGACTACGAAGATTTAGATCTTAGACAGCATCCTCATCACACAGAAGGGCTCCTACATAAAGCTTTTTTTTTTTTATTCAAAACTTGTTGCATTAAATATTTGCGACTTATGTAATTAAGGTCCCTCTGAATGCGTGCCTGGTTTGAGGATTTTATTACTAAGTGTAAAGGTTTTTGGAATATCTTGGGTATCGTTAAGTGCTGTTGTTTCGAATGAATATGTTACGCAATACAGACCGTTGTTATTTTTCAAAAGAGAGCTATTAGGACGATCTGTAATCTGCTTCCTAGAGAGTCACACCGTAGCTAGTCAATTCATTATTTGATATTTTTTTATGTCAACATAAAAATGTCTCTCTTTTTTATGCACTGTGGCAATAACAGTTATGTTTATGTATTACATATGATACAAGAACTCAACCCAAACTTGTTTTACAACGATCAAGACTTTAGTTCAGTACCTAAGTCCTTTACGAATCGAGCTGCGTAGTATTCAGTGTACCTAGACTTTTTGGATAGCTAGGAGCATGGTATTCTTTCCAATAGATAACAACAGTCATATATCAATTTAATTGTATTTAATTTTTAATGTGTATAATACATTAAGATATAAAAATTTGTTTGTCATTCATTTATGTATAAACCCATACAGTAATATTAATTTGGACATTTCTGAAAGCTCATCGAAAGTTTGGATATTTCGATGTTTGGATGTTTGTTACTCAATCACGTTTCAACCACTGGACGGATCGTAATAAAACTTGGCACACATATAGGTTAAGTCCTGGAATAGAACATAGGATAATTTTTAGCCCGAATAAATATCTCATTCCTACGGGAAATACATAACAATTTGTGATGTTAAGTTGTTCACGCGGACGAAGTCGCGGGCAACAGCTAGTAATCTATAATTCCTCTTCCGCCTCCCGCTCACCAGTAAATTAAAAAAAAAATATTAAGAAAGTATATTTTCTTAATTTTATATTAATTATAATATATATAATAATGTTTTATTTTACATTTTAATTTAATTTAACTCATAAAAAAGAGGATGAGGAAAAGAAAACAAAAAGAAAAGAAAAAAAATGTGATGAAAAAAAAAAAAAGCAATATCTATTTACGTATCTATTCATCATCAAGTTATTTTTGTCTCCACTGCAGGAGCACAACCCTCTCTCATCTGCCGGAGACAGACGGAGGATTTGGCCTACACTCCCCGCGCTGGCCAGACGGGTTGGGGAGGCCTGATTGACGTTTTATAATGTATTTCCTTAGTCGCCTTGTACGACATCCACGGGAAGAGTTGGAGTGGTCCTATTCTACTCTACCGGAAACCACACGGCAACTGTCCGACTGTATTGACTGAATTTGACTCGACAGACTGACTGAGCAGCCCGACGACGAAGCCGTCATCGTGATGTCGCGCCCCTGAATGGAGAGAGTTTCCGTATAGAGGACCAAGCACAGAATTACTTATTTGTAGGGGGATCAAGCAGGGTGCTCCGACAAAGAGCACCTGAGCAAGTACCGGGCACCTCCCCCGTGATTCGGCCTGTGGGACCTAGATGTCGAAAGGCGTGGAAGTGGAAAGTCTGTACATTTTAATTATTTCTACTAAGATTTTCATTTAAACAGTTAATTCAATCCCGTAAGAAGGAACTTTCATATTCATCTTGCGTGCCTATTTTCGTCGCACGTACACTATCTAATTCGAATCCCTGCCGATATGTATCCAGTCGCCTCAAGAAACGTCCACAGGTAGATGGAAGTTGTATTAATTTGTTCAGAATAACACGGAGTTATAAAATCAATAGCAGGATTCTCGGAAAATCAGCTCCACGCAAAGCCTATTCATCACAGCCTTGTAAGTGTATAGGGTAGGTTTAGGTTTGATCCCCCCACGGGACTCCCACACTTCAGAATAATCGATCTGTTACCTCGAAAGGTTCAATATGCGCTACCATTTATCAATTTTGTAGGATTAGTGGGAAATGACTTATTGTTGAGCTTCTCGCTGCGTTCAGTTTACTTTCCCGTGAGAAGTGTCTTCGTTTTAGTAATGTCCTCAAAAAGGCTGGGGTCCGCAGTGAGAAGAATAAAAGGAGGTGCATGAAAAGGTTGATAAATGTGAGTGAGGCTAGTGAGGTGTGACGATCCATCGTCTCTGCCTACCCCTCTGGGACCAAGGCGTGAGCATTATTATCTATTTATGGGCTTCGTAGTCGTGATTCTCTCAGAGAATTATTTAAGGAAATAAATATAATGACGGTGCCATGTCAATACATATTCGCTAACATTATGTTCGTTAGACAGAACCTTTCTTTACTCAACTTAAATAATGAGAGGCATAATTTAAATCTTAGAAATAATAATAAAATTCAAATACATCATTCTAGATTGTCTAAGATCAATAATTCTTTTGTGGGGCTGTGAGTGCGTTACTACAATAAGGTTCCGAATGAAATTATTAACTTGTCTGAACAAAAATTTAAATCTTCTATAAAATTTAATCTGTGCAAGAAAGCCTACTATAAGTTAGATGACTACTTAAATGATAAAAGTCCATGGAGTGCTTGATGGCTCAGCATAGGTAGACTTAATAATTGTAATGAATAAGATAAATCAAAGGTAGGGCCCTGTGCCGTTGGGTTTGTTGCCACTTCTTCCCCTCGGTTATACAGGTGGAAGTGGAGTAGTTTTAGGCAGAATTTGACGTCAAAAAGAGAATAATGTATTCCAATTTTGAAAATAAATATTTGTGTATAAAAATAAATAAATATTATAAATAATGCGGGTAACGTCAAACTGGCGGAGAGATATGAGGGTGATTATTTAACGTAGTAATCCTACTAATATTATAAACGCGAAAGTTTGTAAGTATGGATGGATGTTTGTTACTCTTTCACGTAAAAACTACTGAATGGATTTCAATGAAACTTTACAATAATATAGCTTATACATCAGAATAACACATAGGCTACAATTTATAAAGATATTGTGTGAATTGTCCAAAATATCAAATAAGTAGGAAATACATAATAATTTATGATGTCAAATTTTCCACGCGGACGAAGTCGCGGGCAACAGCTAATATGTAATATTATCTAGTTGTGGTACATTCGCGAGCGTTATCAAAGAAAGCATAGCCCTTTCCAGCGACTTGAAACTTGTGGATCAGGCCCGTCGTCAGTGTCCACATTTCAGTGTAATGAGGAGATCCGACGAAAAGCTAAGGTGACTAGCATATCCGAAAGGATTAGCAAAAAGTGGCAATAGGGCAGGCCACATCTACTGCAGAACCGGCGACCTTTGGGGACAGTTAAATTATGTAGTGGCACGCTCCATTGCTAGATGAACCGACTACCTGAGGAAGGTGGCCGGAAGCGGCTGGATGAGGAGGGCGGAGGATTGGGTGTGGTGGCGTTCTGAGAGCTGTTATGATGACGACAAGCCTTATTTGGGTCAAGCATCATAATGCCGTGTGGTTTCCGATAGAGTAGAATAGGACCACTCCAACTCTTCCCGTGGATGTCGTACAAGGCGACTAAGGGAATACATTATAAAACATCAATCAGGCCTCCCTAACCCGTCTGGCCAGCGCGGGGAGTGTAGGCCAAGTCCTCCGTCTGTCTCCGGCAGATGAGAGAGGGTTGTTCTCCTGCAGTGGAGACAAAAATAACCTGATGATGATCTTATTGCGATCTGAGTAGACCACAAATATACACTTTTATCGATATATTTTTATCGGATGCTCCTCGCTGTCCCCCAGAAGGATTACCCTCCGACTTCTCGGCGTGTTCCGCTTTCCTATTTCCATCCCGCTATTTTTATGACAACAAAGGGCGTAGCGGTATGATGTATTGGGAGCCAAGTGGCTTTCGAAGTCGTCCGGGCGTATTTTAATGTCTGCCTCGATTGCCAGGGCAGGTTCGAGGCTGTTATGGACCATAAAATAGTTGAGGCTATCTTATCTTCTTAAGAGACCTAGAATTTCTGGCGATACTTACGCCATATTTACCAATACCGAATGTACAATATAAATATTTTACAGGCTAGTGATTGTGTGTGTGTGGGAGGGAAGGGGGAGGGAGGGGGGAGGGAGGGGGGAAGTCTGTGGAGGTGTGTGTGAATTTATACACATATTAGATAATTTAATGTGATTACATTACATACAAAAATTACGATTAAGATTTTCACGGAGCGAAAACCGGGCGAAGGAAAGTCGCTTTGGGACGTTGAATTGCGCAAAGTGGCGATACATCGTCTCTGCCCACCCCTCTGGTACCAAGTCGTGAGCATTATGTATGTATGTATTACATACATTATTGTATTAGTGTATATATTGTGTGTGTATTACGCGATCACCAATTCTATTCAGCAGTGGACGTATTTAAGATAATCATCATCATCAGGTTATTTTTGTCTCCACTGCAGGAGCACAACCCTCTTTCATCTGCCGGAGACAGACGGAGGATTTGGCCCCGCGCTGGCTAGACGGGTTGGGGAGGCCTGATTGCTGTTTTATAATTAGTCGCCTTGAACGACATCCACGGGAAGAGTTAGAGCTCCTATTCTACTCTACCGGAAACCACACGGCAAATATTATAGTATTTAAGATGACGAGTCCCAAGCCATGCAGCCGGCCCTGTGTTCTGGACAAGGTGATTAATCATTTCGGGTCGAGCCAGTAAAAATAAACGACTGCCTGACCTTTGTCTCCAATGTTACTGACGACCTTTGTAAGACGAAAGTAAAGTTTATTTAGCCCAGTTGAACTTGCGATCTAACTCATGGTTAATAAGTAATTCCATTTGGCCCTCCCAACCTCGCGGTTATACGGGCCAATCCATTACATTATTAGTGTATTCGTCTTTTACATTTTTCACGTTTCTCCCTTCTGGGACGTGACGTCACACCACATTTAGTTCGTCGTCATCGGGCTCGGGTCGTCAGCTCAATTACTTTTCTCCGCTTATGCCAGGCCCTCGCGAATTCTCTTAGTCGCGCGAAGTTCGCCTCTGAACTCACGAGATCAGCGAAGTAAACTGGTCCCGCCTGCGCTCTATCTAATGAATCTAGCATCTTGCGGCGTTCTTCCTCGTATAGTCCGCATTCCCAGAGCACGTGGTCTCTATACTCTTCGTTAAGACAAAGTGTAAGTACCTAATTTGGATTACGAGGGGCTTGGTGACTGTCATGCATACTCCACCCGGCATGCGAAAAAGCTTCGCCCCATCACCCACACCCTAGTCCCTGTCAAATCCCAATTTAGGATTTTCTCCTGTGCTTTGGAAATTAAACAAGGATAGGACAATTCACAAATTTAACATCTAGACCGGGACCAACTTGTACAAAGTAGACTGTCCCCAGTGGGAATCGAACCCACGACCTACAATGATCAAGCCACTAGGCCAACGAGGCGGTTATAAACCTAGGTTCTTACTAATCTAAAACAATTCTTGATCAATCATAGCGCCGAAAACGATTTAACATTGAATCACTGTAGGATCGTTTGGCGGTACTGACATACATGATACAATGTATGTTATTGTATAACTATTTTTGATATTGTAGTTAGCGTTTTGCAGTTATTGGAGTTGGTCGTATTCTAAACCTGGAACTACAAGGCTGAAGCGATCCACAGGCTAAGAGTTCCCTATGCTGTTGTGAAAAGCATTTACACCAGTCACATATATATATTCTTTATTGCACATCTTAAAACTAAATACAGTAATAAATGGTGTGAACAAAGGTGAACTTATCTCTAAAAGAGATCTCTTCAAGCCAACCTTACAGGGTGTGAGACAAGGCAGTAAGAGCGAGGGGGGCAAAATAAGTGCATAATAATAGACTATATAATAACTTAGTACCTGAACTACTTATATATTAAATATATAATAATAACTATAATAAACATACGTACCATATAATACTGAGTAAGACAGATAGTGATCTTTTCGTTTAGTTTTAAAGGATGTCACCGACGTACTATCTCGAATCGTCGGAAGTTTAATCATCATCTGCGCAGCTCGATATGATAATTATACAACATTTTATTGTACACGAATATAAGTCGCAAATAGGTACTCAGGGCTAATAATAGAAAAAATCTCCGCAGGACAGGGTCGGTTCCAGTACACGAACTCGTTTTTATGTGGGCACTATATTTTTAGTTTGTTTAATATGTGTTTTTTTTAAATAGAACGATTTTATAGATCCTGATGTGATGTTTTCTATATTTTCGTTGGACTTAAGCTAGGAGAGGGCTTAAGTTGGAGAGGCCATGTGTTCGATTTCCACTGCGGACAGTTAACTTTGTAAATTTCTTATAAGTTTCTGGTCTGCTAGTCTGGTATTTCTGAATTGTCTAATTACAATACATACACTTTTGTGAAGTTAAAATAGTATAATTTGGCCAGAGTTATCGCTTTAAAAGATTTGTTCCAGATAACGTTTAGTAGTTAACTACATAGCGTAGCTCTGCAAGTTGCTATGAAGGGTTACTATCTGGCGAGCAGTAATGCGACCTAGATAAATAAAATCGTAAACTTCGCGTGTCTGTACATTGAAGATATTTGCAAATATCTTGACCTGGACCTGGATTTAAAGTCTGAGAGGAAGTGGTATAGGGAGCGGATCCTGTAGTCCACGTGAGCGGAGCCGCGGGCACAGCTAGTAAATAAATAAATATCTCAGACATTCACACCAATTATCCAGCAGAGCCTGTGGTATGGTTACTAGATAACGGGTAGACATATATAAATATATAAACATCCAAGACTTGGGTACAAACATTCATATTCATAATACGAACATTTGCCCCTTGTCTCCATTAGTTTAGTCATTCAAGTAAGTACCTATTTTAGCAACAGAATAAGATTTGTACCACCCTACAAATAAACCCAGCGGTTTCAGTAGGATGGCATAAGAAAACATATGTAATATAATTTAATTTAAATAAAAAATTAAATGTGTATAAGGGTCATAAAGGTGTCCTTAAAGACGGGGCGCCAAAAGTCTCAATCCTGCCCTGCATAGCCGAGGTTGTCAGATTACTTGCAAGTGCGAGAGTGGCGGGAAAGAATTTGTTTACAAATTTACCAAAAAGAAAAGTTCGCAGCTGGATATTCGGAGGCATTCGCGGCAACTTCATCAAAGTTTTCTCTTTACATTCATTTCCATTTTTTGTAACGGAACAAGGTTAAGCACAGATTTGGGGGCTAGTCTAAGTTATGAGATGCAGATGACTTGACTTAATTATACACACATTACACTTAGATATCCCACACAGTCATCCACAATTCACACTCTTATCTAGAAAGAAAGAAACAGAGAGAGAGAGAGATAAAGAGAGAGATAGAGAAGGAAGAAAGAGAGAGAGAGAGAATATTTATATCTAATTCTGTCCCTCCTAATATTATCGGAGAACGCTGCTGCCCGTCCCTGGTGCAATACCTTAGTCATCTTATGACACCCACGGGAAAGATAGGGGTGGCCCTATTTTAAGCCGGGAACCACACGGCAAATTTAATGCCTTAATGTCTGTAAAGTCTTCAGTCTGTATTTAATAATAACTTGGACGACTGTAATTAATAAATTGTACTTTTTTTATAAACTGATAAACTATTTGTAGTTAGATCAAAGTGATAGTGATCCGCTAGAGAACTAAAGCCTTCGACAGAGCTCACAAAGTTAGTACGTTGTAGTGACAGTGGGCTGGTCACATCTGTAGAAGAACCTACTACCACTGGGGAGAACGAGTCAATGCAACGTGGTGGACATATCAAAAAGAGCATGGGTGAGATAGAGAGATACTCGTAAAAGGCGGCAATCAATTTTGCACCGTTTTACTATTTTGCATAGGGTTAAATATAAATGTACTAAACTTTTTGTCTATTATCGGGGATTGATGACTGGGATGCGTCTCCAGGGGCTAGCCTGGTCATAAGCGTGCCGATATCCCGGAGCTGGGTGAACTCCGGGCACTATTAGCCTTACGGAGTCATGCGGGGCTCTGACGAGGTGGATAATTATTTCCCTAGCTAGTCGTGGTCGCCTCAACAAGGCGGCGATGCTGTTCGCAACACATCACGTCAAGGGGTATCACGGGGCAAAAAGTGGGCGAAGTAAATCTACTTTGCGACATTAGATTGCGCAAAGTGGCGATACATCGTCTCTGCCTACCCCCCTGGGACCAAGGCGTGAGCATTATGTTTGTATGTATGTATGTATGTATCGGGGACTGTCTCTGTCTGCGCAAACAAGAATTGACGACAAGCCTCGTTTTGTGGTTGACCTGTTTTGTTCAAACCTATTTTCCCGCTCGTTGTCTATACATTGCACCACACTTATGCCGCAACCGAGATTATGTTGTGTTGAGAATAAAAACCAACAATTCACGCAACACTCATCTCTCAAGAGCGATATCTGTAATCATAGTACAATAATATTATAGAGTATTAATATTTAATTTGAGAATTGCTTTTTATCAACCGCATAAACATGGATATTCAAAGAGGTAACGCAGCGAGCATCCTCGGCACTGTTAAAAACTCTGCAGAGGAGCTGGAGGAGATATTCTATCTTTAAAGCGGTCGCTTCCTTCCCCCTTTTCTTTAATATGAGTTTATGTCAAATTGTATATTTTTTCTGTCACCTCTGTTTCTCTTAATAAATACATAAAAGACAATAATTGGGAATTGTGATACCAATAAAAAATAATTGTGGTGGTATTAACTGCTCTGTATAGTTCAATTACGATACACCACTATTCACTTTGACTAGTTTATTTGTAGCTGAAATGAAAGAGATCTTAGTCTAAACCGTTTCTACCCGACATTCTAAATAATTCTATTTAATCTATAAAAAAATATTAAAGATTTATAATATAACTCCAACAGTTTTATTTCCTTTAAACATGCTCCTGAACTCGCCTTAATTCAAATCATTAAGGATAAATGCAAATTGTAAGGAAAATAAATATTAAGGGGATATCGAGGGGGCTTATCAGGTAATCTAGTGAAGTCGATGGCGGAAGCATGGGGGTTCATTACCGTATCTTTTGGGAGGCCACGGGCTTACCCCAAGAAGCGTTGTAACTGGAAGCGGCATAGAAAGAAAAGTATCTTAATGTGGGACATGGGTTACCAAAGTTGTGTTAATGCGGTTCTTATTCTTTGACGACCTCCGTGGCGAAACGGGTAGCTCTCGGACTGCCACGCCGTAGGTTGCGGGTTCGAATCCCGCTAGAGGCAAATGTTCGTATGATGAATATGAATGTTTGTACCCATGTCTTGGGTGTTTATATATTTATTTAAGTATGTGTATCCGTTATCTAGTAACCTTAGCACGGGCTCCGCCTAGTTTGGGACCGGATAATGGGTGTGAATGTCTGAAATATTTATTTATTTATTTATTTTTAAGTCTGTATTTCCTTCAAGTACAAAACCTCCTATAAATGTACTGAATCTATGGAATAAAGTACATCTCAGCAACTCGACTCCCCGTACGTTCATAATGAGAACTGCTAAGGAATGGAACTCCCTGCCAGCATGGGTATTTCCAGATAAGTACAATTTGGATATTTTTAAAGGAAGAGTGAATAGGCATGTTCTCGGTAAGCGCGCTCCAACTTAGGCCTCATCATCACTTACCATCAGGTGAGATTGAGGTCAAGCGCAAACCCATCAACAATAAAATAATAAAACGTCCGTCTATCACCGCTTATTTCAGCAACTACTAATGCTATCGACTTTACGAAACTTAAGTACGGTTTATTTATAATACCACAGGCTTTTCGGTGAAGGAAAACATCGTAAGGAAACCTGCATACGCCGAAGAAGAAATTCTGAGGCGTATGTGAAGTCCACCAAATCGGCTTGGGGCACCGTTGGTGGTCAGGGATTTGGTACAAAAGATCCTGAAGGGTCGAAGTGTCGCCAGGTCTTCCTGGCCCCCTAAGAAGATAAGATAAGATAATGTTATCGACTTAAAAATTTAAATAGTTTTAGAAAATGCTTTCCCATCTTTATTATAATGCATTTAATTAATATTATTACTTAATTTGAAAAACTGTATTTTCATTCTGACTATTATTTGTTATTACTCATAATAATATATTGAAATTTTATTTAGACATCTATATGTAAACAAATTGTTACATTATGACATTTTATTTTTAATGTGTTAATTTTATTATTTTTTATATTGATAATTTGTTAAAATACGACGATCACTTTATATATTGTATAGCACTGTACATGAAATGTATATAGTTATATTTAATATGTAGACTGAAATAATAAATCTAATCTAATCTAATCTAATGAAAATTTAAAAAAATAATTTCATTCAAATCATGACTATGATGAAAAAAATATACCACCACCTCTCCGAAATAACTTTTCTCCTAAGTTTGCAAAGCGAAAAATCTGAAGTAAGTAACAAGAGTTGATAGAGGTTTATGTAAGTGTTACAGGAAAAATAAAACAATATCTTCACTAGAACAGTTTATAGAAATCAGTAAAAATCCTTAATTCGTTATGCGGGCCTTTATACTACGAGTATATTTTTTTGTCAGTGGAAATTTTTAAATATAAAATCAAAATCATTTATTGCACTTGATTACACTTGGTACATTTATACACGTGATTTTTGGCAACTCATAATGAATTTATAAAATACATAATGCGTGTATCAATCTATTCTATTTCTATCATTTTTGTGTTTGATTTTCACTACATATAATAAATAGAAATGAGTATCTTATGAAATAAAAACAAATGTTAGTATTAGAAAATCTACAATAAAACAGAGTTACTATATTTGTAATGAAGAGCGGTGCCTCCTAACACAGACTTACCAAGTCTAAAGGGAGCCATCAGCCCCCAAATATTTTCTTATGTTACTCTTGTTTATCGAAAATAAATATTTTTATTTTTATTTTTTATGTAATTTTATATTTATTCATTATATTCAATCCTTAAATTAAATTACAGAGTGGTCAAATCTATGGTGTTAATCCGAACGCAATACTCTTGGAAATTCATATCAGCCCTTTGACGTCCACTGCTGGACATAGACCTTCCCCAATGAACACCACTAAACCCGGTCCTCCGCATCCAGCCGCTTCCGGCCACCTTCTTCTGATCGTCGAAATTAAATGCATCATATTTTATGACTTAATTTCTAACCTAATTTTGCGTTATTTGTAACGCTATCGAGATCTGAGTAACAGCTGATAGAAATACGTAAAGAATACCTCAATTACCACGGAGGGTACGTTAAAGTTTACAGCGTTCGCAGTCCGCCCTCAAACTTAATGACCTTTGGCGCAGAGAAGAATTAAACAAGGACGGAGAAGATGCTGGAAGAGATACTTTACAATAGTAACAGTAATACAATTTGACATTGTAATTTGACATCGTAATTTGACATCGTAATTTGACATCGTAATTTGACATTGTAATTTGAGATTGTCTGATATTGTAATTTGACGTCATATTTTGATATTAATTTAATAGTAATAAACCTACCTATTACCTAAACCTACATATTACAATGCCCAGAGAGGTATCATGTTCCAGGCTCACCAAAAATTAAAATCATAAAATGTACCATAATGAAAGTAATAAACTATTTCATTACAATAAATTAATCACAATAGGTTGCCTCCCCAACCCGTCTGGCCAGCGCGGGGAGTGGAGGCCAAATCCTCCGTCTGTCTCCGGCAGATGAGAGAGGGTTGTGCTCCTGCAGTGGAGACAAAAATAACCTGATGATGAATAGGTTACTCCACTACGACAAAGCCAAAGGAGAGTTATGATTTTAGCAGGCTATGTATGTATGTTAGTATGTATCTCGTAAACTACTTGTCGTATTAGGCCAAATGAGATGTCATTGGAAGCGCTTTAATCTTCCGCGGGTTATAAGACTCATGACGTCACAATACATCACGCCGCCACGACGACCTGACTCCTTCGGTTTAATAAACTCCATAAAACCATTAGTTCTGTAATTATTACAGGTCACAAGCTACTCGTATATCAACATTCATCATCGTGGATAAGTATAAAGCAAAAACCACTGAATGAAATTTGATGCAGTTTTCACAGTTGTCTTGCTGGAGGTCTAACTTAAAACCGGGCGCATGGCATGTTTCAACCTGATTTGCCACTTAGAAGCTGAGTTATTAACCTAAGAGCGAGAGTAGGAACGAGAGCAGATTATGTAATCCACGCGAGCCGAGCCGCGGGCACAGCTAGTTGAAGATAAATATATCGTGTTTTCTATCGTGTATCGTGTTCACACAAAAGCCTGTGGTACAGTACTTGTACTTCACATTGATTAACCATTCAATTATGAAATAACACAAACACATTCATATACTAATTACGTGAAATTAATTAAACTGGCGACATGTTTATTGCTGCGCCGCGAGCGATCCCACTGATTGCATCCTCGATGTGTCCAATTTTAATTATAATTATCATAGTTATCATAATTTTGAAAATAAATACCGAATTTAATGAAAATATAGCATAGCATATCTTAGGGTAGGAACATAATGTGTGACCTAGTCCGATTAATCGGGCGACAAGCACCTTTTTGACCTTGTAGTTTGATCATCACATCAACCACTATTTTTTTAAATGCACTTCGTTCGGTCGATCGAACCAAAAATCTTTAGAAGTGGCAATTTATTCGATTGATCAGAATTTTCAAAAATAGCCGTATTTCAACAACATCTTGTTAACCGTGAACAGTTATCTTAATTCCATACGATCGCACCAAGAACTTGTCCCCTTGCACTAACTCAACTTGTTAACTTGTAACTTGATCACAATCTTGTTTCAAACGATCATAAAAATGATTACTTTAACTAACTTATAGCAACTAAGATAAAATACCACTTAGTTGACTATATTTTTTATGTTAACTAATAACCTTTCGTCCACTAATGAGTTTGCATTGCTTGCTCAATAGAAGCCGTCTAGAAGCACTTGTAAATCCTCGTGGTTCGATGATAAAAATTACCGATTAATCGATCCAATAGAAAAAAGTCCGTGTCGTCCGATTGATCGGACTACACGGTCGGACCACATGGATATTGTCTATTATTCAACACTGCTTCAGGAACATTTCTCTTTCGACAAACTAAAATAAGGGATTACAGTATGTTATATACTTAGGTACTCTTTCAATATTCACATTGGAAAATATTGCATATTCAAAGTCGAAAAATCCTTTATCCTATCCCACTAATATTATAAATGCGAAAGTTTGAATGTTTGTTACTCAATCACGCTTTAACCACTAGACGGATCTGGATGAAACTAGGCACATAAATAGGTTAGGTCCTGGAATAGGATATAGGATAGTTTTTATGCCAAAAAAAAGCATCTCATTCCTACGGGAAACCAAAAATGTTATCTATTTTGAAATTAAAGATTTGTAAATATCGAAACCTACGCGGACGAAGTCGCGGGCAAAAGCTAGTTTCAAATAAGTTTCATACTTGATTTTTATCGACTACCGCTTCCTATTAGTGGAATATTATGAAAAATTAAAAAAAAAAACCATGCGAATCTTTTGTAGGTAGTTTACTTACCCAGCCATCCCTTGTAAACATAAATTGTTGTTTAAGTTATTCACACAGCAAATTGTAAATTAATCGAGTATATATAAATAGAACTAACCACATTTTACCTAACCACTTTGTGATATAATTGCTTCGCATGACTCAAAAGTACCTAGGCAGGCATATTGTGTTTGTGGTTTCTGGAACCTAATTTCAAAGAGCTAATAATATATACCTGAAGTTTGAAGGCAATCACAAGTACTTGACATACCAAGTTATTCATTTGTATAGAATGTAACAAAGATACTAGAGATGCCGATTAATCGGTTAAGCCAACTGATCGGACTCTTAACCGATTAATCGAATTATTTAATAATATAATTTTAAAGGAAACTCTACAGGAATCGAACACGAAAAAGATATAAAAATTAAAAACCTTTCGTCGTATTTTTGTTGTTGTCATTAATTCTACTAATATTATTATACGAGAAAATGCGAAAGTTTGAAAATTTGGATATTTGTTACTCAATCACGCTTCAACCACTGGACGGATCGTTATGATACTTGGCACAAATATAGGTTAGATTCTGGAATAGGACATAGGATAGTTTTTATCCCGAAAAAGCATCATTCCTACGGAAAATACATAATAATTTGTGATGTTAAGTTGTCCCCGCGGACGAAGTCGCAGGCAACAGCTAGTCATTCATCATCATCATCATCAGCCCGAAAGAGTCCACTATTAGACATAGACCTCACCCAAGGTGCGCCACTGAACCCCATCTTCGGTTCTTCTCATCCAGTCACTGACAGCTAGTCATTAATAACAAACAAACTGAGAATTCTTTTGTTAAATAAGAATTGGTTTTGCTAATTTTATATGGCCTCAATAAGTATAAATACCTACTCATTTATAACTAAATAATCAGTATACACTAAAAGGATTGAATATTTTTTTACAGAAGTTAAAGATTATAAGTGTAAATAGTGCATTTTTAAGGTCAATACTGATTTGATCCAGAACTGGCTTTAGCTATCGGCTCTAAAACGGATTAGTCGTTAATCGGTTAACTCGGTTAACCGGTTAAAATAGTAATCAATACAGTATCGAATGCCTGATTAGCTTAGTTGGTTGGTCATAGAACTAAAGCATCTGAGGTCGAAGGGCGAGCAGAATAAGAGCGTTAATGTTACACTAATCGTAACAGAAACATGATCATAAAGTTAGATGTCACCCTGGCTTTCAAAATGGGATGTCCTGTGTGTCAGGAGTCAGTTTCAAGTAAAATTATTCTAATGTAATTAAAGTGTATTTATTGTTCTATTTTGTGTGTGAGGGTGTTGTGAATGTGTTTGTGTGTGGGGGTCTGAACGTGTGTGTTTGTGTGTGGAAAAGTGATTGTGTATGCATATTTTCATCGCAAGTGACCTCGTGGGTGACAGCCTGTCGCTCCGCACAATAATAAACCTTAAAGTGGTAAAGCGGAACCTTTGCTGATAGTACAACAAACGAAATAAACTACTAGCCACAAATCAACACGTTTTCCACTCGCTAAGGCCAAAGTGGCGCTCCAACCGTGCAGTAATTGTAGCGCAATACAAAACTAGTCGTGTTGAAATGCAAAGTTATGGATTGCAGCTGAGTTGGCCATTCAGCGCTTTTTGCGCGAAAACTTGCAATTTTAATTTACTTTTATTTTTATATCATTTTGCTCTAAGTACGCTGATAGGTTTAAAAAACGATTGGAGTTCTAAATTAATGATGAACCTATGAATTAAAATTGATAATATTTGGTCATTATGAAAAAAATTTCAAAAAAATTGTTGTTGTTGTTCATTGGGCAGACGAGTTCTGGAGTGGAGACAGCAGAGTGGGACGCCCCGCCGCCAGATGGACTAAAGAAGGTGGCCGGAAGCGGCTGGATGCGGAGGGCGGAGGACCGGGTGTGGTGGCGTTCATTGGGGAAGGCCTATGTCCAACAGTGGACGTCTAAAGGCTGACATGATGATGATGATGAAAAATTGCCTACAGTACTATTTAGCTAGACATCGAATTCTGAACAAAATCTTCCTTAGCAAATGTCCATTGTAAAACCACTCTGTACTCGTAAAACTAATCATATTCACGCACGTTCTTGAAATGAAATGAAATGAAAATTATTTATTTGCCAAAAGTACAGTGTTTTACAGACGATGTTAATAATATGGTTGGTTCTAGAGTACTCAACCTGATGCAGGTGTGCAAATATTAGTATTCATCATCAGGTTATTTTTGTCTCCACTGCAGGAGCACAACCCTCTCTCATCTGCCGGAGACAGACGGAGGATTTGGCCTACACTCCCCGCACTGGCCAGACGGGTTGGGGAGGCCTGATTGAAGTTTTATAATGTGTTCCCTTAGTCGCCTTGTACGACATCCACGGGAAGAGTTGGAGTGGCCCTATTCTACTCTACCGTTTTACCACGCTTGGTCACGTAGGTCTTGGGGTAGGTTTTCGTCACGTAGTCAATATCCTCTAGGGAAATCTCGCGCTTTTTCGAACTATATTCAAATATGGCGTTTATTTGAATGGATATAGTTTTCGAATTATAAAAATTTTATTGCATGAGCTTTGTTTTCATAATATTTATTTGTAGATTATTTCAATCCATCTTATTAAATACATAATTTAGTGCTTTGTTGTGATATTTCTCTCAAATGTGTGGGATTCGCGAGGATTACATTTCGAAGGAGGAGAAATTGAGGAGTGATGAAAGGGGTAAGGGTAATTAAGAAATTGAGGAGTGATGAAAGGGGTAAGGGTAATTAAGAAATTGAGGAGTGATGAAAGGGGTAAGGGTAATTAAGAAATTGAGGAGTGATGAAAGGGGTAAGGGTAATTAAGAAATTGAGGAGTGATGAAAGGGGTAAGGGTAATTAAGAAATTGAGGAGTGATGAAAGGGGTAAGGGTAATTAAGAAATTGAGGAGTGATGAAAGGGGTAAGGGTAATTAAGAAATTGAGGAGTGATGAAAGGGGTAAGGGTAATTAAGAAATTGAGGAGTGATGAAAGGGGTAAGGGTAATTAAGAAATTGAGGAGTGATGAAAGGGGTAAGGGTAATTAAGAAATTGAGGAGTGATGAAAGGGGTAAGGGTAATTAAGAAATTGAGGAGTGATGAAAGGGGTAAGGGTAATTAAGAAATTGAGGAGTGATGAAAGGGGTAAGGGTAATTAAGAAATTGAGGAGTGATGAAAGGGGTAAGGGTAATTACTGCGATCACCAATCAGCTCACCAAACGTGGCATTCTATTGGGGAGGCTTATATTCAGTGGTGGACGTATGTAGGCTGATGATGAGCCGAACTCCCCGGAAGTGGATTGCCTGCCGGTGTTCTGGATCTATTCCAAAGTGGAGGCCTGCGCCGGCGCCCGCGGGCCCATTAAAAGTTGCCATCGCACGCCCTCCAAACTTCGGAATTGTATAAAACCTATTGTAATACGCGTGGAGCTGGGCAACCTTATGGGAGAAGCTTAAGCGACATTTATTTATGTTTATGTAATATGTATTTTCAAACTTTATTAAAAGTAGGTACATTTCTTTATCAAATTTGGTACTAAACGCATTATACTTGTCCTTTCAGTTACTAATTTTAGTGGATAAGTCCGCCTTTGTACGCAGTTTTACATTTACATTTTATTATTGTTGTTGTTGTTATTTTTGGTACAATAAAGCGTTTACATACATACATACATACATTTAGCGATTTTGTTACCTAAATGCAAGGATGTGTGTAATTGAGAACTTGACATTTCTACTTCCTCTAACCACACCCCCGACATTCCGCACAAGCGAACAAATTTAATCACCGACAATTATTACAGGCGCACCAGCAACGATCTCTATCTACTACTAGATGGAGCGTTCCAAACAATCGCTCTGTTCCACGCAAGTAGCCACAACTCTTTCACATTCACTTTGAAACTTGTGCAGTTACTACGGAGAACATTTAATTATTACTAAATATTGACGCTACGGTTAAATAATGTCAATATTTAGTAAATAATTAAATGTTCTGAGTAGTAACTGCACAAGTTTCAAAGTGAATGTGAAAGAGTTGTGGCTGCTTGCGTGGAACAGAGCGATTGTTTGGAACGCTCCATCTAGTAATACATAGAGATCGTTGCGCACCAGCCTGTCCGTACCCGTGCGTATGTGCGAGTACACTATCGCGAGAGGGACAACGTTATACGACAACACATAAATACTCCTCTTTCCTTTTTGCTGGTTTCATATGTGCAGGTATGTTAAATTGGCCAGCAATGACAACAACAACAAATATAGAGATTCCGGGTTTAAAACAACTGAGATATTTCAGGACATTAGTCTGTCCTATAACGATATTCAAATGTTTCGTCATCAATGTTAAACATTATTCACGGCTGGACATATAAATTGGACGAACATAACTGTCTGAAAACAAAAATCGTATTTATGAAATTGTTTTCGTGTTATAGTGACTCGGAGTAACTGCATGAATAATTAAATAAAATAAATAAAAATAATTTATTTCAGGCGTTGCCCATAGAGTGTTAGTAAGAAAGATACCTTATAACTATGTTAGTAAGTTGATATTAGAACAATAAAATATTAAATTTTGGTATCTTTGGCAAGGTGGACGCAGGTCCAGTGCTGCATAATAGCACCGTCCACGTCGAGCCTCGCCGCCACAGTCTGCAGAAGACTGTTGGAGCTGCCCCTCACCCGTTGGATCAGGGAAACAAACAGTTGAACAGGAATTTAAATAATACTGCATTAGGATACGTGCGACAAGTCGATTATTCCAATCGAGGCTACGAAAACTTTAAAGCCCGAGCCGTCGCGTTCTACTCCGTAAAATAATTGATAAACCCGAGATTTCAATAATTAAAACGATAATTGTGAGTAAAAACAAAGTATACATAACTATTCAAAATTAAATCGAAAGTGTTCAATTACAGCGGCTTAACTTTCACATTAATAAAAAAAAACAATGGTATGATAAACATTGCACCAAATAGCCAAAAGTAACTATTCTAATACACCAAAGAGATTATAATATCTGATTCGTATCTTTGAATCAGCAGATAAAAACTCCTTGCATTGTATTTTAGGGAAAATTAAACGATCTTCTCTTTTGCAGGTTGCTGGCAGCTTATTAAATGTATGCTTATTATGTATTTGCTCTTAGTGGAATTCATGAACAAAATTCGTTCATGATGGAATTATAAGCAGGTATAGGCAAGGGCAAAAATATATAATATTACATAGATAAAACATTTTGGCGTACAAAAGCTGTAAGTAAAATTTTAAGAACTTACGTAGCTTTTTTAATCAAACGATTTGGAATAATCAAAATTCTTACCAAGCTATAAAGGAAACATGGTGGTAAAAAAAATACTTTTTCCCTCCAAAGCCGTTAAAATCGTAAAAAAAGTATTATTATCTTTGGTGTTCAGTAGTTCTAAAATAAGATCTTCATGTTGTTGTGTGCGTTATCTTCCGCCAACAAAAATAAAACCTAAATCTCTTTATTACGCTTCACTAAAAGCAGTTGTCTGTAACATTTTTATTACTTTCCAACGTTTATAGTCGCGATGGACAACACGTCTGCCCAGTGTGATTATTGTGGCCATTATTCCCACACAAGGGGACGTTCCTTGCGTGGGAATAACGCCCACAATAATCACACTTAAGACGACGATGATGATGATTTAAGTAAGTAAGCAATTAGCACAATTTTTGAGGTTTTACTAGTAGACGACCTAAAATAGTGATAAAATTAATGATTGGTGAATTTTTTGTAGATGTGGTTTTCTAAACCACAGAACGCCGTGTGATTCCCGTCTTAGAATACAGCCAGTGGTTCCAGTGGTTGTCAGATAAATTTTTTTATTGTTCTTATTTTGTCAATATGGATGAACAAGCTAGATGGTTTCTTTCAGGAATGGCCACAAAATGAAATGCTTTTTCCCAGCAATGTTCCTTGCATTTTTTTTTATGTAGACCCCTGATTTTAGTAGGCATTGTTACGTGCGTATGGGTTAAGATAGAATTGAACTGAATTAAAACAATAACACCCGTGTGGTTCCCGGCTGATAATATTGCCACCCCCAATCTTCCAGTGGGTGTCGTCAAGGCGACTAAGGGATGCACCAGGGAGGGGCAGCAGTTCAATTCAATTACACTTTATTTCACCTAAAAAAAATAAAAAAGATACAATAATAAAGTAACTTACATATGTACATCTAGGCATATATGTACAGCAGTTCTTCTGTGTATATTAAGATCATTACTGCGATCACCAACCCGCCTGCCAAGCGTGGTGATTTAGGCAAATCCCAAATTAGCACCAATTAATTATTTTTTTTTTGATTACTACTAGATTTTGATTACAATAAACTCAAGACTGTAGATGTTTAGGGCTCCAGCAGTGGCCACTTGTCATTATAAATAAAAATCACATGAATATCATAACGAATCTACAAGAACTAAAAGATAATTGTATAAGTTTAATTATCTGTAGTGAAATCTATTCCAAATAGAAAGAGCCAAAGGAAATAAAATATTCATTCTAATTCGTGCCGGAAGGTTGGCCGTCCCTTCGCAAATCTACGAGATTATTTCGCCCAAATCAACTTCGGCTAATCTTCGGCCCGAGCCCCGGATTTAGTCTAATTGCCAACCGATTTACTATTTAATCGATCCCATTTAAAGTTTGCTTTTGTTTAACGCTTGATGGGAACTTGTTTATTTGGACGGTGGAGATAACGGTGAGAAGGAAGAAGAGGGAAGGGAAGCGTTCAGGAGTGAAATCTGGATTAACAATTGCCTAAATGTTACAAGTGTACTCATGGGCAATGCTATACCAGACAGCCTAAAAACATTAAAACTAAAGCCTTTCGTAAAATGTCTGTACAATTGGCTACTTGAAAAAAACTTTTACAATATCAATGAATTGTTTTGAACTTTAAACTCAACATGTACCTTTTATAATTTGCATGCTAATGTAAGGTAGCTGAATAGCGGACTTAAATTTTACGACCACCGGTCTAACATGTAACCTATTCTAGCAAATAAATATATTTCATTTCAATAAAGGTTTTGACTTCCCACTCCATGATGATAAAAACTATTTTGTTAGCTAACTGGCGTCTTGAAAAGTCGGCGTATGATTACGAGTACCATGGTCACTATCAACAACAGCCCACTGCTGGACTAGGCATTTCCCAAAATTGCTCTATGGCTTAGGCACATCGGTACTCATACAAGCGAATGATTTACGAGTACATCTAGTACACGTTTGTGTGCGTGCAGTTATTATTGTAGAGCTACTACATCCAGCACACGAGATAGTCGATCGAGAAAGGACAAAATAATACGTCAAAAGAAAAGTGTTTCTTTTTTAAACTTACAGCGTCATCTCTCGGCGCCTGTCGATAGCACGCTAGCGTAGTAACATTTTCCTACTATTACTACAGGCACACCAGCAGGTTACACGTGCGTGTGTGCGCGTGAATAGTTGTAAGGTTGGCTGCTGCATCGCAGGCTGAAGTGGCAGTGGGCGGGCCACATCTGTCGCAGAACCGACGGCCGTTGGGGCAGACGAGTTCTGGAGTGGAGACCATGGATTGGCACGCGCAGGGTGGGACGCCGCGCCGCCAGATGGACCGACGACCTAAAGAAGGTGGCCGAAAGCGGCTAGATGCGGAGGGCGGAGGACCGGGTGTGGTGGCGTTCATTGGGGAAGGCCTATGTCCAGCAGTGGACGTCTAAAGGCTGACATGACGGCTGCTGTATCGAGCGCTATCGAGAGAGGGACGACGTTAAACGTCCACAACATAAGTGCTTCTCTTTCTAACTGCACCGCTGCCAGCCGTGAGTATAGATTCATCATCAGGTTATTTTTGTCTCCACTGCAGGAGCACAACCCTCTCTCATCTGCCGGAGACAGACGGAGGCCTGATTGATGTTTTATAATGTATTCCCTTAGTCGCCTTGTACGACATCCACGGGAAGAGTTGGAGTGGTCCTATTCTACTCTACCGGAAACCACACGGCAAGATTATTAACGTAGTAATATTTAGTATTCTCTGGCTCCATGTCGAGCCGGAGGCCCCGAGTCGCCCTAAGGTCAGAATTAAAACGCACCGTTTAACTTAACAATCCAAACAGCGAAAGTTTCATCTAAAGGCCACAAATATGATTAAAACATTATTAAAGTTAAGAAGTATCAAAATTGCGGTCCGCGAAACATTTTTATTATTCATACAAGTCCCAAGATTTCGGGGGAAAGTGTAAGTAGGTCGGGAAAGTGTTAATTTTTAAGCGGGGGACAAAAATCTGATGCCCGAAAGCGGGTGGGAATGTACGGATACGCGTTGCGCACGCAGCCGCTGCGGCTTCAATGGCAGACGAGTTCTGGAGTGGAGACTGCGGATGTGGTGCACGCGAAGGGTGGGATTCTCTGAAGGCAGACGTATCGATGACCTGAGGAAGGTGGCCGGATGCAGAAGAAGGGGGACCGGAAATGGTGGCGTTCATTGAGGAAGGCCCACTATGTCCAGTAGTGGACGACTAAGGGCTAATATGATGATATAAATAAGAGTGATATCAAAAGGATATACCTAACAGTGATAACCAAAACGAGAACTATAATAACTTCATTGTACCGATATGAACGTTTGACCCAAGGATTCCGATAGGTATTTTGGAAATCCCCTATTTTGTTGTTCACATCACCATAATGGAATAAATATATACATACATACGTCCTTCTCAAATGTTTATATATGTGTTTTATTTATTCATTGAACAAAACAATAGAGATACATTGTCCTAGTCTTCCAACGAAACCAAAATTAAGGTTTATCTGTAGAAGAAGAATTCGTAACGAATAAGTTATCCTCGTTTATAATTTATAAAAATATTTATATTTAACATGTACACTGAGAAAACAAATTTTAAAAAACAAAAAAAACAGCCTTAACAAATTGAATATTAGCCACGATACTCAATATAAAGTTACAATAGAACATCAACCGTTGAACAAGTATCTTATTTAACTCGACACCTTAGTAATTATCAAACTACGAGTACAGTGCTGGAGAAGTAAATTGGTGTGTGGAGCAAAATCGTTTATATTCATAAATATGAAACAAAGCAAGTATTTCAGCACGTATGACCTTCGATAGTCAGTAACCGAAGCACTTTATCATATCAGTAAGTACTTAGATTTCCACTGCTGGACTGAACGAACGCTGAATGAAAGCCACTGCCACTTCAATTTGCTAAACCTTTCCGCTACGTTGGTTACCTTCATTTTTCGTCTAATCTCATTACGTATCATATCCTTCAAAGGAACCCCGAGCATAGCCCTCTCCATAGCTCGCTGAGTGACTTGAAACTTGTGGATCAGGCCTACTGTCAGTGTACTTACACCGAAGTACATACTTAGCCATCAATTAATTTAACAACAAAGTGTAGCTTTAACGCGGGGCCGTACCGTATTGCACAATCCGTATGTTTCCACATCTGCTGTTAATTTTTAATGCAAATATCATTACGGTGTTGCTTTAACGAGATTCACTCCCTCGCGGTTTGTTTCTCGCAGTATTTCTTTTTATGGTGAAGTCGGTAAAAGTCTGCATTGATGTCGAGTGGGAAAAAACAATTCTATTTTTATCATTGTGGTTGTAAAAGTTAGACCTAGGTAATAAATAGCAAATAATGTTTTTTTATCTTCTGCCATGTCTCCTCGACTTTTTCTTAAAAAGGGACCGGTAAACAGGAATATGAATGGACTATCCATCCACGTGATCAGAGGTAAGGGATCATACCCAAACTACGTGTCCTGTTTAGGAGGGGGTGGGGATCTATGGCGCGCAGTGTTTAGCGTTTAGCAAACACACACGTACGCACAATCCGCAGCTGATTGGAAACTGTCCGTTTTTTTTTTCTTTTTGATAATATTTTTTTCACTTGTAATTATAGGTATGCACGGGAGCGCTGATGGTCCACCTCCTCGTGTGCATAATGATCTTTTGATCCAGATGGAATAACCATATTCCGGTGGAACGAAAGGTTATGTGCCGGTGCATCCTGGGCTTCGACTAGCAACTTCTGGGAGAAATCCTG
This sequence comes from Esperia sulphurella, assembly GCA_947086405.1. Classification (NCBI taxonomy): domain Eukaryota; kingdom Metazoa; phylum Arthropoda; class Insecta; order Lepidoptera; family Oecophoridae; genus Esperia; species Esperia sulphurella. The sequence continues at coordinate 17,119,783 of OX352261.1, forward strand.
GATCTTACTAGTCGAAGGCGAAGAGACCATCCCCAAGCCAAGGTGTGATCCAAACCGTGCCGATGGCTGCATGACTGTTGGGAGATCAGTCTTGAACGGTGGCTTTCTGACACCTGGGCAATCAGTTAGTATTCAGTGCCCTTTGGCCGACACCGGGCTCTGTCGGTTTTTGACGACCCTTTCCTGTGTTACTCGTGGGACCAATATGGATGACCAAAATACAAATGAAGAATTTCTCTTAAACTCGCACCAGGACGACAACGTCCTAGAAGGAAACAATTCAGAGCCAAGGAGTGGGCCTCAGGTCCACCCTTTGCCTGAACATATCTCGGCTGTTGCAGGGACGAGCCTAGGTGCGAATAGAGACGAAAACGACTCTAATACGCCCATGGTGACGGACCACGACAACGAGAAGAGCAAGGAGAAGCACAATGTAAGATTGTCTGGTGCTGCTCGCAAACGCTTCAAGAAGCTTAGGGCTGCGAACGTAAGTGCCGAAAAGGCCTACGAGGCATGCCAAAAGCCTTGGAGCGAAATCAGGAGTCTGCTCCCGCCGTGCCTGCCTAAACCTGCTGACCAGAGGGCGATCAAACGCAATCGGTCAGAGGAGGAGTCACCTAAGGAGCATACTAAAAAGGCTCCAAAAGTCCACCCTGAAGGAGGCATCAAGCCAAACTTCAGCGAGGTGGCTGGTTCCTCTCGTGTGGGTATTCGAAATGAAAGCCCGATGGGAGAGGACCAGATGCAGTTAGTGCGCCGCTCACTGCTGACAGCGATTACCAAAATCGCTGACAGAGGGACCGGTCCTAAATTCTTGGGTTTCTCGCACAAGCCAGGCTGGGTACTGATTACGTGTGAGAATCAGATGAGCCGGGAATGGCTTGTGCGAGAGACCCCAAACCTCAAACCGTGGCCCGAGGCGAAGCTTACAGTCATGACTGAAAGTGAACTACCTAAGCCATGGGTTTGCACCACGTTCATTCCCAGCAGCGAGGCGACTAGCATAGAGGTCGCCATAAGTCTGCTGACGAATCAGAACGAAGGCCTGTACCCGGAACACTGGAGGGTTCTACACAGCAGGGACGAAAAGAATGGTCGCATTGTGACCTTCTCAATCGACGAGCCCTCTGTGGAGACGCTTCGGCGAGCCGACTGCAGGGCCGCCCTTGGTTTTGGAAAAATTACTTTCAAGATCAGGGGTGGGCCAGCAGAGCTGTCAGTGCCTCAGGCAACTCCATCCACCTCTACCCAAGGGGAGCAAACAACTGCACATACCCAGCAGGAAAGAGGACCGACAAATCGGCCTCTTCCTACAACATCTGGCGGGACTAGCAGAGGTGCACCCAGAGGTAGAGGAAAGAAACGCGGCAAGGTACAAGGCACACCCCAATCCGAACGTGGACGACCTCGTCCACCCATGGAGAAGGGAAAGCCTATGCCTGGCCCCACCGCTACTAAAGACCATTGATGGCGACCCCAGGGGATTCGGCGAGGGTTCTCCAAATCAACCTCCATCACGCCATTGCTGCTAGTGCAGTGGCGGAGCGTTGCTTACTTAAAGGAGAAGCAGACCTCTCCCTTATTCAGGAACCCTGGGTAAATCGCTCAACCATTCGGGGACTTAGCGCTGCGGGTAAGATTCTATCGTACTCTGGTGGCAAAAACCCTAGAGCATGTATTGTCTTCAATAAGACTATTAACTTTCTGCCTGTTCCAGAGTTATGCACCGACGACCTGGTTGCAGCTTACATAAATCTCAAAGGATGGAGAGGGTCAAGAGTAATTATATGCTCGGCCTATCTATCCGGAGAGAGAAAAGACCCTACAGAAGAACTGGCGAGCGTGGTGAAGTACGCTCAAACCCACAACGCAGAGCTTCTGGTAGGGTGTGATGCTAATGCTCACCACATAGCGTGGGGGAGCTCCAACATCAACAACAGGGGTGAGTTACTTAATGATTTCCTTCTGACCAACTGTCTTCATTTACTAAATAAAGGATGTGTACCGACCTTTGTAACATGTGCTAGACAAGAAGTTTTAGACATATCTTTTGCAACTAAAAATCTTGCCAGGCACATTAACAACTGGCATGTTAGGGATGACACCTCAATGTCTGACCACAGACATATTTCCTTTGAAATCTTAGCTTCCATAGCTTGTCATCCCATTACATATAGGAATCCGAAGGCCACTGCCTGGGATGTATACCGTGACAAACTAAGGCGGAACCTTGAAATCTTTCCTAAAAGTATTAAATCGTGCGAGAGTCTAGAATTTGCTGTGGCGATCACCAAGGAAGGCATCATAAATGCCTACGAGGGAAGTTGCCCACTCATGACAAAGACCTCCAAAAGAAAAGTTCCATGGTGGAACTCGAAGCTAAATAAGCTCAGACAAGAAACCCGGAAACTATTCAACAAGGCTAAACAGACTCTCAATTGGGAGGCCTATAAAAAAGCCTTAACTGAATATAACAAAGAGATTAGGAGAGCCAAGAGAGCATCGTGGAAAAAGTTCTGCGAGGAAATTGTAAAAACGCCTCAAGGAGCCAGAGTACACAAACTGCTCGCAAAAGACAAACCTAACCAAATCGGTCTTATGAAAACACCGAACGGTTCCTTTACAACAAATGAAAAGGAAACTTTGGAGCTTCTAATAACTACCCACTTCCCAGGCGCTGTGAATTCTAGGAAATCAGATACCTCTCCGCACAGACCTCGAAATGAGGACTGGAGCAGGGCTGCTAGAATCATAAAGCCCAACCAAGTAAGATGGGCAGTAAGATCCTTCAAACCTTATAAATCTTGTGGGGACGACGGAATCCTGCCTGTGCTGTTGCAAAACGGTATAGACATTCTGACCCCATATCTGGTAAAAATCTTCAGGGCAAGTTATGCCTGGGGACATATTCCAGAAGAGTGGACCAAGGTCAAAGTACTATTCATACCTAAGGCTGGACGCAAGGATTACGCTTTGCCAAAGTCCCTTCAGACCAATCAGCCTCACATCCTTTATGCTCAAAGCACTGGAGAAGGTACTGGATAGGTACATAAGGGAAGAGGTCTTAACCGACAACCCTATTAGTTGTAACCAACATGCCTACCGTAGAGGAAAATCTACAGAAACTGCTCTGCTCTACTTAGTAGACAGAGTAGAAAAGGCATTGGAAGACAAACAAATTGCACTATGCGCATTTCTAGACATTGAGGGCGCTTTCGACAACACCCCAACTGAAACGCTAGTTAAGGGATTAGAGGCGAAAAAAGTTGACTCTACCACAACTAGATGGGTAAAAGCGATGCTCTCAAACCGTACTGCCAAGGTATCGCTCCATGGAACGAACCTTGAAGTCAATACAACAAGAGGCTGTCCACAGGGAGGCGTTCTTTCGCCCCTACTATGGACTCTTGCTGTGGATCAACTCCTGCATAAGATGGCAGAAACAAGGATAGACACCCAAGGCTACGCAGATGACCTGGTGGTCATTGTCCGAGGTTTCTGTCAAAGTACAATTTCGTACCTTATGCAAAGAGCAATAAACATAATAAGCAACTGGTGCAGAGAGAACGAATTATCAGTAAATGCTGATAAAACCGTCCTTGTGCCATTTACTAACAAACGGCAGTTGAAAGGACTGACCATGCCAAGTCTAAATGGCAGACAAATACCATTTTCCAAGGAAGTAAAGTATCTGGGAGTCACACTCGACCAGAGACTAACTTGGAACAGCTATATAGACAACATTACGCAAAAGGCCAAAATTGCCTTAGGTATAAGCTACAGACTGGCAGGGAAACAGTGGGGTCTCAACCCCAAGATATCCCTATGGCTCTACACAGCCATTGTGAGGCCGATAATTACATACGCCTCTGTGGTCTGGAGTAACAAAGCCAACCAGATAACTGTAATCAACAAACTAAGCAGCCTACAAAGGACTGCCTGCCTCATTACCACTGGGGCAATGTCCTCCTCACCTGGAGCAGCTCTAAATGCACTGCTGAATATACCGCCTCTTCATCTACATGTTGAACAGGTCGCGAGATCCAGCATGTACAGACTATCTGCCCTAGAGAAGGCAAACTGGATTTCTAAGACCCTGAGTTCTGTACTAGACTCGGTACTAGAAATTCCAATCCTAAACATGGTATCGGATGCCATGCTTCCACTGTTCAAGTTTGAAAAACTTTTTAGAGTGGAACTGCCGTCCAGAGATGAATGGTTGAACAGCCAAATTCACTGGGAGGCCGGTAGCCTGAAATGGTTTACCGATGGGTCCAAGTCAGGCCATGACGTAGGATGTGGAGTCTATGGAGAGCGCCCAAACTTCGGAAGAAGTGTAACTTTGGGGCAACACGCCTCCATTTTCCAAGCGGAGGTATACGCCATTATTGAATGTGCGGATATAAACCTCCGTAAGAACTACGTCAACCATCACATATATATCCATTCAGATAGTCAAGCAGCTCTCATGGCACTAGCTTCAGAGACAATAAGCTCTAAGTTGGTGCAGAACTGCGTGACAGTATTGAATTCCCTGGGCGAAAAGAACAGGGTGATTCTGCGCTGGGTTCCGGGGCACGCAGGAATCGAGGGCAATGAAAATGCCGACGAACTTGCAAAAGCGGGAGCCAGAGGAACGCTATGCGGTCCAGAACCATGTTGTGGCGTTCCAACAAGCCTGGCACGCCTAACGCTCAGAAACCTTTGCCTAGAGCAATCCATCAATCACTGGAATTGCACGCCAGGGTTGAACCACTCCAAAGCACTAATAAAGGCTTACAATAGTAAGTCTGCTCAAGAAGCACTAGCGCTTAGCAGGAACAACTTACGCATAGTAGTGAGAGCTCTCACAGGACATTGTGGCCTGAACAAACACATGTTCAACCTCAAGCTCCGAACCACAGCAGCGTGTAGGCTCTGTGAGGAAGCAGAGGAAACCCCCATGCACCTCCTGTGCAGGTGTGGACCACTGATGCGTAAAAGAAATACATACCTAGGTAACTACTTGCTTCACCCTGACGAAGTAAAACAACTCAGTGCTAAAAGCATAGTGCAGTTTCTAACTGCTGCAAGGCTTAACACGGAACTATAGTATGGTGGCGATCACAATAGACCAGAAATGGTCGCAGTGATACAAGGTCTAGACTGAGATCTTGAAATAGCCCCAACTCGAATAATAATAATAATAGGTATGCACGCACTCTTGGCGTCACGCGGCAAGCGCCGTATAAATAAAGACAAAGTTTTCGCAGGTTGTCTGGAAGAAATCGCTTTTAGCGATAAGACCGCCTGGATGTACATATGTAAGTTACTTTGTTATTGTATCTTTCTTATTTTTTTATGTGCAATAAAGTGTAATTGAATTGAATTGTACAATAAAGTGTATTGTATTGTAAAGGAAATAAATAGTGGCATGGACCGCGTGCATCTCCAGAATGTACCACACCGCGTCTCTAAGTAAGGGTCGCGTCACAAACTTCTGTGTGTTTGGAAAACGTTCCTGTTAATCAGCAAACCTTATTATGCACCGGGGACAGTTCAGTTCCGGAAGCCAACTATTCGGAACTCCTTAAGCGAACTATAATTGAACATAGTGATTATGTATATCTAGCACTAGTAAGTATTAATCATCAGCCAAAATACGATCACAACAGAACATAAGCCCCCCAATAGAATGTCACTCTTCGTAGGCTGTCCATTGGGGAATTTGCCATCATCACCACGCTTAGTAGGCGGATTGATGATCGCAGTCATCATTATCAGGTTATTTTTGTCTCCACTGCAGGAGCACAACCCTCTCCCATCTGCCGGAGACAGACAGAGGATTTAGCCTACACTCCCCGCGCTGGCCAGACGGGTTGGGGAGGACTGATTGATGTTTTGTAATGTATTCCCTTAGTCGCCTTGTACGACATCCACGGGAAGATTTGGAGTGGTCCTATTCTACTCTACCGGAAACCACACGGCAGGATGGAGGATGATCGCAGTAATGATCTTAATATACACAACAGAACGCTGCTGCCCGTTCCTGGTGCAATCCCTTAGTCGACTTGACGACTCCCACGGAGAGATTGGGGCTGGCCCAATTATCAGCCGGTAACCACACGGCTGTTATTGTTATAAATAAATTCAATTCTATCTTAACCCATACGCACGTAGCAATACCTTTTAATATCCGTGGTCTACATGAAAAAAAAGAGTGTAAAGGACACTTCTGGCAAAAAGCCTTTCTTCTTTTTCCTACTCATTCCGATTAGGAGCAATTTATGTCCATTCTTAAAAGAAACCATCCAGCTGGTCCATCCACATTCACAAATTAAAGCAATAAAAAAATTAAGCTAAAATACAGTGCTGGGCCAGTTTTCTTGGGCGCAGGTGTAATGCCAGGGCTGGCAGTAAAATTTAATTAGAGAATATCATTTTGGATTACGGGATTTTTATAATTAACACTACAGCTTTGCCGTTGGTGCGATGCCTGGCAAGGTAAAGTGGTGCCGAATCGTTGTTGGGTTTCGTTTAATAGGTTTTACATAATACTTAGACACACTTATACGTACTTGTTTATTTAATGCTTTTTGTTTTTAAACTCGCACAGCATACATAACAAGATAATTTATTAGTTAATTTATATGTCGGCGAAATAATAAAAGAGGAGCTAATTTGAAGGCACAGCGCGTGTTTGGCGCGCCGTTCGGCATTGTTCGGCGATCGTCGCGAGCACGCGCTGACGGAACTTCGGGTATAACTGGCGCAGCCGCAGAACCGAGACAGGGTTCGATGGAAAGGCGTGTGGTGCGCAGGCGTTACGCTGACGGATCGTCTGCCTTCTAAAATCGTTAATTGATGATGTAGTGTAATTTCATGTAGTGTCATTTAAGCCAGTAAACGTATTAACTTTGTAACGGCGTTAAACTCAATTTGGGAGCCCACACTTTCGGCGGAACCAGGAACCTACGACATCAGAAGCGGGATTCGAACCCCACGCCCTCAGAAGAGGCAACTATGACATAAATATAAAGATAATAACATGCACACACACACTCACATACTTATATATTCACAAAATATGTATATACATATCGAACCACTACTTAAACATAGATGAGAAGTCACTAGCGAGTTTCTTTTTGGCAGTACCCGAAGTACTACAAAACAGATCTATTCCATAATCAATTCTCAGCTCATTAAACTCCAAACAAGACCGCAACAGGACGCTCTTTCTTCTATAATTAGTAAGGGATAGAGGGACGTGAAGGAAAGACTTACCACGCAACCCACGAGATGGAACTCTTAAAGATGTCTTCAACATAGAGCTCTACTAATAGTCCTAATGATCATAATATTTAAGTATAATATAAGTATATATTTACTCTTACTACATCTGTCTTACATATCGTATCACACATTTATATATATTGAATGTACCTATTAAAATTAATAACGAACTATCATACACAATTCCTATATATATATACATACATACATATATATCATACACACGCACACACACACACACACCACTCACACACGTTGTTTAAATATAAGATATAAGTATGGAAGAGCGAGGTCCTCTGGCACAGACATTTTTATGTCTAAAAGAGAAAACTATCCTCTGTATCCCCTTAACGTAACGTAACCTTGGCCAGGAGAGGAGTACGTATGTATTACTTAATTCACTCGCTATGTTACTACTTTAACATGGTACATTTCATAAATGCATTAGCGATATTTTTCTGACGAATAAGCTAAACAAACGTTGCAATGTACTCACTTGCGTCTACTAAATTATATAAAAAACATAAAATCATCATCATCATTATCAGGTTATTTTTGTCTCCACTGCAGGAGCACAACCCTCTCTCATCTGCCGGAGACAGACGGAGGATTTGGCCTACACTCCCCGCGCTGGCCAGACGGGTTGGGGATACCTGATTGATGTTTTATAATGTATTCCCTCAGTCGCCTTTTACGACATCCACGGGAAGAATTGGAGTGGTCCTATTCTACTCTACCGGAAACCACACGGCATAAAATACTTGCTGTGAACTACGTAACATCACAAATTATTATGTATTTCCCCTAGGAATGGGATGTTTTTTCGGGATAAAAACATGTCCTATGCCTAGGACCTAACCTATATGTGTGCCAAGTTTCATCCCGATCCATCCAGTGGTTGAAGCGTGATTGAGTAACAAACATCCAAATATCCAAACTTTAACATTTATAATATTAGTAGGATTAGGATATATAAAAAATATGAACTGACTCTTACATGTTATATTTTCTAATACATAAATTAAATACTTGTAACTCACTTTTCTAATACCAAACCAGGATTTTCTCCTGTGCCATGGAAATTCCCTTCGTTCGTGTTTGACAACGACAGAATCATTTGCCAAACTAAAACCAGACCAGATCCAGATTATAACAGTACCTTGAAAGAAATCTAGTTACTAAGCCAACAAGGTGTGAAATATCTACCATCTCAAATGATTTCAAAATCATAAGCAACCCTAAAAATTAACACACTACATTTGTCTCTGTATTATCCTCCTGCAAGCTTTTCTCAACTAAAAAAACACCAGCACTCGGTCGGGTCCAGTATGTACATACTATAAAGATAATGTTTTATTGTACAACGTTTTATTTTTCTGTGGTTTATGAATATAAAGTACTTCACTATATTTTTACAACGATACTTCTTCATATAATTATTCGTTTTGTTACAAACCGACGTAAGTACATACATACTTAATACTCACGCCTTAAAGAGGGGTAGGCAGAGACCATGTATCGCCACTTCGCGCAATCTAATGTCGCAAAGTGGCTTTCCTTCGCCCGCTTTTCGCCCCGTGATACCCCTTGACGTGATGTGTTGCGAATAACTTGCTGAGGTACCACGATTAGCTAGGGAAATAAATGTCCACCTCGTCAGAGCCCCGCATGATTCGGTAAGGCTAATAGTGCCCGGAGTTCACCTAACACCGGGATGTCATAACCGACATAAGTAATTATGTTAATTTTGCTTCGTATTTTAAATTTATGTTGACTATCCCACATTACAGCAGCTGATAATGAGCCCGATTCTAAAGGCACACATTTAAAATTTGACAGCGCTAAAATTGGTTTCGTCCTTATCTTCATAATACTGTGTGACAAGGATAGCAACAGTTTTAGTGCTGTCAAATTTTAACGTTGTGTCTTCAGAATCGTGCCCATTGTTTATCTATTGACAGTTAGTATTTGCCATAATAATCATTTTATTGTAAAGAGTGTACCAAATCTAACGCAAGATTTGAATTTGCCGCTATTTGTGCTGTAAATTGTTGGCAACCCTGAAAAAAAAATTGGCAGCAGCTGAGAGTTTAGGGTTAGTAAAAATGGAGCGTTAAACAATACAACAACGCGTTTTCGTTATTCCGCTCCAACTGTCACCTCTCGCTCTAACTCAACGCAATCTTAATACCGCACTCGGCTTATAAAATCAAAAGTTACGAGAATTCATAGTTTTCAAAAAATCACATTTCACTAGAATGCAACTAACGTACTCGTAATGTGATTTTTTGAAAACTATGAATTCTCGTAACTTTTGATTTTATAAGCAGAATGCGATGAAATAAAAACTAAATATTACTCCGAATTAAGCCCTATGTTTTTATTAAAACTACCATAGAATTAGTTCAGTAGTTATTATGTGATACGTGCTAAAAAAACAGACAAACAGGCAAACAATCTCCCATTTTTTTTTTATATTTAATGTACAGATTTGCCGTGTGGTTTCCGGTAGAGTAGAATAGGACCACTCCAACTCTTCCCGTGGATGTCGTACAAGGCGACTAAGGGAATACATTATAAAACATCAATCAGGCCTCCCCAACCCGTCTGGCCAGCGCGGGGAGTGTAGGCCAAATCCTCCGTCTGTCTCCGGCAGATGATAGAGGGTTGTGCTCCTGCAGTGGAGACAAAAATAACCTGATGATGATGATGAAATGTACGGATTCGGAAAGTTTACGTTTTTATTTATTAGAACAATACCACTAGATATATATACTGTATTACCTGTGTCGACTGCCACGCTTAAATTTTGCCGCGCTGAGATCTGCGCGCGAACTCTAGCTGTCAAGATGACAGTACAGAAAACTTCTCAAAAACGAATTATGGAATTTTTCCAGTGTACTCCGATTCTACTGTATTGTTATTGTTTACTTCCACAAATAAACTATTTAATTAGGTAAAAGGATCGTTTTAATCAAGTACAACATCTCCGACCTGGGTTGAGTTTGTATTTGTTCGAAATTATATCAGAAACTATTGTTAAATTTAAAATTTGCAAATATTGTAATCGTTTCAGTTACTGTGTAATTCAAAAGTAAGGCCATATTTAACATTAAGAAATGCGAATTTTTGACCTGCAATAACTCAAAAGTACGCAGAGATAAGTAAAAAGTATCTCCGCATAAAATACTCAGAATTACTTGTTTTCTAACATGTGTGATCGCCATCTTGACATCTTTTAAGAATATCGAGTAATTAACAGAAATGTAATGTCTTCCATACAAAAAAAAAGATTATATTTTTTTTTGCTAAGAAATATTCATGGTAGGATAATAATATTTTTTTGTCTTATCATCTTAGTGTTAACCATCAGAGAAAATCTCGTGGCTCTAGCATCAATGTCCATGTTTTATTTAATTGGGACCACTGTGCGACACCTAAATACCTATCTACAAATATCAAAAGAATCAAATGTTAGACAGTAACTCCCCGCCTAATACATATTCAACGCGGTGAGAGCATAAAAAGTGTAAAAGTGCCTCGACCCTCAAACTTTGTGTTTGTGATCGACTCGCTTCATACCTACGGTCCCTTTTACACTCTGTGACAGAATTCAGCTCCGATGACCTTGTTTGTGCGTGGGCAGAAAACGGTTAATGAATAAAGTTACAAATTTGTTTTTAGATAAGGCATATGGGATTTGAATTTTGTAAATATAATATATGCGTTTACACGACACGTCGATACCGCGCATGACCAGTGGTCTTGTACTCTCAGACTCTGCTGCGAGCGCCTGAGTATGGAGACTCGCCTCCGTCACTCCCTCGGCACTTCATACAAGCAACTTGGTACTATTACAGGCGCCACCTGCCTGTATGTGTGCGTAAATTACTGTAGGACTACTGCACCCAGCTCGCGAACATAGTCGATTGAGAGACAGACAACGTTATACGTCGATAACATAAGTGCGTCTCTTTCTAATTTATAGCGTAGATCTCTCGGCGCCCCCCGGTCAATCGCGCTGGCGAAGTAACTTATACCAAAATGGTATACTAGCTGTACTAACTTCGTCCGCGTGGACAACTTAACATCACAAATTATTATGTATTTCCCGTAGGAATGAGATGTTTTTTCGGGATAAAAACTATCCTATATCCTATTCCAGGACCTAACCTATATGTGTGCCAAGTTTCATCCCGATCCGTCCAGTGGTTGAAGCGTGATTGAGTAACAAACACCCAAAACATCCAAATATCCAAACTTTCGCATTTAAAACATTAGTGAGAAGTAGGATTCTCTAATTTAAAGCGCATGATATTTAAAAGGGAATAAAATATATCAACTGATTGCATGTCTTTGGCGGCTGGTGAGTACTTATTTATAAAGACAAACGATTTAAACCAACTGATTTTTTCAATAAAAATCAACGATTTAATCAAATGTCGTTAATTTACGTCTTAGATACAATTAAACTTAAAAATTAAGTAAATCACATGTACTTAACTCTCTAAATCTGCATTTGCTAAATCAATGGGCCCAATTCTGAAGGCACACCTTTAAATTTGACAGCTCTAAAATTGGTTTCGTCTTTATCTTCATAATAATGTGTGACAAGGATAGCAACAGCTTTAGTGCTGTCAAATTTTAACATAGTGCCTTCAGAATCGAGCCCAATATCATTATTATAATATTTAGACAATAAAATAATAGCTGGCCAGCTTTTTCTGTTCCCAATTTTTTCCGTAATTTAGTGTGAACAATGCCAAATTTGGAATATGCTCTTTTGACTGAAGCTGACTAGGGGGCTTCAAAACTAGGAAAAATCAAAACTATATCATAAAATTTAATTGAAAATATACAAGATATATTGGATTTATTCAAAAAAATCTCGATACTTTCCAACCCTGCTTGTTAGTAATAAAATTCGACATTTCAGTCACGACACGACCGCGACACGATAGTTTTCTCGTCGAATACAAAAATCGTCTTAATAACGAAGTTATTTATTTCACGAGAGCAATCGAAAGCGGCCCGCAAGCCGAAAAAAAGGCGAGGGTTGCAATATACGCGGTATTGCCGAACTTTTCTCATATTTTTGTCATCCTTACGCCCTGTGCACACGGGGCCACTGGCATGTAGATACTGACATGCTCGTAGAGCATGTTAAATGAATTTAAATATACGACAATTAAAGTATGTAAGATAAAATAGTTATTTATTTATCTACTAGCTGTCCCCGCGGCTCCGCTCGCGTGGACTACAGTATTACAAGAAGTCGAAAATTAGGTCCAGGCTCAGGTCCAGGTCCAGGTCCAGCTCCCGTTTCAGGTCCCTCTCCCACTCCCACATCTACCTCCCTTAACCCTGCTCTCAACTCTACTCTCAACTCTACTCTCAACTCTACTCTCAACTCTACTCTCAACCCTTCCCTCAACCCTATCATTAACTCTCCCCTCAAGCCTCCCCTTAACCCTCTCCTCAAGCCTCTTTCTCTCTTACCCTCGTCGCTCCAAATGTAGTCCTAACTAATCAGTCGCAATCCAGATTCCGCCCAGCATTGCTTTCATCGTAATCGGCTAACTCAATCATAAAATATGCGAATTTATAGTTTTCAAAAACTCACATTACATTGGTACGAGTACCATACCCGCTCCCGCTACCGCTCACGAATTCAGTCGAGCATTTACACATTACACTCCTCGCATTGTATGCGAGTTAAATTATAAATTCTACCATGAACAAATATAATAAACAATATGTTATTCTTGTAATTAAACTCTACACTAACTGATGAACTGAAAATTTAAATGTTTGGTCTGTGTGCGGTATGAACTAAAAAGAATATTATTTAAATTTGTATTGTTTCTCATGTAAGTAACATTTGTCTTTATGAGAATAAAATCTTTATACTTCGCCCGAACAAAGCGCGACAATTCACGTATACTGAGTTTCGGCGCGGCCGAAGTTTCGGTTGATTTTTGGCCGAAAACGATACTATATTTTATATGAAGCATCATGATCATATCAGCCATAAGTCATTCACTGCTGGACACATGCCTTTCCCAATGAACGCCACCAGTCTTCCGCCCCCCGCATCCAGTCATTTAGGGCTACCTTCCTCAGGTCGTCGGTCCATCTGGCGGCGCGGCGGAGTGACCCAACCTGCGCGTGCCGATCCGCGGTCTCCACTCCAGAATTCTTCTCCTCCAACGGACATCATTTCTAATAAATTAGCTTGCTAATCTAAGTTGGTTCGTTGTCATCACTTATTTCTAATATCAAAATCTTATACTAGGGTGCAGCGCTAACATAACAGTATTCTCAAATTTTTCCCCTTAATTAGAACGTTTCCAAAACTTTCCAGCGTCAAGCCATTTTAACTGGCCGTGTCTACACAAAACCTTAACGCGAAGGTCCGTTAAGTACAGTTGGGAAGAAAAGCGAGTTATATGTTTGCCAAAATGAAAATGGAGTCGCCTACAACTTTAACAGCGCTGTGTCCATTTACGCCTTCGTTCTGCACTTTATCGAGCCTGTCTGGGGAGTTAAGGATAGTTTAATTCGATATTTATTTTATTAGTTTGTTGTGATCGTCAAATAACTTTTACAATATTTATTGGTTGCTAGATGTTGCCCGCCAAGTCGTCCGCGTGGACCACTTAACATCACAAATTATTACGTATTTCCAGTAGGAATGGAAGGTTTTTTCGTGATAAAAACTATCCTGTCCTATTCCAGGACCTAATCTATATGTGTGCCAAATTTCATCACGATTCGTCCAGTGGTCGAAGCGTGATTGAGTAACAAACATCCAAAACATCCAAATATCCAAACTTTCGCATTTAAAATATTACTAGGATAATAAAAATGGATCATCATCGTTCGAAATACGTCCACTGCTGAACATAAGCCTCTCCAATAGAATGCCACTTGTAGTGGGCTGTCCATTGGGGGATATGACATAATCACCACGCTTGGTAGGCGTATTGATCATGGCAGTAATGATCTTAATATACACAGAAGATACAGTCTTCCTTCGAAAAGATCCAAGTTGTACTTGTCCGGAAATACCGAGGCTGGCAGGGAGTTCCATTCGTTAGCAGTTCGCATTATGAACGAGGAAGCAAAACGCTACGTGCGAGACCGTGGTATGTCTACTACATAAGGATGAAGTCCCTCCCCACTCCTGGTAGTCCGGTGACGGAAGGGGGGAACAGAGCAACAAAACAGCGAGGCGATAAACTAGTTATCAAATCCTACTAATATTATAAACGCGAAAGTTTGTATGGATGGATGTTTGTTCATTCACGTAAAAACTACAGAATGGATTTTAATGAAACTTTACAATAATATAGCTTATACATCAGAATAACACATAGGCTACAATTTATAAGGATATTGTGTGAATTGTCCAAAATATCAAGTAAGTAGGAAAAAATCTACCATCTGCGAGCTATTCTGGCGTGCGCTGCCAAAACTGCACATATGTAATGTATGATGGAAATGTTTATCTACAATTGTCCTACAAAAAAGCCCGCCACAGTATATATCTATATCTTATGTGTAAGCCATTATAGCCAAAATAATGAACCATAATTGACGACCTCCGTGGCGGAACGGGTAGCGCTCGGACTGCCACGCCGGAGGTTGCGGGTTCGAATCCCGCTAGGGGCAAATGTTCGTATGATGAATATGAATGTTTGTGCCCAAGTCTTGGATGTTTATATATTTATTTAAGTATGTCTATCCGTTATCTAGTAACCTTACTACAGCCTCTGCCTAGTTTGGCACTAGATAATTTGTGTAAATGTCTGAGATATTTATATTTATTTATTTATATTTATTTATAACTACAATAAAAATTTATAATTTATTTAAAATGCACATTTGGTAGTAATAAATTGATTCTTAAATGAAAATAGGTACTTTTATCGCTATATATATATTCTATATATATTCTTTTCTATGCCACGACAATATAAGCTACTCGAAATACTTATCCTGCGCATACGAAGTCGCGGGCACCAGCTAGTATAAACTAAACCACTTTAGTACTAAACTCATATTTAGGGAGCTCGCACACATTAAACATTCAGCGCTGAAGGCTTTAATATTGCAATTAGGTGAGCCGCAAACGTTTATATCACAATTAAAATAATTGCAGTACCACTCTGTAATTAAACCACTGAGTGTTTATGCGGTATGATTAGGTACAGTGAGTACACTTCATGCCAAGGTAATTTTTTTTTTGAGGAATCTGGAACCTATATTTTATTTGTATGATAAAGAATATTGTTTTGTAGTGTTTATTTATTTCAAGTTTACTGCACACAGTTGCATTCACAAGACGCCAACTTAATTCCGTATGTATTCTCTACAACGATCTCTATGTACTACTAGATGGAGCGTTCCAAACAATCGCTCTGTTCCACGCAAGTAGCCACAACTCTTTCACATTCACTTTGAAACATGTGCAGTTCCTACGCAGAACATTTAATTATTTACTACATATTGACATTATTTCACCGTAGCGTCAACATTTAGTAATAATTAAATGTTCTGCGTAGTAACTGCACAAGTTTCATTGTGAATGGAAAGAGTTGTGGCTACTTGCGTGGAACAGAGCGATTGTTTGGAACGCTCCATGTAGTAGTACATAGACACCGTTAATTCTCTACTACTGAACCTTTGGGTTATGCTGAAACATTGTGGTAGGTAAAGGAAGTTACAATTTGATCGTTTCCCCTTGAACACATTGGGTAGATATAACACAGATAAGATACAGGAAAGTATTAATTTTCCATTCATGGTCGTCCATCTGGCGACGACTACAGGGCGACCTACTCTATCCCAACTTCTTGACAAAGGTATTGGCAGTCTCGATATTAGGTCTCAAATCTGTGACGTTAGGCCGTACATTTGACAGTAAGGCTTTTTAATTCCTTTCAGTTACTCTATGGTCCGCCATTGTACACAACTTTATTCTCTTATTTATTTTTGTTGTTGTTAATTTTGGACAAAAAAGTGTTTACATACACACATACATTTTGTCTGCTCTAAAATTGCAAAACGTAAGTGCTGTTGGCGTAGAGGTGCCATACTACATTGTATATACTATGTCATTACTAACCCAAGACCGAAACCCGTGCTTTCATAATAGTTACATAGAACTGGTTACAACTTTAACAAGATTGCATTGAAACCCATTTAAAATGTTGACTCTTTGTATACAGATATTGTACAGATATTTGAACTTTGTATACAAATCATCCGTCTATCTTCGGCAGATGAGAGAGGGTTGTGCTCCTGCAGTGGAGACAAAAATAACCTGTAGTGCTATTTTGCAAAATATAAACTCACGTGCGAGTCTCACTCAAGTGATTTTACTCACTTCAAAACCTAATCCATTGGCATTCTGTAAACATTCTACAGAACTGTCGACGTGAAATGGGTTCTTTGTACACTTCATGTCGTAGTGCTCTGGAATGTTTAAAGAATTACCAATGGATTAGGTTTCAAAGTCATGAAGTCACTTGAGTGAGACTCGCACGTGAGTTTATATTTTACAGAATAGCACTACAGTTTAATTTTGTCTACACTGCAGGAGCACAACCCTCTCTCATCTGCCGGAGAGAGACGGAGGATTTGGCCTACACTCCCCGCGCTGGCCAGACGGGTTGGGGAGGCCTGATTGATGTTTTATAATGTATTCCCTTAGTCGCCTTGTACGACATCCACGGGAAGAGTTGGGTGGTCCTAGACAAAGACATACTTTATTGATAACTTCCTATTGTCCTACGATGCTGATTATATTTACTCCATCGATCAAGCACGATTGCTTTAAGAAAATATACTACAGTATTCCACATTAAATCTCCCAAAAATGCTATGTACATATACGTTCAATATTATTACAACCGAAATATATTTTCACCAAAATCACTGGTAACAAACAAAATTAATAGCAAATTGAAATGTCTGGCACAGCATTCATTATGGACGAAATTACTATTGAACTTTATGCCGGTCATACTAGCGGGGCATTCGCACGGAAACGCATCCACGCCATGAACTGCTATTTGTATGCAGTTGCATGTTCCAGCTATATATGATATGTAATGCTAGACTTGCTGACGTCCAAATAGATTCGGAAGAAAATTTATTTTTATACTGTCTGAAATTACAGTATACAATACAATACACTTTATTGCACAAACAAATACAGTTACACGTTATAAAAGTTACAAATAGTACAATTGAGGCGGTCTTATCGCTTTAAACGATTTCTTCCAGACAACCTTTGGGTAGAAAATATTATGCCAGAGAAATTGATTAGGAAATTTAAATATATATATAGTTTACAAGTTTCAAAGTGTAATGTAGAAACTGGTCGCTCTTTGCTTTGTATTTCCAAAAGACACTATAGCGCCAGCCATTTGTGAAATGGACATAAATTTTTTTTAACAAATATCGACTTAGCCTAGAGTTTTTAATGTCCCAAAAGGTGGAAATAAATGAGTATGACTATGACTGACAAAGGATTAGCAGGCTGAAGTGGCAGTGGGCGGGCCACATCTGTCGCAGAACCGACGGCCGTTGGGGCAGACGAGTTCTGGAGTGGAGACCACGGATTGGCACGCGCAGGGTGGGACGCCCCGCCGCCAGATGGACCGACGACCTAAAGAAGGTGGCCGGAAGCAGCTGGATGCGGAGGGCGGAGGACCGGGTGCGGTGGCGTTCATTGGGGAAGGCCTATGTCCAGCAGTGGACGTCTAAAGGCTGACATGATGACTATGAATGAATGTGAACGAGTTGCGGTTCTCGAACAGAGCGATTGTTTGGAACGCTCCATCTGTAGTACATAGAGATCGTTGCCGTAAGGTCATGTCGCATACGCCCCCGGTACATTTGTACCAAAGAACACGAATGACACAATCCTTTCCTGGGCGGGCTCGTCCCACGGTCCATTTAGGATCCAATTACGTCCAGCTTAGTGGGAAAAAATCCTGGATAAGCCCGGTATTGGGGTTTGGGGCAAGTGACAAGGGAGCAACTGAATAAAAATAGGCTGTTGATTTGATTTTTAATTTAACGTGGGATGTATCGTACGATTAAGGACTGTATGCATGCAATTGAACAAGATGTATATATAACAAACTCATCAGACGCCATGATTGCTCAAACATAAACAAAGCGCAGCCAGCGCCTCAGGTGGTGTATTTTAAAACTATTTTTCGATATTCTAAGTTATATCATGATATGCCTAAGCGAGAAGCAAGGCAGATCGTCGAACGTCTTCGATCGATATGTCTGGTTGTAAATCAGCCGTATCACCTCAGCGTTAGTCAGGCACATCACGAAATGGCGCCAGATCACGATGTGCCTAGGCGCATCATGATGTGCCTAATTTTAAAATCGGCCTGAAACATATACATCACTCTGTCCATTTTTAAGAGCAAGCAACCGGACTTCGTGATTCGGCCTATATGACCATGACGTCGAAAGACCATAGGAGGTGGAGGGACTGTCAATTTTTAAGGTTCCATACCAAATTAGTAAAAACGGAACCCTTATGGTATGACCCTGTCTGTCCGTCCGTCTGTCACAGCAAATTTTGTTTTATATCATTGAGTAATACTTTAAACAAAATTAATACAATTACAATTCATATTTAAAAGCATAATATAAACTACAAGAAACGTTTAACTGAAAATATTTTTTTACCAAAACGTTATAAATTTAATTTACTTTATACAAATGTTTTTTTAATAAATGCCTGCGGTAATTATCGGATGATGCACAGGGCAATAAAACATGATATCAACAACAAATTGTTTATCGATAAATATGCCACCGGCCCGCGCGCAGTCGTAGAATCATTAAAAATCATTAATTAATTAACGCACTGATTTATGACATATTCCCCCGCCACCTTCACGGTAGTACCTCAGTTTGAAAGCCTGTCCAATTTATTATTAAATTCCGATATAAACATGTCGAAGTTAACGATATAGGACATTGAAAAAGTGTTCCTCAAGTTGCTGCAACCGTTCGGGCTAAAAACATCCGGAATACACGAATGCGAAAAAGATCGAGTCGTAGCTACGGAAGAAACCGTTACATCACAAATGCAAGACGGTGAAACGTTCCACACACAGTGCTTCTCTTTCTAACCGGCTACGTACTATACGCCGTGCTTTATTTTGTTAAACTATCGGGAGGAGGTGAGTGTCGTTTCTTTACGTAGTAATTGGTATTCTCTGCCGCGGTGAACGTGCAGAAGCGTTGGCTACTGTCAGCGTAGGAATCGTCCAATCATCTCATCGCTTGCACCACACCCAGCACACGGGATCGACTCCCAGATTCGACGGCATCAAAACACAATCGCGCCGCGCCCCAGGATTAAGCATCTTCCGTATTCATCAGGCGTATTGATGGCCTGTTTCGATTGAATTATTTATAACTGCTTTCATGACGTCCCGGTTTTAAATTACCGACCTGGATAGAACTAAAGCCTTTTGGATAGGCGTGCGCCTGGCTCGTCGAGAAGTCATTTTATAGTTATGAAGAGTTTTTCCAGAGCTCATTGACATAATTAATTAGATTCAAATGTATGCTTGCCGCGTGGTTTCCGGTAGAGTAGAATAGGACCACTCCAACTCTTTACGTGGATGTCGTACAAGGCGACTAAGGGAATACATTATAAAACATCAATCAGGCCTCCCCAAACCGGCTGGCCAGACGGGGAGTGTAGGCCAAATCATCCGTCTGTGAGAGAGGGTTGTGCTCCTGCAGTGGAGACAAAAATAACCTGATGATGCTGATGATGATGATGATGATGTATGCATTATATTTGACATATTTTTTATCATGTTTTAATTTATTTTTATTAACTTATTATTGTGTATTTTTAATATATAACTAGCTGTTGCACGCGACTTCGTGGATAACTTAATATTACAAATTATTAAATATTACCCGTAGGAATAAGATGTTTATTCGGGAAGAAAACTATCCTATGTCCTATTCCAGGACCTAACCTATATGTGTGCCAAGTTTCATCACGGTCCGTCCAGTGGTTGAAGCGTGATTGAGTAACAAACATCCAAATATGGAAACTTATTCGCATTTATAATGTTAGTAGGGTTAACCTGATTTGATTTTGTAATTGACTTGTAACAATAGTTATGAATAAAAATATGTCTATGTCTAGGCAAGTAGGTAAAGCATATTGATTTACTTCTATTAATTCTACACTTCTGTAAATCTGGTGCCTGTCGCAGTACAATTCGTGGAACATAACTTGAGCTTATGACGTTGACTTGCGTTTACGGTTTTCATATCTAAAATCTTACAACTAGAACAAAAAGCATGAAAACCATGGATTTTGGAGCTTACGACCCCGACATGTCAACAGAGTCTTTATTAAGTTACTCAGTAAAATAAAAAATAGTTATAATTGTTATAAATCAACTTTTTATCATCGATCTCTATGTACTACTAGATGGAGCGTTACAAACAATCGCTCTGTTCCACGCAACTGCGGCTCCGGGAGCTGCAACTCTTTCACATTTACTTTGAAATTTTGAAATATTAACGCTATTTACCCGTAGCGTCAATATTTAGTAATAATTAAATGTTCTGCGTAGTAACTGCACAAGTTTCATTGTGAATGTAACCGAGTTGCGGCTACCGGAGCTGCAGTTACTTGGAACAGAGCGATTGTTTGGAACGCTCCATCTAGTAGTACATAGAGATCGTTGCTTTTTATTGAAAACTTTTCACGCTCCAACCACTGGACGGATCATATTGGCACACATATAGGTTAGGTCCAATAGGACATAGGATAGTTTTTGTCCCGAAAAAAACATTTCATTCCTACGGGAAATACATAATAATTTGTGATGTGAAGTCGCGGGCAACAGCTAGTAAAACATAAATAAAAAAATTACGGTTTAGGAAAATGACCAATGATACACCAATTCCTACATTGACTCCTAGAGCTTAGTTTATGTGCCGTATTTGCTGTGCCAGAGAGGGGAGGGGTGTCCGTCAGCCGAAGCGATGGCCTAATTGCTTGGAGCAGTGCCAGATAACTGTTTGTTCGGCCGCTCTACAAGCCTCTATCAAACTTCATTTGTAAAATCCATCCAAATCGATACAGTTAATACTTCGAGTATAATACCAGCGAACTGAATTGACTGAGTTGTTGACGTCACATTAAAATGATACTAAAAATTTACAAATTAATAAAAAGAATTTACAAATTAATACAAATTCAAATTGTATTTATTGCGTAACTGCAATTATACATTAGTTTTGTTATATGGTAGTAGTGAAGCCGAACATGTTCTACCATTTTTGGCGTGCAAAAATTATTGGGTTATTTAAGTACTACATAAAAGACCAATACAATAATTACATCATATGTCAAAGTAACGTTAATAATAAAATCAAATGAAAAATAGTAAAAATAAAAATGTCATTCCTTATGTTGTTAATGTCATAGTAACATTTATCAAGCAACAAAGCTCGAAGTTTTACACTTTATTAACACGTCTCCAGCTCGAAAATGGCGCTTTTCGTGCGTAAAAACTCGCAGCAAAATCACTTTTTGCTGCGAGCCGTGCGAGTGTGAGGAAGTGATTTGAATTTCGAACACCACTTTCTAGCGATAAACTGGGCGATGGTTCGTTCAGAAACTCATTTTGACCCAGCGATTTAACACATAGGCAAAAAATTTGTATGTAGAGTTTTTTTAGTTAACCTTGAGTTCTTAATGTTCCAAAAGGTGGAAATAAATTAGTATAAAAAGTAAAATATATCCGTCCAACTGCAAAGCCATTTTGACTCTCTAACAGACCTGTTAGACACATAGAATAGAATAGGTCATTTATTCATAGCTACGACACACACATACATGAGAAATAAACAAAACATAAATTAATAAATTACAATTTAAATAATCAAGGTACCTATGTGTCGCAGCAATAAAATGGCGCTGACTCAGCATAATGCTGCAGCACGCTACGCGAACTCCAGCGCTGGTATTCTGTCAGCACCAGGTCAAGTGACTTCACAGATTTAGTTTATAAATTGTGCTTAGAGCGCTGTCAATGTATTGGTGTTCATAATAATATTAAATATATATAATTTAAGTTTGTAAATTAGTAGAAATAAGGGCATTGTGTATAGCTGAATTAATAAGAATAAAATGTACTGAGAGATACATATAATGTTGAAAAGGTTGCACATAACCATGACCAAGCGTTTGGGGTCTAGTTGTTGTGGTATGATGCTAAACACTTATCACAATAAGTCATGTGACCCTTTAAACAATATAAAATGACCTTATACGGATATTATGCGAAATTCTTAAGGAGTAGAGCTCCAGGGTTAATTCAGCTTCGCAAAATCTTTATTAATTGTATGCAAACTTGATTTTTAAAAGATGTGTTGCGTGAAGTTTGTTGCGCCGTTTCTTCTTCGTGAAGTTATTCTGTTACCTTTTTTATTTTTAAGATTTAAAACATCTAAGTGTGGCTCATACGCTTAAATATATAAAATAATATAGTCTCATTGTACATCATCAGCCTAAATACGTCCACTGTTGGACATAGACTTCCCCAATAGAATACCACTTTTGGTAATTTAAGTTGTCCATTGGGGGATTTTCCATAATCACCACGCTTGGCAGGCGGATTGGTAATCGCAGTAATGATCTGAACATACACACACAGGAGAACGCTGCTGCCCGTCCTTGGTGCAATCCCTTAGTCGCCTTGACGACACCCACGGGAAAGATATTCAGTTTCAGTTTATTTTCCACTAGCTGTTGCCCGCGACTTCGTCGATAAATTAACATCACACATTATTATGATTAAATTATAATTCCACATGAAAATATTTTGCAGGAAGTTGAGGCTTTTCTCTGATTCTTAGAACAAATATTTTATCGGAAGGATATATGCCTTTACCCTTCCCCCTTCCGCCCTCTCCTTTACCTCAACCTTTCCCCTACATCTCCTCCCAACCGCTCCCATCTCTCCTTCTCCCAAACCCCTACATACACCCAGAGGGATGTGGGTAGAGATTTGGGAGAAGAGAAGGGGAAGGGGAGGGGCTAGGAATGGGGAAGGTAAAGGGGAGATAGGGTGAGATTGGGAGGGCTAGGATTTTTCCTAGCCCTCACTAACTTATCTGGCATTTTGTTATCCAGTTATTTGGATATGCAAAAACTTAGCACTTACCATCGCTGACATTTCAGCTGTACTGTAATCGGTTTCCGAAGCGTACACGCCGTTTATACCCGGTACAAATAATCCTCACGCAACGGTCCATGTAGCGTATCGCCGCCGAACCATCTTCGAGCATACATAGTAAGGCAGCGGTTTAGTACCCTCTCATCAGATATGTCCATGTCCACTGGGTTCGAGAGCCCACAGAACATAGCGACAAATGGCGCAGACGTCACTTACGAATGCATCACCGAGAGTTTCGTCCCAATTTCGGTCGTCATTCAGAAGGTGCCTTGCGCTGCGGGCCGCGTGCGACGTAAGGTGTTCAACACTATCCACCGTTTGAGCAACGTAAATGAGGAAGCGCCATGGACAGTGTGCAGTAGCATCTAATAAATAAAATCGTAAACTTCGCGTGTCTGTACATTGAAGATATTTGCAAAAAAAAAATTGGGGGGTCTAAGGATAAGCAACAGAACACATTTCGATCATTTTTGAAATTTTTGTCTGTTTGTCTGTTTATCTGTTTGTCTGTGAGTTTGTGCACGCATCACTTAAAAACTACTGATCGGACTTTGATGGACTTTTCACAGAAACATGGGGCTTGATTTGGTGTAACATATAGGCTTTATTTCATTGCAATCGGTGCAGTCAATCAAAAGTTATGGGAATTTATAGTTTCCGAAAACTCACATACGCTGCGAGGAGCGTAGAGTGCAAATGTTCGATTGAATTCGTGAGCGGTAGCGGGAGCGGGTATCGTACCAATGTAATATGAGATTTTGAAAACTATAAATTCGCATAACTTTTGATTGAGTTAGTCGATTACGATGAAAAATCTGGAGCTGGATCTGGAGCTGGAGCTGGATGTAGAGCTAGATCTGGAGTTGGAGCTGGATCTGGAGCCGGACCTTTAGCTAGACCTGGACCTGGACCTGGACCTGGACCTGGACCTGGATCTGGACCTGGACCTGGACCTGGACCTGAACCTGGACCTGGACCTGGACCTGGACCTGGACCTGGACCTGGACCTGGACCTGGACCTGGACCTGGACCTGGACCTGGACCTGGACCTGGACCTGGACCTGGACCTGGACCTGGACCTGGACCTGGACCTGGACCTGGACCTGGACCTGGACCTGAACCTGGACCTGGACCTGGACCTGGACCTGGACCTGGACCTGGACCTGGACCTGGACCTGGACCTGGACCTGGACCTGGACCTGGACCTGGACCTGGACCTGGACCTGGACCTGGACCTGGACCTGGACCTGGACCTGGACCTGGACCTGGACCTGGACCTGGACCTGGACCTGGACCTGGACCTGGACCTGGACCTGGACCTGGACCTGGACCTGGACCTGGACCTGGACCTGGACCTGGAGCGGGAGGGGGAGTGGGATTGAGAGTGTGATTGAGAGTCTGAGTGGAAGTGGGATAGTGAGCGGAAGTAGGAATGGGAGCGGATCCTGTAGTCCACGCGAGCGGAGCCGCGGGCACAGCTAGTAATTAATAAAATTCACTGTTACTGGGATGAACAGTGTACACGCGGCCTAAAGTGTGCTCTGTGTGACACCCGTGCCCCATCCTCCAATTGCCCCGTCGACGTCGATTAAATAAACCTCTATGTTTGTTTGTTAAATGTGTAGTACGACGGCACCTGGTTATATATAATATACTTTTGGCAAAATCATCTTCTTGACACAGTCTGAATAACGCTAGAAGTGTGTTTTGCCGAGGGTTTTCAAGACGTTCCCTGAATAAATACTTTTCCCCAATAGTCTCTTTTCAGTTTTCTCAATTATAATTTCCTTTTTACCTCAGTTTTGAAAAATGTATTGCAACAAAGATCAAAACCTGCTTTAGTAGACCTCTGAAATAGACCATATTTGTACAGTACTAAAGTTTTTGGTAGCTGGTTTACTATTTCTTAGACATATTTTTAGTATTTTTTATATATTATGTTATTCCGGGATATACATTGTCACGGTACAAAGTTTCGTCAAAATCCGTTCAGTAGTTTTTGCGTGATGCCCTAACAAACAAACAAACAAACAAACAAACAAACAAACAAACAAACAAACAAACAAACAAACAAACAAACAAACAAATAAACAAATAAACAAAAATTTTAAAAACTGTTCTATCATGTTTAGTTACTTATTTTAAGTCGCCCTGGTTGTTTTTTTTCCGAATATATTCAATGTACAGACTTTTTTGCATTTACGATTTTATTATATGTATAGATAACAAATTGCATTGTGTCGGAATTACATAAAATTATAGATAAACAATAACAATGTCAAAATTATACAAGACTAAAATTGAATTAAAAAAAAATAAAATAAAATTATGCATCACCGTGCACTTACAAATTCATCAATATAGTAATAGTTCTTTTCCAACAAGAAGCGCTTCAAAGTGTTTTTAAAGATAAGTGGATAGGGGTGGGTGGCTCTATTCTAAGCCGGGAACCACACGGCAAGTCTCATTGTACAGGACCTCTCATTTAATATACAAGGCGATGCTATTTGGCGGATATCCAAAATAATTACTTACGCAAACCAACGGTCCACTAGTGGGGCACCAGAACGTGTGGTTACTTGGGCTTATCGCTGAAATGGATATGGCATTTGGGAGTTATCCTCTACCCAAAGGCTGTCTGAAAGAATTTTTTAGCGATAAGGCCGCCTAGATGTACATAAGTTACTTTATTATTGTATCTTTTTTATTTCTTGCGTGCAATGAAGAGTAATTGAATTGAATTGAACTGAATACATTATAAAACATCAATCAGGCCTCCCCGACCCGTCTGGCCAGCGCGGGGAGTGTAGGCTAAATCCTCCGTCTGTCTCCGGCAGATGAGAGAGGGTTGTGCTCCTGCAGTGGAGACAAAAATAACCTGATGATGATGATGATGAGAATAGAATTTGTAAAAATTGTGTAAAGTTGTCTGTTTATAAAATTCCCTAGTGGGAATGCAACTCACAACCTCTGGCATTCGAATTTTAGCTACCAGGTCACTAGACCAACGAGGAGGTCTATTATTGCAAAGAATTCATATTATTGTATAGTATTATTGTATCATTATGTTCTGTGACATCATTTTCCTGGAGCAAATAAGATCACAGAACCATCTCAGTTATGCCATATCCACACGTTCGCAGTTCCATTACGATCTCCGTGTTACCAACGAGCGTCCAATACGGGTGTTACTATCAAATATTCATTATCTCATCGCAAGGGTGCTCCGGTCGAGCCTAGAGGCAATAGGCCCGAGGCACGAGCCAAGCCAACCTATTTGGCAATGGTGCCTGGCGGATAAAGCATATCGATAGTACTGAAATGGGTGTAGTAATTAATAAATAGCAAACAATAAATTGCCGTGTGGTTTCCGGTAGAGTAGAATAGGACCACTCCAACACTTCCCGTGGATGTCGTACAAAGCGACTAAAGGAATACATTATAAAACGTCAATCAGGCCTCCCCAACTCGTCTGGCCAGCGCGGGGAGTGTAGGCCAAATCCTCCGTCTGTCTCCGGCAGTTGTCTGTGACCCAAGGTAGCGTAAATTCATGACCTGGGACTTGCCCTACCTTCACTGGTAGGTGTCTTTGCAGTTACCTCCGTTGATCCTCGCTTAGAGGAGTTGCGGGGGGAGAATGGTGAGGAGGCGGGAATGTCTCCGGCAGATGAGAGAGGAGGGTTGTGCTCCTGCAGTGGAGACAAAATAACCTGATGATGAATAAATTACCTACCGTGTGCTTTCCAACTTAGGTTTACAGTGTTCAAGAGTTTCTTGATAATAAAAGAAAATGACCCTTACGAATACCTAACAGTACATAATGTATTTGTATTTGCATGCTACTTTTATTATAGCTGGATAGACGAAACTATTAATTTTAAGACCAAAAACTGTACCTATTCATTGCAAATAAAGAACTAAACTAAACTAGAATACCACCCCTAATCTTCCCGTTGGGTTTTCGTCAAGTCGACTAAGGAATTGCATCAGCATTCTCCTGTGTATATTAAGATCATTACTGCGATCACCAATCCACCTGCCAAGCCTGGTGTTTATGGCATATCCTCCAATGGACAGTCCACCAAAAGTGTCAGTGGATTGGGGAGGCTTAAATTCAGAAAGTATAGTAAGTAAAGGCTAAAGTCTTCGACATAGCTCAAAAAGTTAGTACGCTGAAGTGGCTGTGGGCTGGTCACATCTGTCGGAGAACCGATTACCGCTGGGGTAAACGAGTTCTCGAGTGAAGACCGCGACTGGGCAAGCGTAGTCGTGGGACGCCCCCTGGCTAGATGGAGCGACGATCTGCGTAAGGCGGCTGGCAGTAACTGGATGAGAAGAACCGAGGATCGGGTTTAGTGGCGCACCTTGGGAGAGGCCTAGTGAACTCTTTCGGGCTGATGATGATGATGTTCAGAAAGTTCGTTCATGTCACACGTGTTGTGGTGCTCCGAGTCGTCATTTACATTGACGTCGGTGTACTCCTTGTTAGAAGGGGCTGTCTGGGGGTTGCTGAGTGTGTCATAACTATGTCGGATGATCGGGGTATTCGTGGCTTATGGGGTGCAGTCAGCGGGCCCGATGCAGGGACAGTGGGCGACGGAGTGCGTGATGGATGATGCTGTCGGCGGGTCCCGGGCCTAGGGTGGCTCAGTGGTTTAAGCAGAGGTGGACATGGAAGTGTAGGGGGAGAAGAGAAGGAAGAAGAAAGGGGAGGATAACGGGTGGGAAGGAGGTGAATGCATGGAGAAGGTTTGGGGAGAAGTAAAGAGCAAAGAACAGGGGTTTAGGAAGGGATTTTCAGTGGACGGGAGGCCGGAGAGACAGAGAGGAGGGAGGAAGGAAGAGAGGGAGAGAGGGAGGTGGGTGAGCCACGTATTTCAGTAGTATTCATTACCAATACTTTGAAACTTGTCACAAATGATTAGACAAAGTGTCTAATCATTCGTGGTAACCTTGAAGGCCAGAGATATAGAGCAATATATAAAATTGTAGTGTAATGGTGGAGCAATGAATAATATAACTCACTACATTTTAAACTGAGGTTTATTGGACTGCTATAGATGCAAATACAGACTACAATAGAATAGGCATTATTATCTACTTACATATTCTTATATATTAACTTATACAACACTATGTGCTGTCAAACTACTATAACACTACGTGAGATTATTTGTCATTACTATATTTATTTAATTATCTATTAATCTCACGTCGTGCTATACCACAGTAGCAAAAAAATCCAGAAAAAACTAAAAATATACATTACATTTAACACCACAGTGATAATACAGCGCTCGTGTGAGCACTGCTTGTTCTTTGATCTGCGTGAATATGTTTTCCGACGGCGGCGGCGCGGCGGGTCGCGTCTCTAAGGATCTCACACGTGGAGATCTAAGCTTATGGAGAACGCAGACTCGGATATGTAGACAGACAGGTAAAAAAATCTTTCCCGGGAATATGTGAATCGCTTCAAATGGTTAATTTAGATGGCGCACTTTATATCAGTTTTACAAAATATGATGGAGAAAAATATCGTCGAGTAATGTTTTATATCATAAAATATCTCCATTTTTTAAAACCAAACGGACACGATTTAAATAATAGGTCTTTTGCTTTGGTAATAAAACAGACTACAAAGCGATTTTGTACTTTCTAACGGTCAGCCCCGACTCTACGATGTAGGAACGATTCCACGAACTACGGGGCAGAAACTTGATACCCAGTCATTTTCATTTCCAAAAAAAATTGTTTTCCTAAAAAGCTATTTGAATTTTTTTTACATAATGACGTAGAATCGGGATTCCTAACTTTTTCTAAAAAAAAAAAACTAAGTTTGAATGCCGTGTGGTTTCCGGTAGAGTAGAATAGGACCACTCCAACTCTTCCCGTGGATGTCGTACAAGGCGACTAAGGGAATACATTATAAAACGTCAATCAGGCCTCTCCAACCCGTCTGGCCAGCGCGGGGAGTGTAGGCCAAATCCTCCGTCTGTCTCCGGCAGATGAGAGAGGGTTGTGCTCCTGCAGTGGACACAAAAATAACCTGATGATGATGAAGTTTGAAAATAAAGTTTAAAACAAATAAGTTTAAATTAAAATTCCCGCTATTAGATGTTCAACAACCTGCTACTCGCAGCGCATTTCATAATGAGCCCTTAGGAAAAACTAACTGGACGTTTTAAAATCAAATGAATAATTGATAGAACAACGTGAGCTGCATGCTAGGCGCTTTGTGGAGCAAATTTTTATTTTATTTTTAACTATATTATAGGTATTATGATTTTGACGCCCCATGAAACTGCCACGCCTGTTCCCCCTCCCCCTCCCCCCTGGATCCGGACCTGCCAACGGTTCATTTATCATATTCAGATAATAATGTGTCACACGATCTGATAGTAAGTACAAAATAGCTTTATAGTACGAAGAATATTATCCGAAATACTTACCGAGTAGTACGACTGGTATGCATACTTATTACTTATCACATTTTTGTTCCCACACCCCGCCCAGCACGAATGACAAACGTGACATGCGTATAGGGGCAGAATAAGATAAATAAGTCCATCTAGATTCTTGTGACGCGTTACCAGATACATTCTAGGACAACTATTGTTACAAATATCAAATCCAGAGCCATATTCAGGATCTTGTAGGGGGCCCCTCTCAAACACATTAAATATGCGTTACGTTTTAGATTGCCGGAGACGAATGGAGAGACAGAGCGAATAACTAATAGAGAACAAATAAAGTACCCCTGGGAATTAGGTCTCTCTTCCCCCTTTAGCAAAGAGTTATGTCTGGAGCTCGATGAGATGTTTTCTCGGGATAAAAATTATCATATGTCCTATTCCAGGACCTAACCTGTATGTCCCAAGTTTCATCCTGATCCGTCCAGTCGCTGAAGCGTGATTGAGTAACAAACATCCAAACTTTCACATTTATAATATTAGTGGAATGCGATCGGATTCTTATACTCTACAGGTTGTTCGGAAGAAATCACTTTTAGTGATGAAACCGACTATATGTAAAAGTGTAAGCTACTTTATTACTGTGTATAGTTTTTTTATAGTACAATAAGAGTATTTGAGTAGAATTGAAGTTATCGAGAGACAAAATGACTCCACTCAAACGCATACTCCATTTTTCATGCAAAAGTTTCGTAGAGTGGCGTTGTTGGTCCCATCTGCGAATATTTTCTATGCACGCCAAGT
This sequence comes from Esperia sulphurella, assembly GCA_947086405.1. NCBI lineage: Eukaryota > Metazoa > Arthropoda > Insecta > Lepidoptera > Oecophoridae > Esperia > Esperia sulphurella. Next base: position 17,150,534 of record OX352261.1, read on the forward strand.
GCCGCGTGTGACGGACTAGGACGGAATATCAAATAGTGCGAGCGACTGTGCCCGAAATCTTGAAGTGCTCTCCGCATAAGAGATTTTATGCTTCTGCTACTTTAAAGTGAGATGAGACATGACGGATGAGAGAAAAATCCTTCCGGTTCAAAACGGACCCTCTTTTGGAAATCACCTATCGAAAATCATTGGGAAGTTTTCCGCTACAAGTAAGAATGTCAAAATTATTCTATTTAAAAAAGCGACATCTGTACTAAGATTTTTTTAATCGGGGTACTGTGATCTGCATTGCTCTCTTAAATCAGATTTTATTAGAAATTATATTTATTATCAAAACTTCTTGTTATTTAAATAAAACTATTCGGGTCATCCTTAAACTTTCTTAAAATTAAACTTCTTCATTAGTATTTTAGCATTGCAAATTAATTGCCACGACCCATGGGCGGTAGACCAATGTTATTTTCAATTGAGCAGTTTAAAATTCCAAGTAAACTGCAATAAATATTTTACAGTCTTTCCTGCTAAACTAAAAATACTCAATAAGAACAAAGTAGTAAAACGCCAATTCGTTTCCGTCTAAAACGTAAACTCACATAATTTCACTCACGTCCTACCATAAAAAAGTTCATACCTCTCGAACGAACCCTTTCATCGAACCAGAGATGTAACTAGGACCTCATTTTTGGGGCTATTGATAAATATCTGTCGCTTTTGGATATATACCTCTCAACAAAAATTTTAATGATTTACATTTAGATGCCTACATATCTGCTAACTCATAATATTTACTTTTAATTTAGTCTAAACAAGATTACTCTTAAGTTAATACAAAAAAGTTGTTCAATACTGACATTATACCAAAAAAAAATATTATTACATTTGATATAGACATACCTATCACTAAAACTGCAATTCCTGCAATATAACTTTTTTCGGCTGAACAAATCTCGCCCAATCACCACAAATATGTATTTACCACACACAAAAAATTGCCGTGTGGCTTCCGGTAGAGTAGAATAGGACCACTCCAACTCTTCCCGTGGATGTCGTACAAGGCGACTGAGGGAATACATTATAAAACATTAATCAGGCCTCCCCAAGCCGTTTGGCCAGCGCTGGGAGTGTAGGCCAAATCCTTCGTCTGTCTCCGGCAGATAAGAGAGGGTTGTGCTCCTGCAGTGGAGACAAAAATAGCCTGATGATGATGACACACAAAAAAACCACAGTCCACACTAGATCAGACCTGCATTATGACCACTTCTCAAAAATTACCGAAAAGATTTTAGTAACAGAATAGAAAAAATAATTAAATACTTTAGAGAAAATACGTGATACATTCCTAAATTGTCTCATAATCTCTGAAAGCCTTTCATAACATAAAATATGATTATTGATTACCAATCATTGATTTGATAGATAAAGCAAATTCTTACAAACGAATGCTTCAAATATCTATCTATTGGGGTCCCTTGCATATCCCTGACTGCTCCCCTGCTCTGTAGCTATGGATTGAGGATAAAATTTTATCGAGCCGACAGTTTAGCGCGTGTCGTAAAGTACGGCACTTATTTTTACAAGTTAGTTTTATTACCGAGTCCAATAGACGAATATTTGTCAAGTCGTCAAGCATAAAATCAAAAAACAGGCCCAGGGCCAAAAAACGCAGTGAATAGCCAAGAATTATTTAACAGCCAGCCAATAATGCGACTACTGACAATCATCTGGCCTAAATAGTGACTTAATTTAAAAAAGAAAACAAATGAAATACCATATATTATTGTTATCAATGTTAGGTACAGTGGTTACAATAATGTTGAATTGAAATGAAATATCTTTATTGTGGATCATAGGTATAGAAAGGATTACATGTCATAGTTAGAGCTCAGCTATGTCCCGCCACGTGGTCACACAACATTGTGTCGCAGTAAAGCATGCATTTAAAACCAAAGGTACAAAAAATAAATTAAGAGTTAATTAGATACAAATGTTTCACATTAAATTGAACCGTGACCAAGAAATTCTTCCAAACTATAATAGCTAATAATGTTAGGATTTCCATGCTGTAATTCCTTAATGGAATAGTGTATTTAGCTGCTGGCCTTCTGCATACTTTGCCACATTATTTTCAAGTCTTGCAGTCTCCTAACAGTGTCTTATCCACCTAACTTGTTGCCAGGGAACTCGTTAAGGTTCCGCCTGATATACTTGGCTACTTCCAAAATTACGGAAGGCAGAGTTAAAATCTGTACATCAATAATTTCATTATGGCCCAGGATAGGCCGGACACATGTTATTTTCCTGAGACCAACTACATAAGGATCATCATGTCAGCCCCCAGAAGTCCACTGCTGGACATAGGCCTTCCCCAATGAACGCCACCACAGCCAGTCCTCCGCCCTTCTCTCTCCTCCTTCCGTCCTTCGCCCTCCGCATCCAACCGCTACCGACCACCTTCTTTAGGTCGTTGGTCCACCTGGCGACGGGGCGTCTCACCCTGCGAGTGCCATGTGGACCGACAACCTTAAGAGCGTTCATTGGGGAAGTGGACGGCAACACAGACTTGTATACACAGCATGATCAGTATTGCAGACTATTATTACAGACTAGCTGTGCCCGCGGCTCCGCTCGCGTGAACTACAGAATCCGCTCCCATTCCCACTTCCACTCCAATTCCCACTCGCAGCTCCAAATGTAGTCCAAACTCATCGCAATCTGAATAGTACGGAAATAATGTTATTTGCAATATATTGCATACTAACCTTACCTGCTAATGTATTTGAAAACTAAAAATGTCTATAACTTTTGATTGAGTTAGCCGATTGCGATTAAATGTTAAGCCCCATGTTTTTGTGAAAAGTCCATCAAAACCAGTTCAGTAGTTTTTGAGTGATGCGTGCACAAACTCACAGACAAATAGATAAACAGACAAAAATTTCAAAAATTATTCAAATGTGTTCTATTACATATCCTTAGACCCCTCAATTTTTTTTGCAAATATTTTCAATGTACAGACACGCGATGTTTACGATTTTATTTTTAGATATGTTAACTCTATAAAATGTAAATGAAGATAAAAATCAATGTTTATGACAAAATAATACCGGATTTCATCTCGTATGACTTTACAAAGGATTATCCGATGGCATTTGTAACGCATCCTCAAGATATAATAACCACAGAGGCAGACGGAAAACTAATTTCCCATGGGAGAGCGCCATGTCTTCGCACATGTAATTATTGTGACGGGAACATGAAACTGTTTTATAGGTTTGCCCCTGACGCTTTCTGTTGCAAGCGACAACACTGTGGAGTATTTTAATTGATTGTGGTTCTACCCCAGTGCGTCCCGAGCTCAGACCTGTCTTTTTTCGTACCAACTGCTTTTTCTGAGCTCAAGTTCAAACTATCATCAAAGATAGAAAATTCATTTAATAATTTGAAGACCTCCTCTCGGACTGCCACGCCGGAGGTTGCGAATTCGAATCCCGCTAGGGGCAAACGTTCGTATGATGAATATGAATGTTTGTACCCAGGTCTTGGATGTTTATATATTTATTTAATATGTCTATCCGTTATCTAGTAACCATACCACAGGCTCTGCCTAGTTTGGGACCGGGTAATTGGTGTGAATGTCTGAGATATTTATTTATTCTTAGACACAGCACACATACAATGTTACAAATAGGTCACATATTATAAATCAAAATTTAAATTATTATAGAAGAATATATATAAGTTAGGAACTTAAAGGAAAATGTCCCCTAGATCGCTGCCACCGCGCGGTAGGGTACCGATAATGTTGGCTGCGTTTCCTCGCTGTATTGCAATGCCTATACGCTGATTGAGGAACGAGCCAGCCTTATGGTCGCCCGTGGTTTCGATGAGTTTTTTTTTATATTCACATATTGATACAGAAGTACAGCAAGTAAACATAACAATGAAACAGTAACAGTATGTGTAGAGCTGTGCTGTGGAAAGTGTCGCAGCCCAGCGGCGCGACGCTGAAATACTGCCAGGACCGTTACATTAGAAGGTATGTGATGCATTATGAATGTCACAGTAAATTTTTTTTTTATTAATTGTGCAAACCGGTCCAATTTATTTTGTTAAATAAATGTTAGTGTTGTTAATAATGCATAGTAATAAATATGTTATTGTTTTATATGATTTACGTACATATATATGATACATGTACAATATAAATATATAAATGCCTTTGCGATAAGTAGAGACAAAGATATTAACTATTTGGGAGTGCCTTCGCTGCCGGCGCCGGCACCGGCACCCAAAAAACACGCCTTGGGAAACCGGAGGTAGGTGTACTGCCGGCAGCTGAGATCAAACCAAGGCTACCGGCAATAGACAGAAGAGATTACTGATGAACAAGTTAGGTACTGATGAATGCCAAATCCAACTCTTCCCGTGGATGTCGTACAAGGCGACTAAACGAATACATTATAAAACATCAATCAGGCCTCCCCAACCCGTCTGGCCAGCGCGGGGAGTGTAGGCCAAATCCTCCGTCTGTCTCCAGCAGATGAGAGAGGGTTATGCTCCTGCAGTGGAGACAAAAATAACCTGATGATGATGATGAATGCCAAATTATGTATTAATTAACCAATAAGAGAAGTTAAAGGAAATTTTGAGAACGAGTATAGACGAGAGTAATGGAACAGAAAGATATTATAATAAAAATACAGAATTTAATAAAAATCAATGCATCTGATAATAGATCAGACTTTTTTATATTAAAAATGCCTTCTATAGTTGGAGAAAGTTGCCGACCAAAACAGTTAGGCATTACCGTAATTGGTTTTAGCATAAGAAAACTAATAATCTAAACTACATAAAAGGGGATGAATAAACAAAACATAAACATACTTATACGTATGTATGTATGATGTACCTATACGATTCTATACTGGGCCATCTTGACAGGGCCAAACTATGGTCCATGCAACCGCCTAACAGAGGCTTTACGATACTGCCGAGACAAAGAAAATCAATACTTGTGATACTAACGTACCGTCTAGCCCCAAAATATAATAAACATCACCAGCGAGGCGGTGTATTATAATATTACATTCTATAGCCCTAATTATGTTTCCGACACAAGGTAGGCTTTCACTGACTGCCACTAGCTCTCTCTCCGAGGCTTAACTAAGCGATACTCGTAGTTTGCCACTAATTGCTGCTAAGCACCGCAACTGTCAGTTAGCTCCGACAGAACTTCCTAACGACAACAGGGACGGAGCTAGTGGAAAGGAAGCACAACGAAATCAAGTGCATCAAATGTTAACGTCACAGGTGATGCCTCTGCATATATTAACCAATTGTCAGTGACTGAATGCAGAACTAAAGATCGGATTCACTGACGTGCCTTTCAATGACTGGATAAGGCAGAAGGACTTGTGAAATGAAAATTATTTATTTCGGAAAGATATACATTCCATATATAATTAGTAGGTCTTAAACGAGGTTAGTAGGAAGTCATATTTTTTTTCGTCAATTGTACAGTAGAAAATCACTGAATTATACTTACACTGAAACATAACACTTATGATGATGGTGAAAAACCATTAAAACTAGCTAAGTCGTAAATAACTATCTTTACCGTGGGTGTCGTCAAGGCCACTAAGGAATTTCTCCAGGGACGGGCAGCAGCGTTCTCCTGTATGTGAATGTTAAGATCATTACTGCGATCACCAATCTGCCTACCAAGCGTGGTGATTATGGCAAATCCCCCAATGGACAAATGACCAAAAGTGGTATTCTATTGGGGAGGCCTATGTCCAGCAGTGGGCGTTATAGTATACCTGACAATAAAAAAATTGCGTAATTATCTTTTATTCTTGTGGTAATTACGTTTCTACAAATAATATACATTTTGATACTGATGGAGATTAAACGAGACAGAGCCACTGATTTTTCTTTTAACTACAACAAGCCAAAATAGTCATTTCGAGACTTTCGTTGTTATGTAGCGCCCTGAATAGCTACCCTGAATACCTCCCTGTTCTAAATACTAGAAACCACTTAACAGGGATGACTTGACAGGGAAAAATACTAAGTCCATCGACCCTGTCAACTTGTAAGTGGAAATCTATTAAAGGTAAGTGAAGTTGGGCAGTTTCTGTAACTTGTGTCTTGACTGTCCATCTACACAATCCGAGAAAATTGTTTGAAAGTAAACTATAGTGGAAACCCCTATTCTCTAGACAGTATGACATTGTTCACATTGACATTTCTCGAGTTGCCAGAGTTTATTATTAGTGGAAATTTCAAAAAAAAAACATACAGAACAAAATGATGCAGTATCATACAAATGATGATGATGTAGCTACCTAGGAAAAGCTATTATTTCGTACTAGCTGTGCCCGCGGCTCCGCTCGCGTGAACTACAGAATCCGCTCCCATTCCCACTCTCGCTCCCGCTTCGGTCCCGCTCCCGCTTTCGCTTCCGCTCCCGCTCGCTCTGCCGCTCCCGCTTCCACGCCCACGCCCACTCCCACTCCAATTCCCACTCGCAGCTCCAAATGTAATCCAAACTCATCGCAATCTGAATAGTACGGAAATATTATTATTTGCAATATATTGCATACTAACCTTACCTTGTAATGTATTTGAAAACTAAAAATGTCTATAACTTTTGATTGAGTTAGCCGATTGCGATGAAATAAAGACTAAATATTAAGTTAAGCCCCATGTTTTGGTGAAAAGTCCATCAAAATCCGTTCAGTAGTTTTTAAGTGATGCGTGCACAAACTCACAGACAAATAGACAAAAATTCCAAAAATGATTGAAATGTGTTCTATTACTTATGTTTAGACCCCTCAATTTTTTTTTTGCAAATATCTTCAATGTACAGACACGCGATGTTTACGATTTTATTTATTAAATTTGAAAAGTCCCTATAATTGGTATTACAGGTGTTTTGTTGCATCCTGTAGATACCTATCTATAGGTATAGTAATATAATTTATGTGTACAAAGGCGGACATATCACACTTAGGGATCTCTTCCAGTCAACCTTAGTGTAACTGAAAGGACTCCTTTAATGCGTTTAGTACAAAATTTTGATAAAAGAATGCATATCTCGACCGCCTCGTTGGCCTAGCGGATCGGTCATTGGACTCCAGCGCCAGAGTTCGTAGATTCGATTCCCACTGGGGGACAGAGAACTTTTTAACAGTTGGTCTAACAGGGGTGACATAGTCAGAACTGACTCAACCCCTTAATACAGATTTAAAAAAGTTGGTCCCAGTTTGGATGTTATATTTGTGAGTGGTTCTATCCTTGCTTAATTTCCATAGCACAGGAGAAAATCCTATATCCTTATATAGTATGACTGATTCTTCGCTATAATACCGAAAATAAAACTTTCTATATTCAAACCAACTCAAACAGATACAAAGCTTTCCAAACTATTCGTAACTTTCCAAAAAACACAACGTGTGTTTGAAGTGTCCGGAATTTGAGGTGCACGTAGACACGGTTGCCGGTTTTGTCGCCGGACCGGACGGCCGGCCGCGGTACCCACGGACCGATTTCACGCCCCACTTCGCCACTCTCTGACACAAACTATTCTATTGCAAATTGTTTTGTGCCGTGGTTTTTTTTTTCAATCTAATTTTCGTTCTTTTATCTAATAAATAAAATCTTAAACTTCGCGTTTCTGTACATTAAAAATATTTGCAAAAAATAAATGGGGGGGGTCTAAAGATAAGGTTGGGGTTGGGAGCGGAAGCGGGAGCGAGAGCGGGAGAGGGAGCGGGAGCAGAAGTGGTATTGGGAGCGAGAGCTTGAGCGGGAGCGGGAGTAGGCACGGAACGGATTCTGTAGTCACGGGCACAGCTAGTATAAGGAATAGATATTTTTACATCATCATCAGCCAGAAAGAATCCACAGTTGAACATAGACCTCTTCCAAGGCGCGCCACTGAACCTGATCCTCGACTCTTCTCATCCAGTCACTGCCAGCCTTACGCAGATCGTCGCTCCATCTAGCCAGGGGACGGACACCCCACACTACGCTTGCCCAGTCGCGGACTACACTCGAGAACTCGTCTACTTCAGAGCGGTAATCAGTTCTCTGACAGATGTGACCAGTCTACTGCCACTTTCACGTACTAAATTTTTGAGCATTGACTTTCTTTTTTTTACTTTGGATATTTTCACAAATAATCATAAAGAGCTAAAAAAAAATTGTTGAAAAAATTTGTATAATTTAAACGGATAGGAAGATATTTGTATTTATGTGAGCAGAAAAATGTATTCTGTCAGCAAAATGGATTCCGTCAGCAACTTACGACTAGCAAACATTTCAAAATCAATCAGCAATTAATGTCATACTGGACTGCTCAAAACTTTTTTATAGCCAATTAAATTTATTGCCTGCATTGAGTATAAGGCATATTTAATCTTTGGTAAGCACTCAGCTGGAAGATGGAGCGACGATCTGCGTAAGGCGGCTGGCAGTGACTGGATGAGAAGAACCGAAGATCGGGTTCAGTGGCGCGCCTTGGGAGAGGGCTATGTCCAACAGTGGACTCTTTCGGGCTGATGATGATGATGAAGCACTCAGATTGTAAGCAGAATTATTTCGTTCAGCAAATAAAATAACTTAACCAGAACGCCACGCCATGGCGGTGAAGATCTGCGCTTAACTTCTAAAAAAAAATAAACATATCTTATTTATTGTTTCTGTTAAAAGTAATCCCTTTTAGTACCTTAAAGTAGTCATACAGCAGTAATAACAATGGTTGCCAAACAGCATTTCCAATTAACCTTCGCAAACAATAATACACAATATAGAGGCACAACTAGAAAGCAGTAACCGTCAAAGTGTCTTACTTCAGGGCTGCCAAACGTTATAGTTATTATTTTTAAAATAAATTGATATAATTAAATGAATATATAATGTCAGTTGTAATTGTTTTTAAATTGCAGTCGATTTATGGTATATATTATGTAATAAGGAAGAAATTACTATTATTCGCACGCTTCGCATTGGTTAAAATAAGGCTTCATCAGTAGTCGAAATCATCCACTGCTGAACATAAGCCTCCCCAAAAGAATGCCACTTTTGGTGGGCTGTCCATTGGGGAAATTGCCATAATCACCACGCTTGGCAGGCGGATTGGTGATCGCAGTAGAACCCTGCTGCCCTGGTGCAATCCCTTAGTCAACTTGGCGACATCCACGCGAAGATTGGGAGTGGCCCTATTCTAAGCCGGGAACCACACGACAAGATAAGGCTTATAGTCGGCATTACATTCTCGACCGCATTATCGACTACTAGCTGTTGCCCGCGAATTCGTCCGCGTGGACAACTTAACATCACAAATTATTATGTATTTCCCGTAGGAATGAGATATTTTTCGGGAAAAAAATCTATCCTATATAGTATTCCAGGACCTAACCTATACGTGTGCCAAGTTTCATCACGATCCGTCTAGTGGTTGAAGCGTGATTGAGTATCTTATCTTATCTTCTTAGGGGGGCCAGGAAGACCTGGCGACACTTCGACCCTTCAGGATCTTTTGTGCCGAACCCCTGACCACCAACGGTGCCTCAAGCCGATTTGGTGGACTTCACATACGCCTCAGAATTTCTTCTTCGGCATATGCAGGTTTCCTTACGATGTTTTCCTTCACCGAAAAGCCGTGGTATTACAAATAAACCGTATTTAAGTTTCGTAAAACTCATTGGTACGGGCGAACTCATTACCACGGCTCTGTGATTGAGTAACAAACATCCAAATATCCAAACTTTCACATTTATAATATTAGTAGGAAGGATAATCCTTAATCAATATAATTTTATTGAAATAAATTACAGTCAACCCTATAGGGATGTTGGAAAATGAAATTGAAAGAAAAAGAAATTCCATTGCATTTTCAATGTTATTGGATTTGTCGTAGTCCAGTGGTTGCCGACAGCCAGCACGGTTGTTCTCGGCGTATTACTAGATGGCGTTATCGGGAGTCAGGAACGATTCGGGATCAAATAATACATATTAAACAGATGTGCATTCACGTGTATAATTCGTACGTATGTTCGATGTTTAAAATAATACCTCATCATCAGGTTATTTTTGTCTCCACTGCAGGAGCACAACATTCTCTCATCTGCCGGAGACAGACGGAGGATTTGGAATACACTCCCCGCGCTGGCCAGACGGGTTGGGGAGGCCTGATTGATGTTTTATAATGTATTCCCTTAGTCGCCTTGTACGACATCCACGGGAAGAGTTGGAGTGGTCCTATTCTACTCTACCGGAAACTACACGGCAGAAATAATATCTATGTAGGTATATTTAAAGGGAACGAACATGATATATGACAAATCTAAACAGTTTCGACTACAACCGTGAGTGACCTTAGAAATCCTATCAATATAGAATGGTTAATTAGGCGCTACACGCATGCCAACAACACAAACACAAACTATCAAACGTTTACTCGTTTCTCGCCGAGTTAAAGTCGGGTAAACGTCGACAAAAAATCTGCAAAAGTGCCATATTGTGCGATTACTAACTGCATAACTGTATTCTCCTCACTAGAAACGTGACCGCGAGGTATAAAGGGTACGCGGGAGGAGCGCGAACAAATTATTATAACATTCACGCATAAATAATTGCTGTGTGGTTTCCGGTAGAGTAGAATAGGACCACTCCAACTCTTCCCGTGGATGTCGTACAAGGCGACTAAGGGAGTACATTATAAAACATCAATCAGGCCTCCCCAACCCGTCTGGCCAGCGCGGGGAGTGTAGGCCAAATCCTCCGTCTGTCTCCGTCAGATGAGAGAGGGTTGTGCTCCTGCAGTGGAGACATAAATAACCTGATGATGATAATTAAATGTCTTTATGTCAGGCGTTGTTTTAACACCAGTTTTTAAACAATAAATGAATGAAAGAATGTGCTTTTACGTAAACCTTTCATGACCGACCGGACCCGACTACGACCGGGTCTGATTGTAATCGTACAAATGGTGTCATTGTAATCAACATCATCATGTCAGCCCCTAGAAGTCCACGGCTGGACATAGGCCTTCCCCAATGAACGCCACCACACCCGGTCCTCCGCCCTCCGCATCCAGCCGGCCACCTTCTTTAGGTCGTCGGTCCACCTGGCGGCGGGGCGTCCTAGCCTGCGAGTGCCAATCCGCGGTCTTCACTCCAGAACTCGTCTGCCCCAACGGCCGTCGGTTCTGCGGCATATGTGGCCCGCCAACTGCCACTGCAGCTTACTAATCCTTGTCGTTGTATTATTCATGCAAAATTGATTAAATTAACGAATGAGTTTATTTTCCTTGGCGTTGTTATTGTTCCTGTATAAATGTACCAAGTGTACTCATATGCAATAAATGTATATATTCATGTATAAATGTACCAAGTGTACTCATATGCAATAAATGATTTTGACTTTGACTTTGACTTTGACCTCCTCCATAAGACCTCTACACAAGTGTTTGAACAATAATGAAACCCAAAAAAGTTCGTGTCACGTTTGTATGTAGGTATAAGAGGTATCACGGGGCGAAAAGCGGGAGAAGAAAAGCCACTTTGCGACATTAGATTGCGCGAAGTGGCGATACATCGTCTCTGCCTATCCCTCTGGAACCAAGGCGTGTGCATTACGTATGTATGTAAAAAAGTTGATCCGTCCATCGAATGAAAGTGTTTTCACGCATACCTTTCTACACCGACCGGACCTGACTGGGACCGGATCTGACTTGTGACTTTTATATGACTTGAAACTGTATTTGTTTGTGCAATAAAGTATATTATATAATAATCATGCTTAGTTGAATTAATGAACGATAGAGTTTATATCACTTGGCGTTGTATCCTCTTTATTATCTCAACACTAGTGTATCGAATGATATCAAACACCCGTTGAATGAAAGAAAGTGCTTTAACGCACACCTTTCACGACCGACCGGACCCGACTGCGACCGGGTCCGACCGTAATTGTAATAATTCGGTCGTTATTCGACCACGTTGGGAGGCTCAAAGGACCCGAAGCATGAGTTGGGGCGGCGTGAAATTGGATTGACGGGACCGAAGGCATATCGTATCTAAAGGCTTATAAAATACTACCTTTGGACCGCGGCGTCGTTCATTTGCGGTTCTCAGATCGTTGACGTCATACAAGAGAAATACTTTAGATTCTTGGCTACCTAATAAATGAAAATGTACATTTCGCGTCAAAAATGTAAACAGCGGAATGTGGACACAGCTGAAGATAAGCCTCCCCAATAGAATGCAACTTTTGGTGGGCTGTCCATTGGGGATTTTGCCACAATCACCAGGTTTGGTAAGCGGATTGGTGATCGCAGTACTTAATGATCTCAATATACATAGGAGAACGCTTCTGCCCGTACCTGCTGTGCAATCCCTCAATGGCCTTAGCGACACCCACGAAAAGATTGAGGATGGCCCTATTCTAAGCCGGGAACCACACTAAACATAATGCTTACGCCTTGGTCCCAGAGAGAGACGATGTATCGCCACTTCGCGCAATCTAATGTCGCAAACTGGCTTTCCTTCGCCCGCTTTTCGCCCCAAAAAACTTACAAATGAACACAAAAAGGGTATGTGTCCGTATGAGTACGAATGTGGGTGTGTGCGTCTGTTTATATTTTTTAATGATATTGCATAGCTCTTTCCATAGCCCGCTAAGCTACCTTGAATTATCGAACTAGTCCCACTGTCAGTGTCCACGTTTCGGCGCCGTAGGTCATTACGGGTAGGACGCACTGCTTGAAGACTTTTGTCTTCAGGCACTGTGGTATACGCGACGAGAAGATATGAGGCAACACGATGATGGAAATTCATATTCAATTTATTATACGTAATATTTGAAATTCCTTCAAACTGCTAAACATTCCTTTCCGCGTGTACAATGTTGTAGAATGTAGAAGCCAAGTACTTAATTATAATTTTTTGGGCAAAGCTATTCCTAGTTGCTGGAATTGGACATCGAAATATTCCTTTTGTAACAAGAGAAACAATATACATAGAACCAATTAGTCACCTAAATGCGTGAGTAATAGACCTTGAGGTCTTTCGGCCACTTAGGAAATGTTTGATTAAACTTGTTTTCATTGAACGAATTAGTTTACTTAATTTTTACGTTGGCTGTACGTCATCTAGTCTAATATTTGCTTTGGCTGCTATCGCTATCATGCCGATATGGAGTACGAGCGTGTAGAAAAGTGCTTCAATAAAAGTATTTTTCGCACGAGCATGATCTGACATAACAAATCAAAATCACGAACTGTTACTGGTTTTCTTATATTTTCTAATAATATAATTATTCAATTTTATGTACTAACGTAACCAAATATTTTTGAAACCTTTTGAAAACTCTTATCCCATAGAACGGGACAAGTAATGCTGTGTTAGTTAATCATTGCAAACATTGATAATAAATGACGTTAACATCTACATACTTTATATTACTATAAAATATAATACCTATATTCTATTCTGATTAATATTCTAGGTAACTAACATTTTTATTTTAAATGTATCTTATATATGTATACCTATACAAGCAAAGGTAGAGTTTAGTGGCAGTTAAGTACTGTAATAGCTACCCAAAGAGTGGCTAGTTTGATTTCATCTATTTAGTTAATAATTTATTGTACACACTAAAATAAAAATAAAACAACACAAAGAAATAAAAATTATACAAAAGTCTGAGCTTATATTCTTGTCTTCAATTTCATTCATTCATTAATTTTACACCTCTGTGCGCGATTGTACTTTGTAACTGCGCATCGTATCTACCTTATCTCGCGCAGTTCAATCTTTCAGTTAGTTCCACCGTAGAGTCACTATTGTTAAACAAAAATAAAAATGAATTTCGCCCTTGCATTCAGTGTCGCAATAATCCTTATGGGAGAAACCGACAACTTCGTCATCGAAAACAAACAAGAAACAATCCCAAAAGGAGGCGGACAAAAGATACTCTTAAGGAAATTGCAAAATTTCGAACAAAACATTTCTAGAAACACGAAAACTGTCACATGGAACGAGATCCTCGCCGACGTGTTGGTGAACAAAATAAATATATTCTCAAACAATGAGACACCGAGGGATATTGTTGAAAAGCCGAAGCAAAATATTCTAAAGATGTGCTTCAGTGAAATAATATATCTTTACAAGACTTACATTTACGATAAACTAAATGCTTACGACCATGTTGTTGTTACAAAAAGAACGATAGATGACAATGATCCTACAGGAGATAACAATCCTACAGTTGATGATAATCCTAAAGATGATAATCAACCAGCAGATGAAGATCACGATCCAAAGTCAGATGTGGAATTAATAGTCCCAAAATATCACGGGAAAATGGAAGAGAACACCACAGAAGATTCTGGAATAGAAGTAACGTACAAAGAAGACTGTGAAAAGGCTTATGTGAGAAATGAAGAAGGAAAATGTGTGGAAAGCAAGTATTCTCAGTTCATTACGTACATTCCTAGGCAATGTCCGATTGGATACAGACGTGATAGACTGGGGTTTTGTAGAATGGTGTTCTAATGTGGACTTGGGAATGCTTGTGAGTTTTAAAAGTGACAGCGAAGTGCGACCAACGTTTCGACAAGTAAATAACTGAATAAATATGGTACGTCAATAACAGAACGACTCACTGTTAACTCAAGTCAATTTTTTTACTACAGAAGACTTCAGGAAAAGAGGTCTACCGTGTCCAAAGGCAGATGATGATAAGGAATATTGGACTTAGAAGACGTACATAATGATGAGAACAATTTGTTAGCTGTCTTTCGGAGAATGGATATTATACGCTGTATTATTTGTGGGATCCACCTGGATGATCACAACCCTCTTATCTATGATATGAAGCTAGCATTGTTATGTTGCTGGTTCAAGTGTAGGAAGCGAGGCAAACGATAAATTCTGATATAGTCCTCAAGGTGGCGACGCACTTGTTGCCTTTATCCTGCAGGTATATGGACGACATTGACTGCTTGAAGGCTGACTATCTCGCTGAAGGCTTACTATCTCGCTGCTCACGGCATATACACATTTACAATATCTCATTTTCAATAACTTTTCATAAAATCCAAAAGCAAGTTTTTTTTCCATATTAGTAAATAATTTAATTTGTGAGAAAAGCCTGTGTTTGGATAATCAAAATAGCAATAGACAACTCTTTGTGATGAGATGACACAAAGCATAAAAGCAAACAGTCGAGACTGTGTGTCGTGAGCGGCAATCTGATTTGTGCCACTTGAGATAGCAAAAGAAATTACCAATATCGAGGTTATCGTCAATAAAATGTAAAGTAAACCGAATAAAATAGTATGGCATTGTAGGAGTGATAGGAACAAAATATGTACCTATCTGTTTACTACGCAAATGTGAACTAACAAACGAACGAATGAATGAACTATTATAGGATTCTCAATACGAATGATAAAAAATTTCTAAGGTTAACTTTTATTGTTCATTATTTTATTTATTAAAATATTTGTTACGTTCCCTTGTATTTTTATTTCATAGACTTGATCAACTGCATATTTGATAATTTCCTTTTTAAGCACAATTAATTTAATAATATATTCAGTAATTTTAGACTAATTAATTACTTTAGTAATTGGGCATTATGGAAATTATTATTGGTCACTACGCGAATACAGGTACCTAGTGGTTGAATAAACTGATCGTAAATTAACCCCAGCCGAAGGTAACAGCAATGTTTACATCGTATACAACTTCCTCTACATTTTTTAAATTTTTACTTTACATACTTACATACATAATGCTCACGCCTTGGTCCCAGAAGGGTTGTCCGAGACGATGATATCGCCACTTTGCGCAATCCTGACACACCACACTAGCCTCACTCACATTCATCAACCTTTTCATGCACCTCGATAAGATTATATACTAAGGTTTTTTCTGCAATGCCATGAAAATATTCCTCGTACAAATTTAAATATTTTTATTGTCAAAAAAGCCTTAAACTTTATTCCCGTACAGTTCATAAACTAGCTCTGTAGCAGTTTTACCTTTCCACTGATGATATTCTAAATTCAGTACAGTAGTTATCGGAGTTTGACAGAAGAAAAAAATATCAATGCTATCAGTTTTGGTTGGACAATAAAAGAAAGTACTTTGTTGCTGGAAGTTAGTTGTGCCGTTTCTTCTTCACAGCGGTAACAGCACAGAAATCCTAGTGGTAACACCTAGCAAGCAGTAGTCGATAAAAAAAATAACCTGTACAAATGTACCACGTGTAATCATGTGCAATAAAGATTTTCACTTTGACTTTCAACCTTGGGAGAATAGGTTAGTTCTTATTTCCAGTATAATGTATGAGGGAACGCCACATCCTCTCTCAAGAGTCCAGACAATAGGCCTCTCCTAAGGTACGCAATTGAACCCGATCCTCGGTTCTTCTCATCCAGACACTGCCGTCACGATATGCAGATTACGCAAACCACGCCTGCCAAGTCGCGATATCCACTCAACAACTCGTTTACCCCAACGGTAATCAGTTCACGGGAACCTCACAGTTCACGAGCAAATAATACCCTGTCCCGATCTCACAAACAAGTCTTTTTACCAGCGCCAGACAATCGAGACTCAATTTCACGGTGTAGCAGACCTGAATGGGCCAGAATGGACGTACCTCCAATCGAACGGTCGTCTCAAAGTCCGACACAAATTGACTGCTTCCGTTCTGCGACCATATTGAATTGTATCAGTAAATAAGAAACGGTCTCGCTGTAAAGGATGTTTTTTATTTGTATCGTTGGGTTGTAAAGGCCCTTTCGGTTGCGTGCGTAGCTGGTTGCAGAAGACGAATATATAATCTTCTTCGCTCTGGTTTCCGTAGAGAAATTTTAATTATTTATTGGCAACCCGCTCTAGTAAAAGATGAATTGCATTGAAACTCCTTAATCCTAGATGATTTCCTGGCCACGAACTTTCTGAGAAAGAAATTCTAATATTCGCAAAGCAAATTTTAGCATGAACTGCCTCATCAGCTCAGTGGATTGTTCGTTGGACTCGAGCTTGTGGTCGATCGTGAGTTCGAATCCCACTGGGGACAGAATTGGTACTACTGGGTTTGCTCGTTTGGGTGTTATATTTATGAAGTACTAGCTGGTGCCCGCGACTCGTCTGCGCAGGATTAGTATGTCGAGTAGCTTATATTAGGGTTCACTATTTTGGCTATAATGGCTTACACATAAGATATAGATATATACTGTGGCCGGCTTTTTTGTAGGACTATTTAAGATCAACATTTCCATCATACATACATACATACAAAAGGATGTTTTTTATTTGTATCAAATTCTAGCGGTTTTGGCAGCGCACGCCAGAATAGCTCGCAGATGGTAGATTTTTTCCTACTTACTTGATATTTTGGACAATTCACACGATGTCTTTATAAATTGTAGCCTATGTGTTATTCTGATGTAAGTATAAGCTATATTATTGTAAAGTTTCATTAAAATCCATTCAGTAGTTTTTAAGTGAAAGAGTAACAAACATCCATCCATACTTACAAACTTTCGCGTTTATAATATTAGTAGGATTGTGAAAATCCTTATTTCGGACTAAACTAGGTGTATAGAAGCCACTTTTGGTTGGCTGTCCATTGGGAGATTTCCATAACCACCAATCTTGGCAGGTGGATTGGTGATCACAGTAATGATCTTAATATACACAGGAGAACGCTGCTGTTCGTCCTTGGTGCAATCCCTTAGCCGCCGTCGGAAATATTGGGGGGTGGACCTGTTCCACACGGCTAAACATATAATTTTTCCCGTTGCCCAATAAAGTTTTAATTAAATAAATTGCCGTGTGGTATACGGCAGAGTAGAATAGTACCACTCCAACTATTCCCGTGGATGTCGTACAAGGCGACTAAGGGAATACATTATAAAACGTTAATCAGGCCTCCCCAACCCGTCTGGCCAGAGCGGGGAGTGAATCTATCAAAGGTAAGTGAAGTTGGGCAGTTTCTGTAACTTGTGTCTTGACTGTCCATCTACACAATCCGAGAAAATTGTTTGAAAGTAAACTATAGTGGAAACCCCTATTCTCTAGACAGTATGACTTAGTTCACATTGACATTTCTTGAGTTGCCAGAGTTTATTATTAGTGGTAATTTCGAAAAAATAATAATTACAAAATGATGCAGTATCATAAAAATGATGATGTAGGTACAAACCTCCAAAAATCTTTTATTTTGTATTTGAAAAGTCCCTATAATTGATATTACATTTGTTTTGTTGCACCCTGTAGGTACCTAACTATAGGTATAGTATAACTTTTTATTTGTTTCTTATATTTATAGGACCACTCCAGCTCTTCCCGTGCATGTCGTACAAGGCGACTAAGGGAATATATTATAAAACATCCATCAGGCCTCCACAACCCGTCTGGCCAGCGCGGGGAGTGTAAGCCAAATGCTCCGTCTGTCTCCGGCAGATGAGAGAGGGTTGTGCTCCTGTAGTGGAGACAAAAATAACCTGATGATGAAATAAAAATAAATGGTCATACGAACTAGAAAGTGAAGGGTATGAACGACAAGTGGCGTGAACAAACTTCTAACAACATACTGCCGCCATCCGTCGCGCCGCGAGAACGCGATAAATCAAAAACTAGCAAAAGTTTTAATGAGAGTCAACCAGCGCAACGAGGTAACTTAAACTTTGTGGATTTTAACACGTATTTACATGTATTTTATGCTAGTATTCTATACTCGCAGTAAAAATAAATAAGCATTCTATGCTAACATCGCTCATGTTTTGTGTGTGTGTGTGTGTGTACGTAAATTACGGTAGGGCCACTGCATCAGAGGTCGAGATATGACGACGATCGATAGCGCACTGGCGTAATAACTTTGTACCGGCGACGGCGATGGGTGGCGCGGTGCGAGCCGAACGACCCAGTAGTGCGTACTGCCAGCCTTACTTTATTTTGCCGGCGAGATGAGTGTCGCTTCGTTGCGTAGTATTATTCTACTAAATAAAAATATGGACTAATTACTAAGTCTGAAATAAAGTTTTATTGAATTTAATTTAATATTTAGTACATTCTCTGACAATACAATAAACTTTATTGCACAGACAAATAGTTTCAATTTTTAGAAGTGTAAATGAAGACCGCTCGTTGGCCTAGTGGATGGGTCATTGGACTCGAGCGCCAGAGGTCGTGGGTTTGATTCCCAGTGAGGACAGACAACTTTGTACAAGTTGGTCCCGGTCTGGATGTTAGATTTGTGAACTGTCCTATCCTTGTTTAATTTCCCTATCACATGAGAAAATCCTAGATTATGATTAGACAATTGTGCATATATGCAATACTAGCTTATGCCCGCGACTTCGTCCGCGTGGACAACTTTACATCACAAATTATTATGTACACCGTAAGAATGAGATGATTTTTCAGGATAAAAACTATCCTAGTCCTATTCCAAGACCTAACCTATATGTGTGCCAAGTTTCATCACGATCCGTCCTGTGGTTAAAGCGTGATTGAGTAACAAACATCCAAACATCCAAATATCCAAACTTTCACATCTAATAAATAAAATCGTAAACATGGCGTGTCTGTACATTGAAGATATTTGCAAAAAAAAAATTGGGG
Source organism: Esperia sulphurella (assembly GCA_947086405.1). NCBI lineage: Eukaryota > Metazoa > Arthropoda > Insecta > Lepidoptera > Oecophoridae > Esperia > Esperia sulphurella. The sequence goes on from OX352261.1 coordinate 17,170,183, forward strand.
GGTCTAAGGATAAGCAACAGAACACATTTCGATCATTTTTGAAATTTTTGTCTGTTTGTCTGTTTATCTGTTTGTCTGTTTGTCTGTGAGTTTGTGCACGCATCACTTAAAAACTACTGATCGTACTTTGATGGACTTTTCACAGAAACATGGGGCTTAATTTGGTGTAACATATAGGCTTTATTTCATTGCAATCGGTGCAGTCATTCAAAAGTTATGCGAATTTATAGTTTCCGAAAACTCGCATACACTGCGAGGAGTGTAGGGTGTAAAAGCTCGAATTCGTGAGCGGTAGCGGGAGCGGGTATCGTACCAATGTAATGTGAGATTTTGAAAACTATAAATTCGCATTTAGTTAGTCGATTACGATGAAAAATCTGGAGCTGGATCTGGAGTTGGATCTGGATCTGGAGCTGGAGTTTGATCTGGAGCCGGACCTTTAGCTAGATCTGGAGCCGGACCTTTAGCTAGATCTGGACCTGGACCTGGACCTGGACCTGGAGCTGGACCTGGGCCTGGACCTGGACCTGGACCTGGACCTGGACCTGGACCTGGACCTGGACCTGGACCTGGACCTGGACCTGGACCTGGACCTGGACCTGGACCTGGACCTGGACCTGGACCTGGACCTGGACCTGGAGCGGGAGCGGGAGCGGGAGCAGGAGCGGGATTGAGAGTCTGAGTGGAAGTGGGATAGGGAGCGGAAGTGGGAATGGGAGCGGATCCTGTAGTCCACGCGAGCGGAGCCGCGGGCACAGCTAGTTTATAATATTAGTAGGAAGTAGGATGTTACTTGTTTTCAAAGTAGGTACAATTTAGGTGATTTTATCCAGACAACCAACCAAAACATTTAACATACTAAGATATTATTGAAATTCATTCATCGTCAAGGTATGTTTGCCTCCACTGCAGTAACACAACCCTCTCTCATCTGCCGGAGACAGACGGAGGATTTGGCCTACACTCCACGCGCTGGCCAGACGGGTTCATCATCATCATCATCAGGTTATTTTTGTCTCCACTGCAGGAGCACAACCCTCTCTCATCTGCCGGAGACAGACGGAGGATTTGGCCTACACTCCCCGCGCTGGCCAGACGAGTTGGGGAGGCCTGATTAACGTTTTATAATGTATTCCCTTAGTCGCCTTGTACGACATCCACGGGAAGAGTTGGAGTGGTCCTATTCTACTCCACCGGAAACCATACAAATCATTGTCGTGAGGCAACTTCGTTGTACTAGAAAAGCATCAGTTCCACCAACTGGTCCGGTCTAGGTATAAATAAATTACCTACCTACATCTCTCAACTTGTGAAGTCGAGGTAGCGAATGCGTTGCAAACTTTGGGAAACGCAGGTGGTAGTGACGACTTGCTTGCTGTTAACGACTACCGTAACTTTGACCCTTGTTTAGGTGCTGTGGAATAATTTAATGAAGGTAGGTGTAAATAAGCCCTTAAACCTACCTGCCTAACATAAGCCCTGTCCATACATAAGTATTTTTAGGGTTCCGTAGGGTTCCAAATGGCAAAAAACGGAACCCTTATGGATTCGTCATGTCTGTCTGTCTGTCTGTCCGTCCGTATGTCACAGCCACTTTATTCCGCAACTATAAGAACTATACTGTTGAAACTTGGTAAGTAGATGTATTCTGTGAACCGCATTAAGATTTTCACACAAAAATAAAAAAAAAAAACAATAAATTTTGGGGGTTCCCCATACTTAGAAAGGAAACTCAAATTTTTTTTTTCATCAAACACATAGGTATGGGGTCTATGGATAGGTCTTCAAAAATGATATTGAGGTTTCTAACATCATTTTTTTCTAAACTGAATAGTTTGCGCGAGAGACACTTCCAAAGTGGTAAAATGTGTCCCCCCCCCCCCCCCCTCTCTGTAACTTCTAAAATAAGAGAATGATAAAACTAAAAAAATATATGATGTACATTGCCATGCAAACTTCCACCGAAAATTGGTTTGAACGAGATCTAGTAAGTAGTTTTTTTTAATACGTCATAAATCGTAAACCACAATACTATTAAAATTAAATTAAAATAAGTATTGTCCTGTCTTAATAGACAGAACAATACATTAATATGTAACATTGATTTATTACTAACATAGATTAAGTTTTATTTTTTGTATTACTAACAAATTATGGACTTTGTCTGAAATAAATTATTATTATTAAAACATCGATCAAAGTTACAACGAACTACAATAACTTTTATATTATGTTACTTGCTGCTAGGGAACCCTTCATGGGCGAGTCCGACTCGCACTTGGCCACATTTTTTTATTATGGGAAATTAACTGCATTTCTTATGTACGTACAATTATTAGATAAATTAGAATTATATAATATTAGCCTAACATATTTCCACAAACTGATACATAAAAATAATACAGTGAAGAATACGAGTTTATGTGAATTTATATAGTTCAGAGAAGGAAAGTAAGAAAAATAAGCAAATAATCACTAGGTAACTAAATATTAAATACAAGAACAGTTGAGATCTAGGTCTGGCGTCTTACATAGAATGTAAAGATCACTTATCTATATCTATACATATAATAAAAGAGTAGAAAAAACAAAAGAAAAGCGAATCTGTACATTACGTAAAAAAAAAAAATTTCACTGCCCGGACGTTACTGAAGACCAGTAGAGTCCAAAAATATAATTAAAAAATTTCTTATCTGTCTGTATGTATGTATGTATGTATGTATGTATGTATGTACGGGCTAATCTTGGAAACTGCTGAACAGAATTTGACGGCGTTTTCACTGTTTAATAGCTTTGAGTTCGGGCCTCATACTGGTATAAGTCATATCTCAATAAAATGTCAGAATTCTGATATACAAGTTGACCTCTCATTTCATATCATTTGTATGAAAGTGTAGTTCAACATTACTGGTCGTTGCAAGAACTTGACAGAAAGTGACAGAGATGTTTTAAAGCTCATTTATAGATTTATTTTAGCTGATGTATTTCAGGTATTTCCACAAGTCTCGATACAGAAAGTTCGCTATTCGATAATTAGTGGCCCTCCCAAGTAGCATTTTACTCCATTTAAGAGTACACATTTAGTTCCAATGTGAACTTAAAGCATTATTACAGTTCACTCGTGATGTATAAGCTGCATTATTGCGATTAACACCACCTATACCTGTCTAAGGGACTTATAGGAGTGTAGAGTTATACTTTTATACGGTTGTTGGTGTTATAATACTCTAACAACTGTCCATTAGTCAGCCGTCTGACTAAGAGCCGTATAGGAGGGTAGAGATACGGCAATCGCTGTTTAACGGTCTACTTGTACGATGTTATACAGCTAGCATATTAATAGAACACACGTGGTCATTTATACAGCCAAAGGCTGTTATGTTTACTTGTTTTAGACTGTTATACAGCTAGTAGCTGTAGTAGGAGTTGTTTGTGGTCGGTCAAGTTGACGTGTATTGTGTTTATTACGTCGCGTGCAAAAATTTGTGAAAATGAATAAAAAATCTTGGAAAATAAGAGCGAGAACCGGTGGAATAAGAAGAAAAATTGCAAAAGAATATTCGCAAATTCGTCCCTCTTTATCTAGTTTGTTTACATTCTTTTAAATACCTCCTTGAACAACGTAGTGTCTTTGTAAGTGTAAATACTCTGACACCAAACTGTGTGGCTCACACGAAAACAAAAAGTGTTTTTTGTTAGTTTGTTACAAAATTTGTACTTTAGGTATTCATACTTGACTTAGTACCTGGGCTAGGCGATTTAACGGACAATAATTATTATTGCGGATCTCTAAAATTTCAGTATGAAATAATAAAAGAATAAAACGATGATCACAATTGACCTGAATTACATCTTAAAGCTGTACATAAGTTCACATTAGAATACATTTATAGACATTGGTTCTGTAGTGGTACAAATGTGGGACTTTATATAGCCAACAGCATTCTAACAGAACACATGTGAACCTATATACGCTCTAGCCGTATTTCATTTCCACCATTTTGTTCACGTAACCTAAAATATTTACCATATAAATCTCCAAAATTATCATGCAGATTTATCACAAAATACGCAGATAGAGCGAACGAGTTTTGGTTTCATGTTTTAATTAATTACCGTAATATAATTATAATGCCAATATAATATCAAAAACTGAAAATTGTAGATTTCCTCTCAGCCAGTTTTAAATATTTTAAAATTAATATCGCGTTTTTACAAAGGCGCGTGAATATTTTAGCTGTAAATATGTATACATTTCACGATAAAGTTGCATTCCCATGGCATTTAACATTATTAAGTATTTAAAACAGGTATACTTACCGCGTGTTATCATAAATTTTTATCCAATTGATATCCGCCGGAGTTAATGTTTCTGATGGCCGGCCGTACACACAAAACCAAACTAAATGAGGAAAATTAATAAATAAAAGAAATAATTTAGGACACACGTGAACTTTAGGTAGCACTGGAGTACTTTTGTGGGATTTTATAACTGTGAAGGCTGTGTATTTAGCCACTTGTTACTCTTTATTACGCTCATGGACGTTGTATGGTTCACATGTGTCCCATATAGCGCCGTAAGTCAGCCTTTAAGCCCGATGTTACTACTTAAACTGCTAATATAACGCTAATGTACAGCCATAGTGAACTTAAGGCTGTCTAATTTGTGCCCAAACTGGTTCTATAAGAGCTGTATAGCTTGCTTATACAGCTGACTTACACAGCTTGTGGAGTACATGTGAACCACTATACATCTTATATAGAACCCCGAATGCCACTTGGGCTGTATTAGACCGGTGATCGTCGACAATGTCAATATCGAAGCTGTTCAGGAGTACGTCTGCCTAGGACAGACAATATAGTTGGGTAGGATCAATTTCAAAAGCTGACAGAAGAATCCAGTTAGGGTGGGCAGTATTCGGAAAACTGCGTCAAGTCTTTACTTCACCTATTCCACAATGTTTAAAGACAAAAATCTTTAATCAGTGCGTCCTGCCTGTCATGATTACAGCGCGGAGACGTGGACACTGATGGTGGGCCTGATCCACATGATATGATTCGTAATGAGGAGATCCTATGAATAACTAAGGTGACCGACATAGCCGAAAGAATTAGTAAGCTGAAATGGCAGGTCACATCTGTCGTAGTACCGAACGGCCGTTGGGGCAGACGGGTTCGAGAGTGGGACGCGACGTCCCACGCGCAGGGTGGGACGCCCTGCCGCCAGGTGTATGGACGACCTGAAGATGGTGGCCGGCAGCGGCTGAATCTGTAGGGCGTTGTGGCATTCATTGGGGAAGGCATGTCCAACAGTTTGACAGACATTTTGTTGTACAGTTAATTGGATATGCAACATAGGAAGGGAATAGGAGGGGAAGGAAGTCGGATGGAAAAGAATAGAGGGATTAGGGTAAGAGAGGAAAGATGTGGGGGCAGTGGTAAATAAAGGGTGTAGGAAGGGGTGGGTTAAGGGAAGGGGGAGAGGTAGGAGTAGGGAGAGGGAAGGGGTGGGGGAAAGGGTTTTCAACGTTGTGGGAAGGGGATGGAGAAGGAAAGAAAAAAAGGGTATGGAAAGGACAAATTGGAGGGGGGGAAAGGAAATATTACCTAATTTGCACAATATTAAAGTATAAAAAAAAATATTGATTATATGATAATCTTTTAATTCATGATAAATGTAAATGTCAACTTTATTTCCAAAAAAAAGCGGCCAAGTGCGAGTCGGACTCGCCCATGAAGGGTTCCGTAGCAGCAAGTAACATAATATAAAAGTTATTGTAGTTCGTTGTAACTTTGATCGATGTTTTAATAATAGTATTGTGGTTTACGATTTATGACGTATTAAAAAAAACTACTTACTAGATCTCTTTCAAACCAATTTTCGGTGGAAGTTTGCATGGCAATGTACATCATATATTTTTTTTAGTCTTAACATTCTCTTACAGGGGGGGGGGGACACATTTTACCACTTTGGAAGTGTCTCTCGCGCAAACTATTCAGTTTACAAAAAAATGATATTAGAAACCTTAATATCATTTTTGAAGACCTATCCACACGTATGGGTTTGATAAAAATAAATGTTTTTGAGTTTCAGTTCTAAGTATGGGGAACCCCCAAAATGTAATGTTTTTTTTTCTATTTTTGTGTGAAAATCTTAATGCGGTTCACAGAATACATCCACTTACCAAGTTTCAATAGTAAGTTCTTATAGTTTCGGAATAAAGTGGCTGTGACATACGGACGGACAGACAGACATGACGAATCCATAATGGTTCCGTTTTTGCCATTTGGCTACGGAAACCTATAAAACTGTGGTCCAACGGGCGAAACCGCCGCCGGAACGCTAATTTTTACCCGACTTCAAAAAAGGAGGTTCTCAATTGGATAGTATGTTTTTTTATGTATATTAATATTTTTAATGCATAACCAGATTAATAGATTTCTTTTAAGATTTAGTAACACGTAATACATAAGAATGTGTAATGTTAAGTTGTCCACGCGGACGAAGTCGCGGGCAACAGCTAGTATATAAATATTTTCATTGCATAACCAGATTAATAGATTTCTTTTAGGATTTAGTAGTACATAATAATGTGTGATGTTAAGTTGTCCACGCGGACGAAGTCGCCGGCAACAGCTAGTATAATAATAAAGCAATACATATGAAAGGTTGGTAGGTACACTAAAGTTAAGATTCAGGTATACAACAATTTTATCATTATTTTTTTACAAGTTTTTATTTAGCTTTAGCAGCCAGTGTGTTGAGTCAAGACAAGACGAGCCGCGATAGCCTAGTTGGTCATGCCCTCGCCTCAGATTCATGAGGTCGTGGGTCGTGGATTTGACATATTCGCCACGCTTGGCAGGCGGATTGGTGATCGCAGTAATGATCTTAATATACACAGGAGAACGTTTCTGTCCGTTTTTGGTGCAATCCCTTAGTAGCCTTTACACCCACGGAAAGATGGGGAGTGGCTCTATTCTAAGCTGAGTCTTAACAGTCCCCCCTCCCTCTGCCCCTACCTCTGCCCCTCCCTCTCCCCGCCCATTCCTCTCCTCTCCTTCTCCCCCGCCTCTTCCCCCTCAACTTCTATCCCCCATTCCTTCAAGTGTTCATAGAAGTAGGTACAAATTAATTTCATTGAACAATGATTGGTTGGTACGTAAGTAGTTGTGTTACCCAACCCGTGAGCCTGAAGACCAATATAACATAATACCTAATAATATAATGTTATAGTACATGCAGTAAAGTGTATTTGAATTGAATTAAAATACTGGTTCAACGCTTTTAAAAAACATTACCCTCTTTTTCCCGTGCAGTGGTCGGGTAATTAATCGAGGGTGTTGCTAAATTAATTACAGGTGGGTCACCTGTTGAAAGCTTTTAAATGTCTACTCACCATGTATAGTATTATTCACATCGTATCACATTATATACAGGCTGTGGATTGTGGTTTAGATACATTATTAGTGTTCAGCATCAAGTGACGTGGTAGCCTAGTTATGAGGTCGTGGGTTCAAACCCCGCCCGTACCAATAAGTTTTCGAAACTTAAGTATGTTTTATTTATAATACCACAGGCATTTCGGTGATGGAAAGTTTGTGATGAAGAAATTGAAAGACTTATGGGTTGTAAAGTCCACCAAATCGGTCTGGGGCACCGTTGCTGAACAGGGGTTTAGCAAAAAAGATCCTGAAGGGTTGAAGTGTCGCCAAGTCTTCCTGTATAAGACCTGGCGAAGATCAAGATAAAAAAATATAATTCCATCACACTCTACCAACTTTCCTCCATGTTTCCGATTTCGGGTAGACCATAAATTCCCCATAAATACTACACTTGTCTCCAAGATGACTACTTACTTTGGGAAATTAATGTCCGCCATCTTGAAAACCCCGCCATTTTGAAAAATCATTGTGACATCATCAAATTTTTGTGGTTCTCAACACTGCCAAATAAAGACTTCGCTAGCTGTCACCGTTTAGCAGGGTTTTACTTGAAACATACATAAATTTAAATAAGACAGAACGTTTATACATAAACATAGACATTTATTATTGGTGATCGGCAATTACAGGTCATACAATTTTAAAATCTATAACATAACGTAGTAATAAACATTATATAAAATGATTATGTGCCATAAAATAATATAATAGAATAAACAAACATTAAACACTACTAATTACATTTACAATTTTCCATGAATTCATCAAAGCTGTAGAAAGTTTGCTCGTTGAGCCACTTCTTCAGCCTCAGTTTAAATGATGGAGTAGAAGGTGCATCTGTTATGTCCTCGGGTATCCGGTTGTAGACGGACGGGCCCATGGTACGTATCAACCTCGACGACTTCGCCATCTTTATGGTTCCGTAGCCAAATGGCAAAAAACGGAACCCTTATGAATTCGTCATGTCTGTCTGTCTGTCTGTCCGTCCGTATGTCACAGCCACTTTATTCCGAAACTATAAGAACTATACTGTTGAAACTTGGTAAGTAGATGTATTCTGTGAACCACATTAAGATTTTCACACAAAAATAGAAAAAAAAACAATACATTTTGGGGGTTCCCCATACTTAGAACTGAAACTCAAATTTTTTTTTTATCAAACCCATACATCTATGGATAGGTATTCAAAAATGATATTGAGGTTTCTAATATCTTTTTTTTCTAAACTGAATAGTTTGCGCGAGAGACACTTCCAAAGTGGTAAAATGTATGTCGTCGTTCTCCCCTGTAACTTCTAAAATAAGAGAATGATAAAACTAAAAAAAATATATGATGTACATTGCCATGCAAACTTCTACCGAAAATTGGTTTGAACGAGATCTAGTAAGTAGTTTTTTTTAATACATCATAAATCGTAGACCACAATACAATTATTAAAACATCGATCAAAGTTACAACGAACTACAATAACTTTTATATTATGTTACTTGTTGCTACGGAACCCTTCATGGGCGAGTCCGACTTGACCGCTTTTTTAGATTTGTGTTTAGTTTTATAAGTTTATACCATAACTTTGATTACTTACTATATTTATTTTTATAGACTTTTAACTACTTGGATCGACTTCTACAGTTTTTAATCATGTTATGTACTTATACATAGTTTGAGTTCAGAATCATAGCATTATTATTTTATGTATATTACTATTATAACTGCAAATAAGTAAAATTAAAATACAAAATCATCGGCCCCAGAAAGCTCTTATTCGACGCTATAAAAACCGTACACTGCTCTTTCGCGTTTTAAGCACACTGCCTCATAATCCCACTTTTTTCATAGTCCACTCTCATAATAAAACTGAGCTAATAAAAGCAACAAAGCCTGAAGGCTGCGTAGGTTTGAAACGTAGTAAATAAGCCTTCAGCGGTAGCCCAGCTGCTGGCTAAGGTTCGTTGCTTACGAATATTGTAAAGGAACTGCCTAAGTTAGGTATGTTACGTACTTGTATTAGTTAACTTAAGACCCTTTTACTTTAGCTTTGTAAACAATATATTAATCGATCTGTACAACAAACTATCAGGTTGATACGACCGACAAGACTATAAGAATCACTATAGGGACTATGGCAGGGAGTGATGACTATGGCAAATCCCCAATGGACAGCCCGCCAAAAGTGTCATTCTATTAGAGACGCTTATGTTCAACAGTGGGCGTCTTTAGGCTGATGATGATGATTTGTGTAATAAATTAGTTTTAGCAAGCCCCGCCACCAGATGGACCGGGTGTGGTGGCGTTCATTGGGGAAGGCCTATGTCCAGCAGTGGACGTCTAAAGGCTGACATGATGATGATAACGATGAAGTTTTATATATAATATACATAATTACATATGTGTATGTTACCATCTACCGCCTACAGTTCAACTGCTACGGCGTAACGGTAGCGCGTAGCACTGCGTAGCATTCCAAGTCTAATTTGTGACATAATGTATTTTGATCAATGTTTTGACTTGTATAGTGTCAGATTCCCATAAAATATAATATAGAACATATATGATTTTTATAGAACTTTAGTGGTAAAACTAATTATTTAATTTGGGAGTGAGTGTCCATGCTAGACCTATAAAAAAATTACAGTTACACAGCAGTGGTTGTATTTGCCGTGTGGTTTCCGGTAGAGTAGAATAGGACCACTCCAACTCTTCCCGTGGATGTCATACAAGGCGACTAAGGGAATACATTATAAAACATCAATCAGGCCTCCCCAACCCGTCTGGCCAGCGCGGGAGTGTAGGCCAAATCCTCCGTCTGTCTCCGGCAGATGAGAGAGGGTTGTGCTCCTGCAGTGGAGGCAAAAATAACCTGATGATGATGATAACAGTATGTTGCAGGTGCAAGATTATAAATGTAAGGCAATCTTCAAATCATATCACGTCATCAGCCTATCATCGTCCTTTGTTGTACGTACACCTTCATCTTAAAGTATCTTAAACCAAAAAACGATTTATTATCACAAATGATACATTCTCATAGGTTTTGTATTTAATCATAATAATTTGTGATATTAATTTGTCCACCCAGACGAAGTAGCGGGCAACAGATAGTGCCTAACAAAGTTATGGGTATACTAGCTGTTGCCCGCGACTTCGTCCGCGTGGACAACTTAACATCACAAATTATTATGTATTTCCCATAGGAATGAGATGATTTTCGGGATAAAAACTATCCAATGTCCTATTCCCGGACCTAACCTATATGTGTGCCAAGTTTCATCTCGATCCGTGTAGTGGTTGAAGCGTGGTTGGGTAACAAACATCCAAACTTTTACATTTATAATATTAGTGGGATGGGATCAGTATTAATTAATTTAAGAGAAGAAAATTAAATTATTGTAACAAAAATCGCTTATAATGTTTGCTTCAGTCATCTTATCTTCCACATCTTTTTTTTACCGGTTTATCTGTTAATCAAAAGTTATGGGAATTTTTAGTTTACAAATACATTAGGAGAATTTTTAATTTAAAAATACAATTGCAATATAACAAGGATGTAGAATCCGTGGGCGTTATAGTCGTAGTCGTCAAACTCGGATTGAAAGTGAATAGTCCACGCGAGCGGAGCAGCGGGCGCATCTAGTCTAAAATATTCCGATAAGCGTTTCGCTTCTAACTATCGCAGTTAGACACAAATCGCTTCTCAGAATCCTACTAATATTATAAATTCGAAAGCTTAGAAAGTTGGATGTTTGGATGTTGTTACTCAATCACGCTTCAACCACTGGACGGATCAGGATGAAACTTGGCACACATTTAGGTTAGGTCCTGGAATAGGACACAGGATCGTTTTTATATCGAAAAAACTTCCCATTCCTACGGGAAATTCATAATAATTTGTAATGCGGGCAACAGCTAGTATATCATAAGTCCCGTTAGTACAAACTGAAATTGTAGTTCGATGGATATTATACGAAATTCTTACGGAGTACGAGTAGGTCTTGGTTTTCCACACTCTAATCCTTCGGCAGGTGTACAGTACCTGCACAATTCCATCCGGTACTTTCACTAAATCGGCTGAGAAACAATTCATAGCCAACGGAGCTGCGTTTTACGGTTATGCCTGGGGAACCCTGAGGATTTGTGACGTCATTGGCGAGGGAATAAAGCCATAGTTATTGTAGGTGCCCGCAGTAAACTTAGTCCGGGCCTTCGTGTTTTATAGGTGGGGTTTATGGGGGAAAGAAGGTCCGTTAGGGCCCCGGGATCAAGACGTTTTGGAAAACTATAGTACCCTGAGAATGCTTGTGACTGCGAAATGGTTCAATCATCAGCAAACCCCGGAATGTTCATGGCAAAAACTAGAAGTCATAGGGATGCAAGACGCGATTTATCGACATTATCGATATTACTAGCTGTGCCCGCGGCTCCCCTCGCATGGACTACAGGATCCGCTCCCGTTCCCACTCCCGCTCCCTATCCCACTTCCATTCCCACTCAGACTTCCAATTCCAAATATAGTGTTACTCAGGAATAATGTAGCATTCTAATGGTTTTTGAGTTTATTCGTTACAAATATACAAATCTTTCCATTTTGTAATATTAGTGTAGATTAAGTAATTTTATCTTTTCACATCAGCCGTGTGGTTCCCAGCTTTGCCGTGTGGTTCCCGGCTTAGAATAGGCCCCCCTATCTTTCCCATGAGTGTCGTCAAGGCAACTAAGGGGTTGCACCAGGGACGGGCAGCAGCGATTGTATATATCGATTTATAAAGTTTCAGTTTATTTCAGTTTATTTCCATAACAAATTGCATTGTGTCGGAATTACATAAAATTATAAATAAAAAATAACAATCTCAAAATTATACAAAATTAAAATTAAATTAAAAACAATAAAAAAATTAAATTAAATTATGCATCATTAACAAATTCATCAGTAGAGTAATAACTCTTTTCCAACAAGAAGCGCTTCAAAGTGTTTTTAATAATAAGTGGATTATCTATGATTTTAAATTGAGTGGGCAGGCAGTTATATAACCCAACTGCTTGATGTCGCACACTATGCTCAACAATTCTTAGTCGCGGTACGATTGTATATGGGATGTCTTTTCTCCTTGTCGTTTGGCGTAGGCACCTCTGTTCTGCAGTCTCGTACCTTCCTGGATGCTTGACCAGGTCACATAATTATACTAAAATATATAGGCTTGGTAGTGTTAGGATATTGAGTCTTTGAAAGTGATTCCCTACATGATTCCCATGGGGCAATTCTTACCATAGCTCTTATGGCCCGTTTTTGGATCACAAACGCCTTTTTAATATTATAATCGTAACCGTTTCCCCACAACTTAATACTATATCGAAGATGTGACTCCACCAGGGCGTGATAAACTATTTTAAGTTGTTCAATTGTTGCCTCCTCTCGTAAACTTCTTAACGCATAGCAAGCGGAACTAATCTTGTTCTCAATTTTATTCAGCTCCTCTTTCCAATTCAAATCCGAATCTATATATTCCTAGGAACTTAACAGTGTCTACCAATGAAATCCTATTTTGATTTAATCTTATAAATAAAGTTTTACTACTTGCAGTTGTAGTTCTGAAAAGAACTGCATTAGTTTTGCTACTATTGATATTTAAATTATTAATGTTAAACCACTCATTGAAGGCTGACAGAGCTCTGTTAGCTTTAATTTTAAGCTCTTCTAGATTTTTGGCTGAAACTATTGCATTAGTATCGTCTGCAAAGACTACTACTTTCATATCCGGGATGATATTGCTGACAAAATGTATTAAATCATTCATGAAAATTATAAAAAATATTGGTCCCAATATTGATCCCTGTGGAACACCTGTGCAATTTTTTTGTAACGCAGACCTGTAAATTCTTTCAGTACTACCCTCAGTAAATTTTAACTCAATGAATTGGTACCTGTTTTGTAAATAGGATTTGAAGAGTCCAAAAGGTTTACCTCGCACACCATAATGTATTAGTTTTGTGATAAGTATACTGTGATCCACAGTATCAAAGGAGGAGCTTAAGTCCAGAAACAAGCCCATTACTTTTCTTTTTACATTTAATTCCATTATAACATCATCAACCAGAGTATCAATGGCATCGCTTGTTCCAACTTTTACTTGGTACCCGTATTGCCTATTATTTATAATGTTATTGATATGTAGATGTGTCATCAGTCGCTTGTTTATAAGTTTTTCGAATATTTTAGATAGTATGGGCAGTAATGAAATTGGTCTATAGTTCTTTGGGTCAGTTTTTATCCCTTTTTTGTGTATTGGTAATATTTTTGCCAACTTTAACTGATCCGGAAAAACTTCATTTTCATAGCACTTATTGTAAAAAGTTGCCACAGGTTCTGCCAATATGTCCATGTTATCCTTTATAACTGTTATTGGCAAATCATCGTACCCACAGCTTTTTTTACTTTCCATTTTTCCAACAATACTTTTGAGCTCGAATGCCGTAATTATCTTCCAGTGCATATTGTCATTTACCTTTTTTGTGTTTTGCATTAATGCTGATGCAGCTTGTTGAAATTTAGTGGAGCTTGCCGAGTCTCCCTCCCCCTTATTAAAGTGTGAGCAAAAAGCCTTAGTTATTTCTTGTGGGTTGTGTATAATTTTATTATTTATCTTTAATAGTAGTTGATCTCTTCTTTTAGAGATGTCATGGTTTCTGTGAGTGTTCACTACATTCCAAATTGCTTTTGATGAGTTTTTGGCTTGTCGTATCTTTGTTTGAACTGCAAGTCTTTTAGCACTTTTCACAACTCTTCTAAAAATTCTAATATAATCATTTTTATATTGTACTATGGATTTGTCGGTTGAAATCATGTTAGCTGAAACAAGGAACCGCTTCATTTTGCTGGCTTCTCTTATACCGTGCGTAACCCATTTGAGTTTTTTGTTTGTCCTTACTTTAACTTTTCTCCTTTTCTTTTTAAAAGCTTTATTAATTGAATCGTGGAAGTACTTCAGAAAGCTATTGATTCCATCATTCATCCATTCATGCTTCTCCACATGATCTCTAAAGGTATTATTACTTTGCTCATTAATTATTCTTTGCTCCATTATGATGAATTTGTTCTGCTGTCTGATTGTGTCACAATTTGGTACAAATGTCTCACAGATAAGGCCTGCATGTCCATCCGAAATACCATTGTAGTCGACACTAGTAGTCATTACACAATCGTCCGGAAGGTTTGTTAAGAAATTATCGAGGCATGATTGCGCCTCACCTCTTACGTACGTGACGGCTGAGTTTAGTGCTCTGAAGTTATAACATTTCAAAAGAGTCAAAAAATCCGATCTGTATTTGTCATCTTTTAACAAATCAACATTGAAGTCAACACAGATAATACACTTCTTGTTGAAAAAGTATTCCAAAAATTTTTCTAGTTGAGAAATAAAAACATCAAAATGTTTCTTTTTGTCATTTCGATATAGGCAAAAAACATTTAACTCAGTGTCAGAATCTTTTATACCACAAATTTCAAAGTATTCTCTTCTGTAAAATTTTTCACATATAGTCAACTCCTCATATCTACGATTTTTTTTACGTAATATAAGGCGTATTTTACGTAATCCCCTAATCATTTTATAAATCATAAAATGACATATCACATTTACATATCATAAAGACTTTAGTAAACAAACAAACGAAAGATAACGGTAGACAGGATTATGAGAAACTTTTTGCAATATGTCGAATACTACCAGTCCATGAGAAGGTGAAGCTCCTCTTAGCTGTAGAAAATTTTAAGTGCGGTCAATATTTGACCCCAAGTGATCACTCACACTTCACCAGGAGTGTTGACCAACAACTGTTTTGTGTGCCTAGAGTCTGCAACCACTATGGTGAAAGAACAAGGCAGTATTTGGTACCCAAAATTGTTAACACTATCCCACTAGGCATCAGAAGCAATGTAATAAACAAAAACACTTTCAGAATTAAATATAAGAAATATCTAGTAAACTCATTATCGTAACCTCAATCTTTTTGTGCTAATATCAAAATTAAAAACTTTGTAATTTGCTTTGCTATTCACCATTTCGTAGTGATATTTAGTATTCTCTGCCATAGATATGTATAAACTATAAAGTAAGAGAGTAATTTCTGCCAACAAACTGTATTATACAGTTTGGCGGAGTTATTATATGTATATTTCTTGGAGAGATATAAGTGTATGTATATAGAATTATTAAAATAAAAATTAATATTACATACATACATACATACATACATACATACATATACTTGTCTAATCAAAAACTAGGATTTTCTCCTGCGCTTTAGAAATTAAACAAGGATAGGACAATTCACAAATATAACATCCCGTCCGGGACCGACTGGTACAAACTGTACAAAATTGTCTGTCAGTGGGAATCGAACCCACGGCTCTGGCGCTCGAGTCAATAACCAAGTCACTAGACCAACGAGGCGGCCACTTACTTATTTACTTGCCTTACAATACAATATAGATTTTATTTGTGTAACAGCAGCAGCCCCCCCCCTCACCTCGCCTCTCCTCGCCCCGCATCGCTCCCCAGTCACACACACATGCGCACACGCACCCCCACACACACACACTCCTCACGCACACGCACTCAACTCTCATTGCGACGACGACGTAGATTGTAGATAATTTATTTATTCCTTATTGGTTGTAAATTTCTATCTAATTTTTTTTTTCTGTACCCTCCTACTTTTGTCTACTTTTATTATTACCCTATGCAATAATGTTTATGTTTATATATTAGAAATCTGTTAATGGCTAATGTTTAATTTATATTATACTGTATTATATATTTTTGTAAATTAGCTGTAGGTTTCAGAATGAATAAATAAAAATAAAATAAAAACACCAACCTGACATAACAAGACTCGTCTGGCACTAACAACTGAGCCATTCCGAGCACATTAGCTGCGAAATATGTTCCAAAGAAAACTGGCACAAAGTACAAAAGGAAGCCATCGCCAGCGGGAAGCGATCAGAGTGGAACAAACAAAAAGTTAGAAAAGTTACTTTGTTGATGTACTCGATCAATTTTAGTCTTTTAATTCTTTAGTGTAGAGTACTTTATTGGAATAATGAATTGTATTTGCCTATACATGAAATGAAACATATTCTACCAAAACGTGTAAATATTAATAATGTCATCTCATCATCAGGTTATTTATGTCTCCACTGCAGGAGCACAACCCACTCTCATCTGCCGGCGACAGACGGAGGATTTGGCCTACACTCCCCGCGCTGGCCAGACGGGTCAGGGAGGCCTGATTGATGTTTTATAATATATTCCCTTAGTCGCCTGGGACGGCGGTATTAGACGGGAAGAGGTGGAGTGGTCCTTTTCTACTCTACCGGAAACCACACGGCAAATAAAGATAATTATACAATTTTACGTGTAAAAACCGCAACAAAATAATTAGGACAAACTAATTTATAATTACAAATTACCGTAATAATATTTCCAAACTGATAAATTTCCAAGTAAAATTAATTGTGTTAAAAAGTCAAACATTTTAATTAATAAGAAATTCTATTACTTTCGTATTTCTCTACCATTATTAAATTATCCTAATAAAAAAGTTACATTCGCTTTTCTTAAATAAGTTTAGGTAATATTTTGTAATTAAAGCTGACAGGTAGTTTGTTATACATATATGCGAACTGACAAGTATTTTCATACTGCCGCCGTCCAAACCATAAACGCAAAAGTCAAAGTCGTTCCACCGAAAAACGCCGTAAGTCCCAAACAATGGCTTGCACTTACTGCGTTTCGGCAACAATATAGTAATAGAACTAATATTTAAATGTTTATCGACATAAAAGTTAACACGGCATGTATCAAAGTCAAAATTAATTGATTGCACATCACTTCAAAAAATAAAAATAAACTTGTTTTACCAGGGTTAAGACTAAGTAAGGTCAGTAAATCGTTCACGGGGCAATGTATACGCTTCTACAACAAACTACCAGAGGAAATCTTAAATATGACGGACAGAAAGTTTAAGATTTACATTAAAACAACTTTGTAAGAAAGCCTATTATAAAATAAACGATTTTTTGAATGACAAAGATGGCTGGTACTAATGTTAATTCAGCTTCGCAAAATCTTTATTAATTGTATGCTAACTTGATTTTTAAAAGATGTGTTGCGTGAAGTTTGTTGCGTCGTTTCTTCTTCACAGCGCTAACACCTAGGAAGCGGTAGTCGATAAAAAAAATTACGTGTATAAATGTACCAAGTGTACTCATATGCAATAAATGATTTTGACTTTGACTTCAAGTAACATTATTATTATTTATACACGTATTTTTTTATCTATCTACACTTCCTAGGTGTTAGCGCTGTGAAGAAGAAACGACGCAATAATCTTCCAATTATTGGTTGAAATACCTTTTAGCTCATGGTTATAGCATATGTTTCACTTAGGAATTTTTTTTTCACAGTTTGTACAGTTGGTCCTGCTGTCACTAATAGGTATTTGTGCCTTTTAAAGATTTTATCTTATTGCCATAGCATGGATTCGACTCTCAACCAGGGATAATTTGCAGAAAACTGCGCAATTTGTACCGTTATGCTTATATTACATGAAATTGAATGGCTTTATCTTTATCGTATTCTCCGCGCAGTCCTACGTACTGAAACCAATAGACTAATGAGTAATTTTATTCTGTTGATGCATTTTTAAAACTAAAATTCTCTTAATATACATTATTGTATACCGACTTATTTTATTTAGTATTATTTTGACTACAATTTAGACATTATTTTATTCTGATTTTTTATGACATAAGATTTATTGTATTCAATTGACGATTCCTTTCATGCTAAAATAGTATATAATTTTGTATATTGTTTTATAGTATATTAGCGAAATAAATAAATCTGAATCTGTTGCCTTGGTATAGTTTCAACTACCTATAGGTTCGACTTACTGGTGACAGTATACAGAAAATTTTGTGCAGTTTGTACGGTTGGTACACTTATGTACATGTGAAATCTGAGACTTACTGGGAATATTAGAAAATAAAAATTTGCGCATTTTTTTTCGATTGATCCTGATGTTACTTATATTTATATTTTATGAAGATTTTATCTTATTGCCATGTTTCGACTCTAACCAGGAATATTTTACAGAAAACTTTATGCAATTTGTATGATTTTTTTTTAATAATAGTTTTTTTTTCCAGAGCAATCTTTACAGATGTATTAAAAGCTTAAATTAAGTTAATTAGGCGTCAATAGCAATTAAGATTTTCGTGGACTTAAGGAAATCCTGTATTCCAGGACGCCAGGTCACCTCACAGAAAGAACAAAGTATATATAATATAATATAATATAAAGTATAGTATGTCAGTGACATCCTTTAAAACTAAACTAAAAGAGCACTATCTGTCTCACTCAGTATAATATGGTATGTATGTATTTATGTATGTTAATTATAGTTATTATTATTGATTATATATATATATATATGTAAGCATTTGTGAATTATGAAGGCTTTACCTTATTTCCATAGTATAGAGAGGGAACCTAGTTTTAGTATAGGCAAGCGTATTTCAACAATTATGATATGTATGCATGAACCAAGGCATCTGTAGTTCCCACTCTACTCGAGCAAAGTTACTGCCTAATACAAACTAGTGAGAAAATATAGAAGGTAGTTATTTTTAACGTTATATGTATTATAACAAAAATATAAATTGCAGGTTAGTTCAGTTCATTTTATTCTTAGAAATCTGTAATATCTGCTGGTTTAAATACTAATTTGATATATGTAATAGGCTAGATGGAGCGACGATCTGCGTAAGGCGGCTGGCGGTGACTGGATGAGAAGAACCGAGGATCGGGTTCAGTGGCGCACCTTGAGGCCTATGTCCAACAGTGGACTCTTTTGGGCTGCTGATGATGATGATGATTGATATATGTATTTATCACAATATTTTCGTTTATCAGACTGCGCTTGTTGATAATGTTATGAGATGTCAAAAAATTACTTCCAGCGAGATAAATACTAAAATATTAAACTTCTAAAGTGTAAAGTTCCGATATTTCCACCGAACAAAGCCACTTCCGTAGCATCGGCCCCGCCCAAGAAGCACCGAACCGACTTCCTTAAGTAACCAATTCATTTTAATAATACATTTACGTTTTTGTTCTAAAAATCGGGACGTGATTCCGGTAGAAGCATTAGTGTGGAACAAGCCATGAGCGGTAGAGGTTAAGTAAGAAGTTTAAAAGTGCAAGAAGTCGACAGAATCTTGGTCGTCCACATACGTATCAAGAACCGGAAATTCAGCTGCTATATAAACTATAGACAGTAAATAAATCCGTACTAGTCCAAAAATACCGCAAGTGCACACAATTTGATTGGCACTAAGTTGTTTTAGCTAGGATGATTTTCACTTACTGCGTTTATGATTTGGATGGCAGCATATTATCTTCGATGGGAATAGGTCTGATTACAGTTAATACAAATACCACTAAGAGAGCAATTACATTGTCTCATATACAATCTTTCTATTCTGACATCTTTAAAATGGAATGGCCGATTCTAATGAAACTTTGTACATGTAAGCAGGACGTGAAATCGATTAATTTGACAGATCACTTGATCGACATAATTTATTTAAAAAAGATAAACCTACTGTAACTTTTCTATTGAAAACTTAAAATCACTCATCTTAAAAATAATCTGTGAAACAAAATCATAATTTTTTAGCATTCAAAAAGTTAGTGCATATAAATTCATTGATAAAATGATAAATCTTGTTACAAAATCATTGACGATTGTTCCTAATTATGCCATGTGTCAACTTAGCACATAGGACTGTTTATTTTGTTAATACGTCGGCACGTTGCACAGACAAACCAAGTCTAGTTTTTATTGCACCGAAAAGTTACATGTAAATTTTATGTTTTTTGTTATCAATAAATAAATAATAATAATAACAAATGATTGGATACTTTGAACGGTTGTCTAGAAGGCTATCAAAATTTTAAAAACCCTAAAATGTGACCAAATAAATTCAGGAAAATTTAAAAACAAATTTTTTACAACTGGCGCCATCTAGTGTTGCTCAACCGTAAGCGAACTTCCCCAAGAGACACGTGTCGCTCGCCTGTCGCTTGGACAGTGTGCAGGAGTTTTTTTGTAGAGCAGGGGTCGCGTGTAATGGGCAAAGTTGTTTTCCTTACGATTTCGCGTCTATTACGTGCCGGCAAGGTGGAAACGTAAACGAGTCGAGACCGAGCGGGCTCGTGATTCCGTTTCCGAGCGACGTACACGCGCGGTTCGTACAGACGGTTTTATTTATAACCCCCAGCCCCCTTAGGTCTTTTTATCGTAAAGTTTATTCCCTGAAGTCCACTCCTAAGCCTGAACTAAACATGCGAAAAGTCATTTACAATTTGTAAAATAAAAATATTGCATTATTGGGTTTAGAGTTATCTATTGTTTGTAATTTTTTTAGTTCTTTTAAGGCAATCATACCATCAGTCTAATCACGATATCTTTTTATTTTCTGTTTACTATCAGTATCAGAGTGTTTCAGATCAACGCTGGTTGTGTCAATAAAATTGCAAAAAATTGCGTCAATATTTAGTAAATAATTAAATATTATGCGTACTCTGAGAAAAAAATAAGTAGCCCTCCTACTTACGTAGGGATAAAAATATACCACTATTACGTAAGTAGCCGCCCCCATTATAAATGGTGTCACCTACAACTGATTCAGTAGCCAGCCACATTACTAAGTAACCAAACTACTTAATAATGTGGCCGGCTACTGAATCAGTTGTAGGTGACACCATTTATAATGGGGGCGGCTACTTATGTAATAGTGGTATATTTTTATCGTTACGTAAGTAGGAGGGCTACTTATTTTTTTCTCAGTGTAGTAACTGCACTAGTTTCATTGTGAATGTAACCGAGTTGCGGCTCCTAGCGTGGAACAGAGTGATTGTTTGGAACGCTCTGTTCCACGCAAGGAGCGTGGAGGAGGAGATTGTTTGGAATTTTTTTATCGACTACCACTTCCTAAGTGTTAGCGCTGTGAAGAAGAAACGGCGCAACAAACTTCACGCAACACATCTTTTAAAATCAAGATTGCATACAATTATATAAAGATTTTGCGAAGCCGAATCAACATTAGTACCAGGCATCTTTGTCATTCAAATAATCGTTTATTTTATAAAAGGCTTTCTCACAACGTTTTTTTTAACTTGAAAATGTTATTGGTTTTCACTGTCAATACTTACTGTGAAGAGAGAATTTAAAATAATATATATTTTATATAGACATCGTTTAAAATTATTATACAAATCGAGAATTGTGCGTAATTGAACGAATTGCGAATTTGTATTAACCCCGATTCTGCATTGATAGAATATTAAATGAAATACATTCCTTTTGTATTTTTTTGTATTTTAGACGCTGTAACCTTAACTCTTAAAAGAGGTTTTTAAAATGCGGCGTTTTGAACGCTTGTTTGTGAACCCCAAAGCGTTGTGGAATAATGCTAACTTTTTCAATAATTCCCCCCGTTCCACTCCGTAGGCACAATTAAAGGGAAAAGAAAAAGGAAGGAAAACCACCCCGCGAGTTAGTGCGGTCCAAATCGGCAAGTAGCTTTATAAATTTCAAAACGGACTTCCGTTTTTATTGTTTTAAAATTTTAATTTATTAAAATTTCCTTAATGACTTATTAGGGTGGGGAAGCTGAGAAAGCGATCTGCCAACGGTCAGGTAATAACAGATTTGGTATTTAAGTTCAGCAGCTTTGGAGTTAATAATTTGACGTATGTTTTTTAACATAGATATACTCTTTATTGCACCAGTTTAACAAGATAGCTACTTACAGATACCTATTATGAAAAGTGTACAGTCGCTGCATTATCGCTTAAAGCGATCTCTTCCAGGCAACCCTTCCCAAAGAAAATGAGAAAAACATAGCAACAGAGTGTTTCAGGTAAAAGTAAAGAAATTTACATACTCGTAGCTCCGAAACTCTTTTTACAAGGTACAGTCGACTTTGGACTTCGTCACATAAAGTCATAAATAACTTGTCATTTGATGTAGCATATAGTGAGACTTATAAAACATCAATCAGGCCTCCCCAACCCGTCTGGCCATGGCGGGGAGTGTAGGCCAAATCCTCCGTCTGTCTATGGCAGATGAGAGAGGGTTGTGCTCCTGCAGTGGAGACAAAAATAACCTGATGATGATAGTGAGGCAGTAACGTGGTTCCATGATCTGATGCAAAGATAATACTTATAATCATTTCAATGAGAATATTATCTGTTCTGAGAATGCTTGAGTTATGCTGTGATAAATATGTACATGTACAATATAGCAAAATACGGTTTGTATTACCATGTAAATTTTGTGGTCCACTTTTGTTCGAAACCCCGTCTATTGTTTGTTTTGTTTTCCGGACGCAAATGCGTTAGTTTTAGTAAACGAAATGCAGTGTCCCCCAAAATCCACAGTTACAGGCCACACAATTAAAAATGTAACTGGCAAACGGTGCGTGGAAATTGGCAACACTGACACGCTGGGGGTGCCCCGGGGCAAACATGCATCGGTGCAGTTTCGAATTATACCAATTATCGAGGCAATCGATACGGTGCGATTATTTCGATGTTTGCCGATAGTCGGAATGTAATGGGATAACTGGCGGTGAGGCGAACTAAATTTCATTATCACTATGATGGCCGTTCAGATACTTATGCTATAAAATGAAGGGCGATTTCAATATTTTTAAATTTTAACACAATATGCCGTGTGGTTTCCGGTAGAGTAGAATAGGACCACTCCAACTCTTCCCGTGGATGTCGTACAAGGCGACTAAGGGAATACATTATAAAACATCAATCAGGCCTCCCCAACCCGTCTGGCCAGCGCGGGGAGTGTAGGCCAAATCCTCCGTCTGTCTCCGGCAGATGAGAGAAGGTTGTGCTCCTGCAGTGGAGACAAAAATAACCTGATGATGAATGCCGTGTGGTTTATCGTAGAGTAGAATAGGAGCACTCCAATTATTCCCGTGGATGTCGTACAAGGCGACTAAGGAAATACATTATAAAACATCAATCAGGCCTCCCCAACCCGTTTGGCCAGCGCGGGGAGTGTAGGCCAAATCCTCCGTCTGTCTCCGGTAGATGAGAGAGGGTTGTGCTCCTGCAGTGGAGACAAAAATAATCTGATGGTGAACACAATACAATAAGATAATCTGGTCTAGGTATTAATTCATCCTTAGGTGCTGGGTAGGTAGGTCTCATTTTATCCGAGTATATTCAACTAAGTCCCATTTTGTCCAGAGACCTAACTTATTTTAGACTCCCATAACAAAATACCTGTAGACACTTCTCCTCGTACCCACGATTTTTATGCATACATAATGCTCACGATGTATCGCAACTTTACGCGATCCTGACTCATTAGATATAGGGGAAAGCTATCCAGGTATGGCTCTGTGGCTTTTTACCTAAATGTTAGTCTCTGGACCAAATGATGCTTGGACAAATTGGTGCCTAGACCGAAAATCCTAGTTTTAGAAATGGACAATTGTATGAATGATATTTATGAAATATCTATTTATTTAATAACTCTTCATTGCGAAAACAAAAACAGTTAATTCTTTTAGAAGTTAACATATTACAATTTAGGCGGTCTTATCGCTTTAAGTGATTTCTTTCTCATCCACCTTCCCCCTTTCACTCTTCCTCCGCCCTCCCCTTCCCCTTACCATCCCTTGGCCCCTTCTCTTCCTATTTTAAGTAAAGTTTTCAGTTTCAGCAAAGTTTTTATTAGATTATTTAGCACTGCTCGCTACCTAGTCAGACTAGAGTTAGCTTTATGAAGGTCCCTCTATAGAATTTGATCTAGAAAACTCAATGAAAAGAGCACTCGACGTGCCGTAGCACCGCTAAGCGAGTTAGTAGATGTTTTGAAACGCTGCAATCCGTTCGGAACGCTTTCATCAGCGAACGGAAATGAAGGCGTGGATGGCAACGAGTGATTTCTATTCAGCTCGGTACAGTCTTCCTGAGAGGTACGTATCTAGTGAAGTTTTGAGGTACTTACTGAACCAGAGAATATTAAGTATTACTAAATATAAGTTAAATTAATATTACATATTGGGCCCGATTCTGAAGGCACAACGTTAAAATTTGACAGCACTAAAACTGTTGCTATCCTTGTCACACAGTATTATGAAGGTAGAGACGAAACCAATTTTAGCGCTGTCAAAATTTAAATGTGTGCCTTCAGAATCGGGCCCAATATTTATTTATAAATAAGTGCAGTTACGGTTCAACCGAACATACAATACAATACACTTTATTGCACAAACAAATTCAGTTACACGTTATAGAAGTTACAAATAGTACAATTTAGGCGATCTTATCGCTTTAAGCGATTTCTTCCACACAACCTTTGGGTAGAAAATATTATGCCAGAGAAATTAAACTCTGTTAGCTTATTAAAAAACATATAAAAAAGTTTAAAACCTCTGCTAAAAAATACCCGTAAATATTCGTCCTGTCAATAACTTTACCCTCCCCTCAGAAGATCCTCCCCAAAGACTCCCTCAGAGCACCGTATTCCAAAGTCAAAGTCAAAATCATTTATTGCATATGAGTACACTTGGTACATTTATACACGTCACTTTTTTTATCGACTACCGCTTCCTAGGTGTTAGCGCTGTGAAGAAGAAACGGCGCAACAAACTTCACTCAACACATCTTTTAAAAATCAAGTTTGCATACAATTAATAAAGATTTTGCGAAGCTGGATTAACATTAGTACCAGGCATCTTTGTCATTCAAATAATCGTTTATTTTATAATAGGCTTTCTTACAAAGTTGTTTTTTAATGTGAATCTTAAACTTTCTGTCCGTCATATTTAAGATTTCCTCTGGTAGTTTGTTGTAGAAGCGTATACATTGCCCCGTGAACGATTTGCTGACCTTACTTAGTCTTAACCCTGGTAAAACAAGTTTATTTTTATTTCTTGTATTATAACTATTATTGTCACAGTGCCTCAAAAAGAGAGATACATTTTTTCTGACATATAAAATATTGTCTAAAATGAATTGATCAGCTACTGTTAATATGCTTATTTCTTTAAACTTTTCTCTTAATGAGTCTCTACAACGCAGATTATAGATTGCCCTAACTGCTCTTTTTTGCAAGATAAAAATGGTCTCTATATCTGCTGCTTGACCCCACAGTAGGATACCGTATGCCATGATACTGTGGAAGTAGCTAAAGTACACTAAGTTCGCGGTAGCAACATCAGTTAATTGTCTGATTTCAAAGTTTTAATTTCTTACCATAAACTCACAATTCGGCCAGTTTCCCACCTCCACGCCTGCTCCCCCCGCAACTCCTCTAAGCGAGGATCAACGGAGGTACGCTTACACTTAACACCTACCAGTGAAGGTAGGGCAAGTCCCAGGTATTGAATTTACGCTACCTTGGGCCCCAGGCAAATTAAATTAAAGAAGTAAAGAGTCAAAGTACGAAGAGAGTTCAGAATTCGGCCAGTAGAAAAAAGACTGGAATCTTTAAACAGTTCATCATCATCATCAGCGGAAATACGTCCACTGCTGAACATAGTTCTCCCATTGAGAGATTTGTCATAATCACCAAGCTTAGCAGGCGGATTGGTGATTGCAGTATTGCCTTAACGACACCCATAGAAGATTGTGGGTGGCCCATTATACTTTACACTTTAAACAGTGGCATACTCGTATTATACTTTAACCAGTTATACTGCAATAACCAATCCGCCTGCCAAGCGTGGTGATTATGGCAAATCCCCTAATGGACAGCCCACTAAAAGTGGCATTCTGTTCAGCAGTGGACGTATTTCGGCTGATGATGACTGGAGAAATAATCAAACTACATGATATTCTCCTATATTTTCGATTCGAAACCTTCCTAAAGTTTTCATTTTCTTTACCAAAATTCGTTAGACATTTACAAAAAGTACTGCAATGCTGCAGTGCGGTTTGGGCACAAATCCTAGATGATCCATGCAGCTAGCAGGCTTACCGCTTAAAGCAGATCTGGGGGTAGGAAGAGGGAGGAGAACAGCTGAGAATTAAAACGGAATTAAATCAAACGTCGAGCGACTACTGGGTGCTAAGATAATTAATTTGTGGTGCGTTTGTGTATGGTCTCTAAGTACATACATAATACTCACGCCTTGCTCCCAGAGGGGTAGGCAGAGACGATGTATCCCACGCCACTCTGCGCAATCTAATGTCGCAAAGTGGCTTTCGTTCGCCCGCGTTTATGTTTCGACATCTTAGAGCACATCCGATATCTCTAGTTTGGCTAACTCCGGGCACTATTAGCCTTACCGAGTCATGCGGGGCTCTGATGAGGTGGACAATTATTTACCTAACTAACCGTGGTACCACAATGTGTCTCAACATGGAGGCGGCGATGTTGTTCGCCACACGTCACGACGAGTGGAAAAGCTGGTAAAGGAAGGAAGGCGCTTTGCGACGTTTCTCATGACATGATCGCGAAAAGTGGTGATAAATCGTCTCTGCCTACCCCTCTGAGACCAAGGCGTCAAAGTCAAAATCATTTATTGCATATGAGTACACTTGGTACATTTATACACGTCACTTTTTTTATCGACTACCGCTTCCTAGGTGTTAGCGCTGTGAAGAAGAAACGGCGCAACAAACTTCACGCAACACATCTTTTAAAAATCAAGTTTGCATACAATTAATAAAGATTTTGTGAAGCTGAATTAACATTAGTACAGGCATCTTTGTCATTCAAATAATCGTTTATTTTTTATTAGGCTTTCTTACAAAGTTGTTTTTTAATGTGAATCTTAAACTTTCTAGTATTATGTATGTAGATAGATAGATAATCAATTTTTTCTTAAACACAGCTCAAAATACAATGCTACAAATAGGTCACATATTGGTACAGGTACAGAGGTACAGCAAACAAACATAACAATGAAACAATGTATGTACTTAGAGCACACCCTCGGCCCTCAATACTTTCATAGATAGATAGATGGATAGATGAACTCTTTATTGCAGACAAATTAAAAATAACAATAAAAATCATCATTTTCTTCATTTTTTGACGACCTCCGTGGCGGAACGGAGTAGTCTCGGACTGCCATGCCGGAAGTTGCGGGCTCGAATCCCGCTAGGGGCAAATGTTCGTATGATAAATATGAATGTTTGTACGCAAGTCTTGGATGTTTATATATTTATTTAAGTATGTCTATCCGTTATCTAGTAACCATACCATAGGCTCTGCCTAGTTTGGGAATGGATAATTGGTGTGAATGTCTGAGATATTTATTTATTATTTTATTCTTCAAGCCTTTAGAAATCCAGTGCTGGACATAGGACTTCCCCAATGGTGGCGTTTATTGGGGAAGGCCTATGTCTCCTAGGCCTTGGCCTATGTGGACGTCTCAGTTCTGATATGCTGTTCAGACGCATCTTTCGATTTCAGAGCGATTTCACATAACCCAAGTTACAGAGTTCTCCAGGTATTTTTGTCTTACTCTACAGAAGAAATGCCTTTCTATCAATGATTATTCGCCGACCGTCATTTGCGGACATTTGTTTTGTAATGGAAATTTCTCCCGTAGTTTATTTTCCTTTTCTCGAGGTATTAAATCAATCGGAACGTAATTTCTGGGGCAAAAGGAAACAATCGTACGTTGAACGTAACGACCACAATCAGCACTGAGTTGAAAGGTTGGTTAATTCTCAACTATAGCTGTTGCCCGCGACTTCGTCCACATAGACCAGGTTACGTATATATAGCTCTTTAGTCGACTTGAACCGCTAGATACCAACCGCGACCGCGGTATGAGTTGACCAACCGCATGTTTTGAACCGGTCGACTGGGACCAGTGACCATTCCATTCCATAAATTTATCATTTCATCAGAATCAACTGCATGCAACATCATATCAGCCCTTAGCCGTCCACTGCTGGACATAGGCCTTCCCCAATGAACGCCACCACACCCGGTCCTCCGCGCTCCGCATCCAGCCGCTTCCGGCCACTTTTTTCAGGTCGCCGGTCCACCTGGTGGGCGGGGCATCCCACCCTGTGAGTGCCGATCCGCTGTCTCCACTCCAGAACTCGTCTGCCCCAACAGCCTTCGGTTAAATGCATAGATAATCTATACGTTCGATTAAGTACGGCAATGTTTTAACCTTAAGTTGTGTGGAACAGAGCGATTGTTTGGAACGCTGCATCTAGTAGTACATAGAGATCCTTGATTGCATAACTATAATGGCTTCTAGTAAAAATTACTTTATTAATGGGCTCGATTCTGAAGGCACAATGTTAAAATTTGACAGCACTAAAACTCTTGTTATCCTTGTCACACAATATTATGAAGATAAAGACGAAACCAACTTTAGCGCTGTCAAATTTTAATTGTGTGCCTTCAGAATCGGGCCCAATATTTCTGGTTCTAAGTGAGGTATCAAGATGAAACATGAACCATGTTTTTAGTTAGACCTCCAGCAAGACAACTGTGAAAACTGCATCAAATTTCATTCAGTAGTTTTTGCGTGATGATGTAACAAACATACATACAGACAGACAAAAATTCTAAAAACAATTATATTGGCCCTATAACGACCCATCATACACATTTTTCTACAATATTTCCCATATACAGACATAGACCAGTTAGAGTTTTATTATATGTATAGATTTCAAGGTTGTCTTGAAGAAATCGCTTAAAGCGATAAGACCGCCTAAGTTGTACTGTTTGTAACTTCTATAACGTGTAACTGTATTTGTTTGTGCAATAAAGTGTATTGTATTGTATATTCAAGTAATAAATAGTGCTTGTAAAATATTAGTATTTTTGTTTTATGGTTGTTATTAGCATGTAGGTATAACCTACATGTTTGGGACTTTACAAACACTAAACCAGTATTTGAGGTCCGTTCGGAAACAGAATGAATATACTGACTCAGTCTGGTATCAAGGTAATAGCGCAGCGAGCAATTAGTTGATGCTCGGGTTTCAGAACGCGCCGATGAACGTTCTAGATTAGAAGCAGAGTGTTCGAAGCCTTTGCCTATGTTGATTGACTCAACACATGTGAATGTACGCATCAATCGCTTCAATCGATAACTATATAGTTGGCGAACGCAGTGAGTAACGCGAGGATATTAGTACAATTTAAATGACATTATTGACGACCTCCGTGGCGGAACGGGTAACTCTCGGACTGCCACGCCGGAGGTTGCGGGTTCGAATCCCGCTAGGGGCAAATGTTCGTATGATGAATATGAATGTTTGTACCCAAGTCTTGGCTGTTTATATATTTATTTAAGTATGTCTATCCGTTATCTAGTAACCATACCACGGGCTCTGCCTAGTTTGGGACTGGATAATTGGTGTGAACGTCTGAGATATTTATTTATTATCATATTTATATAACGTCTCTGCGAAGTACCATAAAAAAGTGAATATGCCTTGGGTAAGGATGTGTTTGTGCCGTTCGGCATCGAGACTCTAGCTAGATCCTTGGAGTCCAGATTCCGGTGGTTACCGCATTCAACCCGATTTCAGAAAGTAACCCTACATGAGAAAAAAATAAGTAGCCCTCCTACTTACGTAAGGATAAAAACATACCACTATTACATAAGTAGCCGCTTCCATTATAAATGGTGTCGCCTACAACTGATTCGGTAGCCGGCCACATTATTAACTAACCACACTACTTAGTAAGGTGACCGGCTACTGAATCAGTTGTAGGCGACACCATTTATAATGGAGGCGGCTACTTATGTAATAGTGGTATATTTTTATCCTTACGTAAGTAGGAGGGCTACTTATTTTTTTCTCAGAGTACTTCTATTAATGGATTATGACGCAAAAATCTTACCAATAAATAATTTCCTCCAATCGCCTCTCAACCCCTAGTCAATAAAACATTCAAACAACTCCATCAAAATCCGCGAGTGGTGTCCCTGGAGGGTGCTAACCGTAGCCCTGGGCTAACAATTACGGTACTCGGCAAAACCAGTGGATTTCCCCCGCGGGTACGCTCCGATCGAGGTATAAAATTGTCGATACATCAGAACGATTGTAGCCCGCACTAATTGTTCAGTCTATCAATGGACTAAATTGTGTTTAATAAAAAAAATTGCCCTACATTCAGGAATTTACAACTCGTAACGTTAATTGAGTGGAGCATTTTATCGACTTGCCTTACTTTGACCATTTGAGACGATCTAATCTGGAGAGTGAACAAGGAGCGAACCAGGGTTAGCATGTTTTAAAAATGTTTTTTTATTATTTAAAACATGTTTTTTATTGTTTAAAACTGTTTAAATTGTTTAAAACATGGTTTATAACATGTTTTATATAAAAAAAAACCTATTTTATCCAACCCTGGAGCGAACGACCGAGTGTAGTGGGGTTACAGACCACTGGTCAACGAGTATGTGGGACCTACTAACCCTAGTCAAAGTCATTGTCCAGATTACGTTCACAGTCCAGTGCCCCATATATGAGACCACGAACTAGCTCCACAAGTCCCCGTGACCTATAGAGCAGATCCTGTACTATGGCTATTGTACAGTGATTGATACACTCATCATCATCAGGTTAATTTTGTCTCCACTGCAGGAGCACAACCCTCTCTCATCTGCCGGAGACAGACGGAGGATTTGGCCTACACTCCCCGCGCGGGCCAGACGGGTTGGGGAGGCCTGATTGATGTTTTATAATCGTTTATAATGTATTCCCTTAGTCGCCTTGTACGACATCCACGAGAAGAGTTGGAATGGTCCTATTCTACTCTACTGGAAACCACACGGCAACACACGACACTCATACATACATACATATGAACATTATATCCAGACACAAGGCAAACACAAATGCTCACATAAATGTGTGTCCTGGGTGAAATTAGATCCCGTGACCCCGAGCTTCGCACTGCTCAACCGACAGCTACACTACCGAGGCACTATATACCGACTATTCTGCGAGGCCGTCGTCGTATGCGATTGCATATTTGGAATGGGGAGAATGCTGGAGTTCCGCATTAGATCTTTCATCACCTGAAAAACTTGTTTGTCTTTACTGATTAATTTAATTTACAATTACATATATTAGAATAGTGCCATCCCAAATCTTCCAGTGGGTATCGTCGAAGGCGACTAAGGGATTACAAGAGACGGGCAGCAGCGTTCTCCTGTGTGTACATTAAGATCATTACTGCCATCACCAATCCGTTTGCCAAGCGTGGTGGTTATGGCAAATCCCACAATGGACAGCCCACAAAAAGTGGCATTCTACTGCGGAGGCTTATGTTCAGCAGTGGACGCATATAGACTGATGATGAGCAAAAACTAGACTTGGTGTGTTTGTGCACCGCAAAAACTTGGTTTGTTAGGGCCGCCTTCTGCCTCTATAGCGACTGTTCAAAGGAACTTTATTTTTAAGTCTGTTAAAAACGGTGCGTTGCCAAGTTGCCATATGGAAACGTTTGAGAACACATCCAATCCAATCTTGTTCCAGTGTGTCGAACTAATCTTGAGCTTTTCATTGCTTCATCGTCCTGGCCGTAATCCAAAACTGACGCCCGAAGATGTTTCAAACTTATTTTATTGCGCAACCCAGGGACGTCCATGTTTTCTCCGACTAAAATTGATACTTCTCGGTTTCCTTTTGTCGTGTCTTTATGGTTTAGATACCAAACCCTTAATAGGTTCTAAAAAGACACGTTGCCCATTACAGTACTAGGCGTTGACGATTGCCACCGTCTGTGGCTTTTATAGCCTTCTTTATTCGGTCACTAGATCCCTTGAACCTGTTAACCTCTAGGTCCAAGCTAGATCCTCTCTGTTAGCTATCAGATTCCACCGCATGCAGGTTAAGTTGGCATGTGAGCGCTAGATTTGATTTCATGATATCAGCTTATCGACGTCCACTGCTGGACATTCCTTTCGCAGTCAATACACACCCGGTGCCTCCCCACTTTAATAATATTAATAATAATAAATCCTTTATTTTCAGGCAACTTGGCCCATGACCTTAGCCTAGAAATACATTATATAACCTTAATTAACAAAGTCTTAAACGCACAATATTTTGGGTGTTTTAAAGTCTTTGCCTCCCTATATCTTTGCATCAACTTCTTCATAGGTCGTCGGTCCACCCTGCAGCGGGGCGTAGCAGACTACTCGGCCTCAATTCAAGAACTCATCTGCCACAAAGCCCGTCAGCCTGCGACAGACGAGGCCTACCACCTGCCACTTCCTCCTTTCGGCTATCTGATCTTAATTGTTCTTCGAAACTCCTCATTGCTTATAACCTTCAAAGACCCCCGAACATAGCCATAGCAGCAGGCTGAGTTAGCTGAAGTCTAGGGCGGCAGATTTTAGGGGCGGCAAATTTGGGGCCAAATTTCTTTTGTCTTACAGAAATTAAAACAAGCCGTGTGGTGTCGTGGGACACCCGATAGGAACAAAGTTCGACAAATTTTTCATTTATAAATTTTGGTGAAGGAATCCGTATACATTTTTTATATATAAGTCTTATTAAGTTCAATGAATTTACATTCATTCATAAACTTTAAAAAGATACTGACACATCGATCCGCTAGTTCAAATCATACTAATTACGGGAAGAAGATGGTGTCATTAGGACTATAGTGCTCAAATCATAAAGTTACAATTTCATTGACAAAAAATTGTATTTAATATGATTGTGAACTCGGTATCGAATTGTAGAGGTCAAAATTTGAATAGCCTACTGGCGGAAAATTTGTAAATCGGCCACTGCTAGCGTCTAAATGACTTAATAAACGGATGGACCGATCGGATTGGTCCACCCTCAGTGTATACATATAATGCAGATAACAGACAGGATAGACCAGATTGTTTTTTTTACATAAGCACTGTGAAACTCACCGACATACCCGAAAGGGTTAGTAAGCTGAAGTGGCAGTGAGCGGGCCACATATGCCGCAGAACCGACGGCTGTTGGGGCAGACGAGTTCTGGAGTGGAGACCGTGGATCGGCACTCGCAGTGTAGGACGCCCCGCCGCCAGGTGGACCGACGACCTAAAGAAGGAGGCTGGTAGCGGCTGGATGCGGAGGGCGGAGGACCGGGTGTGGTGGCGTTCATTGGGGAAGTATGTCCAGCAGTGGACTTCTAGGGGCTGACATGATGATGATGATGAAGCACTGTGAAATAAACGACAATAAGACTTGACACAGTATTCCAAATGCTGCCCAACTCAACTAGATTCTTCTGTCAGCTTCGATAGCAAAATTGGTCGGTAAAATGGAGTTGGTCCGTGGGTTTCTAGGCAACTAGGTGTCCAAATAGGTACCTACTGAACAGATAAATATTTCGCACAAGCCTACCAACTTAATTTATATAAATTCCTTTGCTTCCTTCCCGCTACAAATGTACAGCAATAAGTCGACATCACAGACAGCTACGAAACATTTTCCCCAGTCACTATAAAGCCGGTAATGGGTGTATTTTGTGCAAATCGCCTTCTTTTCTTTCCCGCGCAATGTGACGGCCATCTTGGCGGCCGGAACCGGACGGCGTCCCGCCGGCGCCGCGACCGGAAACAAGTGCTGCCAGCGTTTAATTTCCAGACTACCCGCAATACTAAGCCGGCTCTCTGGCTAATCCAGACTATTTCCATGGCTTGAAGAGAATAATATTAGTCATTCTAGAAATAAATAAATCGAAGCAAAATTAATTTAGGGGCATTTCTCATCAATATTAAGTATTATAATCAGCCGAAATACGTCCACTGCTGAACACAAGCCTCCCCATAGGATTCCACTTGTAGTGGACGTCCATTGGTGGATTTACCATAATTACCACGCTTGGCAGGCGGATTATTGATCGCAGTGTTATTCCCGGCTTTGTCAAGGTCAAGGAGACTAAGCAATCGCAACAGGGACGAGCAGCAGCGTTCTCCTGTGTGTATTGATATAATCACTATCATCATCATAAGGTTATTTTGTCTTCACTGCAGGAGCACAACCCTCTCTCATCTGCCGGAGACAGACGGAGGATTTGGCCTACACTCCCCGCGCTGGCCAGACGAGTTGGGGAGGCCTGATTGATGTTTTATAATGTATTCCCTTAGTCGCCTTGTACGACATCCACGGAAAGAGTTGGAGTGGTCCTACTCTACTCTACCGGAAACCACACGGCAAATCATAAAATATAATCAGTATTATAGGTACAGAAATTAGGATAGGAATTGGTGTATTGGCGGTCATAGGTATTCTTTTTATCAACGTCTTATAGGTGTATAATATAGAATAGATTAGAATAGAATAGAATAGAATAGAATAGAATAGAATAGAATAGAATAGAATAGAATAGAATAGAATAGAATAGAATAGAATAGAATAGAATAGAATAGAATAGAATAGGTAATTTATTCATAGCTACGACACACACATACATGAGAAATAAACAGAACAGAAATTAATAAATTACAATTTAAAAATAATCAAGGTACAGACATACCTACCTATAAATCTCTAAGTACCTACAATCTCGATCCAAATACGAAACGTAAATCTTTAACTACGTTTTTATTGAACACTAAGGATAAATCATGCCGAAAGTGACCAAATTATCAAAGTACTAGCTGTTGC
This sequence comes from Esperia sulphurella, assembly GCA_947086405.1. Lineage (NCBI taxonomy): Eukaryota > Metazoa > Arthropoda > Insecta > Lepidoptera > Oecophoridae > Esperia > Esperia sulphurella. The sequence continues at coordinate 17,205,318 of OX352261.1, forward strand.
CCGCGACTTCGTTCGCATGGCCAAGTTACGTATGGTGCGAATTTTAAGGACCCGCAGATAGCCGACATGACAATTGACAGCTTTCACAAATCGTCGGTTTTCTGATATTTTAAACAGATCTTCCCAGATCATTCTTGAAATTTTGAGAACAATCTTGAACATTCTATACTAATTACAGTAAAACATTTTAATAGTTCATTTAAAAAAAAATTAGAATATTCTAGAATATTTTAGAAAAATCTGGATGTTCTAGAAAACTTCTTAATATTGTCACTCACAATTACGCACTTAACGCCATTCAGCACAATCTCGAAACGTAATTTATATGAGCCGTACAATGTATTAGAAAAGGATAGAAGTATCCTACCACACATTTTTACCACCCACATCTACCCACTTCCACCTACCGTAACCAAACTCCCTAACTTGCAAGTGCAGACCAAGGGATATCTACCACTGCAACCATGGGTGGGTGGCAGTGGGTGGTTATGGAGAAAAGGCTGGACATACATACACACACTTTCATTATATATATATAAAGGTTGATGAATGTGAGTGAGGCTAGTGAGGTGTGTCAGGATCGCGCAAAGTGGCGATCCATCGTCTCTGCCTACCCCTCAGGGACCAAGGCGTGAGCATTATGTATGTATGTATATATAATATATTTTAAAAAGGATCCTTTAGGTACCAATAAGGATAAATATTAGTTAAAAAGATATACTTAGTACAAAAAAAAGACATTCCAAAATAATTCTATATCCCAGGTTTTTTATTTTGTGACGATGTTTCCCGCTCATTCCACGTGTAGTCTTCATTCCCCGCAATTCGGGAAGTTCCCTGCATGTTGGCAACACTGCCGGAAAAGGCGGGTCGGGTGCGTTCAGAAACTCTCACTTGAAACTCAATCGACCGTAAACGCGCGTGAGGACTTGACTTTAGTTTGTGGACGGTAGAGTTGTACTGCAACTTGACGAGTCTAGTGGTGGCCAAAACTTGGAAACCATTAGCTAAATAATAGTTTTAGGTCCTTTGCGGCATAAGTGATTAAAAACAGCTTCAAATAATTAAATATTTAAAATAAAAGCTGTAAACAAATAATAATACCAATATTTACATTTTAACAACGTCAATAATATACAATGCATTTTTATTTATTTCAGAGTTTATTATTCTTTCTTCTTCACACACACGCACACACACATACACACACAACCATTTCTTCCACGACCCTTATTTTCATGAATGTTTTTATTAATATATAATTTGTAAGTTTCCTTTTAATTTCATTATTTTTTTAGTCGAGCTCTTTTTTTAATCTTGCAATACTGTAATATTATACAGAATATGTACACAAAATAATTAATTACCTGATTTATAACTCGCTATACTGACTACTACGTTACGGCCTGTGGGTCAGTGCAGTAGCTCAGGGCCTTGTTGCAGTGCTACAGCCTGTATGTACTCGTATACTTGTAAGTTATCTATAAACTTAAAGTTTATATACTACTAGATTAAGGGTCTTAAATAAATAATTTTTGAATTTGATTTTGATTTTATTTTATTTTTGACAAATAAATGATTTATTTCTTTCTTTCTTTCTTTCAAAGAGACAAACATTCCTAAATAGATGTGACACGGTTCACACGGTGTTACTAACCCGTTTACAGGCGACGACATTTCAAAGGCGGATAAAACTGTTATTACAGAAATATAGGGATCGGTAATAGTTGCCTAATATGTTTGTTTACTGCATACGTAAGAAGGCAAGTCGGGGGTTATGATGTGTGCTTATGGCTGTTTTTCCGACTTATTTACGTCTTAAATGTGACTAATATGTGAAGATAGTTGCCAATCTTGCTGTGGAATAAGCTACGTAAAGACTTGACGCAGATTCCTAAACGCTGCCCAGCTTAATTGGATTCTTCTGTCTATCGAAGTTGTTATTCCCCAAGTGTATTGTCTCATAAGCATGGAGCGGGATCTCATGGCAAAATTGAAATATCGTAGGGTCTGAAAAGCTATCGATACTTTTAAAATAAATAAAAGAAAATTTCAGTTTTTATACGGGTATCATCATCTTCCGCCTAAAAGAGTCCACTGCTGGACATAGTCCTCTCCCAAGATGCACCACTGAACCCGATACTCGGATTCTCATCTAGTCACTGCCAACCACGTCGCTCCATTTAATAACCTCAAAGTACTTCTAGGTATGCATATAGTCATGTCATGTCAGCCTTTAGACGTCCACTGCTGAACATAGGCCTTCCCCAATGAACGCCACCACACCCGGTCTTCCGCCCTCCGCATCCAGCCGCTTCCGGCCACCTTCTTTTGGTCGTCGGTCCATCTGGCGGCGGGGCGTCCCACCCTGCGCGTGCCAATCCGTGGTCTCCACTCCAGGACTCAACAGATGTGGCCCGCCCACTGCCACTTCAGCCTGCTAATCCTTTCTGCTATGTCGGTCACCTTCGTTCATATACTTAGTACATTATGGTTTTGGATCATTTGTATTTTAATACGTTTAGTATAGGTAGATCTTTTCGAATATTAACGGGAACCCACAAATGAATAGAGATAGATAAGAGTTTTTAAGTTAGACATATTCAGACATTTATTTATTTAACTAATTGCAACATTACAGATTGTAAATAATCCATCAGTTCTTATGATGTAGACGAAACAGTCATTCCTCTCTCTAGCAGTCCCTTTCATTGTCATCAGTCGTCCCATGCCGTCCACGAACAAGTCACAGTGCTTAAGTAAAAAATAAGAAATAAGTTATTACTTTTTAGTAAGTAACATTTATAAACCACACTAGCTGTTGCCCGCGACTTCGTCCGCGTAGACAACTTAACATAAATTATTATGTATTTCCCGTAGGAATAAAAGGGATAAAAACTATCCTATGGCCTAGTCCAGGACCTAACCTATATGTGTGCAAAGTTTTATCTCAATCCGTCCAGTGGTTGAAGCAATCATCAGGTTATTTTTGTCTCCACTGCAGGAGCACAACCCTCTCTCACCTGCCGGAGACAGACCTAGAATTTGGCCTACACTCCCCGCGCTGGCCGGACGGGTTGGGGAGGCCTGATTGATGTTTTATAATGTATTCCCTTAGTCGCCTTGTACGACATCCACGGGAAGTTGGAGTGGTCCTATTCTACTCTACCGGAAACCACACGGCACAAAATATCCAAACATCTAAACTTTTGCCTTTATAATATTAGTAGGATAGGATTAGGTATAAGCAGAGAATACTAAATATTACTTGCCTTTATGCCTTTAAGGCATGGCTTATGACTTCCGCCACCCGGATTTCCTTTTTTCTCCTATGCAAGTAATTTAAAATTTACACATTCACGCTTGTTGCTTTTCGCCGTGGCGCAACAATATAAATTTAATTAAACCTGCACCTATCTCCGTGTTCGCAGAGCGTCTAACCGTCTGTGCTGTTTCATGCATTGCCGTTGCCTTAATAAGGCGCGTCTCCAGCGCGTGTTTTTCAAAACATTTGTTTTCTGTTTCATCCTAAAAAAAATTGGTATGGTTAAAACAAATTCACACTTATGCTCTCTCAATCAATGCATATAATCTTAATCCCCCGTATGTTACGACAAGGCACGGATTTCTCATGGCAAAAATTTACAAAAATAATAAGGATTTCACGTTTTCTAACTTTCAAAGATGTCGATATTACTACACTATGTTTTGTTTGTTACCACCATCTGATAATGTAGTCAGGTCCTTTTATAGTCTGGCTGTATCATCGATATCTTTATAGTCGATAAGTGTAATCCCTCTGAGATTTAATCTTTGCCATGAAAAATCCGACCGCTAGTTACGAGGTGGTTTTCATGTCAAAAAATGAAACAAACCCTTCAAACAAACAAAACAAATCTTGTGTACGCTAACCAGGGCTCTGAATTTTCGTGGCAAAAAGAATCCTATCCTACTATCGCTATCCTACAACATAATAGTTTGGGAATTCCTGATCTAAAGGAATTGGTTTTCACCCGCAGAAACCACCCAGTAGGTGATAACTATATTGTAAACCGGGTGGTTACCTATCCGTCTCTTATTCCCATGCGTCTATTCACAGCAAGAATGCTCTGACTGGGGCGCCCGAATTCGGACGCATCATATAGTCAACAATCTAAGAATGTCTATGAGTTGGTACCCTACTTATACAATATTATAAATGCGAATAAGTTTCCATATTTCGATGTTTGTTACTCAATCACGCTTCAACCACTGACCAGATCATGATGAAACTTGGCACACATATAGATTGGATCCTGGAATAGGACATAGGATAGTTTTTATCCCGAAAAACATCTCATTCCTTCGGGAAATACATAATAATTTGCGATGTTAAATTGTCCACGCGGACGAAGTCGCGGGGAACAGCTAGTATTAAATATTATAGGGATTCAACATCGCGATTTATTTAAGTTATAGGGTACCTAATATCGATATATCGATATTATTGTACAATAGGTAGTAGGTAACTAATGCTAATTGCATACAATTACGAGCTGACGATCCCTTTTACCACATTAGAATAACATTTAAAATTGTTTTTTTAAGATGTATAAGTGAAATAAATTAATGTAATCTAATCTAGGTACTGGAAATTAGTCTATTAACCCTTAGGCTTAGCTTGCACGGCGTTTAAACGCGACGCAAAACAATTAATGATTGTTTTATTGGCTATTAATTAGATAGGGCAAATTTTGTTTTATAAGTATCTTGTCCGTTTTCTTTTCAGAATAGCTAGATTTGTAGTATTCACAATCGTGCGACTTTCAGTATCTTTAACTACGAAAATTACTTATTAATATCGCTTATTTTGAAAAGTCGGTAAATCGCAATGTGGACACCCTGTGGACACCCTACGACATTTAACTTTTTACCATGAAAAGTCCGGGCCATGATGCTTACACAAATGTTTATATTCCATGTCCCAATGTTTGGATGTATTTGGTATTTGTGTATGGTTTCGAAAAACACGCGCTGGAGACGCGCCTTTAGTATGAAAGAAATTCCCAGTGTTTGCGATTATGTGTTGTGCAACACTTCAAATTTGCATTTCAAAGTGCTAATTCCTCATTGTGAGTATAGAACTGCACCCGACATTGTTCTTTTCCACTCCTCTGACCTTAATTTGAGGTACCTACTTAGAGGTAGAAGTAGTAGAGGAAGGAGGCACAACAGCATGCAAGTGAAAACAAAATCCTTTAGACCGACTTGAGAGGGGGGGAGTTAATTCGAATCTATCCAAATGTCAGTAGCTTTGTGAACATACACACAATATAATATTATTTTATTTATTTATTTCATTTATTAATCGTATATAGTAATACATTTTCTTACAAAAATTGTCTCCCAAAACCGTCTAGACGGTTTGACTGGGGGTATGCTATGAGAGCAATAAAACCAATAGGTATATCTCAGAAAGTAAAACGTTCTCCTCCATCCTCGATTGGCTATTCTCGCAAGCTCGCTGCTGACAACCTTACAATAATTTACACACAAACACAAACGGACTGGTGGCTGGTGACTCTGTAGTAGTAATCAAGTCTGTCTAGTAGATTGTGCAGTTATAAAAGCAGGTACCTTTTATTTACTCTGCCTTGTCTCACACCATGTATGGTTCGTTGGCTGGAAGATATCTATTAGACAACGATCTCTATGTACTACTAGATGGAGCCTTCCAAACAATCGCTCTGTTCCACGCAAGTAGCCACAACTCTTTCACATTCACTTTGAAACTTTTGCAGTTACTACTCGGAACATTTAATTATTACTAAATATTGACATTGCCGTGTGGTTTCCGGTAGAGTAGAATAGGACCACTCCAACTCTTCCCGTGGATGTCGTACAAGGCGACTAAGGGAATACATTATAAAACGTCAATCAGGCCTCCCCAACCCGTCTGGCCAGCGCGGGGAGTGTAGGCCAAATCCTCCGTCTGTCCCCGGCAGATGTTAGCGTACCTCCGTTGATCCTCGCTCAGAGGAGTTGCGGGGGGAGCAGGCGTGGAGGTGGGAAATGTCTCCGGCAGATGAGAGAGGGTTGTGCTCCTGCAGTGGAGACAAAAATAACCTGATGATGAAATATTGACATTATTTAACCGTAGCATCAATATTTAGTAATAATTAAATGTTCTGCGTAGTAACTGCACAAGTTTCATTGTGAATGTGAAAGAGTTGTGGCTACTTGCGTGGAACGGAGCGATTGTTTGGGACGCTCCATCTAGTATTACATAGAGATGGTTGCTTTCAGCTATACCTACATGCTTGCCTTTGTACACAAAAAAAACTTAATTGTATTTAGTTTTTAAAATGTGCATATATGTAGACACCTAGTTTTTGCAATAATTTTATACAGGCCGTTTTATATCTACCGTTGAAATTATACAGAGCCTCAGGCTTTTAAAAACGAATGCAATTTCATACTATACACCCCACCTCATTCACACGACTCGCTTAACGTAACGAAGCGACCGCTGAGTTAAGGCTCATTCAAACCAGTGCGTCAGCGCGGCGTCCAAATTTGGACAAATGAAAATTACAAAACGATACCTCCTAGGTACACTATGAAAATTAACATTTTGGTCAATTTCTGTTTTTAATAAACTTGAGTCATCAATGCCATGTGACCACTCCAACTCTTCCCGTGGATGTCGTACAAGGCGACTAAGGGAATACATTATAAAACATCAATCAGGCCTCCCTAACTTGTCTGGCCAGCGCAGGGAGTGTAGGCCAAATCCTCCGTCTGTCTCCGGCAGAGGAGAGAGGGTTGTGCTCCTGCAGTGGTGACAAAAATAACCTAATGATTGCTTCAACCACTGGACGGACTGGGATGAAACTTTGCACACATATAGGTTACGTCATGAAATAGGACATAGGATAGTTTTTATCCCGAAAAACATCTCATTCCTTCGGGAAATACATAATAATTTGCGATGTTAAATTGTCCACGCGGACGAAGTCGCGGGGAACAGCTAGTATTAAATATTATAGGGATTCAACATCGCGATTTATTTAAGTTATAGGGTACCTAATATCGATATATCGATATTATTGTACAATAGGTAGTAGGTAACTAATGCTAATTGCATACAATTACGAGCTGACGATCCCTTTTACCACATTAGAATAACATTTAAAATTGTTTTTTTAAGATGTATAAGTGAAATAAATTAATGTAATCTAATCTAGGTACTGGAAATTAGTCTATTAACCCTTAGGCTTAGCTCGCACGGCGTTTAAACGCGACGCAAAACAATTAATGATTGTTTTATTGGCTATTAATTAGATAGGGCAAATTTTGTTTTATAAGTATCTTGTCCGTTTTCTTTTCAGAATAGCTAGATTTGTAGTATTCACAATCGTGCGACTTTCAGTATCTTTAACTACGAAAATTACTTATTAATATCGCTTATTTTGAAAAGTCGGTAAATCGCAATGTGGACACCCTGTGGACACCCTACGACATTTAACTTTTTACCATGAAAAGTCCGGGCCATGATGCTTACACAAATGTTTATATTCCATGTCCCAATGTTTGGATGTATTTGGTATTTGTGTATGGTTTCGAAAAACACGCGCTGGAGACGCGCCTTTAGTATGAAAGAAATTCCCAGTGTTTGCGATTATGTGTTGTGCAACACTTCAAATTTGCATTTCAAAGTGCTAATTCCTCATTGTGAGTATAGAACTGCACCCGACATTGTTCTTTTCCACTCCTCTGACCTTAATTTGAGGTACCTACTTAGAGGTAGAAGTAGTAGAGGAAGGAGGCACAACAGCATGCAAGTGAAAACAAAATCCTTTAGACCGACTTGAGAGGGGGGGAGTTAATTCGAATCTATCCAAATGTCAGTAGCTTCGTGAACATACACACAATATAATATTATTTTATTTATTTATTTCATTTATTAATCGTATATAGTAATACATTTTCTTACAAAAATTGTCTCCCAAAACCGTCTAGACGGTTTGACTGGGGGTATGCTATGAGAGCAATAAAACCAATAGGTATATCTCAGAAAGTAAAACGTTCTCCTCCATCCTCGATTGGCTATTCTCGCAAGCTCGCTGCTGACAACCTTACAATAATTTACACACAAACACAAACGGACTGGTGGCTGGTGACTCTGTAGTAGTAATCAAGTCTGTCTAGTAGATTGTGCAGTTATAAAAGCAGGTACCTTTTATTTACTCTGCCTTGTCTCACACCATGTATGGTTCGTTGGCTGGAAGATATCTATTAGACAACGATCTCTATGTACTACTAGATGGAGCCTTCCAAACAATCGCTCTGTTCCACGCAAGTAGCCACAACTCTTTCACATTCACTTTGAAACTTTTGCAGTTACTACTCGGAACATTTAATTATTACTAAATATTGACATTGCCGTGTGGTTTCCGGTAGAGTAGAATAGGACCACTCCAACTCTTCCCGTGGATGTCGTACAAGGCGACTAAGGGAATACATTATAAAACGTCAATCAGGCCTCCCCAACCCGTCTGGCCAGCGCGGGGAGTGTAGGCCAAATCCTCCGTCTGTCCCCGGCAGATGTTAGCGTACCTCCGTTGATCCTCGCTCAGAGGAGTTGCGGGGGGAGCAGGCGTGGAGGTGGGAAATGTCTCCGGCAGATGAGAGAGGGTTGTGCTCCTGCAGTGGAGACAAAAATAACCTGATGATGAAATATTGACATTATTTAACCGTAGCATCAATATTTAGTAATAATTAAATGTTCTGCGTAGTAACTGCACAAGTTTCATTGTGAATGTGAAAGAGTTGTGGCTACTTGCGTGGAACGGAGCGATTGTTTGGGACGCTCCATCTAGTATTACATAGAGATGGTTGCTTTCAGCTATACCTACATGCTTGCCTTTGTACACAAAAAAAACTTAATTGTATTTAGTTTTTAAAATGTGCATATATGTAGACACCTAGTTTTTGCAATAATTTTATACAGGCCGTTTTATATCTACCGTTGAAATTATACAGAGCCTCAGGCTTTTAAAAACGAATGCAATTTCATACTATACACCCCACCTCATTCACACGACTCGCTTAACGTAACGAAGCGACCGCTGAGTTAAGGCTCATTCAAACCAGTGCGTCAGCGCGGCGTCCAAATTTGGACAAATGAAAATTACAAAACGATACCTCCTAGGTACACTATGAAAATTAACATTTTGGTCAATTTCTGTTTTTAATAAACTTGAGTCATCAATGCCATGTGACCACTCCAACTCTTCCCGTGGATGTCGTACAAGGCGACTAAGGGAATACATTATAAAACATCAATCAGGCCTCCCTAACTTGTCTGGCCAGCGCAGGGAGTGTAGGCCAAATCCTCCGTCTGTCTCCGGCAGAGGAGAGAGGGTTGTGCTCCTGCAGTGGTGACAAAAATAACCTAATGATTGCTTCAACCACTGGACGGACTGGGATGAAACTTTGCACACATATAGGTTACGTCATGAAATAGGACATAGGATAGTTTTTATCCCGAAAAACATCTCATTCCTTCGGGAAATACATAATAATTTGCGATGTTAAATTGTCCACGCGGACGAAGTCGCGGGGAACAGCTAGTATCTAATAGTAAAGGATGAAATTAATGTCCACTTCTAATTAAGTGAAAGGCTAAATTGTTCGATAGCCTCGCTGACGCACTGGTTTGAATGAGGCTTTAAAAACGAGGGATGAAACTGCACCGAGCTTTCACAGCTCGCGCTTATCTCAGCAAGAAGGGAGCTTCCACAATGAGCGGGAGGAGTAGGTATTGTTTTCGCGTCTGAACGCTCTTCATTGTAAGGGGGCACAACGGTACCAAGCGTTCCAAATGCCAACCACACAAACACTTATTATATAGTATGTGCTAGTTATATCTGTATTAGATTTTCCCATTACGCCATTATACCTAACTAGCGGTTGCCCGCGACTTCGTCCGCGTGGACAACTTAACATCACAAATTATTATGTAGTTTTTTTTATTTTATTTAAAATACTCTTACAGCACCATAACAGTAAATCCAATTCGTCACTGCAAACAACAAACTTGCTGAGCGCGCCGCGAGCCCGCTCAGCAAGTGTTAGTCGGGAGGCTTATGCTCAGCAGTGGACGTATTTCGGCTGATGAGCATTAACCTACTCCCTATTACTTCGGGACAGCCTTATTCCACCAGTAGGTACGTTCATCACCATTGCAGCCCTTACTCGTCCACTGGATCATCATCTTCAGCCTAAAAGAGTCCACTGCTGGACATAGCCCTCTCACAAGGTGCACCACTGAACCCCATACTCGGATTCTCATCTAGTCACTGCCAACCACGTCGCTCCATTTAATAACCTCAAAGTACATCTAGGTATATAAATAGTCATGTCATGTCAGCCTTTAAAAGTCAACTGCTGGACATAGGCTTTCCCCAATGAACGCCACCACACCCGGTCCTCCGCATCCAGCCGCTTCCGGCCACCTTCTTCAGGTCGTTGATCCGTCGGTAGTTAATATGTTCTGATGCCTAATAAAGGAGATTTGATTTGATTCAACAAAAGCAATAAAACAGTTCAATACAGATCAACAACAGAATATATTTGTTTACAGATTTCTCAAAAAATATACCCAAGTACAAGAAAACAATGAAATATTGTACTTAATGTAATAACAATTCTAAATAAATAACGTACATCCTACAAACACAGGCATGTAGTCAAATTAATTACACTACAAAATCGATATAATTATATTTATATACCCTCATTTATAAAACTACAACCCTCTATGGGGTTTTTACGAATTTATATCAAATTTCTCATGTAAAGTTAGATTCCATTAGTTATGTAGTACTGGGACTAAAATCTTCAGACTCCGAAAATCGGCACGCGCGAAACTAAAGTAAACAAATGGCTAAAACCGTTCTATATCTTGATAGGATTTCTGCGCTGTCTAGAATCATGTCACACATCATTTCTATGCCTGTCAACAATTCGCCGATCTCCTTTGTAACCATGGTAACATTAAGAAAGACAGCACTTTGAGTTCGCTATACATTTATCGTGAATTTTCTAAAATTAGCTTAATTAATAAATATCTATTGAATAAGGCTTTTCATGAAAAAAATAAAGGCCTCGTTACACAATATAGTTTGGTTTTCTTTTGTAGTAAATTCGATGTCAGAAATTGTAGAGCCCTAGCATACTTTTAGTATTGAATTGACACAATTCTGTCGCACCCAAAAATGTCGTCAAGAAACGGACGATGGCGTCATACTGTAGCATGTGATCTAGGTGTATGTATCCTCAACTCCACGTTATGCGAGCAAGCTTCGCCCCCAACGACCTCTATATTTACGCTACGGGTAAATAGCGTCAATATTTAGTAAATAATTAAATGTTCTGCGTAGCAACTGCACAAGCTTCAAAGTGAATGTGAATGAGTTGCGGCTCCTTGCGTGGAACAGAGCGATTGTTTAGAACGCTCCGTCTAGAAGTACACAGAGATCGTACCTTCGCCACATAACCCTCCGCCAAGACAATACAAGCAATCGGTCCCACGGTGTACAACCGACCTCCCACTGAGGTCACCAACTGTCCGAGCCTACCTACCTTCCAAAAAAGGCTGTGTCGCAAGCAGACATTTTACAGCTATGAAGAGTTTTACCAAAACTAATTGACACAATTTTTTAAATTTCATGCATTATATTTGTCATTTTCATTTTTAATTTATTGTTATTTAATGTATTTTTTACCATTTGCGTCCATAACCTCGGAAGCCCTCACAAATGTTCGGGACTGCGCCTCTCCTCCCTTTCCCACCTTCTCCCCATTCTCCCATACGTTAATCGAAGATTGATATGTATAGCGTAGTATTGTAGTATTCCATCCATACAAATTAATAAAAATAATCAAACTACAGGAAGCAAAATAATTTTTCGCACCTCATAAGTCACCTCAGAGTTTTTACCTTCATGACTGATACTAATTGGTTATTATTTATATTGGTTATTATGATTATTATTGGTTGTTATTATTATTGATAATATTGATTACTATTGGTTAACTAACTTAATAACCACTTAGTGTCAATCATGAAGGTCGGCTCCGTAGCCTAGTCGGTAGTACACCTGCCTGCGAAGCTCGGGGTCGCGGGTTCGAATCCCGCCCAGGGCAAACGTTCGTGTTATGAGCACTTGTGTTTGCCTTGTGACTGGATGTTATTTATATAATATATTATGTATGTATATCAGCTGTCTGATACCCATATTACAGGCTTTGCCTAGTTTGGGATCAGGTGGCCGTGTGTGAAATGTCCCCATATATTTATTTATTTACTTAATTATTTTGCTTCATGGTGTGCCCTGTAGTTATCAAAAATCATGTCATAACCATTTCAAATTTAATTTTTACACTGGCGACCTCTTTGAGGTTAACCTGTGACCTATCAGGTAACTTCTTGAGTTACTACGCGAGGAATACCCGCAAATATTAAAAAAAAATCTCCTAAGTGTATCAGACTACACTTTGACTGACCACTTTGACCTATTCTACAACATAAATGTCCTACGAACTATGGATATAGATCGTTCAATTCACGACGAAACCCCCCGCCACTTTTCACGATGAGTCTTAACGTCAGTATGTTAGTGTACGTTTGCACACATTCATGTTTAGTGTGTAACGATAGAACTAACACAGTAACAATATAACGCGTACAATGAAATGTAAGCGGTTTGAGAGGAGTGGGGAGTGCCCTCGTGAACTGTACGAGATATATTAGAAATATAAATTTGGCAGTGAATTCACAATACACAATTCACAGATACTATCTTTAAAGATACGTAATGGCGTCATACACAAAGGGGTTGTAGTTAAATTATAAACAATATGCTGTTATTATGTAAGGGTAAGGCGCGTTATGTTTGCCTTTAGTAATAGAACACAATATAATATTTTATTCTAAAGTTAGAATAACTATATACAAAAGTTTCATTTACATTATAAAACATCAATCAGGCCTCCCCAACCCGTCTGGCCGGCGCGGGGAGTGTAGGCCAAATCCTCCGTCTGTCTCCGGCAGATGGGAGAGGGTTGTGCTCCTGCAGTGGAGACAAAAATAACCTGATGATGATGAAAAGTTTCATTGTCTGTTGTGATTATACGGTTATCAATCACAGGTAGCTTAATTTTTAATATACATTATCCATGGGTCAGATGAAAATGGGAACAACTCAAAATAAATAATGTTTTGGGTAAGTAATGCTATCGCTTCGCCTTACCCGGCCTTTCCCAGTCCAGTAGGACACAATCTTAAATATCTATTACTATACATACGTACTAAAACCATAAGAAAACTACACTCATTTGTATGAGAGTCAAAAACTTAAAAATTATCTCAGAACAGTATTTTTCAAGTGGTTCCCTTATTGAACTAACCCATCGATATAAGGATAAAACTGTGACATCTATATCGATCCCACTTGCTCTAAGCACGAAATTCGAAAGAGAAAGTGAGCAGACACAATGTTCGGAAATATCCAAAACACATTAGGCTATATAAGAGATATATAACATCAAACTATCACAACCAATCAAGAGCTGAGCACTTAGGCAAAGAGCCAAAGGCGCGTACGCAAATAACGTAACCCCGCCCCCCACGCACCAGACCGTGACGCCTGGTCGGATCCTCTCTCCCCCAAATTGCGTTAAGCAAGCGTTTTCTTTTGGTACAGTCACGCTCCCTGATGCCACGTGATAACTCGCCTAATGGAGACTGCACCCCCCAGCCCCGTTCCAGGAGTAAATCAACTATCTGAATACTAAAAAATCACCCATAATTTTGGCTTCAGGGCTCCCTCGGTACTGGAGTGCCTCTGGCATGTTTACTGACGCAGTGGCGGACGATTTTGCGCGATAATTCAAAAAAATTCTGCCTCCATGCGTCGAATGGTACGCTGAAGACCATTGCGGAGAGGTCATACTTGGGAGGTTTATGGAGTTTCATGCTAAAGGCGTGACTCGATGAACCTCCATATAACCATTATTATTATTTTATTTTTGTAAACTTACTAACATAGAATAAGTCAGGACTAACAAAATATGGATTTTAAATTATCTGAATATAAACAATTTTGGAGGGGGGGGGAATGGGTCCTCTCATAGCAATTTAGTCTCTGTTACAAATTAGAACAGCGCCTTTGGCTTTGTACTCAGGTAGCTAGACGGATATTATCCGAAATACTTTATCTCGTATGCATTTGCACTTAACCCTACACATAACGCGCTCAGCCCACACAACGACAGTACGCTAAATTCGTTTACCCTAGCGCCGCGCCGGCGTTAGTTCTTCTCCTTCTTCTGCAGGTAGTGGTAGTTGATGAACCTCGCGCCCTGCGTGAGCTGCGCGCACTCGTTGGTGAAGTGGCACGCGAACAGCAGCATGTTGCGCGGCTGCACCAGCCACGCGAACCGCATGAACATCAAAGAGTACAGCGACAGGGCTGCAACAACATCAAATCTTTCATAATGCGAACTGCTAGGGAATGGAATTCCCTGCCAGCTTCGGTATTTCCGGACAAGTACAACTAGGATCTTTTTAAATGAAGTGTGAATAGGCATCTTCTGGGTAAGCGCGCTCCACCTTAGGCCTCATCATCACTGACCATCAGGTGTGATTGAGGTCAATTACGCTTGACTCATGAGGAATAAATTCGGTATTTCCGGACAAGTACAACTTGGATCTTTTTAAAGGAAGAGTGAATAGGCACCTCTGGGTAGGCGAGCTCCACCTTAGGTCTCATCGTCACTTACCATCAGGTGTGATTGAGGTCAAGTGTAAACTCATCAGGATTAAAAAAATCTCTAACATGTTCGCGTTAAGCGACTATGGGCGTGGCCTGTTTGGTAAAAAAAAAACATCCTATTATGAAACGATCTCTATGTACTACTAAATGGAGCGTTCCAAACAATCGCTCTGTTCCACGCAAATAGGCACAACTCTTTCACATTCACAATGAAACTTGTGCAGTTACTACTCAGAACATTTAATTATTTACTAAATATTGACATTATTTAACAGTAGCATCAATATTTAGTAATAATTAAATGTTCTGAGTAGTAACTGCACAAGTTTCATTGTACTTACAAACCTGTAACTTAAAATGTTAAAAAAAAACATTATATTTAAGGATTATTTACAAACTATACATATGAAACAATAATTGCAAACAAAAAAGATAAACCTAACTGCCTAATTAGTCAAACAAACCGCCCAGAAATAACTTAAGATACAATGATACAATTGAATAGATTTCATCCGTTTTAGATCGCTTCTAACGGCTATAGTTAAGTAATCATCATCAGCCGAAATACGTCCACTGCTGAACACAGGCCTCCCCAATAGAATTCCACTTGGTGGGTTCTCCATTGGGGGATTTGCCAATATCACCACGCCTGGCAAGTGATTTGTGATCGCAGTAACGATCTTAATATACACAGGAGAATGCTGCTGCCCATCCCTGGTGCAATCACTTAGTCGCTTTGACGACACCCACGGGAAGATTTGGGGTATTAGTATTCTAAGCCGAGAACCACACGGCTATAGTTAAGTAGCAATATGTAATTATAACCGATAAAAATGTGTAAACAATTGTTGAGAATTTTACAACTCTGCCTCGTATCGAAAGATTTAAACCAATTTGTTTTCACCTTTCCAAGTGGCGCTGCTAGTCAATATCAACTGTCAAATGCCATACAGTTGTGACTAGTACGAGCGTTTAGCCACCCGCAAACCAAAGTTTGTTAAACTGTTTAATAAGCAATTCAGTAAGATTGTACAAAGTACTGATAATAACGTTTTAACACCCGTACTTGAGATACTATGGAGTAATTTATTGTTTATAATTTAATCTTAACTCGAAGAATATGACAGTAGGGCCGACCGCCTAGCATAGTGGTTTTGGCGTTTGCCGTCACCCTGAGTCGGTCGTGAGTTCGATCCAAGTACAATTTATGTAGGTCTTGCGATCTATACTTTACACTTTATAGGAAACTACACCTCATACCATAAAGCAAAATAATTTATCGCACCTCATAAGTCACCTCAATTTTTTTTCTTCAGGATCGACGCTAATTGGTTATTAAATTAGATTACAGATTAGTGCCAATCATGAAGAAAAATTTTGAGGTGACTTATGAGGTGCGAAAAATTATTCATAGTATGAGGTGTAGTTTCCTATAAAGTGTATAGATCGTACAGTTCACGACGGCACGCCCCACTCCTCTAAATCGCTTACATTTCATTGTTTCTGTCAAACAGACTTCGAGCCTTGTACGGACACCAGCTCTCACAAAGGTATAAATATGTACAATTTTCCCCCGATGTCTCTATTTTAAGTTTACCTTACCTTTGTGATGAGATAATAAACTTTTATTTTATTATTATTGTATACGTTATATTGTTACTATGTTAGTTCTATCGTTACGCACTAATCATCAATGTGTGCATACTACAGACGTTCTGATTAGCTAAAAGATGCAGGGCTAGTTAAAATATCTGGAACGATTCAAACAAGTTTTGTCCTCCTGTAAAATTACGTTCCACGCACATTATTATACTCTCAGGAAAGCATAAATCTGCAAAATCTGGGAACTCTTTTCTCAGATCCAGAGGTGTTGAATTCGTGTCTATGTCCTTACCTAAACCCCATAATAAAGGAATTCCTATTTAGTAAAAGACAAGTGGACGTGATCTTTTGAAGCAATATTGTTATTTACCTAAGAAACAACGTACAAAGTATTACGTAACAATAATTGTCTAGGCCACATATCAGTATCTAAAGACATATGTTGGTCATATCGATATCATCCGAGTTGAACATGATAACAAAGGTCACATGTTAGTCAATGTTGGAGACCTATTTGTGTCATTTTTTCAACGTTTAAGGCTGACGAGTTCTGGAGTAGCGTGCAAGCAGACGCGGCTTGGGATAATGCCTGCAAAAAGGAACATAGACTGAAGGTGGACTCGCAAGCACTTGCTAATTCCTTTGCCGCATAACATGCTATGTGGGGAACCTTAGAATAGGGCCACCCCCAATCTTCCCGTGGGCGTCGTCAAGGCAACTAAGCGATTGCACCAGGAAAGGGAGCAGCATTCTCCTGTGTATATTTAAATCATTACTGCGATCACCAATCCGCCTGCCAAGCGAGGTAATTATGCCAATCCCCCAATGGACAGCCCACCAAAAGTGACATTCCCAAATGGGAGGCATATGTTCAGCAGTGGAAGTATTTATGCTGATGATGAAAAATCATCTCCAATTAAATCTCACCAAGAATTATGTATGATTTTTAGCCCTTTTCATAGAAGTGTATTTTTACGAAAAGCTGAAAGAAATATAAAAATTCGGTTTATTCTGCTCATGAGTGTATATGATACACAATTACATTAGATATTCTGTGATTTTTTTAACGATACGAAGCGGTAACTGGCAAATAACAAACCGCGGTGTTATAAAATCTGTCAGATTAAATAGGATTATACTATCTTGATGAGCATAATTTTAAATATCACACTTGTTGAAGAGTAGATAAGATACAGATAAAATTCATCTATGTACATCTGTATCCACAACATGTTGTTATATGGATATGGTAAATTGTCAGTGCTGAGGAGTGCGGGCGGAGAGAACTGCACGTTGATTGGCTCAATCAAGTAACGCCATGTCAAAATTGGTCAGAAATACGATGACGTTGCGCGCGGTTGGTGCGCGGCGTCTTGTGTTGCTGGAAAGTGTTCGCTTTGCATGAGATGTCTATAGGCTTATTTAGTCTAACATTGCAACTCCAGGTCCTCAGCCCTCCCAATAAAAAACTGAACTTAAAACTATAAATATTAAAATGTTTTTTAAAACATACCGACTGTCATTTTGCCACTAATAAAGTTGGGGTCTTTCTGGGTGTCTGCGATGGCTGCCAAAGGTATACCCCAATTCGCTACAGGCCCCCAGAAATGTGTGCTGAAATAATATTGAAAAAACTTGTTTTATCAATGATTAGATTAGATTAATTTATCTTACTTTTACATCTCAATAAATCAATTTTACATTTCATTCTAATATGGTAAAACGAATCGTCATAAAATAAACTAATACACAAAATATAAATTACAATAACAATTAAAATCATGTCACAGTATATAACAAAAATAAACAAAATACACTTGGTATTAAATTATCACAAATTAAATTAAACGTCAGAGGGCCCACCAATTAAATTTTTTAGAAAGTTCATTAATGGAATAATACTCATTTTCCAACAAAATGTTTTTCAGTCGTCGACTAAATGTTTTGCCATTGGTTTCGTTATGTAAATCTGATCAAAGGCTTTCTCAGTTTTGATAAAGGACTATTTCTATTTTTAAGCTTTTTCTTCGGAAAAGGGGGCTTGATACAGCCTTTCTAGATATATTTATTTATCTTTCTTAAGAAGGATTTCCTTATTGAAAATTCTAAGTATTATTCCTACTAAAGACTAAAGAGAGAAGAAATTTTAAACTTTGGCCTACAATTTTTTTTTATTACAGTGCTGGAGAAGTTACTGTGTGCAAAATTGTTTATAATTTGTAAAATGCAAAAATTTACA
The DNA here is from genome assembly GCA_947086405.1 of Esperia sulphurella. Taxonomy (NCBI): domain Eukaryota; kingdom Metazoa; phylum Arthropoda; class Insecta; order Lepidoptera; family Oecophoridae; genus Esperia; species Esperia sulphurella. The sequence goes on from OX352261.1 coordinate 17,223,981, forward strand.
TTAACAACAATATCAGCAGTAATATATAAACGAAGTGTTTTCTTACAAACATGCATCATACTGCAAAAAAAAATTTGTCTTTCCTTTTTTTTTTTAATAATCACAACACAGTTTTTTTTAATTAAAAAAAGGTAAGGTATTGTGCATGAGTTCTGCTTGGTATATGTCCATTGAAGCATCCAAATCAGCTAGCTAGACTTTACTTTATTTTCCACACTATATAAGTAGCCACTTTCACAAATAACAAAAAGTTTTACCTCATCAAATAGTCCCTGAACTCCTTGCTCCCCAGCTGCTTGAACAGTTTTCTTATCATTTTTGCTGGAAAAAAGGCACCAAATTTTGAAACTACACACATGCAACTGGCTTGATACCATAACCCAGAGTATCTTATCTTCTTAAGGGGCTAGGATGACCTGGCACACTTCAACTCTTCAGGATCTTTTGTGCCAAAGCCCTGTTCTCCAACAAACCAATTTGGTAGGCTTCACATACACCTTAGAATGTCTTATTCGGCAGTATGCAATTTCCTTACGATGTTTTCCTTCACCGAAAGCCTGTGGTATTATAATCTGTACTTAAATTTCGAACACTCATGGGTACAGGTGGGGTTTGGACCCAAGTCATAAACGTGAGGGGAGTGCACAACTAGCTAGGCTACCACAACTCTATCATTCAGAGAAATTGTGTGTACAGATGAGGGGCTACTACTCCATAAGCATTTTTGGATAATATTCATCTCTAAAAAGCCATTTTATACTCTCTAATGGGTCATGTAACATATTCGGGTTCGTTAAGTTGCTGGTAACACTGCAGTAAGTACCTAATGAAACCCGCGCGCGAGTTTTCGTCGACTTAGTTACTGGAAAACCAATTTGTTCTATTTAGAAACGACGATTTGTCCTCCAGTATCCGCTGAGATCGTTTTCGTCATCAGTTTCATTTATAAATCGAAAAATTCGCCTTCAAGGCCCCTGCATCATGAGTTATTCTAATTTCCGCTTTAGTTATTCAACACAGAAGATGTCAAGGTTATAAAGACAAGACATATGATAATAATAATAAATGAAAATGTCCTTACCTAGATTAGTTTACTTGAAATAATATAAAAATTCTATTCACCTAATCCAAGGGACGTAATTGCAAGCTTATTTTACTTACAAAATATTAAAAACTATTCAAGAAAAAAGATAATTCCGCTGTTCGCGTAACATTTGTTTCACTAATCAAAGCGAATGTCAAAATCAGTCAATGTCAATTGTCAAGTGTCAAACTGATAAGAGATGATCCGTTTAATGCACAAATTGTGATCAGTCTTTCACATTGTTTTATAGGGGAAATATTTAACAAAGATTAACTAAAACTACAAAAAAGGTAAAGTAAAATTACACAAACATATACAGAACTATCACAAAGTATTAAATGTGACAGTTACAGCAATTGAAAACGTTAGCGGATTATAAATGCTGCGTCGAATGGAACGAGAACTCTACCGACTGCGTTCTCTTTATTATTCCAACTTTTTAGCGCAACTATTTGAACCTGACGCCGCCGCGTCCCGCGTGTATTGTCATTTCAGTTTTAACTACAGATTAAAAAGCTTGTCACCAAGTTTGACCAAAAAAAATGGCTTCATACAACCAATACAGGTAAATTGTTAACTTTACACAATTTTGATCCAAGCTATTATTAGCTAGGAATGTCTAAGTTACAACATACATGGGGGTACTCCGGATGTTAGCCGTGGTCTACATGCTACTATACGTGGTCATTTACTTCGGACTGGTCGGGACACTATTTTACGTACGAACCACTCTCCTGCAAGACTACAGGTAAGACATACGTGCGTATATCGCCGCGATTTTCATTTCCCTCATAATTGGATTGTTAAGAGTAGTGAAAATAAAACATTCGATTTCGTTCATTCTTTTCCCCATAGTTTCTATCCTTCAGGAGCAAGTGGTCTACTTTCCCAAAATGTCCGCTTTCCCAAAATGACTTCCCAAAATAACCGCTTACTTTCCCAAAATGACCACTTTCTTAAAAATATTTTAGAAAATATCCCTATCACCGAGTTTGCGTTGTGTTTATAACGTTAGAAAACACTTGTACACTAACCAAATATTTTTTCCATGGGGAAACTTGACACCTGATGATGATGAACCGGTTCTTATTGCGGTTATTATATATTATTTTGGGGTAACGGAGTTCCGTTCGATCGGACCTTAAGGATATTTTGGGAAAGTAGTCAAATTACTCCTGAAGGTTTTCTGTCTCACTCCAATATAGCGCGATATAATAACACCATTATGTATTACGAAATGTAATGTAGCCAGCGGATAGCGGCGTGCGTATGCTCGCGCTCCAGTTTTTGAACTTTATTTTAACACAATTTGAATGACAATTATTGTCAGCTAAAATCCGCCATGCTCCTCTCCGCCACGTCTGCGCTAACAATCGGGCGTTTCTCTGAACAAGATCGCCTATTGATGGGCGGGATTTCAATTTGATTTGTCGAAAAATTACCTGATGTTTCACATCGGACGAAAACGCTATGGCATCACCCCTTCATCCGATCCAGCATCCGACCGTGTAGCTTCAAGGTCTAAATATAACATATTTTCAGAACACACATGGAGGAGGCATTCGGACAAGTAGAGTGACAAAAAATCAAACACACTCATAAAATGCAAAGTTTTATTACAAAACTGTAAAGGCACTTACAATGGACGGCACGCAAATTACAATAGCCCCAGACAATTATATACAATAATTGTGCATTTTACAATAAGTACAATAAATTAAATTTTATATAGCAGCTGCTGTATTTTTTTAACGATCTTGATCGTGTGAATGTAAAGTAGGTATATGACAATCCTGTGTTAGAGAGACATTTGAATCCGCTGGCAAAAAGCTTGAGCTGAAATTTTACATCTGATTGCAAAAAACTTACTCAGGATCTTTTGTGGCTTAACGTCTAAACAGGACTTGCACAAACTAATTCTCAATCAGAAACCAATACATTTCCATTATGACATTTAGAACATTCTAATGTCTGTCTAAATCATCACACAATTCTATTGTAAAATAATGTAAAAATGTATAAAAAATTAAATTGCATTTTGTGCTCTCTTTATTAAAAGTAATTATAAATTGCTTAAACTTCTACTTTTATCATTGTACCTCCAGAAATATACATTTGTTTCTCGAGCAAAATTTATACATTTCTCCAATAAAAAATCTAATTTACAAACTGAGCCATTCTATATTTATATTTAGCAAAAAAAAAAGTGCCGATCCAAGTCGTAAAGCATAACTGATATTTTTCCGTTTATATATTCGTATATTGGAGACATCTCGGAACCCTGTGCTAATAGCCTAGATATTGTCTAGAGCTCATTTATGAAGGATGACGCCCGTCATAATTACGCGAGTGATACACAAATCCCGAGCGAAAGAATATCTATCATACTTCATTTTACAAAGGTACACATCTAAATCGTACACGCTATCCTTGTATAAAGAGAACGCGCTGCTAATGCCATTAGCGGATAATATGAGTGACCTCACTTACTGTAATCGCGATAGTCGCTACTAACCGTCTAACACAAATGATACATTTGCAGTCAGTTCAATCAAGATAACTCGCTGATAGCATGCACATAATGGTAAGTTACTCTATTGCTTTTATACATACTTATATACCACAGATCTTAAAGAAATAAGTGTAAATAATGTTGATGCTATTACTTAACTAATAAGTATGCCATGTCACCATGTGCCATAGGTACAACCAAAACTGTCATTAAAAAATATATGATGAAAATTGCTAGGTGTTTTACCAAACTAGACACCTTATGGCCCACTATGTAACTGAGTTTTTTCAATGTTTGTTGCAGTTTGAAGACAGCTTCAGTATGGGAATGTTTAGTTTCAGTTTGTAATGAGTGTCGAAGTGAGAAATGTTTGGACTAAGGGATGTAATAAGAAATTCAGTCTACATTTTGAATCTAGAGCCAGTGTCACTACGCTAGTGAACTGTTAGCGTCGTTATTGAGGGACTGAATTAAAGGACCATTGTCCGAGGATAGTGGCCGTTATCTAACAGTGCTGTGCGATACATACGTTTGACGTTCCCTCCTTCACCGCACCTATTTCTCCGTAGCCCCTTAACTCAGTCCCACACTATAAATATTCTTATTACAAAGAAATAAAATCACTTATTGTTAACTTTCTAACCTTACTAAATAAATGCTTAAATACCTACTTTTGTTGCCCTAAAGCCCTTCGTAAAATCAGACTACAAAATACAGATCTATAACTAAATCAGAAGTTTGGTTATAATATACTTTCTAGTAACTGCCATTTTATTTAACTTCGTTAGGCTGTATGTGGCTATAAATTGCACATTAATTCACATAGCCTTGTTTTTTTTTTAAATAATCGTTTTCAGTTTCATCATAATTATTTGAACTCAATTAGTAGGATATAGTTATGGTTTATAGATTATTAGCATTTAGAAGCAAGTAGTCTACTTTCCCAAAGTATCCACTTTCCTAAAATGTCCACTTTCCCAAAATGTACATTCATAGGGGCCAACTGTAAGGAACCGCAAAATGTAATAACTGCAACAATAATAACCTTCTGGTTTTAGACATCCCTCAGTCAAGTTTTCCCCGGGGAACAATATTTGGTTAGAATACAAGTGTTTCCTAACGATACAAACATTACGCACGGGGATGCTTAGGGACACTCGGTAAAATTGATATATCGCTTTCTAAAACGTTAGTGAGACTTTCATTACGGGAAAGTGGACATTTTGGGAAAGTAGACCACTTGCTCCTGATGGTGTTTTAGCTGCAGTGTTAGCTTTACCTAGAACTAGTTATCCCTTATCGCAGAGTCAAAACTCACTATTATTTATTTGACAAACTAATTTTGGCATATTAACACTGTTTATCATTTTAGTAGTAAATAAAATAATACGTAGTTACATCAATAATGTTAGTTTTTCGTGACAGGTATACATGCGAGTGATTTGTAACGTAGTGTAGTCGGATAAAAATAATGTCATACAAAATATACATTAAAAACGGCGTTTCGGCGAGTCCCAAATCTGCACAGCTATTTGTAAACATATTTTGGTACCTATACAGCGTTCAATTCACGATGGCACACTCCGCTACATTTCGCGAGGGGTGAGCGCGGTACACAGGTAGATAATCGTAATGTCAGTATGTTAGTGTGCGTATGCACACATTGATGATTAGTGCGTAACGATAGAGCTAACACAGTAACAATATAACGACCTCCGTGGCGGAACGAGGTAGCTCTCGGACACCACGCTGGAGATTGCGGGTTCGAATCCCGCTAGGGGCAAATGTTCGTAAGATGAATATGAATATTTGTACCATGTTTATATATTTATTTAAGTATGTGTATCCGTTATCTAGTAACCATAGCACAAGCTCTGCCTAGTTTGGGACTGGATAATTGGTGTGAACGTCTGAGATATTTATTTAATACAATATAACGCACACAACTAAATGTAAGCTATTTAGAGATTGAGTGGGGCGTGCCTTCGTGAACTGAACGATCTATAATACATCAAGCTGAAGCTTTAAGTTGGGGCAATGTTACTCCAACAACGCGGTTGAGGCGTGGGTGGTACTACTTGCTACCACCTTCCCCGTGTCGGGAGGCTTTACACGGAAGATATAATAGTTACTTATAAGCAGCATGTATTGATGGATGTGTCCGAAGCAAGGCCTAAAGAATTATGATGCTGCCTCTGATTAAAAATAGTCATATCGGGGTTTGCAACAGCATCCTGGCCAACCCCTCATCTGAGGGGTTGAATGCAAACTTTATAAGTATTGTATAAGTTAGCGATAAGAAAAAAATGTAATGTTTATCCTACAGGGGTGGCACAGTCAGAAATGACTAAACCCCTAATCCTAATAAAGATTAAAAAAAGCAGATATTTAATTATACTACAATCCCTGCCTACAATAACCAGCAAAAATTCAAATGAGATTCTATAAATATCAGTCTACAATATGGACGGCATACAGTTACGGAACATACAATAAAATTACCAATTAAGTATAATAAAAATATAAAGAAAAGAGTTGCAGATCATTGATATGTTTTACTTATCTATTGTATAAGAAGAGATTCATGAATCATGATTTAAAAATATAGTTTGAAGTAAATAATTATAAAATAACAAAGTAAAAAAAATTAAGACTTCATAACCGACAGTCGGTGACCACTTCTCGATTTGACCACTCCTTATAAAATCCGTAATTTTTTTATACGTTATAAAAATAAATCAAAAGGCCTTATTATATTTTAAATGAAAAATAAAATAACCTTTTATTGTGTGGCACCTTTATTTTAATATTTTTAAATATTATTACGACTTTAATAATGGTCAAATAAAGTTATCACCGACTGTCAAACCGTTCACAACTAAATATATATACTTCTATATAGTAATTTCTACTCGCAAATTTAAAAAAATGAGTAGTTAAAATTATTGGGGAAAAAACTTGGAATAGCAAAAAGTCTTTGTGTTATTTCTTAATCTAATACCATTAAAGAAACAATTTCTTCGTAGCATTCAAGGCACTATCTATGTTGCTTTGTTTGCTGTTTCATAAATGAAAAATTCTCTCTAACTCCCTTACAATCTTCCTAAAGAAGAAAGACCGTACAAACCCAGAAACGATTAGAACAATTTGTATGTGCTGTGATATGTTGTATTTGAATCCCACTAATATTATAAATGCGAAAGTTTGGATGTTTGTTACTCAATCACGCTTCAACCACTGGAAGGATCGGGACGAAACTTGACACGTATATAGGTTAGGTCCTGGAATAGGACATAGGATAGTTTTTATCCCGAAAAAACATCTTATTTCTACAGGAAATTAATCGTAAAAAGCAATGAAGATGTGAAAATATCGAAACCTACGCGGACGAAGTCGCGGGCAAAAGCTAATTATCAATAAATCAGTTCTATTCACAAACATTAATGAGTACTGTGGTGATCCTCAATAAATATAGCTTAAACTGAATAAAACCAAACGAGATACCTAGCACTTCCTACGTAGGCTACCACCACGGGAATCCCATTTCTGCATCAACATCGGCCTGAAGGAGTCCACTGTTGGACACTACCTCTCCCAAGGTGCGTCATTGAACCCGATCCTCGGTTCTTCTCATCCAGTCACTGCCAGACGCCTTACGCAGATCCCTTAGGCATTACCTCCCCTCCATGACTATTACCTCCCCTCCATGACTATTACCTCCCCTCCGTGACTATTACCTCCCCTCCATGACTATTACCTCCTGACTGACGGTTACTCGAAGGTTGACTGGAAGAGATCCCTAAGTGGGATAAGTCCGCCTTTGTACACAGTTTAATTCCTATTTTATTATTGTTGTTGTTGTTATTATTGGTACAATAAAGCGTTTACATACATACGTACATACTATTTATGGCTAACAAAATACGGCCCCCAGTTCCCGGCCGTAACATTCCTGACCAGGGCAGCGGTCACGGTCATCATCATCATGTTCTCCGGTAGATGAGAGAGGGTTGTGCTTCTGCAGTGGAGACAAAAATAACCTGATGATGATGATGGGTCCAATTATTCTAATCGATGCTGGGTTATTATTGGTCTTTTGCGCCGACTTAACTACCATTTTAACGGACCTCTCTACCTCACCTTGACCAAAAAGAACAACACCGCCAGAACCATCAACAAGCTGCTCTGTAGGCCCGCCGCGCCCGCCAGCCGGCACTTAAACATGTCTATCCTCGTTTCCTTGTCTGCGATGATGTTCTGGAACTCAGCTTCGACGATCTGCCCGTCGTAGTACGTGATTGGGTCCTCGAACGGATACTCGTAGCCTTGGAGGCACTCGCATTTGTAACCGCCCGATTCGAAGCCACGCCCTAGGATAGGCACGCACTGGAAAAGACATAAATTAATAATAATAATAATAGAAATATTCTCCATAACATAACTTGTCTGGAAGAAATTTCATTAGAAATAAGCTTATCCTTTTGTATAATTTTCTTTTCTTTGTGTTGTTCTTTGTATATTTGTGTGTACAATAAACTATTAAATAAATAAATAAGAAATGTATGTTATTCATTTTTACATTAACTGTCAGACATTTATTTCATACTAACTGTGCCCGCGGGTCCGCTCGCGTGGACTACCGAATTATTGTTTTTTTTTTATAAACCTGATCCCGCTCCCGCATCCAATCCCCCACCCCCCCAATCAAACCCTCGCTCCCTCATCCTTAACCCCCAAATTTTTGCAAAAACGTTTGATGTACATACACGCGAAGTTATCATATTTATTTATATTTTTTTTTTGTTATGTTTTGGTTTATTTTTTTCTGTACCACTTTCCAATATATGCAGATAGAACCGAATTCGTGCAAAATTTCTCAATTTCACTTACATAAGAAGACCTGCGGTCGCACTTGTCTGTCCCCTTGAAGGCGTTGGGCACGTAGTACTTGTCGGGGCACTGGTTGATGTCCAGCGAGGTCAGCGACATCGTCACGGCCACCACGCCCCTGCGGGACAATGGCGAGGTTTAACTATCCGGCTCGAAGGACCAAGCGGTATCCCACAGAAAGGTATAAAGAAATATGTATTGTACCAAAAATAACAACATTAAATGATCTCACATGAAGCTCAGGAACCTGGAGCCACGAACTGGACATGAATAAAAACAAAGGGCACCAAGAAAAAATGTAACTTACTTGAACTCCAGCTTGACCTTGACGCTGTCCCAGCCGAAGAAGGGCGAAGCGTATGTGACGACCCACTGCTTGAGGTGGCCCTCGCAGTCGTAGTACGGCCTCGTCCAGTGCCCGTCCGCTAAGCTCGCCGCCTGGTAGTACGTCGGGTATCTGGGCACCAGATAAACATACGTCAATGCAAACATTTGACAATAATAGTTATAATACAAGAAATAAAAATAAACTTGTTTTACCAGGGTTAAGACTAAGTAAGGTCAGCAAATCGTTCACGGGGCAATGTATACGCTTCTACAACAAACTACCAGAGGACATCTTAAATATGACAGACAGAAAGTTTAAGATTCACATTAAAAAACAACTTTGTAAGAAAGCCTATTATAAAATAAACGATTATTTGAATGACAAACATGCCTGGTACTAATGTTAATTCAGCTTCGCAAAATCTTTATTAATTGTATGCAAACTTGACTTTTAAAAGATGTGTTGCGTGAAGTTTGTTGCGTCATTTCTTCTTCACAGCGCTAACACCTTGGAAGCTGTAGTCGATAAAAAAAATGACTTGTATAAATGTACCAAGTGTACTCATATGCAATAAATGATTTTGACTTTGACTTTACACTATTTTGCAGTCACGTTCCTTGACACTGTCATACCACGAAGGAAAATAATTTTTCGCACCTCATAAAGTTTTACCTTTTTCATTGACACTAATTTGGTTATTACATTAGATAACATTAGACATCTGTTATCTAATTTAATAACCAATTAGTGTCAATCATAAAGGTAAAAACTTTGACTTTGAAGAAGGTGACTTATGTATCATCAGGTTATTTTTGTCTCCACTGCAGGAGCACAACCTTCTCTCATCTGCCGGAGACAGACGGAGGACTTGGCCTACACTCCCCGCGCTGGCCAGACGGGTTGGGGAGGCCTGATTGATGTTTTATAATGTATTCCCTTAGTCGCCTTGTACGACATCCACGGGAAGATTTGGGGTGGCCCTATTCTAAGCCGGAAACCACACTGCAAGTTCTCTCTGTTGCGATATGTCTATTTAAAGATAATCATTATAATAAGAAGCGTAAAGCCAGTAGTTTGAAACTAGGCGATACCTCTCATATTTCTTGAGGTATTTGCCCATCTCGTCGTCGCGTATCTTCATCTTGAGGAAGTATTTCTCCAGGCTGTCGAAGTTGGTCGACCAGCGCTGCTTCAGGAACTGGAACCACGGCTTGTTTGTGTACACTTCATCTGTTAAACAATTTTTACATATTATATACATACTAACTATTGCCCGCGACTTCGTTCGCGTGGATAAGTTACGTATGGTGCGAATTTTAGGAAAATGTAGAACATTCTGGAAAAATCTTCAATATTCTAGAAAAGTTCTCAACATTGTCTCAAACGCACTTAACACAATGTCTAGTTTATATGAGCCGTACAATGTGTTAGAAAAGGATAGAAGTATCCCATCACACATTTTTACCACCCACATCCACCCACCGTAACCAAACTCCCTAACTTGCAAGTGCAGACCAAGGGTGTGGGGGGGGCGTGTGTATGTGTGTGCATTATGCGTAGGCTTGTGTTTAAATAATTGAAATTAATGCATTAATGCAATAAAATAATTAACTCTTAAGATTTTGACTCACATACAAATGAGTGTAGTTTTCTTATGATTAGATTAGATTTATTTATTTCACTTTTACATCTTAAAATTTCAATTTTACATGTCATTCTAGTATGGTAAAAGGGATCGTCATCGTATGGTTTTAATATAGAAATGGTAATCCTACTAATATTATAAATGCGAAAGTTTGGATAAGCAGCGGAGGCACTCCCTTTTATTTATTAGATACTAAGAAATATAAAATAGTTTACCAGTCTTATTGAGCCGTGCCAGATCCTCCAGTTTGAACTTGCGCGTGTTCAACTCAGTCTTGTAGGCCAGCGGAGCGAAGAACGTGCGATTTGTGAACTTGTTGCGGTCCCAGTACGTTCCTGAACACAGAAAACATAGGCCTGCAAATATTCTGCTTACGTTGACTAGTATTATGTTTAATAACACACTAGGTAGAGTAGAATAGGACCACTCCAACTCTTCCCGTGGATGTCGTACAAGGCGACTGAGGGAATACATTATAAAACATCAATCAGGCCTCCTGGCCAGCGCGGGGAGTGTAGGCCAAATCCTCCGTCTGTCTCAGGCAGATGAGAGAGGGTTGTGCTCCTGCAGTGGAGACAAAGATAACCTGATGATGATGAACACATTAGGCCCGATTCTGAAGACACAACTTTAAAGGTTCATTTGCAGTCACAGTATCGGATGTGCCAAAGGAAATTATGAAAAATGAATAATAGTTCCCGATGCAATGGCATAAAGTATAGTAAGAAGTTTATTAAATTTCACGGAACTGAACTGTCAGTGCACTGAAGGACCACTGATATATAACTGTCGGAATACAGACGCATGACGGATCGATTTTATTATCTTATCTTCTTAGGGGGCCAGAAAGACCTGGCGACACTTCGACCCTTCAGGATCTTTTGTGCCAAACCCCTGTCCACCGACGGTGCCCCAAGCCGATTTAGTGGACTTCACATACGCCTTAGAAATTCTTCTTTAGCATATGTAGGTTTCCTCACGATGTTTTCCTTCACCGAAAAGCCTGTGGTATTATAAACCGTACTTAAGTTTTTGAAAAACCCATTGGTACGGGCGGGGTATGAACCCACGACCTCAAGAACGTGAGGCGAGTACACAACCAACCCGGCTACCACGGCTCTTTAGTATGACGGATCGATAGTCTTTACTGCATTTGAAGCCTTTACCAGTGAAGGCAGGCGAGTCACTGGGACTGATTCTACTCTACCTTGGGCCCCAGGTAAATTAAATTAAAGAAGTAGAGTTGAAGTAAGAAAAAAAAACATACTGTCGAATTGAAAACCTCTTTTTTGAAGTCGGTTAAAAGGAAGTCCCACTATATAGGGCAATCGACTCGGCTCGGCTCGGTATAGCACATATGATGCCACGGGCAGGTCTTTGCTTATCAACATGTACATTCCACCTCACCTGCCGACCAGATTTTGGAGTCCCCGAGCACGATGGCGAGAGTTTCCCCGATCATCTGGTCCTCTGTGAGCGGCTTGTCCGTCACCCTCGTCCCGCTGAAGACTTCGTGCGGGTCCGATACCTATCAATATCATGATTGATTTAAAATATAACATAAATAAATAAATATGTCAGACGTTCACACCAATTATCCAGTCCCAAGTTAGGCAGACCTGTGGTATGGTTACTAGATAACGGATACACATACTTAAATAAATATATAAACATCCAAGACTTGGGTACAAACATTCATATTCATCATACGAACATTTGCCCCTAGCGGGATTCGAACCCGCAACCTCCGGCGTGGCAGTCTGAGACTACTCCGTTCCGCCACGGAGGTCGTACGGTAACATCCCCGATACTCCATATAAGCGACTAGCTGGCGCCCGCGACTTCGTCTGCGTAGGATTAGTATTTCGAGTAGCTTATATTAGCGTGGCGTAGAAAAGAACTAACATTATGACATTAAAATTATAATTTTATGGCGTACGCCAGAATAGCTCGCAGATGGTAGATTTTTATCTACTTACTTGATATTTTGGACAATTCACATAATATCTTTATAAATTGTAGCCTATGTGTTATTCTGATGTATAAGCTATATTATTGTAAAGTTTCATTAAAATCCATTCAGTAGTTTTTACGTGACAGAGTAACAAACATCCATCCATACTTACAAACTATCGCGTTTATAATATTAGTAGGATCAGATTTAATCACCTACTACTAATACAGGCGCACTGCACGTTTGTGTGCGTGTGTAAACTATCGAGAGAGGGACAACGTCATACGTCAACACATAAGAGCTTCTCTTTCGTACTACGCGCATGCCTTATTTGGCGGGCGACGTCAAACTGGCAGGAAGGTGAATGTCACTTCTTTACATGCGATGATACAGTGTCGATACTAAGATACTAACAGTAATTTGCGTTATGATAAATTACAAAGTTTATTCTAATTTTAACTTTACCACCAGTGCATAAGGTACTACAGCTGGTCACTTAATTTGGAATGTGACTGTAACTACATTGTGGTCCACATTTTGTTTCGCCTGAACACTGACAAATACCAAAGACATCATTTATATGGTTGGTAATTATGATTTTCATCTATTTTTTATTTTATTTTGACACTTAAAGGCACATTACATATTTCATATCTATATGTAAGATACACTTCATCATCATCATCATCAGGTTATTTTTGTCTCCACTGCAGGAGCACAACCCTCTCTCATCTGCCGGAGACAGACGGAGGGTACACTTGTCTAATCCCAAACTAGGATTTTCTCCTGTGCTACGTAAATTAAACAAAGATAGGACAATTCACAAATATAACATCCAGACCGAAACCAAGTTGTCTGTCCCCAGTGGGAATCGAACCTACGACCTCTGGCGTTCGAGTCCAATGATCAAGCCACTAGGCCAACGAAGCTGTCAAACATTTCGAACACAAAGCTGAACATCATCATCATATCAGACCTTAGACGTCCATTGCTGGACATAGGCCTTCCCCAATCAACGCCACCACACCCGGTCCTCCGCCCTCCGCATTCAGCCTCTTCTGGCCACCTTCTTCAGCTCTAAAGATGAACATTTATTATGAAAAATAGGTATTTTAAGAAGTTACTTTTTGTTCAGCTACTTTTGACGCTGATTATGCGGATTAACTTTTTAAGCAGTTTTTTACAATATAAAGTAAAAAACCAATAGCAAAATCGATGAAGTCGGACTTATCTTCTTAGGGGGCCAGGAAGACCTGGCGACACTTCGACCCTTCAGGATCTTTGATGCCAAACCCCTGACCACCAACGGTGCCCCAAGCCGATTTGGTGGACTTCACATACGCCTCAGAATTTCTTCTTCGGCATATATAGGTTTCCTTACGATGTTTTCCTTCACCGAAAAGCTTGTGGTATTATAAATAAGTACTTAAGTTTCGTAAAACTCATTGGTACGGGCGGGGTTTGTACCAGGACCTCATGAACGTGAGGCGAGTGCACAACCAACCGGCTACCATGGCTCGCCACGCTCGTACTTACTTGTAAAAAGGCACTGATGAAGTTAGCAAGTCGGACGGCCATCTTGGCCTGGTTCTCAAACTGTTCCTCGGCCCCAAACGCAATGTCGCCATTGAGAAACAAGTCCGTGGGCTTATACCTGTGAAAAGGAAGCAATTTCTTACTAGATGAGATTAATTTATTTAAAAAAAAACTCCACGATCTGTTGATAGAAAAATGTTATTATAGTTTGGAAGAATTTCTTGGTGACGGTTCAATTTAAGGTTTCTATTTGTATCTAATTAACTCTTAATTTTTTTTTGTAACTTTGTTTTTAAATGCATGCTTTACTGCGACACAATGTTGTATGCCCATGTGGCGGGACATAGCTGAGCTCTAATTATGACATTTAATCCTTTATATACCTATGATCCACAATGAAGATATTTCATATCATTTCAGTATTACAGAAGACTCCGAAAATAACATAAGCCTACATTTATGCTTCACCACAGGCAGGTAGTAACTGAGTACTAATCCAGCAACATCTCGTCCGCCTCGCTGGCCTAGTGGGTTGGCCATTGGACTCGAGCGTCAGAAGTCGGAGTCCCATTGGGCAGGGGACAACCTTGTATGAGTTGGTCCGAGTCTGGATTTTGTTTGTTACTCAATCACGCTTCAACCACGGGACGGATCGGAATGAAACTCCGCACACATATAGGTTAGGTCCTGGAATAGGACATAGGATAGTTTTTATCCCAAAAAAACGTCTCATTCCCACGGGAAATACATAATAATTTGTGATGTTAAGTCGTCCACGCGGACGAAGTCGCGGGCAACAGCTAGAAAGTATGCTTCGCCCCATCACCCACACCCTAGTGAAGTGCGCGAAAACGATACGAGTAATGGGTCCCGCGGTGTACAACCGGCTTCCCACTGAGGTCACCAGCTCTCCGAGCCTACCTATTTTCAAAAAGAGACTGTGCGCCTGGCTTGTCAAGCAGGCATTTTATTGCTATGAAGAGTTCTCTCAGAACTCATTAACTTAACTTATTTAGTTTTAAGAATTTTATTTCACATTTTTATATTTATGTTAGTTATTGATGTTTTTATATTTAATTGTGTTTAATTTGCCTGTCTATTATTTGATTTTATTTAACTTGTGTATAATTTTTATTTGACCTGTAACGGAAGTTATCAATAAAGTATGTCTATGTCTTCACTTACTTGGTACAGTTGGAGGGCTGCACTCCGCGGATGAAGTTGAGCACCTCATACACGTTGAGCCGCTCCGCGTGCAGCGCGGCCGGGCCGCTGCTGGCGTTCACGTACTCGTAGTACTGGTCCATGTACAGCGCGCGGATGAAGGGGTGCGCTCGCTCCCACTTCACCGGCAACCGTTGGACCCCTGCCGCGGAACATCATCAGGTTATTTTTTTTGTCTCCACTGCAGGAGCACAACCCTACCTCATCTGCCGGAGACAGACGGAGGATTTGGCCTACACTACCCGCGCTGGCCAGACGGGTTGGGGAGGCCTGACTGTGTTTTATAATGTGCCACGGAACAATCACTTATTATTACATACTAGCTGTTCGCGCGGCTCCGGTCGCGTGGACTACAGGATCCGCTCCCGTTCCCACTCCCACTTCTATTCTCACTCAAGACTTCCAATCCCAAATATAGCCTATGTTAGTCAGGGATAGTGTAGCATTCTAATGGTGAAAAAGTTTTTGAAATCGGTCCAGTTGTTTTTGAGTTTTAGCATCGTCCAGCAATTTGATGTAATTTATTTAAAACATACATACATACATACATACATACATACATACATACATACATACATACATACATACATACATACATACATACATACATACATACATACATACATACATACATACATACATACATACATACATACATACATACATACATACATACATACATACATACATACATACATACATACATACATACATACATACATACATACATACATACATACATACATACATACATACATACATACATACATACATACATACATACATACATACATACATACATACATACATACATACATACATACATACATACATACATACATACATACATACATACATACATACATACATACATACATACATACACTTGTCTAATCAAAAACTAGGATTTTCTCCTGCGCTATAGAAATTAAACAAGGATGGGACAATTCACAAATATAACATCCCGTCCGGGACCGACTGGTACAAACTGTACAAAATTGTCTGTCAGTGGGAATCGAACCCACGGCTCTGGCGCTCGAGTCAATAACCAAGTCACTAGACCAACGAGGCGGCCACTTACTTATTTACTTGCCTTACAATACAATATAGATTTTATTTGTGTAACAGCAGCAGCCCCCCCCCTCACCTCGCCTCTCCTCGCCCCGCATCGCTCGCCCAGTCACACACACATGCGCACACGCACCCCCACACACACACACACTCCTCACGCACATACATACATACATACATACATACATACATACATACATACATACATACATACATACATACATACATACATACATACATACATACATACATACATACATACATACATACATACATACATACATACATACATACATACATACATACATACTGCTCACGCCTTGGTCCCATAGGGGTAGGCAGAGACGATGCATCGCCACTGCGCGATCCTGACACACCTCACTAGCCTCACTTACATTCATCAATCTTTTCATGCACCCCCTTTTATTCTTCTCACTGCAGACCCCAACCTTTTTGATGACATTACTAATTTGATCCTTGAATGTCCTCCTAGGACGACCTCTAATAATTTAATTATTAATATTTATAATAATGATAATGAATGTGTATATATAATATTTTTGTTGTGTTAGTAAATAAATATTTTTTCTTCCTTTCTTTCATACTAGGATGTCAGTGGACTTGGTTCGGGTAGCGAGTGACGGTATGCGGTCTCGGCTTACAGAGTTATCGCTGGTACAATTCCACTATCCTTCCGTAATAGCGGTATCCCATACCTAACCTATACTCCTTAACCATGCCCCCATCTCTTGTCTCCCTCGCCCCGATCTCTGTCCTGTCCGCCAATCCCACTTCTGCGGTGCCGATGGCTTACTTAATAGGTTAGTACGTAACAGGTATATCACGTAACAGGTATTAATCATACTGTCAGACAATACGTGCCAAAAATATGTCTAAGGCGCTCGGCTTGCGTTGTTATTACTCCGTACAGCGCGCGATGTGCGAGCGGCGTGTGTCTAAGGCATTTTCAAATACAAATAACTTTATTGATTCGAGAACATTTGCATCCTAATCGGCTCTCGGACTGCCACGCCGGAGGTTGCGGGTTAGAATCCCGCTAGGGGCAAATGTTCGTATGATGAATATGAATATTTGAACCCAGGTCTTGGATGTTTATATGTTTACTTAAGTATGTGTATCCGTTATCTAGCAAATCGTTCACGGAGCAATGTATACGCTTCTACAACAAACTACCAGAGGAAATCTTAAATATGACGGACAGAAAGTTTAAGATTCACATTAAAAAACAACTTTGTAAGAAAGCCTATTATAAAATAAACGATTATTTGAATGACAAAGATGCCTGGTACTAATGTTAATTCAGCTTCGCAAAATCTTTATTAATTGTATGCAAACTTGATTTTTAAAAGATGTGGTGCGTGAAGTTTGTTGCGCCGTTTCTTCTTCACAGCGCTAACACCTAGGAAGCGGTAGTCGATAAAAAAAATGACGTGTATAAATGTACCAAGTGTACTCATATGCAATAAATGATTTTGACTTTTTGACTAGTAACCATACCACAGGCTCTGCCTAGTTTGGGACTGGATAATTGATGTGAATGTCTGACATATTTATTTACTATTTATTATTATACTAGACATATCCACCATACTCATCTATTATCCCCATACTAATAAAAACCCGGGATCGATAACGATGATTTGAATTGTATTGTATTGTATTGAATTGATTGCGTACTCACAGCCAATAGGTTTGCAGTCGAAGTTGTTATAATACTGGTCCGAGGTGGCGCGCTCCACGATCTCGCCCAGGTAGGGGCGGCGCACCAGCCGCGGCAGGCGGTGCCCGGGCCGGCAGCGGCACTGGTAGCTGCCGCGCCGGAAGCCCCACCCGTGGACCGGCTCACACTGTCAATAGTCGATTTAATTAATTAATTATCCTAATGGTGGCTATTCTTTTAAGAATTCTGCTAATGTCGATGTCAATCGGTGATGGGAGAGACACAAATATAATATGGCCGTGGCAGTCTTCAGACGCCAAATGCTTATTCGAATTTGTCACATGATCAATCATAGAGAACAAAATTGCTTTGTAATCCGACGGATATTATTCCAAATGCTTACGGAGTAGGTCCCAGACGGATATTATTCCAAATACTTACGGAGTAGGTCCCAGAATCTGAGCTTTGCTATTGCATCTGTTATAAGACAGATACCTTTTTGGGGCAAGAACATAAATATCATAGGGATGAACCTTTGTATATTTCATTCCAGATTAATAGTCCTATGAAAACCAACGCTATTTACGTCTCGGTAACATATACATGAAAGGGTCACCAGCAGCAAAAATAGGTTTGTATTACCAAGTAAACTTTGCGGTCCACTTAGGAACACCATCTATTGTGTATTTTGTTTTCGAGACGCAAATGCGTTTGTTTTCATAGGACTATTAATCTGGAATGAAATATATATACTTAATTCTTTTCAGGTTATCAGGATGTTTTACTGTTACAGTGCTTTTTAACAAAATTTATAGGTATAAAAAGAGGGTGAGGCAAAGAGAAAAAAAAAGAAGAAAAAAACGAAAAGAGAAAAAAAAGGAATAAAAAAAAAAGATATGAGCGATATCTATTAACGTATCTATCCGACTGTATTAACTGAATTTGGCTCGACAGACTGACTGAGCAGCCCGACGACGAAGCCGTCATCGTGATGTCGCGCCCCTGAATGGGGAGAGTTGCCGTATAGAGGACCAAGAACAGAATTACTTATTTGTAGGGGGATCAAGCAGGGTGTCCGGGAAAGAGCACCTGAGCTAGTACCGGGCACCTCCCCCGTGGTTTGGCCTATATGACCTAGATGTCGAAAGGCCATGGGAGGTGCAGGGTCTGTTACAGTGCTTACTGCCAATGATCACAGAGTATAGTTAAGTGTGCAATAGAAAACAACATGACTTTCTTATCTCTGCCAGTGTTTAATTACAGTTCAAAAATTACTCAGTTATCAGTTAATAAATGGATATCTCAGAAATACAGTCACCTATTTGCCCTTTTCATTATAAATAGAACAACTCTGATTGCAAGCATCCGTAAGATACATACTATGGTTAATTTTCGACATTCCTTTGTAAATTAAGATTAATGCTTATTAGTTGTCATGTTGTCTTTTAAGAGTCCCCGCAGACTGCAAACTTTATATCGGCCGATAATTTAGTCAGATTGAGCTGCTAGTGCGCACACTGGGCCAACAAATCTTCATAGCGCACTTGCATACATCTTTATACTGTTTAAGAGCCTGACTAAATTATCGGCCGATATAAAGTTTGCAGTCTGCGGGGACTCTAAGCCCCGAAAATACAACACCTATGGATCATAGCTGCAGGTCACAGTCGCATCAATTTAGTTTGTACCTCAAAAAATCTAAACATCTCACCTCAGTGGTATCAATTTTACATCTAGCGGTTGAAGCGAACCGGTTTGGTTTGTCGTTCCCTTGACTTGGTGGACACTGGTTTATGTCTATCCTGTCATAGTCCATCTCCATAACTACTGCTGCTGTGTATCTGAGTGATAACATAAAAGTATAATATAAGAAATATGTTCATTTACAAGTGTATGATAAACAAAAGTCTTTATTCTATCATATTTTCAAATAACTCTTAAACAATAAAAAATTGAAGTAGTCACCGGGGCTTAGCCCCAGCATTCTCAATGTGCTCCTATCTCTGGCCCTTCATCTCTAGTTAGATCCACATATTTTCTTAAATACATCCTCCCATTGTTTCCTCGGTATTCCCTTCTTCCATTTTCCATGTCATGGTAGCCATTCAGTCATTCTCTTTGTCCACCCATTGTTTTCATTCAGTATACATGACCTGCCCATTTCCATTTAAGTATTCTTATACTGTATTTTCTTGTTTAACCTAGCATGCTCCTCTTATCTTTCTTTGTTCTATTGCTAGTTTAGACTCATCTTGTTTATGTAGAGCCCAAGTCAAAGACAAGTGTATGTCTATACATACATACACTTGTTTTTGACTTGGACATATGCAAGGCATAGTGATTTACTGTCCTAAGTCGAGTAATATCTTGCATATGTGTGTAAGCATGTACAAATAGAAGAGGACAGCATTGACATTTAACCTCAGATATGATCTGCATAACATATCGGCTGGTCAGTTTACACTACTACACTCAAAGACAGTCCTCAAGTGATACTTGCAAGAATAACCTATAGTAAAACTCCAGCAATTTGCATGAAATTTTGTATGCAGCTAGTTTGTGAGCCTGGGAGTATAGGCCTCTTTCTATGACGGAAAATAAATACTGTTAAAAACACTTACACAGGGTATTCAATATGCCTGAATTGTGTGTGGCGAGGGTAGATATCAGCAACAGGAGACACAGCTGCAACTAGCCACTTATTCAGCCTGCCGCAGTCAAAGTACGGACGGGTCCAGTTTACAGGACCTGGAGTCTGTTGAGAGGGAAATAATGATATAAAAAATCATTTATTTTGGGGATAATAGGCGAGCAGCAAATCACTGGTAGGTCTATATCTGAACTGGTATATTTAAGTCTTTGAATTGTCACTTGTAACACTAGATTTGAAGAACTTATCTAGTCTTTTTTATTTTTTAAACTGAGGGGGCATTGATAACTTTCTGCAGTGACTTGTTCCATGTAACTTAATTGTAACTTGTAACTGTAATTTGTTTGTGCAATAAAGTGTATTGCATTTGCTCACTACCCAGTAATCGAGTGTTATGGCCAATGAGGGTATCAAGATTTAGCTGAGATCTTAATGGAATTTTTGTGTCTTGCTCTGTAGGTGGAACTGGTGATAGTTGAAGATGGAGGTTAGATCACCAGTCATATTTGTCAGTAAATTATCTAGGCTGCATATTTTCTAATTCTATGTAAGTCTCAGTATCATAGGAGGAAACTGAAGAATATCCTTGTGATGGTCAATAACATCATCTGTGCATTAAACTCCATATTAATAATAGAATTGTAAACATCTAAAAAAAACTCAGTTTTCTGTCTGCTGATTCGAATTTGCAATAATTATTTACTTTATTTTAAATAGAAATACAGCTAATATGAGTTACCTCATCATTTCCAGGTGGACCGTGGAAAGTAAATGTCTCATTAGTATTATTTGAATATCTGATCTCCACTTGATATGTAGTCTTTGTGTCATGCCTTTTTTCTACTTTATCAGGCAACCACAGCTGGTACCATTCATTTGTCCGGTAGAAATCTGACGTATAATCCTTTGAGAGACTGTCTCTTTCAAAGGCACCTAAATCTTCAACGTAAAATGTATTCATAGTGGATATTTTCTGTAGATGTACTGGATCGTTGAAGTCGTCTGCTCTGTATGCTCTCGGAGCGAACCGTGGCATTGTCTTATTGAAGAACCCTCGATACGATGACGTATACGACATGTTCGGTGAGAAATATATCGAACTAGCATTGATGTATGGGTTAGCAGAAACATCAGCTACTGAAGAAAGGAAGTAGTACATCATACCAGGATCATAAGTATCGTTGATGGCTGGCCGTATGAACCTTGACTGGAGTACATAACTCCAGAAAAACGCTCTAGTCATGGCCAAATTGTGTAAATGAAGCATGGCTGTGCGATTTGGGAAGACTGGGTTTATGTTGATCTCTTTAACGTCCGGGTGGTGAGACACTGAGTCTTCGGGCAGGTAAAGGTCGTCCAAATGGCTGATGAAGCAGTTGTCTGCAGATACCTTGTCCATTCTGCCCCGGATTTCGTCAAAAGCATCCCGAATTTGCCATTCATATTGCCCGGCCACACCCCACAGCAAAACACAAAGCGATATCACAAGTAAACTGCCGTTTAATGTCTCCATTTTCACTTATATATAACTCATCCACTTATTCGCTAGTTATTCAACATAATTCATAATGTAAGTTGTTATATTTTCTTTTAAATCTTGTCCAAAATATAAACCGAAAAACTGTTTTGGTCGCGACCGCACCGCAACCGTCAAGCGAGTGGTGTTGGTGGAGGGAGAGTGAGCGGGGAGTGCATAATGGTAGCTATATTTCATTCCAGATTAATAGTCCTATGAAAACAAACGCATTTGCGTCTCGAAAACAAAATACACAATAGATGGTGTTCCTAAGTGGACCGCAAAGTTTACTTGGTAATACAAACCTATTTTTGCTGCTGGTGACCCTTTCATGTATATGTTACCGAGACGCAAATAGCGTTGGTTTTCATAGGACTATTAATCTGAAATGAAATATAGGCATTTGCGCCCTACATAATGTCACAGATAATGTCCAGAATCAAACCTTAAAACATTTTAATTTTAATGCCTCTTGCAACGACATACGATTCCTTTTAGTATTGGACATTTACTGTTTCTTTCTCTATTGTTTTGAATTACGGACTGAGCATCGTAATGGTTGAACAATACAGGCAGTCAATTTCTGGGCGGTCATTTTTAGGACTCAAGTTCCATTCTTCTCTTTGGTTCTAAGCTCAAGAACGAGGCTGAGAACGAACAATGAAGACAATAGTCAAATCAAGAAGAAGAACGATAAAACGAAATTAAGTAATGAATGACACATCCATCATTAATGAACAATTTTTATAATATCAAATCAAATCTTAAACAGTCGGGCATAATGAGCTTTATCAACATTCCTTTTTTTTGTTGGCCGGGACATAGGCCGATTCCGCATTGATAAGTGTGGAGAATTAAAAAATGGAAAGAGAAGAGATATCCAAAGAGGATGTAAGTTTGAGATATCCTCATGTACAACAGGTTAGACTGTATGCTGTACAACCTTCGACTTTTGTGTTTACTTGAATAAAAAAAACACGAATATAACCTAAAAAAAATAGGTACTGGAAAAAGTAAATAAACTCAATAAAATTAAATTAAAAATGGCTGGGACACTATTTCGTAAGTCTTGTTTATAAATGTACAAAAAGAATTAATGTTTAGCACTTTACTAGCATGAAACTCACTTGATTTTCTATTTCAGGTTCTATGTTTAGCAGTACTCTATCGTTTTACAAAACAAACACTAACTTGGTGAGTAAAACAGTACAATATATAGTGAGCGGTATGTT
The DNA here is from genome assembly GCA_947086405.1 of Esperia sulphurella. Taxonomy (NCBI): domain Eukaryota; kingdom Metazoa; phylum Arthropoda; class Insecta; order Lepidoptera; family Oecophoridae; genus Esperia; species Esperia sulphurella. The sequence goes on from OX352261.1 coordinate 17,247,304, forward strand.
GAGTTCGTATTTGTACGCGCTCATACAAATCAGAGAAGTTACGTGCACCCATTATCTTGGTACATATAGCTAGAGACTGCTTTGCTTCTTCGTGATAGCCTAGTTGGAATGTGCTCGATTCGGTGAGGTTTGAGCCAATGATTTTTTCTAGAACTTGACGTATTCATTGCACAAATATAAATAAACTGGCTAAATATGCCAGAAATCACCAACTGGTCCAGCGGTCGCCTATGACCAATTCAGATTTGTTACGAGGGTAGGACTCTGCCTAACAGTGGGGTCTGGTGTTGCTTACCTAAAATAATAAATAAAATAAAAAAGGGATTCATTCGCTGACCTATGCTTAAATTAATTCATTACTTATATCCAGCTTCCATGTGTAGATGGCCAATTTGTCCTTGGACATATGCCTCTAGTTTGCACTAAAATAATAGATAGCTATTAATTTTAATATACTTAAAATTGCCCAAAATTTTGCTTAAACTCTATACAATTGATGACTGACATGTGGCTTTAATAATCATTCACAAAAGTCTGGTCAAGTCCAAGTGTTGCAGACCAGTTACGAGCAGCCGCCTGCTAGCCCAGCATAGAAATTAGGGTCCCCCATGGGCAGTGTAAGGTAGTGAGCATTAGTCTCAATAATAATTGTTAGTACAGGTGCTTTGAATAAACTCAGTTCTGAACTGCAGTTTTATTGGCGACAACTGGTTTAAAATATTTATTTTAGAGATGAATATTGACTTTAATTCTGGTTTTGATTTAGCTAGTAGCAGTAAAAATCAATGTTTTGCCATGCCAAGGCCTATGTCCAGCAGTGAACTGATACAGGCTGATGTTGGTGATGATAAAAAAAATCTGAATTTTCCATTTTCAGAGGACAATACATACCGCTTCTGCATACTATGCAGCACGCAAAGGTACCAGGGCAAAGGCCCGGGCAAAAAAAGTTAAGATTGAAGTAACAAAAGTCGGTTTCATACCTCACAACCAACGTGGGAAGGATAGGTAAGTTAATATAAATACACACTTGTAAATATTATTTTTACATTGATTTGATTTTATAAGTTCTTTATTTAAAGAACAATTGATATTGGAAATGTAATTTACAACTAAATAACATTGCGATATGTTTAAGGTATTTTACAGACTTAACACCTTTATAAAGCATTTAAATATAAGCAATACAATAGTTTTTTTAGTTTTATGCCGTGTGGTTCCGGTAGAGCAGAATAGGACCACTCCAACTCTTCCTGTGAATGTCGTATAAGGCGACTAACGGAATACATTATAAAACATCAATCAGGCCTCCCCAACCAGTCTGGCCAGCGCGGGGAGTTTAGGCCAAATCCTCCGTCTGTCTCCAGCAGATGAGAGAGGGTTGTGCTCCTGCAGTGGAGACAAAAATAACCTGATGATGAATACAATACTAAAATAAAAAAGTTCCTAATGATATGAACGTAATATAAGTATAATTCACCCATAATATTATATGTGACTTGCAAGTCTACATATTTCTAACACAGGAAAGATGATTGTTACAAAAAGTAGCAAAGAATATAAAAATATTCAGTTAAAACTTAAATATACATTATTGTAGATAGGTTGTTACTAAGTGGACATTTTTACACTATGCTTGTGGAAGTCATTATTTTGACTGAACATTTTGTTAAATGGACATTTATTTATATAAAATTAAACCCAACATTAATTGCAGGGTTTTAAAGCAGAAGGAAAACCGTCACTCAGATGACATATACAAGCCGGAACCCAAGGACGATGTGTACCCGTTGAAGTTCTACCGCTGGGTGCTCTACTCCGCTGAGGAAGCAGTCAGACTGCACCAGGAAACTCACCACCCTACAATGTACAATGTGCCGGATGCATTTGTTTTCGCCAATGTCGAATTTAACATGGAGGCTGCTAAAAAGGTGCAGAAATTAATGATTTTTCTGTGTTGTCAGCTCATAAAAAACCAATTAATTTGACCAACTCATTCCCTTAGTGGCTTCGTTATTGGACTCGGTGCTAAAGATCGTGGGTAAGATTCCCACTAGGACAACTTTTACAATTTATTGAAAACTTAATTGTTTCCAGAACCGCTATATAGACAGCTTCACCAGGCTGACTCTCCTGCCCCACTTCTTCCCGCGCGACGAGGAGCGCACCATCCTGGCCTTCTGCAAGGGCTCCGAGCTGATCAAGGAGGCCATGGACGCGGGCGCCACCATCGCCGGCGGCACGGACCTGATCAAGAAGATTCAAGTAAATTATATAAGCCCAGAGAACGCGGAGACCTCGAATTCCTGACATACGTTGACGACGGCACTCCCCAACTTCTGAAACATTGAAACAACTATCTTTTAATAAATAAAAACGTAAACTTTGCGCGTCTGTACATTGAGAATATTTGAAAGGACAAATTGGGGGGTCTAAAGATAAGTAATAGAACACAATAAGAACAGTTTTGGAATTTTTGTCGGTTTGTGCACTTAACAACTTTGTACACTTCACGTAACAACTTCTGGACCGATTCTGATGGAATTTTTTGAATAAAATAGGGCTTAATTTGGGGTACCATTTATATTTTACTTAAATTTACTCAAACAAGTATCTATAATGCTCAGTGAAATTCAGATGGTGATGAGTTAGGACTACGGTGCCGGTGACAGTGGGAGTTGGAGGGGGGTAGAAGTGGGAGCGGGAGAGGGAGGAAAGGGGGAAGGAGATTAACACTAAGTAAATTTCAACTTTATAAAAAAAAATATGTTTCTATTTGTAGTCCATACGAGCTGAGCCGCAAGCACCGCTATTAGAATAGAATCTTTATTGCATGGAAAACGGGTACATTTTGCGGCCTAATTTGCTATATACATTAGTTTCACCGTAAACATGCCTTTCCAGGCATATACAAGGTATTAATTTTTTATGTGTACGTTGCCGGTTAAAATTATAATGCCTATACCTACATGAACAATCACACATAAAAATTCATAACAATGACTAATGATTGACTGGTGATATTCGATATTATGAGTAGTTTTCGTGGTCACAATAGTATAGATAAACTACTCGTTTATTCGCACGCAACACTAGCTGTATCCAGTGCCAGGATTTTCTCTCAGTCCCACCTGTGGGCTGCCGAGTAACCTTCTTTACCACCAACAGGAAGGCGAGGTGAAAATCTTCGACTATGACTACGTGATCGCTCACCCGAGCATCATCACCGACATGGTTCCCATCCGGGGTCTGCTCAAGAGGCGGTTCCCCAACGTCCGCAACAACACCCTGGGCCCAAACCTGGCGGAGCTGGTGAGGAAGTTCGCGGCTGGCGTGCAGTTCAGGATCGTGAAGGATGAGAGGCAGGAGAACTTTGGGTCTGTTCAAGTGCCGATTGGCAGAGTAAGTACTATTTACAAGTGAATTCAGGAGTACGTCTACATAGGACAGATAATTTCGATAGGGAAGCTGACAGAAGAATCCAGTTGGGCTGGACAGCATTTGGAAAACTGTGTCAAGTCTTCACGTCGCCTATTCCACAATGTTTAAAGACAATCAGTGCGTCCTGCCTGTCATGACCTACGGCGCGGAGACGTGGACACTGACGGTGGGCCTGATCCACAAGTTCCAAGTCGCTCAGCGAGCTATGGAGAGGGCTATGCTCGGGGTTTCTTTGAAGGATATGTTTCGTAATAAGGAGATCCGACAAAGAACGAAAGTCACCGACATAGCCGAAAGGATAAGCAAGCAGAAGTGGCAGTGGGCGGGCCACATATGTCGGAAAACCGACGGCCGTTGGGGCAGATGAGTTCTGGAGTGGAAACCGCTTATTTGGGGGTCTCTATAAGTCATAGAGAAAAAAAAACAAGGATTTTTATGGCTCCTGTAAAGATGTGGTTTGTCCTAAATTTTCGTCGACATTATATAAGATCAACTTGCCTGCAAAGAGTTGTGATTTTGCCAAATTCCTCAATGGACAACCTACCAAAAGTTTCTTCCCAACCCACTACGATTTATTGGGGAGGCTTATGTTCAGGAGTGGACGTATTTCGGCTGATGATGGTGATGGACGAGCATTGGACAATAAAAAGAAATAAAAAAAAATTTTATATTCAGATAATATAAAATCCATATTTTGTTAGTCCTGACTTATTCTATGTTAGTAAGTTTACAAAAATAAAATAATAATAACAATGGTAATAATGCAGGTTCATCGAGTCACGCCTTTAGCATGTAACTCCATAAACCTCCCAAATATGACACACACCTTTCTGCAATGGTCTTCAGCATACCTTGAGTACAATGAGAGCATCTATGTTCTAGATATGATATACCTAGATAACAAAGCATGTGCGTTTGTGTCTTACAGTTAAATATGGATGCAAAGAAAGTCGCGGAGAATATAGAAACTCTGTTAAAGGATATCCAGTCAGCAAGACCAAAGAGAGATGGACTTTTTATTACGAGGTAAAGGTGCTTTTCTATATGGCTATGCTAATTTGGACCCAATCATCATGGGAGTATAAATATGGTATCTTTATACTCCCATGATGATACCACAGAACCGGTTTTCTTTGTTTCTTCATTAGCTGAAGAATTATAATCCATCAATCTTAGAATTGCCGTATGTTTCCCGGCTTAGAATAGGGCCACCCCTATCTTTCCTGTGGGTGTCGTCAAGGCCGTTTGTGCGAATGCGGGCAGCATCGTTCTCCTGTGTGTGTATGTTAAGATCATTACTGCGATCACCAATCTGCCTGCCAAGCGTGGTGATTATGGCAAATTCCCCAATGGACATCTAACCAAAAGTGGTATTTTGTTGGGGAGGCCTATGTCCAGCCTATGTGGATTTAGGCTGATGATGAATCTTAGAATTATAAGAAACCTAGGTGGGCACATATTTTGGCATTATCTCAAATATTCCTTTTTCACTTAATCCTGTCTGGGCGTGATTTAGAGGTTCAGTTCGTATTCAAGAAATTTATGATACTAGCTGTTGCCCGCGACTTCGTCCGCGTGGACAACTTAACATCACAAATTATTATGTATTTCCCGTAGGAGTGAGATGTTTTTTAGGTATAAAAACTATCCTATGTTCTATTCCAGAACCTAACATATATGTATGCCAAGTTTCATCACGATCCGTCCAGTGGTTGAAGCTTGATTGAGTAACAAACATCCAAATATCCAAACTTTTATAAGATTAGTAGGATTTCGTCAGCTACTCATCGATCGTTATCTAGCTAAATTTAAAATGATAAAGTTTAAGTATGTACTTGAGATATTGAGGTCACATTGCGTTAGAATGACTTCTCTTAAAACTGGGACACCAAGCATTATGAAACTGAAATGTTATATTACTTTGCGCAGGTGCTTAATAACGAGTCCACCTTCAAATGAAAAACTCAAGATCGACCCTTTCTTGTATGTAGAACGGACCTTATCGAAGGAAGTGCAAGACGAGAGCGATGACGAGAGCGAAGTCTCGGCTGTCGCAGCATCAGCGTAGTTTTATTTATAGTTATTTAGTGTAGAACATATAATAAAATCGTAAATGCAAAAAAAGTCTGTACATTGAATATATTCGGAAAAAAACCGCAGGGCAACTTATGTAGCGTTGAACCAACAAAATTCGCTCGATAGAATGTGAAATTCACTTGACAATCACTTGACAGATGGCGATTTTCGCTCGATCCCGGTTCCAAAACCTCAGGTGGAATTTCCACGTTGGTTTTGGAACCAGGATCGAGCGAAATTCGCCATCTGTCAAGTGATTGTCAAGTGAATTTCACATTCTATCGAGCGAATTTTATTGGTTTCGGAACGCTACATTAAAATAAGTACCTAACTGAACATGATAGATTTGTTTTTAATTCTTGTTTATTTGTTTGTAAGGGCATCACGCATAAACTACCGAACGGATTTTAACGAAACTTTGTAAAGAGACAGTGTATATCCCAGAATAACATAATATATAAAAAAACTCCAAAATTATCCAAGAAATAGTAAACCAGCAACAAAAAACTTCAGTGCGGTATAAAGATAGTATATTTCAGAGGTCTACTAAAACCAGTTGATTTAATATTTGATGCTGTACCTTTTTTTAAACTGAAATAAAAAGGAAATTGTAATTGAGATATGTGAAAAGAGATTATTCCGAGGAAAAATATTTATTCAGGGAATGTTGAAAACTCTGCAGAACAAAAGTCTTATGACGAGATGATTGTTACTGCACACTATTCGCGACGCTTCCTTATGTACGTTCCTCAAAATGATAAATGATGTTACCACCCTACGTTCCAAGCGGCCTGCAGCGAAAGGCACGTCCTGGATGACGATTGAAATTGGGACGAAACTGCATCACCGATGCAGTCGTAAGTACCCAAGACGACTGAGCTATTAGTTCGCTGTGTTTTGTGGGATTCGTAGGCTCTGGAACCCAGTGCAACTGTAGGAGAAGTAACGTCCGCGTCTCGCGGAAGATGTCCTGGCGTGCTCTGTGATTGACGGTGAACTAGACGGACGTATCTGATGAGAGGGTACAAAACCGCTGCCTTACCATGTTCGAAGATGTTGTCACTTAGATCGGCGGCGTTACGCCACCTAGACCGTTGCGTGCAGCTTATCTTTCATCATTATCAGCCTGAAAGAGTCCACTGTTGGACATAGGCCTCTCCCAAGGCGCGCCACTGAACCATCTTATCTATACCGAGTATAAACCGCGAGTACGCTGCGGAAACCGATTACAGTACAGCAAATATCAGCAATATTAGAAAGTTGATAACTTTCCAAGACTCACAGTTGGGCATAGAGTGGTTTCAACAAAGTTGTAAAAAACAGAGACAAAATACTTAATTTCCTGCAAAACATTAACATGTGGTATTATAATTTAATCATAATAATATATGATGTTAATATATCCACGCGGACGAAGGTCCGGGCAACAGCTAGTTTAAAGAATAAAATAATTTAAAAACATTTCGGTCGATCTTTTATTTATTTTTAATTCTGAACGCAACCTATACGATAGGAAGTTGAAACGTCAACGCATGCGCTGTCAATTTCTCCAAAAAGTCATGGTGCGTTCGAAAACTAAATTCAGGCAATGTAGTTTGCGACAGATTCATTGGAAGTCTTGGAATATGAAATTGATTATGTAGACATTTTGTAGCGAAATAAGGAGAGAGGAATTACACATGAAATCCTCTGAGACATTTCGTAGTTTCAAGTTGACTGGCTTGTTGAGTTATCGCATTGATGCTTCGCAGTTTTTGAACGTACCCAAGAGGGCGTAAAACAATCCGCCATTTTGATCCTAGGAATTTAGGATTTTATTAATTTAAGCCCGTAAAAATCGTAATAATCCCTGTGGAAAAGTGATATTTTGGAAGTTGTGCAGTGTTTCTAGGACCTGTGATATTTGTGTCTCCAATTATTTTCGTTAACGTTCACCTTGGAGTTTTTTTATCTGACCGATTTTTGACGTCGAAGAAGAGAGCTATAGTTAATCAAAATGGGCACAAGAGAGGACGAGTACGATTATTTGTTCAAAGGTAAATTCAAAATTAGTGATAGCTATGTGAATTTCCTTCCACGTTAAGTGCAATTCAGCGGAGTAACAGCTGTTTCTTTGTTATCATTGTTCATCTTCAAATGACGTAGTATAAAATCGTAAACTGCTATTATTCTTACTTTTGTTATGTATTACGATCTTTGTAGATGAATCTCTTTATCAGTAAACGTACTAACACGCATAAAAAAAGTCTTATTTGGGTTAGAAATTTGACTTTGTTTTGCATCAGCTGATTGTATCTGAACTCCGTAACAATCGATTTCTCGTAAATCGCTTCGTGAGTCATCTTCTAAAAGCTTTTTGTGAGCTAATCATGCAATGAATGGGCACTAACAATGGCACTAATCCAATTTTTGACTGAAATTAAGGCGCTTTTCTCAACGCTATTCACTGAACACCGCATTCTTTGTTGCAGTTGTGCTAATAGGCGACTCTGGCGTGGGTAAAAGCAGTCTTCTGTCACGTTTCACTAGAAATGAATTCAACTTAGAGTCAAAATCCACAATAGGTGTGGAATTTGCGACAAGAAGTATAGAGGTAAGATTCTTTGTGTACTTTTTAACTGTTCGTTGTACAGACTGGAGAAAACATAAGGGAAGAAACATTAAACAAAGAGTAGTTGGGTGAATATTCGATCGTTTCAACCGCCGTCCCACTTATTATAAATGCGAAAGTTTGGATGTTTGTTACTCAATCCCGCTTCAACCATTGAAATGAAACTGAATGATGATGAATGATCGGGATGAAACTTGGCAAACATATAGGTTACGTCCTGAAGTAGGACATGGGATAGTTTTATCCCCACAAACATCTCATTCCTACGGAAATTACGAAAATGATGTCTTATTTGGAATTCAAGATGTGTAAATATCGAAACCTACATGGACATAGTCAGGGGAAAAAGCTAGTAACCCTTAAAACATGATGATATTGATTGTATTTAACTAAATTTAAATATTTCACCAATGCAGAAGCTATGCTTCTCCCAGTAACTTATTGTATATTAAAAATTATGACCTGGTGTTGTCTCTTCAACTTTTGAAGGTGACGATAATGACAGTGGTTGAAACGATCGAATGTTCACCCAATAGCTTCATTCTTGAAGAAATATCTGCCAGTATGATACCTACCAACTCCATTTTGGCTGCTATTATGTTATGTGAATAGCCTTTATTACTAAAAAATAAATGGTACATAATGTTTAAACTTATTAATAAAATTTGCGCTTTAGCCCGGTATCTCTTTGGCTAACCTTATCCATATTGGTCCAGCCACTTTCTTCATATCGTTGGACATTAGTCTCCCTCGTTTAGCTACGTATTGTGCTAGTACACTATTTTATTAAAGTTAGGGAATAGCAGCCTAAATAGAGTTGACAGGTTAACATGTTTAATCAATGATATGATGCAAAATGTGTATACAACAGATATCTACGTAAATTATTTTAACTTTTTATGTTCTATTCTGTGGAAAACTCCTATGAAAACAAAAAACAACTTTGACGTATTCTTCTAGACATTTTAGAACATAATTATTGGTGATTGGAACATGACTAAGAATTTTTAACTTTACACAATATATTAGTAATTTGTGTGTATATATATATATATACCTATACCTGCAATGGTAGGGTTTAGTGAAATTGTGATAATAATGTAAGATCTTAAAATAACCTGAATTCCATACATAATGAACATTCATTTCATTTAAACATAATTCACAAATATTAGATACATAGATGAACGAAAGTCACAGACATAGCCGAAAGGATTAGCAAGCTGAAGTGGCAGTGAGCGGACCACATATGCCGCAGAACCGACGGCCGTTGGGGCAGACGAGTTCTGGAGTGTAGACCGCGGATCGGCACTCGCAGGGTGGGACGCTCCGCCGCCAGGTGGACCGACGACCTGAAGAAGGTGGCCGGTAGCGGCTGGATGCGGAGGGCGGAGTACTGGGTGTGGTGGCGTTCATTGGGGAAGGCCTATGTCTAGAAGTGGACTTCTAGGGGCTGACATGATGATTAGATATATATTCATATAAAAAATAATAGTGATTGTACATAGACATTTATGCCCATTGTCATCTTTAGAAACCTCTATCTCACTTGGCTCGAACAAAGACCAAATTTTTTTTGTAGGTATTACATACTTTCATGTATCAGAAGAATGTGTCTATGCATTCTGTTTCATAACTTTTTATACAAATAAATCAATAGCAATTGCTATTGTACTCAGATTTATAGTGTTTAAGATAGTAATATACTGTCTATAATAACTGCCTCCCCCAACCATAACCATTTCAACTTCTGAGTGTAACACCTATGAAATGATTTTTGAATAGAGAAAACTGTTTGTTGTAGCAGCCAATCTCAAAATAGACTTAAAATTTAAGATTTAAGTTAGAATTTATTACAAACTTGTCTCGTGAAATGACTGAATTTGTTCAGATTTCTTTTTCAATATTATTTTTGTAAAGATAAACATTACTACACATATAAAACTTGGAGGATCGGGTTCAGTCTTGGGAGAGGCCTAATCCAGCAGTGGACTCTCTCAGCTGATGATGATGCTATAAAACTTGAAATAATTATAATGTAGTGACAACACTATTTTTACAAATATTTGAGGCAAGATTTTCTTTGCATAGTTTCAAATAGTTTATTATTATAAATTACCAGATTCATTGATTATTACGGTCATCCTTAAAATTATATGATTACATCAATTGAGTACGATTAAAACATAAAAATTAACAGGACAATACATATTGGAGCTCCCACACTATACCATGCAGTCTGTATCGGGGAGCCTGAGTTTACAGGTTACATTATAAACTGTGGGACAGAATAAATATTATTGGAAAAAAAAAATATTATAAGGAGGGTGAGAGTGTGATTGGAGTGTGAGTGTGATTTTATGTTTAATTTTGTGACAAATTCTGATTTATCCTTTCATTGGAAACTTGACCCTTGAACTGCCCAAATGTATCAATTAACCTCTATAATGGAGCAAGTATTGAAGACCAATGGCGTTATTGTTATTTAATTATGCCACATCGTAGCTGCCATGTAAATTTAGATGATCATGGGCAGCAACAGAGGAAAATGGAAGAAGATGGCTTATACCCAAAAAGGGGTTCATTAATCGACTTTAAAAAAAGGTTGGGTTCAGTTTGTTAGAATTTTTTTATTTATGTTCCCTGATTACTCGAATACCCCTGAACCGATATGGAAAATTCTATTTTTGTTTGAAAGGGTATACTTCCCAGGTGGTCCCATGGTCATAATTTAATAAATACCTAACACACACTTCAATTTCATATTCTATACTAAAAATGAAATAGATACATCACTTGATGTAAAATCAAATGGAAATAAAAGTTTATTACTATTATTAATTAGCTGTACCAGCGGTTCCGCTCGCGTGGGCTGCAGAATTATTGTTTCCACCTGAAACCCCCTAATCAAATTAACAAACATACAAAAATGATCTCAATTCTAAGACTTATCCTTCATACCCCAGTAAAAAAAAACGATAAAATGTTTGCCGAACCAAATATTCGCTCGAATACCGCGTCAAGTGTGGGGAGACCCTTACATACTTGCTTACAGATTGTTTGTTGGCTCTCTACTATTATTTATTTACTTTGAAGGAGACATAACTAGACAAACTACAATATAAATAATAATGCAAATATAAATCAATGCTGAATACAAGTTCCCACTTATAAATAGCAATACCATTTCACAAACTAAATAAATATACGTAACTGAGGTATTAATTTGTCGTGTGGTTTCCGGTAGAGTAGAATAGGACCACTCCAACTCTTCCCGTGGATGTCGTACAAGGCGACTGAGGGAATACATTATAAAACATCAATCAGGCCTCCCCAACCCGCCTGGCCAGCGCGGGGAGTGTAGGCCAAATCCTCAGTCTGTCTCTGGCAGATGAGAGTGGGTTGTGCTCCTGCAGTGGAGACAAAAATAACCTGATGATGAGGTATTAACAATGCAATGTAATTAGCCATTTATTGACAAAATGTCTATTAATAGTCATTAAATGCAATTAAAAGAATAATGTCAATTATTATCTGATAAAATGATAACTATAGTAAGTCGGGTTGTTTTATCATTTAATGATTTAGATAACTAACAGTATTGCTTATAACTATGATTCAGATTTCTCATGAGTCATTCAGCCTGGTCCTTGAGAGTGATCTAATGCATACATGACACAATACACATTTGTCGGCCCCGTAGCCTAGTTGGTAGTACACCTATCTGCGAAGCTGCGGGTCGCGGGTTCGAATCCCGCTCAGGGCAAACATTCGTGTGGTGAGCACTTGTGTTTGGATGTTATTTATATATTATATTATGCATTTATGTATGTTTATCAGCTGTCTGATACCCATATTACAGGCTCTGCCTAGTTTGGGATCAGGTGGCCGTGTGTGAAATGTCCCCACATATTTATTATTTATTATTATTATACAAAAACACATAAAACATTATGAAACCCACAGAAATACTATCAAGATAGAATGGTAAAGTAGGCGCGATACACGTGCCAACAATATGCAACATTTTGCATAAACTATCAACCGCTTACTCGTTTGGCGTGGAGTTATTTTATGTCCTATTTCAGGACCTAGCCTATATGTGGGCCAAGTTTCATCACGATCCGTCCAGTGGTTGAAGCGTGATTGAGTAACAAACATACAAAATATCCAAACACTTTCGTATTTGTAATATTAGTAGGATGTAATTTTATTATTTTTTATGTGTTCCAAGAGAAGTGCTGTAAGAAGTTTCTTACAGCATTGTAGAATCAATTCAGTCAAGTAGACAACCCTGGCATGGGCCTTGTTTTTTGAGGTTTCTACGGCAACACCAAGTTCGTTAACTGCATAAACAAGAAGATCTAACCCATATTATCATGAAATGTCCAAAATATGCAATTCATAGACTGGTTTTGGTCACAGAGCTTAAAGACTTACCAAAAGAAGTACCGCAACACCTACATGAGCTTTTGTCTGATCCAAAATTCTTTAGACCCCTATACAAGTTTATTATTAAAACTGTCGAAAAACTATGACTTTTTTACGGACCTTCCAACTAATACAAAGATTTAATGAAATGAAATATCTTTATTGTGGATCATAGGTATATAAAGGATTGTATAAGTGGATTTAAAATAATAATAATTATATAAGTAGATTTAAATGTAGTAAATGTGTAAGAACAAATAGTGAATGTAATTAAAAAATTTATCTAAGGCTGGCTCAAAAGGACTTAGCATCCTGAGCCGTAAAACACATTATTAAAAAAAAACTGCTTTGATCTTGCATAGTGGATTATATTGTAATCAAATATTGTATATAACTAAATAATGTATCGTTTAACTATATATCATCATCATCATCAGCCTAAATACGTCCACTGCTGGACACAGGCCTCCCCAATAGAATACCACTTTTAGTAAGCTGTCCATTGGGGGATTTGCCATAATCACCACGCTTGGCAGGCGGATTGGTGATCGCAGTAATGTAACTATATATGTAAACGCTTTGTTCCAAAAATCACAACAACAACAATAATAGAATAGGTTTCATAAAACTGGGATCTCTTCCAGTCAACCTTAGTGCAACCGAAAGGAGAAGTATAATGCGTTTAGTACCAAATTTGGCTAAAGAAATGTACTACAAATTTTTTTTTATTATTTCACAGGTGGACGGCAAAACGATAAAGGCGCAGATATGGGACACGGCCGGGCAGGAGCGGTACCGCGCGATCACGTCGGCGTATTACCGCGGCGCAGTGGGCGCGCTGCTCGTGTACGACATCGCCAAGCACCTCTCCTACGAGAACGTGGAGCGCTGGCTGCGCGAGCTGCGCGACCACGCCGACCAGAACATCCTCATCATGCTCGTGGGGAACAAGAGCGACCTCAGGCATCTCAGGTCGGTTCTGTCTCCACTGCAGGAGCACAGCCCTCCCTCGTCTGCCGGAGACCGACGGAGGATTCGTCCTACGCTCTCCGCGCTGGCCAAAGCGTCAATATTTAGTAATAATTAAATGTTCTGCGTAGTAACTGCACAAGTTTCATTGTGAATGTGAAAGAGTTGTGGCTACTTGCGTGTAACAAAGCGATTGTTTGGAACGCTCCATCTAGTAGTACATAGAGATCGGAGACAGACGGAGGCTAGCGGGTCGGGGAGGCCTAATTGATGTTTCATAATGTATTCTCTCAGTCGCCTTGTACGACATCCACGGGAAGAGTTGGAGCGGAGTGCTGTACAAGTAAACAAGCGACGCGCACCTCAGGCTCGACTCCCACCGAAATGGCAGAGGACGGCGAGCAGTTTCATCGTCATAAGATTTTAAACTTTATGGTCATTATTATAATACATGCACTCCGACGACTCCTCGTCGGCGGGCGGCCGCGCGACTTTTCAAGTTTCTCGAGCGAAACTTTGTATTATTTACGCCAGAAGTCTTTTTATGCAGTTTTAGTGACGTTTCATATATATTTTTTCTCACTAATTAGAACAGATGTAACAAGTTTCAGTAATATTATTGTTAATTAGTTCTTTAACTAGACACACGAATTTTTTGATATGAAAATACTACAGTTTAATACCTTAAACTAGCAAAACGCCAGTGCATGTTTCGAGGAAGGGAGCCTTAAGTAATTCATGCAGAAGGAATTTCCTTTCGTCACTGCACATTAAAATGTACTGGGCACCCTTTCCTGGACAATGACCACTTTTTAAAATGTTATGATAATAACAGACAGAGAGACATACAGAGTAACAAGCGAAACAGCTATATTAGTGTCGTATGGACTTTATTTTGATAGATAGATAGACATTATTCACTGGCACAACACAAATTCACAAACAAGTTGGCAATATGAATTTCTTGGACAAAACATAACGCGCATGAGAGCGCAGCCTGGAGGCGCGTGTGTGATGGAGGTCACGCCGGGGGACAGGCCCTGACTCATCATGAGTCGCCGCTAGCCTGTATACCTTGAGAGGGGAACCTCAATTTTTTTTTAATTACCAGGTCCATCCCAACAGAAGAAGCAAAGGCATTCGCGGAAAAGAACGGTCTTAGTTTTATTGAAACGTCCGCTCTCGACTCCACCAATGTCGAGCCTGCATTCCAGAACATACTAACTGGTAAGTCGACGAACAAATACAGCACTGTTGGCGTCCACTGTTGGACATAGGTCTTCTATAATACTCCTACCAGAGAATACAAAATGTTACTACGTAAAGAAACGATTCTCGCAGTTACACAAAAAAAAGTCATTAATTTTTAAATTTGTAATATTTTTCATTTTTTTGTATTCTTTTTAATAATTATAATATAATAATAATCTCTTTATTTCGGGAAACATAAGTCCCATAAAATACAAAAAACTAAAATTAATAAATAAATTAATGGTGTGACATTTTAATAATTTTAAATTTTTACTTTATATTTAATACTAGCTGTTGCCCGCGACTTCGTCCGCGTGGACAACTTAACATTACACATTCGTATTACGTGTATTACTAATCCCTCAAAGAAATCTATTAATCTGGTTATGCATTAAAAATATTTATATACATAAAAAAACATACTATCCAATTGAGAACCTCCTTTTTTGAAGTCGGGTAAAAATTTGCGTTCCGGCGGCGGTTTCGCCCGTTGGACCACAGTTTTTTAGGTTTCTGTAGCTAAATGGCAAAAAACGGAACCCTTATGGATTCGTCATGTCTGTCTGTCCGTCCGTATGTCACAGCCACTTTATTCCGAAACTATAAGAACTTACTATTGAAACTTGGTAAGTGGATGTATTCTGTGAACCGCATTAAGATTTTCACACAAAAATAGAAATAAAAAACATTAAATTTTGGGGGTTCCCCATACTTAGCACTGAAACTCAAAATTTTTTTTTTCATCAAACCCATACTTGTGGATAGGTCTTAAAAAATGATATTGAATAGTTTGCGAGAGAGACACTTCCAAAGTGGTAAAATGTGTGTCCCCCCCCCCCCCCCCTGTAACTTCTAAAATAAGAGAATGATAAAACTAAAAAAAAATATATGATGTACATTGCCATGCAATTTTCCACCGAAAATTGGTTTGAAAGTGTTTAGTTTTTTTTTTATAAGTCATAAATCGTAAACCACAATACTATTATTAAAACATCGATCAAAGTTACAACGAACTACAATAACTTTTATATTATGTTACTTGCTGCTACGGAACCCTTCATAGGCGAGTCCGACTCGCACTTGGCCGCTTTTTTTTAAAATAAAGTTGACATTTACATTTATCATGAATTAAAAGATTATCATATAATCAATAAAAAAATATACATTTTAATATTGTGCAAATTAGGTGATATTTCCTTCCCCACCCCCCCTCCAATTTGTCCTTTCCATACCCTTTCTTTCTTTCCTTCTTCATCCCCTTCCCACAACGTTGAAAACCCTTTCCCCCGCCACTTCCCTCTCCCTACTCCTACCTCTCCCCCTTCCCTTAACCCACCCCTTCCTACGCCCTTTATTTACCACTGCCCCCTCATCTTTCCTCTCCTATCCTAATCCCTCTCTTCTTTCCCATCCGACTTCCTTCCTTTCCTTCTATTCCCTTCCTATTTTGCAGTCAAACTGCTGGACATAGGCCTTCCCCAATGAATGCCACAACGCTCTACAGATCCAGACGCTTCCGGCCACCATCTTCAGGTCGTCCATCCACCTGGCGGCAGGGCGTCCCATCCTGCGCGTGGTGGATGGTGCGTGCGACGTCTCGCGTCCCACTCTAGAACCCGTCTGCCCCTACGTCCGTTCGGTACTACGATAGATGTGACCTGCCATTTCAGCTTACTAATTCTTTCGGCTATGGCGGTCACCTTCGTTATTCATAGGATCTCCTCATTACGAATCATATCCCTCATAGAGACCCCGAGCATTGCCCTCTCTATAGCTCGCAGAGCCACTTGAATCTTGTGGATCAGGCCCACCATCAGTGTCCACGTCTCCTGTAATCATGACAGGCAGGACGCACTGATTAATGATTGCAGCAGATTGCCCACCCTAACTGGATTCTTCTGTCAGCTTTTGAAATTGATCCTACCCAACTATATTGTCTGTCCTAGGCAGACGTACTCCTGAACAGCTTCGATATTGACATTGTCGACGATCACCGGTCTAATACAGGGCCACTAATTATCGAATAGCGAACTTTTTGTATCGAGACTTGTGGAAATACATCAGCTAAAATAAATCTATAAATGAGCTTTAAAACATCTCTGTCACTTTCTGTTAAGTTCTTGGATCGACCAGTAATGTTGAACTACACTTTCATACAAATGATATGAAATGAGAGGTCAACTTGTATATCATCATCCTAACATTTTATTGAGATATGATTTATACCAGTATGAGGCCCGAACTCAAAGCTATTAAACAGTGAAAATGCCGTCAAATTCTGTTCAGCAGTTTCCAAGATTAGCCCGTACATACATACAGACAGATAAGAATTTTTTTAATTATATTTTTGGACTCTACTGGTCTTCAGTAATGTCCGGGCAGTGAAATTTTTTTTTTAACTTCAATGTACAGATTCGCTTTTCTTTTGTTTTTTCTACTCTTTTATTATATGTATAGATAATTTTACTAACTATCATAGTTTTATAAGATTCTACTAACAAAAATATGGACAAATATATGAAATAAATCTTTTGAATTGAATTGAATATAATGCTCATCAACTTAAACCACAATGTGATCCATTTCATTTTTACCCATGTTTGTTATACTAAAGTATGATACCTTGTGAAATTCTGATGACCCCAATGTCATTCAACTGTCCAAGTTTCGGGGTCGTTGTCATTTAGTCGGTTTCTATTTTTAGACTCTATTAGGCTCCATTCAAATCGCCATCAAGGTTCTTTCACAATTAGGGGTGGCGTTCGTCCTAAATAAAAGTTATAAATAAATATTTACATATTATACATACGCATGTCTAATCATCAGCCTAAATACGTCCGCTGCTGAACATAAGCCCCCCCAGTAGAATGACACTTTTGATATGCTGTTCATAAGGGAATCCTACTAATATTATAAACGCGAAAGTTTGTAAGTATGGATGGATGTTTGTTACTCTTTCACGTAAAAACTACTGACTGGATTTTAATGAAACTTTACAATAATATAGCTTATACATCAGAATAACACATAGGCTATTTATATTTATAAAGATATTGTGTGAATTGTCCAAAATATCAAGTAAGTAGGTAAAAATCTACCATCTGCGAGCTATTCTGGCGTGCGCTGCCAAAACCGCTAGAGTTACACATATGTAATGTACGATGGAAATGTTTATCTTAAATAGTCCTACAAAAAAGCCCGCCACAGTATATATCTTATGTGTATCCCATTATAGCAAAATAGTGAACCATAACTATAATAAAAATTAATCGTGCGCAGAAGAAGTCGCGGGCACCAGCTAGTTTGCCATAATCACCACGCTTATCAGGTGGATTGGTGATCGCAGGAATGATCGTAATGTACACAGGAGAACACTGCTGCCTGTCCCTGGTGCAATCCCTTAGTCGTACACACCCACGGAAGATTGGAAATCCCCCAATGGACAGCCCACCAAAAGGGGAGGCCACCCTATTGGGGAGGCTTGTGTTCAGCAGTTGACGTATGTAGGCTGATGATAATTGTAGAAAAGATGAAAGCCCGAAATACACAGAAAGCGAATGCGTGGCGGAGGCGTGGTCCGGTTTTTTGTATTGCTCGATTTAGTATGAGACACTTCACACGGAGTACGGCCGCCGCACGAAACGGGATTTGTATGAAGTATACCGCCCCGCCTCCGCCACGCATTCGCCTTCTGTGTGTTCCGGGCGTTTTAAAAAGAAAGTTGTTATGTAGTAATGAAGACATCTATACATATATCATTTTTTTTAATTATATTTGTTTTTTTACAGAAATATACAGGATCGTGTCGCAGAAGCAGATGCGCGACCCCCCCGAGGGGGACGTAATCCGGCCGGACGCGGAGCCGGCGGACGTGCGGCCCTCGCAGGCGGACAGCGTGCGCAAGCAGTGCTGTCAGTGAGCTGAGGTGAGCGCGGGGCGGGCGCGCAGGCGCAGCGCCTGGGGGCCGAGGTACTCGCCCTACCTTGACTGGTAGGTGTTGTGCGTTGCGAACCTCCGTTGATCCTCACTTGGAGGAGTTACGGGGGGGGGGGGGGGGGGGGGATGAGGAGGCGGGAATGCACTGTAGGACTCCGATGTAACATAATGTTAACTCGGGCTTTGGTGTTCAGTAGGGATAGTATGTTATACAACAAACCGCACATTAAACTATAGATCGTCATAACTCAATGCAGTGTTGAGTATTAATACCAAAAAGACCAAAGCATAAAATCAATCTATAATAATTAGGTAGTTATAATGTTGAAATATAAAACCAACAATGCATTTATAATACCAAAGTCAGAAAGGAACGTTATGCACCCGAATGTCAATATCTTAGTATAGGTATGCATACATTGATGGAGTGTGTAACACAGTAACAATATAACGCAGACACAATACTAGGCACAACACTATACGGACAACACTGATAGAATTAGGTACTTGGGGTCCAAAAAGAAATCTGAGACACTTTCGTCAGAAACATATTAGGGTTGGGGAGGCGATCGTAGAACAAGGGAATAATCCAAAATAAAAAGAAAAAAATCCAATTTTGTTTAGATTTATTTATATATTTCAGTTTAGTGACAGGCACAGGAACAAAAGCCTTAAAACAATTTTGCGTTTAGGTCATTTCACGTTCATGAAATATTTCATTATGTGACTTGACTTATTAACTAATAATTTTTCTGACTAAAAAAGAAGAAACTCGAAAAATATACTAATAAATCGTAATCGTAAACTACAGCTAGAGGTCGTCCTAGGAAGACATTCAAGGATCAAATAAGTAACGTCCTCATAAAGTTTGGGGGGCGCAGTGAGAAGAATAAAAGGAGGTGCAGGAAAAGGTTCATTCATTAGCCTCAGTTGTCACTCACAATTACGCACTTAACGCCATTCAGCACAATCTCGAGTTTAAATGAGCCGTACAATGTGTTAGAAAAGGATAGAAGTATCCTACCACACATTTTTACCACCCACATCTACCCACTTCCACCTACCGTAACCAAACTTCCTAACTTGCGAGTGCAGACCAAGGGCTATCTACTACTGCAATCATGGGTGGGTGGCAGTGGGTGGTTATGGAGAAAAGGCTGGACATACATACATACACACACTTTCATTTTATATATATATATATATAAAGGTTGATGAATGTGAGTGAGGCTAGTGAGGTGTGTCAGGATCGCGCAAAGTGGCGGTCCATCGTCTCTTCCTACCCCTCTGGGACCAAGGCGTGAGCGTTATGTATGTATGTAAATAATAATAACTCGTCAGAAAGACAGAACGTATCTCAAATCCTAAAAGAAATCATCGATATATATATTTCATATTTACCTCCCAGTTGACATTGAGTACGAAAGAAATATATGTATGTTCAGATTAAACTTCAAAATTCTATTCATTTTGGTGTGTTCAGGTTACGAACGTAGCTTGTACAAAACTAACGGGAATAATTGTTGTTTCAGGTTGTCCAGTTATAAGGAGCCGCAGAGAGGAAGGAAACGGCTGGAATACTAAACGCAATCATTACGAATCATTCCCGGAGTGTGGTCTTTATCAACATAATAACAAAGTTTGCCAGTCGACAATATATTGTTTCTATTATATTTAATATCTCGGTTAAACAGCTGTCTAATTATAAATTTGGGCTGTACGGTACACGTTACCTTTGCCTTTTATAACAAAAGAATCTTTCGCTGTTCTGCAAAAGATAATAAAATCATGCAGAATATTGTAATTAAATCATTGTGTACCATCAATATTATAAATAGTTGGATATATTTTCGACTGGCAACACAAACTCAAAAGCAGATAAAAGTGGCTCATGTAGATAGCTTTGTGTAATTATTGATATTTAGTGTCCAAACGAATAACATAAAAAAAACTATAATAATTAAATATACGTGAGAAGACGACGCGATGGTTCAATATATAATAAAAAAAACACAATTTAGAATCCAGGCTTGAGTTTTAGAACGCACCCTAAAACAGTATAATTTTGGCGCTCTTTAGCTGTTTAAAAAAAAAAAGAAATACACTTGTAATTTATTCCTGAAATTATTTAGTGGAAATACATTTTTATTTCGACTTTAGTAGTTAATTCAATATTGTATCTATTTATTTAGTGAATTAAAAAAATAAATGGCTAGTTAACACATTTATAGTTTAACAAATCCGAGGTGGAAGCGACATTTTCTAACATAGCAATAATTCGGCTGGACAATGAAATACATAGATAAAAAATATATATCACACAAATCGTAGCTTCATAGTTTAAAAGTTAAATCTATAATTGTTTTTTATTACATTAGCTGTTAAGTATCGAGATAGCTTTTTTAAAAGGAAGTTTTTTCTTTACTGATATTATGTGCCTTCAGTGGACATGCATGACATGTACATTTTCAGTGTTGCCAGGTTTAGGAGTTTCCCCACAAATTTGACGTTTATCAGGTGCTAGAGTTTCGTTTGATATATCGTAGTTTTTTTTTTAACTAAATTTGGTCTCAAGTCTGCTAACGTTCTTTTAAACTACTCAGTTACTGTTGAGTGGTTATATCGCCATTCTCAGTGTCGACATATGTAAGATACATAGATCGGACAATAACAAGATATTTTGAAAGCTTATTTTTATTGTTTAATTAATTGTTTATTAAATGTATTGAAATTGTAAAAATTAAAAACGAAATAAATTGGGCCTTGGAGCAGGCACTGTGAGTTTAAATTTACATAAATCCTCTTTAATTTTTAATTTAACTATTATATAATTCAAATTTCTACTTTTTTTATAGAAAATAGTTCCAGGAATCAACATTAATAGTATTATAAATATAATAAGGCTTCTAAAACTGTGGTCCATTCTTGGATCTTTTCAACTGATTATTGTCATTTATGAAATCTGAAACTGCATACTTTGATTCCACCCAGGCTTCTCGTGACATTTAAGGGAAAGTGTATTTTCTGGCAACACTGTCGTTATTTAAAAAGCTTTTTATTGTTTAGTTTTTCGCTCGTGTTGAATTTATGCGGACTGGTCAGTTGGGATAAAGCTCGGTGTTCACAGTCATTGTGTATTAATTAGTTTGTCTATGGCGATTTTGTAAGGCCCATACACTTGCAACGAGAACGTGTATTTGTTTTTTTCCAAAAAATGTATACAAGATAGTACTAATATTATGCAACAAATGTCTGTGCGTGCGTACACTATGAAGGAATCATAAATAAACGTGACTAAGCTGATCTTAAATCAAAAATTTCCTAACCTCAAGCCTTACTAAGGCTTACTATCAGGGAAAATCTTGAATGGAATGAGAAAACAATCTAAGACTTGCTCAAAAGTACTTAGCTTCCAGAGCGTAAAACACATTTAAAAAATAACTGAGACAAGTACTGCCTAGGTGCGCGGAAGATACGCCACCTAGCGTGAGAATATCCAACTTATTCTGTTTCGGCTTGCAAAAAGCAATCGCTGGAATTAAAAATAGTTAAATAAATAAATAAATATCTCAGACATTCACACCAATTATCTAGTCCCAAACTAGGCAGAGCCTGTGATATGGTTACTAGATAACGGATAGACATACTTAAATAAATATATAAACATCCAAGACTTGGGTACAAACATTCATCTTCAAAATACGAACATTTGCCCCTAGCGGGATTCGAACCCGCAACCTCCGGCGTGGCAGTCCGAGAGCTACCCGTTCCGCCACGGAGGTCGTCAAATCAAAATAACGTTAGATAATTCAATTTTGTTGTGGCAGAGCGAATTAGTTCTCTATTTGTGCCCACCTCGAGCGCTGCGATCGATATTGTTATGGTAACAAACGCACTCCGCGAATACCAACAACCATAGATCCTGCATTATGTTAATTGTACTTCATTATTGTGTAACGTTATTGTTATGATAATCGCTTGCATCAATTTGTATGTCATTGGTTAATTTCAACAGATAAGAAGCCAGTCGCTTACAAACGTCAAACATTCATAAAACACAGGATTCTGTGCGTGGAAATTCCAAAACTAAAAACACAACTAAACTTAATTAGTACACAATCGCAGTGAATACCAAGCTTAATTAGGGAGAGCATCACTGGGCGAATTAAATATTAAGCATTACTAAATTTGGTTCATTGCTTTAAATTATTAAAGTCGTCGAACACGGGTAGAGTAACACTAGATGGCTCCAGACGTCCACTGCTGGACATACCCAACTAGGACACTGGCGAAATATGCAGCCATAAACTATAAAATAGGTCCTTAATGGAGGTATATCGGATATACCCCCGCTATGGACCTATTAAGCTATAAAACAGCATATTTCGCCAGTGTGCTAGTTGGGTAGGCCTTCCCCAATGAACGCCACGACACCGGGTCCTCCGCCCTCCGCATCCATCCGCTACCGGCCCCCTTCAGGTCGTCGGTCCATCTGGCAGCTGGACGTCAGGGTTGCCGTTATTAAAAATTGCATTGTATGACTCCAACGCTATTAAACTCAAATACTTTTGCACCAAATTTTGTATGACTCGCCCCGGGACTCTCCCTTGTTATTCCACTTTAATTATAATAGCGAAGAGAGAATTACGTGTTATATAATGCATATAACTTTATATGTATATTAGTTATAAAAAACGCGACAACACGCTAGAACACTGAATACTCATTTTAGTGCTGTTTGGACTCTGTGCCATTGATAACTATAGGCCACCTATTGTTGGACGTGTCGTCAGCCTGTGGGCGTCCACTGCTGGGCATGATCTTCCCTAAAATGCACCACGACACTTTATTAATTAAAACTTGTACAGTACTTACAGGTCATACCATGAAGGAATATAATTCGCACCTCATAAGTCACCTCAAAGTTTTTACATTCACGATTGACACTAATTGGTTATTAAATTAGATAACAGATGTCATCTGAGAGATGACACACTAATTACTAATTTACGCACTATTTGGTTATTTAATTTAATTTATAATTTATTTCAGACAAATTCCATAATTTGTATTACTACAAAAAAATACAAAAAATAAAACTTAATCTATATTAGTAATAAATCAGTGGTACATTAATAGGCAAGAACAATACAATTATTAAATTAGATAACAGATGTCATCTGCCAATTAGATAACAGATGTCTAATTACATCTAATTAGTGTCAAAACTTTGAGGTTACGTATGGGGTGCGAAAATTTACTTTCCTTTATGGTATGGATCTGTAGATACATACAAAAAAAATTCAGATGCAAAACATTGTAGCATTTTTCGATGACGCACACTTGTACGCTGTCGCTATAAAACACATGTAGCACACATTGATACAGAGAAGGCTTACTCCTTAAGAATTTCGAATAATATCCGTGAAACTAAAAAGAGGCCTATGTCCAGCAGTGGACGTCTAAGGGCCGATATGATGAATGCATAACCAGATTAAGAGATTTCTTTTAGGATTTAGTTAATACAAAGGTAATAATTTGTAATGTTACGCGGTCCACGCGGACGAAGTCGCGGGCAAACAGCTAGTTAAGTTTCTTGTCTTGTAATGTGCAGGCCTTACTAATAGGTCCGAATGAACCCTAATAGCAGTAGGTGATAATATCTGTTCTAATGTGTCTGGTGTGTGGTTACGTGTTTTAATGCGATTTTTTTCGGACAAGACTGTCTCTAACAACGGTCACTATGTACTACTAGATGGAGCGTTCGAAACAATCGCTCTGTTCCACGCAAGTAGCCACAACTCTCACATTCACAATGAAACTTGTGCAGTTACTACGCAGAACATTTAATTATTACTATATATTGACGCTCCGGTTAAATAATGTCAATATTTAGAAAATAATTAAATGTTCTGCGTAGGAACTGCACAAGTTTCAAAGTGAATGTGAAAGAGTTGTGGCTACTTGCGTGGAACATAGCGATTGTTTGGACCGCTCTATCTAGTAGTACATAGAGATCGTTGGTCTGTAACAGTTAAATATAGGTGGTCCGTTATCCATTCCCACGTCGGTACTAGGGCCTATAGACTGCGACCGCGGCTTGGGTTCTGTTGTTCTCCTCCTTCCGACGCGCTCGGCGGTGTTCGTTGTATCTAAGGAGTATATTATTGTATTATGGTCTTACATATGCATGGTTATTTTTTTAGTGCCTATCTATAATTACTTTATTAAAGACAAAGATAATAAATATGATGTAAATCTAATTGTTTTTTTTTTTAATTGATTATCTTATCTATATATGAACCTTACCTTTATTATAAAGAAAAGACATTGTTCCTGAGTTTTTTGCAGTCACTTTATTGTTTAATAGATCGTTCAATTCACGATGGCAAGTCCCACTATTTCTCGCGAGGTGACGTCAGCATCTTAGTGTACGTATACACAGTGGTGATTAGTGCGTAACGATAGAACTAACACAGTGACGTAAGCGATTTGGAGAAATAGTGAGCCGTCGTGAACTGAACGATTTTTGACATAGTGTATTATGCAAGAAATGATAGTTAAAGAAACAAAAACGTGAATAGGATGAACTTCGTAACTTTACTAAAGCTTACTATATTATCAACTTAGTAAGGACGGACGATAAAATAATCATCCTGCTATAGACAAGGCTGTATGGTACTAGATACCTTTGCCTTCTTTTTCAACGAACCTTGAACACGCTTGGGAATCGAGCGCACGACCACTAGCGCTCGAATCTAACGAAGGACTAAACCATTAGGCCAATGAGACGGTTTGAATTGGTTTTAGTCTTGAGTGTTGTCTCTTGTTGTCTACGATCAACCATATACTACGATAAAATCAGTATGGGTCATTAATAAATGAATCATTATTATAACTGACGTCTCGCTCTCTCGTCTTGCGTGCTTGTGAATGGGCGACTGTGACAGAACACTATGAAAAACGTTATCTTATGGCATTTATCGATGAACCTCTGCATTTAGTCGTGTGATAAATTCGCTGGAAAGTTTGGATTCAGAAATTAGTAAGTTTACAACATTCCAGACGATAATAATTATCTCTGAAGGTATTTCAGTGAGCTATGGATAGGGCTAAGCTCAGGGTTCTTCAAGGGATTATCGTAATGAGGAAATCCGACGAAGAACGAATCAAGATCAGCGACAACCGAAAGGATTAGCAAGCTAAAGTGGCAGTGGGCGGGCCACATCTGTTGCAGAACCAACGGCCGTTGGGGCAGACGAGTTCTGGAGTGGAGACCGCAGGGTGGGACGCCCTGCCGGTGTCAGATGGCCCGACGACTTGAAGAAGGTGTCCGGAAGCGACTGGATGCGGATCGGATATGGTGGCGTTCATTAGAGAAGGTCTGTGTCCAGCAGTGGACGTCTTAAGGGCTGATATGATGATGATTTTAGCAATTGCTTATTAAAATTCCTTATAATAATAACCGCGACTGACTGGTCTAGAGGTCCGGTGGCTTCATCATCATCAGTCTACAAGAGTCCACTGTTGGACATAGGCCTTGGTCCCGATCCTTGACTCTTCTCGTCCAGTCACTACCAACCGCCTTACGCAGATAGTCGCTCCATCTAGCCAGGAGGCGTCCCACACAATATCCCGGTGGTTTCATGCAGCGTCAAATATGACGTGGTTTCGATTCCCGCTGGAAACAGATACCAAACGGTGGTCGTTTGCTAGGTTTTGACGTTCAAGGTTGACTGGAAGAGATCTCTAAGTGGTATAAGTCCGCCTTTACACACAACTTTATTCTTTTGTCTGTTTTTGTTGTCCATACTTTTGGTACAAACGCTTCGCTCTTACTGCCCTGTCTCACACACAGTAAGGTTGGCTGGAAGAGATCTCTTTTAGGGATAGGCTCGCCTTTGTACACACAGTTTATTACTGTATTTAGTCTTAAAATGTGCAATAAAGAAAAAAAATATATAAAAATGCGTTTGCATACAGACGTTTCACGAAATTCCTTATTTGGACATGTCCCTACCACACAATCGAAGTCATTCATTCCAAGGCTACCGATGCCGGCTTTTTGTAGCCGGCAGTTTTATGTCAGTTATCTTTTATATATATTTGAAACGCACGTTTGCGGGTAAGTTATATCAGTATATTTATTACTTACTGGCTGTTGCCCGCGATTTTGTCCGCGTGGATAACTTAACATCACAAATTATTATGTATTTCCCGTAGGAATGGGATGTTTTTCGGGATAAACACTCAATATACACAGGAGAACGCGTCTGCCCGTACCAGTGGTGCAATCCCTTAATGGCCTTGGCGATACCCATGGAAAGATTGAGGGTGGCCGTATTCTAAGCCGGGAACCACACGACAAGATAAGGCTTATAGTCGGCATTACATTCTCGACCGAATTATCGACTACTAGCTGTTGCACGCGACTTCGTCCGCGTGGACAACTGTACATCACAAATTATTATGTATTTCCCGTAGGAATAAGATGTTTTTCGGGATAAACACTATCCTATGTCCTATTACAGGACCTAACCTATATGTGTGCCAAGTTTCATCACGATCCGTCCAATAGTTGAAGCGTGATTGAGTAACAAACATCCAAATATCCAAACTTTCTTTCAGATCTAATAAATAAAATCGTAAACATCGCGTGTCTGTAAATTGAAGATATTTGCAAAAAAAAATTGAGGGGTCTAAGGATAAGTAATAGAACACATTTCAATCATTTTTGGAATTTCTGTCTGTCTGTTTATCTGTTGGTGTGTGAGTTTGTGCACGCATCACATAAAGACTACTGAACGGATTTTGATGGAATTTTCACAAAAACATGGGGATTAACTTAACATTTAGTCTTTATTTCATCGCAATCAAAAGTTATAGACATTTTTAGTTTTCAAATACATTAGTTACGTAAGGTTAGTATGCAATATATTGCACATAATAGTATTTCCGTACTATTCAGATTGCGATGAACTTGGACTACATTTGGAGCTAGGAGTGAGAATGGGTGTGGGAGTGGGCGTGGGAAAAGGGGACTGGGTATGGGTGTGAGTGCGGGAGCGGGTGCGGATTCTGTAGTTCACGCGAGCGGAGCCGCGGGCACAGTTAGTTTATAATATTAGTAGGACTGCCAGCATGGAATAAGTTTTCTTTCCCGCGGGAACAGACTTTCCAACGGTAAATAATCGCCTCTGTTCAACTCCATGTCTGATGTGTGACGCGACTCAACGCGTTGCGTGCGTTCGCGACGCGACGGAAGACGTCACTTTCGTTTTTAGAAACCGCTGCATCCTCGTCATTTTTGAACCGGTATAAATATTATTTTCATAGTAAAAGTCCCGGAATACCGCAATCAAGTAAATTATACTACCTATGCTTATTTATCTGATTCCTGATTTATCAGTGACGATAATAATTTATCCCTAACAGAAAATGACTCTATCTCTGTACTACATGCCTGGTTCGGCGCCATGCCGCATCGTGCTGCTGGTGGCAGCCGCTCTGGACCTCCAGTTGGACTTGAAACTCATGGACCTACGAGCTGGTGAACATCTTAAACCTGACTTTTTGAAGGTGAGATATCACTACCAGCCTTAAACAAAATTAACTCTAAATTTATCTATATCTTATCATTTAATAGGGGGCCAGGTGCACCCGGCGACACGTCGACCCTGTGGGATCTTTTGTGTCAACCCCTTTGTTTATACTGTGCTTCCGTCCCCCACAGTTCGCTGCATAAAATCTATTATGCAGCTAAGGGGAGAAGCCTGTAGTCCTTGGGTTCTGAGTAAGCCACACCCAGGACATTCATTCGCCTTGCAGCTAGTGCATTGCATTCACACAGCAGGTGCCTCAACGTTTCGCTGTCCTCTCCACAGGCTCTACAATTGACAGTCTCTGCCAGTCCCATCTTATGCAGGAGGTGTCTTACATCGAGATGGCCGGTAAAAACTCCTGCGATAAGACGGACCGCTGTCTTCCCGTATTTTAGAATGTTGTTGGTAAAACCTGTGTCTGTGTTGCCGATAAACTCCTTAGCGTGTTTCAGCTCCCGAAGTGCTCTCCACTCCGTCAGGTGTTGATCCTCGGCATGTTCTTTTAGAGCGGTTTTTATGGTACTCATCGAGAATCCCACAAATAATCTATATAACAGGCGAGGATCCAACCCTCAAAAAAGATTGCGATCACGGCCACTCGGAAATCGGCAAGTGTGAGTCTGACTACGGACGGACTCGCTCACGATTGATACTTTACATTCATACATAGGAGACGTTTACAAAATGTATGACGCCCCGGCCAAGACCTTGTTAAAAAATTTAATTTTGGCGGATCGCCACAACGGTGGACCCGCGCTTGCTTTGAAATCGACGTCATAGTTTTTAACAAATTACTCTCTCTTATAGTTTCTGACTTCTACATACTGACTGGGGCTTGATGGTGACAGTGGACACTGCTGAACAAAAGCCTCCCCAATAGAATGCCACTTATCGTGGGCTGTCCGTTGGGGGATTTGCCATAACCACCACGCTTGGCAGGCGGGTTGGTGATCGCAGTAATGATCTTAATGTACACAGATAACGCTGCTGTCTGTCTCTGGTGCAAATCTGAACATATCTACATAATGATAAACCTTATCAATTATTTCAGCTGAACCCCCAGCATACAGTGCCGACTTTAGTGGACGGTGACTTCGCTCTATGGGAGTCCCGAGCCATCAGCAAATACCTGATAAACAAATATGGCGGCGATAGCAGCCTGTACCCATCAGACCCGCAGCAAAGAGCGTTGGTTGACCAGAGACTTGACTTCGATCTGGGGACGCTTTACCCGAGATTTGGACAGTATTTTGTAAGTACCCAGATATATTTATCTAAAATGGCTGTCCTTTGATTTGATGAATGATTTGGCTAATCCCACTAATGTTATAAACTGGCTGTGCCCGCGGCTCCGCTTGCGTGAACTACAGAATCCGCTCCCATTCCCACTCCCGCTCCCGCTTGCACTGCCACCGCCATCGCCTCCGCCTCCGTCACTCCCACTCCCACTCAGACTCACAATACCCCAATCTCACTCCCGCTCCTGGTCCCGCTCCCACTACCACACCCACTCCCCTTTTCCCACGCCCACTCCCACTCCCACTCCCAGCTCCAAATGTAGTCAAACTCATCGCAATTTGAATAGTACGGAAATACTACTATATGCAATATATTGCATACTAACCTTACCTACTATTGTATTTCAAAACTAAAAATGTCCATAACATTTGATTGAGGAAACCGATTGCGATGAAATAAAGCCTAAATGTTAAGTTAAGCCCCATGTTTCTGTGAAAAGTCCATAAAAATCTGTTCAGCACTTTTTAAGTGATGCGTGCACAAACTCACAGACAAACACAAAAATTATAATAATGATTGAAATGTGTTCTGTTGCTTATCCTTAGACGCCCCAATTTTTTTTTGCAAATATCTTCAATGTACAGACACGCGAAGTTTACGATTTTATTTATTGGATGCGTAAGTTTGGATGTTTAGATATTTGGATGTTTGTTACTCAATCACGCTTCAACCAATGGACGGATCGGGATGAAACTTGGTACACATATAGATTAGGTGTTGGATTAAGACATATGATAGTGAAATACATAATAAAACTTCCGTTTTTGGAACTAAAGCACTGAAATGGCTGTATCTTTGTCATTTTTGATCCGATTAAAATATTTTTGTCTATGGTATTACTTGAGGTTTTTAGCGCTAAATGACTGGTTAAATAACAAACAAAAATTACAGATTCTCATTGCACTAAGTTATTTGAATTGTCGAATAATAAGTTACATTAATAAGTATATAGTGTGGTGATCACTACACACTAAATATATGTAGTTAAAATTGAATAATGCCAAATAACCTAGCACTTCTTACGTCGTAATGGCTCCCACCACGAGAATATTCAGATTGTGTTGTCAGCCTCTATACAGCATCTTTGATACAGCTTAGGATTTTATAAAATATATTTACTTTACAGAGTTAGACTTATATACAGCTAAGAGTGTTATAGGGGTTTATAGGGCCTTAGCGTGTTCTTCCGATGCAAAATATTCTGTCATTTGGGAGGGATAAGCACATTATAGCCAGTGCCGTTTCGGTGCCCAGGCACAGGGCGCAGAACTTGGAGGGGCGCAAAAATGATCTGGTGGGTATTTTTCAAGGGAGTATTATAGGACTCGCACCGGCCGCATAAAAGACTAATTACGGTAGCTACGAAACACACTAAACAACACATTCATACCGTACCTATATCCTACACAACGGTACGTCGTATGACCAGATGGTCATGTAAATTCGGGAGAGGAGAACGCCTGAGTATGGACATTCCACCTTTTTAAACCAAGAAGTC
The DNA here is from genome assembly GCA_947086405.1 of Esperia sulphurella. NCBI lineage: Eukaryota > Metazoa > Arthropoda > Insecta > Lepidoptera > Oecophoridae > Esperia > Esperia sulphurella. The sequence goes on from OX352261.1 coordinate 17,278,418, forward strand.
TGTGTTTCCGAGACGCAAATGCTTTTGTTTTCGTAAGCCATTTGTTTGGGACAATTTTAAAACAGATGTTTTTCAATTATTCACTCACGCGTGGTGCTTCCAAAAATACGTAGACCTTGAATAGATTGGTACTTCTATTTAAGTTGGTCACTACGCCATGACTTGCAAAATTCTTCGTTTGTCGTACGTATGACGTGGCTCATTCTCAACAACACAAACTTGTTGTATATCTCAAATCACGAACAGTTTTATCTTTAACTAGCTGGGCCCCTGGCTCCACTCGCGCGGGAGCGGGAAGACTAGGGGGGGGGGGGGGGAAGCGGAGGAGAAAGGGATTAATACTAAGTGCACAGCTACTTAGTAAATAATATATTTCAGTGTCTGTGAAGAAGAAATATGAAAACAAACGCATTTGCGTCTCGAAAACAAAATAAACAATAGATGGTGTTCCGAAGTGGACCGCAGAGTTTACATGGTAATACAAACCTGTTTTTGCTGCTGGTGAACCTTTCATGTGCATGTTAACAAGACTCAAATAGCATTGGTTTTCGTATGACTCTTGGTTTGGAATGAAATATAGTACAAAGTTAAAAGATTGTTCGAAGCCGAACCAACAGGCATCTTTTTCATTCAAATAATCGTTTATTTTATGATAGGCTTACCTACATTACCTGCATATAAATAAATAATTGAACTATGACCTGTATGTATGTAGGTATTCAATTCAACAATTGACTACACGTGGACTACAAACATCCTACGTCCTTGAATGTATATAAAACTTACCCGCCATGACTTGCAAAAATTTTTATGAGCCTCGTCTACGTGTCGCACACATACCCCACAAACATAGATAACAGTAATCAGACCAAGCTGTTTTATCTCGTATTTTGGTAAATATTATTTAATAATTTCAGTAGACATGACAACACGAGTGCTGATAAATAAATTAAAATGAAATTGTTCCTTCCTTCTGTTACCAATCCTACTTCCTACTAATATTATAAATACGAAAGTTTGGATATTTGGATGTTTGTTACTCAATCACGCTTCAACCACTGGACGGATCGGGATGAAACTTGGCACACATATAGGTTAGGTCCTGAAATATACACAGGATAGTTTTATCTCAAGAAAACATCCCATTCCTACGGGAAATACATAATAATTTGTGATGTTAAGTTGTCCACGCGGACGAAGTCACGGGCAACAGTTAGTGATTAATATATCCCTCTAATATTGTAAATGCGAAAGTTTGGATGTTTGTTACTCAATCACGCTTCAACCTCTGGACGGATCGGGATGAAACTTGGCATACATATAGGTTAGGTTTTAGAATAGGATATAGGATAGTTTTCGCACATCTCATTCCTAAAATCGAATGGAATATTTCGAAACCTACGCGGACGAAGACGCCGGCAATAGCTAGTTACAGTACAGTTACAGTAGTTGGTAAATTGTAGATATTAAATGTGTCGCAGAATAAGAGACTTATCTAAAATATTGTGAATATTTGATAATAAAAAAAATTAAAAAAATTGTTCAGTGCCGTATCTAGGGCGGTGGCCAGGCATAGGGCGCAGATCTTTGAGGGGCGCAAAAAAGATCTAAGTGGGCATTTTTCAAAGGCGCTGGTGAATATTCGAGCGTTTCAACTGCCGTCATTACCGTAGCATTGTTCTAATATTTACCGGGGTCAGAGATATTTGATAAGCAGTATTTGCAATTTTACATTTATTCCTAGAGCTTGTATAACATGAAATACACAGGCATTCGAACCATAAAAGGCAGGGTTCGTGGTTTTCAAAGTACCATACCTACACCCCGGCTTTGTATGGAGTAGGTTTCTATTAAACTGGCTGAATTTTGATTTGCCATCAACTTGGGAGCACCTGTTTAAAAATTTGTATGAGCATAATCACTAAAAGTGATTAGGTTCAGAGTTATGTCAAGCTCATTGCAACTTCAGCATTTTTCTTTTCGCATTCTTTAAGTATTCCATTTCAATTAGGTAGATTTTTTAGAGCAGACATTTTACATTATGTATTTACAATAAAATACAATAGTTATTAAAATATAATATGTATATCTGTATAGGCACTTAACTCGCTTTTAACTGTAATTTTACTGTAGAACAGAGACGAACGAAGGGTGTTGTAAATACATTGTATTTATTCTTTTGGTACAATTTCTGCTTGGGTGTGATATTTTTCATACGTTTTTTAAAGTTTACGAGAACTTTACCTTTTCTTCAATTTCAGTACCCACAGATATTTGGCGGTGCCAGTCCAGATGAAACCAAATACAAGAGCTTTGCGGAAGCTCTATATTTCTTCAACGCTTTCCTGGAAGACAATGAGTACGCAGTCGGAAAGCAGCTAACTCTTGCCGACCTAAGTCTCGTGGCAACAGTATCGACTATAGAAGCTGCGGGAATTAAATTTGAATCGTATCCCAATGTCGTAAGGTTAGTATATAATGAAATGAAATAATAATCAAACTAATAATAATATAATGGATACGACGTATGGATGTTTGTACGCCTGAACAGCTGAACCGATTTCAATGAAACTTGTAACAGAGATATGTATTATGTATTGGGCCCGATTCTGAAGGAACACATTTAAAATTTGACAGGGCTAAAATTGGTTTCGTCTTTATCTTCATTATACTGTGTGACAAGGATAGCAACAGTTTTAGTGCTGTCAAATGTTAATGTTGTGCCTTCAGAATCGAGCCCATTATACTATTTATCTCGTATAGGTACTTAACGTCCTAAGGTTTACACTCGCTATTGAATGTCAATAAGTAACGTATTATAGGTAGTGAGATGATAGTGGCTCCTTCCTCCTATCAGGGCTCCTCCCCTAGGAGCTTGAGTTATTGTTAAGCTTGCCTAATTATTACACTGGATCAAGGTAGTGTATAATACTGTGCGTGTATGTAAGTATATGCGTGTGTATGTTTTGTGTTTATGTGTACCTGATGAGAACATAATGAGGTGTATGTACAATTGGGTCTATATGTTGCAGTGAACGTAAATGAGGTTAGTTAGTAGTAAAAAATTGAAGTAGATACATGTTTTGTTATACATTTAAATATCGAACATATAAATAGATTGTATTGAATATATTAAGATAATTTCCTCACAAACTATTAATTAAATAATTCGTTTTACATGAATTAAAAACAGAATAATGCGCAAATATTAGCACTGACACAGTAATACTTAGTATTCTTTGCTAACTCGCTACGAGTTTGCCCTGGCTGTATAATTTTTAAGATCTTTACCTTGATCGCGTTCGAAGCGCTAATTTAATTTGATCGTTACTATAAGGCGTGCTATAAATACATTTGACCCGACACGGGGACAAGGTCGGGCAGCAGGAATCGAATGTGTGCGAATTTGTCGGTAAATAAGATTTTTTGATATGTCGCCCAGATTTTGTTGTTCAATGAGCGATTGCTCATCATCTGTTGTTGCTAAGATTTATGGCTATGTTTAACATAAATAAATAGAGGCCATGTCCCCGAATCGAAATTGCGAATCATCTCGAACACGCTGAAAAGGTCCTCGAACTAGCCGAAAGGAAGTGTCTGGCGATACGAGCCTATCTGCAAAAGTCAATTATGTGTAGACGTTTCTTCGAGTCGACATTATTGTTGAACATATTTTGTCGAGTCGAACGTGTCGGGTCGAATGTGTGGATACCTGACTTACTAACTTATTTATTTTTATGTCAATAACTTATTTAGTAAACCAAATTTAATCCCACCTATAATACGACGTTAACCTAAGCACTTTTTTAATATACTTGTAGGTATATTCTTAATTTTTGTTATTTTGCAGATGGTTTGAGCTGGTCAAGTCTACTGCTCCAGGATATGAAGATGCAAATGGAAAAGGCGTAAGGGAGTTTAGAGACCATGTACAGCGTATGATGGGTAAAACTGAGCTATAAATAAATGTGTAACGAACGTATTTTATATGTAGTGTAAACTAATAATAACTAATCGTTATATTAAAACTGTTATATGAAAAAGTTGCGGTTTTTTTTACTTTTTTTATTCTATGTTATTTTATTACATACTGCTATGATATTTACTATATTCATAGGCTTTGATGGGGACTTTTTGGCCTTCGAGATTTTTACTGCTTTTTCTATCAGCTTCGTTTAAAAAAATTGAAATCTGAAGAAAATAATTTTTCGATTTTATGAGTTTTCAGTATTCCAAAACATGTTGGGAATTCGTGAAATATTTCATGGGGTTTAAAATTTATTAGTGCTAACAGTATAAAATAAATGAATATTTCTGTTTTCTTTGACTTTAGACAGACTTGACGACCCCCGTGGCGGAACGGGTAGCTCTCGGACTGCCACGCCGGAGGTTGCGGGTTCGAATCCCGCTAGGGGCAAATGTTCGTATGATGAATATGAATGTTCGTACCCAAGTCTTGGATGTTTATTTAATACAATTTGTCGGCCCCGTAGCCTAGTTGGTAGTACACTTGCCTGCGAAGCTCGGGGTCGCGGGTTCGAACCCCGCCCAGGGCAAACATTCGTGTGATGAACACTTGTGTTTGCCTTGTGACTGGATGTTATTTATATATTATATTATGTATTTATGTATATATATCAGCTGTCTGATACCCATATTACAGGCTCTGCCTAGTTTGGGATCAGGTGGCTGTGTGTGAAATGTCCCCATACATTTTTTTTTTTTTATATATTTATTTAAGTATGTCTATCCGTTATCTAGTAACCATACCACAGGCTCTGCCTAGTTTGGGACTGTATAATTGGAGTGAATGTCTGACATATTTATTTATTTATTTTACCTGTCTCACTGGCGTTTGAGTGATAAATGAAAGTATAATTCGTACTTATTTCTTAATTTATTTATTGTGCCTTAAATATATTTCTTATTAAATACAACACTGTAATTTAGACCTTTAAATAAAACTGTCATAAACTTAATGAGAAACATGACAAGAAATTGAAATAGTCATAGTGAACAAAACCTAGAGGAGTCTAGTGTCGTCTAGAAAATTTTCATTTGCGCCCCTCATAGGAAACAGCCCTTTTATACAAAAATTGTGGGCAGTGTGTATTTAGTTTGGCTTAAGCAAGTTCTTGACGAGTCCCTTGAATGCCTCCAGACCTTTCTCATTGGCCTCTTGGTACCCAGGAGCTACGCTCTTTACTGTCTCGTACCATCTGTAACAATAAATGATGATATAATTCTTGGTAAAGATAAGGAAACAAAATTTCAAACACCTTGAAGAACCGTTCTAGCAGAGTTTCGTAACCATAAACTCACTTCTTAATGTTAGAGTATTTCAGGAAATCGATGTTCGTAGCCTCGAAGCTGGAAACAGAGGCGACGATGCTCAGGTCCGCGATGGTAAGGTTGTTACCGGCTACGAACTTCTGTCCTTCGAGGAACTTGTCCAGTAACTTCAGGGCTTCATGAACCTTTTCCAACTTAGCACTGTCGGCGGGTGCTTTGGCGAAGACTTGTGGATACTGAAAAAGAGAAAATATCTTACACTACTGATGTCGAAATGGATTAGAAATTGTTCTCAATGAGCGATTTGAAAATCACTCATTGTCTATGTGATCAATACTGAATCTAGATTTATAAAAGATACCCAGCCTGACTGATTAATTAGTGCCTGTCCCTGCCATTTTTGCTTGTATTACTAACACTTAGTTTAAGTTTCTTACTAACTATGAAATAAAAATATTTTATTTTATTATTTTTATTTATTAATCCATCAACGAACAGCTCAAACTGCTGGTCTAAAATTTTCATACAGGTTCCTCAAACCTAATTATTCCATGTAGCTAATCACTAAAAAAGAATTTATGCAATTTCACCCCAAATGTTCAAGAGTCTCGGCCATAACAGACAATTATACTTACGAAGTAATCACCGAATCTCTGGTACAACGTGCCGATGTCGAAGTATAGACGCTGATCGACTAACGCTCTCGCCTTGGGGTCTTCAGGGTAGAGGGTGCTGCCCTTGCCGTATTTGTTGGCGAGGTACGCGATGATGGCTCGGGATTCCCATATCGACAGCCCGTCATCTACGAGGGTGGGGACTGTGTGCTGAGGATTGATCTATAGGGAAAAAATGACTTTTAAAAGTAATTTGTACGGCGTTTAAAAATAGGAAAGATTTTTTTTTAATACTTGTTACAAACGCATACAATACACAAAACAATTGATTATAATATAATGCTATTTATGTCTGATTAATTAATCTAGAACACCTATTCATCAGCATACGCTCCGAGCTCAACACTGTTATCATTCTGCCAAAAGAGGGCGCAAAATCGTAACTATAAAGAGGGCGCTAAATAATGTACAAACCTTAATGTGACCCTGATACTTTTGTGCATTTTCAACGCAACGCTGCGGCAGGTAGTCAGACAGTAGGAATGCAAGTCTGTAAGTGCGTTGAGAACCGGTATTCGATTTAAAAGTAATTACGTGACGTAACTGCTCACGCCAGTTCAAGGAGATTTCGGTACTTGCAGCGGACTGCCGCCGCCGGTATCAAGTGTCCATTGTCAACAGATTTTGACGTGACACGCTGTTACTTCTGAACAATTAGTAACGAAGTGCATGACGAGAAAGTTAGGCGGGATCGCGACTGTGTGTGACCGCGATCTACTTTGATAATATAAATAGGTACATTACATACTTAATCGTTTATTTGCAAAAGAGTAGTTTTAGATACATTTGTTGTCTCTGGTTAACATGTTTCTCTAACACAGGGAAATCTTCCGTTCTTAAGCGAATAAATGATAAATCTTTGTAATTAATTATAAATCAAGCGATTTTTTAAAATAAAACTTAAAGAATGTAGAATCAAACCGACTAGCATTTATATGTTATGTGATATGACGATATAAGTACTCGATAGGTAGGTACTACTAAAATGAACAAAACAGAAAATTAAGAGGGAGGAGGCTATGGATTTTATTTCTATTTAAAGGATGGAGGGAGGAATACAGATGGAATAAAAAGAAATAGGGAGGTAGGGTAGGAAGAGAAGGGTGGCGGGGGGGGAGGGGGACATCAGGAAGCTCTCATACCCTTCAAATCGGAACACAACACATTTGTCACCATATAGACGGACCCTGCGCTGCCAGGATCCTCCCACCGGGCAAATGGCGTCACATACTAGGTATATGGTCTCCACTTCAGAACTCGTTCACCTCAACGGTTATCAGTTAACCAGATAATGCCCGTTATATCTGTTATTAATTTATTATCAACAAGCAAATAACGTGTAAACTTGACCACACGTCTGGTAATTACTAATACCGGCAATTTGCACAACGGTAGGCATAGGTAAATACTCTAGTCACTACTTAGTTTGTGAGGTATATGTAGCATCATTCTGAAGAATGCCATTGGCTGTTTTCTCAAATGTCAAATATGACAAGAATGTTGGCAAAAGTCTGTGACGCAAGGCCACAAAATGGTTTAAAAATTATTTAGCTGCAGAATATTTGACGGTGTTCTGATGTTCTGTTTTGATTTTCGAGTGTTGCATGACAATGACGGTTAAGATCAATACAACGCTATCTATTGCCAACATTACGCACTAATATTTCGTATTTACCTACAGATAAACCACTCATTGTCTTCACGTACTAACAGTGGGACAATGGCAATTGGCAATGGAAACAAACAGTCGTTCCCATAAAAGTTCAATGCCCCAGAATTCCTACTTCGTGTCTATTGCATAACTAACTTTTGGCCTTCAATCACGGTAACTGCAATTTGTGCCGTCAATTGCACGGGATACAGTGGAATTCACTTTGTATCTAATTGATATAAATGAGACCTTTTTTTAATGTTGAGTTGGGAGACGGGAAATGCTGGCCGCATGCCATGGTTGGTCATGGTGATAGTATAGTTTAAACTACTAGTATTTAGATCTCAGACCAATAAATTTATGATTTAGATTATTTATTCGTAGTAGGTACCTACGCCTCATACCATGAAGCAAAATAATTTTTCGTACCGTAAAATGGGGTGAATAGGGATCGGGGTCTGAATAGGGACGAAACCGGGAACGAAATATTAAGCTAAATAAATAGATGAGAAAAAACTATCTACCAATTGTTGCAAATTACTTTTGTGTGGTAGAATATTTTGTTTTGAATAGCAACACTGGAAAGCAATAAAGTTAGCAACAAATGGTCAAAATTTGTTTTTGAAAAACGGTCTAAAAATGTTGTGTTTATTTGTGTGCCAAAACTTTATCTTTTTAAGAAAAAATACAAGTCTCTGGAAGTTGAAGAGTGGTGTATATGTTAGATTGTACATTGTTGAATCTACACAAATGCAGATAAGTCTGAATATTGTGTACTTTCTGTATAAATTCAAAATATCTAAAGGTCTGTAAATTTGGTCAAGACAAGAGGTTAATAGGTACGGTAGAGGGGCGAATAGGGACGACAATGGTCTGAATAGGCACGCCATACTTAGTAAATAGAGACCAGTGAGGGGCGAATAGAAACGGTAAGGTTTGTATAGGGACAGGGTTATCACTTTTTATTTGTTATAAATTTTTATATATGTATCTTGAACCGATATATTGTAGCTAAGAAACTACTCAGATTTGTACTCATTTCTGATAATTTAAACAGACTGAAATTTTATATCAGTGACAAATTATAATAAATAATATTATCCATACTAATATTATAATGCGAAAGTAACTCTGTCTGTTGTTGTCTTATCACACCATAACTACTGAACCGATTTTAATCAAATTTGTTGTGAAGATAGTATAACGCCCGGGAACAAAAATAAGTAACTTTTTACTGCGGGATAATATGTTATTCCTATGTGATATATATATATATATATATATAACGAACTTGATATAGGGAATTTGTGATCTCAAACAATACGATTATATAACTTTTGTGATTTGTAATAATAATACTTATTAAAGAAATATTACCAAACATTTATTTTATTTTAAAACATCATTTTGGAATTAGCACTAAGAAATAACTTTGTACACTAAGGAACCTATTTCAGATATTGCTTTATTTATAGATAAAGATTTGACAACCCTACGACTTTTTCCCTATTTACCCCTTTACCGTCCCAAGTCACCCCACTTTAAGCATGAATAGGGATAGCGCATATTTTGGCCAAAATCATTGGGTTTTCGATGATTTTTTCGGGTATTTTCGGTATATTCGTAAAGCATGAGCGGCCGGACCAACTCGCAAAGGGTTATCAATGTTAAATTCGTACTATAACATCGATAAATTTGAGTCTAAAGTTTGATTTTGTGCCTATTCACCCCATTTTACGGTAGCTCATAATTTCACCTTAAAGTGTTTTCCTTCATGGTTGACACTAATTGGTTAAATTAGATAACAGATGCATATTTTAAAATCATCTGTATATAACAGATGATTTTAAAATATGCATCTGTTATCTAAATTTAATAACCAAGTGCTTGCACCTACATAAAAAATTTCAAAGTTTTTTTGCCTCCTTAAAAAATTACCAAGTTCCAGAACTGATAACATAACACAAGAACAAAGTAGGTACCTATTTCACAAAAGTTGTTGGCCATGACACCGTCTACCGGAACAAGACCAAAAAAGGATAAAGTCTTGATACCGGGTGGCGTTAAAAAAATCTTAGGAAAAAATCTTGAACTGTTGTTTTCTCTATTACCGAATGATATGAATATCGCTCGCTGAATGGAATAAATAAAGAAATAATAAATATTACATATACTCGTACCTACAAAGGAGAATGACCAAAATTGTATGGGAGTTTGCCCTTGAACTTTTAACCTTGCGTCTGGATCAAATTGTCGTCACAATACAGGCAAAATACTCAGGATCATTATAAAAAGAAAATCGTTTAAATATTTAGTGGGAAAATTCAATAATCTTACTTGGAATAAAATCTTCGTTGGCATGCAGTTTTCACAAAACCGTGGGTATATAGCCACGATTAACCGCTCCAGATATTGATGTCATAGTGTTGTTATTAGTCGACGACGGTATATTGCATTCGACACTACATTAGGCTCGTTAAAATAGATTTTGTCACCCAAATACACAATGTAAACAAACGGACCAAAACAAGTGTTGATATCATATCGGATATGACGTCACAGTACGAAACCATAGTGCATATCAATAGTGAGGTTCAACTACATCGATTTAACAAATTGAATAATCGATATTTCGGTTACGAAACAATACTTTCATAAATATCTTTTAAGAACGTGTGTATCACTTTAAATCAGTACAAATAGTGTATTTCCAGTCAGTAAATTAAAAATATGATGGGTGTATTATCGCGCTAGTAACTGAAAGGTAGTATCAAATATTGTTGACAAATATCGATTATAACTATATATCGATTTTAATTCTGCTTTCACTACTCTAGTTGAAAAGATGCCGGTCGGCCGGCGGAAATCAATCAACGTTTATATTATATGTTATTTTTAAACTCCCTATTCCATTGGCTTTAAAAAAAATTTGAAGGAATTCATAATTCAGACATATATTTTTGGTACATGAATGGTGAAGACGCATCTTAGGCCCACTTTTGGTCATTCTCCTTTGTCTAAACCCAAACCAACGATCTCTATGTACTACTAGATGGAGCGTTCCAAACAATCGCTCTGTTCCACGTAAGTAGCCACAATTCTTTCACATTCACTTTGAAACTTGTGCAGTTACTACTCAGAACATTTAATTATTTACTATATATTGACATTATTTAACCGTAGCATCAATATTTAGTAATATTTAAATGTTCTGCGTAGTAACTGCGACCTCTGGCACTCGAGTCAAATAACCAACCACTAGGCCAACGAGGCGGATGTTTAATAATAGTATATCCCGTTTGTTTATAGGGAAAATTTCGCAGCATATTCTAGGCACAGTTAGAATTAGTTTATGAAATAGGTAGTTGAGCTAGAAATAAATACTTAGGTAAATGACATGCATTAAATAAATTATTTTAATTGGCTGTGTATGAATTGTTTTTGTCATTTATTTTCCTTTAGGCCTACCTTATCTATAATACCAAGTAAATATGTACCACCAAATCCCTCCCTGCTTATAATGTAATAGTGCGTGGCTATAGTCGACAAATTATATCGATACATCTATAAATATAACAAAATGACAAGTTTGCGGCTGTATAGCATTGAAAATATAAAACAAATTAACTAGGTATATAAAAAAAATTGGGGAGATGAATGATAGAGATTTTTTTGATGTTTTGTCTGTTTGAACGCGCATCACGGGAAACTACTGAGGCTTAAATCTTTGTTTATTTCATTGCAACACATCACGTCAAGGAGTATCACGGGGCGAAAAGCGGGAGAAGGAAAGCCACTTTGCACATTAGATTGCGCAAAGTGGCGATACATCGTCTCTGGCTACCCTCTGGGACCAAGGCGTGAGCATTATGTATGTATGTATGTTATTTCATCGTCATCGATTCACTCAGTCAGATCAGAAGATAGACCATTTTAAAGTTTTAAAACAATCACTTACATTGAATTAGTATAACAACGAAGTACATTTGGAGGGAGGGAGTAAGATGCTAATCATAAACTTGTAAACAAAAATTGCAAATAATAAGAGTTATAATCCCAAAATGAAGATTATAAAGTCGAAAAACGTTCACGTGTACAAATAAATTATAATTTATGTACCCATAACAAGTGTGTGTTGCCAATATATATACTTTTTTAAATGGTAAGCGCTGGCCATGCATACATATTAATAAATTCGTTACGTGTAGTCTTAGATAAATAGAGTATTAAACAAGACAACTAGCAAGTGTTATTTTAACTATTATGTCATAGTTAAAAATATCCTTACACACGCCAAAAGTTTTATGATACTGTCGTTGGTACAAGTGTTCAAACAATGATAATAGAAACATCATAAGATTCACAGATAGTATATCATCGGTTATTTATACTGATAATAGACTTTTATGTAAGAAACTAGCTATGCCCGCAGCTCCGCTCGCGTGGGCTACAAAAATATTGTTTCATTTTTAAAATAAATAAAGTTGAAAGATAATTAGTGTTAGTAATTAAATAAAAGATTATCAAGTTATTATTTATATTTTATACATTCTAATATTTGGAAAGATTTTTTTTACCAATCTTAAAACAGATATTTTATCGCAGGGTAGAAGAAATCATCGACATCTTATATCATAAACATTATTAAAATGATGCGAGAAACATAATTTGTCGTTGGTGATACTACAAAAATCCTTTTTTTTTTCACACAAACAAAACTAAAATTGTCTAGTGATAAATTACAAAAAAAAAGAAATTTTTTTTACACAAACACATTTATTTATTTATTTTACATTTTTTGTAGTGTCACATGAGTTTAGGGTATGACATATATAATGCTCACGCTCTGGTTCCAGAGGGGTAGGCAGAGTCCTTCGCCCGCTTTTCGCCTCGTGATACCACTTGGTGCCATGTGTAATGTTTCTATACATACCTTAAGATATTCAGGTTTCAAATGTTCTCCACCGTGAAGGTCTACCAGCTTGAGGTTCAGGTTGACATTGAGAGCTTTTGCTGCGAGCAGGACAGCCCTGCAAGGCGCTGAGCCGGGCACGTAGTAGAGGTCAGGCATTGTGTATTGGCTGTTAACAATAGAACCTTTCATATAAAAGTTTGTAAAGGAAATGGCAATGAATTGACTGATTGGAAATTAAGGTTACCTACTGAATAAACGGAGTTGCGATTTAAAAAGGGTAAGTATATTAGACTTATTATCTCTTATAGAAACTTTAAATTCAAATATATTTATACCTATCTGTTGCCCGCGACTTCGTCCGCGTGGACAACTTACCATCACAAATTATTATGTATTTCCCGTAGGAATGGGATGTTTTTTCGGAATAAAAACTATCCTATGTCCTATTCCAGGACCTTACCTATATGTGTGCCAAGTTTCATCACGATCCGTCCAGTGGTTGAAGCGTGATTGAGTAACAAACATCCAAATATCCAAGCATCCAAACTTTCGCATTTATAATATTAGTAGGATAGGATGGAATTGCCGATTCTAATGAAACTTAAATGCTTAAATAAGTAGTACTCAAAATGGATCAATGTGTACTGATTTAAGCCATGTGGTTCCCGGCTAAGAATAGGGCCACCCTGGGTGTCGTCAAGGCAACTAGGGATTGCACTAGGGACGGACAGCCCACTAAAAGTGGCATTCAATTGGGGAAGCTTATGTTCGGCTGATTCTACTGATTACTATTTTCGATTTAAAAAATTAACACTAAATGTGACAGTGATTTCCAGTAATATAAAAACACGATTATAATTTTTTTTTAAATGAAGTACCTACTTATTTCGAAAAAGTAATGTGAATTCAACAATTTCGTATCCTGTTTAAATTTTAATCAGTTTAATTAGAATCAGTAATTCCATCTTAAACATTTGAATTGAAAGTTTGCTATGGAGACGAGTTTGTAATAGACTTCTTAAAGTTTTTGTCTAGATTTAGCTTTGTAGTAACTTTTTATACGAATGCGGAATCACAATTTTTTTAATGTCTCTCAATCATTAATTCTAGAGGGAATTCTAGCTTGAGCCAAGGTTGTAACGATTAGTGCTGTAAGCAAAAAATGAAGCAAGCCACAGAATAGACGGTATGCCACACGTCCAACTATACGTATCTACCGACACCTTGTTCAGCGGTAATAAAGGCTAGATTGGTTTTGTATGTTGGCCCACAGTACTTAGGTATACGATCAGTTTCCGTGCGTTAGTCTCGAAAATGGATCGACCGATTTGAATAAAAAAAAAAGTTTTTTTCGCATATTTCAAATAACATTAGGTAGGTATACTTTTTGATTTTCTTTAATCAAATAAAAAAAATCACAAAAGCATTCATTAAATCGTACTGAGATGTTTATGAATTTTTTAAATATATTTTAATTAAAGACCAAAAATAAATATACCTACCCAATGTTAATTTGTATAAAATCTAGATTCTGCTCATATATAATAATTGTATAATATAACATAATAATTATACAATTATTCTATTGCAGATTATTCATATTCAATAACGCTATGAAAATGATTATTATCCGTATAAATGATATTACCTACTGACCTAAAAGAATTGTAGAAAGCATATTAATATGAGGTCATATCATAGGATCGATGCTTGATTTTTATTGTGTTATTTATTTAATGCCCGTCAATCATCATTATCATAGAACATAATATACAGTTTCATTATTTATCCATTTATATTGCTTCTATAAGTCTTTATATTAAATATGTTTATCGTATACTAGGTAGAAGATTGTCGCATCTTTCATATATTTAGCATTATTAATCATACGAATTTCCAACCAGTTGTCAATCAAGTTTTTTTTTTCGTTGATAACCAGTTATCTACATGGAATAAGGGAATATTAAACTTGTCGATAGGTCCTAAGGTATCGCACCTATGTTAATATTGTTTTTTTGAAATTATTTATTCTAATTTTAGACAATTCTAGTTTTAATAATAAAAGCCTTCCCAGTATTGGTTGACATTATTTGTTGAGGCTAAAGGAAACCTTTTTGTCCGGTTGTCCGGCAGATATATAACTTTATATGGAACATACATGACTGGTGAGGCTTGGTTTTCAGACTCGAGCACATGAGGTAATGGGTTCGATTCCCACCAGTAACTGACAAATTTCTACAATTTATACAAATTGCTCCGTGTCTGGATGTTATACTTGTTAATTGTCCTTTCACTGTCTAAATCCCCGTAGTACAAAAGAAAATCCTAGTTTGCGATTAGACTAGTTTATAGTGTTTTTATAAAAGACATTGACCGGCTATAATTAGAAAACTTTAAGTAACTAATATTTAAAATTACCCTGCAATGATAGCAAAATTACGATAATTTCAGGAGAAACATTATTTTCAGACTCCTACTTAAATGAAATGAATGTGTTTTAATATAAGTACCTATAGGGCTCGATTCTGAAGGCACAATGTTAAAATTTGACAGCACTAAAACTGTTGCTATCAGTGTAAAACTGTTGCTGTCACACAGTATTATGAAGATAAAAACGAAACCAATTTTAGCGCTGTCAAATTTTAAATGTGTGCCTTCAGAATCGGGCCCATAGTACTAATAATATTATCATAATCACTTAATAAATCCTATAAAACTTAAAAAAAACACAGTACAGGCTAATGGCAGTCACACTGAGCTAACTGACTTGTCATGTAGTACTTTGTAATTATTGACTAGGTACCTACACAGATTTTAGAATGTTTATGGGTACTTATAGTTATCTCCCAAATTGTATATTGACACGCGATATGTAGTGAGGTTAAGTAACTTTTAAAATTTCCTTTGATACGGTAAATCACGTTATTTTATGGATTACTGGCCAAATGTTCCTATAATCTGGGTAGGT
This sequence comes from Esperia sulphurella, assembly GCA_947086405.1. NCBI lineage: Eukaryota > Metazoa > Arthropoda > Insecta > Lepidoptera > Oecophoridae > Esperia > Esperia sulphurella. Next base: position 17,293,918 of record OX352261.1, read on the forward strand.
AGGTAAATAGGCAGCATTTTAGATTCCATTCGTTAGCCAAGGTCAGACAACATAACGAGCAGTGGTTGGGTTACAAAAAAAATATAACTACATAGGCAAGATTGATCGGGACTCGTAAAATAGACTATAAATAGATTTGTTGCTATTAGTCTACACTCAAGTCTAAAATCACACTTAAGAATCGATTAAATACATAGGTACTCAGAACGCCTTTAAAATAAACAAGATAGGGACGTTCAGGTTATTTATTGTATAAGTTTAAAAAGAGAGAAGGCATTTAGATTTAGACATGGACTATACAGTCTGGTAGTTGCCAACAAAGAGGATGTAAGTTTGTTACCAAGCGATATAAGAGATATCAAAATACTTTGAACTGATATTATAACTATGTTGGCTAATAAGTAATGTTATCAGTTCAAAGTACTTTAAAGTTTCATAATATCTCTTAACATAACAAAATGGAAGTTTCTCTTTGAAGCCCATAGTAGCCTAAATGTATATTTAATGTAATTTTTTTTGATATGTCGTGTTTTTTTTTCTAAAGTTCTTGATGTCATTTTACTCAATAGATAACATAGTAAGTATTGATATCAAGTATAAGTTTTTTGATATCTCTTATATTTGCTGAATAAAATCATTGCTACACTAATCATAACATCCTTTCTACTAATATTATAAATGCGAAAGTTTGGATATTTGGATGTTTGTTACTCAATCACCCTTTAACCACTGGACGGATGGTGATGAAACTTGGCACACATATAGGTTAGGTCCTGGAATAGGACAAAAGATAGTTTTTATCCTGAAAATACATCTTATCCCTACGGGAAATACAGTAAAATTAATGTTAAGTTGACCACGCGGACGAAGTCGCGGGCAACAGCTAGTCTTATATAAGGCTTAAAATCTTTTCACTGATCTCTAAAACACGATAGACGCGCCGGCCGGTTAGTCCGCCAACCGGTTCTGGCAATATATGAAGCCTCTAATGATTAAATACATAATAGGTACTGATTGAAAATTAAATTATTTTCATAACAAAGTACCTACGATGTCAATGGGACCTCAGTCTAAACTTTCTGCTTTGTTTTAGAGTAATTTTTATATTATAATATTATGCATATTTCTAGCATGCAGTGCGTGGGAAAGCCTTACTTTACGTGGGTAATAGAATGTTTATTTGTCAAGGCATGCCAATCAGTTGAAGTTAACTGTAACACCTTTCACTTTACCTAACTTTCGTGGGTGCGGAGTGAAGTGATTGGTCTTATTGTTTTACAGATAAGAAATATGCACTTTCATAATTAGCACACAAAACACCAAAAAGTTTGAGAAAGAAAATAGTATCTAACGTTTTTTTTTTTAATCATTCTTCCTTAATTGTTACGCGATTGAATAGCAGGTAATTTATTCTAGTCCCTGAACTAAATGTGCATAAGCATAAACCTAAAATAAATATTTAAGTACCTACAGTTCTTATCAATTATTAATATATATTAATTTCATTATTGTAATAAAAAACATCGATATATAATATAATATTGTACAAAAGTGTCACCGCACTACGCTCACAAATAAAAGAAAAAGTAAATTAAAACTAAACTTACTTTTTTTTAAATAAAATACGCTAAGACACTACAAAGCGTACAGCCAGCACGAATCGTAGAGACTGAATAGCCGAGAGGAGGGAGTACAGTGAGTTTTATAGCGCTGGACGAATGCATGGTGGCATGACGCATGCTTGACGGTTGAATCAGTTTGGTTGCCCCCCCGCAACCTATGACACCCATGTTGCATTGGGAAGCGGGGGTGAGGTACGCTGTAGTATCAGCCGAAGAAATCTCATGGTTACTTGCAGTTTTCATATTTCTTACGTGGCCGTTTGGCCAGAGCAGAATAATTAATTCCCAGTGTTTTTAAGATCATCTGACATTTGTAACCTACTAGTTGATATCTAAATGTCTTGTCTCATGATGATGACAAGTTTTTTTGGACTGTGAAATGGGTAATTAACCAACGATCTCTATGTACAATTAGATGGAGCGTTCCAAACAATCGCTCTGTTCCACGCAAGTAGCCACAACTCTTTCACATTCACAATGAAACTTGTGCAGTTACTACGCACAACATTTAATTATTACTAAATATTGACGCTACGGTTAAATAATGTCAATATTTAGTAAATAATTAAATGTTCTGAGTAGTAACTGCACAAGTTTCAAAGTGAATATGAAAGAGTTGTGGCTACTTGCGTGGAACAGAGCGATTGTTTGGAACGCTCCATCTAGTAGTACATAGAGATCGTTGTAATTAAAAAATTATATTCTAGTTGCAGTGACGTATGCCTGCATATTAGAGTGGTGCGCGGTTCGATGCTTCAGTTCTGGGGTTGGTGAAGTTTTTACTAGGGGGCGGTATGAGTCTGTGGGCGGCACTCCATACTATCGAACACACGATACACGTTTGCGTGTGTATGCGAGCATAAATTATCCTAGGACTACTGCACCCAGCGCGCGGACATAGTCGATCGGGAGGGACAACTTTATGAGTACGTCAACAACATAAATTTTCTCTCTCTCTCGTGAAAATGCCGCGCGTCAAATCCAAGTGGTTTTGAAGAATATTTTTTTTCAGTTTGACCCCCCGATGGTAAAACGCAACAAAAAAAATTTTTCTGGAAATTTATTCGCGACAGAATGTTCTTATTAACGTTATTTGGTTGGGTTATATTGACTACATATATTTATGTTATTAACTTCGAGAAAAAGTCAATAGGAGTGAAGTTAACTTAATTTTATTAGAATTTTCACTAGTACATTTAGAATTAAAAGCTTTGTCACTTTTTTGATCAAAAAAACATACTGTGCGCCGGTCGATAGCGAGATACTTTGTACTGGGGCGGGCAGCGCGGCGCAAGCCTATAATGGCGGCAGCGAAGTAGTGCGTACTGCCAGCCATACTCGAAATAGCGGGCGAGGTTAAAAGAGCGGGAGGGGAGTGTCTCTTCCTTTTGTAGTAATTTTTAGTATTCTCTGGCCCAACGATCTCTATGTACTACTAGATGGAGCGTTCCAAACAATCGCTCTGTTCCACGCAAGTAGCCACACCTCTTTCACATTCACAATGAAACTTGTGCAGTTACTACGCAGAACATTTAATTATTACTAAATCGCACGCTTAATAATAAACTGGAATAACTCAAAAATCTGAGATTTTGACTTTTCATCATAAAACTAATTATTTAAGCGTCAAGAATCGATACAGTTCAATCGGCGCGCAGATCGGAGCAAAATGACAGAGTAAACGCATCACCCGTCTCTTTATTATTAACGCGGGCGCACATGCGTTTCATGCTAAAGTGACGTCTGTCAGAGATGAGCCGACTTCGATGTGAACAGGACACGGTTTCGTTAGACCGGCGGCGGAGTAACTCTTAAAAAACCAGTTTATTATCAATGTCATGTACGGAATTTATATTTCTGTTTAGTCATAAAGTGAGTTATCTCGAATTATTTCACCTTTTTAGAAATTAATTTAATCCAAAAAGCGAACTAATCCGATATATTTCAGTTTAGTTTTAATTTTTGTCCGAATTCATGGAAAAAATAAAACTTAATTCAATTTAGTTTTAAGAGGGGCATGAAATTGAAAAAAAACATTTGAAATTATTTCTATTTATAGTTATTATGTCATGATAATACAAAATTAAGATTAGAGTTATTTCGTTTTACTATGAAAAATACTTTCGCAGCCTTATTTTGATTGATTAATGGTCGAGTGACTCACAACCTCAGAGTCAGACTCTGACTCCAATAAGATTGCAAATCCAACTAATAAAAATCCTCCTAGTGATGACGAGTTTGGATTGTCGTCACAATTCTGTTCGGAAACCAAATAGAATACAACAAATCCAACAGACATACATAAAGACGAGACTGATGCTTTATTAAGAATTTCCTTCCAATACATATTCGTCAATTAAATAAGGTGAATATATACCTACAATAAAAATAATGCTACATAATATTTAGTTATTTTTAAATACACACGCGCACCAGTCACCATTACACACTCAACCGCAAAACACATAACATGCACATAAACAAATACACCCAGAGATAAACACACTGGCGCACCGCTACTACTTTTTACTATTATCATTTATTATACTTACCTGCATACTTACTAAACACATTTTACAAAACTTCTAATCCGTCTACATGCATCATGAAACGCGGGACGATTTGACCCAATCCTTCATCTTATAACAATTAAAGTGATTTAGATTTAAGCGTTAATGATCCTACATTATACACAAAGACAACAATAAAAAAGCGAACCCTATATAATACCATCATCGTCCGAATCCTTATTGTCAAGTTCTGCACCCAATGATCGTTTACCTGTCTATGACGATTCAAGCAAAGTACTACTCAATAAAGAAGCCGCAAACGCACACGTAATACTGCAAACTGGAAACAGAATAAAGCTAAACGTTTGCGTAATCGATGTCAGTCGTATATATAAAAAGCATGTAATATCGCTGAGTTAAGCCTGTATGGAAAAAAATGCACTGAAAAAATTATCACTCATGGTAGATGAATATTTTAAACAGTTTTAGCGTTTAGGGGATTTGTGCAAAGAGAATTTATAAAGGCAGGCCTAAGCAGTGGATGTCTAAAACACAACAACCAAAAAGAACAGACCAGAGCCTAATTCAATACATTAAAAGTATACCTATTAACTCTATTTCAAAAATTTAATCCAAAGAAACGATAGAAATATACGGTAAAAATGGTAACAAAGAAAAAATATAGCTGTTATACGTATTATAATATTCTGTATTGCAGTGTCGACGAGCGAGGAATTCTTCAGCATTTAACTATACATTAAAACTCAATAGCTACAATATGACTTTTACCGAACTAATAAAGATTAATACAAAAAATGGCGCAGCTTATCAACACGTTGCTATTTTGGACTAAGGCTGATGCTAAACATCGAGAACAATTGAAATAGGGTGTGTGTTGAAATTATAAAGAATTTGTGAGAACACGGAGGACCAATTGATCATAATTTTCTATTCCGAAAGTTAGAGGAGACTTAAGCAGACAGTGTTCACAGTTAAATTGAAAAGTTTAAAAAAAGTCTGGACGCATGTAATAGCCCTGATGAAAAATTTAACCTGTTAAAAACTCTAAGAAATGTAAGCCTCCCGTCAATTTACCTACATAAGCTAATATTCGAGGTTGTTGAGGAGGTTGCGGGTTCGAATCCCGCTAGGGGCAAATGTTCGTATGATGAATATGAATGTTTGTACCCAAGTCTTGGATGTTTATATATTATTTAAGTATGTATATCCGTTATCTAGTAACCATACCACAGGCTCTGCCTAGTTTGGGACTGGATAATTGGTGTGAATGTCTGAAATATTTATTTTTATTTTATTTTTATTCGATAGTTTTATTTTTTTGAAACGATTGCAGGAAGAATGGAACACAAAAGTTAATTTTGGTACAAACGAAGTTGATTAAAAATTTAACTGGAATGACATAAAAGTGTTGAAGGATACAAAGGGCGACTCATTCAAATTTACTACAAGACGCGCATACAATAAGTTTAAAAAAAGTTTTAAACTTACAATTTAAATTTGGTTCTACAAAACCACTTCTGATGGCTGTTTATTTATAATTTTGAGACTGATTGCAGATTTAAGCTGCAGTTCAATATTTTGGAGTTCTTGTTTTATAATTATTTGTAGTTTTTGTGACAAAAAGCAGTTTTTAAGAAAACTTTAACTGGTTTATAAAATACATTTTAAAAATAAAGTGAAATAAATCCTAAAATATGTAGTGGGGTACTATTTTATTTTAATAATAACTGAATTAATAGGTTTTAATTCGCAGAATTTTTTTCAAATCAATATTGATTTTCATCATAAAATGAAATAAGTTAAGAGGTTTTTTTTAAAACGTTAATTTTTTTAATATATTGTTACTTTTTTTGCAATCCTTATACATGACATTATTCATTGCTCATTTGACTATAATATAAGACTAACCAAACCAATAAATAGGCTCCAATCTCACGCGAAAGTTTAAATATTGGCCACGCGGCAACTAGTCAAAACTTTAACAGCGAATACCCAAAAGTTTCTGTTTTTGAGATAATTCACTTTATTATTAAGCGTGCGAAATATTGACGCTACATAATGTCAATATTTAGTAAATAATTAAATGAGAAGAATGAGAAAGAGTTGTGGCTACTTGCGTGGAACAGAGCGATTGTTTGGAACGCTCCATCTGGTAGTACATAGAGATCGTTGCTCTGGCCACGGTATGCCTGTTGTGCGTACAAGGCGACTAAAATGGGTCATCGGGGTCGCGGGTGCACTGGGCGGGGGCTCCTCCCCTCGGGGAGGGAGGCAGCAACGGGATGGCCTCGTTGCAGTTGCAGGCACCCCGAGGTTTCAGGGGGGAGATACACTGTCTAAAGGATTACAGTGTATAAAAATAATAAATCGTAAATACCTTAACCTAGAAATACATACATTATTATAACCTTCATTAACAGAGTTCATCACACTATTTTTGAGATTTTAGTCTTTGAATCCCTAAAACGTCAACACTACTCCCTCGGGCCAGAAGTCAGGACTAAGGAATATACCCTGTTGTTTTGTGGGAACCCGGAGTCTACAGGCCTTAAAGTTATTAGTGCTAGTAGACTCCAGGAACGTACATTCGACCCTGATTCATTCCTCAGTCCAAACCATAGTCCTCGTCCGGATGTATTGCATCTCATCCTCTATTGATGTTGCTGCATCCAGGAGAGGTAACTAGGTGTCATCGGTGTTGCAGCCTTAAGGTTGGTCGAGGCTGCAGGGACGGTAATCTCGTTCCATCCTAAAACTTGCCTCGGGCCGGCACTAGTTACACCAATATTTGGGTTCAGATAAATAGGGTGCTTGCATAATAAAGAGGGTTACCTGTACAGACAAGTCAGTACGGGTTGGTACCGATCGAAGCGGGTAAAATCCCCAGATGTTCTCTTATCTAGCGCTCACACATAAAGAAACAGGATTAATCTTGTCGGTACCGATTACCGGGACAAGCAACATTCAAGGCGTTGGCCTTGTAGGATGTCTATCAAAATTAGGGTCGCCATCTCTAAAATCTGCAAACTAGGACAAGAAACATTAAATCCCCGGATTTTGGAGCTTACAACCTATGGCTTAAGATACATTTTCGCGCGCTGCCGGCACTTCAAACATCGTAGCGCTCCACCTACAAATCTAGCTGTACGGAATAGTAGGTAACAAACGCTAAGTCGAGCGTCTTAGACACATTCTTGCGTGTATTCTAGGTACCATCAACACCGACCGTTGAGCGCTGTACGGAGTAATAACAACGCTAAGTCGAGCGCCTTAAGACACATTTCTGCGTGGATTGTCTGACAGTGGGACTAGATGATGAAAAATGTAGGTATTTTAGTTTTACCAGTGTTATATATTAATATAGCAGCGGGCAACACCGAAGCTGCCAGAGCTGTCAATGTATCGGAGGTAAAACACGAGTGTCTATGTTGATTGTAATAAACACTTTAATTAGTAAATCCAGGGTGTTTCAGTCCTTAGTGATTACAAACATAATAACCAGGAAGTGGTGTATCTGTTACAACGTAACTATTATCTCATCTGTGTCACAACCCCGACATGTCAACAAAGGTTTTTTTAAGTTACTCAGTAAAATAAAAATAGTTTTAATTGTTATAAATCAATTTTTTATTGAAATCTTTAAAACCCGGACTACAAATGAAACCCTGCCCGGACGCTCCCCGGACGGCCCGTAAACTAGGACAAATCCGAGGACCAGGACGGATGGCGACCCTAACCAAAATTGATGTGGATAAAGAAGTTTGGATAGCATACTAAATATTTTACGTAAAGAAGAGAGACTCACCTCCTCCCGTCGCCCGCAAAGTAAATGACTGCGTGAAAGAGAAGCACTTATGTGTTGATATATAACGTCTCTCTCTCTACAGTTTACGCGACACACTAACGTGTCCGAACAGACTCGTGCGCCTGTGTAACGTTGCGCCTAGGGCCGTTACATATTAAATATTATATATACTAACAATAACTAACATTAATACTACTAACCTATTTTTTACCCATCTATATATATAAAAGAAGAAACTGACTGACTGACTGAATGACTGACTGACATATCAACGCACAGCCCAAACCGCTGAGTCTACAGGCTTGAAATTTTGCACAACGGTTCCTTATGTAGCATAGGCAAGCACTAAGGAACGGATTTTCAAAATTCATCCCCTAAGGGGGTCACATTGGAGTTCAAAGTTTGTATGGACAACGTCTATTAGATAAACCTATAAATTTGAAACTTTGTAGGAATACTCTAAAACCTTAATGGTTCAATACGTGTTTTACAGTTTTTGAAAAACCATCCCCTAAGGGCCTGAAATGGAGTTCAAAAGTAGTAGTGTCCAAACCGATTGCTCTAGAAGTTTCAATATTAGCACAAAGGTTCCGTATGTATCTCCGGTATGCACCATCGAAGGCTTTTTCAAAATTCATCCCCTAAGGTGGTCAAATAGGGGTTCAAAGTTTGTATGGAGAAAAACTATTAGATGTTCCTATCAATTCGAAACTTTGTAGGAGTACTCGAAAAACATAATGATTCAACAGGTATTTTACAGTTTTTGAAACACCATCCCCTAAGGGGCTGAAATGGAGTTCGAAAGTAGTAGTCTATAAACCGATTGCTCTAGAAACTTCAAATTTAGCACAAAGGTTCCTTATGTATCTCCGGTATGCACTATCGAAGGCTTGTTCAAAATTCAACCCCTAAGGTGGTAAAATAGGGGTTCAAAGTTTGTATGGAGAAAAACTATTAGATGTTCCTATCAATTCGAAACTTTGGAGGAGTACTCGAACAACGTAATAATTGAACACGGGTTTTACAGTTTTTGAAAAACCATCCCCTAAGGGGCTGAAATGGTGTCCGAAAGCAGTATTCTCCAAACGTATAGATACATTTAAACTAAAAAGGATTATAAAGCGGAGGTGGCAGTGGGCTGGCCATGTCTGCCGCAGAACCGACGGCTGCTGAGGTAGACGACTTCTGGAGTAGAGAACTCGGATAGGCACGCGCGCAAGGGGGGCGCCCCGCCACTAGATGGACCGACGCCCTGAGCAAGGCGGCCGCAAGCAGCAGTATTCGGAGGTGGTGGACCAGGTGTGGTGACGTTTATTGGGGAAGGCCTATGTCCAGCAGTATATGTCGCAGGGCTAATATGATGATGAACTGTATTGTATGTATAAAACGATGAAAACATTAATAAGTAAAGACGTCGATTAAATAATTTATGATAATGATAACGTCAACAGCTTCTTCTCCAAAACCACTAAATGAATTCGAATGTGGTTTTCACTGTTGAATAGCTTGGTTTACCGTGGATTTTTTCAGCTGGAAACAAACACCTTTTTAAAGCAGGCGAATTTGCGGGCAACAGTTTTAATATAATTAATTCGAAAGAGTGTTTGTGTGTTTATTTATCTGTTTCTTTCACAGCTTGGCTGTTCAACTAATTGCCATAAATTTTTGTACACATAAAATCATGTATTTGAACATAGGCTCATATTTACCTCTGAAACAATGGTTCCCTCGGGAAACAAAAACTTGCTTCACGCGGGCGAAGCCGCGGGCGTTTGCTAGTTTATAATAAACCTAAAACATATTAATAAAATAACAACGTAAACTATCTAAACTAACTATAAATAATAACTAAATATTCGGAACCTTAAACTGCTAGCTGCACGATCTGCTACGCGCGAAATGGACAGCCCACCAAAAGTGGCATTCTGTTGTGAAGCCTTATGTTCAACAGTGGACGTACGAGGTACTAGTTATATTGTCTTTGGTACGAGGGTCATAAGTACTGATGGTCACACCGTGATATCTAAAAACTCTTAGTATGATCCTCGCATTTCGGCTGATGAAGTACCGACCGACCTGCACTTGGCCCGTTTCTAGTAGGTGTTCAATTCATGCATGACAATGCCGATCCACACGCCGCTCAAGTGGTGAACAGCTACATGCAGGAAGTGGGCATCCATCCAATGAAGTCGCCAGCGCGGAACATAATCCTATTGAACATGTCTGGGACGAGTTTGGTCGACGTGTGAGAAATCGGAACCCTTCCCCACTCACGCTTCTTGCTCTAAACCACGCACAAATCGAGGAATGGGAGAATATTCCTCAGCGCTGATTGCCATGGGGAGAGCTACTATAGAAAAGTACAAGGGACAGTTGATACTTATTTTATTTGTAGGGGGATCAAGCCGGGTTCTCCGACAAAGAGCTCCTGAGCAAATACCGGGCACCTCCCCCGTGATTCGCCCTATATGACCTTGACGCCGAAAGGCCATGGGAGATGAAGGTAGCGCTGAATACCAGAATTCACCCGGTAAAGATATCTGGAAGAGATCTTTGTAAGGAATAAGCTCGTCTTTGTGCACAAAATATCATAATTGTATTTTTTTTTAGTTTTTAAAATGTGCTGTAAAGAATATAAAAATAATCGGATGGGATTTTTATGGACCTTAGGACTTCTCGACGACTATAAGGCTATTCTCGAATTTCATTTTCAGTTATATTCAGTTAGGTATTTTATTATATTTGTAGGTAGTTAAATTTCAGATTTCAGTGTCGTTACTACATACAGTACACGACCTCGAGGCATCTCGAGGCTAGTGGCTCATCATCTCAAATGTCGACCGGCACACAAGCATGTCTGGGTTTCAGGTTCTAAAGCCAGCTCAGTGACCGTGACGGTCACACAATACAGATTCTTTAAATAGTGTTTCGACTACTGATGTGAACCATACCAGCAGCTTTAAAGCTGACACTCACGTATCAGCATGGCATCGGATCAACTGGGATTGTCTCCGGCTTGGGCGTGCTTATAGCTTATTAAATAGCTTGCTCCGATCTGAAGCGATGATGTTCACAGCATGCAGTTCGTTGTCAACATAGCCGAAAGAATTAGTAAGCTGAAGTACCACTGGGAAGGTCATATCTGTTGCAGAACCGACGGCCGTTGGGGGCAGACGAGTTCTGGAGTGGAGGCGTTCATTGCGGAAGGCCTATGTCCAGCATTGGACGTCTAAGGGCTGATATGATGAGTTAGTTGTCAATTCGCTGTGATTAGAAGTCCGATTAAGTACCTACCTAAATGATCATAGTCAATCGAGACTTAAACCTATGCTTAAACACTCAATTCAGTCAGCAAATATTTTTTACAAATTAAGGTTTCAACCACAAGATTACAGCATACTAATACCTATGCCATTTTAGGATATAGTCAATGTGTATCAAAATCAAGGCCTTTTGCCCAAATGATATACGATCAAATGTGTATACTTAGTTCTTGATTAATTTTTTTTACAGTTGTAATTTTCTCGGACAATTTACGAGTACCTTTTATCTAGTCCAAGAGTAATTTTATATAAATTATTAATTTTTAAGACTAGCGAGGGCATCCATATGGTATCGTTTCTTTACTGCATTTGTTTTGTCGCACAATGAGTGTGTACTTATGTAGGACAATTTAAACAAAACGACACTAAAGCAAAAACCATGTCACGATTTTAACTAAATAGTTTTGTATATTCACAAACTATATAGTATGCTACGTATTGTACAGAATTCTCGTTTGGAAATTTGAGATTCTTCTTGAACGAACTGTATTTTCTGAATGAAACATTAGCTGTCAGCTGTCATTGTCATTTTCTATCTGACAATCAATTCGATCGAAATGAATTGGTGGATATCATTAACTTTCGTTTTTTTGTTGTAAAATAAGTCATTTTATTATACATTAGCATGTACAAATCTTAATCCTTGTTTTTGCTTCGCATTGGCTGGTTCACAATGGGTGACAGTACCGATTCCGAGGAGTTCTATGATGCGGAGGAGTTCACACCCAATAAAGGTTCAAAGTAAGTAATTGTTTACACAATCCTTGTTTTAATGACTTATGCTGTATTTACGGGCGTTACACGTTTTGCTTCCGTTTGTAATGATGCATAAAGGTGTATTAATAGAGTAGTTTACGGAGAAATCGGTTCCGTAAGATTGGATGTCAAAAACAGGTGTTTCGTGAAATAGTCGTATGTCCTTGTAGGTGGGCGCAGTTTTAACAAAAGCTACATTGTCTGTTGATGCGTGAATTCGTATCAAAGGATTGAGTCACTAATGTGTATGCTTTAGTTTACTCCATATTTTCTTCCAATTGGTGGTAAGAATCTACTCCAAGATCTGCTTGGGTGAACAGATTTAATCACCTACTACTATAACAGGTGCACCAGAAAGTGTAAACTATTGAGAGAGTGTCTGGATTATACGTCAACACATAAGTGCTTCTCTTTTTAACCGGCTGCCTCACATGCCGTGCTTTATTTTGCTGGTGGCATTTATCTGTCGGGGGGCAGTGGAATGGTGCTTCTTTACGTAGTAATATTTTGTATTCTCATCCAAAGCGGAGGAGGCCTTTGTCAGAGGACAAGCTGGGAGAGAAACGATGGCTACCGAGGAGCCCAAGTTAACATAGTTATTTACATTATTCAGATTATTTTTTATACTTAGAGGCAATTAAACAAATGTGTAATGAAACAAAGTACCAGAGTAAAGGCTATTTTTATTTTATTTATTTATCTGCCAAAGCTAGCCAAACTTCGATATCCACATATATTTTGGTAGATATCCTATCCGGCAAACTGTGCGTCTTGTTAGTCCCGGTAGTCGGTACTGATAAGTTGGATCCTGTTTCTTTATGTGTGACTCCACTGTCGTAACTCTAGCTATCCACTGTACGTATATCAACCACCAATATTGCTGTGTTCTGGTTTGAAGGGTAGGTTAGAAAGTGTAATTACAGGCTCACCCAACATAATCCTCAAGCAGACAAGTTTGTTGTGTCCTTTAGACTGCAAGTTAATGAGCAACAAGAACGACTTACCATCGGGTTGACAGTCTGCCTACTTGTCAGTTCGTTCTGTATAAAAGCATTAAATTCGATCTGCTCGTACTGTTTGATCCTGGAGCTTGCCCCCAGACATTGTGGTTTTCACCACATTAGTAAACTCAATCAAGAATCAGTTAAAATATTTGACTTGTGATCATAGACTTTGTGAGTGTACTGTCAAAGTGTTCAAAAAAGAGTATTATGCAAAAGACTTAAAAAGATTTGGTGCAATTTGGCAGTTGTTTCTGCAACCTGACATGCTTGTCTTCTCTTTTCGCTCATCACAACCTTTATTGGTAATATTTAAAATATTAAATACCAAATAGATTAATTAGTTAGAATTATTTAGGCCTCCAACTCTCTACAAAATGCATGGTCCTGTGCCACCCTTATCCAATATGGTCCCACAGTCTGCCTGTGCTCATCCTATCTACCTACCTTACTGGACGGCCTTTGTTCCTAGTACCTTATCTTAGATACCAGAGAGTCACCAACTTCTTAATACTGTAGCCAAAAAAAATTTACCAGCAGAACTGAAGGTAAACTAGTCATATGACTTGTCTACCTCCAGTTCTGCTGGTCAGTTTTTTTTTCTGTAATTTTTTATCGCATATCGTTCACACCGGATGTAGTAGGTATTTCGAGTGCCTAAGTGGGCAGAACTTTACATCCAACATAGATTATCAAAAAAAATTATGTTGTACCAAAGATAATATAGGTAATACCAATGGTTATATGAATTCCATGCAACAATATTTTTAAATTTACAGAAGATCATCAATCTGCAAGAACATCAGTGTGACAGAAGGTACAGGGGCTTCAGAAAAAGATAAAACAGCAGCAGCGAAGACTGAGGAACCTGTGCCCCATGCAGCTGGAGCCACAGGTGCTCCAACTACAGAAGTGACTCCGCAAGATGACAGGACCTCTCTTAAAAACGTTTGTTACTATTTATTATGTCAAAGAAATTCATAATTTGTAGCCTGCAAATGTAAAATTCTATTTTCATATGTATTTCATTGGCTTATTGCAAGAAGTTCAAGCTAAGTCCTAACTTCTGCAGCCATTTTCTAGCAAGGACGACGGCTTTTCGGTGAACGAAGATATCGTGAGTAAACCAGCATAAGCCACAGAAGACGTCTAAGGAGTATGTGAAGTCCACTAAATTGGCTTGGGACACCAGAACCAGGGTCGAAGTGTCGCCAGGTCTTCCTGCCCTTCAAATAACAGCAGTGCATGTTTTGCCGTTTGGCAGTAGAAGTATGTGTAGTATTTAACAGGTTGTACCACAGTCAACATCTTTAATTCTTGACAAGTTTACTGTTCTGGTATTGACTATTGAAATAGTTTATCCATATTTTTAGGTGGTGCAGGGCCGACGGAGGTTTCAGGAGCTGCGTCGCTGCATGCAGACGGAGGAGGAGGACGAAGCTATGGACGGGGCTGGCTCCGTGGACCACCAAACCTATGCCCTGGAGCAGCCGTTCAAGTATGTACAAAATACACTTTTTAAACCAAAAGTGGTGTGCTTTATGTACTAAGAAGTTGAAGTTGGTTTATGTAGAATAGTGGTTACCGCGTAACCATAGATTACTTAATAATACTACGTAGCGTAACTGTGGTTCCCTTCTAATAATAGGGCCTACCCCCAATCTTCTTGTGGGGGTCGTCAAGGCGACTAAGAGATTGTATCAAGGATGGTCAGCAGCATTAAGAGCATTACTGCGATCACCAATTGTGGTGCCGTAGTGTCATGCGTGGTGATTATGGCAAATCCCCTTGGACAAAAAGTGGCATTCCATTGGGGAGGCATGTGTTCAGCAGTGGACGTATTTCGATTGATGGTAAGTAGTAGTTTGGCTCTGGCTTGGCACCTTATCTTATCTTATCTTATCATTTGTTATCTTATCTTTTAATAGAACTGATAGTCTGTGTACCCGAGCATTTGTTAATATATTTATATTTTATTTTAATTTTTCAAAACAATTCTTACAACTCATAATGCAGTTAGTACATAAATTATCTCAGAAACTAACACAGATACATCTAGACCTCACACTAGGTACTATACTCGTACATGTTGTGTAGCAAAGTTCAAGTGGCGTTGGATTGTCGCCGAACAGGTGGGATATGGAAGATGTTGGGAGATGGATTGTAACAGTTGTGAAAATACTGTGAAAATGTGTCTGAACCTAGCTCTAAAAATATTAAGTGATTATTTTGTTATATTGCCGTGTGGTTTCCGGTAGAGTAGAATAGGACCACTCCAACTCTTCCCGTGGATGTCGTACAAGGCGACTAAGGGAATACATTATAAAACATCAATCAGGCCTCCCCAACCCGTCTGGCCAGTCTCCGGCAGATGAGAGAGGGTTGTGCTCCTGCAGTGGAGACAAAAAAAACCTTATGATGATTTTGTTATTGATTGTTGCAGAATAATAGCCCACGATACGATGAGTCTCCAGAGCATGACGTCCCTGGGCCGGATAGGGAGGATACTCAGTGGTGCTTCAGAATCTCATCGTGAGTTCATTATTACGAGTATATTTTGGTAAACTCAAAAAGTCGACATGGTTTTGGCGTTTTTGTCACGTAGTTTTCATGGAAACTGTAATTTTTTTATAAAAACAATGACGAGAAAAGGCACTCGTCGCCCAAATCTAATAAATAAAATCGTAAACTTAGCGTGTCTGTACATTGAAGATATTTGTAAAAAAAAAATGGGGGTCTAAGGATAAGTAACAGAATACAAATCGATCATTTTTGAATTTTTTGTCTGTTTGTCTGTTTATCTGTGAGTTTGTGCACGCATCACTTAAAAACTACTGATCGGACTTTGATGGACTTTTCACAGAAACATGGGGCTTAATTTGGTGTAACATATAGGCTTTATTTCATTGCAATCGGTGCAGTCAATCAAAAGTTATGCGATTGGCATGTACTGTGGGGAGAGCGGAGTTTAAAGTAGGTCAGCATTCTTAATAATAATTATTTGTTAAAGCCAACATTCGGGACTGCGCCCCCGCCGCGTCGCTGTCGTCGAGGGAGCCGTCCACCATCTCCGACGACCCTCTGCCCTCTGAGAATAGAACACAGAACGGTAAGCGTTTTATGAATCATCGTCATATCAGCCCTCAGACGTCAACTGCCCCAACGGCCATGTGTGGACAGATGTGAACACTTCAGCTTCCTAATCCTTTGGGCTATGTCGGTCACCTTCGTTCTTCGTCAGATCTCCTCGTTACAAATCGTATCCCTCACACAAACCCCGAGCGAAGCCCTCTCCATAGCTCGCTGAGCGACTTGAAACTTGTAGATCAGGCCCACCGTCAGTGTCCACGTCTCTGCACCGTATCTTATTTTTTAATAGGGGGCCAGGCTCGCCTGGCGACACGTCGACCCTGTGGGATCTTTTGTGTCAGCCCCTTTGTCTATGCTGTGCTTCCGTCCCCTACAGTTCGCTGCATAAAATCTATTATGCAGCTAAGGGGCAGAAGCCTGTAGTCCTTGGGTTCTGGATAAGCCACACCCAGGATACTCATTCGCCTTGCAGCTAGTGCATTGCATTCACACAGCAGGTGTTTCACCGTTTCGCTGTCCTCTCCACAGACTCTGTCAGTTGTAGAGCTCTCCATAGCTCGCTGAGCGACTTGAAACTTGTGTATCGGGCCCACCGTCAGTGTCCACGTCTCCGCGCCGTAGGTCATGACAGGCAGGACGCACTGATTAAAGACTTTTGTCTGTAAACATTGTTGAATGGGCGACGTGAAGACTTGTTTATTTAATTATTTATCAATTTATTGCACACACAAAAGAAAAAAACACATACAAAACAATAAAAGTAAGGAAAAAAATAACATGTACAAATAAATGGTAAAACTTATTATCCCTTTAAGAGATTTCTGCCAGCCTACTAGCGACAGAGAAAACTTGTGTTTTTTCAATGGCTGAAGGTTTTTCTCAGAAATCAAAACGAAACTGTGACGAAAAGTACCGGGGTATCATGTGCTAATATAATTCTTGTGGTGTAGTGCTAGCGATGGCTGAGCCGGACGTGATCGCCAGCACGAAGGCGAACAGCCTGAAGCAGTCGCGCGCGCCGCCCGCCGCCATCGTGGCCGTGTCGGGCTCCGGCGCGGGCACCGGGGCGGAGCCCCGCCCCGCCAGCGCGGCCGCGGGAGGGCCGGTCGCGCCGCCGCGCAGGAAGAAACGCAGTGAGTACAACATGTCCACCGGTATTCAGGGTTAAAACCCTACTATCTCTCGCCGCGTCGCTCTTTGCCTATACAAAACAATCGGTAGCGTATGTGGCCGCGCGCTGTCGCGAACGATCTCATTAAACTTTCATATCGCCAGCGCTGCCTGGCGCGGTTTAGTCTACCGCCACAATACGTATGTGCACTTGTTTATAATACCACAGGCTTTTCGGTGAAGGAAAACATCGTAAGGAAACCTGCATATGCCGAAGAAGAAATTCTGAGGCGTATGTGAAGTCCACCAAATCGGCTTGGGGCACCGTTGGTGGTCAGGGGTTTGGCACAAAAGATCCTGAAGGGTCGAAGTGTCGCCAGGTCTTCCTGGCCCCCTAATAAGATAAGATTGAGGTCAACGCTTAAAAAAGTCCACGATTTTAATTTGGGATGTATTTAAAATCACTTTCAAATTAACGAAAATAACAATAAAAATGTTTAAGGCACTTTAAAAAAAAATACAACTTCAATAAAAAATTTACCATTTGAAAAATAATGGTCTCCACAATATATTTTATGTTTGAAAATATATATATCAATATGATGGCACTGTACAATATGTACTTTTAAAAAGGGGGAGGGGGATGCGGGAAGGGTAGCAACCCCCGAAGTGGGGAAAGTTTTCGAGATATGATTTTCTGAAAATGTGTCGACTAAAATAAATTTTAAATAGCACATATTTTGGAAGTAAGTAGAATATTTATTTATTGGCTGCAACAAAACACATACAGTGCAACATTACATATAAACAGAAATAATACAAAGCTACAACTAAGAGTCGTTTGCATGAGGAGCAGAAACAACGCGAGGAACTTATCCGACAAACCGGGAGAAGAACCAAGGCGTGCGACCGACCGGTAGGGGAGGGGACCACAGTACAGCGTGGCAACACTGTAGTAGACACAGTATGTGTGCTGCAGCAGCAAACAGGCCCCAGCTCAGTATACTGCTTTGCCTGTGAGGGCAGAGCACTGATTTTCAGCTGAGACCTAACACTTACTATTTCTTACTTAAAATTATAGCGAATCTATTAACTTTCAGGAAGAGACTTTTTTAAGGTGAGAACCATGTAAATTAAAGTGCAACTGTTAATTTTAAAGTGGGGTCTATTATTTATTATAATTCATTAGTTTTAATTTTCAATTTTACTCGCCTTCGATACACTGTCACTTTGCATCTGTGGAGACAAGCGACCGACTGACGTTCACTACAGGTCGTGTACTGACGCCAGACTCGTATTTGTTGCAGGCCGACTGCACGGGTCCCAGTCGCTGTCGCTGGCCGACGGGGAGGGCGAGGGGGAGGGGGAGGGGGAGGGGGACAACCTGAGCGTGTGCACCACCGACACCGACGACTACCGCTACCTGCCGCGGCGCGCGCCGGACTCGCTGCTCGTTGAGGTACCGGACCCTACTATGCTCTACCCTACTCTACTGTGCTCTACTTTACTGTATTATGCTCTACCGTACTTTACCGTGTTCTAATCTACCCACTGTACTCAACCTACCGGATTCACTGCTTGTTGAGGTACCATACCCTACTGTGCTCTACCGTGCTTCTAATCTACCCTATTCTACTATGCTCTACGTTACTGTATTATGCTCTACCGTACTCTACAGTATTGGGCTCTACCGTACTTTACCGTGTTCTGATCTACCCTACTGTACTCAACCTACCGGATTCACTGCTTGTTGAGGTACCGGACCCTGCTGTGCTCTACCGTGATCTACTCTACTGTACTGTGCTCTACCGTACTCTACTGTGCTCTAATCTACCCTATTCTACTGTGCATTAGTCTACTGTACCGGACCCTACTTTGCTCTACCGTGACCTACTCTACTGTATTGTGCTCTACCGTCCTCTAATGTGCTCTACTGTACTGGGCTCTACCGTACTTTACCGTGTTCTGATCTACCCTACTGTACTCAACCTATCGGATTCACTGCTCGACATCTTCACTGGACTTAACCATTAACTTGGTTTCCCGTAGGAAATAGATGTTTTTTCAGGACCTAACCTACTCGTATATGTGTGCCAAGTTTCATCCCGATCAGTCCAGTGGTTGAAGCGTGACTGAGTAACGACTTATGACGAGTTGTCTTCTCACCCCCTGGGGGGGAAGGGGGGGAAGCCTGTACCGAGGCAATGGCATCTTACCAGGGGCTTCGTGCGCTGCCCGTTAATACGGGTCCTTGGAGCGCGGCGACGAACATCCAAACATTCTCATTTATAATGTTAGTGGGATTGTCCGTCGCAGGCGCCGGCGCCGGCGCCGCACCTGGCCCTGAACCAGTCGCTGTCGCTGCCCAGCCCGGCCAGCACCATCGAGTCGCTCACCCGGGAGTTCCAGGACTCGCTCGAGCTCTCGCACTCCAAATATGGTGAGTCACTCATGCATACGCCACCGTAGACCTGATTTTTTTTATTGGTTATAATAATAAAACTTTAAGAAGTAAGTTCACATACATACATACATACATACATACATACATAATGCTCACGCCTTTGTCTCAGAGGGGTAGACAGAGAAGATATATCGCCAGTTTGCGAAATGAAATATTGCAAAAAAGCTTTCCTTCACTCGCTTTACGCCCCGTGATACCCCTTGACGTGATGTGTTGCGAACAGCATCGCCGCCTTGTTGAGGTTAAGTTCATATAAGACAAAAATTACATAAATTTATGATAGTAATTAAAATTGCCGTGTGGTTTCCGGTAGAGTAGAATAGGACCACTCCTATTGTTCCCGTGGATGTCGTACAAGGCGACTGAGGGAATACATTATAAAACATCAATCAGGCCTCCCCAACCCGTCTGGCCAGCGCGGGGAATGTAGGCCAAATCCTCCGTCTGCGGCAGATGAGAGAGGGTTGTGCTCCTGCAGTGGAGACAAAAATAACCTGATGATGATGATGAATTAAAATTAATTATGGAATAGTTAACAGTGTAAATATGTAGTACTGGAGCCTAAAATAGGTCGCCCTGTATCAGAGGCTCAGGTCTCTATAACCGCTCGGACAGTTTGTCAAATTGTAGGTTCTGTGTGTAGCGAGTGATATGTGAACTTGAATCGGGTCGTCACTTGTATGGTGACCTGATTTCACAGGTTCATCGTTTTTTTAGCCACTGGAGCTATCGCACTACAAATATACATAGACATAGGTCCCGTAGCCTAGTCGGTAGTACACCTGCCTGCAAAGCTCGGGGTTCCCGCCCAGGGCAAACATTCGTGTGATGAGCACTTGTGTTTGCCTTGTGACTGTATGTTATTTATATAATATATTATGTATTTATGTATGTATATCAGCTGTCTGATACCCATATTACAGGCTCTGCCTAGTTTGGGATCAGGTGGCCGTGTGTGAAATGTCCTCACATATTTATTTATATTTATTTTATAATTATATTTATTTTAAGTCCTCAAGCGACCTCAAGCTTCGCAGGCATGTGTACTACCGACTAGGCTACGGGGCCTATATTAATAACTTCCGTTACAGGTCAAATTAAATTTTTACATAAATTAAATAATATCTAAACATCAATAACTAATTAATAAAAATGACAAATAAAATTAAATATAATTAAGTCAATGAGCTCTGAAAGAAATCTTCATAGCAATAAAATGCCTTCTTGAAGTGCTCATATTCTACTCTACCGGAAACCACACGGCATAAGTGTATGTATGTATATATGTAATGTAGTGAATGAATGTCGGGTCTACGGTTAATTTTGAATGCTTTATATTACTGTGGTTTGATTTGTGATTCCTGGCTTAGAATACGGCCACCCTTTATCTCCCCGTGGGTATCGTAAGGGATTGCATCAGGAACGGACAGCAGCATTCTCGTGTGTATATTAAGCGATCACCAATCCGCCTGCCAAGCTTGGTGGTTATGGCAAATTCCCTAACGGACAGCCCATCAAAAGTGTCATTCTATTGGGGAGGCTTATGTTCAGCAGTGTCCACTTTACCCTTTACCCGTAAATGGGTGCCCCAATAATAAAGAAAAACAAATAAAATAAAAATTAACTATTTAAGCTTACTTAAATTAGAATTAATATTAATGTTATTTAAAAAAATATATTATTCAATTGCCTTAATTTAACTAATTAATATTGTACATAGTTTATAAGATCAATTATAATTAATTTCATTTAATAATTAGAATTTTATGTAAAATTATAAGGGAAAATAAAGGTTTTATTATTATTGGGGAGGCTTATGGACGTATTCGCTGATGATCATGATATTACAGTGGCGATGGACAAGTCGCATGGCGCGATGCGGCTGCACGAGTCCCGCGCGAGCGGCTCGTCGCGCGGCTCGACGGGCGGCTCGGGCTCCGTGTCCGGCTCGGGCTCCGCCGGCCGCCGCCCGCTGGACTCCACGCTGGACATACGCGACGCATGCAGAGGTACGCGCCAGCCAAGTATTTCACTCCACTGGCGAGCGACAATTTTATTTTCTGACTCGTCCAAGTGTTTTGTCCCGTTTTTGCACAATATGCACTATTTTTTTTATGGCATCGGTGTTTTATGCAACTGACAGATGAAA
Source organism: Esperia sulphurella (assembly GCA_947086405.1). Lineage (NCBI taxonomy): Eukaryota > Metazoa > Arthropoda > Insecta > Lepidoptera > Oecophoridae > Esperia > Esperia sulphurella. The sequence continues at coordinate 17,315,769 of OX352261.1, forward strand.
GAGGAACTGGGATAGATGAATATTGCACTGATGAAGATGAGTGTAATTATTTTAAAACATAATTCCGAACAATATTGTTAAAAGAATTTACGCGATATATTTAAAACTGTATTTTTAAAAAAATTTCAAAGTCAATGAGTTTTACCGAGCAGGCGTAAGCAGTTTTCGGAAGTGGCAAAATTGATTTATTTAAAAAAAATCAGTTTTCAAGATATCGTCATGATTTTTTCGCAGTTGTTAATAAATAAATAATAAATAAATAAATTCGTTGCTACATTTCACACACGGCCAGATCCCAAACTAGGCAGAGCCTGTAATATGGGTATCAGACAGCTGATATATATACATAAATACATAATATAATATATAAATAACATCCATAATATAGTAACTCAACATAATATAGTTAAAGATTTTTTTAAGAAATCGCGATTATTTTTCGTTTACATCTTACTCGTTCCAATGTCCCTCCCCCGTGCGCCCCGCCGCGCCGCTCGCCCTCGGCGGCCCGTCCCGGGGGCAGACTTACGGCTAGCTCGGCAATAGACATCTTATCTTCTTAGGAGGGCAGGAAGACCTGGCGACACTTCGACCCTTCAGGATCTTTTGTGCCAAACCCCTGACCACCAACGTGCCCCAAGCCGATTTGGTGGACTTCACATACGCCTCAGAATTTCTTCTTCGGCATATGCAGGTTTCCTTACGATGTTTTCCTTCACCGAAAAGCCTGTGGTATTTATAAATAAACCGTACTTAAGTTTCGTAAAACTCATTGGTACGGGCGGGGTTTGTACCAGGACCTCATGAACGTGAGGCGAGTGCACAACCAACCGGCAATAGATATACTGCCATACGTGTCTTAGTCTTAATTTGTTATATATATATATATTTATTTAATATTTTTGCAGGAGATTACGTAGTACGCGCGCAGGAGGAGGCCCGTCCCCCCGGCGACGCCCGGCCGGGGGCGGGGGCGGGGGCCGGGGCGGCGCGCCCCCCGCCCGCGGCCGGCCCCGGACACTCCAGCCTGGGATCCGCCACCAGGTCAGACATACAGACAACATAACCTATGTACAGCCGGAAGTAATGATTGTTGACCCACTACCTACCATTCGTAATTCAGTCGTGTTTGCAACTCCACTGTTTGCACTCTGATTGAAAATCATCAATCGCAAATATCAATGCGATTGATGATGAAAGAAATGTTCACTTCCATGACGATGTCTGATGACTGAACGATGAAAAGTAGATTATAAGTACATATTGCAATTATTTACGGTTTATTTAGGTATTATTGTAAATTTGACTGGCTAAATGCAACGTACCCTGTATGACTAATAAATATTTTGATTTTGATTTTTTGAAAAAAAAACCTCGGGAGAGCAAAGTATGATGATTTCTCTTTGTTACATTTTTGTAAAGAAAACATGGCAACGCGTGGCCTAGTTTCACTCAAATTGGTATCAGAGACATAGTACGCCATCTAATATAATAAAATCCGATATGCGGTGGTACATTTTTGAGTGATATGTGATTCAGTGATATGTGAGAAGTGTAGTTTAAAAAAAGATGTAGTAACGAAGGTAGAGAAGGGTATGTTGCGTCTGTTCGGACATTTAGAGCGTATGAGTGAAAGAAGAGTGACAAAAGAAATTTACAGTGCTAATGTGGAAGGATCTACAGGTAGAGGTCGTTCAAGGATTCCGACAAATTGAGAACCTTCTAATTTTTTTGAAGTTGGTTAAAAAGCCACGCATTCGCTTTCCGTGTGTTTCGGGCTTCAGATATGCAATTTTTTTTTCTAGTTAAAAAAAGATATGTCAGTGTCCATTGTCATAAATAAAACGTACTAACGTCTTTCTGACGAAAGCGAAATCTGATGAAATCTCTTTAATCCATTAAGGACGCGGTGGTAGAGAAAAAAAACATAAAAAATATCATGTACTTTAAAGGACTTTGACTAAGAACTATCCCTCCGTTTCATAAAATAAATTTAATTATCTATAAGCTTATGTTTAAACGGAACACCTATGAATATACATTAAAAAATATAAAAATGTAACAGAAGGATGAATCTAGTGAACAATGGCGGCATTATCGCTTTCAACAATATCTTCCAGGCAATTTTTCTTTAGGTTGCATGAAGAGTTTTTACATAACCCTTTCACAAAATTGATTAAATGCCGGGAAGAAATGCCGGGAATTTTATGACATAAATGGCTTATAAGGGAACGTACCCAAACTACGTGACCCCGTTTAGGGGGGAGGGGGGCCTTCAAAATACCACACTTTGTTCAGTGGGGTTAGGTTTCCGTCACGTAGTCAATATCATCTTGGGAAATCTCTCGCTTTTTCGAGCTATATTCAAATATGGCGCGCAGTTTTTAGCGCTTTTTAAACTCACAGGTGGCAACACGGACGTCAGCTGATTGAAAACTGACAGTTTTTTTCTTCTTGCTGATATTTTTTTAACTTGTAATTATAGGAATGCACGCACTCTTGGCGTCACGCGGCAAGCGCCGTATTAATAAAGACAAATATGAGCAGTTTTTTTTCTTTTCACTTTCTGTTTGCATAAAATTGGTTTAAAACCGTATTTATTTTATTTTGTATATCTTGTGATATGTTTTACTTAGTTATTGGCCTTATTTTATTGTGATGTTTGTTTTGTATGCAAGTGTTTTGTGCTGTTAAGTATTGTGTAAATAAATAAAATAAAATAAATGCATTTTTACGTGAAAACTAATGTCACCGAGGGGGGGAGGGGGTAAAAAATCGGTCACGTAGTTTGCGTACGTTCCCTAATCTGTCGTTAATACAGTCGACGTGACGAAAGCAAGCAGCCATAGTTATAACTCTGTAGTCGCAATAGCCCGGGCGCACCTCACTAGCGAGTCACTGGTTGCCCATCTTGATTTTGGAGGTCATATAAATCCCAACAATGAGCCCGAAGAGGCCGATAGCGGAGCCGAATATCTCGATGATGAGGATCTTGACGAAGAGGCTGGAGTTGGCGGCGTCGGCCAGCGCGGCGGCCGAGCCCACGGCGCCCACGGCCAGCCCGCACGCCAGGTTGACGGCGCCCACCAGCGCGCCCGCGCCCAGCATCACGTAGCCGGCCAGCCAGTTGGCGGCCAGTGTTTGATACGAGCCGATGGGCTCGGTGAACCTGACAAGCAAGAATAGATCGTACAGTTCATGACGTCCGATCCCACACGGGTAACACGTACGGCCACATTTTTTCTTTTGCACAACGCAATTATTCTGCTCGTGCCGATCCGCGGTCTCCACTCGCCTCGGCCGTCGGTTATGCGACAGGTGCGACCCCGCCCACTGCCACTTCAGCTTGCAAATCCAAGCACACACGCGCAGGGTGGGACGCCCCGCCGTCAGATGGACCGACGACCTGAATAAGGTGGCCGGTAGCAGCTGGATGCGGAGGGCGGAGGACCGGGTGTGGTGGCGTTCATTGGGGAAGGCCTATGTCCAAGAGTGGACGTCTAAAGGCTGATATGATGAACGCAATTACATCCCGTAGACTAGTAAAATGTTAAGTTCGAATTAAGCTACAGCCAGACTACCTTGGAGGTCCTGGCACGAGCCTAGGCTTATTTGGGCCACTACTGACAATCCATAACTTTATAGCATGTACATACATAATGCTCACGCCTTGGTCCCAGAGGGGTAGGCAGAGACGATGTATCGTCACTTTGCGCAATGTAGTGTCGCAAAGTGGCTTTCCTTCGCCCACTTTTCGCCCCGTGATATACCCCTTGATGGTAAATTATGTCCTGTAATTTCTTAATTACATTTATCAAATCCCGCTGCCTCTTCAGCTTGCTAATCCTTTCGGCTATGTCGGTCACCGTTGTTCTTCGTCGGATCTCCTCATTACGAATCATATCCTTCAAACAAACCCCGAGTAAATTCTCCACAGCTCGCAGAGAGTCTTGAAACTTGTGTATCAGGCCCACCTTCAGCGTCCACGTCTCCGCGCCGTAGGTCATGACAGGACGTACTGATTAAAGACTATTGTGGAATAAGGCTGGTCACATCTGTCGGAGAACCGATTACCTCTGGGGTAAACGAGTTCTCGAGTGGAGACCGCGACTGGGCAAGCGTAGTGTGGGACGCCCCCTGGCTGGTTGGAGCGACGATCTGCGTAAGGCGGCTGGCAGTGACTGGATGAGAAGAACTGAAGTTCCGGTTGAGTGGCGCGCCTTGGGAGAGGCCTATGTCCAGCAGGGGATTCTTTCAGGCTGATGATGATGTGGAGTAAGTGACAGACAGGAAGCCGTGTGGTTTCCGGTAGAGTAGAATAGGACCACTCCAACTCTTCCCGTGGATGTCGACAAGGCGACTAAGGGAATACATTATAAGACATCAATCAGGCCTCCCCAACCCGTCTGGCCAGCGCGGGGAGTAGAGGCCGAATCCTCCGTCTGTCTCCGGCAGATGAGAATGAAGTGACAGGCTTACATTTCGAGAACGCCAGCCAGGATGATGGCGGTGATGAGGCCGTAGATGGCGACGGCCTCGCAGAATATGATGGAGATGAGGTTCTTGGTCTTGATGCGCGGCGCCTTCACGCCGCCGCCCACGATGCTCGCGCCCGTCACGTAGATGCCCACCGCCGCGCCGCACACGGATAACACCTGCACCAGGGGATACATAAATACACTCAAACCCCCCCCCCCCCCTCTCCCCCCCAGTTTATCGTCGCCCGCAAAACACAGCCAATGAGGAAGATGAGTGTCACCATACCATGAAGCAAAATAATTATTCGTAGCTCATAGTTTCACCTCATTTTACCTTCATGATTGACACTAATTGGTTATTAAATTAGATAACAGTGTGCATTTGTTATCTAATTTAATAACCAATTAGTGTCAATCATGAAGGTAAAAACTTTGGGGTGAAACTATGAGCTACGAAAAATTATTTTGCTTCATGGTATGAGACGTAGAAAAATGAAACTTAAAATCAGAAAAATAATGGCGAAAGAATTTTCGCGATGTCTTAAAAACTGTATTTTTTACAATTTTTCAAAGTCAATGAGCTAATAGGCGATATGCCGTCACATCGCCCATTTGGCTCTTACCGAGAAGGCGTAAGCAGTTTTCGGAAGTGGACACATTGATATATTAAAAAAACCAGTGTACAAGATATCGTCATGATTTTTTCGCAGTTGTTATTCTAATTACTTAAAAAGATTTATTTTAAGATTAAAAATTGCGATTATTTTTTACTTACATCTTCCTAATGTAATTACATATGTATATTATGTATTTACCGTAGGAATGGGATGTTTTTTCGGGATAAAAGCTATCCTATGTCCTATTCCAGGACCTTACCTATATGTGTGCTGTTGTGATAATTAAATAAAGGTGTCCAATCGGTATGCAATGAAGGGATGAATGAAACAAATTTAGAGGCTATGATTAAAAAAAATAAGAAAACATCTTTAAATCTAATTTTACAATGAAGAGTGCACTTTATGATTATGGCCAGAGAATAAGTTAATTATAAATAAGAAAACTCACCGGTACCGGATTTCATGATGATTCTACCTAACGTAAAATTAACATCGTCCATACACGAATACCGTGATTAAATTTAGCGCGGGGGTAGTTATTAGTCACACAATAAAGTTCGCCGTTTTGATATTCGTTGATTTTAATCACACGCTCGATGATACGATTCCGCTATGGAACCTGTTGGTTCACAACCGCAGAATGATGGACGTCCTCAGCATCTCGTGGAGACAAAAGAAAACGCGACGGAGATCACCGCCTGGCGATCGGGTACACAATCTGTGCCGGGAACCTTTCCTCTGCTGTCCGAACGCGCTGTTGATGGCAGACCTCCCTCGCGGGTCTTCAAACGTCTCTCATCGGGAACATGTGGTCGGACATCTTCTTCCTTCACGTAGTTGCGATTCAAGATGGACGCTCCATTAAAAATAAGCTACTTTTACTTTAAGTTATGAAATTACATGGCAAATATATAGATCGTCAGACGCCTGAAGGGCATCGTTCTGACGGAATGAGTCGGTGGAGTTTGCTAGCCGAAATACTCAAGCCATGTCCCGAAAGTAAGCCGGGAACTAAAATGATACGGGCGTATCGCGCGAAACTCCAATCCAGACTGTCGCGCTGTCGTTTTCATCGTAAAAAGATTTATTCCCTAGGTCGATGTCGACTGCCGACCTCCTTGTCTGATGGGAGTAAAAGACAGAGACAGCGAATGCCGATCTTTATCGATTGGCTTCGTGACGTCTCTCAGCTGTCATAAGAAAATAGGAATGTACTCGCTTTTATAATTAAAAATAATGAAACTACAAAATGTTTCCAAAATCAAAATATATGTTTATCAGGTGAAAGGTAGCTATATGAAAAGCATGCCTACCAAATTTCGTTCCAAACGGAACGGTAGTTTAGGAGATACGAGCGAGAATAGTTTAATTCTATAATTTGCTCAATTCTACTATTAAATGATTTCATTGAAATCTAATAATGCGAGGTAAGCTGTAGGTAAGCATTACCGACAATGTTGGATGGTAATATCATGAGTTGTTGAACTGAAATGCCACAAATTACGATCTTGTAGTTTTTTTGTATGTGATTTATTTATTCACATACCTTCAATTTATATTTTAATTTACTAAACTTATTTGTTAATTAAATAGTGTTTTGATGATATTATGTTTTATTTATCAAGTTTAGTAGCGCTTCGCTACAGTGCCAAGTTTCATCCCGATCCGTCCGGTGGTTGAAGCGTAAGAAAGTTGAGTAAGAAACATCCAAACATCCGAATATCCAAACATCCAAACTTTCGCATTTATAATATTAGTGGGCTTGTCAGACATCGCTTAGAGTCCCCGCAGACTTAATATCGGCCGATAATTTAGTCAGGCTCGTAAACAGTATAAAGCAAGCAAGTGCGAGTGCGCACACTATGACGATTTGTTGGCCCAGTGTGCGCACTAGCAGCTCAATCCGACTAAATTATCGGCCGATATAAAGTTTGCAGTCTGCGGGGACTCTTACTCACCACGGACGAGGCCACACCTAACGCGCCCCACAAATACGGAGAAGTGTTCGTCAAAGCCCATCCCACGTCCATCGCCTCGTAATCATTTAGGAACACTTGGTAGAGGATTATGAAAGCACCGATGCATATAACAATTACTACAAGCATTCGTAACAATAAAATAGCTATCATTTTACAGTTTTCTTAAAGAACTGGTGCTATTTGATAAATATTTGCGATTTTACAAAGAAATCTCAGAAATAAATGTCTTGACAGGAGAATGACATTAATTGGTCAAGTGTGATAGTGAATTGTAGAGAGAGGGTTCTTTTAACATTTATTTATTTTTATTTCATAAACTTCACTGCATAACAATTAAATTACTATTCGAAATCAAACGTATTTTGGTTATCGTTTTTTTTGTGAAGAGTTCTAGCCAAAGTTTTTTTTAATGGCGTTTGTTATTATGCTTTTAACTCACAATAATTCCGCCGTGTCAAAGTAGTGCAAAACACGAAGGAGGTTACTCTGGTGTCCAATCAGTTGTCGGTAAATTTTGAAACGAAAGTTGAGATGATTGTCCGACCGCCGTCTAAAACAAACGACACAAACAAAATGCATTCACCATTACCTAGCCACAAAGATCTCTTATTTCAATTATCTCTCTCTCTCGCGGTTCTGCTGGAAGAAATCTCTCTCAGAGATAAGTTCGCCCTTTGTACTTGTGTTTCTTTTTAATGTATTATTTTTGTTTTATCTGTGTGTGTGCAATAAAGAGTTAAAATAAATAAATAAAGATCGCTATGTACTACTAGATGGAGCGTTCCAAACAATCGCTCTGTTCCACGCAAGTAGCCACAACTCTTTCACATTCACAATGAAACTTGTGCAGTTACTACGCAGAACATTTAATTATTTACTAAATATTGACATTATTTAACCGTAGCGTCAATATTTAGTAATAATTAAATGTTCTGCGTAGTAACTGCACAAGTTTCATTGTGAATGTGAAAGAGTTGTGGCTACTTGCGTGGAACAGAGTGATTGTTTGGAACGCTCTATTTAGTAGTACATAGAGATCGTTGCCTAGCCAAAGTAGAGAGCTAGAAAAGCTGGCATGTCGGTTGTTAACCTATCGTCTTGTTGAGAAAAATGTATTGCTTACTGACAGTTATTTTCTATGGGCCTTATCCCGTATTCCTAAATTTGAAATTGACTTGTCTCTCTATCAATGTCTGCCTAATCTTGTGATTTTTGAATATGTAATTTATGAACTAAATTATGTTTGTTCCATTGTACTAAACCTCATACCATGAAGCAAAATAATTTGTCGTAGCTCAAAGTGTTTTCTTTCATGATTGACCCTAATTGGTTAATAAATTAGATAACAGATGATTTTAAAATATGCATCGGTTATATAATTTAATAACAAATTAGTGTCAATCATGAAGGAAAACGACGGAAAACACATAGACATTACATTTATAACAAATTTAATAAGACTTCCCACAATGTATTCCTTGCGTATGGAACCCTAAAGTTGAATAGAATAGTTTGCGGCAAAGAGATTGCTCTTTGTTTTAAAACTCCAACTGAATATTTTATTTTTAATTGTATTTGATCTTGGCAATGGAAGTCTTTCATCAATCTACCAAAAAGATTGTAGACCTGGAAACTAAATTTATTTTTTCGCACTCCATAAGAAATAAAATATTAATAATGGTGAAATATTATTAAAAACATATACTTCGCGTCTCGTACAGACACGATCTAAATAATTGGCAGAAAGAAAATGGGGAGGTAGATAAGTAATAGAACACATTTTGATAATTTTTGAAGTTTTGTAGTTTGTGCACGCATCACGTAAAAACTACTGACCCGATTTTGATGGACTTTTTGCTTTTGTTGCGCAGACGCAGCAACTCGGAGGGCATGGGGGGCGCGGGCGGCGAGGGCGGCGGGCGGCGGCGGTCGGCGGGGGACGAGGCGCAGCTGGCGCTGGGCGCGCGCGACCTGCGCACGCGCACCACCAGCGGGCAGCGCCTCACGGACATGGAGATACTGGAGCAGGTCACCGTGCTCAACCTGGACACGGGTCAGTCACACACACACACACACACACACACACACACACACATAATGGACGCCTTGGTACAGAGAGGTAGGCAGAGACGATGTATCTCCATCGCGCGATACGATTGTACAAGTTGGTCCCGGACTTATATTTGTGAATTGTCCTATCCTTGTTTAGTTCCCATAGAACCGCCGCGATGCTCAGTTATGGGCTTTGCCTATAGTTGCGAAGCCGGGTTTAGGGTAAGCTGGACCCAGGCTCAAACCCGGCTGGTGCCCCTGCTTTTATACAGCGCATAAGTTTGAAAACCATATTGCAGGCGAGCGCGTCCCGCTGAGCATCGCTGAGCACAAGCTGCCGCAGTGCATCAACCCGCTGAGCCTGCACATCATGCGGCTCACCTCGGAGTACATCGGCCGCGCGCACGACGACGAGGTCACCAGGTACATTCATCATCAGGTTATTTTTGTCTCCACTGCAGGAGCACAACCCCCTCTCATCTGCCGGAGACAGACGGAGGATTTGGCCTACACTCCCCGCGCTGGCCAGACGGGTGGGGGAGGCCTGATTGGTGTTTTATAATGTATTCCCTTAGTCGCCTTGTATGACATCCACGGCAAGAGTTGGAGTGGTCCTGTTCTACTCTACCGGAAACCACACAGCAACCAGCCGCCAGGTACATTATACCACCATTATAAGGATCAGTCACATTTTTTTTGTCAAGTAAGCAGATATTTAGCGCTAAATACCCAAAAATAGTATAAAAAAATTATTTCAATCGGATCAAAAATAACGAAGATGCAGCAATTTCAGTGCAGTAGTTCCAAAAAACGGAAGTGACGTCATCCGTCGTGTCGGGGAAGAAATGTGCCCAGCACACTAGCGCAGTCTGCCATAAACAAAACACGCGTCACCGCGGCGAATAAAATCCGATCGAGAAGATCGTAACAAGTGACGTAGTAAAAAGCGCGTGCGTTTTGTAAAGTAGCAGAGTTAAAGTAACAAAGTTAAAGTCAAAGTCAAAATCATTTATTGCATATGAGTACACTTGGTACATTTATACACGTCATTTTTTCATCGACTACCGCTTCCTAGGTGTTAGAGCTGTGAAGAAGAAACGGCGCAACGAACTTCACGCAACACATCTTTTAAAAATCAAGTTTGCATACAATTAATAAAGATTTTGCGAAGCTGGATTAACATTAGTACCAGGCATCTTTGTCATTCAAATAATCGTTTACTTTATAATAGGCTTTCTTACAGCGTAACTTTAATAACTTAGTAATTTCTGGATGGATTTTAATAAATAAAAAATCTTTATATGTGGTTAATCCTCATTAGCCGTGTTAGGGCCCCCAATCGTGGGTGTCGTCAAGGCGACTAAGGGATTGCACCAGGGACGGGACGGGTAGCAGCGTTCTATATATTCAGTTCATTTCTACGATCACCAATCTGCCTGCCAAGCGTGGTGATTTCGCCAAATCCCCCAATGGACAGCCCACCAAACGTGGCATTCTATTGGGGAGGCTTGTGTTCAGCAGTGGACATATTTCGGCTGATGATACACAATATAAAAAAATACAGTTGCAATTTTCAGAAGACAATTTTGGCGATCTTATCGATTTAATCAATGTCTTCCAGACCGACTTTGGGTAGAAATTACCAACATGAGATGTGAGCCGACCAACTGGCAATGCAGCTATTCCCCCCCCCCCCCCCCCCCAACAGCAGATAGCAAATTCAAAAGTGTCATATATATGTAATATCTACATCGCCATTGGGAATTCTTTATTTTATAGCTCAACTCGCTCATCGAAGGATGGTCACTCACAAATGTAACAACCAGGCTTGGATCAACTTGAACAGATTGTACATAGTTGTCTTGCCCCCACTGGGAATCGAACGCACCGCCTCTGGAATCAACATACAGCGTGTGCTGTTTGCTTTTCTTATTTAGAAAAGGGCGTGTTCTGGGTACAGCTCATAGGGTCGAGATGTCAGCGGGCACGGTGATTTCCATTTATTGATTAGACAAGTGTATGTATATGTGTAAAAAAAGTAAATTTGTTATTTATATAAATAAGTTGTTGATGTTTTGCGCTTGACCTCAATCTCACCTGATGGTAAGTAATGATGAGGCCAAATTGGAGCGCGCTTACCTAGAACATGCTTATTCACTCTTCCTTTAAAAAGATCCAAATTGTACTTGTCCGGTAAGTAAAGAAACCGATTTTTGCTATAATAACAATTAGACATCAGACGCTAAGTTGGAAGGTTTGGAAAAGAATATGGAATTTAAAAAAGATCCTATATTGAACTCCCCTCCTCCAACCTTCCTTTCCTCCCCATCATCCATCCTCCTAACCACATCTCTCCTCTTCCCCTCCCCCCTCCCCTCCCCCTCCTCCGCTCCTCCCAATTCTCCCCCTCCCCTTATTCCCATTCCCCACACACATACCTATCCCATACCCAAACCTTACTCACCCCTTCCTCCTGCCTCCCCCCTCCCGCCGTCCCCCTTCCCCCTTACGTGTGAGGGGTCACATCTCCCATCCACTGTCCCTCCTCCGATCCTGCATATCCTCTCCCTCCCTTTCCCCCTCTTCTTTCTCTTTCGAAACCCTTCCCCTCCCTTCCCTTTCCTGCCACCCCCTCCCCCCTTTATTGCATACCCAATTATACAACAAAATGCCTGTCAAGTAGTGATCGATTACAGGGCCACTAATTATGGAATACCTTTTTTTTGTCTTGTGGAAATACCCAAAAATACAACAATTTAAACAAAAATAAACTATAAATAACCTATAAAACATTTCTTTCAGTTTCTATCAAGTTTTTGCTACGACCAGGTAATGTTGAACTACGCTGTCATACAAATGATATGAAACGAGAGGTTATCTTGTAGATCATTCTCCAGATATTTTATTGAGATATAATTTATACGAGATTGTGTCCCGAATTTAAAGCTATATAAACAGTGAAAACGCTGTCAAAGTCTGTTTAGTAGTTTCCAAGATTAGCCCGTACAAACATTGTACAGAATCGCCTTTCTTTTGATTTTTTACTGTTTTATTATATGTATAGATACTATCTATACATATAATATGAGTCGCTTGTCGTGACATAGAAAACGCAATTTACATTCGTCTCGTCATCGATCAAAGTCAATCGATTCTTGTTTTCTAGGCAAAACTATGTTTGTTGCTGATTTCCCTTCCTATAAACATGCACTGGCGTTTTGCTAGGTTAAGGTATTAAACTGTAGTATTTTCATATCAAAAAAATTGTGTGATTAGTTAAAGAACTAATTAACAATAATGTTACTTGAATTTGTTATAACTATTCTAATTAGTGAGAAAAAAAAATATGAAACGTCACTAAAACTGCATAAAAATACTTCTGGCGTTCGCACAGCACTGTTCGATGACTTCCACAATCCTCTGGCAGTTAACTAGGTCCCCCATTGTACATCGATACTTATCTAAGTTGATGACATTGGGCCAATTTGGGATTTGTTTAGTTTGTTTAATTACGTTACTGACAAGTGAGCATATTTAAAAAAAAAACACAAGCATTGTCACTGATGTAGTGACAGACAGGTCGTGGTGGATAAGCCAAAGTCGCCGTGGCACAAATTTGTGACCGGGCTCAACGTTGAGCCTGCTGCGACGCCACCCGCCCTCGCCGCCGATTCAACCAGCTGTCTCTTACCCCACTATCGTTAAACACCACATTTGAATTCCTTTTCCTATACAGCGTTGTCACGGAAGAAGTGATTGAGGTCGTGGTGGAAAAGCCAAAGTCGCCGTGGCACAAACGTGTGACCGGTTCAACGTTGAGCCTGCTGCGACGCCGCGCGCCCTCGCCGCCGATACAACCAGCTGTCTCTTACCCCTCTATCCCTACGACTAGGTTCTCTTATTTTGTATCTGGCCATTTATGTGCTTTTTGTGGGCTAGGGTTTTGTTTAGATCTTAGGTCTGTCACTGAAATGTGGTTCATTTATTTTCCCTTGAATTTAAGTAATCTCACATGTTTGTTTTAAATACAAGGAACATTTAAATTTTTGAACGGCATTCTAATTGTGGTCGATTCATCATAAAAATTTTTAACTTTTTTGTGATATAATTATGACTAACTTTTCAAACTCTTAATTTTGATGTTTAAGCGTACTTACGTGTGATGCTTTTGTGATGTTGTCAATACTTATTTCATTGCGTAATTGTAACATCAGATTTTCTTCATTCAACATTTCACTCTAACATTTTCAGCCCAGAGGTCTCATCAAAGCCAATTACGCTGTCGTGGCGAAGACGTTTATCCGGCTCCTCGTGGAGCCTGCTTCGGCGCCGCCCGCCCTCACCGACGATCCAACCAGCTGGCTCAAACCCCAATGTCGCTGATTCGACTAAGTTCTGTTATGTCTTTTTGGGTCGTTCTTGGGAGTGTGTCCTGGGGCTTGCTGCAAATTTCGATCTGACTTGGGTTTTGATTGCGTATCAGTGGCGATTTATTGCTTAATTCATTCATTAGCCTCTTGTTTTCGGTAATTTACAGGTTGTATCATTTGAGTCGCAGAGAAGTCATGCGTTTAATTCTATTTGTAGAGGTTAAACCTACCACTGTATGATGCTTTTGTGTTGTTACATAGGAGGATATCATTTTTAATTTTTAATAATATTTCGTTGGGTTTCATTGACCACTGAAGAATTTCTGTGGTTGGCTGGCGATATGTGATGAAATTGTGTGAGCTTATGTGTGATAGCTGTACATACTATAATGCAGTTTTTTGTTTACGGTAATATTTTAAGACGGCATTCAAAATGATTCCCAATGTCGTATACAGAATAATTATTAGTTTTTCTTCATTCAACATTTTCATTAAAACGTTTACAGCCCGGAGATCGCGACAAAGCGAAAACCGTCGTGGCGCAGACGTGTATCTGGCTCAACGTTGAGCCTGTTACGACGTCGCCGGCCTTCACCGACGTTTCAACCAGCTGGTTCTAACGCCACTGTCGCTGATAGGTCCTTTTATTTTGTTCTGATCATGATCATGTGCTTAATGTGAGATATAGGGTTTAAAATGTCGGTCTCTCAGAGCCACTCATAATTAAGTTATTATTTTCATGGGTGTAATAGTGACATCTGTAGGATTTTTTTTGATATTTAATGTATACTTTAAAGAATTGCTTAAATTGTGACTAACTATTTCGGCTTTTATTAAACCTTGCTTTTATAATGTTTATTCTGCATATCATTAAAAGAATAGGGGCATTAATATTCAATAACCTCGTTTAAATAATTACATTGCATTTAAATGGAAACAAAAAAATTTCACACTAATATTTGCAGCCCTGAAGTAGCGGCAAATCTAAAGCAGTGGTGGCGCAAACGTGTGTCCGGCTCAACGTTGAGCCTGTTACGACGACGCCCGCCCTCGCCGACGATCCAACCAGCTGGCTCTAACCCCACTATCCCTGCTAGGACTAGGTTCTTTTATTTTGTATTTGATCATGTGCTTATTTTGGGCTTAAGAAATTCGTTCACTCAGAGTCATTCTAAATTAAATTATTTTGAATATTCAAACATTTAATAATACCAAATTTTTGTCTAATATTTTTTATTTTATTTTAAATACAAAAGCAGCTTTATAACTTATGCTTCCAAATCAGCAGTCTACTTGCTTATTTTCTTTTAAAAAATTGATCTAGTCTTACACATGTTTATTGATGTAGCAGATACGGATAAAGATCCTTTAATTTGTTCCATCTGGATACACTGTTCAGTATTGAATCTAAAAAGTTCTTAAGAAAATATGCACTAAAAATGTATTATTTTAATTGTGAGCATACTACGTGTGACGCTTTTATGATGTTAATAGCATATAAATATGAACATTGGATTTTCTTCGTTGAACATTTTATCACTGACATTTGCAGTCCGGAGGTCGCGGCAAAGCCAAAACCGTCGTGGCGCAAACGTGTGTCTGGCTCAACGTTGAGCTTGTTACGACGCCGCCCGCCCTCGCCGACGACTCAACCAGCGGGCTCTAACCCCGCTGTCGCTGATACGACTAGGTTCTATCATTTTTTTCTGATAGGGGGAGCTTTGGGCTGTCGTTAAAGCCATATTTGGTGATTCATTTGATATTTTGTGTTTTTTTTTTCTGAATATTGCACATGTTATTCGATTTGTATTGCATTAAGATTTTAAAAATTCATCAATTTCAACTCTCGATCGTCGCTTTTAGGTTCGCTATGTGTGAGCTTTGGTTTTTTTTTATTACAGATATTTGCTATTTATGAGGGTTATCTCAGCAATAACAACATTTATTAAATATAATATTATCTTGTTATCTTCGGTCATCGTTTTCACACTTAACAATTCCAGCCCGGAGGTCGCCACAAAGACAAAGCAGTCGTGGCACAAGCGTGTGTCCGGCTCTACGTTGAGCCTGTTACGACGCCGCCCGCCCTCGCCGACGACTCAACCAGGGGGCTCTAACCCTACAATTTCTGCGAGGACTAGGTTCTATTTTACTCGGAAGTTTGCTTGTTTTGCGGTGGGGTCATAGGATGGGATTGATGGTCAGTGACCACTACTGGATTTGACCACTCCTCCATACAACTTCTTGAAGCTTAGAATATTAAGGAAAATAATACTTTGCGTTCAAGAGAGACTCGGGCCCTTCGCAATTAGTGTACCGTGTAACTGGTAATTTTCTTTGTAGGATGCCTTCATCTGCGGTGGTGTTCTTGCAGATTGAAATAAATAAACCAACAAGGAAATATGTTAAAAGTATTTAACATATTTCCTTGTTGGTTTATTTATTTCAATCTGCAAGAACACCACCGCAATAATAGTAATTCTAACACTACAATTAAGCACATTTAATTACCTAACATTAACTTATAAACTGTAGACTTTATGACTTTATGTTGTCTCTTTAGATTATGCAAGAAATAAATGTCTTATTATTATAAATAAAGAATTAAGTAAATTTTATGTTTAAGATCTTTATTTTTCATTAAGAATTTAAAATAATTCACTTAATGAAAAATGTTGCCGTAAAAAATGCTGTTATAACCAAGAAGGTTAAACCTTAAATATTTTAAGGTTTTTTACGACTCTGCAAGAAGTGGTCGAATCCAGGCGTGGTCGCTGACCATCCCACCCCCATTGGGTATTACGATCTGTCATTTTGCTTGTGATTTTGCTAATCTTACATCATAAGCCTGTCAACACCATCCCACCACATATCTTTCCAACTTCCCAAAATTTTGGCGTTCTTCTAACATTATTTTGGACCATTTGTACGTTCTGTAGGTCGTCCTCGTGATACTTTCCTTTCCCACCACTCTTGACCACTTCCCAAAACAACAGTGTATTACGTGCGAGTGACCTGGTCACCTATTTCTATATTGAAACGATAAGACACATAGGGGTGTGATGCTTTTGTGTTTATGTCTACGGTTTTCAGTTAAGACTTATCTGTTCAATAATGTAAAAAAATAGTCATATAGCAGAAAACTTAGTGCAATTTGTACAAGTTTGTCTTGGTCTGGTTGTTACGCTTGTGAATTGTGATGTCCTTGTCTATTTCTAATACTACAGCCACTTTCGATAATGTAAACCATCTGTCAAATTTCCACATACAAAAACGGACCTTGATTTAACGTGTTAAGATCTGTTTTAGATTGTGCAAAGTAGTCGGATGCTATGCGTTTACTGGACGGCGACTAACAAGTTGTAGTTACAATTCGTACATAAATATATTTTTTGCAGAGAAACAGACGAGGAAAGTGAAAGCGTGTGCGGCGGAGGAGCTGAGGACGAGACCAAAGAGACTAAACGAGAGTCCACCGACCGACAGACCACGGCCATACGCAGGAAAACTGAGAAGTGAGTCTTTTTTTCTATTTAGCATGACAGTATAATAAAAAAATTACTGACAACGGAAAAACCAAACGAATTATCGTGGTGGCAGCCATTATGGAAGCAGATGGCTTTTGGTTTAATTCTGTTTTAGCAATACACTTCTGCAGCTGTAGGGCTTCCCTACGGGAATCCACGTGGGCAGATCAAAGGTTATTTTGATATCCTTTGATCTGAGCAACACTCCCTCGGTGCTCTAGTGGCACAAATCACAGCTTTACTCCGTTTAAGGATGCCCTCCATGTTTGTATTCGTTATATGCACTTGACATTGGCCAGGCCATTTTGAGAGGCAGAGAAAGAAGAACAAGCAAAGATTTTAAAATTGCACTGTTAAATGTTGTATTTTTGATAAATTCATAAATAAATATTCATTTACAGTTCCAAGATCCGTAGAGTTAGTGTAATTTCGACAAATCATAAAAATACACAGTGACGATCCTGGTCACGGCACCAATTTGTAACAACCTTTTTTTCCCCCATTTTATTATACCCCCCACAGATAAAGGAAGGGTGTTACAAGTTTGACGCCTATATTTGTGAGCTCAACAACGAGTGCTTCAATTTTGATGCGTTTTTTTTGTAATCTAGCTGTTGGATGACTGATTTAGTCAAATCGCATTCCCAAGACAACATAAACAAGAAGCTACCAGAAACGCACAGCAGGTGAATAGAGGTTGATGCAACTAACAAGTTTTTAGCTTTTAAGAGTTGCAACAAGTTTTTAGTGTCTTATAACAATTAAAAAAAAGTTTAATTCATGTCTAAATAATATTTGCTATTTTATAGCGTATTTTTATATTAAACTTATACACATTATTAATTGTTTGAAAGAGATCAATCGCTTTTACAGATCATACTGTCTTTTTACCCATATTAACTGATATGAATGTGAAAATGAGTTCTTTTTTTAACAGCTACATCATAAAACCTGACGTATCAAATTATGCTGCATTGTGAGACAGTTCCTGTCGACCGACTCCTGCTAACTAATATGCACTCGGCCACGGTCTGTGCCTTTAATCTCATGCAGTGTAAGGTACATTTTTATACTTCACGCTTTCATCCTATTCCAGACTGAAGCGGTTCTTCGGCAGTACTGTGAAGAAGACTGTGGACGCGGCGAAGTCGCTGGCGCAGGAGGTGTCGCACGCGCGGCACAAGGAGGACGTGTCCGACATCGCGGACGACGTGCGCGGCGAGCACAACATCAAGCTGAAGGCCTCCAACTCGCACAAGGGGCCCTACGACTTTGACGGCTGCGTCAGACACGTGCAGGTGCTGTTCTGACCCTCATCATCACCCGAAACGCGTCCTTTGCTGTACATAAGCCTCCCCAATAGAACGCCGCGACACCCGGTCGTCTCCGTATCCAGCCGCTTCTTGGCCACCTTCTTCAGGTCGACGGCCGGCGAAGCGTCCCACTCTGCGTGTGCCGGCCCGCGATCTCCACTGAATCGGCTCAGCTTACTATTTTTTTCAGCTATGTCGGTGACCTTCGTCGGATCTCCTTATTACTAATCATATCCCCGAAACAAACACCGCGCATAGCCCTCTCCATAGCACGCTTAACGACTTGAAACTTGTCCCAATGTAGTCAGTGTTTACTGTTAGTTGAATGTAAGGCAATATTACTCAACACAGTAACATGTAATAACAAAGAATAACGTGTTCTCCCCAGTTGTTTCGTTTGACGTGTATCTGGTGTTGCAGGAAATGTCAGAGCACGACGGCGCGGTGTGGTGTTGCAAGTTCAGCGTGTGCGGGCGGCTGCTGGCCACGGCCGGGCAGGACAAGCTGCTGCGCACCTGGGTGACGCGGGACGCCTTCCACATGTTCCAGGTGCGTACTGTACTGTACTGTGTGTCTGTGTGTGTACACTGCTGGCCACGGCCGGGCAGGACAAGCTGCTGCGCACCTGGGTGACGCGGGACGCCTTCCACATGTTCCAGGTGCGTACTGTACTGTACTGTGTGTCTGTGTGTGTACACTGCTGGCCACGGCCGGGCAGGACAAGCTGCTGCGCACCTGGGTGACGCGGGACGCCTTCCACATGTTCCAGGTGCGTACTGTACTGTACTGTGTGTCTGTGTGTGTACACTGCTGGCCACGGCCGGGCAGGACAAGCTGCTGCGCACCTGGGTGACGCGGGACGCCTTCCACATGTTCCAGGTGCGTACTGTACTGTACTGTGTGTCTGTGTGTGTACACTGCTGGCCACGGCCGGGCAGGACAAGCTGCTGCGCACCTGGGTGACGCGGGACGCCTTCCACATGTTCCAGGTGCGTACTGTACTGTACTGTGTGTCTGTGTGTGTACACTGCTGGCCACGGCCGGGCAGGACAAGCTGCTGCGCACCTGGGTGACGCGGGACGCCTTCCACATGTTCCAGGTGCGTACTGTACTGTACTGTGTGTCTGTGTGTGTACACTGCTGGCCACGGCCGGGCAGGACAAGCTGCTGCGCACCTGGGTGACGCGGGACGCCTTCCACATGTTCCAGGTGCGTACTGTACTGTACTGTGTGTCTGTGTGTGTACACTGCTGGCCACGGCCGGGCAGGACAAGCTGCTGCGCACCTGGGTGACGCGGGACGCCTTCCACATGTTCCAGGTGCGTACTGTACTGTACTGTGTGTCTGTGTGTGTACACTGCTGGCCACGGCCGGGCAGGACAAGCTGCTGCGCACCTGGGTGACGCGGAACGCCTTCCACATGTTCCAGGTGCGTACTGTACTGTACTGTGTGTCTGTGTGTGTACACTGCTGGCCACGGCTGGGCAGGACAAGCTGCTGCGCACCTGGGTGACGCGGGACGCCTTCCACATGTTCCAGGTGCGTACTGTACTGTACTGTGTGTCTGTGTGTGTACACTGCTGGCCACGGCCGGGCAGGACAAGCTGCTGCGCACCTGGGTGACGCGGGACGCCTTCCACATGTTCCAGGTGCGTACTGTACAGTACTGTGTGTCTGTGTGTGTACACTGCTGGCTACGGCCGGGCAGGACAAGCTGCTGCGCACCTGGGTGACGCGGGACGCCTTCCACATGTTCCAGGTGCGTACTGTACTGTACTGTGTGTCTGTGTGTGTACACTGCTGGCCACGGCCGGGCAGGACAAGCTGCTGCGCACCTGGGTGACGCGGGACGCCTTCCACATGTTCCAGGTGCGTACTGTACTGTACTGTGTGTCTGTGTGTGTACACTGCTGGCCACGGCCGGGCAGGACAAGCTGCTGCGCACCTGGGTGACGCGGGACGCCTTCCACATGTTCCAGGTGCGTACTGTACTGTACTGTGTGTCTGTGTGTGTACACTGCTGGCCACGGCCGGGCAGGACAAGCTGCTGCGCACCTGGGTGACGCGGGACGCCTTCCACATGTTCCAGGTGCGTACTGTACTGTACTGTGTGTCTGTGTGTGTACACTGCTGGCCACGGCCGGGCAGGACAAGCTGCTGCGCACCTGGGTGACGCGGGACGCCTTCCACATGTTCCAGGTGCGTACTGTACTGTACTGTGTGTCTGTGTGTGTACACTGCTGGCCACGGCCGGGCAGGACAAGCTGCTGCGCACCTGGGTGACGCGGGACGCCTTCCACATGTTCCAGGTGCGTACTGTACTGTGTGTATGGGGCACACAGGCCGGCTGCTTGGCCATCCTTTTGTTACCCTTTGGTCGCCTACTGTTTAATCTAACACGTGGTTATCAACTACTGGTTTTATTCAGTTCAAAGTAAATATGAGCGCCGATGATCAGTCAGTCGATGACGGCACGCTGACCTTTACGAGTCGGCGTCAGCGTCTTGTGACAGATGAATATTAAACAGTGTCTATAGTGTAGATATTTGGACAAAAATTAAATGTTTTGTGATTGTGTTAAGTTTCTTCTTTGAAAAAACTACATCTGGCACCGCCATTTTCGTTGCGTGCGTTATATGCGTTCATTTTTGGTCGGAACTGAACTAACTCCATCGGCGTGATGTTTCCTGCGGCGACGGCTAGTTCTAACTAGTTCTAACTACCACTTGTGTACTTAATGCAACTTGTGACGCTAACATTGCCCACAGGACATGCGCACGAAGTACAACGCGGAGCAGAAGTCCTCCCCCACGCCGTCGCAGGAGTCCCTGGCCTCGTTCCCGGCGCCGCCGCCGCCCGACGACGCCTCCATCGGGCCCGCCGCCCCCTTCTGCCCCAAGCCCTTCTGCGTCTACTCGGGGCATACCTCCGATCTGTTGGACGTGTCGTGGTCGAAGAACTACTTCCTGCTGTCCAGTTCCATGGATAAAACTGTCAGGTAGGTCGAGTATAATAATAATGAACCGAATATTCGTTTTATATTCGGAATTCGGCAGTTTTACCGAATATTCGTAATTCGTAATATAAATAAAAACGTAAACTTCGCGTGACTGTACATAAAAGATATTTACAAAAGTAAATAGTAATTGGGGGGTAAGGATAAGTAGTTAAACAAAATAATTGGGGGGTCTAAGGATAAGTAATAGAACACATTTCGGTCATTTATGTTTTTTTTTTCTATTTGTCTGTTTATCTGTTTGTTTGTGCACGCATCATTTAAAAAGTACTAAACCGATTTTGATGGCCTTTTCACAAAAACATAGTGCTTAATTCGGTTTAAGATATAGGCTTTGTTTCGTTGCAATCGGTCCAGTTGATCTAAAGTTATGCGAATTTATAGTTTTCGAAAACTCGCATACACTGCATTATTATATACAACAATGAAGTAAATGTAAATGCTCGACGGAATCCGTATTTCAATGAGTGAGAACTACATTTTAGACATGCCTATGGAATTGTAGGGGGATGTAGTAAGTACAGTGGAGGGTGAGTGGTGGGGAAGGGGGAGGGCAAGGGAAAGGTGTACGTTAGTAGGTATATATTCACAAAACAACAAAGTATAACATGCTCGCCATTCAACTACGTTTGGGAGTGGGTGAACCGATTTGAATGCGTTTTTTTTTAATTTCTAAGCAGGTTTTCTAGCGGTGGTACTTGACATGTTTTATCAAAATCGGTTCAGCCGTTTCAAAGTTATCAGCTCATTTCTCAGCATATCGTTGCTGCGGTAGGGACCTTAGGCGCATAATGGGTATTTATTTTACTATCAAACGTTCCGTTTACGTTTTATTTACGCTCGTTTTAAACTCAATAAAAACTTCGTCCATATCCGGTAATAGTTGTTCAGCTGAATTGCTAGTGAATGAATGTATATTGCCTAGTTTATTAAGTTACACATTGCGCAAAGTGGCGATACATCGTCTCTGCCTACCCCTCTGGGACCAAGGCGTGAGCATTATGTATGTATTAAGTTTGTCCATATCGTACCGCTCAGTATGGTGTGACGTTATCTCGAGCAACAATCGCTACATGTTGGCATCGCAATAAACTGCTTGATGTTGTCGTGACATCATAATTAAGAAATATTGCCCACAATGGGGCAATTAAAGTTGCTGAATGCCATTTTAGGAGGTCAAAGTCAAAGTCAAAATCATTTATTGCATATGAGTACACTTGGTACATTTATACACGTAATTTTTTTTATCGACTACCGCTTCCAAGGTGTTAGCGAGGAAGAAGATTGTATCTTCATATCAGCCGTTACACGTCCACTGCTGGACATAAGTCTTACGCCACCACACCCGGTCCACCTCTCGACTCCAGAACTCGTTTGCCCCAGCGCTGTCGGTTCCGCGACAGATGTGTCCCGCCCACTGCCACTCAGCTTGCTAATCCTTCGTTCTGCCGCAGGCTGTGGCACATCTCCCGCGGGGAGTGCCTTTGCTGCTTCCAGCACATCGACTTCGTGACGGCCATCGTGTTCCACCCGCGCGACGACAGATACTTCCTGTCGGGCAGCCTCGACGGCAAGCTGCGTCTCTGGAACATACCGGATAAGAAGGTACTGAAAATTATGATAAAATTATTTTTAAATAAAAAAAAACCGTCTTCAAAAAACACCTAGCAAAAATAATTGGTTACATTTACATACGATTTCCTACCCAAACCTATAAATCAAATTTAAATTACAATTCCAGTATAAAACTCACAATTACATTATGACAATTCTTGTCTAAACCTATTATCTATTAATTTAAATAAAATATTATAAAACATCAATCAGGCCTCCCCAACCCGTCTGGCCAGCGCGGGGAGTGTAGGCCAAATCCTCCGTCTGTCTCCGGCAGATGAGAGAGGGTTGTGCTCCTGCAGTGGATAACCTGATGATGATTATTATATGTGCTAGATACCTACTGATGTGTGTGAAGTCGGTGCCAAGAATATTTGGCACCGACGTCAGAATATTTAGGTATTTCATTCGAATTTCGTTTCGTTAATTATTTAACTCTATATAACTCACTAAATATACGTATTGTTCTGATTATTTTTGGACTTGGCACCGACTTCACACACATCAGTAGGTATCTAGCACATATAATAATATTTTAATTTTTTTAAGTCAGTTAAAAATACAACCAACTGGGTAGAAGAATGTTGATGACTTTTAACGATAACCAATAAATATCTCAGACATTCACACCAATTATCCAGTCCCAAACTAGGCAGAGCCTGTGCTATGGTTACTAGATAACGGATAGACATACTTAAATAAATATATAAACATCCTAGACTTGGGTACAAACATTCATATTCATCATACGAACATTTTCCCCTAGCGGGATTCGAACCCTAATTATTGCGATTATAATGATTCTTTAATTTTGACATAAATGTATATAATTATAACTTAATATGTTTATAATTATAAGTAGGCTGTAGTACTGACATTATATGATCAGGTAATTGATTTGGAAATCTAATGAATATAATGACTTTGAGTGATTAATTATAATTTAATTGATCCTTATGATTGACTCTATCGATTGGTGTCATAAAAGTTCAGGGTGTTATTTTCTTGCATTTGTGTCGCTTCGATACCCGGCTGAAGCAAGAAAACACTTAAAAAAAAATCTAATTAATTTTTACTCTTAAAAATAAAAAAAACATCCCTCCAGTGGCGTTCGATACTTACTTTACACTTGTCTAATCCCAAACTAGGCTTTTCTCCTGTGCTATGGAAAATATACAAGGATAGACAATTCACAAATAACATTCATACCGGGGGCCAACTTGTGCAAAGTTGTCTGTCCCCAGTTTCTAAATTGCGTGAACCGTCCGGTATACTATGGAGATCTGGTTGCGAACCGTCACAATTTCCGAGCGTTTAAGCGTTTTTGCCATGCCTACTATTGGCACTACTATACGAAGTAGTCTTCTGCTACTCCGTCACAGCTCACTGCGTCACTAGTCAAAGGCGCTAATACGTCCGTGGTGTTCAACTAGGTGGCCAGGCTTATCTTGGCCACACCAAACCCCCCAACCCCCCAACCTGACCACTTTGGTCATCGTTTCATTGCTACACTCCCATTTGCTAGAGAGGAAGTGGGAACTCTCGTCCTACTTTGACTCTTTACTTCTTTAATTAAATTTGTCTGGGGCCCAAGGTAGCGTCAATTCATGACCTGGGACTTGCCCTACCTTCACTGGTAGGTGTCTTTGTAGTTACCTCCGTTGATCCTCGCTTAGAGGAGTTGCGGGGGGAGAATGGTGAGGAGGCGGGAATGTCCTCAGTGGGAATTGAACGTACGACCTCTGACGCTCGAGTCCAGTGACCAAGGCACTAGATCTCTTTGTTATGTCTTCTTGATTCCATAGCCTTCAAATGTTGCATATGTTTCCCACCAGGTGGCGGTGTGGAACGAGGTGGACGGCAAGACGAAACTCATCACAGCAGCGAATTTCTGCCAAAACGGCAAGTTCGCGGTCGTGGGCACCTACGACGGCCGCTGCATCTTCTACACCACCGACCAGCTCAAGTACCACACGCAGATCGACGTGAGGTCCACCAGGTGAGACCCAACTGGCACGTCAGCTTCGGTCCACTTCCAGACCACATGCCTCTCCCAAGGTGCCTGAGAAACGGCCAGTAAAGGATGATGAGTGTTTTAGTCCTAGAGCCAGCAATCTACACTAATATTATAAATTGAAAAGATTTGTATGTTTGTAACGAATAAGCTCAAAAACTACTGGACCGATTTCAAAAATTCTTTCATCATTAGAGTGCTACATTATCCCTGAGTAACATAGGTATTATTTATTACTATAAAACATTAGGATTCCCTACTAAAACTTTAATAATGTAACCCAAGGTGTAAAAAATTTAGTCATTAAATGTCTTTCATCGCATGCGCTGCGGAAACTATAGAACTTGTCTAGTCTGTTTTAAAAAGTGTTCACTGAGGGGGGATCGATGACTTGTTCCATGTGCTCCCGACCCTGTTTATTAATAATACGTAAGTAATACAGTACAGTTAGGAGAGAGGGAAATGGCTGAAGACCGACCGCTGGCTGCATCCGCATTATTGTCTCTTACGTTGTGTCGCTAGCTAGGAGGCTGCCTGGAAGAAATCGCTTAAGGCGATAAGGCCGCCGCTTGTACATTTACTTTATATTTGTATACTATGTATTCTCTGTGACTTGCGTGCAATAAAGTATTTTCATGCAATAGACCAGATTTCCTCCAACTCTCCCCGTGGATGTCGTACAAGGCGACTAAGGGAATACATTATAAAACATCAATCAGGCCTCCCCAACCCGTCTGGCCAGCGCGGGGAGTGTAGGCCAAATCCTGCGTCTGTCTCCGGTAGATGAGAGAGGGTTGTGCTCCTGCAGTGGAGACAAAAATAACCTGATGATGATGATGAGACCAGATTTTGTGCCACTAAGATTATCGTTAGAAATATATCTTATCTTAATATAAAAAGTGAGTGAAATTATTCGCAGGGGAAAGAACAAGACGGGCCGAAAAATCAGCGGCATCGAACCCATGCCCAACGACGACAAGATCCTTGTGACGTCGAACGACAGTCGCATCCGCCTGTACGATTTGCGCGACCTCAACCTCTCCTGCAAGGTAACTACGCTTTCCTGCGCGCAATCCAGCGCAATCGCGCTTACTAAAGAGTGCTGCGCGCAATCCAGCGCAATCGCGCTTTCTAAAAAGTGCTGCGCGCAATCCAGCGCAATCGCGCTTACTAAAGAGTGCTGCGCGCAATCCAGCGCAATCGTGCTTGCTAAGGAGTGCTGCGTGCAATCCAGCGCAATCGCGCTTACTAAAGAGTGCTGCGCGTAATCCAGCGCAATCGCGCTTACTAAAGAGTGATGCGCGCAATCCAGCGCAATCGCGCTTGCTAAAGAGTGCTGCGCGCAATCCAGCGCAATCGCACTTACTAAAGAGTGCTGCGCGCAATCCAGCGCAATCGCACTTACTAAAGAGTGCTGCGCGCAATCCAGCGCAATCGCACTTACTAAAGAGTGCTGCGTGCAATCCAGCGCAATCGCGCTTACTAAAGAGTGCTGCGCGTAATCCAGCGCAATCGCGCTTACTAAAGAGTGATGCGCGCAATCCAGCGCAATCGCGCTTGCTAAAGAGTGCTGCGCGCAATCCAGCGCAATCGCACTTACTAAAGAGTGCTGCGCGCAATCCAGCGCAATCGCACTTACTAAAGAGTGCTGCGCGCAATCCAGCGCAATCGGGCTTACTAAAGAGCGCAATGGTCTTCTCTCCACCCTGCCTCCCTCAACCATCACCTTCTCAGTGCCCATGCCGCGACAATAACTCTGTTCTGCGTGATTGCGTCGATGCTAAAGATACTTTTACAACGCGCGCGCAATCACGCATGATTATCTGACCCTGCGCGATTGCGCGGGCGTCGAAATTAACCTATTGTCAACAGGTGAGGGCCACGTGGACGTAATCTGGGGTAACTCCTGGGGTATCACATATCGTCCCTCGCATGACTAGAATAAAAAAGGATAGATAGAGACAGAGAGAGATGGGGACTAACTATGTAATTGTTTTTTAGTACAAGGGCTACATGAACGTGTCGAGCCAGATCAAGGCTTCGTTCTCCCACGACGGCAAGTACATAGTGAGCGGGTCCGAGAACCAGTGCATCTACATATGGAAGACGTACCACGACTACTCCAAGTTCTCCTCCGTCAGACGCGACAGGAACGACTACTGGGAAGGTCAGTGACATTACGTAATGAAAGAAAGAAGAAAGAAAGAGAAAACATTTATTTACTACCATAATTGGCACACACAAAGAAACTGTGTCCAGCAGTGGACGTCTTAGGCCTGATATGATGGTGATACTTATTACAATGCTAATACACATACACATAGAATACATACCTAAATACATTTTGGGAACATAAATAAGATTATCTTATATCCAGTGTATCGTATGCCTATTATCATCATCATCATTATCAGCCTGAAAGAGCCCACTGATCGACATAGGCCTCTCCCAAGGCGCGCCACTGAACCATCTTATCTATACCGAGTATAAACCGCGAGTACGCTGCGGAAACCGATTACAGTACAGCAAATATCAGCAAATAGTGAGTAACAAGTTTATAACTTTTCAAGACTCACAGTTGGGCAAAAAGTGGTTTCAACAAAGTTGGATAAACCTGGACCCGATCTTCGGTTCTTCTCATCCAGTCACTGCCAGCCGCCTTACGCAGCTCGTCACTCCAACCAGCCAGGGGGCGTCCCACACTACGCTTGCCCCGCGGTCTCCACTCGAGAACTCGTTTACCCCAGCGGTAATCGGTTCTCCGACAGATGTAACCAGCCCACTGCCACTTCAGCGTACTAACGTATTGAGCTATGTCGAAGACTTTAGTCCTCTGGCGGATCACCTCATTTCGGATCCTGTCTCTTGGAGAAACTCCGAGCATAGCTCTTTATATGCCTATATTTTACATCAACCTTTAGATGACACGGAAAACACAGTCAGCAAGAATAACTCGTACGTTTATACGCGCATATAAACGTACGAACGAACTGCGCTCGCGTGGACTACAGAATCCGCTCCCCTTCCCACTCCCAATCCCAATCTAACTCCCACTCCACATGTAGTACAAACCAATCGCAACATGAATTGTACCGAACACAATAATTATACTTCTTTCTTAAATTGCATTTTTACATCTTGGGTTACATTATTGAAATTTTAGTAGGGATCACTAATTTTTTATAGTAATAAATATAGCCTATGTTACTCAGGGATAATGTAGCATTCTAATGGTGAAAGAATTTTTGAAATCGGTCCAGTAGTTTTTGAGTTAATTCGTTACAAACATACAAATCTTTCCTCTTTATAATATTAGTGTAGATGTCGGATATTTTTGTACATCCATGAGTGAACGTAATTATTTAGATTATAATATGTCTGTAATAAATCAGTAACAATATTATTAGAATACAGAATTTTAGATGACTCAAGTTTTAAATATTGATTACTAGCTTATGCCCGCGACTTCGTCCACGTAGGTTTCGATATTTACACATTTTGAAATTCAAAATAGATATCATTTTTGGTTTCCCGTAGAAATGAGATGTTTTTCGGGATAAAAACTATCCTTTATCCTATTCCAGGATCTAACCTATATGTGTGCCAAGTTTCATCTCTATCCGTGGTTGGAGCGTGATTGAGTAACAATCATCCAAAATTTCGCATATATAATATTAGTGGGATAAGTATTCCCTTACCCAAAGTGTGACATATCAATAAATATACTATTTATGACGTGTGCAGGTATAAAGGCGCACAACGTGGTGGTGACGTGTGCAGTGTTCGCGCCTAATCCTGAGCAGATGATCCGCACCATCCAGGAACGCGAGGAGCTCGCCGCGCGCCTGCCCGACGAGGGCGACGAACTGGTGAGTCACTCCGCTGTTCACTCGTCAGTGACCCCGCTGTTCACTCGTCAGTGACCCCGCTGTTCACACGTCAGGGACCCCGCTGTACACACGTCAGTGACCCCGATCTATACACGTCAGTGACCCCGCTGTGCACACTTCAGTAACCCCGCTGTACACTTCAGTGACCCTTCTGTTTATACATCAATGACCCCGCTATTCACACGTGTGTAACTCCGCTTGAGGAGGCTTATTTCGGCTGATGATTAATATATCTTTGTTGCTTTCCAGAAGGAGAAGCCCGCGGAAGGCGGCATGGTGGCGTCAACACAAACCGGGCACGTGTTGGTCAGCGCAGACTTCAACGGCTGCATCAAAGTGTTTCTCCATAAGGCCAAGACCAAACACAGCTCGCTGCCAGCCTCCGCGCTTACCTGAGGACTTTAATTGTGTGTCAGTGTTAATTGAAAACATTACCCCTGTGGTGGCATGAACTGGAAAACTTTACCTCTGTGGTGGTATGAACTGGGGAACATAACCTCTGTGGTTGAGTGAACTGGGGAACATAACCTCTGTGGTTGTGTGAACTTGGGAATATTACCTTTGCGGTTGTGTGAACTGGGGAAGTTAACCTCTGTGGTGGTGTGAACTTGGAAATATTACCTCTGTGGTGGCTTAAACAGGGGTACATTACTTCTGTCTTGGCACAGTTTAGGGGAAGTATAACTCAAGGAAAATAGTATCATTTTGTTCTTTGACGTCATGTACCATCGAACGAATGAGAATTTTTCTAAATCAAATTTAAAAGGGTAGAATTGGGTGCAAAAATTGTAGTAAATAATATTTATTGAATTCTTTAAATATAAAAAATCATTGGAAAACATGTAGAGGTCTCAATATATGTGCAATAACAGGGACTTGCATAATTATGGACCACATTTATGTATATTTACAAAAGGAACCCCAAAATTTATTTTTACGATAGTTGTTAAACGTTTTGGGCACTTAGTCATGTTAAATATTTATCACCTTATTAATATTTGAAAAAAAACGTGTAAAAAAATTATGAAGTTTATTGTAAAATTGTTCTCCCTAAAATGACAACTATTTATGTATAAGGGTGTATCAAAACTCCTGTAGTGACAAGTTATAGATAGTTCAATTCACGACGGCACGCCCCACTCCTCTCAAGTCGCTTACATTTCATTGTATACGTTATATTATTACTGTGTTAGCTCTATCATTACGCACTAAGATCAATGTCTGCATTACTGACGTTCGGTCACCTCTCAAAAAATCTGAATCCATCGTGAATTGTCCGATCTATAAAAGACATTCAGTATTGAATACTGAACAACTTTTAGTGGTCAAATTCTGGGAATTCGATTAAAAAAGCGGTCTTTCTATAAGAAAATCGGCTGCTAATATGGAGGCATCGGCTATAAGCTCTAGCTTTCCATTTATGGTTTAAGATTATTTATTCTCATAAGAAATACATTTCACTTATATGAGGAAGTAATCTAAAATCGTTAAATCTCATCCGAACTGAGCATATAATTAAGTTTTCATTCTCTGTTTCATTCACATTTTGTATGGGTTGTTGAAATTATATTTCTGATTAAAAGTTGTCCATTAGAAGTTATTTAGGGTAGATTCTGAATGTAGGGGACGTCGCGAGGTTGCAACTCGGCGATTTTGATGAAATTCCATAAAGGTCGCACAGTTCACGACGGCACTTCGATCGCTTAAATAGCATTACTCACTAAATCAATGTATGCAATTGTATACTAATATACTGACATTCGGATTAGCTCTCCGCGTTCCCAGCTCACCCCTCGCGAAAAGTAGAGGGGCGTGCCGTCGTGAGTTGAACGATCTAAACAAATGTTGCGTTGATATATTGATTTATTTTCACGTTCATACTAATCTACAATGATTTTGTATAATTTACTTGGATCGACATTAATTGATTGCATTAATGTCTTTGGAGGTTGGTGAGAATATCAAAATTAATCACCAATAATAGCATGACCGCCGTGTGGTTTCCTGTAGAGTAGAATAGGACCACTCCAACTCTTCCCGTGAATGTCGTACAAGGCGACTGAGGGAATACATTATAAAACATCAATCAGGCCTCCCCAACCCGTCTGGCCAGCGCGGGGAGTGCAGGCCAAATCCTCCGTCTGTCTCCGGCAGATGAGAGAGGGTTGTGCTCCTGCAGTGGAGACAAAACTAACCTGATGATGATGAATAGCGTAACCTGGCGAGGTTCCCTTACAGGTGATTTGTACACCCTGTCAATTTGTAATAATTGTTAGGTTCATTCCATAGAAATCCTATCAAGATATGCAATATATTTAGGGTTGCCAGGTCTTAATACGGCGAAGCCGGACTGGGCAGGCAGTTTACCCGGACTTTTCGATATCAAGGCCGGACACTCTAAAAGCCAACGATTTTAGAACTCCATCCGACTCGATTGACTCGTGCATGAGCCGTGAGATGGCCCAACATGTAAAAACCTAACAAAAACCGGACGGACCGGACACTGGCGAATTTGGCCGGACAAACATGCAAAAAGCCTGGACCCTGTCCGGCTTTATCCGGACGTCTGGCAACCCTAAATATATTGCAGAAACTATCAAACGGTTACTCGCTTCGCGCCGAGTGAAGGTCGGGTAAACGTCGACAAAAAATCTGCAAAAGTGCCATATTGTGCGATTTTTAACTGCGTTACTGTATCTCCTCACTAGAAACGTGACCGCGAGGCATAAATGGTGCGCGAGACTTAAGTAAACAAAGGACTATAACCGCTCCATCTTGATAGGATTTTCATCTTGACGACCTCTATGGGGTAGCTCTCGGACTGCCACGCCGGAGGTTGCGGGCTCGAATCCCGCTAGGGGCAAATGTTCGTATGATGAATATGAATGTTTGTACCCAAGTCTTGGATGTTTATATATTTATTTAAGTATGTCTATCCGTTATCTAGTTACCATACCACAGGCTCTGCCTAGTTTGGGACTGGATAATTGGTGTGAATGTCTGAGATATTTATATTTATTTCTGTGGTTAATTATGACCGTTGTGGCTGTGTGCTTTTATGTAAATTAACTTTCGTTTTCGTATTTTGACAAAATGCTTCAAGTTCTTGCCTTGGGTTAAAATATGTGATTTTAAAATCTATAGAATAAGTGTAAATTGAATTTTGTATTTAATATTGTATAGAAATCGCGATGCCATTATTTTTAACATATATTATTGTAGTGAAAATACTGTATATTTTTAACGCATTTACCTCTCATCAATAAAACATTTTATATAGTTAATGATTGTTTTTTTTTTATTAAATTGTATTATATATATTTGGTTGCCGTGTGGTTCCCGGCTTCGAAGCTTGCGTCATTTTGGCAGAGCCACAGTCTCGGATTTGAAATCTGATTACTGGCGGCGATACATCACTATCAATCACATCGCATATTTGGTAGAGGTAAACTAGTAGGTACTAAGGATGCTACATAACATCAAGTTAATGCCAACCTCAGATGCATGCAGTTGATCAAGGTCCACAGACGAGACATAGGCGACCGAGTAATAGCAATGTTAGCTTTATAGTGCGGTAAGCAGCGTCAACGATGAGAGGTACTGCGATGACTGACATGTCTGCCCACAGCTGGTCAGTATAGGCATTATCTACTGGTACTTATAGGAGTATTAAAAATGGTTAATTCTTTTAGTGCTGTCAACGAAAGCTGAATTCCAAGACTTAAAATAGTGAACTTACCTTAGTATAAACTCTTATTAAACAGAAATGACCATTAATTAATCATCATCATCAGGTTATTTTTGTCTCCACTCCAGGAGCACAACCCTCTCTCATCTGCCGGAGACAGACGGAGGATTTGGCCTACACTCCCCGCGCTGGCCAGACGGGTTGGGGAGGCCTGATTGATGTTTTATAATGTATTCCCTCAGTCGCCTTGTACGACATCCACGGGAAGAGTTGGACTGGTCCTATTCTACTCTACCGGAAACCACACGGCAAATTAATTAAGGCACATAAGAAACCGTAAGTGAGCAATTACTTAATTTTATTACAAAGCTGTACTCGCCTGTCCATGTTGGTGTTATATAATCCAGCCGCCGAAGTATTAATTTTCACTATGTAATTATCGACTTCTTAATCGCAAAATACTTGAATTGCTTAAATATTTAAAGTAAATTCTTACGTATTTGATGATTTGATAATCTTTTAATATCATAAACCCTTGTATAGTTAATTAAACATAAAGTTAACAAAGTTGTATCCTACGCGCATGGAAGAAGTCAAGTTACGCTGAGCAGCTAAATCAAGCAACAAGGTGCGCCGGCAATCGGGGCCGCGCCGCGTAATTAAATTTTTATACATAAAATACTGAGTGAGGCCCTGCTATCGGTTGGGCCAGACAGACGTTATCCTACTAATATTATAAATGCGAAAGTTTGGATATTTGGATGTTTGTTACTCAATCACGCTTCAACCCTGGGCGGATCGTGATAAAACTTGGCACGCATATAGGTTAAGTCCTGGAATAGGACATAGGATAGTTTTTATCCCGAAAAAACATCCCATTCCTACGTACGTGGACGAAGTCGCGGGCAATAGCTAGTACCTAATAATGTCTTAAGGGTGTTGGTGGGGCTTCTGGGATCTATACAATACACTTTATTGCCCAATAAAATATAGTTACAAGTTATAAAAAATACAAATAGTACAATTTAGGCGGTCTTATCGCTTTAGGCAATTTCTTCCAGACAACCTTTGGGTAGAAATATTATGCCAAAGAAAAGGGTAGGTTTGCTCTATGTGCGGGATTGTCTAATAGCATCCTGAAAGGTATACCAGAAAGATTCTATAACCAATTGATATGCCAAGGTAGATCATGACATTTCTATCTACGCTCTACACTTCTTGTCTTTATAGAATTTTAAAATCTAATGTCGTTTTTACAAAACCCAGTGCATGAGAAACCAGTCACTCGTTACTAGAAAACTGTAAACTGATGGTTTTGTACTGACATTAATAAACGCAAAAATCTTCAATGGTTTGACGAGAAACATTTTATAATTAAACAAACGTATTTTCAATTGATAAAAAGATTATTGCCTCGTAAATTGTACGTACAGGATAATACACTATAACCTATAACATTATTCCTTGCATATCCTGTTCTTTCACCCCTCCTTGGTCGGTACTTCCTTGTACCTATAATACTTTCTAATACCATTCCTTGACATTCTACTCTTTTCACCCTTCCTGACTTAGTGGATAAATTTTATAATGAATTCTGGAGGGGACGGCGCGTACGCAGTCCCCACTATCAAAAATAACGCGCCCGAGTTATCCACATTAGGGATAATCGCAGGGGTCAGCCATCCGCAGTGCAATGGAAAGGCCTCGCCCTGGGGGAACCGCCTTCCTGATCACGGTGTCCCCTACGCCAGGTAAGTATGAATTCACGGCCCCACAACCGGCCGGGTATATCCACGCCGGCAAATCTTAACACCGCGATGTAGAATTGACCAACTTAACTTTGCGCACGGTAAAATTTGTTACCTATCAACGTAATACGATTACCGAAATATTTTTCCAAATATTACGTTGTTTAATCATGACGTTTTATACATAAAAAGTATGGTTTTTAGATAAGCAACACAGTAGTTGAGATTTACATATAAAACTGTCATGAAACCGATTACCAAATAAGTATGACGTAATTTGTAAGCTGCAAATAAAAGTGTGTAATGTCGGATTTTGATACAGCGCCATCTAGCGACTTGAGACAAAACTAACAATAAAATGGTTCGGTTCCAAAGATAATATATACTAGAGTATAATACCAATATCCACCTTTGTGCTAACGCTCTTATTGTTTTTATTAGTGTTAAAAATACAGTAATTATAAGAAAATCAATTATTTACAACATGTGTACGCCGTCCAACCCCTCGTGGTGAGGCATACATAGTCCCCAGGACGCTGGCGCTATTACCTCGCTGGATTGCCAGGCTTACACGTTGTGCGAGGTAGGCGCCAGCCCTGAGGTCTCCGGAGGCGTGGACCAGCCTGGTCGACAGAGCCTTCACGAACGCTGACCACGGGCCCAGGGTCTCTACAGCGAGCGCCGCGAACTCGTAGTCAACCGTCAGGTTAGAGTATTTGCGGCGCTTAAGACTCTGTGCCCTGGCCGCTGCTGCACCGGCAACTGAGGCAGTGCCCTGGACATGAGACGGGGCCAAATGATCTACACCCGTGGCGTCCCACACCAGGGCCCGCCCCAACGACCAAGGCACCAGGGTGGCTCCGTCGGGTCTCTTACCATCGTCTCTAAACATACCGCTCGGCTCTAGGGTCGAGGGGATTGAGGCGGTGGGAAGAGCCCGACGGATAACGCTCTTATTATTGTTCCAAGGAATATTAAGACGCGGACGTTCACACAAAGAGATTTGACGTAATTCCTCAACCAGTTACAGATGGTGCAACACTAGATGGCGCCAGTAGTCGACGAATAGTTTTATTTTTGAGGCATAGAAATTCAGGAAAATTAAAACTATTATTTGAATTATATCAAATATTTATTGTCCAACATTAAAACATGGTGTTCAATATCGGAATGTTTTCAATCTATTTCAGTTTAATAACAATTATATATATAAAAAAAAAAACATCAAATTCATCTTAATATCAAACAATATTATTCAGTATTCGTGAGTGAGATATGCTGGTTCGATGAAATGAAATAAATGAAATGAAATGAAATAAATATTTATTGCCATAAATGTGGTACACAGGTGGTAGATTATTTTATATATCCAGCACATTTAGTCATTTCTGACATACAATAATTAGGTATAAAAATGATTTAATAGTAATTTGAGATTATTTATAACAACAACAAAAAATTCGTAAGTATGCATAATAATATTACAATATGTCAAACTGTCTAAATACACCATAATTTGTTACCTATTATTAAGACTAGAATTAAAGATACTACAAACTAAGTATTAGGACAAAGTAGCCCCTTTACAGAATAGAATCCTTGGTCCATCAACCAAAGTTTTAACTTTGCGCGAAAACGTTTCAACGGGAGGTCTGTAATATCCTTAGGCAGTGCATTATATGTTTTTATACACATTGCATAACAATTTTTTTCGTACACAGCTGTCCTTGGATTTACGTTATAAATTAGTCTGTTTGGATACCTGACATTGCGTGAGTGTACATCCCTTGACACTATAAACAGATGGTCGTTCGATTTAACAAAATTTGCTAATTCGAAGATATACATAGATGGGAGTGGAAGGATGCCCAACCGCTTGAAGAGAGGCCTGCAGGGTTCATCAGGTGGTACGCCACACATTGCTCGAATACATTTTTTTTGGGCTATGAATGCCTTTTCGGAATCAGTGCTATTTCCCCAAAGCAGAAGACCGTACTTGAGAGTAGAGCTCACATAGCCATAGTATGCAGTTAAGACTGTTTTTTCTGAGGATACTCTACGCAGTCTACCCAATACGTATACATAGCTATTAACTTTGCTGCAAACTTTCTCGACATGCGCCTTCCAGTTACAATACCTATCCAACACAAGTCCCAAAAATTTCGTTTCAGCAACCTCTTGCAGAGTATGACCGTTGTAATTTAAGTTAAGATTACATGTGTTCTCCCCGTATTTGGAAAATTGAATGTAGTTAGTTTTCCCGAGATTTAAGCGCAGATTATTTTTATATAGCCAATCAACTATGGACCCAATCGTACTGTTTATATTATTCTCATACTCCTCGATGTCAACAGCTTTACTAGAGGTAATGGAAACTGAGATATCGTCAGCAAACAGGGTGCAATCGTAGTGGGATACATCAGGAATATCGTTGATATATAGTAAAAAGAGCAAGGGGCCTAAAATGCTTCCCTGTGGTACCCCGCATCTATTTGGTTGATATGAAGATCTGTGTGCAGTAAGGATTGAATTTTTGTTAATTTTTTGTATCTCTACACATTGATTTCTGTTGTTCAGATAGGTAGATAGCCAATTTAGAGCGGGTCCCCTGATCCCATAGTTTTCTAGTTTGCGTAAAAGAAGGTCATGAGAAACAAAATCAAAGGCCTTTGTCATGTCAAATAGTATTACAACTATCCTTTTCTTATTATTTAATGCATTCAGGGTTTTGTGGACTAAATTAAAGCTCGCCAGAGTGGTTGATTTATGAGCTTGGAATCCATATTGTTCATTTTTTATTATATTAAATTTGGAGATAAAACTGGTTATTCTTTTATGCATTGCCTTCTCAAATATCTTTGACATGACTGGTATTAGTGTTATCGGTCTGTAGTTTCCCGGATCCACTTTATCATTCTTTTTGTGCAGGGGTTTGACAATAGAAGACTTTAATAATTCGGGGAAGCATCCGTTCGCAAACGATTGATTGATTAGATATGTCATTACAGGCGCTAGCTCTGCTTTGCAGTATTTAATTACTTGTGTCGATATTTCATCAAAACCTTCTGCCTTTGTGTTGTTAAGTGAAGAAATGATGTTCTCCACCTCTGATACACTATATGGCTTCAGGAAAATGCTGTTTCTTATAGTTGTATTATTAGTGTTAGTATAAAGAGTTCCATTATTTTTATTATTTGTCAAATTAATCAGGTAATTGTTAAATTTTTCTGCAATTTGTTTTGGATCCGTTATTAAATGATTATCTACAAGCAATGCGTCAATTTGTCTGTTTTGATTTAGTGTATCTCTTTTACCTTTGATTATATTCCAGGATGCCCTGCATTTATTTTTAGATTTTAGAATGTATTTGTTATTACAGTTTTTTTGTGAAGCTCCAAAACAGCGTTTTAACAGACTAGCATACCTTCTGTACTGTATTTTATTATAATTTGTTTTGTTTTTGTAAAATCTAAACCTTAGTTTTCTTTTTGTTTTACAGCTTTTCCGTAATCCATGCGTAATCCAGTTCTGTCTAGCTTTACTGGATTTTATTTTAATTTTATGTTTGGGAAAACACAAATTATAGAAAAACATTATTGTTTCGTGGAACCTATTGAACGCAAGATTTAAATTTGGTGTGTCGTAAACCTCTAGAAAAGACAAGCTCATTATGCAGTTACGAAATTTAGAGACATTTTCATTACTGTAATCCCTCTTAATTACAAAATAATCATCTATAGGAATTTCCTTGTTTTTGACAGGGATATTGAGCATTTGTGCCGTTTCGTGGTCTGAGAGCCCGAGTAGAATCACCTCCCCGCTTGCATTATTTATATTACTAATGATGAGATCCAGACAGGATCTTTGTCTAGTTGTTTCATTTATATGTAAAGTCAAATTGTGATTCTTCAAAATGTCCTTTAGTTTTCTAGTGGCTGTATTGTTTTCTAGGATGTTGATATTAAAGTCTCCCGCTATAACGAGTCTTTGTCTAGTGTTTTGTAGAAGTATATGTAGTAGATTCTCTAGTTGTTGTAGAAAGGAGTCGACATCTGCTTTCAATTTTTTAGGAACTCTATACAGACAAATAATTCTTAAGTTATTTTTTGGAATTAATATGCCACAGCACTCAAAGTAAACATCTTGCGAATAGTTCTTTAAAAATGTTAGTTCCTTGTAGGTTAAACCATTTTTTACTAGAATGCACACACCCCCTCTTTTTTGTTTAATTTTCCTACTGTAAACTGTTGCTAGATTGTAACCATGTAGTTTAATATTACATTCATTTCCCAATTGTACGAAGGTTTCGGTTAGACAAATCACCTCCGGATATCTATTTTCTTCATATAGTTCCAATAGTGCTACCTCGAATAAACTTATCTTGTTTGTAATACTTTGAGCATTCTGATGTAGAATTCTAAAAATATGTTTATTCCCTAAGGGGACGAAAACACTTTTCAGTGTTGCTGAGATTACGGTCCAGATTATTGTCTGTTGGAGTATTACTTTCAGTTTGAGTTGAAACATTTTCAGTTAATGTCGGTGTCCCATTAGATTTATATCGTGTAGTATTATTTATATTTTTGAAATTTAGTAAAATCATATCTCGAATTATCGCCTTACATGTATTTGTCTTATCTAACACATTTCTCCATGCATAACACAATTCTGTATAATTAACATTTATAGAGTCAGAACATATCATTTTTGTGATGTCATTTTTATACTTGTTCGAATGGTTATTTTCATGGATTTCGCCAATCAACAGATTAGTCCTACTCAGAGTTTTTGTACAATTTTGCAATGAATATTGAAAATCTATATGATTATTGTCGTGCCTACCAGCTAATAAAATTACATAGTCGGATTTTGTAAAGTCTTTACACGTTGAAGATATGTCATCTGTTAGTATATACTTCAGAGGGGCCTTTGGTTTGATTACAGAAGTGACAACATAATCAGGACCCAGACGCTTCTCTAGGATATTTCGCAGATTAGTTCCGGTCTCGTCCGCCAGTAGCAGTACTCTGTGTTTAGTAGTCCTTGGGAGTGTGTCCTTCCATTTGGCGTTGGTACTGGTATTGCTTTTGGTAATTTCAGGTTTTTTTATTCCTTCACCTAGCTTCGCTTTTTTGTCCCCTTGCTTTTGAAGAGACGGTTCTGTAGTAACTTTAGCTTCAAGTGTGAGTTGACACCTGGGGCTCTTGTGAGCAATTGGTGAAAGTATTGTACTATTTAGACATCTTCGATCTTTCTTTGTGGTACTCATAGAGGGAGATTTACATATTTGAGTTAACTGCTGTATTTTTTTTTTTTTTCTTTTTTCTTTTTTCTTTTTTTTTTCTTTTTTTTTTTTCTTTTTTTTCTTTTTTTTTTTTTTCTTTTTTTTTTTTCTTTTTTTTTTCTTCGATGATTCGCTGGCAGTTCTATGCCAGTCAAAATAACTTATTATTGAAGCTTACTGCCAGGTTTTCTATGCGGTACACCAAGCAGGCCTACAGTAATTACAATATAACATTTTCAGGGCCCTGTTTGGGCTTCGCTGGATCAGTGACTTGGTCATGAACTCGAGCACCTAAGGTACCGTTGTTCGATTCCCACTGGCAGATAATTTTGTACAATTTGTACAAGTTGGTCCCGGTTTGGATGGTATATTTGTAAATTATCCTGTAATTATCTAATTCCCATAGTACAGGAGAAAATCCTAGTTTGGGATTAGACAGATGTCCGTATGTATATCCTTTTAGGCGTCGCCCTCTGCCAAAGTTATAACATCACATATCGAAATGTATCTATGTTTCTATTTAATTCCAAACAAAGTCACACGAAAACCAACGCTATTTGCGTCTCGGTAACATATACATGAAAGGTTCACCAGCAGCAAAACCAGATTTGTATTACCATGCAAACTTTGCGGTCCACTTAGGAAAACCATCTATCATTTATTTTGTTTTCGAGACGCAAATGCATTTGTCTTCACATTGGTTTGGAGTGGAATATACGAGGCTTCATTAATTTTTTTTCGCTACGGCATGTCCGTCCAGGTGTCCGCTGCTAGGCCTTCCAGGGCGGCTTGCTGCCGCTGAGACTCCTCCTGGCGCCTCTCTCCCTGTGTTCGTGGTCGGGCCGGTCGCTGGTGGGTTCTTCTTCGCGGTCGCGGCGCGGGGGGGCGGAGGCGGGGGCGGGGGCGGGACGCAGCACGTCACCGCTACCATCCAGGTTGGGCGGTTTCGTCAGCAGCTGAAAATAATTCAATTCAATTCAAATATTATTTATGGTGTACTAATACATAAAAAAAAATTAAAAAACACAAAAAAATTACATATATATAGATGGATAGTATGTTATATACCGTGACATTGTTTTTAATGTTTGTTTATTGTTTAATGCTGTGTGGTTTCCGGTAGAGTACCGGTTACAATCATCATTTATTTTGTCTCCACTGCAGGAGCTCAACCCTCTCCCATCTGCCGGAGACAGACGGAGGATCTGGCCTACACTCCCCG
Source organism: Esperia sulphurella (assembly GCA_947086405.1). NCBI lineage: Eukaryota > Metazoa > Arthropoda > Insecta > Lepidoptera > Oecophoridae > Esperia > Esperia sulphurella. The sequence continues at coordinate 17,356,581 of OX352261.1, forward strand.
CGCTGGCCAGACGGGTTGGGGAAGTCTGATTGATGTTTTATAATCACCTTAGTCGCCTTGTACGACATCCACGGAAAGAGTTGGAGTGGTCCTATTCTACTCTACCGGAAACCACACGGCAAACTCTATATAAACTTATCAAAATTAAAAAAAAAAATTGGTTATACAGAAACATTGGATTTTTAAATACAAGCTTAGGTTACTAAAACATATTTGCTCAATTCTTTCATATTTCCTATATAATTATTTCCTGCCCTTCTTGCAGGATGTCAGTAAAATCAGTTAAATCTCTTTGCCAGGGCTACAATTTGATTGAAGATTTCGACCTTATGTGTTCTAAGAAGTGAATTGGGAATTAACGGTCGCGACTGTTCGTATTAGGGGCGAAAATTTCCATTTACCAATTTAACGTACTGTTGCAGCTCGTTGTCGCTCAGCGTGTCAAAGTTGAACCCGTCGCCGTGCTCCCCCGCGCCCCCGCCCCCGCCCGCCCTGACCCCGGGGGTCGGGGCCCGCCGCAGGGGCTTGTCGTAGGCGGGGAGCGTGAGGGGGGGGATTTTAGGCGGCGCGTAGTCCTGCGCCTCGGGCGTCGGCATTGCTGGGGAAGTAATAATTAGGAATAGTAACGCTGTATAGTAATCAGCAGGGATATAACATATCTGGGTCGCTAAATATAAATATAGCTTATCATTGAAACTATATATGGAATGTCTACATTTCAGTTTCAAATACTGTACAATGATTATTATAAACATCTATGAATTATTCCTTTTTCTCCGAATAACTCGTAAATATATATATATCATTGTACAGTATTTGAAACTGACAAACGGGCCAATCACAATATTTAAATATATAACGACGTGTGGGCAATAACATTGGTACAAACTCCATATTGGGTGTGTCGGGCTTTCAGCGAATAGAACGTAATGAACTTGTACTTTAAGTAAACCAACAGTTTTGTTAGGATGCGACGCGGGCCGTCCCCAGCACAAGTGATCAGCTGAGACCGCCCGGTCAACCAAAACAACTCTGTCCACGTGCGCGAAGCAAGGGCCAATCACAATTAAGTATTGTGAAATTATCCAATCGTGAGTAAGGAATATGCCAACCAAGCGAATGGAGGCCTTCAAGGATAACTCAGTGTTGTTACACTAAAATAAAATCACGATGGTTGCTGTTTGACAGATAGGTGTTGCTACATAAAATAGGGAGTAGTGTTGACTTGTGAATCGCGTAAATGAATGATTAATTCGATATGATGTCAACTAGCGCCACCAGGTTCACGCACATGTGTTTACTTGATATGTTTTGCACATGTGTTTGTTTGTTGTATCGATACTTCTAACGTTAACTTATACAATACACTTGTCTAATCCCAAACTAGGATTTTCTCCTGTGCTGTGGAAATTAAACAAGGATTTAACAAATATAACATCCAGACCGGGCCCAATTTGTACAAAGTTACCTCCCCCCAGTGGGAATCGAACCCACGACCACTGGCGCTCGAATCCAATGACCAATTCACTAGGCCAACGAGGCGATAGAACAGTTCACAGATACAAATTATATTCCATTTGTATTCTCAAATACAAAATCAAACAGATGTCATATAAAAACCAGCTCTGTACGAACGCTCTTATTGATATCATCATCATCAGGTTATTTTTGTCTCTACTGCAGGAGTACAACCCTCTCTCATCTGCCGGAGACAGACGGAGGATTTGGTCTGCACTCCCCGCGCTGGCCAGACGGGTTGAGGAGGCCTGATTGATGTTTTATAATGTATTCCCATAGTCGCCTTGTACGACATCCACGGGAAGAGTTGGAGTGGTCCTATTCTACTCTACCGGAAACCACACGGCAAATGCCTTATTGATATGCAAGCAAGATATTTAGGCACCCAGAAATCACTAACTACTCTCCCAATAAATTCAATCACAGCTTATTACCAAATAATCCAAATTATATTTTTTATTTTATTTGAGTCAACAGTGTGAAAACTTTGTGAGATTAGGCTAGTAAATTACCTAAGCCTCTTACTAGATTTCCTAAGCCTCCTAGTAGATTTCCTAAGCCTCCTAGTAGATTCCCTAAGCCTCCCAGTAGATCCCTTAAACCTCCCAGTAGATCCCCTAAGACTTCCAGTACATTCTCCAAGCCTCCCAGTACATTCTCTAAGAATCCCAGTAGAATCCCTAAGCATCCCAGTAGATTCCTTTAACCTCCTAGTAGATTCCCAAGTCTCCTAGTAGATTCCCTGAGCATCCCAGTAGAATCCCAGTAGATTCCCTAAGCCTCCCAGTAGATTCCCTGAGCCTCCCAGTAGATTCCCTTAGCCGTCTAGAAGATTCCCTAAGACTTCCAGTACGTTCACGAAGCCTCCCAGTACATTATCTAAGAATCCCAGTAGATTCCCTAAGCCCCCTAGTAGATTCTCGAAGCCTCCCAGTAAATTCCCTTAGCCTTCTAGTAGATTTCCTTAAACAAGCTTGTATGTAATAGTTACCGCGCGTGTAGTCTAGCGAGGCGTTGGTCCCGTGCGCGTGGCCGCTGGTCAGTATGACGAGCGCCTGCCGCCACTGCGCCTCCATGACGCCGTGCAGCTGCGCCGCGATCTGCCCGCGCCGGCGCCGGTACGACTCCAGCTTGCTCTGAAATATAATAAATTACCCAAATCTATCCAGTACTTGCTTTACAGTAGATTTAAGGAAGCTTTATATGACATTCTATTGAATAATCTGTTCTATTCAATTTTTTTTTTTAAATTATTGTAATAATAGCATATCATCAAATTCATCCAGCCGGCCAGCGAGTTCCATTTCTTAGCAGTTCGCATTACGAAAGAGGAAGCAAAACGCTTCAACAGGAGCGTGGTATGTCTACTAAGTATGAAGATATTATAAGAATCAATGATAATGGCAGTTGTGTAAGAAATCAACTCCTTGAATGTTTTTGAAGACATCCATATTATTGCTAGCAATGACTTCGTTCCAGCTGACCTCTAGTAACACAAAAACAATGATGTGTCAAGTTTACTCTATCATTTTATCTCTCAAAACCAGACGGGAAAAAACCAACTTGATTACCTCAAGCAGACCAATTCTCTCGCTAGCTTGAGCCAGCTGCAGCCGGTACAACTTGATCTCTTCTCTCTGCTTCTCTTCTAAGAGATTCACTTCCAATTTGTGCCTGGAAACAATTATTATGATGATGGGTTTAACTGGTTATGTATACCACAAAGACTGGCTTTATTTCTTTGTAATTGTCAATCTTCACGTTTTGATCTGTTTTGAATTAAATATGTATGTTAACTTTTTTTTTATACTTGTTAATACTTACGTATACTTATATCAACTGCTAAGTGCTAATATAGTTAACGGGAGTGTTCTCCACAGTCAAAATCTCCCTAGTGACTTTCTCTACTTCAACATATCAGGTCTTAGACGTCCACTGTTGGACATAGGCCTTCCCCAATGAACGCCACCACACCTGGTCCTCCGCCCTACGCATCTAGCCGCTTCCGGACACCTTCTTCAGGTCGTCGGTCCATCTGGCGGCGGGGCGTTCCACCCTGCGAGTGCCGATCCGCGGTCTCCACTCCAGTACTCGTCTGCCCCAACGGCCGTCGGTTCTACGACAGATGTGGCCCGCCCACTGCCACTACTTACTGCTCCGCAATCCTGCCCATCTGCTTGTTGCACGTGTCCACTACTGCGCTCTCCCTCCCCCGCGCGTCCTGCTCCATCTCCCGCTCGGCCAGGTCCAGCTGCTGCTGAAATTCCTGCAGCTTGGCCATCACGGCCTCCTCCAGCTGCTTCTGGTAGTGGGACTTCAGCTCGGTCTTCTGCAGTTCCAGGTGTTTGCGAAGGGTTTTCACTTCAGCGTCGAGAGCGTCCTGCGTTTAAGATTTTGAAGTACAGTTAATTATCTCACATGCTTTTCGGTGAAGGAACCAGTCCACCAGCAAGTGGACTATGTAGGCCCTAATAATGGGGACATATCAATTGTTCTGTTCAGCTGAAAGATTTACTGGATGATTGGCTCACATGTCCAGTGGTTCTGTCAATTTCTTGTGTTCATGCGTCGTACGATGTACGATACGAAGAGTTTTGTGAGATTGGTTACGAGTATGATACGTGCCGGGTCCTAATGAAGACCGCCGACACTGCATGCGACTGCATGGAAGTCAGCGAGCACGAGGCGCTGACGCAGCAAACATTTAGTTCTAGAGACCATTATTTTATATCCATTCTTTGATCATAATTCTATAATAATAATGATATAATTCTATCTGATTAGGCTAATTAGAATATAAGTTTCTTATACTTTATATTTAAATTTCCATTGAGGAGATTAAAATTAGTTTTAACATATTTTTGGTTTTTTTTCGTACCTTCGGCTGCAGCGTACGTAATTAGTATGTCTTAGTGACAGTGTACCATACAACCACACTCCCGACACCATACAAGCGAACACTAATACTACCAATACACCAGCCTGTCCGTACACGTGCATGAGTGTGTGTAAAGTTTGTAGAGCTGCTACACCGAGAGCGGGCAATCATAGTCGATCGAGAGAGAAACAATGTCAAATATAAGTGCTAATCTTTCTGACTTACAGTGCCGAAGTCTCGGCGCCGGTCGACAGCGCTCTGGCGTAGTAACTTTGTACCGGCGGGCGGCGTGGCTCGAGCCGAACAACAGCAGCCTAATAGTGCGTACTGGTACAAAAGTGCGTGGATCCTCCGCGAGAAATGCCAGGATGCTTCGCATCGGAAGAAAACGCTGTGACGTTTCCCCTCCGGGTCGAGCCGATGGCCCCCTGTTGCATTAAAGATACGACTTACGCATCTCTTGAGAAGCTCGCCGTCCTGCTCTCGCGCGTCGCACAGCTGCCGCTCCAGCGTGTTGCCTCTCGCTCGCTCCTCGTTCACTTTCTCCTTCAACAGCTCCCGCTCCTGGTTTGCAAGGTGCGCCTCGTCGCCCATCGACTGGATCTTACGATTCAGTTCGCACACTTTACTTTTTGTTAGCTCGTGTTCTGACCTTTCCTGATAGTGTATAAAAATTGCCATTTGTAAAATAGGTGATGCAAGCGAAATTGTCGTTGTACATTTCATTCATTATCATCAGCCGAAAAACGTCCACTGCTGAACGTAAGCCTCCCCAATAGAATATCACTTTTGGTGGGCTGTCCATTGAGGGATTTTCCATATCCACATTTGGCAGGCAGATTGGTAATCGCAGTATTGATCTTTATATACACAGGAGAATACTGCAGCCCATCTCTGGTGCAATCCCTTAGTAGCCTCTTGACAACACCCACGGGAAGATTGAGGGTGTCCCTATTCTAAGCCGGGGTTCCCGTCTAATTTCATTCGGCAATCGGCATCAACATTTGTCGTAATTAACCCCGAGTCGTAAGATATGACAATTACAATGTTATGGTTAGGCACCACTCGACCTGGGGTAAGCTTTTTCCGTCGACGGATATACGAAATGCGGAGTTGACGCCTGGTCCTGACAGAATACTAGCGCCGCAGTTCACCTAGCATTGCCGCAACAGCTGCAATTCTGAGTCATCGCCAATTTATCGCTGCGACACATACCTACATTATTTTTAAATAAATGTAGTTTGTCAACCTGTTTTGTATTTCTGTTTCTCATATATTGTAACTATAAATAAATAACATCTATCCATAACTCGTGTGGTAGCAGGCTTATTGGACAACTTAACCCACAAGTTACTTAAACTGAATACCAATGTACCTTTTCCAAAGCATCCTCCAAATTCTTCACACAATCCGTGGACTGTTTGTTCAGCCTCATCACTGTCTCGTAGTTCTCCTTAAGAGCTTCCACCTCCTTCCCTTTCGAGCTGATGATGTCATCCTTGGCTGCCAGGGCCTGCCCCGTGCTCTCCTGCAGTTGTTTGGCCTCAGCAGTGAGCTGTTTGCACTTGTCCTGATAGTCGTGGGCCAAGTCTAGCGCTTTGTAGAGTTCCGCTTCAAAGTGGTTGGTTTTCTGGAAGAGGGATTTCCATTATGTTAACAATCATTCTGAAGTGATCATGAAATGAGATTTTCTAAGGCCAAATAGTGTGCAAAGCCTTGTTTTGTTAATGTTTGTTGAAAAGTTAATTGATGTTAGCAAAATCAAAAAATTGGAGTTAGCTTCAGGTCATACCATGAAAAAAAAAATAACTTTTCACACCTCATAAGTTACCTCAAAGTTTTTACCTTCATGATTGACACCAATTGGTTATTAAATTAGATAATAGATGATGGAGGTAAAAACTTTTGTGACTGGTGACTTATGGTGTGCGATAAGTTATTTTGCTTCATGGTTATGATCTTTAGGTGTAATCTAGTTTTTTGGAATTGTGAGAATGATAACTAATTTGGAACCTAACCTAACCCTGTGAAAATAAGAGTTTTTGATGAAATCAAATGGATTTTCATGATATACTGAACTGAAATAGTTGGAATTCTACTAACCTTTTGAGCATCATCAGCTACCATCTTGAAATTTTCCACCTCCCTGACCATTTTCTCCAATGCAGCCCTGTGTCTCTCTTCAGCACGGTCCAGGCTTCCTGTGAGACGGAGCCAGGCCTCCCGTAGCTTAGATATGGCGGAGTCTTTTGCCCGGTCCACTTTGAGGGCCACAGCCAGTTTCTCTTGCTGATCAAGTATTTTCTTCTGGAGTTGCTGGATCATCATTTCGCAGTGCTGAAAAGAATGAAAAAAATAATAACTTTTTTGGACATCTGTGTTTTGGATTATTATTGTAATGATAAGATGGAAGAACTATTGTAATATCTTACCTCCCTTTTGAGTCTCTCTTCCTCCAACTTGTTACTCTCCCCCCTCTCCGCTTTATCACCCCTCTCTCCCCACAAGTCACTTAAACTCAGCAGATCAGTGTCTATGGTCTCCATTAGTTTATTTTGCAACTTTAAGCCATCCTTAGTCTCTGGTACAAAAGGTCTCATTTGGGGCACTTTGAACACTTCCTTTGTTAATAAATAGCTATTATCTGTCATAGAATTTTGAGTGCGGCTGTAGTTTTGAGACTTGTACTGTTCTAGCACTTTTGAAGCTCTGTCATAGATTTTATTTGACGAAGGCTTGAAGGAATCGGAATAGGAAGTCTGTCTTTTGGGAGTCGATGTGGGTTGGACATCTTTGCTTTCAGTGAAATTTAGCCTACGTATGCTAGGCGACTTTTCTTGTAAATTTTTCATGACTTCTGATGTTTTTGTTAAACGAGGAGTTTCAGATGGACGATTTACAGCAGATTCATTGCATTGCTGGTTATTTGAAGAACTTGTTGATGGTACAGCTTTATCACTTTGTGATGAAGACCCAGTATTGCTTTTGACTAAGTAAATGTATTTGTCCAAGACATTACTAGATACAATTCTTCCACTTGGTAACTTTATTTCGTCGTGACAACTCTTTGTATCGAGTTTATGTGATAGGTAGTCCCCTGTGGCTCTAATCACATTTTCTGGACTTAGTGACGTTTCCTGATCCTTAAACTTAGTTTCCGGACTTTCGTATGACTCAACTTTGGACAAAAACTCATCTATTTCATGAAGCAGTAACTTGTCATTCTTTTTACTTGGTGTTGAGACTATGCTACTAATGTCACCGTCCATGCTCGGAGAATCATTTATTTCTGTACACTTAGATTCTATTGAGGCAACTTCAAAGTCTTTAAGCTTTAACCTAGGGATATTATTTCTAGTTTCAACAAAATTGAAACTAGTTAAAGACAGATCTTGGCACCTTTCTCTTTTAGTTTTCCGGCGCCGTCTACGCGGGAAAGTAAAGCACTTTCTATCGAGGCTACGGCTGTCAAAACTATCAGTTTCCGAGTTCTTAGGCCTCGGTAGGGTCCCGTAGCTCGTTTCAGTGATGGTGGTACTAATTTCTAAACTATCTAACCTTGATTCGAGCGAGTGGACTTGGCCAACCAACTTGCCGAGAACTTGCGCTGTGCACGACGGGGGCTTGTGGACGACCGTTCTAGAGGACTCTAGCAGGGAGTCCTCGGAGCCCGAGCTCTGTACGAGGAAGAAATTAGGGGGAATGAGCAGCAGAACATCGGTGTCGTCGGTTTCACTCATCCCAGCTGCTGCAGTGATGTCGTGCGTCGCAAGTTAAAGCCATTATATGACGAAAAGCTCGAAAAAGTATTTGCAATTAGTAAGTCTAACTTGGTTTTTATTTATAAAATACTGAATACAAAACTAAATAACGGACGCGCGTTTGTTTTGTTGTCATGTCAAAAACAAACATCCATTAATCAACCAACTGTCAATCTGTCAATTCATTTTTTATACTACATCTAGGAAAGGGCAACGGTATCTAAGATTATACAGCCTTTCTACAATACCCATATTTATTTTATCGTCAGATATCGTCTCGTCTATATCACAGTCAGGAACTTTTTATGCCTCTGTCTACATTTTTGTAGTGCAAAATCTACATGAAAAAAGTCGTTTTAGAAAAAGATCTAACAAAGCATCTATCTATCTGGGTAGATGTTTATCAGTATGTCTTATTCTGGCATGCACCACCGCGCATTGCAATTCTGAATAGATAGCAAAAATATCGTTAATTAGTCGAATTTGGTAGCGAAAGACTAGATTTAGTCGGGCCGCAGTTTAAAAGTTATAGGGGTTTGTTGGGGGCAAGAATAAGACTTATTACGGCGGCATGCATGCCATCTTGAAATTTCCGGAACCACAATACATAGCTACTGATTTAATAGATTGTTCACCTGAATTAGTCGAATTTAGTTGCGAAAAATCAGAATTAGTCGGTTTGTAATTAACGAGATATTGAGATTGAAAGAAATGACTATCAATTCAGAAAGTTACAGAGACGAAGAAGATGGCTTCTATTAAAGAATGGGAGTATATTAACATATAAATACACTAGTTCATGGATTCGCGAGCATGAAGTTAATATTTTTCGAGTCTCAATATCGCTCAACTTTCTCGACATGGCTGAAGTTACTATAAATGAAAAAACTCGCGCTCATTTAGTGGGCACCACCTTCATGGAAGTTACAAACATATTTACTTAAAACATCAAGATGGTGCTGTATGTGATTGAACCTCGAAATATTAAATAAATAAAAATATCTTCCACATACAATATTTTTTATTAACAGTATGCAATATCATTGTTTGGTGCATAATTGATTTATAGGTTTATCAAGAAATGCGTGTGATACCTAAGTTCCAGATTGTTTAAAGACTAAACAATCTGGAACATGGAAACATTAAAATTTTATAATATTGAAACTTCATGTCAGTTTTAAATAAAACCAGGCCTTATCATAAGCTTTTGTCGATAGAATTAATATTCTGTGGTCGACTGCCGAATTTTGATAAAATAATTACCTATCATATTTTTGCAAATTTTTTTGATTGCTGTATGTGCAATAAACAGATAATTTTTAATTGTCGATTCAGCCTGATCAAGGTCAGAATTATTTCTGCTTGATGTAATATCATGTCAAACATACCAAGCATTGTTTTAAATGTATTTACTGTGAACTCTTCACCAGGGTGTATCTATAGGTATTAACATATTCTTGTAATTTTTTTAATAAAGCTGTGACTATCGGTCGTATATTTGGATTTATCATACTACACATTATGATGCATTCATATCAGTTTGTAGTAGTATCAATTCATCTCTACTTAAAATTAAGAAATCTATCACGAAGCTCTTAAAGAATGGGTCGGTGCTTGTTTAACAAAAGCATCTAATTTATTTTTAAACAATTCACTAGTAATGGGCTCTCCAATCTCACTTAAGGGGTTCCTTATTGCGTATTTCACATAAATCTCTTCGTAAATCTTTTTTAACATCTCCCTAACGCCCTGCGCCTGATTGTCTGTGTTCATTACGAATTTTAAGCCAGATGGCGTCTCCAGAAAGTGAAGAGTGTATTTTGAAGTCTTGTAGTGTAGGAATCCATCTTTGGGATCCAGCGGAGATATTTTTCCGACGAAGGATTTGATGGAGAACAGCATCCCATACATGAGCTTTCCCTCCTAAAAAAAAAAGATGAGGTTCATAAATGAATTGATTCAGTTCAGTCGGTTCTCAAAATAAAATTTTCATATTGTTTAAATTAATATTTACTGTAATTTAAGTGGTACGTGTTTTATTATTATTTAAATTCAATTTTTGTAACTTTTTCTACTGACCTCTTCCCTGGACATTCCACATTGTTGTGTCCTGTTCCATTCACCATAGTAAAGCATGGTGCCATAACGATCGAAAATATACATATTGTGAATAGTCATTTTAGTTATTTATACAAATTATATTTAAATACTTATGATTCATCAATGTTCAGAATTTAATGAATAAACACAATAGCAAAACAAACGCATAAAATGCATGAATGTGATGCCGATTGATTCATTGACATTTTCACATTCGTTCAATGACTCAACTGTTCAATGACAAGCAATGGCATTCTACCATACATATCTGTGTTACTGTTTGGTATGGTATATGACAGTATACTTTCATAATATACTTCTACACAAATATATGGCGTAGGTACGTACAATCGAAAGCCTTTGATCTCAGAAAATATCTAAAGTATAGAAGAACCCAAGAATTGTTTGAGTAGGTATTCTTGCATTTGGAACTAGAAGTAAATGGTTGTCTGTGTAAACCAAAGTGGATGTAAGTTTGGTGAACCATGCTAGGACGACGGTTGGTGCATCGTTTAAATACTTCCTAATTCTCCTAATCGATCGATTACAACACTATTGTGTTGTACGACTTTAAAGTATTACATTCATTCTCTCACTTAGTTCAAACTCATTCAAGAAAATGAATTTGTTCGTTCATTTCATTCGTCTCGTTCCGCCATCGGAAGGGGCAAGGGCATCATGGTGCAATTATTGTGACATAAAATATCCAATACAGTTTCTAAAATTTCAAAAACTTGATATATCAAATCATTGTGGACCTTACATATAAGTTGCAGTGAGTATTACTACTTGTTGAAAATTGATATTCGTGAGTAGTATTTTGAGGTTAAGTTCTTACCTAATACTGTTTTGAATTTTGCAGAACATTAGATCTATAAAACATGGATGAGTATTCAAGAGAACCGTGCCCCTGGCGTATCCTCGATGATTCAGGTGGAGCCTTCATCATGGGTGCTATAGGAGGAGGCATATTCCACTCGATCAAAGGTTTCAGAAACGCTCCAGTTGGAGTCAATAGGAAGTTGGTAAGATTTTGTAAGCTTTTTTCTTTGAATGTTTCCTAACCCTTGGTATCTGATTTGACAGTGCCTAAAGATGGTAAATGAGAAAATTGGGAACAAATGAATACATTTCCTATCGACGGACGGCTATAACACTTTTCTTCACTAAATATGCCTGAAAAAGAATGTGAATTGTATACCTTAAGAACTCGCACTAGGTCTAGGGCTAGGTCATTAGACTCGAGCGCCAGGTCTCGTGGCTTCCATCCCACTGGGGACAGACTACTTTGTCTAAGTTTGTCCTGGTCTGGATGTTATATTTGTGAATTGTCTTACCCTTGTTTAATTTCAATAGCACATGAAAAAAATCCTAGTTTGGTATTAGATAAATGCATGTAAATATGTAATATTTTTTTTTAATACAAGCTAATTTCATGTGTAACTTATTTTTATTATCTCACCAGGGCCTAATAAGCTTCAGGACCTGGCTGTAAACTTGTTTTTCTAATAAATTTATTTGTTATAAAGATATAAATGCAAAGGCCTAAGAAAGTTACCCTCTATATAGTGCGGGCCAGAGTTACAGACCAGTCGGTGTAATGTACAGTTAAATAGGCAGCACTGCCATCGGAAGTTTGATATTAGGTATTCCATAGTTTGAACCTTCACTCCTACCTCACCACGCTTCATTCCCCGAAGCCTAACTCCGTCTCCCACTGTTGGTAGCTTGCCTTTTTTGATAAAAATATTCTTTTGTGGTAAATTCAGCACTGAACAGTCATTTAGGGACGATAGGCAAATGCCATAGCTGACTTAGCTAGTTTGAATGAACCTACTTGTTAGCTACTAGGTTGTACTAGTTTAGCAAGGTTGGCATTTGGAGCAACTTGGTGCATTCCCTCGCTCAACTCTAATTTTAGCCCAATCATAATGAAAGTTTTTTTAGCTTGGCAGTTTAGCAGCAATCAAAGAACGATCACCTATAGTGGCAGGGAACTTTGCCGTATGGGGCGGCATGTTCTCTACCATTGACTGCTCTCTAGTCTACCTGCGGCAGAAGGAGGACCCTTGGAACTCAATCATGAGTGGAGCTCTAACGGGTGGCATATTGGCAGCTAGAAATGGTAACATTTTTAATTGATTTTATTCTCTTTTGTATAGATAATTCTAACTGCATTGAAGTACGTTACTGCTCCTCCAATAAAAGCTAAGGCAAAGTCCAAGGCCTAGGCTGCTAAAATTAGAAAACAGCATCAGACATCCGTAGCAAACGGTAAAATCTTTGATAATAAATATTATTATGTATACCGACGACCTAAAGAAGGTGGCCGGAAGCGGCTGGATGAGGAGGGCGGAGGACTGGGTGTGGTTCATTGGGGAAGGCCTATGTCCAACAGTGGACGTCTAAAGGCTGACATGATGATATGATAACAGTGCCATGTGGTTTCTGGCAGAGTAGAATAGGAACACTCCAACTCTTCCCATGGATGTCGTACAAGGCGACTAACGGAATACATTATAAAACATCAATCAAGCCTCCCCAACCCATCTGGCCAGAGCAGGGAGTGTAGGCCAAATCCTCCACCTGTCTCCGGCAGATGAGAGAGGGTTGTGCTCCTGCAGTGGAGACAAAAATCACCTGATGATGATGATGTATAACATAACAGATTTGGAGCTTTGTCCATGTTGCAGTCAGGAATTTTGATTGTATCTGTACTGACTCAAAAATGATGGAACTGATGAAAATCACATTGATAATGACTTTTATTGCTTTTTTACAGGTGTACCAGCAATGGCAGGCAGCGCCCTTGTGGGTGGTATCCTCCTGGCTCTAATTGAAGGCATTGGCATCATGTTTACAAGGCTCTCAGCTGAGCAGTTCAAGCCACAGCAGCCCATATTCGAGGACCCATCAGTCCTTGGCCAGAACCAAGGGCAGGGCCAGTCGTTTCAGTAGCTTAGTTTAAGAATAGGGTAATTGGAATTGTACAGTCTTGAGTAGATTCTTTGGAAGGTTAGAAACTTGTATGATGTGTGGCTGTTTTTGTGACTCCTAAATTGTGTTATATCGAAGTTTTGTATTGTTCGGTATCGATAGGAGTAGGAATTCAGTTAGTTAACAGTAGGACCAATAGCCCACTTTGTTATATTTCTTCAAGTTTTAGTGCCAGTTTAGAACTCTATTTTGTCATGTTACCTTGTATCCTCGCATCTTAAAATTACTGCTTTACAGGAGATGATTAACTGGTATAATAGACTATCTTCTTCGCTGTAGTTCTCTCACTGCTGAGGATCGCGACCGTATAAAATGCGCCTCCACGCATAGCGGTCATTGGCCAGCCGCACTGCTTCATATGAGGATCCGCCAGCCACTCTCCTCACCGGGTCTGACCACTTCGTCGGAGCTCGTCCTCTGGCACGCCTGCCCTCCACTTGTCCCAGGATGATGAGCTTCTCCAGGTCTTGCTTGGGAGATCGCACAATGTGACAGAAGAAGCTTAGAGTCCCATAGTGGAGAGCCGTTTTGTTATATTGAGCTCTTTAAGAATGGAGTCATTTGTTCTCATGGCTGTCCATGATATACCAAGTAGTAGTAGTAGCACCACATCTCAAAAGCATCAATTTTGAAACGATCGCGACTTAATAGACTATAGACTATGTAATAAACATATCCTTATTTATTTGATATATCAGAATTCTGCCAATTTCGAGTCAGTCATGAGAGTGACATAAAAAGATTGGTCGTTACCTGTATTTTTGAGCATCAAACATGATGTATTTTTATTTTATTTGACAAAGGTAAAAGGGGGTTTATAACAAATATAGAATTTTTGACTTCTCATAAATCTGGCGTTAGGACATAGCGTAACAATAATAAAAGGAAAGTCAACAAGTTTCAAGATACGAGAATGCGAAGGTTACATGACTGACAATTTGCTCTTAAAGGCCACAATGTCGTAGCATGTTCTTTCATGACCAATGCTATCATATCAAGACCCATGCAGTGGCAGAAGTTTTAGCTTGCAGCAGTTTAACTCAAGACTTGTGTTCCTTGTAACTTTAGACCAGGGATTCCCAAACTTTTTTGGGCAAGAGACCCCTTTTCCAAAATGAACTGATATCTTTCAAATTACTTATTACCATAGCCAAATTACTTTAAAAATCTTATCTCTAGTTATTTTCCTATTGATACAAAGTACAATAATGATACTTCCTGCTAAAATATTAGTCATACGTATAACAAGTTTGTACACGTAACACAAAGTTACAAATAAGAATTTGTGTTAATTAATAGGGGTCGATTTTTAGACCTTGTTGACCCCCAAAATCAGTTTTTGTTTATGTCGCGACTACAAGGGGTTAGTATTGACAACTTTGGGAGTCCCTGCTTTAGACTACACTATTTTGCTGTTAGACTCCTAACCTAATTGAATTTTATATTATACCACCTATCTGGACATTTGAGTGAAATATTTGCATCTGTGATATTTTCAGTTCCGTACTGACTGCTTATAATTTCACTCTTATTGCATGTGTTGTAAATAGATACACACTGCATCTCTACTTTGTCCTTACAAAGTAATTGATTAATAATTTGATTGAATATTTAATAGAATATTGCTTGGTAGGTAAATTCACTCTTGGCTTATTTATTTTTTTCCCATATAGTCGAGAGTGATACGTTGCTTCCACATGAATGTAGTTACAAATTGGCCAATCGTTAAGAAGTTTATTTATTTCCATCTTCTGATTGGTCGCTCACTGTGCTGCTTTTGTGTTCTGGAAGGGAACCACTTGTTTGCATACTTGCGTGTGCAATATTCTATGAAAATTCTGCATTATGAAAACAAAAGTTATTTAATAATAAATTGAGTTTGTAAAAGGTGAGTTTTATTTTTCTTAACAATAATATGAACACTTTCAAACTTACACAGAAATTAAATAGGAGGCAAAATAAGATTGCCTTTACATAGCTGTTCTTTAGGACAGTTTGAAAACACCAAGAAGACTTTATGACATTGATAGTTATTAGTCCTTTTACTATTCTATATAAGTTTATTTACAACTTTTATGTAAAACCAAAACCACATCTACTTCAGATGAGACTACTGCCGCGACATAAATTGTATTAATATACTAAAAGGTGAGATTCTAAAATGTAGTGAGTCATTTTAACTACTAAATAATAGCTCAAAATACCCCTATTTTATTAACAAGATTTTGAGTTTTAATTTTTTAAATATTGGTAAGGGAAAATAAATGATATTTTATTAGTGCCAGAGGGCATGGGTTAATTTCAGACTATGGACAGACAACTTTGTACATGTTATATTTATGAATGTTCTATCATTGTCTAAATCCAGGAGAAATACTAGTTTGGGAATAGATAAATATGTATGTACAGTTAATGAAATATTCCTTATTAATCTGTTAAATACAAACAACAACAAAAAATCATTTTTAGTAAAATTTAAAAATCATTGCAGTTTTGGCAAAAAAAAATGTGGTGCCTAAAGTAAGGGCTGTTGAAGAAGACAGTAGGTAGTCAAAGTCTACATACAAAAACAGTGATGCCACCATATTTCTGTAGCTTTTTAATCACAGAAAACTCATCTCGGGGTACATATTTTGTCTGTTAAAATAAATGGTTTCCAACTGCATCACATGTACACAAGTGACTCTATATTTCATTCCAGATTAATAGTCCTATGAAAACAAACGCATTTGCGTCTCGAAAACAAAATACACAATAGATGGTGTTCCTAAGTGGACTGCAAAGTTTACATGGTAATACAAACCTGTTTTTGCTGCTGGTGACCCTTTCATGTATATGTTACCGAGACGTAAATAGCGTTGGTTTTCATAGGACTATGAATCTGGAATGAAATATAAGCATGTATATTTTATATGCTACTTGCTGTACCATGTGTGTCCTCTGCTAAAAAAATCTGCACAGCCCTTTAGTGTTGTTGATGGTGGCAAGTGTTGATTTTATTTAGATCATGCCAAATCTGGCTGAGAAGCCAAGTCCCACTTTGTTTGTCGCCCAAACTGCAAAAGAATTTAAATATGTTTTATTGTCATATTTAAGGATCAATAAGGCTTGACATAAAACTTATTTTCACCTAGCTAATATTTAAAAAATTCCGAACATTTAAAACCTTGTTCCTACAGAGGAACAAGATTACCAACTAAGTTACTAAAACTGCTCAAAACAGTTTTTGCTGTACTATATTGCTACCAATAAGTTACCTATTATCCTGACATCATCGAATAATCACCAAATTAAATTGAAAACAAAAATAAATACCTAAACACATTTACTTGTTACTGAAATAACACATTTTCATGGCTGTAAGTTCACTGGTTTGCTTTGCATCGTGTTATCTCCCATTTTTCTGATCTCTTTAATGACGTGCGCCAGAACTTCAGGGTCTACGCCAAGCTCGCATAGTCGTATGCAGGTGGTGAGAGTCTCGGGGTCCAAGCCGGTGCACAAGAGTTGAGATATTTGGTACAACATCTGAAACGCTTCCCGAGCTTGGGAGATCTGGGCGCTCTTTTCTGAAGTCATACTGAACCTGAAGTAGGGATTCAAATGATCATTTTATTCGATATTCTACTTCTAAACATTAAATGCGAGAACTTACAGCAGGCTACAATATAACTTAATTTTTTAAATATTTTTATACAGGAAAGCTACAAAGAAAAGCAAAGCAAAACAATTTCGATTTCAAAAGCTGTCAACAAGCTGTCAATGTCAGTTTGTTTTGTTGTCAACCAACCGTTATTAATCGTTCAGAAATATCTTGCCAACCAACCAATCAATAAAGTCGATCTCTGCTGAGTTACGTACCTAGTATTATTAACTATTCTATGGCTGAGGTCACCGCTAATTCAGTTACAAAAAAGTGGTTTATTTACTCCTGAGCTTATTATTTTAAGTGCATTTAAAGTATATTTAAATACGTATATAGACTATTTCAATATCTGTAAAAAACCTTTAGATCAGCGATACTTCAGCTTCTTAATTATAATTACGACTATTGGCAAGATGGCATTGCATTGAATTCAACTGTCAATGTTAATCAAGACTTGAATACTTTAAGGACAACCCGGACAACCAAAGAACAATATTCTCAGTACCTCAGACTAAAAACGAATCTAAGCTCAGAACAAAACATCAGAAATGGTTGGCAATTTTTTAAATATACCTAATTGTACGGCCCATCCCCAAGGGTTTATGCAAGCATTCTAGCGTGCATCACATTGTAGTCAGTGCCATCTATCGAGATGTTAAAAGAACTACTTATTTAACCCGCGAGTTTCAATTTGTCCAGGTGTGGCAATGTACCAATACCTAATAAAAAAAAAAATTAGTAAAGAAAAGCTGCTAAATGTAATAAGAATGGTTTAGAACGTGATATTTAACCAAGTAATAGATTTTTCTCTTTAATATGCAAAGCCTGCAATTAATTTTTTTGGTAATTTTTTAAAAAATTATTTTATTCCCTATGAAATGTTTCCAGGATCAGACTGTCTAGGTTCCCAATAATATTTATATGAAAATATTTTGTGCTCATTCATGAGTACTTTCATGAACTTTATTTTCATTTTCAGTTGAAAACTAGGCGGGAAAGTTTAGCATTTCACGTCGCTCCACTTCTTCTATTTTTAAACCACCGCGTCTGCTCTCCAGAAATAGATCGTCCAAGTTTGATCGTGACTTGCTTCAATATCTTTGCCTCTGCACTTTACTGCGAATTTAATTAAAAACAACAACAGTGAAAAAGATTTTATTATGGTGAGTACGTACAATAATTAATAACTATGAAGATTGCATATCTACTCCTTATAAATTTTCTCAAAAAAAAAATAACCAATGCGCAGTATGCATTTTGTCAAGTTGATATTCGTGTCAAAATTTTCGCAACGTGTTTTGGGTCAAATGAATTTCGGAATACCTTATTTCCTAAACTTCAGAGAAGGCTAATTAAGTATGCGATCGATTTGGACAAAGATGCATGGGTTTGAGGAAGTTAGACTGGAGGTACCTTTAACACTATACGTAACCTATCACATACGGCTATAAAGGATTTATGCAAACGCATGATAAATAAAAAAAATAAAAAGCACAGTTAATTGTTCAAACTAATAACTTTACAAATAAAATGTATTACTAAGAGATAGTTTACTTGCATATTCTTTATTCGATCAAACAAAATAAAATATACAGGGTAAACGTCAAGATGAGTAGGTGATGTTATTTATTTATTTATCAGTGGAATTTACCGCCGAAAGTATTTTCTACAAGTCAACATTAGGTTCATGCTGAGAGATTGTGGTAGGTAGGTGCAAGATATTAAAATTTGAGCGTTTGTCCTCTTTGAACGCATTAGATAGATATTACGCAGATAAGATACGGGCGAGTGTTAAATCTACATAATAATAAATATGTCAGTCATTCACACCAATTATCCAGTCCCAAACTAGGCAGAGCCTGTGGTATGGTTACTAGATAACGGATACACATACTTAAATAAATATAAAAACAACCAAGGCTTGGGTACAAACATTCATATTCTTCATACGAACATTTGCCCCTAGCGGGATTCAAGCCCGCAACCTCCGGCGTGACAGTCAGAGAGTTAACCCGTTCCGCCATGGAGGTCACATACTCGTATAGGTAAGGTATAGGTATACAGCAATAAATACAACAGTAAATATATATTATGGAAATACATAATTATAAATGCAAATATAGCATACTGTCTTCTTTTATATCACAAAGAACTCTTGTACGTATATTTTGAAAGCAAATTGGTTGGGTGAATTTTAATTATACATGCTGATGACCATAATTATACAGTGACAGCCGGAAAGTGAGCATAGATAAAACCATAGCTTTTATTGCCCAAAGGCAACACTTTTGAATAAATTTGGCAGTTTTGCTCGTGACACAAACTGTGCTCAAACGGAAAGTAGACATATTTGAATATTAGATTAAGCTCTAAGCAAATCGCGGAGTAAGTAATTCGTTTGTATAATTAATGTGAAGTCACGTCGCTGGCGTCGCGTTGAAAAGCGTACAGGGTGCGTGCTTGTTTAGCGCCAGGGTTGTACTTAGGTTGGCGACCTGGGTCGTTATTTATATTTAAATTATAATTTTTACCGCCTCGTTGGTCGAGTGGCTTGGTCGAGCGCCAGAGGTTGTGGGTTTGATTCCCACCGGGGACAGACAACTTTACACAATTTGTACAAGTTGGTCTCGGTCGGGATGTTATATTTGTGAATTGTCTTATCCTTGTTTAATTCCCAAAGCACGAAGAAAATCCTAGTTTGGGATTGGACAATGTATGTGTATGTATAACTAGCTTTTGCCCGCGACTTCGTGCGCGTAGGTTTAGATATTTACACATCTTGAACATTTGGTTTCCCGTAGGAATTAGATGTTTTTCGGGATAAAAACTATATGTTAGGACATAGTACTGGAATAGGTCCAGGATTTATCCTATATGTATGTCAAGTTTCATCCAGATCCGTCCAGTGGTTCACGCTTCAACCACTGGACGGATAACCAACAACCATCCAAACTTTCGCATTTATAAAATTAGTGGGATGGGATGTAATATTTATTATTATTTTCAACAGATTTTTTAATGTTGGAATATTTAATAGCCCTAAAAGGTGATGAAAATAATTAAATATTTCACTAATGCATAATATGTGCTGAGTGAGCGAATCGAGATTAATAAATTATGAATAATATTTATATTTTGTATAAAATAGCAATTTGGAGTCAACGGGAGCGGTCTCGTTGCACGTTAAATACACATTTTCTTTTAAATTACCTACAGAAAATCGTGTAATACTATTAAGACAGCTCACTAAGCTAAACCTAGGTATGATCCCAATCCAGCTTTACGAAACAGGAGCAGGCGGGCGGAGAAAGCGCGGTAGTAGTGCGTTCATCAGACAATTAAGTTTGGTATGTGTATGTAATGGACGCTGTGTCGATAATTTTCATACAATAATCTTATCACAATGTCTATTGAATTACTCTGCCTTATATTTAAAGGGATTTGAATTTGTTTAAAAGGCAGGGCCATTATTATCAATCTTAGGACGTTATAGCATAGCCCCCCTGAATCCGGCACTGTTCAATTAGATGTATGTTTAGGTTTAAATCTCGCGTTAAAGTTTATACCAACTTTGTTCATTTTGTATGCGTTGTGGAATTAATCAAATATTATTTCAATAAACGTTTTCATTTTGGGACCGCTCAAAGAGAATTGTTTTATTACAAAATATTAGCTGGGGGTTAGTTGTGTCAAAATGAAATGTTGAAATACGACGGGAAAGATGTACTTTTTTGTAATTATACTATTAGGTAATATATTTTTTTAGTTTTTGTAAGGCTTTGAATTCAGACCTTAAGCCATACGAACATCCGTTTTTTGACTGCTTTTACTAAAAAAATTACTTCTCCGGTTCCTTGTTTCATTGCTTGATAATTTATGTACTATACTATATCTATTCTAATTTAATTCTATATTCTATTCTATTCTTATTTAAGAGATAAATCTTTTAAATAAGAATAGAATTATAGAACTAGTTAGGAAAATCTGGTTTTATTCAAATGTGATGAAACTTTTATATTTTATACATTTCTGTCTCCTAATCAAATCTCTATGGGTACAATCATCGAAACTTGAACACTTTCTGAGTTTTGATCGTTTTAGTACAAGATATAGTAGTATTAAATTATGTATGTATCGACACCCACATTGGCCCAGTGGCTTTGTCGTTAGACACGAGCACGAGAGGTCGTGGGTTCGACTCTCACCAGGGTCAGACAGCATTTTACAACTGTACAAAGCAACAACTCCAAGTAGAAGTCAGGTCCCGGTCTAGTTTTTATACTTGTGAGTTATTCTATCGTTGTCTTAAATATATTTCAGGCAGACCCAGTTCCAGTGCAAGAGTCGGGAGGTGGCGAGGGGGGCGTGCCTCCAACCAGCACAGTGCCAGAAGCCAACTCTCAGAAAGCCGAGTCTGTAAGTACGATTTCCTAATTTTCCCACTTCTTAATTATTTTTTTCTAAGGTATTTTTTACCCTGCCTATTACATAAGCCGATTACATCTCGTAGTTTATGCCATTTCTTTTATCATGATCGACTTCTCACTTTTCGTAATACCGCCCCCTATTTCACGAAGCGACCTTGCGAATGCAATCTTGCAATAGTATTCCTAGCTAGTTTAAAAGTTAATCAAGTTAAATTAATCTATTTTAGGTCGATACAGTTATAAAAGAACAAGAAGAGGCAAAGAAAGCCGCAGCACAACCAGTTACAGAACCTGCGCCAGTTCCGACAGAACCTATTCTAGTTCCAATAGAACCTGCTCAAGTTCCGTCAGAACCTGCTCAAGTTCAGACAGAACCTGCTCCAGTTCCGACAGAAGTTAAGGCTCTAGAGGAACCACAGCTCAATGCACCTGAAGCCGTAGATAATGGTAACAAAGTAGAACAGACAAATGGAGTGCCAAAGGAGACGGTAAGTCGTATATAGATTTGATTGTTTATATTATGTTTAACTAAAGCAAGTTTTTTGAAGCTAGAGTTCAAATATAAAAAGCATCAATAAATCATTTTGGCATGAATTTGATAACTTTTGCAGAAACGATAACTAAATTTGTCAAATTAAACAAGGTACTTAATCGTAATAAATAAACACATTAATCAATAATGATTTACCCCTACCTGATGCAGGACGATTGGCAGAAAAGAGAATCAGAACTTCTCAAGAAGATCGACGAACTGGAAAAGGTGAAGAATGAAAGGAGTGAAGATGGATTCAAATTGGAACTAAAGGTAGAGTAGAAACTAATGCTAAAGCTATCTGTTAACAAAAAAACCCTTAAATGAAACTTGAAACTTTTTATGTTGACGATCGATAATACAAAGAAACGCAACATTTTCAGGTCCGCGAAGAAGAGATTGATCTCTTAAAGGCAAGAGTGAGGAACTTGGAGACAGAACTTCAGGCTGCGATGTCCAAACCTAGTGGCAAGAACCACGAGATGATTGAGAACATCAAACAGCAGCATGAGGAGGTCTGTAGTTGTAACGTTATCTAGAAATACAAAGCGTTGCTTGCTGGTTAGGTGAAGATATCTTCGACAAATGATGGATACAGGAAAAGCAGATTTTTTAAATTATATTTTAAAAATATTTTAGGTTACACAAAGGCACATTTCAGGGCTTGTTGCAGATTGTTTAACATTTCATTCATGGTAAATTTGTATATTAGGTCTACTCAGGAAGCTAAACTGCCAAAATTAACTTCATGGTTACATCCTTAATTCAGTTATCTCTGAAATTTTCCTCCAAAATTGTTGAGCAGAAAGTCAGGGGCTTGCTGCTCACTAATTTTGAAAGCCAAGTAACTTAATTTCAGCTGCTAAGCAAAGCTCGCGGCATGATCTTCGACAAGACGAAGATGGTCAAGAACCAGGAACTGCAGATTGAGGCTCTGACCACGCAGGTGCAGTCGCTGAAGGACATTAATCTGATCACGAAGGATCTTCTGGAGATCAGGAACTCGGAAATCAAGGCTATGGAGGTAATATTAAACTTACCCTTGCTGGGTACTAGGTCTCATTAATAATGAGTGGAATTGAGAACCTATTAAAATCTTTGAAGCCATTACTTATCAATTTGCCCATAGGTAATACACTATATGATTATGATCCTGGTGTAACACAAATTACTCTTACTGTTTTTGTTATTTTAAATGTTACATGTAAATTTTTCTCGAGATGATCTTTGCAACTCAACTAGGTAACTATGTTGTACCGATTTTGAAAATAAATAAACACGGCTGATTGTTTTAGATGAACATAAGAAAAGTCGAGGTTCAGGCAACGCTCTTTGTAACTCCAATAAACCTTGACTTTCAGGAGCGTCTTCAGGCGATGGAGGCTCGTTTTAAGAAAGAGAAGGAGAGATTCGGACTGGTGTTGCAGCGGGCGCAGACGAGCACCACCATCAACGACGACCTGCGTAAGGAGTACGAGACGCAACTGGCTATATTCAAGGTATGGAAACCTGAGGTGTGGGGAAATCTGTATCTAGTCTTAGTGGGACTTCTGGTCGCAGAAGCTACAAGTTGCTTTCTTGCAGAGTGCAGAAATTAAACAATTCTTCGACGAGCAAGTACAAGAATTGTTATGATATACATAATACTTTTCATAACCAATGTCGGATCAAGTCGGCAAAGTGCGATAGTTAAAGTTTTTGATATATACTAACTTGTCTAAAAAGAGCTTGTATTGCGAATAAGACTGACATTTTGGATCATATGTAAACCGCTTTTACCCTGTGTTTGCATACTTGTATGTGTCTGTAAGCATTGACAAATAGATGATGACAGACGTTGAGGATTTCTCCTGTACGATGGGAGTTAGAGAGGATAGAACAATTCACAAATATAACTGGAAATATAAACGTAAAGTGTAAGACCGGGAAATTGCAACTACAAAAATGTCTACCCCTAGTGGTAATGAACACACGACCTATATTTCTGAAGATTAGGGATCAAGTCGCCAGGATAAGGAGGAACTTATTTTTTGGAAGCAGGGTCAAAATTAAATTGAACTATGAAACCCCAAATTTCCCGTGGGTCAAGGCGACAAAGAGATCGCATCAGGGAAGTACATTAGCGTACTTTTGCGGTTTACTAGGTTTTTACGGAAGAGAATTTAAAATATATGTTTTAAAGTTCTCCATCATAAAATCCTACCTTTGCGCTTCAGCAACTTTTCCTGAACAGCGATGATATTAAGACCATTGCTGCGATCACCAATCCGCCTGCAGAGCGTGGTGATTATGGCAAATCCCCCAATGGACAGTCCACCAAAAGTGGCATTCTATCGAGGAGGCTGTGTTCAGCTGTTGATAATAATGATGATGATGATGAAACTGCAAATGCCAATGAAGTGATTTCTTTTGCAGGAGCTGCGAGAGAAGTACGAGCAGCGGGTGCAAGCGCTGGCGTCGGAGAACAAGAGGCTCAAAGACGTCCACGAGGCCAAGGAGGCCGTCCGGAACGCGCAGGACAAGGCCGGCACCTCGGGGTAGCGGGCGGCCGGGCAGGCGGGCAGGCGGGCAGGCGGGCAGGCGGGCAGGCGGGCAGATGACACCCGCGACCTGTATAAAGACTGTTTTTGAGCTTGTACATGATTTTGTAGTATCTTTTGTATTTATTTTTAATAAATAATTATATTAATGTCGACTTATTAATTACTAGCTGTGCCCGCGGCTCCGCTCGCGTGAACTACAGAATCTGCTCCCATTCCCATTCCCACTCCAGCTCACGCTCCCGCTCCCACAACCACAGTAACTCCCACTCCCATTCTCATTCCCACTCACAGCTCCAAATGTAGTCCAAACTCATCGCAATCTGAATAGTACGGAAATACTATTATGTGCAATATATTGCATACTAACCTTACCTACTAATGTATTTGAAAACTAAAAATGTTCATAACTTTTGATTGAGTACACCGATTGCGATGAAATAAAGACTAAATGTTAAGTTAAATTATATAAATATAAATATTATAATTTTCGCTATACTAAGGCCAGATCATAAATATTACTACGTAAAGAAGTTTAACGTCGCCCACAAAATAGACCATGACTGGACGGCTCCGCGCCGCCATCGCGCTCTCGACCGTCACCGAGAGATCTACGCTATAAGTTAGAAAGAGAAGCACTTGAGTTGTTGACGTATAACGTCGTCCCTCTCTTGATCGACTATGTTTGCGATCGACTATGGGTGCAGTAGCCCTAGTTATACACTATATGCACTCACTTTAGTGCTGGTCTTTTAGTATTTCTTCCAATTTAGACAGCACTAGAGAGAGTGTTTTGTTTGAGACAGATAGAGATTTCGATTGTGTCAAGCAAGATATACTATTGGATGCAAAATATATCTCTACACTCTCTGATATGCTACACTTACTCTAGTACTGTCTATAGTGGAAGAAATACTAAATGGCCAGCACTATAGAGAGTACATATAGTTTACCCTAAAAGAGTATACAAGGCGAACTAATCGCCACATACTTTTAAAGACGCTAGCTTGTGAAGTTATGATAATTTGATTTCAGATACTTCAAAGATGGCTTTTATTGTTCTAAAGTGACGGCCCTTTTCAGGACTTGCTAGAACTCCGCGGTTTGAAAGTATTTTGTGACGCGCTATTGCCATTTTCAAAACGTCTGCGTTTCTCTTCAATTTCAGCGACAGGTATTCTTCCATGACTCGGCGCGTTCCGTTCGACATGTTTTGTCCTCAGAGTCATTAATTTTCTTCTTTCTCTCGCATAATATGATTAATAGCGTGAGGTGAAACAGCATTACTATCATATGGTAGGTATAATATTGTTACTTAGATGTTATTTTTGGGTGCTTGCATAGACAATGTAGGATTCTAGTACCGACTAGTAGTATGTGAAGATGGTCTTTGGACACGGAGAAAACTGGTAGATAGATAGAATAGATAGATAGATAAACTCTTTATTGCACACAAATTAAGGATAACAATAAAATAGGTACAGATTTTTGGCAAGTGTACAAAGGCGGCCTTATCGCTTAAAGCGATCTCTTCCAGGCAACCTTTCAGAAGGAAAATAAGAAAGACAGTTTCTAAGGACATAGTTTCTCGTTGCTATGTAAGTTAGGGACACTGTACTCAGAATCATTTCATCGTCTCGGTCCGTCGTTTAGACTAATTGATAAAAAATCTGGCCAATTTATGACGTTCAGCTCTAAAACAGACGAGGCAGGATGTGTAGTGCTATTCTCTAAAATACAAACTCACGTGCGAGTCTCACACAAGTGACTTTACTCATTTTGAAACCTAATTCATTGATAATTCTGCAAACATTCCAGAGCACTATCGAAGTGAAGTGAACAAAGAACTCACTTCACGTCGACAGTGATCTATAATGTTTATTACAGAATGCCAATGGATTAGGTTTCGAAGTGAGTAAAGTCATCTGAGTGAGACTCGCACGTGAGTTTGTATTTTAGAGAATAGCACTACTGAATTGTAATGCAAATTCGGAATCAGAAACAAAATTTACGCCGAATGGTCTGGGTCCTGTGTCGTTTCTAAAAGTCCAAACATGGGACATAGGTAGGCCATTCGACGTAAATATTTAATATGTGATATATATGTAAATGATTATTATTATTATTGTTACTTCATCGTGCTGCCAAGACTTGGGTAAGTATTGGTGATATGGACCACAAATTAAAGAAAAAATTCATCATATCTTTACACGAATATAAGGACCACGTGGAGAGCTTGCAAAATGACAGTACAAAATCCAGTACGTACAATTTGTATGCGATACAATGTCATAAAACGTAGTGTCACCATGCAAACCCATTTACACCACGCCTACTGACGTAGTCTACGAAAGTGTTAAACATTTAACAAAAAAATTATGTATTGTTCGATCGTTAATTACAAACGTAGAATCGAATGAAAGTAGTATTAAAAGTTGCGAGGAATTCGGATCAGTTTAAGTTTTCACGCACAAAATACTAACTTTTTGTCGAATGCAGGCGCGAGTCGCGGATTGAACTGACTTGCGAAATGTCTCTATAAACATCATCTTACACAAACAAACGTCAACATATCCAATTACAGTAGTTACAACCCGCCGTCGCGCCCGCAAGTGTGGCGCTGGTATAGAAATCGAACGACCGTGAACGTTACGAAATGCCAATTTGAAATCTCATCGCAGAGTCGAGTTGCAGAGTTAAGCTTTACAGAATCGTACTCCAGAAACTGGACCTTTCTCGGATCATTTACTTTGTTTGCTGCGCGCAGTTCCTCGGCTCGTAGTTAATTCCATGTTAAAACATGACGTTGCTCCTTAAATCCAGTTACCTTAATTACTGTATCCGTAAATAACTATGGTTCGTGCAAATAATCAGCGTGTAATGTCTTTGATCGGTGCGGGGGTAAATCGGTTCGACTCAAATGAACTTTGACTAAGAATGACTGAAGGACTCAATTAGATAAGTTTGCGGGCAACCGATGTCGACGGGGGAAGGTCGAGGCTGATGTAGACTGGGGGCTGATAGTATTATACTCATCTTAACGAGAATAGTTCTATACCATGAGTAGGCGTTCTAAATACATTACATTCAATTACTTTTATTTATTTAAGCTTTATTGCACATTAGGTGAACTTAATGCCGAGGGCATTCTCTACCAGTTAAACTTTGGGTCATGCTAAGAGATTGTGACAGGAAGGGGTAATATATTGAAATTTGAGCATTGTGCGATAAAAAATACATAGATAGGTACAATAATAAAGTAGCTTCTGAGAAAAAATAAGTGGCACTCCTACTTATATAAGGATAAAAGTATACCACTATTACGAGTAACAAACCGGCCACATTATTAAGTAACCAGACTACTTAGTAATATGGCCGGCTACTGAATTAGTTGTAGGCAACACCATTTTATAATGGAGGCGGTTAATTACTCGTAATAGTGGTATATTTTATTTCCTTATATAAGTAGGAGTTCCACTTATTTTTTCTCAAATTCATTTAAACATTTGGGTGGTCTTATCACTAGAAGTATTTCTTCTAGACAACCTTTGGGTACAGGATAAGAATATCAGAGAAAGGTAGGTAAGAAATCGAACAATAAGTCCAATAGATTATTCGCGTGTTTTAGCGTCCCTACTTATATAAGGATAAAAGTATACCACTATTACGAGTAACAAACCGGCCACATTATTAAGTAACCAGACTACTTAGTAATATGGCCGGCTACTGAATTAGTTGTAGGCAACACCATTTTATAATGGAGGCGGTTAATTACTCGTAATAGTGGTATATTTTATTTCCTTATATAAGTAGGATTTCCACTTATTTTTTCTCAAATTCATTTAAACATTTGGGTGGTCTTATCACTAGAAGTATTTCTTCTAGACAACCTTTGGGTACAGGATAAGAATATCAGAGAAAGGTAGGTAAGAAATCGAACATTAAGTCCAATAGATTATTCGCGTGTTTTAGCGTCCGAATTTTGTAGTACGTTTATGAGAAACTGTACAAACTTTCTTAATGGAGTGCGTCTTTTGTACTTGTAGGTCTTTTGTACTTATTACTCATTCTGTGACCTGGTGAAGCTCTCAATTCAATTTCGCTCACTTACAACTGTTGAAAAATTACAAAGTATGAAAGGAGTATATTGCGATAAGCTCCCGCTGTATTGACTTGAACGAACTCATTAGGAGAGCAATGAGGGTAGCTGAGTAATCTTGAGCCGGCTTAATTGCTTCAAATACTCGGTGGGTAGCCGAGATAGCTGCAAATAACCTTGCCCCAGCGAGCCGATCGGTTTCAGACGGAAGTCTCGGAGTGGCATGGCCAGCAGTGGACTGATTCGTATACAAAACACAGTTCCAGTCAAGTGCCGCCAACCATACTGACTTCAATTGGTGCTGGACCGAAAGGTTAATTTTCCTTCTTCAGAAACCGAAACTAATTTTTCAGCTCTTTTGGTCGAAAGCTGAAAACAAAAGTTAATTCTTATTGAAATTCCGTTAATTTAAATGAAATATATGTAAAATATTGTGGTGTTTTTAATTTTCAGAAGAAATGATACCTTTTGTTTATAAAGTAAAATTTGCATTTCTTAAAAGACTTAGGTTTAAGACTTATAGTCATTTAGTTAGCATATGCTTATTACTCTCCTAATTAACCATATAACCAACATTAGTCAAAGCTAGCCAAAACTGTTGTGATAAATAAAAGATTTTATGTAGATTTAAAGGAATTATTGAAAAGTAAAGTAATAATAATTATGGATAGTTATCAGCAGGTCCAGCATCAGCCTTTTGGTTGAAGGACCGTTCGTTGATATATCACGTGGTGTTTAATCGGATTTTGTAAAGGGGTGAATAAAACAAATTTGTGGTTTGGTTTTAACTGCCTCGAGAGGCTATAATAGAAAGATAAAAAATCTAAAATCTAATTTACATGAAGAGTGCACTTTATGTTTATGGCCAGAGAAATAAGTTAATTATAAATAAGATAACTCACCGGTACCGGATTTCATGATGATTCTATCTAAAGTAAAATTAACATCGTCCATACACGAATACCGAGATTAAATTTAGCGCAAGGGTTTTAGTCGCACTATAAAGTTCGCTGTTTTAATAATCGTTGATTTTAATCACACGCTCGATGATACGATTCCGCTATGGAACCTGTTGGTTCATACATCATTCGATGGACGTCCTCAGCATCTCGTGGAAACAAAAACGTGACGAAGATCACCGCATGTCGATCGGGTTCAATATCTGTGCCGGGAACCTTCCCTCTGCTGTTCGAACGCGCTATTGATGGCAGACTTCTCTCGTGGGTATTTGTATGTGATTTACTTATTCAAATATCTTCAATTTATATTTTAAATTACTGAGCTTCTTTGTTAATTAAATGGTCTGTTGATGATTTAATATTTTATTTATTAAATTTAGTAGCGCTTCGCTACAAGACATAACCGAAATGCATCCGAAAATAAAAAATAAGGTAATTTTTTTTGGTAAAATGTACCCGGATATCGCTCTATCTATAGTCAACCCTACCCCCAAAAGGTATAGGTGATCCCACTACCCCAATACCCTACTTTCCCCATTCAAACATGGAGGCGACAACAGCCGATTTCAATAATGGGATCCCGGCGCGCTGAAGCATGAGCGGGCCGATTGGGAATGTGACGCTTGCGGCGCACATAAGCCACGGGGCGGCAAAAAAGTTCGGGTGCGGCAGTGTTGGAGGATTTTTTTCCGATGTATAATCAATATATACTATTGCTTGTTTATTCTTCGGATGACACTAATTTTAATCCATAGGATACAAAACTCAAGGCTAAGTCAACATTGTGTATAGATACATTTTGTTTTATATTTACTTTGCACATGGTTGCCGTTAAAAATCTTTTAGAAATATATGGCAAAGAATTACCAGTTTCTATATAATAAAAATAAATAACGTTCTGGTGGTATTGTCAAACAACAACAAAGTATAAATCACCAATGTTACTCACCATTTATTGCTACACTGAATGTCGTGACAAAGTTAGGTAAATAAATTATTGTAAGACATCCGGTTACATACATTATTACATAAGACAACCGGTACAATGCGATTAGCATTGTACCGGTCAGATGTATTACAGATAGAACGATAAAATCTTCGGATGCGGCTTAATTAGGAGCGGAAGATTTGTTATGGTTGATGTACATTAAGGAAGGTCTCTGACTGGAAATAAATGTCAGTTGACATTGAAAATAATTACGTGTGATCTGGAACATATTAATATGTTGGTTTGAGACTCTTGACATACGACTAACATAGCGTCCTTGACTTTACAAAATCGAGAGATACATGTTTCGCGTAGTTTATGGTGGACGGTAAATATGAGCACACGATTGAGTTATTTATAAGGTCGCCTTCGGAAATGTGATTTGTACTTAATCCCCCAGATATGTGTTTGGACCCTGACCTTTCTTAGAGATGTCACGCTAGGAATATCGAAAATTAATGCTTTTAATGTAGGATTGTCGGTACAGTGGCAAAAGGGCATATATAAGACAATTAACCCGATGATGTCTCTCGCATATCTAGTCTAGTATCCGACCTCAATAATGTCTGTTCCTCAGAATAAGAGTTTTCACTTAGGAATATTAAATTTCGAAAATGTTTTTTTTATGACGAAAATGCGGTATTTCTAAAACATATGTTGACTAGTCGGGCCGGGAACGGCGGATAAGGGAGTGTACCCAAACTACGTGACCCGTTTAGGGTGGAGGGTGTCTTCAAAATACCACGCTTGGTCACAGGGGGGGGGGTTAAGTTTTCGTCACGTAGTCAGTAGATAATATTTTTTTCACTTGTACTACGCGAAAACTAGAGGGGGAGGAGGTCTTGGCATATACTACGGGTGGTCACCAAGGGGGGGAGGGGGTAAACAATCGAAAAAAAATGTGTCACGTAGTTTGGGTACGTTCCCAAATGGAGAGGTGTGGAGGGGAGCGCGGGCCGGTCATCGATCTCCGCGCGAGCGCGATTATTGTCCATTAAGTCTCATGTTTTTCGGAAAACTTGGAAGCCGCATAACTTTTTAATTTTTGACTTATTGAAAAAAAAATATTCACAGTTTGGCGTATGGGTGTGTGGGGTTCAGCAGAGTTAGGTCTTCGTTTAAGGTGCGGAGATAAAATAATAGCTCCAGCTTCGAGAAAGATATTTACTAGTTCGAATGTGACAGGATGTTATACTCACGAACACAAGATTAAACTAATAAAAATAGAATTAGATTCCGTTTTATACAAATCAAATTATGGCGGCTACAAGACAGAGACAACACATCTTTTCTTAGGCCGTGACACGGCGGCCAGCGCATGCGTGAGACCTAGTGGCGCGGCTCTGACTGGCTGGTTTCCCTGACGTAATATGTGGCAGTGTTGCCAAGCACCGGGCGTTACAACAGACATTTTCTTATCACCCATATAGATGGAGAACTTGGGATCCAAGTTCATTGTAAGTAATTGTAACTTTATCATCACCTTTGTTTGGCACTGTAGACAAACTCGTCTGCACCGGGTGCGACTGAAAATCAGCGCCCAGCACCTTATTTGGTCTAGGCATTTGCTGAGTCGTTTGCCCTTTTGCTGCCACGGCACACGCATACTATTTTAACTATGTTAAAAAATTTAAATTGTTTTCACTAGTTCTTATAATTTTTATATTTTTTTCCTTTTTCTTGCTTTGTTGGTTTTTTCTTTGGGTGTGCCAATTATGGTAGTAAATAAATGTTTTTTTTTTAAAGGAGTGTTAGACTGCTTACATAGAAAAGCAAGGTCCCCTATAACGGGTAATGTACAAACATAGGGAACGGACATGAAAAACAGGTCGGTATGAGAACTTGCACAGTGGTGATTCTTGCCCGTTTGCCGGTACAGTTTGCCAGTGTATGCAAACCATGGATAAACTACCACTAACAAAATATAATATATCCATAGAAATATAAATTTATACTCTAATATATCACCCTCACACCACTCCTCTCACTATACACACATCACTCACATCACTTACCTCGCTCATCATCATCATCAACAAACAACACGTAGCAAACAAGAAATGAAAGATATCTGATTTATGTGATCTAATAATTTTGTCTATTTATATGTGTTTGTTTTCTCCTTGTTTAAATATTATATTTTAATTATACAGAATTTTAATTATTTTAAGTTCGTAATTGGCATATTTTGCATTTTATAATAACTTGTATTGTATATATAATAATGTCATTGCTGTGAAATTAAATAAATATATAAATAAATAGAAACAGTTTATCAGTTTCCTCTATATTGATGTCCAACACCGGCCAGACCCGACCCGTACCTGGTAGTCGGTACTGGAAGTCAGCATTGTGTATGTAAGCACCCTTATCCACTACGGATCCTGTACTAAAGTCCTTACCTCTATGATGAGAACTTACAGGGTTGTTCGTAAAATCAGCGTTAGATGACGTAACAACGGTTCTATTTATTTAGGACTGGTGAGTTTTGTGTTAGTTAGGACTGAACTAACTCTCGTCTAAAGTCTTGTGTAACTTGGCCTTAAAAATTAAAGTTTACTCAGTTATCAATTCGTCGTCCTAAGTTAATATTTAAAGTATTATCCTGCATTGCCTGTTATTGTGAGAAAGAAATATTAAGTACTCCATTTAGTTAACAACACAACTGCGCACAATCATTCTTAAAACCAATTGTAAAGGTATTGTATTGGTGAAGGTTTTAATAAAACGTCTAATTGGTGAGACACTGTTATATTATTATAAAACTATTAATATTATTATAAAATGTGGGAGATGGTATCAGACTCAGAAGAACGAATGGATATATCTAACTTCTGAGGTATCAGACGTCCATCTTAGGTTATAGCTGGAGACAAAGAGGGCGAGGTGCGTTTATAAGTTTACACCGGGCCTACGGTATTACATTAAGTACGTCATCGGGAATGATCATAAACTTACACCGATCACTACAGGTATAGATACACATATTCTTGGTAGCAAGAAAGCATGCTAATTTTGAGTATATATGCTACTAAATCGCAACGGTTGATTTTAGACAACGCTATCTAAACGTATTTACTTATTAGCATGCTATTAGTCTAGTACTGAATAGTTTTTTTAAGTTCATTTTGTGAGAAACTGTCATAAATAAATAAATATTACATACATATATGTACATACACTTGTCTAATGGCAAATTAGGATTTCTCCTGTGCTATGGGAAATAAACAAGGATATGAAAATTCATAAATATAACATCCAGACCAGGATCAACTTGTACAAAGTGGTCTATCCCCAATGGGAATTGAACCCACGAGCTCTGGTATTCGAGTTTAATTACCAAGCCACTAGGCAAACGAGGCGGTCAATAGAACGTTATTGATCAGTTGGTTCACATATATAAGTTCGTGTGGCGTATACTCTTTCTCATCAATTTTAACGGAAAATTGTAATATTTAGGAAAAGTTGTTGAAGCGCCAAGAAAGCGATAGAAACATAAATTCATTTTAATTTAAATTCTCTTCCTTAAAATCCTATATTGGAACTTCAGCAACTTTTCCTATACAGTGACGATGTGTATTTGGTATAACTTTTCAGGTAGCATGCTTATAAATAACATGCTAGATGAAAGTGAACTCGCCATGAGCCATTAGCATGCTATTAATGAGCTGTGTGTCTGTACCCTTATATTTTTCTCGCGTGCTGCTATCTATTAATTTAAATTTCATGTACTTAAGCTTTTAATTCGCAGCGAGCGTGATTGTACCTCGCCATTGTGAAGGTAGCTTTATAAGCGTGGGATGAGGGATAGTAAATGACAGGACGATGATTGATGGATGAACATCGGGAGCTCGACAAAAGTTACATAGCGGTGAAAGAGATTTCTTTTTTCTTAATCGATAAATCACGAGCGAGCTGGCGAGGGCTGTGCTCGGGGTATCTTTGAAGGATATGATTCGTAATGAGGAAATCCGTGCCGTCTGGTTCCCGGCTCAGAATAGGGGGCAAATCTTAATTCTCGTGGGTGTCGTCTAGGCGACTAAGGGTTGCGCTAGGGACGGGCATTTGATCACCAATTCGCGGTCACCAGTCCGCCTGCTTGGTGCTTATGGCGAATCCACCAATGGATAGCTCACCATCTCTAAAATTTTGGAGCTTACAACCCTGACAGGTCAATAGAGTTTTTTTAAGTTACCTACACAGTAAAATAATAAAAAAAAGGTTTTAATTGTTATAAATCAGCTTTTTATTAAAAACTTTAAAATCCGGATTACAAACGAAACTCCGCCCGGACGCTCCCCGGACGGCCCAAACTAGGACAAATCTAAAGAAACCCGGAAGGATGGCAACCCTATATTGGGGAAGCTTATGTTCAGTGGACGTATTTAGGATTATGATGGTGATGAGGAGATCCGACGTAGAACGAAATTAACCGACATAGTCGAAATGTTTAGTAGTAAGTGGCAGTGGGCGGGCCACATCTGTCGCAGAACCGACGACCGAGTGAAGACCGCGGATCGGCACGCCCCGGACCAATGACCTAAAGAAGGTGTCGTGGCTTTCTTTGGCGAATGCTTATGTCCAGCAGTGGACGTCTAAGAGCTGATATGATGATGATGCTAAACCACTTGTTAATAAGTTGTGTTTTTTGGTACACTGAGAAAAAAATAAGTAGCCCTCCTACTTACATAAGGATAAAAATATACCATTATTACGTAAGTAGCCGCCCCCATTATAAATGGTGTCGCCCACAACTGATTCAGTAGCCGGCTACGTAGTGTGGTTACTTAGTAATGTGGCCGGCTACTGAATCAGTTGTAGGCGACACCATTTATAATGGGGGCGGCTACTTACGTAATAGTGGTATATTTTTATCCTTATGTAAGTAGGAGGGCTACTTATTTTTTTCTCAGAGTAGTTAATTAGTATAAAGACGTGATTAAAATGTCTTAGTTTGCAAAATAAACAGTCCTTGGCATCATAGAACCAAGCAAAAATCTAATTTACCCGACTTCCACTCGACTGCCGATGTGTCTCACCTAACTAGATATAAAATAAATAAATACACGGAGAAGGGAATTCTGTCTTATGGCAGCTGAGTGGGCTTCACTCAGGTATGAAACGAGTGCGGGAGTCGGGCCGTATCACATCTTAGTGCCGAGGTAATAACTTAGCGCTTTTTCCACTATATAACCTAATGTTTATTTTGAATGGGAGCACAATAAACAGCGTGCCAACCTCACCAGCACGTGGTTCACCTTGCTGAGTGACCAACGAGGTCATTCAATCATTTACTAGACAGTCTGGGGGCGGGCAGCAGTGCCACCGGTGCGAGGCCTAGTAATAATAATAATAAAATCATTTATTCATCTCTTAAAAAATATACATACAATAACTCCGCCAAACTGTATAATACAGTTTGTTGGCAGAAATAGCTCTCTTACTTTACACACATCTATGGCAGAGAATACTAAATATCACTACGCAATGGTGAACAGCAAAGCAAAGTTACAAAGTTTTTAATTTTGATATTAGCACAAAAAGATTGAGGTTACGGTAATGAGTTTACTAGATATTTCTTATATTTAATTCTGAAAGTGTTTTTGTTGATTACATTGCTTCTGATGACTAGTAGGATAGTGTTAACAATTTTGGGTACCAAATACTGCCTTGTTCTTTCACCATAGTAGTTGCAGACTCTAGGCACACAAAACAGTTGTTGGTCAACACTCCTGGTGAAGCGTGAGTGGTCACTAGGTGTCAAATATTGACCGCACTTAAAATTTTCTACAGCTAAGAGGAGCTTCACCTTCTCATGGACTGGTAGTACTGCGATGGCCAACACGTCTGCCCAGCATGGCCAGTAACTCCGTAAACGTGACCGCGAGGCATAAATGGTGCGCGATATAGGCGCGCTTCTTCCGAAAATCGACACGTGCGAGACTGAAGTAAACAAGTGATTTACCACTCCTATCTACATCCGTTTCTGTGATTTGAGAGTATAAGATGGGTGGGAAAGCTCGACGGGTATTAGCCGAAATGCTTTCCGCAAATAAGGAATACCTACATCTCCGACGTTTAATTTCATTTGTGATAATTTAATACCAAGTGTATTTTTAAATTTTTATTTTAATATTATATACTGACATAGATAGTATGTTATATACTATGACATTATTTGAATTGTTGACATTGTAATTTATACTTTGTACATTATTTTATTTTATAACGATCCCTTTCACCATATTAGAATGACATGTAAAATTGAATTTTTAAGATGTAAAAGTGATATAAATAAATCTAATCTATATGTATTCCGTATACTCCGAGCGTCAGTTGTGCGTAGGTTTTCTTTCTCGAATTAAATTAATATAACTTCATTTTAAAAAAAAATTGCTTTTTTCACAACTTTTTGTTATAAGTTTTTCGTTGTGTTAATTCAGATACCTTCCATTGTAGATAATATGAATCTTCTTAATACAATTGTTAATCTTCTTCATAAAAAAAATAATAAAACTGCTAACTTAACTTTTTCGTTAGTAAGTTTAAACATTATAAAACTATAAAACATCAATCAGGCCTCCCCAACCCGTCTGGCCAGCGCGGGGAGTGTAGGCCAAATCCTCCGTCTGTCTCCGGCAGATGAGAGAGGGTTGTGCTCCTGCAGTGGAGACAAAAATAATCTGATGATAATTGATGTTTAAACATCCGTACTTAGCGTAAACAACAAGAATTTTACTCACTAAAGCTTTTAAAACTTGTGACGTGCGTCCCTTACCGCCGGTAACCAATCGGTAATTGAATTGCGGGGGAAGCTGAATCGGCGGGGGGCAGGGAGTGGCCGTACTGTACCTAATACAGACCTAAAAAGCGAGATCCGTCAATTTATATTTGCCTTTCATTAAATACGATCATCATCAGCCTAAAGTTAGATATTTATTTATTTTAGTTAGATATCCATTGGCGGATTTGCCTTAATCACCACGCTTGGCAGGCGGATTGGTGATCGGAGTAATGAAATGAAATGAAATGAAATGAATGAAATGAAAGTTTTTAATTCGGAAAACAATGATCCATAAATTGTTAGTAAGCACATAAGAAAAATAAAACAAAGTAAAATAAAATGTGCAAAACAAATGTACAAAAAAACAAAGTAAAAAGTAATGACCTTAACATATACACACAGGAGAACGCTGCTGCCCGTCCCTGGTGCAATCCCTTAGTCGCCTTGACGACACCTACATGAAAGACAGGGGTGGTCCTATTCTAAGCCGGTAACCACACGGCAAAGCCGGGAACCACACTTATCATAATTTTCTCGTAATTTCTATTCAGTGGACAGATATACATACAGATACATTGACAGATAAGTAAATTTTGCTATAGGGTTAGGTATCAGAAGTTTAAAACTCCAAAAAATGTTAAAATAGCCCTTAATTTTTTCTTTTAAGCGCTCTTTTGCTGTAAGAGCAAACAAAACGCTCCAGGTGAAGCCAGACGAGAAATTGAGTGGATCACGTTAAATATAATATAATAACATATTACATCGATATACTCATAGGTATACAGTCAATTTATTAAGTTTACTAGCTACCGCTCGCGACTATATCGGCGTAGAATTATAATTATACACCACAATAAACGTTACCACAGTAAAGATATTTCATTTCATTTCAGTTTAGCAGTAAGGGAACGTTCAGGGGGGGGGGGGTCTTCAAAATACCACACTTGGTCACAGAGGCGGGAGGGGGGCTTAGGTTTTCGTCATGTAGTTAATATTCTCTAGGAAAATCACGTGCTTTTCGAGCTATATTCAAACATGACGCGCAGCGTTTAGGGGTCTTAAAACTCACAGGTGGGAACACTGACGCACATATCTCAGCTGATTGAAAACTGACAGTTTTTCTTCTTCTTGATAATATTTTTTTTACTTGTAATTATAGGAATGCACGCACTCTTAGCGTCACGCGGCAAGCGCCGTATTAATAAAGACAAATATGACACCAATTCTATAAGGTCATTTAATGGCAGCCCCCGGCGGATTTTCTTGGGTTTTTTATTCTCTCGTTACATAAATTCTTTTAGTCGGGGGCTTTTAAATTATTTTATCCGTTTCCAATTACGTTTTAACCGTCGGGGGTTTTTTCAAAATTTTTAATTTTGCTTTTTGTACAAACTTTCTGTTAGAAAACTTCTACAAACAATTAGAAGACTACATATAAGATAATGTATCTATCTCTACTGTTTTGATCAATAAATAAGAAAAAATGACGGTCTCGTAGATTTGATATACATTTTTAAACACAAACCTCACTAATCCGTCCTGACCTAAGCTGCATCGTCAACCCATTAAAACAAAGACTTTTCCAGGGACGTATTCAGACCAGACTAAATTGTTTGGGGGGTCACTTATAAAGTAAGATGTAGATTCATACGTCGCTATTTAGGAAAAGTTGCTGACGCGTCAAGGTAGGATTTTACGATAGATAATTTAAAAAATATATTGTTACCTAAAATAAAATATTATTTGATTGTCTGAACATCTGTTGTGCTATTCTCTAAAATACAAACTCACGTGCGAGTCTCACTCAAGTGACTTCACTCACTTCGAAACCTTATCCATTGGCATTCAGTAAACATTTCAGAGCACTGTCAAATCAACTGTTCAATCGCGTCGACAGCACTACAGATTTCGATAAAACAACAATGGATGTTTAGATAAAAATATGTAATTTGTTTTAGGTATTATTATGTTTTAAATTATCTTTGTAAGGCTGACGTTTGGATGGTAATTATCGCAGTAGGTTCGATTGAGTGACGGAGGTCTGGTAGGGGGTCATCTCCCTTAATCCTCCACTTTGTTTATATAAATACTAACAGCAGGGATTAAGTTTACGAACGGTCGCTTGTTGGGATAGGACACAAATGGTAAATTGGCTTTCCTTTTTATAAATACGTCTGTACCCTCTCACCGTCCTCCCCAGAGAATACAGACATGTTTAATGGGCCTACCCTCCTCTCCTCCCTTCACCCCGGATATACCCAGCAAAATCTCTAAGGAAGATTGGAGCCGACCTCTATTTTATTCAAGGCATAGTTAACTAACTACGTATATATATGTCACTTCTTATAGAAACGAAAAAATACGTTTTTAATCGCCTACTTCTTCCAGCTGTTAAGACAAAACACGCGAAAATGTGTCTAAGGCGCTCGATTTAGCGTTGTTATTACTCTGTAAGGGCGAGGCGAGAGCCACACTGGGGCGGCACAAGTACTATCGCGGTAGGTTCGTTCGAGTGACATAGGCCTGGTCAAGGCCTAAGTCACTCACACTAGTATCTAAGCAGCGATAGGTAAACATAATCTGCTGTTTCTCGTAACTTCCTGCGTCATTCTAAGGTTTTCTCACGGGACCTAGAAAATCCCTTCGTAATATACTTTTTGTATTTGCCTACCACTTAAAATCCCACTAATATTATAAATGCGAAAGTTTGGATGTTTGTTACTCAATCACGCTTCAACCACTGGACGGATCGTAATGAAACTTGGTATACATATACACTCAAAAAAAAGAAATAGCTGAACTAGTTTAGCTAGTCGAAAAATAGCCAAAGTTTACCTAGAAGTAATCAAAATTTTGTTAAAATTGCTAAACTGATTTTGTTGTCTATCCCAAACTAGTTATGCTATTCAAACTTTAGTTGATATTAGACAAAACATTTACTAATACTTATTAAAATAAGTTAGATAAACTCGTTTAGCTGCGCGGACAAAATGTTTGATTACTGGTAGACACACTTATCAACTACTAATAAGCAATGCGTTTAGTAATATTTTACCAAATATTTATCTAAAAATAATTCTATGTAGTTTAATAAATATTTGCAAACTAATGTAACCAAGCCTAACTAAAATTTGATATCTCATTACAAACAAAGTTTAGCGATTTTAACAAAATTTTGTTTACTACTAGGTAAACTTTGGCTATTTTTTGACTAGCTAAACTAGTTCAGCTTTTTAAAACTGTTAATAGGCAAAAGTTATAGTTCAAATAAAATGTAGTACAATTTTGTATGGTTGAATTTAACAAAATATATATTATATTTAATGTGAATAGATTTTATTTTGTTTCGTTAAGGTCAGTATTTAATTTCTTTTAGACGTGCTATGACTGTAATTAAAAAAAAAGCGAATTATCATTGCAATGAGATAAATAAATATCTAAAATAATATTGACTAGAATTTTAAAAAGCGACGATCTGCGTAAGGCGGCTGGTAGTGACTGGATGAGAAGAACCGAGGATCGGGTTCAGTGACGCACCTTGGGAGAGGTCTATGTCCAGCAGTGGGTTCTTTCAGGCAGATAATGATGATGATTTCAAAACTGGAGAACACTTTGTAAGACAATAAAATCCAACTTCAGTTATTTCCTGTTTGTAGTTTTAAATTCTCAAGTAAGTATTTTAGGTTATGTGCTGGGGATGGGACATTTTATTTTATCGAGTTTTCAAGCTATTGTTAAGTTCTACTTACATACCTACATAACGCTCACGCCTTGTTCCCGAAGGCTAGGCAGAGACGATGAATCGTTATGTTTAATTACTGATATACAAAAAAATTGTTAGTAAATATGACTAGGTACTAGCTGTTACCTTCGTCTTCGTCCGCGTGGACAACTTAACAACACAAATTATTGTATAAAACCACTGAATCATTTACTATGCCCCTCGTATTGGTAATAAAATGTTATATAGATTTGTATACGTATCACTGAATACAAAACAGTATTGTCTAGCGGCTACGTAGTTCTTGAAGTTAGAAATTACCAGCCCTCGTACTTCGGAAGTGAAACTAATATGAGAGCCAATAAGTCACGTTGAAACTATTGACACTATGCAGTAACTTGGCCGTAACTTGACCGAAACTTGGCCGTAACATGACCGAAACTTGGCCATCAGCGGCAAGCAACTACGCCTGGGAACTTCGCTGTCTTGCAACTAACTTATTGCAATTACTCGTGACGAGAGGATAGTTGTATGCAGTTCTAGCTCTTAAAGTGACCTGCATTAAAAATGCGATGGTTTTAAAGGGGGAGGGTGGGGAGGGGGGAGGGGGGGGGAGTATGAAGTTTCGGAAACGTATAGGTTATAATATAAAAAACGAGTTATGTAAACAAATATAATATCCCACGTCCCACAATATAATAAATGCGAAAGCTTGGATGATTGTTACTCAATCACGCTTCAACCACTAAACGGATCCGGATGAAACTTGGCACTTGTTAGGTCCTGAAATAGGACATAGGATAGTTTTTATCCCGAAAAAGCATCTCATTCCTACGGAAATAAATAATAATTTGTGGAGTTAAGTTATCCACTCGAACGAAGTCGCGGGCAACAGCTAGTATATACATAAACCTGTCTATTCCCAAACTAGGATATTCTCCTGTGTTATAGAAATTAAACAAGGATAGGACAATTCACAAATATACAAAATACTTTCTCTATAATACACACACCCCACACACACACATCCCAAACACACACAAACGATCATTCACACTCTGAGCATCTCTGAGACACCACCAGGCCTCAGCAGAAAACCTGCAACCTTCCGGGTGCAGCACTTTGATGAGTTGGGGACTTCTCACTTTCATAACGTCGTCCAAATATAACACCCAGACCGGAACCATATTGTACAAAGTTTTCTGTCCCCAATGGGAATCGAACCCACAACACCCTGGCTCTCGAGTCCAATTACCAAGGCATTGGGCCAACGAGGCAGATATTTTTTTTTAGTTTTTTTTAAAAAGGTAACCACACCGAGCAAAACATGAGCTAAACATAAGTAGCGCTCCTACTTATATAAGGATAAAAATATATCACTGTTACGTAAGTAGCCGCCTCTATTACAATTAGTGTTGCCTACAACTGATTCAGTTGCCGGCCACATGACTAAGTAGTGTGGTAACTTAATAATGTAACCGGCTAGTAAATCAGTTGTAGGCAACACCATTTATAATTATCACAAAATTCTGCAAGTCGAAATTATATAACAAAGGTATATCTAAATAAAATCATCGGTTAAAAATCTCCATTCTATAAGACCCTTTTCAATCAATCTTCGTAACTTCAAACCCTTTAGGCCTAGAACGCACAGCGCAACTCAAAATGATGAAATTGCAACTTCAGCTACCTTTGAGTTTACAGCGCAATTTGAATTACGTGCATCACGACCAGGTGCAGTAAGACCTTCATCACTTGAATTCAACATATAACTCGTCTGATTTCAAAGAGAAAGAGAGCTCTTGCTAATCCTTTGGACTATGTCGGTCACCTTCGTTCTTCGTCGGATATCTTCATTACGAATATCCTTCAAACAAACCTTAAGCATAGCCCTCTCCATAGCTCGCTGAGCGACTTGAAACTTGTGGATCAGGCCCACCGTCAGAGTCCACGTCTCCGCGCCGTAGGTCATGACAGGCAGGACGCACTGATTAAAGACATTTTGTCTTTAAACATTGTGGAATAGGCGACGTGAAGACTTGACGCAGTTTTCCGTATGCTGCCCAGCCCAACTGGATTCTTCTGTCAGCTTCCCTATCGAAAATTTTCGGTAGTATCGTCTGTCATAAGTGGCCTAACGGCTCGGCCACGACCTTGCCGCTGCCAGCGTCAGCTAGGAGCGGGGCGGCGAGCGGCGGGAACAAATGTACAAAAATGTTAGCAGCACGCCACGAGGCGCCGCAATCAGCGGCCAACCCTCCGCCTGCCGAAACCGCGCCGCTCACCGCGCCGCGTCCCGCTAAGCCAAAAGTTGCAGAGCCGATGGCCGGCGAGATTGGGACGGCTCGTCGGCGTCGCCAGATGGCAGACGTCTGAGCAAGGTGGCCGGGAGTAGCTGGATGCGGAGGGCGGAGGACCGGGTGTTGTGGCATTTATTGGGGTAGGCCTATGTTCAACAGAAGACGTCTAAGGGCTGGTATGATGATGGATGATGGAGTTCTTGTGAGAGAATTTCATCACGTCATGATTGCGCCGTGCGTGGATAACGGTTTCGTTGCAATTGCGTTTCACCGTGTGTCCTGGGTCTAAACTGCGGTATAATCGTGTGGGAACTTCACGTTTCCTACCTGAAAGGGTTGAGAGGGCCCTTGAGGATTCACATCCATGTAACGGTAGTGTTAGAGGTATTGAGGTTTAAACCCTTACAAATGCTCCATTAAACTCATGAATTTCGTTGTAATATCTTAATCTATTAAGTATTCTATGGTGTGGGGCAGGGGATTCCGTATATATCATTCCAAATAAATATTAATATGAAAATAAACGCATTTGTATCTCGGAAACAAAATAAATTATAGATGGAGTTCCTAAGTGGGCAGCAAAGTTTATATGGTAATACAACCTTGTTTTTGCTGCTGGTGTACCTTTCATGTATATGTTACCCAGACGCAAATACCGTTGGTTTTTGTATGACTATTATGACTATTGGTTTGGAATAAAATATATGTTATTTTGACAATACGTACTTTATTATATAGTATGCAGTTAAAACTAAATCACAATTACTCAATCCAAAATCTCTGTTCATATAATCAATTGCCGTGCAGTCTCGCAATAACTCGAAAATGGCTAGATCGATTTGAATAATTTTTTTTGTTTTGTTCGCCTCAATACTGGGATGGTTTAGAAAAAAAAGGAAAAAGCCGTCATGAAAATAACGGGTGCGGGAAATAATTCTGTAGTCCACGTGGGCGGAGTCGCGGGCACAGCTAGTATTATTAGAGTTGCTTTTTCCTACTATGCAGATAGTTGGTGAATTTTAAATGTGAATTTCTTTTACTTTTTACACTATGATTATTATTATGACAGATTAGACGCTCCCGCTCCCGCTTTCGCTCCCGCTTTCGCTCCCGCTTTCGCTCCCGCTTTCGCTCCCGCTTTCGCTCCCGCTTTCGCTCCCGCTTTCGCTCCCGCTTTCGCTCCCGCTTTCGCTCCCGCTTTGGCTCCCGCTTTCGCTCCCGCTTTCGCTCCCGCTTTCGCTCCCGCTTTGGCTCCCGCTTTCGCTCCCGCTTTGGCTCCCGCTTTCGCTCCCGCTTTCGCTCCCACTTTCGCTCCCG
This sequence comes from Esperia sulphurella, assembly GCA_947086405.1. Taxonomy (NCBI): domain Eukaryota; kingdom Metazoa; phylum Arthropoda; class Insecta; order Lepidoptera; family Oecophoridae; genus Esperia; species Esperia sulphurella. Next base: position 17,401,148 of record OX352261.1, read on the forward strand.
CTTTCGCTCCCGCTTTGGCTCCCGCTTTCGCTCCCGCTTTCGCTCCCGCTTTCGCTCCCGCTTTGGCTCCCGCTTTCGCTCCCGCTTTGGCTCCCGCTTTCGCTCCCGCTTTCGCTCCCGCTTTCGCTCCCGCTTTGGCTCCCGCTTTCGCTCCCGCTTTCGCTCCCGCTTTGGCTCCCGCTTTCGCTCCCGCTTTGGCTCCCGCTTTCGCTCCCGCTTTCGCTCCCGCTTTCGCTCCCGCTTTGGCTCCCGCTTTCGCTCCCGCTTTGGCTCCCGCTTTCGCTCCCGCTTTCGCTCCCGCTTTCGCTCCCGCTTTCGCTCCCGCTTTCGCTCCCGCTTTCGCTCCCGCTTTCGCTCCCGCTTTGGCTCCCGCTTTGGCTCCCGCTTTCGCTCCCGCTTTCGCTCCCGCTTTCGCTCCCGCTTTCGCTCCCGCTTTGGCTCCCGCTTTCGCTCCCGCTTTCGCTCCCGCTTTGGCTCCCGCTTTCGCTCCCGCTTTCGCTCCCGCTTTCGCTCCCGCTTTCGCTCCCGCTTTCGCTCCCGCTTTCGCTCCCGCTTTCGCTCCCGCTTTCGCTCCCGCTTTCGCTCCCGCTTTGGCTCCCGCTTTCGCTCCCGCTTTCGCTCCCGCTTTCGCTCCCGCTTTCGCTCCCGCTTTCGCTCCCGCTTTCGCTCCCGCTTTCGCTCCCGCTTTCGCTCCCGCTTTCGCTCCCGCTTTCGCTCCCGCTTTCGCTCCCGCTTTCGCTCCCGCTTTCGCTCCCGCTTTCGCTCCCGCTTTCGCTCCCGCTTTCGCTCCCGCTTTCGCTCCCGCTTTCGCTCCCGCTTTCGCTCCCGCTTTCGCTCCCGCTTTCGCTCCCGCTTTCGCTCCCGCTTTGGCTCCCGCTTTCGCTCCCGCTTTCGCTCCCGCTTTCGCTCCCGCTTTCGCTCCCGCTTTCGCTCCCGCTTTCGCTCCTGCTTTCGCTCCCCGAACGAAAAATCTACTGAACGAATTCTGATGTAGCTTCTGAACGAATTCAGGGCTAAATTTGGAGTAACATTTAGTTTTTATTTCATCGCAATTGGCTTACTTAATCAAAAGTTATGCGGAATGCAGATTGCAATGAGTTACAACTATGGTGGTGACATTGGCAGTTGGAGTGGGGGAGGGGGAAGCTAGAGATTAAGCGGGGGCGGGAGCGAGAGCGAGAGCGAGAGCGGGAGCGGGAGCGGGAGCGGGAAATAATTATGTAGTCCATGCGAGAGGAGCGGCAGGCACAGCTAGTCCTGTCCTACTAATATTATAAATGCGAAAGTTTGGATATTTGGGTGTTTAGATATTTGGATGTTTGTTACTCAATCACGCTTCAACCACTGGACGGATCGGAATGAAACTTGGTACGCATATAGTTTAGGTCCTGGAATATGACAGGATAGTTTTTATCCAGAAAAAACATCCCATTCTTACGGGAAATCTAATAAATAAAATCGTAAACATCGCGTGTCTGTACATTGAAGATATTTGCAAAAAAAAATTGAGGGGTCTAAGGATAAGTAATAGAACACATTTCAATCATTTTTGGAATTTTTGTCTGTTTATCTGTTTGTCCATTTGTCGGTTTGTCTGTTTGTCTGTGAGTTTGTGCACGCATCACTTAAAAACTACTGAACGGATTTTGATGGACTTTTCACAAAAACATGGGGCTTAACTTGACATTTAGTCTTTATTTGTGATGTTAAGTTTTCCACGCAGGCGAAGTCGCGGGCAACAGCTAGTAAATAATAAATTGTGGTTTATTATGTTACGCCAGTCAGTATATTGTGGGATTCGACAACCCAGCTCTATCACGTCCGTGGCCCCTCGGGTAGTTATCAAAAGTAACGTCTCAGGGCGATCGTTCGCAGCGTTGGTTCGTTGGAGAAATTGTTTCTCCCTTCGTTCTCCGCTTCACGTTTCACTTATTTTCCTCAAGTGCATAGTCGTAAAGCTGAATAAAGCTGAACCCGGAGTTGGTTTGTTGAAGCTAGATCTGACTAGGTACCTATATGTTAGTTATAATAATAATAATATAAGTCAAATAAATAAAAACGAAAACTTCGCGTATGTATACACTAAAAATATATAATAGAAAACATTAAGATAATTTTTTGATTTTTTGTATGTTTCTCCGTTTGTTTGTGCACGCATCACGTAAAAACTACTTAAACAATTCAAATGTAGTTTTCAGAAAATTATAGGCCTTAATTCGAAGTAATATTTAGTCCATATTTCATCCAATTACCTGACTAAATCAAAAGTTATGCGAATTTTGTGTTTTCATAAACTTACTAAGTAAATTTCATTTCAACTTTATTAAAACTAAAACTAAATAAAAACTGTAGTCCACGCGATAGGAGCTTTGAGCACAGCTAATAACTTATGTAACTCGAGCATATTATAAATAGCATATCAAGCTATGAACAAATGAAAAGATACGGTGCCGACGTCACTGTATTTGTCTCGTTCGGACATGAGAGTTGCATAGTTGGTTGAAGCGTTAAGAATACAGGGATTTGATCCCACCTTTTGAGGACTGTTACATACGAAATATTTATTTATTACTAGCTGTGCCCGCGGCTCCGCTCGCGTGGACTACAGGTTTCGCTCCCATTCCCACTTTCGCTCCCTATCCCACTTCCACTTCCACTCAGACTCTCAATCCCGCTCCCACTCCCCTTTTCCCACGCCCACTCCCACTCCCATCCCCACTACCAGCTCCAAATGTAGTCCAAACTCATCGCAATCTGAATAGTACGGAAATAATATCTATTATGTGCAATATATTGCATACTAACCTTACCTACTAACGTATTTGAAAACTAAAAATTTCCATAACTTTTGATTGAGTAAACCGATTGCGATGAAATAAAGACTAAATGTTAAGTTAGGACAAGCAAAATCACTTCCCATATTTAAACAGCTTCTGCGTGTTCACTATAATTCACAATGCGGCTACTGAACAGATTACGTAATAGAGTGTTTCGTATTTATTTTTCTATTTTGTATGTATTTATTTAAGTATGTATTAACTAGTTATTTATATGTATTAAATTAAGTATGTATTTCGTATTACTAGTTATCGGTTTGTAGGCATATATTTATTTAAGTATTCATGCAAGTTTATGTTATATAAATTGTATACTCTTTGCATCCAGTATTTCCACTCCTCAAAAAATTCGCCACCTCCCAAAGGTTGCCTGTAAGAAATCGCTGAAAGCGATAAGGCCGCCGTTGTACACTAAATTCATCCTTCTATGTAAGATTTGTTTTTATTAAAAATGTATATGTTTTGGTGCACAATAAAGAATATTTGAATTGAATTGAATTGAATTAGGTTAAGCCACATGTTTCTGTAAAAGTCCATCAAAGTCCGATGAGTAGTTTTTAAGTGATGCGTGCACAAACTCACAGACAAACAGACAAAAATTTCAAAAATGATCGAAATGTGTTCTGTTGCTTATTCTTAGACCCCCCAATTTTTTTTGCAAATATCTTCAATGTACAGACACGCGAAGTTTACGATTTTATTTATTTGATTAAATTTGGAAAAGTGGTCAGTTTGAGAAAGTGGTCATTTTGAGAAAGTTAACCACTCGCATCTGGCACTCGGGATTCAGGCACCGATTAGGTAGGTAATTACTTAATCTTCAGGTAGGGAATAATTTATTGTTACAAGTTCATGACATAGGTACGAGTCATTGTGTTCTTTGAAAATGTATCTTAGAGTGAAAAGAGGAGTAGGCGTGGGCTTGGGCGTGGGCTTCGGGGTCGGAGTCGTAGTCGAATTGAAAGTGAGTAGTCCACGCGTGCGGAGCATTGCATTGTGGTAGAAAAACTATATTTCTGGAATTTAGAACACAGTAAAGGGGCCCCGACATGGTATTAAATGTTCTGCGTAGTAAGTGAACAAGTGTCAAAGTGAATGTGAACGGTTTGCGGCCCTAGCCGCAGTTGCGTGGAACAGAACAATTGTTTGGTTCGCTCCATCTAGTAAGTACATAGAGATCGTTGCTAGGTAGTATCAGTAAGCAATAATTAAACAAACTTTGCTGCAAACTTTAAACCGGCAAGCAAATTTAATTTTACAATAGAATTTCTAGATTTATTCGAAACAAAGATTTCAGGTCGCTCATTCAATAATTAAACAAGCCACGATGAACTCATAAAGGCCTGGGTTATGAAAGATGGATAGGTACCTATTTAAGTTAAATTTTAAACAAAAGTTAAAAGTGGTCAAATTTACTGAGTTACAAACTTGGTGAATTCAACCGATCCCTTTGTGAAAAGTTAAATGTTAATTTCTAATTTAATGTTTTATGAAATGAAGTTACGGGACCAGGGCACTCTCTCACTTTTCATTTTAGAAAGTACTAACCTTTTCCAAGTGAATTGTTCAGCGGGTTATTTTCTACAGTGAGCCAAACACCTTACCGTAGTAAAACCGTACCGTAGTATCGATATCCCTTCACTATGCTATCTATTATATATATAAAAGGAAAGTGTATGTATGTCCAGCCTTTTCGCACGCTACTTTCTACGCTTCTTAGCACCGTAACCGTGACCGCTACCTTGGTCAGGAATGGTAGGGCGAACTGGGGGCCGTATTTGGTTGGCGCTATTCATTGGGGGGGAAGGAGATGCCCTAATCGCCACGCTGGGCAGGCGGGTTGGCAATCGCAGTATCAGGCGCGTCGCACCCGTAACTCTCCTGCCCGCACTGGCCTGCTGCATTTAAGCCTGACCATACTTTTGTAGATGGTTATATCGCCATCTATCGGTCTATGTGTATATATGTAATATGTGGGTATATGTAATATTTATTGTTATTATAATTAAATATATCTTCTCCATTAGTAATTTTCTTTTCACTCCGCCATCTTTCATCATCAGGTTATTTTTGTCTCCACTACAGGAGCACAACCCTCTCTCATCTGCCGGAGACAGACGGAGGATTTGGCCTACACTCCCCGCGCTGGCCAGACGGGTTGGGGAGGCCTGACTGATGTTTTATAATGTATTCCCTTAGTCGTCTTGTACGACATCCACGGGAAGAGTTGGAGTGGTCCTATTCTACTCTACCGGAAACCAGACGGCATCTTTAAATATTGATATTATACAAAACTGCGGACACAAATTCCCGCCTGGTTACATCGACGTTGGAACAGGACGTTTTGCGTTCCTTTGAGCGGTGTGCTCAGCGAGGAGAGAATCATTTTTCACGCCACAAAGGCTCTTCGGGAGCTGCGTAAAAAGAAACGTAATAACTCTGGCGGTGTTGCCTTGAAACCTTTGAGCGAGCGGCATCGGGATACAGGGCCGGAGTGAGGCTGACTGACCTATTTTGGGCCTCGTAAAAAATCACTACAACTCATCCAGTATATAGAATATATTTAACTCAAACCCCATTGAACGACTAAGAGTACATAATATGAGATTACAAAGAACCAATGCTCGTCTGTATCCTCAAAGTTTTTTTATGGAATAGGGTTGCATCCAGTTGTATTTGCCAGAATCTGTTGTATCTGCCACATCAATAAACATGTTTAAGAACAGAATAGACAATTTCGTGAAAGAAAATAATGAAGTAGACTGATATGGAAGCCTAGCTTTAAGCTGCCTTTCCATTTAAAATAACATAAAATGCTGAAGTGGGTGCGGAAGCGGGAGGGAAAGAAAGGGGGACAGCGGAGGGTAAAGAAATGGGGATATTGATACTAAGTACATTTCTACTTAATTAAAAAAATATTTGTAGTTCACGGGAGTGAGCCGCTAGTAATAAAATCAAAAACATATAATTATAGATATAATTTGATTTTTTATAACGTGCAACTGTATTTGTTTGTGCAATAAAGTGTATTGTATTATATTTTATTGTAAAATTAAATCATAACATCATAATTATTTTCTATTAAATTAATTAGTGACATTTGCGTGAGATTTTCACGCTTGACATTCTGTTACTCCGAATGATATCCGACATCTTTAAGTTTTCTAATGTATGTTTCAATAAGAATCTTTGAAGCAATATCAGGCTATTATTGTCACTAATCTCAATCTTAGATAATGGGGCCACATTTTAAAGACGAAGCCCTGCGGTCAGCCCTGCCCTATTCCTAAGGTGTACCAAGCACTTTTGCATTTATTCGAAAAAAATTCATCGTCCCTTTTGAAGATTGGTACAGAAATTTTATCTGCCAAATGAAATCTACGCTCCAGTGGAAGAGAAATGATTTTTTTTATAAGTTTCCCCGTTAGCCCTTTTCGCTGTGACCCTGTGGAATCTAAAGGTCCTTCGCTTACAGAATTTCAGCGATAAGTTATCTAGTTTTCTTTTATTTGAAGGACATTCCTCTAAAAACGGCAACACATTTAAAATACAACAGAGGCAAAATCAGTTAATATTGTTCTTATTTATGAATAGTTATTTAGTTTTATTTAATCTGAAAAATATTTATCTAAAAACGACTATATATTTATGAAACTACACACATAGATACAGCAAAGTTGATGGTTCTTATATAAGTATCTCGTAACGCAAAAATTAACAAACAAATTTTTTTTTGAAATTCTCTTTGAAACCCACGTCTGAATTTTACTAAAATCAAACTTACTAGGCATTATGCCACCTATATCTTCGAAAGATAACCTTGAAAGATTTTTAGTAAATGCCATTTGGTATGGAACGTACTTTTGACATCTATTTAGGAAATAATATTCAAATATTTGCTCTATACCTATACAAGTTGATAGTGATAAAAATAGTTACCATAACTTTTTTAAGATACTTACTTGGTAGGTATCACTGGGACTTGCATACGACTCTCTATATACTTGTCTCACATATACTTTCACACCCTGTAAGGTTGGCTGGAAGAGATCTCTTTTAGAGACAAGCTCGCCTTTGTACACACCATTTATTACTGTATGTAGTTTATATTTCTAAGTTGTAATTTTTTTACTTTTAAAGTATTAAGTGAAATCTTGTCCACCGGGAGATTTTACTCCTCTTTCTACTTAACTCATTATAGACTACTTTATTATTACACTACTTTTTCTCTTTAAAACTTTTATTTTTTAAAAGAAATAAAAGTTTTAAAGAGTGATATGAGTTTGGATGTTTGTTACTCAATCGTGCTTCAACCACTGGACGGATCAGGATGAAACGTGGCGCACATATAGGTTAGGTTAGGTTAGGTTTAGAATAGGACATGGGATAGTTTTTATCCCATAAAAAAAACATCTCATTCCTATGGGAAACCAAATAAATCGTGTGTACAGATCCATATTAGATTAAAAATACTATAAATGGATATGAATGTCATTTTTGACGTTTTTACGGACGTTGATTACGAAAGTATGTATTTTGAAATTCAAGATGTGTAAATATGCGGACGAAGTCGCGGGCTAAAGCTAGTATAATATAAATCACTTAATCAAGCACCTCAATCCACAAACAAAACCAATGACGTAAGCATTCCGCTGGGACATCAGACAATTCAGCTTGACATTGATAAAAAGTTCTATTTCACAGACACCGACCCGCAGTGCTCATTCTAGTGTATGAAAACGTATAGAAACATAGGCCCTTATACCTTAAGCATTAGTCTTGCTGACTCTGTAAACCTCGGCTCGAACTACACCTCATACCATAAAGCAAAATAATTCTTCGCACCTCATAAGTCACCTCAAAGTTTTTTCCTTCGTGATTGATACTAATTGGTTATTAAATTAGATAACAGATGAATTTAAAATGTGCATCTGTTAGCTAATTTAATAACCAATTAGTGTCAATCATGAAGGAAAAAACTTTGAGGTGACTTATGAGGTGAGAAAAATTATTTTGCTTCATGGTACGAGGTATAAATCTAATAAATAAAATCGTAAACATCACATGTCTGTACATTGATGATATTTGGGAACGGGAGCGGATTCTGTAGTCCACGCGAGCGGAGCCGCGGGCGCAGCTAGTTTCTAATAAATAGTTTAGTTTTAGCGTGATAATTGCAAAAATAAACTCACAAAATAAATTGACAATAATTTTAATTCATTATTATTATTCATACCACATATTCTTCATCTACCCAATGCATATTTTTTTAAATATCTTCAAACAGCACACGCAATTTTCAGATGTATTATGTACCTACTCGTGTATAAATACTTCAATATCATGCTGGTATAATACTTTTACGTATAATACTGGCCGTGTGGTTTCCGGTAGAGTAGAATAGGACCACTCCAACTCTTCCCGTGGATGTCGTACAAGGCGACTAAGGGAATACATTATAAAACATCATTCGGGCCTCCCCAACCCGTCTGGCCAGCGCGGGGAGTGTAGGCCAAATCCTCCGTCTGTCTCCGGCACCTTTTCAAATTCTTCCCAAGCGTTGAGGAGAGATTGGAGAAACGGTGGTTAGAGGTGGATCACTGCGTCGCGCAGTTCCTCACCGGTCACGGCAACTTCCAGGCGAAGCTTCACTCCATGAAACTGGTCGCATCTCCCGACTGCGAATGTGGTGAGTCGGATCAAACCGCTCATCACATTCTGTGGGAGTGCACACGGTGGGATCGGGAACGTGAACTCATGCTATCGGATCTAAATTACGTGAACCGTCCGGTATACTATGGAGATCTGGTTGCGAACCGTCACAATTTCCGAGCGTTCAAGCGTTTTTGCCATGCCTACTACTGGCACTACTATACGAAGTAGCCTTCTGCTACTCCGTCACAGCTCACTGCGTCACAAAGGCGCTAAATACGTCCGTGGTGTTCAACTAGGTGGCCAGGCTTATCTTGGCCACACCAATACCCCCAACCCCCCGACGTGACCACTTTGGTCATCGTTTCATTGCTACACTCCCATTTGCTAGAGGGGAAGTGGGAACTCTCTTCCTACTTTAACTCTTTACTTCTTTAACTTAGTTTGTCTGGGGCCCAAGGTAGCGTAAATTCATGACCTGGGACTTGCCCTACCTTCACTGGTAGGTGTCTTTGCAGTTACCTCCGTTGATCCTCGCTTAGAGGAGTTGCGGGGGGAGAATGGTGAGGAGGCGGGAATGTCTCCGGCAGATGAGAGAGGGTTGTGCTCCAGCAGTGGAGACAAAAATAACCTTATGATGATGATGATAATACTTTTTTGGCCGTTATCATGGCAGACGAATTCTGAGTGGAGACCGCGGATCGGCACATGCAGGGCGGGCGGGACGGTCACACCGAATGTGGTGGCGTTCACTGAGGAAGGCCTATGTCCAGCAGTGGACACGTCTCGTCTCCACTCAAGGTGACATGAAGGGCTGATATGATGATATAACAACCACTAATTAAAAATATATTGTTTCAGCTTAATCGTATTATTAATTTAATACCAAGTGTATTTTTTAATTTTTATTTTAATATTATATACTGACATAGACAGTATGTTATATACTATGACATTATTTGAATTGTTGACATTGTAGTTTATATTTTGTAGATTATTTTATTTTATGACGATCCCTTTCACCATACTAGAATGACATGTAAAATTGAATTTTTAAGATGTAAAAGTGTAATAAATACTTCTAATCTAATCTACGCATATTTACAGTTCTGAGTCAATATTTGTTTTATATACAATTATTTACAAAGCAACTACTTATTTGCCCAAATCTTGTTTCTTTTTATTAGGCGACCTTTTGTTTTCCATTCATTATTCTTACCGCTTCATTAGCCCTGCCCTTGGGCCTCCGGGCCCTCTGGGGAGGGCTATTTTTGCCCTAATTTACTATAATATGTGCCACGACGACGCCCGCGTCCGAATCACTCGATATTTTCTACATAATGACTACATTCACTCACCTGGCGCTCAAATTGAGTGGCTTGTTTTTATCATTAGCTTATGTTGGGGTTCAGCAAGTTAATGGTACATGATAGATGTATAATCCATTTAAGGTTTATCCAAACCAAACGTCAGCGAGGTGTCCGAATTTTAGAGATATTATTTTAATTTAATTTATTGATTTAAACAATAGAGACACATCGTTGTATATCTAGTGTTCTAACGAAACCTAAATTGAGGTGTATCTGTAGAAGGTCAGTTCGCAACAAATATGTTATGTACTATTACAAATTTGCCGTGTGGTTTCCGGTAGAGTAGAATAGGACCACTCCAACTCTTCCCGTGGATGTCGTACGAGGCGACTGAGGGAATACATTGTAAAACATCAATCAGGCCTCCCAAACCCGTCTGGCCAGCGCGGGGAGTGTAGGCCAAATCCTCCGTCTGTCTCCGGCAGATGAGAGAGGGTTGTGCTCTGCAGTGGTGACAAAAATAACCTGATGATGATGATGATGATTATAAATTATAGCATATACAAACATACAACTAAGGTATATTTCAGATGTATAAAAGGTGTATAAATTCTCGTATATAACAAATGTAAATAAATCGATAGCAATTTAAAAACAATGACCTCGGATCTATCGTCTAAGGATAAGTAACAGAACACATTTCGATCATTTTTGAATTTTTTGTCTGTGAATTTTTGCATGCATCACTTAAAAACTATTGAACGGATTTTTATGGAATTTTCACAGAAACTTAACCTAACTTAACATTTAGCGTTATTTCATCGCAATCGGTTTACTCAATCAAAAGTTATGGACATGTTTAGTTTTCAAATACATTAGTAGGTAAGGTTAGTATGCAATATATTTTGCAAATAAAAGTATTTCCATACTATTCAGATTGTGATGAGTTTGGACTACATTTGGAGCTGGGAGTGGGAGTGGGAGCGGATTCTGTAGTAGACGCGAGCGGAGCCGCGGGCACAGCTAGTATTATAATAAAATCTATGCGAAACAGCGCAAAAAATTTCCACCTCACTGCGAATATCTCTCAAAAAAATAGGGTAGACAAAATGCGAATTCATGAGAAATATATCGCTTTTACGTAAATAAGTGTATTGAATATCAAACTCCCTCGATAGTGGGTTCACACGTGACTTCGCATAACGTGTTTATACGTAGGTACACTACGAAGCAGAAATAATTGGGGCCCCGAGGGTTTCGTGCCATTCGATCAAAAAACTAGTATCATACATAGGTATGACACTAGTCAATGGGGTATAGACCCCATACCCGTCATAACTGGCACTCCGTGTGGATAGATTTAGGACCTACAGACCTACTATTACTACAGGCATACCAGCCTGTCCGTACACGTTTGTGTGTACTTATAGTAGGCCTATAAGTCCACTGCAGGAGCACAACCCTCTCTCATCTGCCGGAGACAGATGGAGGATTTGGCCTACACTCCCCGCGCTGGCCAGACGGGTTGGGGAGGCCTGATTGATGTTTTATAATGTATTCCCTTAGTCGCCTTGTACGACATCCACGGGAAGAGTTGTAGTGCTCCTATTCTACTCTACCGGAAACCACACGGCAAATAAATGTTACCTTATATTATCCGGTAATTTTCCCGTCCCATCCAATTCTTTATGTGACGTCAAGAGGCTTTGAAGTAGGTATTGTAATTTTCCAAAGAGCCTCAGATCTCGCTCGCTAAAAAGTCGAGTACTTAATTGCCGTAAGAAACTTGGAAATTCGCTGCAAATAAGGTTTCGTGGTTTCGTCAAATCGTTGAAATATGATTTATTGTAAATTCGTGGTACAACCATTCCACACAAGCGAATAGATTTAACCATCTACTATTTCAGGCGCAAGGTTATACATCAACACATAAGTGCTTCTCTTTGTAACTGACTGCGTACTACGAACTGTGCTTTATTTTGCGGGCGACGTTAAAATGATGGAGGCTCAATAAATTGCCACTTTTGGTGGGCTGTCCATTGGGGGATTTGCCGTTACCACGCTTGGCAGGTGGACCGGTAATCGCAGTAACGATTTTAATATACAAGGAGAACACTGCAGCCCATCTCTAGTGCAATCTCTTAGTCATATTGATGATACCCTGGGAAGACTAGGGGTGGCCAATTGAAAAGATGTTCAAAAACAACATAACTAACATTTTAACCGATTTCATGGTGATGAATAATATTCAAAAGAGATAACAGACAGGGCTGTTTCTAGCAAAACGATTTGCAATACAGTTAAGTAGGTATGTTGTTTATTTTCCTAGCTAACGGAGGCGGCGATGCTGCTCGCCACACACCACGCCAAGTGGTATCACGGGGCGAAAAGCGGGCGAAGGAAACTCGCTTTGCGACGTTTGTCAGGGTCGCGCCAAGTGGCGATACAACGTATCTCTCTCTCCCCTTTATCCACGCCCAACGTAACAGTTTACTTTCGCATTTGAACGAAAGTCTATTTTCGTGCATCTTGCCCGTGACGTTTTTACAAGCAAGTAGGTACCTACTTGTCTCTAAAACTGTCTGAAACAGAGTAGAATACTTTGTTATTTATAGAATTTGGTTATTATGAAGGTAATTGTGGGATACCCGTATCAACAAACATTTAAGTAACTTTAGTTAAGAATTTCATATGGTCGTACGGAGTCGTACGGTATTTCAAAGATGATATTGTGAACTAAGCAAATTTTATAAATAGGAACGATACCAAGCGAGCGAGTGGTACCGCTTTGGGGATGCTTGGTTCCAAATAAAACGATGTGTTCTGAAGGAAGTATCAATGAACTCTGATCCTTTATTTAGAGTATCTCTCCTATTTATATAATTTGATTAGTTCACAATATTTTTAATTGTTGAGGACAAGAAGTTCCCTGAGTAATGTCGGTTTAATTTATAATCATTCGGTCATATTCGTTTTAGTTATGATTATATCATCATCATCATCATATCAGCCTTAGTCTGTATATGTATACATACATATATAGACAAGTGTATGTATATGTATGTATGTAATATTTTTTTATATATCTTTCTAACTTAGAGGCGTAATAACTTTATACCGAACGGCGGGAGCCTGGTTTTGCGTACTGCCAGCGATGCTCTAATTGCCAGCGACGTTACACTGGCGGGTTTGAGTGTCGCTTTTTTACGTACATAAATAACACGCATAATGCTCACGCCCTGGTCCCAGAGGGGTAGGCAGAGACCATTGTTGCAAACCGACTTTCCTTCGTCCACTTTTCGCTCCGTGATACCACTAGGCGTAATGTGTGGCGAACAACATCGCTGCCTTCCTGTTGAGACATATTGTAGTACCACGGTTGGTAAGGGAAATAATTGTCTACCTCCTCAGAGCCCCGCATGATTCTTGAAATAGTAATCCTACTAATATTATAAATGTGAAAGTTTGGATGTTTGTTACTCAATCACGCTTCAACCTCTGGACGGATCAGGATTAAACTTGGCAGACTTATAGGTTAGGTTCTGGAATAGGACTTAAGATAGATTTATCCTGAAAAACATCTCATTCCTACGGGAAAAACATAATATTTGCGATGTTAAGTTGTCCATGCGGATGAAATCGCGGGCAACAGCTAGTATTTATTAAAGTCTGGCTTAAGGCTTAATATTCTAACAAAAGAAAACCTGTAAAAAGCTCTTATAGATTTCCTCTTATTGCTATCTACATCTCATGTTTCCCGCCCCCACATCTTTTTTCCTAATTTCCAAATAAGTTTCAAAAACAAAAGCTTTCATTCTTTTTTGAGTACGATCATATCCCCGGGCGACCGCAGTCAGTTTCAGGGATCTTGTAGGCATTAACAAATATCGATTTATATTACGATCGCTATCTTATCTATATAGGTTACTTATTTGCTCGTACCTATCGTTTGTTATCAATGCTATCAATTAATATTATATGCACGTTGCTATAAAAAATCATTTCTGAATGATTTGGAGAGCGATGCAGTAGTCAAATTTCATCATAATATAAGCTTGAAAGAACCCACTGCTGGACATAGGCCTCTCTCAAGGCGCGCCACTGAACCCAATTCTCGGTTCTTCTCATCCAGTTACTGCCAGTCGTCTTACGCAGATCGTCGCTCCATCTAGCCAGGGGTCTACACTACGCTTGCCCAGTCGCGGTTTTCACTCGAGAACTCGTCTACCCCAGCGGTAACCGGTTCACCGACAGATTTGATCGGCCCATTGTCACTTCAACGTGCTAACTTTTAGAACTATGTCGAAGACTTTAGTTCTCTGGCGGATCACCTCATTTCGGATCCTGTCCCTTAGAGAAACTCCGACGATCGAGTGACCTCGAGTTTTCGAACTAGTCCCACTGTCAGTGTCCACGTTTCGGCGCCGTAGGTCATTACGGATAGGACACACTGGTTGAAGACTTTTGTCGTCTGGCACTGTGGTATACGCGACGAGAAGATATGACGTCACTTCCTAAATACTGCCCAGACTAGCCTAATCCTCCGGCTTCTTTCTCGAAGTTGTTTGTTTGCCCTTGGTAGTCAAATTTATTCATAACAAAGAAACTATTTTACATTGAAAAAATTACATTAAAAAAATGAGAGTTAAGAACAATAATTTGGGTAACGTTTTATTTTTTTATGTAAAAGACAATAAATTGTTTCTCAAATTAATATTGTAAGAAAAGTACATAAACTCAAGTTTACAAACACCAATTGGTTGATTAACCTAACCCATTAACCTCTGGTTATTTTTAATCGTACCCAAATTCACGCTCTCACCTGTTTTAACCGGCGTTCACTGCGCATGTGTAGAATTGGGTACGGTTTACCCGATTCCAGTGCCGCGTTAGCTCTTGCTCCGTGGGGTCATTTCCACCCATTGAATAACCCCTCGACGTACGCACGAAAAACGTAAATATTGAGATAATTACAATTTTATCACTTAAAACTATTGTAATTAATTAAATAATTAATTGATTAAAAAAATACAATTGTAATTTCAATGCATTTAAAACTGAATTGAATTGTTTTGGAACTCAATTACTCGTCTTTAATAAACTACTTATAAAAAAAACATCGAATTTTGTAAATAAATATTTTGTGTTTATATTGATAGCGTGGTATCGTGTGCAGTTGCAATATTAATTGCAATCCAATTAAATTGTAATTTTAATTGGATTTAATTGTAATAAAGTGGAGAAAATGTGGTGGATCCTGCGTCGCGCCCGTCTCACCGGAGCTTCCCTCTTCAGCCAGGCCTCGGGGACCAACAACAACAACAATGCTAAAACAGGTACAACTAACATATAGGTGGGGTAGGTCAGGTCATGCAAGTCCGTATATAAATCATCGGTGTAAACAAAATAACTAAACGATATCGAAGCACGCATTAAGTATATATATTTGAAGCTTGGGTAAGTAGGAGTTTCTATTGGTAGAAAGAGACCGAAACGATAGTGCGGCTCGGGTCCCTAGAATGTACCACACAGCGGCTCAACGTAAAGCTGTGCAAACAACGCCTGCATTTGGAAAGTTCCAGTGAATCCATCCCCAGTTATTGTTCTTTCTTGCACATTTTAAAATTAAATACAGTTACAAATTTTGTGTACAAATGCTAGCATATCTATAAAAGATATATCATCTAGCAAACGTTACGAGGTGTGAGATAAGGAATTAAATGCGAGAGGGCAAAATAAGTGTAGAATTTCTGTAACTAAACTATTAAACTACAGAATAACTAAATATTATTGAATAATTGCCATGTGGTTTCCGGTAGAGTAGAATATTACCACTCTAACTCTTCCCCTGGATGTCGTACAAGGCGACTAAGGGAATACATTATAAAACATCAATTAGGCCTCACCAACCCGTCTGGCCAGCGCGGGTAGTGTAGGCCAAATCCTCCGTCTGTCTCCGGCAGATGAGAGAGGGTTGTGCTCCTGCAGTGGAGACAAAAATAACATGATGATGATAACTAAATAGTTAAACTACTTATATAATATAAAATAAATATAATAAATAAACATAAGTGCATAAATATGTATATACGTACCATATAAATAACGTTTGGCAATACTTAAATTATTTATTTTGAATTTTTCTCTGCTTTTTAACTGTGACATTA
This sequence comes from Esperia sulphurella, assembly GCA_947086405.1. Lineage (NCBI taxonomy): Eukaryota > Metazoa > Arthropoda > Insecta > Lepidoptera > Oecophoridae > Esperia > Esperia sulphurella. Next base: position 17,417,114 of record OX352261.1, read on the forward strand.
CGATGTGATTGTTAATGTTTATTGTAGTGAATAATTGTATAAATTTGCATGCTATTGATAATGGCTGAATTGGTGTTACTTTAGGCTAATTTTAACATCTGGCATTTGTACCAATTTAAGAACAAATAAATTATTTCTTTCTTCTTCTTTCATATTATACTGAGTGAGACAGATAGTGCTGTTGTAATAATTATATTATTATGACAGTTTAGGTTGCTGGAAGTAATCGCTAAAAGCGATAAGGCCGCCACTTGTATATTTACTGTATATTTATCTTCATTCAATATTCTTATCTCAGAGAACAGTTTTGGAGTTTTTGAGGCAAGAAATACTTAGGCTTTTAGAAGTGGTAAGTATTCTTAAAGTACCTCGTCAGTTTCAGTTGCATTGTTGTATACTGTACCAGATCAGAATCAGGTCAGACCACACCTGTCTGACCGGGTCAGACTGTCACTAAGCTTTTACTTCCGAGTTTGAATAATGATCTGTCGATGACATGCCAAATTGCTTGACATAATGACAGTGTGGAGTATGGAGCCCTGATTGTCTTTGGGTCAGACGCGTGCAAGTATCGCCAAGTTCATTTCAATCGGTTCAGTGGCTGTAGTGACATCTTTTTTTGTATAACTGTCTATGATTGATTTAGACTCCACGTGACTTGCGCTAGGTCCCGCCTTCAACGAACACGTTACGACTTGAATGTCTGCATTAAAAATCAGCGTCGTTTGTCCCAATTTACAATTAAACATCGAGCGCGTCGCTAACATATAGGTAGTTATATTTGTTGTATATATCTATGTAGTGTATGTACACTGTATAGATATACAACAATAAATAAATATAGTATATGTGAATAGAAAACGTAAGGACCTAACCTATATGTGTGCCAAGTTTCATCCCGATCCGTCCAGGTGGTTGAAGCGTGATTGAGTAACAAACATCAAAACTTTCGCATTTATAATATTAGTGAGATGGGATATTTATTATTGTTGATAGGTTTGCGCTTGACCTCAATCTCACCTGATGGTAAGTGATGGTGAGGAAGGTAGAGTGCGCATACCCAGAAGATGCCTATTCACTGTTCCATTCCTTAGCAGTTCGTATTATGAAAGAGGACGCGGCGAGAGCGTGGTATGTCTACTACATATAACGATTGTTACATTAGGAAATCACCAAGGAATCAGAAAATGCTTTTGGGACCCCCCCGCGCCGCTTGACGCTTTCCCTCAACCTGCCTAAGGGTGTCCCCTCGCTAGCTCGTTGTACTTTCTTCTTTCATTTCAGTTTAAGAGTGAGACTTCTAAAATAGTCAGGTCAATCAGTAAAATTCTAGTGACAAATGAATATTGTAGTATTGTGTTTGTGCAGAAAGTGTATTGTGTTGTATTTAACTATGGTAATTTTATTTGATAAATTGTGTAATTTTATGTAATATTAATTTTGTTTAATGAATGATGACATGTTTAATTTCAAATGATGAACTGAAATGATAACTTAAAAAATTAGATTGTATAAATAATTATAGGGCCCGATTCTGAAGGCACACATTTAAAATTTGACAGCGCTAAAATTGGTTTCGTCTTTATCTTCATAATACTGTGTGACAAGGATAGCAAACAGTTTTAGTGCTGTAAAATTTTAACGTTGTGTCTTCAGAATCGAGCCGATTGTACACCAAATAGTTAAACTATAGAGAACATACAATAGCAATGGTCAGAATACTTTATTTATTGAATATGAGTATAACATACAAGCTGAAAATTAATAAATATCAAACACATCTAATTTTAATAAAAAAATTTCGCCTAATTTGTCCAGCGAATGGTGTTCCAAAGTGCCTAGGACACTCGCTACGTTTCCCCGCTGGACGGCTAGGGCTACGCGTTGTTGAAGATACCTCCCGCTATTTGTCTCCCCAGAAATATCTATTAATTTTAAACCTAATAGGTGCACTAGGTCGCGTGCTTCTTTACTCCAAGGCCCAAGAGTCGCGACTGCAAACGCTACGAAATCGTAAGATGACTTTATACTCGAGTACTTGAGGTGTTTAGGCACCGTGCCTTCACTTCGGTTAATAGCAATGTAACATCCTAATTTCACCTATAGTTCAACAATAAATATGAATTGATTTGATTCGAAAAAAAAAACCTCTTAAAAGGAATAACTTAATCGGTTTCATTAAAAGCCTCTCTCTTGCCCTAGTAAATATGCTGATTTCTATTTAAAAAATCCTATCAGTTAAATTACGCCGGATTCGATTAAAACATCCATTCACATTTCCCTCTCCTCTTATCTGCGTTGATAAAAGTGTCCATTTTAGGGTTCTGCCCAAACTAAACCCCTTTATTATTAAATCTCTTATCTTATCGAAAGTAAAGGTTGAGCTATATATACGCTATATAAACGCATTATGTAGCGACTCGCGTAGCATTGTGTAGCAACTGCCGTAGCACCGAGAGCTACGACGATTATACCACTCCAGCATTCCATATAAGCGAATAGATTTGATTACTTACTACTACTCCAGGAGCCCCAGCTGACGGCTAGAACCGACGGCAATTGAGATGGACAAGTTATGGAGTGGAGACCTCGGTGAGGGACGCCCCGCCGCCAGATGGACCGACGACCTGAAGAAGGTGACCGGAAGCGGCTGGTTTCAGAGGGCGGAGGTAAGGCCTAAGGTCCAGCAGTGGACGTCTAAAGGCTGATATGATGATGAAATAGGACACTACATGAGACGTTACGGTTCTGAAGGGAATAAAATAGTTTACAAAGGCGGACTTATCCCTATTAGAGATATCTTCAAGTCAACCTTAGAGTAACTAAAATTACTAAAAGCCGTGGTAGCTTATAATTGGATGTGCACTCGCCTCACGTTCGCGAGGTCGTAGGCTCAAATCCCGCCCGTACAATAAGTTTTTCCAAACTTAATTACGGTTTATTTATGATACCACAGGCTTTTCGGTGAAGGAAAACATCGTAAGGAAACCTGCATATGCCAAAGAAGAAATTCTGAGGCGTATGTGAAGTCCATCAAATCGGCTTGGGGCACCGTAATGGTGAACAGGGGTTCGGCACACAAGATTCCGAAGGGAGACTTGTTTTATGAAATATATAATTTTTTTCTAAAATTTCCATAATTTTTCGTCATTACCAGATAAAGAGCCTCAAATATCGTCGCAGTGTGGCCTATCTATCTGTTTTCTACAGGTTACATTTTGGGGAGTGTGCCGAGGAATGACACAATTTGATTCCTCCATCCCTCTTTCATCACCTGACTACCAGGCGTGGTGAGGGACTTCATCCTCATGTAGCAGACATACCACGCTCTCGCAGGAAGCGTTTTGCTTCCTCTTTCATAATGCGAACTGCTAAGGAATGGAACTCCCTGCCAGCTTCGATATTTCCAGACAAGTACAGTTTGGATCTTTTTAAAGGAAGCGTGAATAGGCATCTTCTGGGTAAGCGCGCTCCTCTTTAGGCCTCATCATCACTTCGCATCAGGCGAGATTGAGGTCCAGCGCAAACTCAACAATAAAAGGTTTCCATCTTGACGAATCCCTAAAATGTTCCTGTAAAGTTTTTAATATCAATCAAGGTTACTCTCGTGGGAAATTGAGAGAGAGAGAGGTTTTATGAAACTGAAAAGTTTTGATAAATCACAGTTTTAGGTTTGCTCGGCTCCCGATTTTGATTGATGACAAATTCATTTTGTTTCAGGTAAAATGACACAAGTTTAGGTGAGTTTTCGACTGCGTGCCGGCGACGTGACAAAGTTTTTATCACGGCGGCCCTTAATTAATTCTAAAATACAGATCTGTTTCTAAAATGCTATGAATAACATTTCTTAAGCCTCCCAGCGCCTCATAGGCTTAAAGGCTTGATCTTTTAACTCTAGTGCTAGAGATTGTATGTATAACGCTAACGCTTTATTGTAACAAAATTGACAACAATAACTAACACCTAGTCATATAAGTATTATTGTATTACGTAAATAAAGATAGTTGTACATAATTATAAATAAACAATAACACGGAACAATTATAAATAGAAAATGTCTTCCAACGCACCGCACCGGGGCAGGGTTCCCAATATGCTGGCAGCGTTCCCCCTCTGAATCGCCAAGCTGATTCTTTGGGCGAAGAAGCTGCCAGCTCTACGGTCTCCCGAAGCTTCGATGCGGCGCGTTGAAAGGTCTTTAGCTAGTAATAGGGCATCTGGCCTCCAGGGGCCCAGAGTCTCGACGCCGAACGGCACAAATACATACCCTTGCCCAAGATCGGCATATTGACTTTTTTTTGTCCTCCGCTGAGGCCGCTGCCGCCCCCCAGAACAGGCAGTTGCCCGAATGTGAGATGGAGCCAGCGTACTTGTATTACGTTACTAACAATATTGGATCATTGATATCTGAATAAACTAATTTAATAACAAATAACAAAATAGGAATTAAACTGTGTACAAAGGCGGACTTATCCCGCTTAGGGATCTCTTCCAGTCAGCCTTAGAGCAACTGAAAGGACAAGTATAATGCGTTTAGTACCATATTTTGATAAAGAAATGTACTACATATGTACTCATAACAAAGTTTGCAAATACATGTTACATAAACATAAACGAACAATGTATAGACCATACACGAATAAGTAAATGATACAAATATTTATATATTATATAAGTAAATGATACAAAAGTTTTTGCAATATATTGCAAATTGTTGGCCCGCGTGCCGCGCTTACTTCACCATTCTATCTCATTCATTTCTATGGGTTTTATTGTTTTCTAAGCATCCGTACACAGCACAATAACGAAACATATTTTGTCGATAATAATGTTAAATATCTTCATTGTCTGTATTCATTATAATTTTACTATTTCGATAACTACTAAAATTCCGACATTATAGTACATAACCGAGTTTGTAGATGATAAATATGGCTTTCGATTAGCGTTAAAAAAAATTACCCCTTATGGGGAAAAAACACTTGTGTTCGGCTTTTCGTTTAGTTACATCAGGCCACCTAGTAGCTATGTGAGTTTGAATTTGAATATCTTTATTATTCCCCAGTAATAATAACATGGTTAGGGAAGGACACGACAAGTGGACTAAAGCGATAACGGAATGGTATCCACGAGAAGGTAAAAGAAAACAGGGAAGACCATATAAAAGATGGCACGACGACTGACTGACTGGAGACTGCGGGCCCACTGTGGACGCGACTGGCTAGAGATAGGCAGGCGTGGAAATAGCTGGAGGAGGCCTATGTCGAAAGACACACCGAAGAAAACTAATAAGGATTGTTGATTCTTGAAATTAATTATTTCATATTACTTGACGACCTCCGTGGCGGAACGGGTAACTCTCGGACTGCCACGCCGGAGGTTGCGGGTTCGAATCCCGCTAGGGGCAAATGTTCGTATGATGAATATGAATGTTTGTACCCAAGTCTTGGATGTTTATATATTTATTTAAGTATGTCTATCTGTTGTCTAGTAACCATACCACAGGCTCTGCATAGTTTGGGACTGGATAATTGGTGTGAATGTCTGAGATATTTATTTATTATTTATTTATTTTACTTTTAAAATTACTTTATATTCTTTTTGATTTATTCATAAGCTAAATGTAAATATAATCGGAAACAAAAAGTCTATTATTATATTATTATTATCTTTATTATTAAGAAATAATCGGCTGGCGATACTTTCATGTTTCACTCTGGTTTTTTTATTATAGTTTTTATGGCCTTGGGGAACGATACCTTTGTAGCCTGTCTGAAACTTTCACTATTCTGTTCCACTCTGTTTAAGCTGGGGTTGTCATCCCGTGCAGTCTGAAATTTTGGACCTTACTACGCCACGTGAATGATTAATTTCTTCAGAACTGTTTACAATCCTACTTAATCTAGTAAATTAAAATCCTCTGTAACCTTTGTAGAGCCTTCAGTACTGTTATTCTATTAAATTGTTCACCGGGTATGATGTAGTCACGTAGCGCGGGGCATGCCCGGCACGTCTCGCAGATAAACTTCCGCCCGGAGGGGCGGGCGGATCACAGGAAGTGTGTTAGTGTTGCCAGCCCTGTGCCACGAACATAGTGATACTTACGGAGGCTGTCGTTAACATTATGATATCAGAATAATAATGAAGACCAAGCATTGAGACCAAGATATAAGTTACCGACTGACGAGATAGGATCAAGGTCGCTCAGCGGGCTATGGAAAGAACTATACTCTGAGTTTCTCTAAGGGACAGGATCTGAAATAAGGTGATCCGCCAGAGATCTAAAGTCTTCGACATAGTTCAATCTTAGACTCAAAAAGTTTGTACGTTGAAGTGGCAGTGGGCTGGTCAGATGTGTCGGAGAACCGATTACCGTTGGGGTAAACGAGTTCTCGGCAAGTGTAGTGTGGGACGTCCCCTGGCTAGATCCAAAGAACTATCTCATCTAGAATCTAGATGAGAAGAACCAAAGATCGGGTTCATGGGTGCGCTTTGGGAGATGCCTATGCCCAACTGTGGGCTCTTGCAGGCTGATGATGATGAGATAGGAATACAAATACAAAAAAAATACAAAAAATGTTTATTACCAAACTTAGGGGGTTACAGAGGATAGTTGGGGCCCTCTTTTAGACATAAAAATATCTGTGCCAGAGGACCTCGCTCTTCCATACTTATATCTTATTATATAAATTATATAAATTTAATCAACTTGTGTGTGTGTGTGTGTGTGTGTGTGTGTGTGTGTGTGTGTGTGTGTGCGTGTGTGCGTGTGTGTGTGCGCGTGTGTATGAATATATGTATATATATAAATGTGTGATACCATACGATACGATATGTAAGACAGATGTAGTAAGAGTAAATTAGTACTTATATTATACTTAAATATTATAATTATTATTGGGGCTATGAGTAGAGCCCTATGTTGAAGACATCTTAACATACATTGCACACATATTATGCAATATATGTCAAGAAGTCCTCAGTCTCGTCATAAGTTAAAGGTTTTAGCCATTTAGTTAGTATATCTTTACTATTATGTAAGCTATAATGATATATGTTTGTTATTTTATTTACTTTATTAAACAGATTTGTAGAGAGTTTATCAAATTGACGACCTGCAAATGTTGTTTTAGTTGGTTTTGTTCTAGCCACTATATCGTTTCTTCTTTTGCTTAGTATGTCAGGATCATATTCTAATAATTTATGTTTTTTTAAGATTGCATGTAGTATAAATAGTTTTCTTACGGAAAGGACTTCACTTAACACATAGATTTGTGCAGTAGGGAATCTACGTTTTTTGAAATACATCACTTTTAATAAGGTCCTTTGTGATCTTTCTACCTCTAAAAATTTGGTTTTGGTCGCCCCGCCCCATATAGGAATGCAGTAAGTTATAACTGACTGTACTAGTACAATATAAATAATATTCAGTAAGTTTTTTTTTGTAGTTTTAGTTGTATTATATTGTGAATCTATGATCATTGGTACCACATGTCTTAGGTTTTTAAATATCCACGTTAACTTCCTTATCCTACTTGAAATTTGTTCGATTTGGTTGTGCCAAGATAATCTTTGATCGACAATGATGCCTAAGTACCTCGTATGAGTAACTTTATCGATTGTAGGACATGCGCAAGTAGGATTATTAGTATTGTTTGTAGGTGTGCATTTATGTATTTTAATTTGAAAATTATTTTCAGGTTGTGTATGATTGTATAGACTAAAGCAAATATAATTTGTTTTTTTAGTATTTAAGGTTAATAGATTACTATCCAGCCAGCACGCAATCTCTCTCATACCCGTCTCTACTGTGGTACGTAGACTACCCCAGGACGATCCCTCGAAAACTACTGCAGTATCATCTGCGTAGGAAAGGATGTGAGCACTGTCAACTTTCATATTGCAAAGGTCATTTATATAAAGTAAGAAAAGGGTCGGACCTAATACACTACCTTGAGGAATTCCATATTCTATGTCCCTGCAATTACTCTCATATTCACCCACTTTAACCTTTTGTTTTCTATTGAGAAGATAATCTTTGAGAAGTGCTAATGGGGTACCTCTTATACCGTAGTGTTCAATCTTGTGCACAAGAGTGGGGACAGATACAGTATCGAAAGCTTTTTTCAGGTCTAAAAACACTGTTAGAAATTTTTTTCCTTTATCAAGTTTATCAGTTATTATTGAGCTTAGAGTCATTACTGCGTCTTCTGTCGATTTCCCTTTTCTAAAACCATATTGAGACGTAGATAGGAGATTAAATTTATCCAGATATTTTAAAAGTCTAGTATTTATTAATTTTTCCAAAATTTTTGAGATCGAGGGTAAGACCGAGATAGGTCGATAATTATTAATATCTTCTCTGTCCCCTCCCTTGTGCACAGGAGTAACAATTGATTGTTTTAATATGGCAGGAAATACGCCTTTATTGAAACAAATATTAGCTAGATGGGTAATAATAGGTACAACTTCGTCTTTTGCAATCTTAAGGTAATTTGTTGAAATTTTATCCCATCCAGGGGCACTATCTGATTTTAGGCTCATCAGTACGGATCGTACTTCGTCGCAATCTGTATCAAGGAGTACAAGTGATGTTAATTGTGAATGTGTTACTTTTGAGTGGTTCTTTAAAGAGAGAGGAGTGAACTTATGTAAAATATCATCTGCAAGTTGTTTGCCTATGTCACTAAAAAAGTTATTTATATAATTTACAGATTCTTGAGGAGAAGACTTTATCATTAGCAATTCATTATTTTGATTATTATTTTTTTTTGTATACGTTATATTTTTTATGTTATTCCATAGACTTTTCGTTGTTTTCGTAGCTATTGTCAACTGCTCCCTTTCATATTTATGTTTGTTTTTTTTAATTAGTTTATTACAGAAGTTGCGATATCTTTTATACGTAATTTTTAATATTTCATTAGTACAATCATTTCGTAATTGTTTCTGCAGTTTGTTTCTATTTTTTATGCATCTTAATATTCCTGAGGTTATCCAAGGTTTAATGTTTCGCTTTGATTTAGGTATATGTACTGTTGATGTATTTTCCTCTATAGATTCCTTTAGTTTATTAATTAAAACCTGAATAACCAAGTCCGGGTCGTTACTAAATAATATTTCAGACAGCTTTCTTTCTTTTAAAGATTTAAGGGCATGTTCAAAATTAATTATTTTTTTAGTTTTAGGGCATGGTATCTTATTTCTTAACTTGGACAGAGCTAGAAAAATTGTGAGATGGTCAGTTACAGAAGTGTTAAGTATTGCAATCGAAGCGGATACTTTCTTTTTATCTATTTTTAGACAAAAGTGGTCCAGGCAGCTGTTTTCTCGGGTGGGCAAGTTATGACCAGGTAATATGCCATGTAGTGTTAATACGTTCAAATAATTTAGTCTGTTATTGCGCTCATAGGTACGTTCATGTTCCTTTATGATAGTGTTAATATTAATGTCTCCAGTGATTATTATATTATTATTATTTTGTAGTTTTAAAGTGTCGAGGTGGTCACTCAGTGATGTTATAAAGATATCTGCATTCGAGTTGGAAGGTGAACGATAAATACAAAGAATAATATGATTCAACAGATCCAGCTGCAGGCATGATGCATGTTTAAGTTTTATTTCTTTAATATTTGATTTGATATTTTTTTTTATATACACAACTACACCATCGTTTTGGTTGAGATGACAGGTTGTTGCGAACATATTATAATTTATAAGTTTGGGGATGGGTTTGTCCGGACTAAGGCGGCATTCTGATAAGGTTATTATGTCAGGGTCAAATCTCAGGGATGGTAATATGAGTGTAAAATCATCAAAGTTACGATATATACTACGAATATTTTGGGAAATTAATGTGAGATCGCATTTGTCATTGTGAATGTGATTTGAAAGCTCGTTGACGTCGCATTGTACTAACTTGGCGATTTCAAAATTGTCTAATTCGTTTATTGTGGTAATAGTACTATCCATTAGCAGAAATGTTAATTTTAAAAGTCATCTTTGATAAAATATGATACTTGTGGAGATAATAGTCCTTATTATGCATTATATTATTTTGTGTATATAGAAAAGTTATTAATGTATATATAAAATGAATAGAGTATCTATAAAGTGCATGTATGATGTCTATAAGTTTATTTTTGTTAAATCTGTGTATAGAAGGTATATCGCATAGGTTTATGGTATATAGTGAGGAAAATATATAATTCTTTATTGTACATACTGTGATGTTGAGTGTGTTGGTGTGTATGTGATTCATGTTCATGTAGGGGTGTTTGAGGTAACTGTATGAGTAAAGTTTAACTTGAGAGTAGCACTTTAAGTTGTCGCGACTACTAAAAGATGATAATATAAGATAACAGGTGTATAATGAGGAAAATATATAATTGTTTATTGTACATACTGAAATATTGAGTGTGTTGGTGTGTATGTGATTCAATTTCATGTAGGAGTGTGTGAGGTAACTGTATGAGTAAAGTTTAACTTGAGAGTAACAATTTAAGTTGTCGCAACTACTAAAAGATGATAACATGATTCCTAGTATCATGCTTAAGATCGTGTTTAGAAAAATAATTTTATATAAACCAATATTTATAGGATGTTTTTTTTGTTTTTCAGGATAGCTTTTTCGAGCTCCATTGGATAAAAAATACAACGGAAGTGCTAGAGCTATGAAATACTCAATCATAGAATGTGTTTCACCATTAGATAGTCATTCTTCTTGCAGCATGTGGTGCACTTGCGATTCGCTTTTTATAATTATGACCGGAGAGTTCTCGTCCTTCCGAACGTAGACTCGCCCATATGACGTCCAGCAGAACTTGAATTTTTTTGTATTTGTGAGATCTCTCGCCAGGAAGAACAATCGGGCCCCCTTAGGAGTTAACTGTTCGGAAACATAGATGGGGGTATCTTCGTTGCTAGTGAACCCAAGTTGTTTAGCCTGGAGTTTGTGCTTGTTTTTTATGTTATAAGATTTGCATAGTTTCAGTACGTCAGTCTTTATGATGGTGGAGCCCAATTCCACCACAATGGGTGAGAATCTAGTGTCATTCTTTTTCCCATGCGCTCTGTATATGTCTTTGACTTCCGATTTTTCAATCGGATAGTTAATGTGTTTGGTCAGACAAAGTATCATATTTATAAGATCTTCTTTGGTTTCATTGGGTCTCTTAGGTACATTTTTTATTTCAATGTTGGATTTCTTGTGCGCTCTTTGCATATCCTCCACTTTTTCTTCTAGTAATGTTATATAGTTTCTGTCTTTTTTGGCCTGAATCTCTAATTGATCAATTTTTTTCTTAAATTCTTCATTTTGACTAGACACTAGAGCAACAGCGCTGTCAATGTTTTGGTTTATCTGCTGAATCTCTTTTAGGTTAGAGGTAATGACTTGGAGTTCTTTCTGCTGTGCAGACAAAAGAGAAGAAATCATTATTTTTATTTCATCTTTGAAAGTGCTTAACTCGGCAGATATATCGTCATCCCTTCTTCTTTTGATACGTTGAGAGACATAGCCCTGAGGAGTACTTTCCGTTATATTATTCAGATTCGGGTCTGAGAGGGACTTGTCCATTTTGAAGTGACAATAGGACGCAGTATTTTTGAGGTTATGTGACGAAGTGGAGTTAAATTTCAAGATTTTGTAGTATATATTTGTAAGTATCGATTTGTTCGGTAGCAGTTTACCAACTTTACTTGTCAAAATCAGGTACAACAGGTATTTTATTTCGAATTGAAGATGAATATAAAGCGTTGTAGTGCTTGCTATAAGTGCTTAATGGGTCATATATAGTCAAGAGCGTCTAGCGATTCGATTCGTGTGAAGCGCTTCAAGCGCTGGCCGAGTTCAGTATCGTACTTCGGATACAAAGACTGTAGGTAGGTATTTGAGAAATTTTTGATGCAACTTTTTGGAAATAACTCACGTTACAGTATGAAGTTTCAGTCCACACAAACACTATCACACAGAACTTTTTCCACGCTTGAAGATAATACCCAACACTAATGTGGCGATTAAGTTATTGCACAAGAATTAATTAAATATTGCAGAGCAAGTAAATAGTGATGTAGAACGTTCAGTGTTGCATAAGGAATATTAGACAACACTTAAGTACTTCTCTTTCTAACTTATGGCGTCGATCGCTCGGCGTTGTTACGGGAAACGAACAATCTTTTTTTTTATTGTTGATGGGTTTGCGCCTGACCTCAATCTCACCTGATGGTAAGTGATGATCTCCAACCGATATTGGTTTTATAGCTTTCTAGAACCATATTGTTTTGTCAATAATAATCTTTAATATCAATATCATATACATACATAATGTTCACGCCTTGGTCCCAGAGTGGTACGCAGAGACACCATTCGCATCGCCTTTTGCGCGATACCGACAAACGTTGCAAAGCGAATTTTCCCGCTTTTCGCCCCGTGATACCACTTGGCGTGATGTGTGGCGAACAACATCACCGCCTCTGTGTTGAGACACATTGTGGTACTACGGTTAGCTAGGGAAATAATGGTCCAATATACTTAACTCAAAATATCATTAGACCGACAAATCCAACAAAAATACAAATCACTGCGGTAGATCTGGAGTGAGTACTCCCAGCCGTACTTTTTACGTAATATTTTGTATTCTTTGCTGCAGTTGTGCAATTATATTCAATACAAGTCTTAACCATATGTTGAGTAAAATTAATAACAACTTAAGAAACTTACTTCAGCTTACAAGAAACCCTCAAACTCAACATTTTGCTTAAGTGTTACAAGTTTACTTGAAACACATTTCTGATAAATTTGATTAGTTAATAATCAAACCTGTTTTATGAGCCGCATCAGCCTGGATATTCAAAGGGGTAACGCAGCGAGCATCCTCGGCATTGTTAAAAACTCTGCAGAGCTGGAGGGGATATTCTATTTATAGAGCGTCCCTCCCATTCCCTTTTTCTTTAGTATTAGTATATGTCAAATTGTATATTTTTCATAATATGATATTAATTATATTCATCATCATCGTCATCAGCCCGAAAGAGTCCACTGCTGGACATATGCCTCTCCCAAGGTGCGCCACTGAACCCGATCCTCGGTTCTTCTCATCCAGTTAATGCCAGCCGCCTTACGCAGATCGTCGCTCCATCTAGCCAGGGGGCGTCACACACTACGCTTGCCCAGTCGAGGCAATGGGTACAGTTTACCCTACCGTTACCGTTTAGCGGTAATCGGTTCTCCGACAGATGTGACCAGCCCACTGCCATTTCAGCGTACTAACTTTTTGAGCAACGTCGAAGACTTTAGTTCTCTGGCGGATCACCTCATTTCGGATCCTGTCTCTTAGAGAAACTCCGAGCATAGCTCTTTCCATAGCACGCTGAGCGACCTTGAGTTTTCGAACCAGTCCCACTGTCTAGTTAATTATATAATAATATCTTAATAATCTATTGAACACTAAAAATAGATTTCACTCAAATGTTGATTGTAAAAGTCGAATAGGTACGCAGAACAGAGGGAATCAATTTCTTAAAAAGATCTTTTTAAGTTTACTACAACTTACGCAGTTCTATAGTAGAATTAATTAGCATATTATGATCTTCGAAAATTACATTTCGCTCAAGACTTTGCGAAGGATTATTTGTCATCGATGGCATCTTGGAAATTTAAGTCACATTCGACCGCCTAGTAAGCCTAGTAGTCATTAGACGCGAACGCCAGAGGTCGTAGGTACGAGTCCCACTGAGAACAGACAACTTTGTACAACTAGCACAACCTGGTCCCGGTATGGATGAATATATAACATCGTTAGGAGAATTTTATTATTATAATCTTCTGATTAGTATTTTCAAATACACGATTTAATTCCTCCATCCCCCTTTCATCACCGGACTACCAGGCGTGGTGAGGAACTTCATTCTTATATAGTAGACATACCACGCTCTCGCATGAAGCGTTTTGCTTCCTCGTTCATAATGCGAACTGCTAAGGAATGGAACTCCCTGCCAGCTTGGGTATTTCCGGACAAGTACAATTTGGATATTTTTAAAGGAAGAGTGAATAGGCATCTTCTGGGTAAGCGCGGTCCACCTTAGGCCTCATCATCACTTACCATCAGGTGAGATTGGGGTCAAGCGCAAACCCATCAACCATAAAAAAATATCTTAACGTATCTACCATAGAACAAAATCTTTCATAGTGTGGGTTTCCAGTCCATCGTAGGAGTTTTCGCCGGCCACCTCGATGTAAGGCACCTCCTGCATAAGATGGGACTGTCAGAGACTGTCAATTGTAGAGTCTGTGGAGAGGACAGCGAGACGGTGAGGCACCTGCTGTGTGAATGCAATGCACTAGCTGCAAGGCGAATGAGTGTCCTGGGTGTGGCTTACCCTGAACCCAAGGACTACAGGCTTCTGTCCCTTAGCTGCATAATAGATTTTATGCAGCGAACTGTGGGGGACGGACGCACAGTATATGCGTCCGTCCCCCACAGGGAGGAGGAGAAGGAGCTGACACAAAAGATCCCACAGGGTCGACGATGAGATAAGATAGTGTGGGTTTAATTTAGACATTGTGAAGTAACACACGCACACCACGTAATAATGTAAGCTCAATTTTAATGCGGCTTAGTTTCGTGAGCGCTTGAACGGAGAATTAAATACAAACCCCTACTAAGCTTACGTAGGTACAGACAATATACAATTAATGAAATAAATTAAAAAAAAAAACAGAAAATGAATCTTTTCCCTAATTTAATTTCCTGACACGAAATTACGAAAATTTAATTTGAAACGGTACAATAGAACTTCGCACTCAATTATGAATTTCATCGAAATATCAGGGCTTCGCAAGTTAGAAACATTTCCTAGGAAAAAAATATGTTTACTAAATAAACCTATTTTTAGATTCTTTAATATTAATAACTCTATATAGCGAATTAGGTATATACTTTTTATTAAATTATTTCCTCTATCCTTAGGTTGTCTGGTAGAAATTGTTTATATCGATAAATGCATCTAATTTGTACAGTAAACTGAATTAATTTGAGTTTATATATTTTATTTAAATTTATTTCGGTTTTAGGGCTCTTCTAGAACCAGGAAAATTCGAACTTATCGAAAGACTGTTGCATTGAAAATTATGTTTAATTGTTTGATAACAAAGTTTAAATTTAGATATCATTTTTGGAGTCTGTAAAACAGTAAATGAGATGTGAGATTTATTCAAATAATGGCATTGTTTTGCACAGGTACAAGCAAGAAGATCTTTAAGATGTCGAATCTTTTCATACCTCTACTGTACCACTAAACGCTATTTAACCAATTTACTTGCAGGTTAGAAGTTATTTGGTACTACATTATAATCTTTGTGTATTTTTTTAATGTGTATTATTAAACGTCTTGAAAGATTCCTTTGATATATCATCTGTGGTTCTGACAGCCAATTAGCTTGCGTACTCACTGCCTGTTTTGGCGTCTTGTGAACTCTGCCCTCAATTGAAGGTTTTCCTTTCAATACCAAAGAAACCTTAGGAATTATTTCGGCATCGACTTCGTCCCACTTAGTGCCGTGTGGTTCCCGGCTTAGAATAAGGCCACCCCCAATCTTCCCGTGGGTGTCGTTGGCGACTAAGGGATTCATCATCATCATCAGGTTATTTTTGTCTCCACTGCAGGAGCACAACCCTCTCTCATCTGCCGGAGACAGACGGAGGATTTGGCCTACACTCCTCGCGCTGGCCAGACGGGTTGGGGAGGCCTGATTGATGTTTTATAATGTATTCCCTTAGTCGCCTTGTGCGACATCCACGGGAAGAGTTGGAGATAAATTGTAGATACGTACATCATTGTATTGGATATTTATACTTAAAGTTGTTGTACAATCATATCCCTTTACGAGTGTAACATATTATAATCTATCTACTTAGAAACTACATTTAAAATTGAATTAAAATTAAATTAATGAATAAAATTATAAATAGAAGATGTAATATTATGTAAGGCAAAACTGATTGAGAACCTAGAAACGGAGATTAAGCAATAGGTTACCCTTTTTCATGTAACTTTTCTATGCTGAGCTTTCTAGCCAGGGACTGGCAGCAGCGTTCTTCTGTGTATATTGCAACAAAATACGTTTCATGAAAACAGGTTGTAATAAGATCCGTCACAGCCACGTTAATAAAACGCATCAGAGGTACAAATTCGATCGGATATGAGATCGGCTCGGCGCCTATCGATCTTTATCGCGTTTCCGGCGAGGTCGAGCGAGCCTTAGGGGTCGTTCGTTTCGTCAACAAAATTTATCGCTGTCATTTATATTGGTAGTGTTATCAACACATATACAATGATACTATGATAGATTTGGTTAGTGTTGAAACTTACAAAATCTTTAGCTATATTATTTATTGCACATCTTAAAACTAAATACAGTAATAAATGGTGTGTACAAAGGTGAGCTTATCTCTAAAAGAAATCTCTTCCAGCCAACCCTACAGGGTGTGATACAAGGCAGTAAGAGCGAGGGGGGGCAAAATAAGTGCATAATAGACTACATAATAACTAAATACCTGAACTATATATATAGTTATAAATAATAATAACTATAATAAACATACATACATACCATATTATACTGAGTGAGACAGATATATGCTAGTCTTCTCCTAATCTTCCCGTTGGTGTCATCAAGGCGACTAAGGCACTGCATCAGGGAGGGGCAGCAGCGTTCTCCTGTGTATATTAAGATCATTACTGCGATCACCAATCCATCTGCCAAGCGAGGTGGTTACGGCAAATCCCTCAATGAACAGTCCGCCAAAAGTGGCATTCTATTAGGGAGGCTTATGTTCAGCAGTGGACGTATTTCGGCTGATGATGTAGATAGATATTTGATAAGTATCTATATTAGAAAGAGTTTTCTAAAAGTTTGCTACAAAAGACGTAGCGTACGCCTACGAACGTAGCATGGTGCTACACTATTTTTATTAAGTCCGAAACATATATACATTATAAAACATCAATCAGGCCTCCCCAACCCGTCTGGCCAGCGTGGGGAGTGTAGGTCAAATCATCCGTCTGTCTCCGGCAGATGAGAGAGGGTTGTGCTCCAGCAGTGGAGACAAAAATAACCTGATGATGATGATGATGATATAGAAATCGAATGCGTGTCGGAGGCGTGTTCCGGGGTTTTGTATTGTTCGAATTAGTATGAGATACTTCACACAGAGTACTGCCAAGGGAAGCGGGATTTGTATGAAGTATACCGCTACCGCCACGCCTCCGAAACGACCACAAACGAGAGCTCATAACTTCACTCGAACGAAGCCGCGAGCAAGCAATTTAATAAAACTTTGTGTTGATTCTTCTTCTTCTTCTCTGTCGTTCCCTCACTGCTGAGGATCGCGACCGTATAAAATGCGCCTCCACGCATAGCGGTCATTGGCCAGCCGCACTGCTTCATATAAGGATCCGCCAGCCACCATCCTCACCGGGTCTGACCACCTCGTCGGAGCTCGTCCTCTGGCACGCCTGCCCTCCACTTGTCCCAGAATGATGAGCTTCTCCAGGTCGTGCTTGGGAGATCGCACAATGTGACCGAAGAAGCTTAGAGTCCTTTCATTGCAGATAGTGGAGAGTCGTTTTGTTATATTGAGCTCTTTAAGTTGTGTTGATAGTCTATCATAAATGATTTTTTATTCTGAGAAATGTATTGGAACAAAACAAAAGATTTACCTCAGTTATCGGTAATACGAAATATATTAAAATAAAACAAACAGAACTTGTATGCCTTACGTAGAAATGTTATTATAAGAATAATAATCTATTAAACATACTGCGGTATATAATATAGTGCTGAACAATACCCAATGTTTACCAGATTAATATTCTAATATATAAAACATGCTAGGCAATTATAAGAGACTAGCTTTTGCCCGCGACTTCATCCGCGTAGGTTTCGATATTTACAGATCTTCACTGCTTTTAACGATTAATTTGTTATCCCGTAAGAATTTAAAAAAACTATCCTATGTTGAATTCCAGGACCTAAAATATATGTGGGCGTAGTTTCATCCCGATCCATTCAGTGGTTGAAGCGTGATTGAGTAACAATCATTCAAACATCTAAACTTTCGCATTTATAATATTAGTGGGATGTCAAAAAACATTGAACTGTGATAGAAAATATGGTACTTAATTAATGTGTAAAATGAAATTGATAACATTTTAAAAAGAAACGCGATATATACAAAATTTTGAGTATAAGCACTCCCATACATTTTCCATTTTCGTTACACCGTTCGCACCGCCCCCTAGGGCCGCCCCTAGCCTATCTGTTTAGTTCATCATCATCATCATCAGGTTATTTTTGTCTCCACTGCAGGAGCACAACCCTCTCTCATCTGCCGGGGACAGACGGAGGATTTGGCCTACACTCCCCGCGCTGGCCAGACGGGTTGGGGAGGCCTGATTGATGTTTTATAATGTATTCCCTTAGTCGCCTTGTACGACATCGGCGGGAAGAGTTGGAGTGGTCCTATTCTACTCTACCGGAAACCACACGGCACTATTCTGTTTGGTTGTATATGTTTTAATATTTAAAAAAACAGTACTTTTCATTTGTTTGTTAACAATTACTTTCATATTCTCTTAAGTAATAGGTAGGGAGGAGCAGCAGCGTTGTCATCGCAACAATGATCATAATATACACAACGTTAAGATCATTACTGTCTCCAATGCGCCTGCCAAGCGTGGTGATTATGGCAATATCCCAAAAGTGACATTCTATTGGGGAGGCTTATGTTCAGCAGTGAACGTATTTCGGCTGATGATGAAGATGGGTACAGAAGATATCGTGATAAAAGATATATCCGGATTTGAAGAGTTGTTTAGATATCCGTAGACACTACAACATGATTTGGATATTTTTGTATAGTATTTATTAGTCAATGATATGTAAATCATCACCAGCCTGAAAGAATCTACTGCTGGACATAGGCCTCTCCCAAGGCGCGCCACTGAACCCGAACCTCGGTTCTTCTCATCCAGTCACTGCCAGCCGCCTTACGCAGATCGTCGCTCCATCTAGCCAGAGGGCGTCCCACACTACGCTTGCCCAGTCGCGGTCTTCACTCGAGAACTCGTTTACCTTAGCGGTAATCGGTTCTCCGACAGATGTGACCAGCCCACTGCCATTTCAGCGTACTAACTTTTTGAGCTGTCTACGGCTACAGCACAGCCCTGACTGGCGGCAGCCCAGGTCGACTGAGATAGTACCGTTGTGTGTATAGGTAAAAAAATCAATCAGTTTAGATTAACGGATATTTAAATAACAAGTGTTTTTGTTTTATTACTCCGCTCTGCAACGAGTTTATGAAAGCGGCAAAATAAATGAAGACCTAAAAAAACTTGCAATGGAGTTTGAAAGACGGCAAATAATACGAAGATCTAAATTACTTTCTAACTCACTCCCCAGGGAGCCACTTGGAAGAATTACTTCATTGTGGAAATCAATCTGGCATCTACCCCACTGGCCGTCCGCAATACGAGTTAATTAAGTTTATATTTGTTTTCGTTACGAGTCGATCGTGTTTCATCATCGACGTTACAGCCACGTGTAACACATCGTTACAAACGGACATGGTTATGATTATTTTATGTTGTACTAGCTGTTGCCCGCGACATCGTCCGCGTTGACAACTAAACATCACACATTATTATGTATTTCCAGTAGGAATGAGATGTTTTTTCCAGATAAAAACTATCCTGTGTCCTATTCTAGGACCTAAACTATATGTGTGACAAGTTTCATCACGATCCGTTCAGTGATTGAAGCGTAACAAACATCAAAATATCCAAACTATTTACTATAAACTATCACATTTATAATATTAGTAGGACATCCCGTAGGAATGAGATGTTTTTCAGGATAAAAACTATCCTATGTCTTATTCCAGTACCTGACCTATATGTGTGCCAAGTTTCACCACTATCCGTCCAGTGGTTGAAGCGTGATTGAGTAGCAAACATTATAAAACATCAATCAGACCTCCCCAACCCGTCTGGCCGGCGCGGGGAGTGTAGGCCAAATCCTCCGTCTGTCTCCGGCAGATGAGAGACGGTTGTGCTCCTGCAGTGGAGACAAAAATAACCTGATGATGAAATGAGTATCAGTATCATTTTACATCAACTGAACCTAGAGGCATTGTGAGGAGTGCAGTGCTGTTTTCAATCGATAAACTACACATAGACTTAATAGGTATGTATAAGATCTGAACACGATGAACTGTTGTCTTCTGCTCCTTGTGCTGAGCAAGCTAGAATAAGAGCGGTCTCAGTTCCTGAGTCCGGCTGTTGGCTACACGCTATCCCTTCCCCGCATACGGGCACTCTTTTGGACAACAATTCTCTGCGAATCGCCATCTCCCTCCGCTTAGGCTGTGACATGTGCCAAGTGCACAGATGCGTTTGCGGTGTGGAAGTTAACTCCAAAGGTCGCCACGGGCTAAGCTGCTCTAAATGTGCTGGTAGATTCTCGCGTCACTCAACTCTAAACAACATCTTGAAAAGGGCATTAAACTCCGCGAACTATCCTTCTATTTTAGAGCCAGTGGGTCTGAGTAGAGATGACGGGAAAAGACCGGACGGGATGACTCTTACTCCTTGGTCCAGAGGCCGAGCCTTGGTATGGGACGCGACGTGTGTAGATACGTTGGCAGCATCTTACGTCACCTCCACGTCTCGCGTTGCTGGCGCCGCTGCCGAAATGAAGGCACGGTCTATACACCTCAAGTACTCGAGTATAAAGTCATCGTACGCTTTCGTAGCGTTTGCAGTCGAGACCCTAGGCCCTTGGAGTAAATAAGCGCGCGATCTAGTGCACCTATTAGGTTTAAAATTAATAGATATTACTGGGGAGAAAAATAGCGGGAGGTATCTTCAACAGCGCGTAGCCCTAGCCGTCCAGCGGGGAAACGTAGCGAGTGTCCTAGGCACGTTGCAGCACCATTCGCTGGACAAATTAGGCGAAATTTTTTATTTAAATTAGATGTGTTTCATATTTGTTAATTTTCAGCTTGTATTTTATACTCATATTCAATAAATTATTTAAGTAGTGTATAAGATCTTCAAGTTCCATGCTTGCACGTAGGCGTGGTCGCAGTCAAATACTTTGGGGTACGGAACGGGGGTCATATTAACAGTAAAATAAGTTGAGAAAATTAGAATTTATTGCAAAAAAAAATATTTATGAGAAAATAAATATAATATTGTGAAAGAAAAGCCGAAGTACAATACTCACATAATATTTTAGATTAGATTTCTTTATTTCACATTACAAATTTTAATACATAGATTAACTTACGTAAAAGGTCAGAGTTAATGTGATCGTCAAAAAATAATAAAAAATAGTATACAAAATGTCAAAAATAATAAAAATATAGTTTGTTTGTCAGTTTGATGTGTACGATTTGGGGGGGGGTCTGACATGAGCCCTATCGACCCCCCTTCCCTCGGACCGCCACTGCTTGCACGCACAACTGCTATATATTAGGGGCAAGCGAGGGGGGGCGTCATAATTGGATCTAGCCCCATCCTAGAACTTGCCTCGGGCCGGCACTGGCGCCACTACCCGTCGACCATGCGAGTTGATTAACTTTCTATTTGTTTACTTTGCTTGCCGGCTCACACTCGACTAAATTGGAAAGCTCTACATTGAGTCGTTCATTTTGAACGACGACGTTACGACAGTATTAAATACATTATGTATGTTTACTGCTAACCATTTTAAAACCAATGATTTAATTGCTCACATAAAAGTTTGATTGTGGTGGTTATGCAATACTTTTTAATTTTGTATCCGATTTTCGTGTAATTCACTTGGAGACAATGTACTAGTCAGCTGTTATTTTGCTTCCTGCGTGCGTCCGTGTGTGTGTGTGTGTGTGTCCGTGCGGGGTGCGTGTGCTCGTGTGTGTGTGCGTCTGTAATTGATTGTATATGGGGGTATGTGCGTACCCCTATATACAATTGTGTGTGCATACGTGCGTACCTGTGTGTGTATTTGTGTGAGTGCGGGGGTGTGTACGTGCGTGCGATCGTGTGTGCTTTGTGCGTGTGCTCGTGTGTGTGCGGGAGGGGGGGAGTGTGCTCATGCGTATGTGCGTCCGTGATTGTACAAGCGGGTGTGTGCATGCGTGCGTACTTGTGTATGTGTGTGCGGGGGGGGTGAGTGCGTTCGTACGTATGTGCATCCGTGCTAGGGGGAGTGTGTGTCTATATTGGATACGCTTTATTGGACCATTACCAACAATAAAAACAGTTATTATAAGTTTTCAATAAACCGCCTTAACTATCATGATGTATTAAGTTATTCTCTAAGTTGCTGTGACAGTAACACGAAACTTTGGTGACTTTTATCACGTCCATAGTGAAGTGTGACTTTTACAAATATCCTATAAGGTAGTCAACCACCAAGTTTATCTATCCATAGCAAGGTAGAAAATAATATAGTACGGTGAGAGGGGACTGCATTGCATCAAGGGAAGGGAGAAGGCGAGGGGCAGGGGGGGGGGTGCACTTACTCATCCCTCTTTAATTTGTTGTACCATCGGTATTGTGACGTCATGCCATCGTGGGTAACGGACGACGTTGGAAGCATTACTATATTAGGCTAGTCTATAATAGACTGCCTCGCTGGCGTTTGTCGAGAGTTCCAGAGGTCGTAGGTTGGTTTCCAGATTCTGATAAATAAAAAAGTAAATTTCGCTTGTACATTGACAATATTTACAAAAAAAAATGGGTTTTTATGAAAAAAATTTTTTTTTTTATATTGCAACATTACAGATTATTATTCCATTGCGTTACAATAACTTTTATACTATAGACGAAACAGACATTCCTCTCTCTAGCATTCCCTTACATTCCGTCATCAGTCGTCCCATGCCGTCCACGAACACGTCACAGTGCGGTGCTTCGGCAAATGTGTTTTAAAACTATTTATGTTATCCTAGTCGCGTATCGATTTGGGTGTTTTATTTATTTTTATTTTTGGGGCTATACCAAACGTGATTTTTTGGTACAGTGTCGTTTTGTATTGTACAAAGAAGGTCACATCGCCGTGCGCTTGCAATTGTACGAATACTTGTGTAGTACAAGAAGTTGTTTGTAGTGTTTGAAACGACTGCCAGCTCCAACCGGATGACACACGCCCTATAGCCTCTTCTTCGGATGTAAAACTGAAGGGCGAGGGGGGGGGGGGGGGGGGGGGGTTCCACGTTCACATGCCTGATGACAGAACGACCAATCATTCTACCCAAGTCAATGATATAAGTTAGAGACGTGAATTAATGTGATAGGCCTGGTTCAGCACCATTACTGCTCTGAGAAAAAAATAAGTAGCCCTCCTACTTACATAAGGATAAAAACATACCACTATTACGTAAGTAGCCGCCCCCATTAAAAATGGTGTCGCCTACTACTGATTCAGTAGCCGGCCACATTATTACTTACTGAGTAACCATACTAAGTAACAATGTGGCCGGCTACTGAATCAGTTGTAGGCGACACCATTTTTAATGGGGGCGGCTACTTACGTAAATAGTGGTATATTTTTATCCTTATGTAAGTAGGAGGGCTACTTATTTTTTCTCAGTGTGGTATTGCTCCTGAAGGCATCCATCCTCAGACAGTAAAGAGTCAAACAGCTTCATTCACAGTACGATGCAAGACATTGGAAATAACGTTGGCCGGTCTTTGAATCTGGAAAAAATGCAATATTTTTTTAATTTTCAAAAATATATAAATTTTCTGCTCAGTGCTTTTTGAGCTTGTAGTTTTTACATATAGGGTTTGAATTTACTTTCAGAAAGAGGTTTATTTACCAATGTTCTGTCAGTTACCACTTACTGTCCCTGTGCAATCCTGTCCTAACATCAAAGTCCTTGATATTTGGACGAGCGCAGCCGACCTGACATTCAATTCTCGCTCTCACCTGCCTTGTAGCCCTTTGTCCGACAAACCCTTCTTTGTAGCCGCTTTCAGTCCTTGGAGTAGGGCTGTCATTCATCAAGAACGGTTTTGTGGATTTAATTAATCAACTGTATTTTGAAAGTCAGTCATAGGCTGCTACGCTTTTAGTATCGTTGAAGGATAAATTCAGCTGCAGTACATTAAACTTCATAGAACTTCTAAACAAAATAAACCTGATAATAAGAAAAGAGTAATTAAGAATATATAATAGTTAGTATGCCGTGTGGTTCCCGGCTTAGAATAGGACCACCCCACATCTTCCCGCGGGTGTCGTCAAGGCGACTAAGGGATTGCACCAGGGATAGGCAGCAGCGTTCTCCTGTGTATATTAAGATAATTACTGCGATCATCAATCCGTCTGCCAAGCGTGGTGATTATGGCAAATCCCCCAATGGACAGCCCACCAAAAGAGGCATTCTATTCGAGGCTTATGTTCAGCAGTCGACGTATATAGACTGATGATGAACCAGTTAGCTGAAGTGGCAATGGTAGAAAATGAAGCGTGGATCCTTTCAAGTGGACCGAGGACCACGAACAGACCCTCCACCTGCCATGGCCTTTCGACATCTAGGTCATATAGGCAGAATCACCTCTCACAGGTGCCCGGTACTTGCTTAGGTGCTCTTTCCCGGACACCCTGATTCATCCCCTTACAAATAATACTGTCCTTTGTCCTCTGTACGGAAACTCTCCCCATTCAGGGGCGCGACATCACGATGACGGCTTCGTCGTCGGGCTGTCCAGTCAGTGTCAGTCAAGTCATGTAACGTCAATAAAGTGAGTTAAATAAACAAAATAAACATTTTTTTAACAAAAAAATGCAATATTTCTCGAACGTTTGAGTGAAATTTAGTTTTTGGGGATAGGGATGGGGTTGGGATTGGGATATTGAGAGTCTCGAGTCTGAGTGGGAGTGGAATTAGAAGTGGGAAAAGAACGGGAGCGGAAGTGGGAACGGGGGCGGATTCTGTAGTTCACGTGAGCGGAGCCGCGGGCACAGCTAGTAAACAAATAAGTATCGCCTTGCTCCACTCCCATTCCCCCCCCCCCCTATTATTTGTTTTTTTTTCCTTCTTCTTCTCGCTTTAATTTCTTCTCGCTCCTTTGTTTAAATAAATAAATAAGCTCTCTCTCTCTCTCTCCCTCCTCTCGTGGACCGAGGATCAGAAATAGGTGGCAGGAAGCTACTGGTTCAGGAAGACTAAGGACTTTAAACGTACAAGCTTTAATGCAATCACGCTTGGTATGGAGCGCGCGCAATCGCATGTGACGAGATGGGTGTCCCAAATGACATTAAAAACAAATCGAATGGCCCGGCCCGTAAGGGTTATTAAATCGGTAATATTATGTATCAATAACCCTTTTGATTAATACAATAACTCTCTCAGGCCCATAGGTAATTCCCGCGCGAAAAACAACAACTACATATACGCGTGACTGAACGGGTGATTGCGTCGATTACGCGCAATCACGCATATCTTTATGTCGCTTTAATGTCGCTGTGGTTGGAATTTATTTAAAGGAAATTATCAGGAAATATAATATTATCGACCTAAATAATTATTAAGCTTCACAGTGGGCAGACATTGTTAGCAGAAGCGATGAAGATCGGGCAATAGGGTAGAGACTAGAGACACCCTACAGGAAATTACAGCGTGGGACGTCATTTTGCCTTCGAAATAATCCATATAATGCCCCGAACATAAAATTTCCTGAAAATAATCTATTTATAGACAGGGCACTTAATTTGTATAAATATATTTAGCTGTTTTTAGCCTAAAGTATAAAAATAATGCTATTTAAAGACAATCAATCTATCTCTGAAACAAAAATAAAAACATGTATGTACATTGAAAATATTACCAAAAAATATAATTGGTGTTATAATAAGGATAAGTAATAGAATATATTAGACTCATCTTTGGATTATTTGTCTGTTTAACTGTTTGTTTGTGCACGCATCACGTAAAAACTACTGAACCAATTATGATAGAATTTTCAGTAAACAAAGGGCTCAAGTCGGAGTAACATATAGTGTTAATTTCACCGCAATCGGATTACTCAATCAAAAGTTTTGCATATTTGAAACTTACATACAAAACACATTAGAAGACACTATATAACAAGCGAGAATAAGTCCAAATCTTCTTGCAAAATATTAAAATGTAATTATTTTATATAATTATTTCATAATCTTTTATTTCACAAACGACACAAAGCTTACAACTGTAATTTAATAAAACTCAATTCTGTGGTCCACGTGAGCGGTCCACGCATCGCTATTCCCATCCGATCCCACAAATATTATAAATGTGCAAGCTTGTTATTTAATCACGCTTAAACCAATGGACGGATCGGGATGAAATTTGGCACACGTATAGGTCAAGTCCTGGAATAGGACATAGAATAGTTTTTATCCCGAAAAAAATCCCATTCCTACGGGAAAATACATAATAATTTGTGATGTTAAGTCGTCCACGCGGACGAAGTCGCGGGCAACAGCTAGAAGGAAATAAAATCGCGGAGTTGGAACTGTTCAATGCAAAGATTGCAGTTCTATTCCAGTTATTTATAAAAATATCTGCCATCTGTTGGCTTTTATATAAGGCAGCCCTACCCAGACCCACGTCATCGCTATGTCAGCGACATATTTATTTGGCAAGTCATAGGTACCCGTATAGGGTAGGTGAAATCGACTGGTACTTCAGACCTTTCAGGATTTCAGAGTGCGAAAGTTATTTTCGATTATTCGTAAAAATATTTCGTGACTTCGTCGTAAAGATGGAGGAATTATATTTAGAGGCGTTGGAAAAAAACGTGTGATTTTTTTAAAGTGAGCGAGTTTTATTAGTGTTATAATAATCATATCCCACTAATATTATAAATGCGAAAGTTTGGATGTTTGTTACTCAATCATGCATCAACCACTGGACGGATCGTGGTGAAACTTGGCACACATAATAGGTTAGGTCCTGGAATAGGCCATAGAATAGTTTTTATCCTGAAAAAACATCTTGTTCCTACGGGAAACTAAATTAATCGACAATGTGCAGAATCGCACCTCTTTTATAATATTATTGTTTTTCTATCAAAACATAAATGTCAAAATGATAGAAAAACAATAATATTATAAAAGAGGTGCGATTCTGCACAATGTCGATTAATTTAGTTTCCCGTAGGAACAAGATGTTTTTTCAGGATAAAAACTATTCTATGGCCTATTCCAGGACCTAACCTATTATGTGTGCCAAGTTTCACCACGATCCGTCCAGTGGTTGAAGCATGATTGAGTAACAAACATCCAAACTTTCGCATTTATAATATTAGTGGGATATGATTATTATAACACTAATAAAACTCGCTCACTTTCAATTTTGAAATTCAAGATGTGTAAATATCGAAACCTACGCGGACGAAGTCGCGGTCAAAAGCTAGTATACTATATGACTAGGTAACTTTACTGTTTTCATCCCCGCTATACTGCTTTTACGAAATACTTTTTACATGTCAATTTGGTAATTTTTTTAATAGATAACTTTCTAGATTAGCTTAGAATAGCTTTCTAGGTACTAAGGCTGTGAAGAAGAAACGGCTCGGCATCACGAACTTACACCAACACATCTGTTGAAATCTAGTTTTTATTGGCTGCAACCTATTGGCTGGAAAACAGTGTATAAATTGTATTGTTATAGTATTTTTGTTTTGTTTATGTTAGTAAATAGTGTGAACGGCGAATACTAGTACCACCACAAACAGTTGCTGTTTAGTGGTACTTGCAATGTAATAATTATTTCTTATGAATAAATAATATAATAATAATAATAATATAATATTAAAAAAAGC
This sequence comes from Esperia sulphurella, assembly GCA_947086405.1. Taxonomy (NCBI): domain Eukaryota; kingdom Metazoa; phylum Arthropoda; class Insecta; order Lepidoptera; family Oecophoridae; genus Esperia; species Esperia sulphurella. Next base: position 17,444,972 of record OX352261.1, read on the forward strand.
TGAATCAACATTAATATCAGACATTGGCATTTAAATAATCGATAGACTTTCTTACAAATCTGTTTTTAATGGGATTGTTAAACTGTCTGTCCATTATATTTCATTATCATCATCATCATCATGTCAGCCCTTAGACGTCCACTGCTGGACATTGGCCTTCCCACACCCGCCAAACCACACCCGGTTCTGCGCCCGCCACATTCAGCCGCTTCCGGCGACCCTGCGCGTGCCGATCCGCGGTCTCCACCCCAGAACTCGTCGGCCCGGACGGCCGTCAATTTTGTGACAGATGTAGCCCGACCACTGCCACTTCAGCTTGCTCATCCTTTCAGCTATATCGGTCACCTTCGTTCTTCGTCGGATCTCTTTATTACGAATCATATCCTTCAAACAAACCCCGAGCATAGCCCGCTCCACACAGCTCGCTGAGCGACTTGAAACTTGTGGATCAGACCCACCGTCATCTGTGACCATAATATTTCAGATTTTATCATGTCTTTGTTATTCATTTATGTATAAGCTTATACAGTATATAAATATGGACTTTCAAATTTACCTTTTTATTCACTTAGGCCAACACAATACTGAGAATGAGTAAAGACAGTCAGTAGACCCCATCTCCGTTCCATCACCGGACTACCAGGCGTGGGAAGGGACTTCATCCTTATGTAGTAGATATACCACGCTCTCGCACGAAGCATTTTGCTTCCTCTTTTATAATCATCATCATCAGGTTATTTTTGTCTCCAGTGCAGGAGCACAACCCTCTCTCATCTGCCGGAGACAGACGGAGGATTTGGCCTACACTCCCCGCGCTGGCCAGACTCTGGCTCTTTTATAATTCGAACTGCTAGGAATGGAATTCACTGCCAGCTTCGGTATTTTTTTTTTACTAGTACAATTTGGATCTTTTTAAAGAAAGAGTGAATAGGCATCTTCTGGTTAAGCGCGCTCCACCTTAGACCTCGTCGTCACTTACCATCAGGTGAGACTGAGGTCAAGCGTAAACATATCAGGAATAAAAAAACCTTATACTTTTATTTTAATTCACTTACTGTACAGTAAACTATTAACGTAAGCAAGTAAAAGCTTTTACTAGTTTTTATTAACTTCAGGCAATAAAACGAAATTTTCATAACTTAATTATTACTTGCGTATTATTTCTTCAATGGACGAATAACAACTTAAATGGGTTATTGCGTTTTCGTCCTAAGATTGTAATTAAAAATTTAATGAAGTTAACTTTGAACAGAAAGGTTATGAACTCCCGCGAACTGAAGGCGATATTTAATCGAAAGCCTCAGTGTATGTATGTGTATGTGTGTTTGTATGAATATTAATATATGTATTAATTTATTTTATGTCTAAGAAAATCTTACAGCATATATTTTTTTATAAGATTATTTTTATTTAATACTAATGTGTGTGTGGGTGGGAGTGGGGATGGGTGTGGGTGGTCCTAACTAATAAGGCTGATCCTGCCCATCTGCACAGAAATATTTATTTTTAAAATCAATGTCAATTATAAGTTAATAACCGACCTGCAACAAAAAATATATGTCTATGTGTTTGAGTGCGTGCGTGCTTACGGACTTATCCCACTTAGATATCTCTTTCATTTAACCTTAGTGTAACTGACAGTGCTAATATTCATATTATTGTATAAAACCTCATGCCATGAAGCAAAATATTTTTTTGTAGCTCGTAGTTTCACCTTCATGATTGACACTAATCGGTTATTAAATTAGATAACAGATGATTTTAAAATGTGCATCTGTTATCTAATTTAATAACCTAATCTAATTTTTTCGGGGTAAAAACTATCCTATGTCCTATTCCAGGACCTAACCTATATGTGTGCCAAGTCTCATCTCGATCCGTCCAGTGGTTGAAGCGCGATTGAGTAACAAACATCCAAACATCAAAACTTTCGCATTTATAATATTAGTAGGATTAAATAAATAAATAAAATAAATATGTCAGACATTCACACCAATTATCCAGTCCCAAACTAGGCAGAGCCTGTGGTATGGTTACTGGATAACTTATATTTTAGATTATTTTAGATTAGTGGGATATTTATGATATCTATGATATTTATCAGTTATCATTATCACGTATTGAACGTTACTTTATAACAGGCCTTGGTGTCATTAAGTTAGTAAATTACCACCGCTTCCGTCTCCTTTTGTCAACGTAGGCATCTTCAAAACGAAAATTTAATTAAGAGAATTTTTAATGAAATTGTTCTTAGTTTGCATTTTCTTGCATTGAAAAGAGAAATGAGCGAACAGAAATCTACTTGGAGTAATTGAGTTTTACGATCGTAGCCTGCCCAGGTCTTTTGCAGCACTTTGTATTTTATACTCTCTTTAATTTTACATCAAAGTAACGACTTTCCGTAGATATAATACGAAGGCATATGCATTACTGTTGAATGCAAGTATATGTAAATCAACTTTTCTTTGTATTTTCTTTTTCGGGTAAAAACTAATTATGTATAAAGTAAATAATAATATTTTTTTTTACTTTTTTTTTTTTTCTAATTTTCTCACAATATCCTGTAATCATCTCGAGTTTTAAGGGAAGAGGGTCACAACCCCCACGAAATCCTTCCTGCCTTTAATTTTAACTGAGTTCTCATGGGTCATTAAGTGGAACAGGAGGGGGGTAATGTAGCGACGGCGTAAACGTGGGAATAATCCGTCTACCAAGTTTGTTAATGGCATCATCAAGGTAAATGAGAAGTTGAACCAGGTAAATTGGTTGTCTTTGTTTCTATGACTTCTTGTATTTAGAAGAAAGAACCCTGATCCATAACTTAGGTAAATGTGTTTTCAGTTAAATCTGATGACAATTTCATATCTATAATCTCTATAATCCCGCCGTGTGGTTTCCGATAGAGTAGAATAGGACCACTCCAACTCTTCCCGTGGATGTCGTACAAGGCGACTAAGGGAATACATTATAAAACGTCAATCAGTCCTCCCCAACCCGTCTGGCCAGCGCGGAGGGTGTAGGCCAAATCCTCCGTCTGTCTCCGGCAGATGAGAGAGGGTTGTGCTTCTGCAGTGGAGACAAAAGTAACCTGATGATGATGATGAAATATACATACATACCATATTATACTCAGTGAGACAGATAGTGCTCTTTTAGTTTAGTTTTAAAGGATGTCACCGACGTACTATCTCGAATGACCGTCGCCAGTTTATTCCACAATTTGGTGGCGTTTTCAAACAGGTTGGGGGCCGCAGTGAGATGAATTAAAGGAGTCGCATGAAAAGGTTGACGAATGTATGTGAGGCTAGTGAGGTGTGTCAGGATCGCGCTAAGTGGCGATACATAGTCTCTGCCTACCCCACTGGGACCAGGGCGTGAGAATTATACATGTCTGTATGTTGTAAAGAAAGGACAGTATGTTAGCATTTATTCAAATTATATTATTATATTAAATTTAATGTATAAATCCGTGATATAAATGTATAATTACTGAATAGATGGTCTGTTGACGACCACTACTTCCTGTACCGCCATTTTCGGTGCGGCTACTCACGCCACCACTATGATGCAACTGGCGGTAGAGGGGGAGGAGCAGGGGGGGGGGGGACACTCGAGCGACAGCACGACCGAGGTGCGGTATTCGAAAAGCCAAAGTCATTGGGAGTAGAATATTTATTGTGAAACGGCTAGAAGTGTATATTTTGAGCATATATATAGTTTAAAGTTTAATGGTTTAGTCCTTGTATCATTTACTGCCCCTGGCTAGGAGGATTGACGGTAATGTCCAACAAGTATGTGCATATTTCGGCGAAGACGGATAAGGAGACATTTTATATCTATCAATATCAGGGCGTATCATTCATGAAAATAGACCAACACCTTGGGTCTGATCTGATCAATAAAAAGAAATTTCTTCACGGAATATTAATGTCGGTAGAAGATAGATGATGTACAATAAATAATAGATACCTTTGCCTTTCGTACAATGAAAGAAATGGAACAAAGAATTGATGACAATACGTCAGAATTCGAGTAGATCCATCATCTGCCATATAAATTCAGTAGCAAAGACGCCGAACTTTAATTTACTAATGTAGGTTGAGTTAAACAGCTTCGGGGAAAGAGGTGAGGTGAGGTAGGAGGGAACGTCAAACCATGGAATACCTAATGTCAAAGGAGAATGCTCAAAAGTGGGCCTAAGATGCGTCTTCACCATTCATGTACCAAAAATATTGGTCTGAATTATGAATTTCTTCAAATTTTTTTTAAGCGAATGGAATAGGGAGTTTAAAAATAACATATAATAAGTTTAAGTAATAACATACAGCAGTTAATCGTGGCCATATACCCACGGTGTTGTGAAAACTGTGCGCCAACGAAGATTTCATTCCAAGTAAGATTATTCAATTTTCTCACTAAATAGTTAAACGATTTTCTATTTATAATAATCCTTAGTATTTTGCCTGTATTTTGACGACAATTTGATCCAGACGCAAGGTTCAAAGTTCAAGGGCAAACTCCTATACAATTTTGGGCATTCTCCTTTCAATTGGAGTGTTGCTATATGTAACCGTCACATTCCTCTGACCCCACACTGTACACAACCCTAAGTAATCATAAGTTTCGCTAAAATTTGACAACACTAAAACCTTACCTGTCACAAACAGCCGTGGTAGCCGGGTTGGTTGTGTACTCGCCTCACGTTCTTGAGGTCGCGGGTTCAAACCCCACCCGTACCTAAGGGTTTTTCAAAAACTTAAGTACGGTTTATTTAAAATACTACAGGCTTTTCGGTGAAGGAAAACGTCGTGAGGAAACCTGCATATGTCAAATAAGAATTTCTAAGGCGTGTGTGAAGTCTACCAAATCGGCTTGGGGCACCGTCGGTGGTCAGAGTTTGGCACCAAAGATCCTGAAAGATCGAAGCCTGGTCTTCCTGGCCCCCTGAGAAGATAAGATTCCCTGTCACAGAGTAAGAAGATAACTCGAAACTGACGAAAAACGAACGAAGCGAAGAAACGAGCTAATACAGCATAAGTTTCCACGGTGGACTGTGAATCTGCTGCTATACAGTAATTTCGTGTTACTTGGGCAAAACCTCCACTTTTTTCGTCCAATCATCCAGATTCAGAGCCTTTTGTGAGCATTCTTGAAATCCATCCAGTTAGTCCCTTCGTCTTCGCTTTCGTTTTCCGCGGCTGTGACGGACATCTTGCGGCACCCGCCTATCTCTTTCATCATCATGTCAGCCCCTAGAACTCCACTGCTGGACATAGGCCTTCCCCAACGAACGCCACCACACCCGGTCCTCCGCCCTCCGCATCCAGCCGCTGCCGGCCACCTTCTTTAGGTCGTCGGTCCACCTGGCGGCGGGGCGTCCCACCCTGCAAGTGCAGATCCGCGGTCTCCACTCCAGAACTCGTCTGCCCCAACGGCCGTCGGTTCTGCGGCATATGTGGCCCGCCCACTGCCACTTCAGCTTACTAATCTTTTCGGCTATGTCGGTGAGTTTCGTTCTTCGTCGGAATCCCTTTACGAACTGTGATATTTATTCGTTGTTTCAATTTCAGAAACAATGCTTTTATTCTGTGTATAATAAATAATGAAAAATAAACTTCAATCACATTTAAAGTATATTGCGTGAAACAATGGAAAATTTAGCATCACATCCAGACTGTGCGTATGTTCCAACCCTTTGTACTATTGGTGGGAAACGTTATTGTATTTTATGGCCTTTGTGCTGAATAAAGTCTTTTTATGCCTTATATTTTTTATTGTTTCGTGGTTCCGGAGGTAGGTAAAAAAGTTGAGTCTGAATTATTGAATATTAATGTGTTCTATATATAGAACTCCTATTCTCTGAAGGATTTGTAACGATGAGATTCGATTAAGAACGAAGAAGACCGACATAGCAAGAAAGGATTAGGTAGTTGAAAAGATATAAAAGAATCGAAAAGTATGTACCTCTACATTTTAAAAAGGACAAAAAAAGTTGACATTTATTTAATACTAGCTGTTGCCCGCGACTTCGTCTGCGTGGACAACTTGACATTACAAATTATTATGTATTTCCCGTAGGAATGGGATATTTTCTTGAGATAAAAACTATAGATAAAATCGAAGCAGGACACCTGGGGACCTTTTTTTATTAGTTCGAAAATTTGCCTGTGAATTTAGAGATCGTGGACTAGAATTCTATTGAATACAAGTTGACCCCGGTCTGGATGTTATATTTGTGAATTATCCAATTCCCATAGCACAGGAGAAAATGCTAGTTTGGGATTTAGACAAGTGTATGTATATTTTTTTATTGTCTTCTTTTTCTTTACTTTGTTTTGAATATGTCAAGTCTAGGATTAAAACGGCATCATTTATGTACTGGGTAATCGAAAAAGGTATAGCAAAATGTATTCCAATAATATTCAAATAGAAGGTAGATTGAAAGGTGGTCGTTACTACAAATAAGACCTTTATTCTGAAGACTGACGGGTTTTAGAGCTTGTCAGTAAACAAGAAAAGATACAATACCTGGTTTAGTCAGGCACAAAGTTAATGTTATATATTATTCATGGTAGGAAATGTAATTTGAAACATCATGAACATCAAAGGTACAATCCAGCATACTAAATGAATTGTTATTCTCGAAATGTTGAATACTATTTCGAGAGTTTTTTACAATAATAATAGACTTAAAGCTGTGAATAAATAGATCTATACCTATAATAAAACTCTAACTGGTCTATGTCTGTACATGAGAGATTTTAAAAAAAAATGTATGAGGGGTCTTTATAGGGCCAATAGAAGCTAAAACAATTCTTTTTAGAATTTTTTTGTCTGTCTGTCTGTATGTTTGTTACCGCATCACGCAAAAACTACTGAATGAAATTTGACGCAGTTTTCACAGTTGTCTTCCTGGTGGTCTAACTTAAAATCTGGTGCATGTTTCATCTTGATACGCAACTTAGAACCTGAGATATTAATAAAGTACATTTTTCTAGAAGCCATTATATCCGATGATAATAATACGACTGTCAATATTTCTTCCAGTAATTCAGTATCACATTTAGAAATCATTCATGAAAAAAATATCTTTTTATGAAAATTTTGATAAAAAAAAATGCAATATTTCTCGAACGTTCGAGTATGTTCATTATATTCTATGCCTTGGTATATTGGATATAAGTGCTTTGCTTAATCAATTTATAGTGAACTTTCTAGACACTTGTCAAAGTTATTGGATTTCCAGTTAGAAATTACTAACTTCATTCCATTATGAGCTGTATTACGAAGCTTATTAAGTTAGTTTTCCAGGCAACACTTATAAAAACTCATTTTGCTTAGGTAGTCGAGTAGATGCTCGTCTTACACTTGAGGGTTCAGACTCGAGAGGATTCATCCAAACAAATTATTGTTTCAGAACTGTTATCATATCACAATTACTTGATTGAAATCATGCGTAAACCGATCCAGTATAGTTTTGATGAAATAAAGAATTATGTCAAAACTGTAAACATTTGTAACATTTATAATAACATTTGTAAATTAAGAATTATTTTTTTTGGGGACATTTCACACACGGCCACCTGATCCCAAACTAGGCAGAGCCTGTAATATGGGTATCAGACAGCTGATATACATATATAAATACAAAGCCAGTCACAAGGCAGACACAAGTGCTCATGACACGAATGTTTGCCCTGGGCGGGATTCGAACCCACGACCCCGAGCTTCGCAGGCAGGTGTACTACCGACTAGGCTACGAGGCCGACAAAAACGTACCAAGAGATTAGAAATAAGACGTGGCCGGGTGACACGCGCCGCTTAACTACGAGCCTTTGATAATTGGAAAAAAAATTGGGATCTAAGAACAAGTATAGAACTAATTTCGATCATTTTTAGAATATTTGTATGTTTGTCTGTTAGTTTGTGCACGCATCACTTAAAAACTACTGAACCGTTTTGATGGAATTTTTACAGAAACATAGGGCATAACTCGAAGTAACATTTAGGTTTTATTTGATCGTAATCGGCTTACTCAATCAAAAGTTATGGGAATTTTTAGTTTTCATTAGGGCGTGTGGTCGGAGTCGGTAAAAGAGTCTATGAATAATTGTGTAGTCCACGCGAGCGAAGCCTCGGGCACAGCTAGTAATAATTATAAAAACTTGACACATAAGTAATGTACATAAGTTTATGACAGTAATTTAAATTAAATAAGTAATGGTTAAAGACAAAAATCTTTAATCAGTGCGTCCTGCCTGTCATGACCTACGGTGCAGAGACGTGGACACTGACGGTGGGCCTGATCCACAAGTTCCAAGTCACTCAGCGAGCTATGGAGAGAGCTATGCTAGTTGTTTCTTTGTAAGATATATTCGTAATGAGGAGATCCGACGAAAAACGAAACTAACCGACATAGCCGAAAGGATTAGTAAGTTGAAGTGGCAGTGGGCGGGCCACATATGCCGCAGAATCGACGCCCAGCCGCCAGGTGGACCGACGACCTCAAGAAGGTGGCAGGCAGCGGCTGGATGAGGAGGGCGGAGGACCGGGTGTGGTGGCGTTCGTTGGGGAAGGCCTATGTCCAGCAGTGGTCTTCTAGGGGCTGACATGATGATGATGAAGTAATGGTTAAAAGTGTAAATATGTGGTAGAGCCTAATCTAAATGCTTAAGTAGTAGGCCCCATGTCCATTGCCACCTTTTCCCTGGGATGTTTCTGACCTCGTTGATCCATCAGCGGCTTGGTCAAGCTGAAAGTTAGAGGTCTTCGGCCACCGAAGGGTCTACACAAGAAACAATGAATTAATGTAAATCTTTGCTCACAGAAACGAAAGAAAAAAGGTTCAGTTTATTTTTTTACTTTTTAATTACAATTTTAATATTGCCCCCAAACGATAAATGTCTTTGTATATTTAGGACCTCTGCCCTGCGATAAAATATTTGTTTTAAGATTACAAAGAAAATAATTAAGTACTTCTTGAAAAATATGCATCCAATGTAGCAAAGCTTTTTTTGTTTCACCCGCTTTTCGCTTCATGATACCCTTTAACTTGCTTTGCGACATTGGATAGCGATACATCGACTCTGCATACCCCTCTGAGATCAAGGCGTAATCATTATGTATGTAAAAAATATAAATAATTATTTCTTAATCTTTTATTTCTTGATTTACACTAAATAAACTTTATTATTAACTAGCTGTTGCCTGCGACTTCGTCCGCGTGGACAACTTAACATCACAAATTATTATGTATTTCCCGTAGGAATGGGATGATTTTTCAGGATAAAAACTATCCTATGTATTATTCCAGGACCTAACCTATATGTGTGAAAAATTTCATCACGATCCGTCCAGTGGTTGAAGCGTGATTGAGTAACAAACATCCAAAATTTCGCATTTATAATATTAGTGGGATAAAGAATAATTCGGTAGTCCACGCGAGCGGAGCCGCGGACGCAGATAGTTTTTTAATTAGATTTATTCGCTGTGCATAATGGGCTTTTAATTTATAAACGACTAGCTGCTGCCAGCGACTTCGTCCGCGTGGACAACTTAACAATTATTATATATTTCCCGTAGGAATGGGATGATTTTTCGGGATAAAAACTATCCTATGTCCTATTCCAGGACCTAACCTATATGTGTGCCAAACATTACGATCCATCCAGTGGTTCAAGAGTGATTGAGTAACAAACATCCAAACATCTAAACATCCAAACTTCCGCATTTATAATATTAGTAGGATTGCTCTAAACTTTACTTGCTCTAAGTTGAATACATTTCCTGTAGAGCAATCAGGATTTCTTGATATTAGCCTTGGGGTTATATTTAGATCGTCCTTTCACTCAAATGCTTTAATTAAACTGGTACTATGAATTTAGGGGGTAATTCTGTTCTCAACTATTTACCATACGAATGCGAGGTCCATATTTTACATAACTTAGTCTTGTTACAAGTTTTTATGTGTATGAGGTTCGTATAACTTTAGAGTGATTAGATTTTATAGTTTTGTTGTGACCGCTTCGTTAGCCTAGTGGCATTGTACTCGAGCACCTGAGGTCGTGTCTTCGATTCCCACTGAGGACATTCCCGCCTCCTCACCATTCTCCCCCCGCAACTCCTCTGAGCGAGGATCAACGGAGGTACGCAACACATAACACCTACCAGTGAAGGTAGGGCGAGTCCCAAGGACTGAATCTACGCTACCTTGGGCCCCAAGCAAATTAAAAAAAATAAAGAGTCATAGTAGGAAAAGAGGTCTCGCTTCCCCTCTAGCAAATGAGAGTGTACAAAGAAACGATGGCCAGAGTGGTCAATCGGGGGGGTTGGGGGGTTGGTGTGGCCAAGATAAGCCTGGCTTACACCACGGACGTATTAGCACCTATGTAACGCAGTATCTTTCCCATGGGTGTCGTCAAGGCGACTAAGGGATTGCACCAGGGACGGGCAGCAGCGTTCTCCTGTGTGTGTATGTTAAGATCATTACTGAGCGTGGTGATTGTGGCAAACCCCAATGGACATCTAACCAAAAGTGGTTATTGAGGAGGCCTATGTCCAGCAGTGGACGTATTTAGGCTGATGATGATGACGCAGTGAGCTGTGACGAAGTAGCCTACAATGTCTCACTGGGGACGGACAACTTTTTACTAGTTGGTTCCGGTCTGATTTTCTTTCTTCGGGATTCTTTAGTAGAATCCTGAACGTAGCGAGGGATTCAAAGTACGTCGCCCGAGCCAAAAATATTTTTTTGCGCCCGAGTGATACACTCTACTTTTCATCACCCTCTATGAGAAAATAAATTTCTAACAATCCGTGAAAATTGCTGAGCCTTGTCAAGTGGTCTTGCATAGCCTTCACCTGTGTAAAAATCCCCAATGGACCAGCTCACTGAAAGCGTCATTCTATTGGGGAGGCTTATGTTCAGCAGTGGACGTATTTCGGCTGACACAGCCGGAAGAAGAAATACGAAAGTCCTGTCGTGTTGCGATATGTGTTAAACTAAGTAGCGTAGAATATTCGGACACAACACGCAACAAAATTAATCAATCAGAATATAACCCTTGACCTTCAGAAGGGTCGTAAGGGTCACAATCAAAACTCGCAACTGACGAAGTCACCTGACTGAAGGTACGCTTTACAATACCTCGTTAAATTAATGGTTCTTTTCTCTTCCTACCCTTTCAGCTAAGCCTGACTCTAAAGGTGGAAGCCCTGCCGCTACCTGCATAAAAAAGTCTTTCATTTTTCTTTACTTAACCCTTCTCTTTGAAAGTAATTATGAATTTCTAAAAGAAAAAATTTCGAAGATTGTATTTTACGACTTGGATCGATCGTAAGTGGTTTGATTACATTGTATGTTTTAGTAATAAGTCACAAGTAATTTAGAAACAAAATATTCATTGTAAACTGAAAATGTTTAGGTCAATAAAGTGCCGTGTGGTTTCCGGTAGAGTAGAATAGGACCACTCCAACTCTTCCCGTGGATGTCGTACAAGGCGACTAAGGGAATACATTATAAAACATCAATCAGGCCTCCCCAACCCGTCTGGCCAGCGCGGGGAGTGTAGGCCAAATCCTCCGTCTGTCTCCGGCAGATGAGAGAGGGTTGTGCTCCTGCAGTGGAGACAAAAATAACCTGATGATGAGGTCAATAAAGTGTCATTTGGTCTTGGTTGGTGTATGTGGGCTAAAGTAACCATTTTTTGATCGTTTGAATCCAGGTCGTGAGCAAGTTAAGAAGCTGAGTTAGTGCAGGGGGACAAGATCTGTTGCACTCGTATGGAATTAAGATGGTTGTTCACGGTTAACAAGATGTTGTTTCAATCATAATTTTTTTCTTCAGTGTAGAGTACATTTTTAGGGTTCCGTAGCCAAATGGCAATAAACGGAACCCTTATGGATTCGTCATGTCTATCTGTCTGTCTGTCTGTCCGTCCGTATGTCACAGCCACTTTATTCCGAAACTATAAGAACTATACTGTTGAAACTTGGTAAGTAGATGTATTCTGTGAACCGCATTAAGATTTTCACACAAAAATAGAAAAAAAAAAACAATAAATTTTGGGGGTTCCCCATACTTAGAACTGAAATTCAAAAAAAAATTTTCATCAAACCCATACGTGTGGGGTGGGATATCTATGGATGGGTCTTCAAAAATGATATCGAGGTATCTAATATAATTTTTTTCTAAACTGAATAGTTTGCGCGAGAGACACTTCCAAAATTGTAAAATGTGTGTAACTTCTAAAATAAGAGAATGATAAAACAAAAAAAATATATGATGTACATTGCCATGCAAACTTACCACCGAAAATTGGTTTGAACGAGATCTAGTAAGTAGTTTTTTTTAATACGTCATAAATCGTAAACCACAATAATATTATTAAAACATCGATCAAAGTTACAACGAACTACAATAACTTTTATGTTATGTTACTTGCTGCTACGGAACCCTTCATGGGCGAGTCCGACTCGCACTTGGCCGCTTTTTTTCTCGCTTTTATCATAGTGAAACATGGCAGAGTTATATGATAGCTTAATATGTCCTATACATGTTGGTAATGGCAAAGGAATAATGCTATCCCGCTTTCCCCAAACGGCGCATTAGTAAATTTGTTTTCATCCCATCTATTTGAAAAGGACGACTTGGTTCGCCTTTAAGTGCACCCAAAGGTGGTGTTTTCTATAAGAAATGTTTAGCGGGCAGTAATGAGATTTTAATCCTCTTTATAAGTGCGCCGCAATTATCTTTGCCGCGCACTTTTTTAATTTGGAACATCTTAGTGTTCAGCGCCAAAGAAATCGAACGCAAATATTGTTTGAATAAAAACTGGCTGGTACAACGGCCCATAGTCGCGCCGCCGGCTGAATAAAAAAAAACGCGCGAACTACAGCCCGCGTTTTCGTCAATTTTCACGGACTGTTAGAAATTTATTTTCTCATAGAGGGTGATGAAAAGTAGAGTGTATCACTCAGGCCAAAATATATTTTTGGCTCGGGCGACGTACTTTGAATCCCTCGCTACGTTCAGGATTCTACTAAAGAATCCCGTAGAATCCCTCACTTCGCTCTGGTTTCAAAAAAGCGCCCTCGCCGTTAAAATATTATTTTGCTACCTTATGATGCAATCTACTATTTTTATTTACGATATAGTCACACAATAATTTTATGTGGATTGTTTTCTAATGGTTAGCGTAAATGATTGTCGAATGATACCCAGCAATCATTGTCGCTCATCGCAACATTTGGATAAAAGTTTGCTGGAAGATTGTTTTGCTCCGTTTCTTCTTCACAGCGCTAACACCTAGGAAGCGGAAGTCGGTAGAAAAGTTACGTGTATAAATGTACCAAGTGTACTCATATGTAACTCCCTGAGAACTATTCTTGCTTCATTATCATCATCATCATGTCAGCCTATAGACGTCCACTGCTGGACCTAGGCCGAATGAACGCCACCACACCCGATCCTCCGCCCTCCGAATCCAGCCGCTTCCGGCCACCCTCTTCAGGTCGTCGGCGTCCCACCCTGATATGCTTTCTGATACGCGGTCTCATCTCCAGAACTCGACTGGCCGTCAGTTCTTCGACAGATGTGTGGATAAAGGATATGTCGGTGACCTTCGTTCTTCATCGAATCTCCGCATGGGGGAAAAAAAGGAAAATAAAAGATATAAGCGATATCTATTTACGTATCTATCCGACTGTATTGACTGAATTTGACTCGACATACTGACTGAGCAGCCCGACGACGAAGCCGTCATCGTGATGTCGCGCCCCTGAATGGGGAGAGTTGCCGTATAGAGGACCAAGCACAGAATTACTTATTTGTAGGGGGATCAAGCAGGGTATCCGACAAAGAGCATCTGAGCAAGTACCGGGCACCTCCCCCGTGATTCGGCCTATATGACCTAGATGTCGAAAGGCTATGGGAGGTGGAGGATCTCCGCATGAATAATGTCTCGTGTCCCTGTAACTATACTGGCATGCTTACCCTTCAATATGGTATTTAAACCCCACAAATACATAACTAAATCAAATACCAACTAACGTCTAGCACTCTTCATGATAGATTACACAATGCACACAAACCAACAATCTTTACTAAACTCGTAGCCCGTAGCACGTAAGCTCTACAATATCCGGCCCCGCGCCGTGGCCCGTGAAAGCCTTTGTCGGCCAATTTCCGACCGCAGACAAATGACCAGCCGCACGGGCGCAGCGGCCATAAATTTTTGGGCGAAACAAAACAAGAGTTGTAGTGATATATCTTGCTGGTTGATGGAATGTGGTCGAGGACAGCGACCATTCATTGCTGTTCACCACTATGGCAGAGAATACTAAATATTACTCTTATTTATTTTATTTATTTTATTTAACTCTTTATTGCACACACACAGATAAAACAAAAAATAATACATTAAAAGAAACACAAGTACAAAGGGCGAACTTATCTCTGAGAGAGATTTCTTCCAGCAGACCCGCGAGAGAGATAATTGAAATAATAAAGGCAGACATAGTGTGTACGTAAATAAAAAACATATACATACATACACTAATATAAACTATATACCCACTTACATAGATTATAAAGTACACGGTAAAATAAAAATATATAAGTATATAAATAAATATTTACCAATAATATATAAATATAATATACATTATTAAATAATAATAATAATAATATACAAACATTCATAAAATACATATAAGATATGGATTCCAATACTAACTTCTAAATTTTTTTTTTTCAATTTTTCAAATTTTCAATACTTCTTCTTACTCTTCGTATAGAAACGACACTCACCTGCCGTGGTGAGTGAATTAATTCGTACCCTTTGTTAGAAAGTTCGTCGTATCATTTATACTAAATGTACGTATGTAAGACTAGCTGTGCCCGCGACATCGTACGCTCAGAGCACTGAAATACGTGGCTCCACCTCCCTCTCTCCCTTCCTACATCACCACCTCATTCTCCTTCTTCATTCTGCATTCTCCTTCTTTCCTCCGTTCTCCCCCACTCTTCCATGACCACCCACTGGTACCTAAATCCAAAATGTAGTCCTCTCTCATTCCAATGCGAATTCCGTCGAGCTACTACACTTCTATAATGAAGCAAGTGCATGCGAATTTGTGAAAACTATAAAAATAAATCGCATAACTTTTGATTGAGTGGGCCGATTGCAATGAAATAAAGACTATATATTACTCCAAGCTAATCTCTATGTTGTTTGTTAAGACTGCATTAGAATTGGTTCAGCAGTTTTTACGTGACGCGTGCACAAACAAACAGATAAACTGTCAAAAATTCCAAAAATGGTCTTAATAATGTTCTGTTGTTATATATATATCAGTACATTGAAAACATTTCCAAAAATGATATTTGAGGGACGTTAACGTTAACGTTTCTATTTATAAGATACCACTGTCTTTTATGAACTGTATGATAGAAACCTTTAAAAATTCATAAATGCTTTCCACTGTCTGCAAACATCACAGCGTTTTCACAAGTTCAAAAAATTCTGACATTTGCAAATGATATATCGGATTTCTTCGCAGTAAAACTTCGGAAAGTTGCTCGCATACATCGATGATAGTTTAACCGTACGTGAACTAGGTTACCAAGCATTGGGGTATCTATGTTTACACTGTCAGTCTTGTTGGACAAAGAGTAAACGCTTCATCATCATCAGGTTATTTTTGTCTCCACTGCAGGAGCACAACCCTCTCTCATCTGCCGGAGACAGACGGAGGATTCGGCCTACACTCCCCGCGCTGGCCAGACGGGTTGGGGAGGCCTGATTGATGTTTTATAATGTATTCCCTCAGTCGCCTTGTACGACATCCACGGGAAGAGTTGGAGTGGTCCTATTCTACTCTACCGGATCCCACACGGCATCGTAGTAAACGCTTGGCCCTGCTATATTATTTATGTAAACTTAAACTAGTTTTAATTCACGACTTTGTCCGCGTTGTCATAGAAACACTACAGCGAAATTTATCGTTTTTTATACTAAGTAGTATAATAGTAGAACTACTTTCTTGTTCTAATTATTTTTGAGTGTTTTATGTGTGTCTAAGGATAAGTAATAGAACACATTTCAATCATTTTTGGAATTATTGTCTGTTTGTCTGTGATTTTATGCACGCATCACTTAAAAACTACAAAACGGATTTTGATTGACTTTTCACAAAAACATGGGGCTAACTTAACTTAACATTTAGGCTTTATTTCATCGCAATCGGCTAACTTAATCAAAAGTTATATACATTTTTAGTTTTCAAATACATTAGTAGGTAAGGTTAGTAGTATACATTAGTAGTATGCAATATATTGCACATAATAGTATTTCCGTACTATTCAGATTGCGATGAGTTTGGATTACATTTGGAGCTGCGAGTAGGAATTGGAGTGGGAGTGGGAGTAGCCGTGGGCGTGGGAAACGGGGAGCATGTGTGGGAGCGGAAGCGGAAGTGGAAGCGGGAGGGGAGCGGCTGCGAGAGCGAGAGGAGCGGAAGCGGGAGCGGGAGAGGGAGCGGGAGCGAAACAGGAGCAAGACCGGAGCGGGAGCGGAAGCGGAAGCGCCAGCGGGAGCGGGAGTGTGAATGGGAGCGGATTCTGTAGTTCACGCGAGCGGAGCCGCGGGCACAGCTAGTTTATAATATTAGTGGGATAGGATATAACCTACGTATATAATATACGTAACCGTATTTATTTATTCTCACCCGCGTTTTATCGAATGAAGTAAAAGGGACAAGTTAACAATTTGAAACTTTTCACCGAGTTGTCACCCGCCCGTTCCCCATCTTGTTTCAATACAGACGTGTTACGGACAATTGTTTCTAAACTATCGACAAGGTAAGCCTAAACACATAGGTATTTCTGGGGATTTCCAAGGCAGGTTTTCTTTTCACTCTCATCTCCGTTGGGGTTTAGGACGCACACAAGTGAACAGATTTTATTATTACTACAGGCGGTCCGACCTGTCCGTATATGTGTGTGTAAATTATGGTAGGGTTACTGCACCCAGAGCGCGAATGAAGTCGATCGAAAAAGGGACAATGTTATAACATCAATAACATAAGTGCTTCTTCTAACTTATAGCGTCGATTTTAAGTCGATCTAGCGTAGTACTTAACTTTGTACTGGCGGGCAGCGCGGCGTGAGCCGAATGGCGGTAGCCCAGTGAGTGTCGCTTTATTATCTTTTCAACCGACTTCAAAAAAGGAGGAGGTTCTCAATTCGACGGTATGTTTTTTTTTTTTTTTTTGTATGTTTGTTACGCGATTACTCCGCCAATTCTGAATGGATTTTGATGGTTCATATTTTATATGGTAGGTCATACTTCAGAGGTGGTCCCATATAAATTTTATCGAAATTCATTCAGCGCTTTTTGAAAAATCAACAAAGACACAAATATAGTCTTAGTATATACCTACATAGACGACCTGCTAGTTTGGTGTTCCCTTCAGCCAAGGATGATGCATTAAAACTATGAATCCATCATATTAAGTTGAAAGTAAAAAGTGTAATCGACTCCTTCACACATTTAATAATGGTCATTGTACAAAAGAGATAGGTATATTGAATCTGTATTGTTTAAATAGTAGAATGTCTCCACTTTTCCACGATTCCACGTGAACAGACGCCATCAGGCTTCATTTTCAGTGCATTAAATAACTTTTTAGTATTTACTGGAACAAATTATGGACATATTTGTTTAAATCAACTTACCGATGAAAAGATAATTTGTAATTGTTTTCCGTTAAAACACCAATTCGGCTTCGACAGCCCACAGCAGCACATGCCATAGTTATTATAAAAGCAGGTTACACAGAACATAAAAACTAACGAATTAATCACGAAATTTACGAAAAACTAACGCAACCAAAATGGTATTCAGCTGTATACCAAAAGCTTTCAGACGTCAAAACTGGTGGCCCTCCGGCTTTCAAAATGACGCGCGTGGCAATTTTTATCTCTTTTTTTCTCAGTAAATGCTGCCATATATATGACAAGTATGAAGTATTTATTTCAGGTTTCAACTTATAATGAGTCATCCATGGTTTTAATGCTTGATCCTTGCATTTAACAAAAGTTGTGATGAGGAATTTCAATATTTTTTTAACTGTCATTAGCTAAGAACAAAGAAGATTGTATGTATTTGTAAGGAGCCTTCATAATAATTATACATTAATAATATCTGTTCTTAAAGAAAACGACCTATTTGTTGAAATGATTACACAAGAGTATCATTTTTGTTAAAGGTTTCTCATTGTGGGGTCGATTTAAAAACTTGCCGCATAGCAACTAACCGAGTCGATCTGGATTCATTTGATAAATGCTCGTGTTGCAAGCCAAGACATTGTGAATCAAACTGAGTCGTTGAGCATGACTTTCTGGACTTTCATTAAGCCTTGATAAGTTCTTGTGTCTAAGAAAGTCTATAGGCCCGCTGATCAAAACTCTCATTTGAAATATTTATAGCATTTCTTTCCCTACTTTTCTTTAAACAATTTTTCTTCTCGTCACTACTGTCTTCCTAACGGCGCTGTCTCATTTGAGCAGCGCGTTTTAAATAAACAAAATACACTTACTTCCCACTAAAAAGTAAAAAATAAAATTATTTTTTAGAAAAAAACAAAAACCGACTTCAAGGCTATACCTACACGTCCAAACTTAAACTAAAAAGTAGAAAATAATATTTTAATTACTTCAAAGCAAAGAGCATTAAGGGACAATCAACGAAATTATTGATACTTATATACCTATTTACAATTTATAATAAGTTATTTTTGGAGTCGGTGCCAGCCAAAGCAAAAATAAGCTTAATGGATACCTCACTTCATTCAGGCATATCCCCCCGTGTTGCTTAAATTGTTAATTAAACTGTCCTTCTTGGCTGGCACCGACTACAGAAATAACTTATTATAAATTGTAAATAGGTATATAAGTATCAATAATTTCGTTGATTGTCCCTTAATGCTCTTTGCTTTGAAGTAATTAAAATATTATTTTCTACTTTTTAGTTTAAGTTTGGACGTGTAGGTATAGCCTTGAAGTCGGTTTTTGTTTTTTTCTAAAAAATAATTTTTAAGGTAACGGCATCTCCACGACAACGGCAGGTTGTAAATATATTTTGAATAAAAAAAAATTAAATACTCATACTGTACCTACCGTATCTTGCAATTGTTTTGTGATTGAGTGAGCTCCATTTATTTTTTAGTCTGCATCTTGGTACAGTCATGTTTATGTAATATGTATTTTAAAACTTTATTAAAAAGGTACATTTCTTTATCAAATTTGGTACTAAACGCATTATACTTGTCCTTTCGGTTACTCTAAGGTTGACTGAAAGAGATCCCTAAGTGGGATAAGTCCGCCTTTGTCCACAGTTTAATTCCTATTTTATTATGTTGTTGTTGTTATTTTTGGTACAATAAAGCGTTTACATACATACGTACATACATACATACATACAAACATACATACATACATACATACATACATACATACATACATACATACATACATACATACATACATACATACATACATACATACATACATACATACATACATACATACATACATACATACATACATACATACATACATACATACATACATACATACATACATACATACATACATACATACATACATACATACATACATACATACATACATACATACATACATACATACATACATACATACATACATACATACATACATACATACATACATACATACATACAGTCTGGGACTCTAATTTAGAACCCATCGGTTTTAATACCGTACAGCAAGCTTAAATACCGATGGGGAGCTGCCCAATATGACATTCTGAGGTGTCTATGTGATGTACTATCTCTATTTTTGTAGGTATTTATAATTTCTAACTGAGGAATGTTGAAACTTACCTATCTTCCTTCTCTCTCACGCCAGATATGACGTCTCTTTGATGACCTATTCGCAAACAGGATATATCTTAACTGTCTGTCAGTGTCACACAGGCTACAATATAAACGATGTCGCGCTTGGGCTGTGTTGCTAATAAAACCCAAGACATGAACAAAGAATAAGATAATTTTATTAAAGATTTAAATGGGTCGTGATCGACCGCCCTGATGGCAGTTTCTAGGTTTGGTCGAGCTTCAGGGGTGTTCCGCTACTGGCCTGGCTGTCCCTGCTGTAGTGTGGACGGTGACGGCAGGAGTCTCCGATGAGGGCTAGGTGCTGGCTCTGCAATGAGTGTCCGCAGCTCGTCCAAGGGGTCCAAGGCCAAACGATGTAGCGGAGAGTGTAGGTCAACGATGTGAAGAGAGCTTCAACGTTAACTTCGACGTTAACTTAGGCGTTAACTTAGAACCCTGGAAGATTTAGCGGAATTAGATCCTCTTCCAGTGAGTCTCCATGCATCCACCTTTCCACACCATTGCAAGTAAGCTGGGCCATGATGGGTGGTTTGATTGTGGCGATACATGGAGATTGGAACGGAATAGCACAGTGGTAAGAAGGTGAAAATAGAACATGACATAAAGAACCAAAGAAAACAAGTGGAAAACATACACAGATCAGAACAGAATTTATGAAAAGAGGTTTACAAGGCCAAATTAACAAATAGGTAAATATCAGTTCACACTTACCCAACAGCGGGGGTCTAAATTAACTGAATTTAGTGTTTAATATAGGGAACACTATTTATTGAGTAATTAACGCTTTTTAGGTGGTTTTAGGGCACCAAGGAATAAATTAAAATCTGACAGTACGAAACAGCTGTTCGTTTTTTCTCTCGAGATTTGAAAATGCCGAGTGAAGTTAGTGACGTTTCGCGTCGCCGCGTAGGGGTTGCCGCTTCTACGGTTGATACCGATTATCGATTAAAAGTGAATCGAGAATCGATTGTGTTAAAATCGCGATTAACGTAAATTAAAAGAGATTCACGTTACAACGACAAGTCTGTTCATAATAAAATAGTAATTTTTACTTTTAGACTTATAATTATGTACAATTATTCATTTCAATTAAATTACATTGCTATAGAGCTGCATACAAGTTGATTAAAAATCTCAACATTATTGCAACTGAGTGTTCGAAGAACTTTTTCATGAAAGGGTCACAAATTAAGTTTTGCGACTGTACATTTGGGGTCAATGCAATTTTATGCAGTGGTAAGTACTAAAGTTAAAAACGAAATGTACTAAAGGTCCCCCACTAGTAATTTTATTTACATTTCAAGCTAAAAAGACTGTGAAAGCTAAACAGACGAATGGAGGCGAATAAACTTACAAAACAAGCATCATATAAAAGCTGCTTTCATACACATGTTTTCCCTCTACGGTGCTTTAAAAAGCTTCCGGGTTTTCATTACCTAAGTGGTGGCTGGCATCACGTGAACGGGTGAAGTGCATTTAATAATGCAGCCGCATTCTGACGTCATAGGGCAATGCTAGCGCGAGCTAACCCAGTAATGAGCTGCAATTAAATTGCGCTTATACAGTGATTTGAAATTAGGGGTTTTAAAGTAAGATCGTTGTGTTTATTTAAGTATATAGACAACATTTTATAGTTAATTTTTTTTTTATTTGCTTTGTCCATGTAATTTATTAACATTTTAAAAATCTTAATTTTATTTAACTTATATATAGGCAAGTATAATATTAGCCTAGTATGTATAATTATAACTAACCTAACACAAACTAGGCATGCTGTCGTTGCCTATAATTGGGGAGGCATCTGGCCAATGTACAATTGTAAGATTCCCCTAAACAACATTTGATGTACATCCTGTTGGTTACCTAATAAATAAAATAAAATAAATAAAATAAACATAGTAGCAAGGTATAATTTTAAATTAACAATTAATTACATACACATAATAATTACATACTTGCCGTGTGGTTTCCTTGATTTTAATTGTATGCGTTTTATGTGTTAGTTCGGATTAATTCACCCCGCGCTCACCCCCCGTAGCAGCGGGGAATGCCTTCGTGACTTATACGATCTATATATACCCACCCTTTTCATGAGAAACCTAGATACTCGACTTCCTTAATAGAAGTTAATCTTCTTTTTGACAGCAACGCACAAAATTAAATACCTTACGTGTCAGAGGGCGCCGTTCTGATTTTCTATTCGTCACTGGGGATTTTATTTCAATAGCGGGCAGCAGACCCTGCCCCCAAGGGACTCGTTCATCCTACCTTTTCTGACCCTTTTCCTATCGGCTTAGGTTCGACGTATATCTTAGTTTGGGGCAGTGGATGCTGTTTTGTGATAGTTCTAAAAGTGTGTATAAGTTGTAACAAATTGGGGTGTCTAATCGCAGACGGTAATTGTATGTCATTGTATCAAAATTAGGTCAATGTATACTGAAAAATAAAACAATTTATGATTTGAACTAGGTCTTGTTAACTGGGAACAGCCGTCTTAACTCCATACGAACGCACTAAGATATTGTCCCTTGAACTGACTCTCGTTGTTAATTTGATCATGTTTTGGTTACAAATAATCATAAAAATGATTGCTATAGCTATCTTACAGGCGCACCAGAATGAATGAGATATTGAATGAATGAATGAATGTATGAATGAATGGATGAATGGATGAATGGATGAATGGATGAATGGATGAATGGATGAATGGATGAATGGATGAATATATGAATGAATGAATGAATGAATGAATGAATGAATGAATGAATGAAATATTTATTTTCTAGTAATATACAGCTTGTGTCTATACACGTGCGTGTGTGCGCGTAAACTATCGAGAGAGGGACAACGTTATACGTCAACACATAAGTGCTTCTCTTTCTAACCGGCTGCGTACTACGCTCCGTGCTTTATTTTACGGGCGACGTTAAACTGCCCGTCAGTTAAAAGTCGTCCGGTCGCGAGGTGAGTGTAGCGACACTCGCCTCGCTTTACGTAGTTGTCTAGTAATGGCGGGCATATTTTTGGTATACTGCATCAAATATTGTAGGTATTTACCACATTGTTTATTGAGGTGCTTGTAAACGGGCAATCTTTTACTGCAATACCCATGTGGCTGCAGCAACGATCTCTATGTACTACTAGATGGAGCGTTCCAAACAAACGCTCTGTTCCACGCAAGTAGCCACAATTATTACTAAATGTTCTGCGTAATAATTGCACAAGTTTCATTGTGAATGTGAAAGAGTTGTGGCTACTTGCGTGGAACAGAGCGATTGTTTGGAACGCTCCATCTAGTAGTACATAGATATCGTTGGGCTGCAGTATTGACAATTATGGCCCGGCAATCCCAGCAACATTATAAGCGCGCGCTGCACGGGGCAGTTTGATTGCCGACCCGATCGCCGATTTCTAGGGCGATAGATTGTATCTGGCGTCTACATTACGCCGGTTTCACTCCCAATTTCAGTTTAGCCGACTGTTTTGTGGCTGATAAATAGTAGGCACATTAGTAGACAGTTGTACATTATGAAATATCAATCAGGCCCCAACCCGTCTGGCCAGCGCGGGGAGTGTAGGCCATATCCTCCGTCTGTCTCCGGCAGATGAGAGAGGGTTGTGCTCCTGCAGTGGAGACTAAAATAACCTGATGATGATGATGACATTAGTAGACATAGCTGTCTCATATCAGGGTTCTGAGCGATTTCAAGCCTGAAGACGTGAGCAATTTTGCGAATGGACAATTTATCGTCCTAGATTAGCACCGATTGGACCACGGGCGATCGGGCCTCGATTTAGTCTCCGATTTAGGAACCGACGGCCCCTTTTTCCTCGATACAATATGATTGCCGAAGCGCTTATAGACAGTAATTGCCGGCAATGTTGCTGGCCACACTATTGCAGTATTGCCCGTTTAGAAGGCCCTTTAGCTAAATACAAGATGTTGGTAATTGATTAGGGCTCGCTCAACTTTTTCCTTGTTGACAGCATCATGAATATTTAAATGAGCAATCCTGTGGAGAAATTGTATGAGGTATTCTCGTTAATTTTTTTATCACAGTATTTTTACAAGTCTGTTCTGTTGCGATATTTATCTGTAATTCTTTTTTTCTGGTACTTGTTTCTTGTTAATGAAACTTGTCAAATTTAAATTTACTGAGCAATGAATACTTTGTACTAATTAGGTACACTTTATGCTTAAACATTCATTGATAACTTTTATGTTCTTAATCACCACCACCCATCATCAGGTTATTTTATGTCTCCACTGCAGGAGCACAACCCTCTCTCATCTGCCGGAGACAGACGGAGGATTTGGCCTACACTCCCCGTGCTGGCCAGACGGGTTGGGGAGGCCTGGTTGATGTTTTATAATGTATTCCCTTAGTCGCCTTGTACGACATCCACGGGACGAGTTGGAGTGGTCCTATTCTACTCTACCGGAAACCACACGGCAAAATATATATATACTAGTTGTTGCCCACGACTTCGCGTGGATAAGTTACGTATGGTGCGAATTTTAAGGACCCGCAGATAGCCGACATGACAATTGACAGCTTTTACAAATCGTCGCTTTTCTGATATTATAAATAGAACTTCCCAGATCATTCTTGAAATGTTGAAATCAATCTAGAACATTATGGACCAAATATAGTCACAAATTTTCATAGTTTATTTAAAGAATTTAAAAATATTCTAGAAAAATCTGGAATATTCTAAAAAAGTTCTCAATATTGTCACTCACAAACGCAATTAACGCCAATCAGCACAATCTCGAGATTATATGAGCCGTACAATGCGTTAGAAAAGGATAGAAGTATTCCATCACACATTTTTACCACCCATCGTAACCAAACTGCCTTACTTGCAAGTGCAGACCAAGGGCTATCTACCACTGCAACCATGAGTGGGTGGCAGTGGGTGGTTATATGGATGAAATCCTGGACATACATACACACAATTTTATATGTCTATATAATAGATAACAACAACATTTCAAGTTGAATGGTCGCTGGTAATTTTAAGAAGTCGTCATTGAATATGTGATATTTTCAAAAAGCTGTCATTTTAAGAAGCGATTTTTTCAGAATGTTATCATTTTCAGAGGGTGTCATTTTGAGAAGGTCAAGTCACTGACCTTGGAAACAGTTCGAGAAACACTGATGAACGGACGGACACACAATAGAGTTGAACTATAAAGGTTCCGAAGGCATCTTAATCTTAATTTTACTATTTCTTACTAGCATGTGGTTGCCTGGAAGAAATCGCTAAAAGCGATAAGGCCGCCACTTGTACATTTACTGTATATTCTTCATACATATTTCTGTAATTTGTGCGCAATAAATTATATTCATTCATTCATTAATTCCCTATTAATTAGAAACCCTAAATAACAATTTAACAAAAAGGCATTCAGTATATCTGAAAATTTTAAAAGTTCTGAAAATGAATGGGCATCGTGCTCCGCCTTTCAATGTTTGGAGCGAGTTCGTAACGGACGACAGTAGATAATGTTTTTTCACAAGTCTCTATAGCCGAAGAGAGCAAACTTTGAGTGCTTACGGTCCGCCTCAGGGGATGTTGACGGAAACAGGACCGTACTCGGCAACCCGTGGGTTGATGCTACACAACATTCGAGTGTCTAAAGATTAATTTTATTATTATTGAAAATATTGAAAACGTTTAGAAGGCTCGAGAATGAAGCTCAATCGGATTTTTCGGATCGAGAAACAACAATGTGAGCTAGTGGTCTTGTCAAATTTAAGTTCTAGTCAATAAATAGATTTGGAAATTGGGGCGTCAAATCAAATCGAATATTCTATATTGTGAACCAGGAAGCTAGTGTACAATGGTTGCTTTATCACTTTCAGCGATTTCTTCCAGACAATCTTTGGGTGATGGGCAATTTTTCGAAGAAGGTAAGATCTGGGTGCAATGCAAACGTATGTTAAAAAGATATAATTCAAAATAATATATAATATACAATAAATAATACATAAACTACGTGGTCTTATATATTATAAAAAAAAAACGAATGAACTATCTGTAAATGCTAGTCTCATCCCGCGCCTGAACACACTTTAACATTTATATGGTAACTTCGATCGTTAAGATGTAAAACAGGTGGGGAACCGATTTAGTATGTATAAAAAAATATGCAATACTTAACTTTAGTCTTAAGTTCCTATTCACAATCTTACGATCTGTGGTAGAATTAAAGCAACAACATCATTTGGGCCTAAATTTTCTTGATATTGCCCGAGTTCGTTCAACCATTTCCATATATTTTTACGGTGATTTCAGTTCCGATTGCATAGGGGGGTTGATCCGTTTTCCAAACCCTAAGTACAACCCTGTGCGGTCGCAAAAGTTTCCATTAATTAAGACAAATATGTCCACGAGACAGTTCCGATTTGTGCCCCGGGCCTCGGATTAACTGGATTACTGTCCAATTGTTTTATTGGAGTTATAACTCGGTTTGTATCGTCACCATCGGTTGTGACGTGAATACTAGATAACGGATTAAAGTATTAAATATTGTTCGCGATAACTTAAAATAGTATGAAGGACATTCACTCGGGACCATACTGCCTCCAGGTTATTTTTGTCTCCACTGCAGGAGCACAACCCTCTCTCATCTGCCGGAGACAGACGGAGGATTTGGCCTACACTCCCCGCGCTGGCCAGACGGGTTGGAGAGGCCTGATTGATGTTTTATAATGTATTCCCTGTCGCCTTGTACGACATCCACGGAAAGAGTTGGAGTGGTCCTATTCTACTCTACCGGAAACCACACAGCAGATCTTGCGTATTATTCATGCATAAATACACAATGCAATGGTCTCAGAGGGGTAAGCAGACGATGTATCGTTACTTTGCGCGATCCTGACACATCACTAGCCTCGCACACATCCATCAACCTTTTCATGCTCCTCCTTTTATTCATCTCACAGCGGCCCCCATCGTTTTTGAGGACGTCACGAATGACGTCTCGCAAGCAATGAGGTGATCTGCCAGAGAACAAAAGTTTTCGACATAGCTCAAAAAGTTTGTACGTTGAAGTGGCAGTGGGCTGGTGACATCTGTTGCAAGCGTAGTGTGGGACGCCCCATGGCTAGATGGAGCGACGTGAGGCGAAAGGCAGTGACTGGATGAGAAGAGCCGAGGTTCAGGTTCAGCGGCGCACATTTGGGAGAGGCCTATGTCCTAGGCTGATGATGATTTATATATCATTGAATAATAAATACTATACAAAAATATCCAAATCATGCGATCGAAGATGTTGTAGTGTCTACGGATATCTAAACCACTGTTCAAATCCGGATATATCTTTTATCACGGTATCTGCTGTACCCATCTTCATCATCAGCCGAAATACGTTCACTGCTGAACATAAGCCTCCCCAATAGAATGTCTTTTGGGATATTGCCATAATCACCAGGCTGATGATGATGATGTTGAAGCTATCTTCGACCTGATTGAATACTAGTAAATTATTTCTTCTTAACCTCCTTTATCTCAGTGTTGGCAGTCAAAGACGCCCACAAATCATCATCATCAGGTTATTTTTGTCTCCACTGCAGGAGCACAACCCTCTCTCATCTGCCGGAGACAGAACAAGGATTTGGCCTACACTCCCCACGCTGGCCAGACGGGTTGGGGAGGCCTGATTAATGTTTTATAATGTATACAAATGATAATCTGTTCTCACTTTTAATAGAATCAAATTGTAAAAAATGTCAATTCCCCATGTATTTTATTTTATTTCCTAATTTCTGACTATTGTTTTGTTTTATTTTGTTTTGTGTTTAATTTCAATGTTATTTTTTTTTTAATTTGCAGTGTATTGCTTTGGACATGTAATTTATTAACATTTTAAAATCTTAATTTTATTTAACTTATATATAAGTAAGTATAATATTAGACTAGTAAGTATAATTATAACTCAACTAACACAAACTAGGCATGCTGTCGTTGCCTATAATTGGGGTGGCATCTGGCCAATGTACAATTGTAAGTTTCCGTTAAGCAACAATTGATGTACATCCTGTTGGTAACCTAATAAATAAAATAAAATAAATTCCCTCAGTCGCCTTGTACGACATCCATGGGAAGAGTGGTCCTATTCTACTCTACCGGAAACCACACGGCAAAATATAGCCCACAAATATTGAAGGTTAATTTCTAATTTATTCCAAATAGCAGCTCCTTATGAGGAACGCTTCAAAAGGAATTTGATGAAAGGCATCTATAGAAAAATATGTACGCAGTTATCGTATAGGAAATACACGAGTACCTACATTACAGAGTGCGAGGTTTCTGTTGATTTTTTTTAAATATTTTTTTTTGAAATATCTCTGACTGGTATTCCTGAATATTTGTGTCGCCGTTATACCTGCCCGAAATTTCCATAACTGCCTGTCCCTCGTGGATCAGGCAGTTATGGAAATTTCGCCTGAATATTTGCACGATTCGAGCTGAGGTGCCTCCTCGCCCAACATACGAGTGGATATCGAGGATCGCGGAAGGCGACATTTGTAGATGAGATTACGTCTAGAAATGGCATCTTATATCGTATTTTTCACTGTAACATCTCAAAGCTACTGCAAATTGTCGGATGTCAAATGTTTTCAAGTAGTTTAGATCTTATTATTATTATTATATATTATTTATTGCACAAATTTTAAAAGTAAATACAGTTACAAATTTTGTGTACAAAGGCGAGCTTATCTCTAAAAGAGATCTCTTCCAGCCAACCTTACAGCGTGTGAGACAAGGCACTAAGAGCGAGGGGGCAAAAAGTGCATAATATACTACATAATAACTAAATACTGAAACTACTTTATATTATATATATATATATTACATATAGTAAATAGATATTTATAATTAATATAATAAACATACATATCATATTATACTGAGTGAGACAGATAGTGCTCTTTTAGTTTAGTTTTAAGGATGTCACCGACATACTATCTCGATCTTCCTAAAAACATAGCATTTACTTTTTTAAATGATTGTATTTTTTACATTAATTTCCTTGAAACAGATAAGTACGCCATTTTCTCATAACTTTCCCGGAAACTCATTAGAAAATATTAAAAAAAAATTCCCTTTTGTCTATTCCTAAACTGGAATTTTCTCCTGTATGATTCATAATCAGCCTAAATACGTCAACTGCTGGACACAGGCTTCCCCAATAGAATACCACTTTTGGTAAGTTGTCCATCGGGGGATTTACCATAATCACCACGCTTGGCAGGCGGATTGGTGATCGCAGTAATGATCTTAACATACACACACAAGAGAACGCTGCTGCCCGTACCTGATGCAATCCCTTAGTCGTCTTGACGTCACCCACGGGAAAGATAGGGGTGGCCCTATTCTAAGCCGGGAACCACACGGCAAGTAGTATATTTAACTGTATGATTCAACAATTCACAAATAGACCGGGGTCAGCTTGTGTCAAGTTCTCTGTCCTTTGTGGGACTCGAACCCACCACCGGGATCGAGTCTAGTTACCAATCCACTAGGCCAAGGAGGCGGACGTTTGATGGTGATATAAGGTGATATAATAGGTGATATAATAGATTGCATTTTCGACTTTATCACTATATTAAGGTATATTTGCCGTGTGGTTTCCGGTAGAGTAGAATAGGACCACTCCAACTCTTCCCGTGGATGTTGTATAAGGCGACTGAGGGAAACATTATAAAACATCAATCAGGCCTCCCCAACCCGTCTGGCCAGCGCGGGGAGTGTAGGCCAAATCCTCCGTCTGTCTCCGGCAGATGAGAGAGGGTTGTTCTCCTGCAGTGGAGACATAAATAACCTGATGATGAAGGTATAGATGCCACTCCTTAGTGGAGATCGAGACTGGGCAGTCGTAGTGTGGGACGCCTCCTGGCTAGATGGGGCGACGATCTGCGTAAGGCGGCTGGCAGTGACTGTATGAGAAGAACCGAGGATCGGGTTCAGAAGAATGCCTTAGGAGAGGCCATGATGATGATGATTGCGTGACTATACCTAAAATTATCAATAACATATACATACACATTTTCACCTACAAGTCTTCCTCATCTTCGTTCTCTAAATATGATATCACTGAATTTCTCATAGCGCCCTCCGTGGTATTTGAAACAGCGCCCTTGTGCGCATTCCGTCCGCTTCCCAGCGGATCGCGCGCATAGCTTGGGTTAGACGCGGGTAGCGGGGGGCGGAGGCTTTAAGCATATTATCGGCTTGAAAACGACATTCTGTCCATCTCCTATAATGTACTTTCCATAAACTTTATTAGTAAATCAGATGCCAATACGTGATGCTAATCAACTCTTATTGATCGTTCAGTTCACGACGTCACCTCACTGCTTCTCCAAATCGCTTATACGTTTATGTATGTTTGTTTGTATGTATGTATGTATGTATGTATGTATGTATGTATGTATGTATGTATGTATGTATGTATGTATGTATGTATGTATGTATGTATGTATGTATGTATGTATGTATGTATGTATGTATGTATGTATGTATGTATATTTCATTCCAGATTAATAGTCCTATGAAAACCAACGCTATTTACGTCTCGGTAACATATACATGAAAGGGTCACCAGCAGCAAAAACAGGTTTGTATTACCATGTAAACTCTGCAGTCCACTTAGGAACACCATCTATTGTGTATTTTGTTTTCGAGACGCAAATGCGTTTGTTTTCATAGGACTATTAATCTGGAATGTATATATGTATATGTATGTATGTATGTATGTATGTATGTATGTATGTATGTATGTATGTATGTATGTATGTATGTATGTATGTATGTATGTATGTATGTATGTATGTATGTATGTATGTATGTATGTATGTACATGCATACATACAATCAGGTCGAAGATAGCTTCATCATCATCATCATCAGCCTGGTGATTATGGCAATATCCCAAAAGTGACATTCTATTGGGGAGGCTTATGTTCAGCAGTGAACGTATTTCGGCTGATTATGAAGATGGGTACAGCAGATATAGTGATAAAAGATATATCCGGATTTGAAGAGTTGCTTAGATGTATGTATATATGTATGTATGTATGTATGTAAACACTTTATTGTACCAAAAATAACAACAACAACAACAATAAAATAGGAATTAAACTGTGTACAAAGGCGGACTTATCCCACTTAGGGATCTCTTCCAGTCAACGTTTAGTATAGGGTCACACCTAGTCTTCTCGTGGATGTCTTCAAGGTGACTAGAGGACTGCACTAGGGGCGGACAACAGTATTCTCCTGTGATTAGTGCGTAAAGATAGAACTAATATAGTAACAATATAACGCACACAAATAAAATGTATTATTTGCCGTGTAGTTTCCGGTAGAGTAGAACAGGACCACTCTCTTTCCGTGGACGTCGTACAAGGCGACTGAGGGAATACATTATAAAACATCAATCAGGCCTCCCCAACCCGTCTGGCCAGCGCGGGGAGTGTAGGCCAAATCCTCCGTCTGTCTCCGGCAGATGAGAGATGGGGGTGCTCCTGCAGTGGAGACAAAAATAACCTGATGATGAAAGGAAATGTAAGCGATTTAGAGGAGTAAGGTGTGCCGTCGTGAGCTGTGCGATCTAAATGATGTTATGATTATTTCGGATAATACCCGTCGAACTACTAAAATAGTTCTCTTTTGCAAAATAACTAGGTAAGTTTATCATCATCATCATCATCAGGTTATTGTTGTCTCCACTGCAGGAGCACAACCCTCTCTCATCTGCCGGAGACAGACGGAGGATTTGGCCTACACACCACGCGCTGGCCAGACGGGTTGGGGAGGCTTGACTGATGTTTTATAATGTATTCCCTTAGTCGCCTTGTACGACATCCACGGGAAGAGTTGGAGTGGTCCTATTCTACTCTACCGGAAACCACACGGCAGTAAGTTTATATTATCAACGGACTAGCAAAACAATTTACTTGTCAGGGATTGGTTATTGATCGATTATCAGGCTGCTGTCCAGGCCTGGTGTTGTTTATCGTTTATACCACCAATTAGGGAGGCATTAGCCGTAGATTGAGGAAAGGGAAATGTTTACGAAAGCTATTACAGCTCGAGAGATTTACCTCCCGAAGGACTTAGATTAGAGACGGATGATGGATGGAGGGGTGTGAGGGGCGCAACAACATCAAATACCATTACAGTTTGGCGGAAAATCGAGCTCGTGATACTCTCTCAGACGAATATTAGCTAAAAAATAAAAAAATCTACAAAATAGACTATTAGTTGAATGACAAAGATGCCTGGTACTAATGTTATTTCAGCTTCGCACAATCTTTATAATATTGTATACAAACTTGATTTTTAAAAGATGTGTTGCGTGATGTTTGTTGCGCCGTTTCGTCTCCTTCACAGCGCTAACACCTAGGAAGCGATAGTCGATAAAAAATTACGTGTATAAATGGACATATACCTACCTTTCAGTACAAATAAACACACATTCAATGTGCCCATACTGAATATATTTTCTAAGGTGCTTACACCTTTCACACCCGTTCACATATAAATCAAATAAGTGTATAGATCTTTTCATTTCTTGCTTGCGATGTACCAACTGCGTCCGTGAGTCATTTGGTGGCCTCACTGAAAATCAGCGCTGCAGCTCTTGCTACAGCATAAGCTGAGCTGGGGACCCTTTTGGCGTCACACTACAACACTGTGTCATTTTTTTTCTTTTCTGTTTTTTTTTTCATATTTATGTCGTCAATTTTAATTCCTGTATTGTATTTGTGTTTGCCAAATAAAGTCTTTCTATTCTATTCTGTTCTGTTCTGTTCTATTCTATTCTAACGTATACCGACAGGCTAGAAATCCTGTAGTCCAAGTATTAGATAATCAGTTTTCTTGTATGGAGTATAGGGAGTGTGGCCCGACTATGTTGATTTAAGGCTACAAGTCCCTCCTTATAGCCTCTGCCTGAATCCGGCCCTGCTTAAGTGGCTCCTATAGGCTATGGCACCGAAGAGACTCGTAAAAGCTAAGCTAACATGGAAACGTGATCAGAGAGGCGCACCTGGCAGGTGGTTAATATTTTCGAGAGACGGAGACGGTTTTTTATCGGCAAGTGCCACTTTCCATAAAGTGGGCAACTTTCACGATTTACTTGCCAAGTATCAAAAGTACTTACTGAGTGCTATTTTGTGAGGTTTCTTGAGGTTTCTCTTCCGTCTGACTGTTTGCCCTCCGGAAACTACTCGACGCATAGAATTGCCTGGGCAAACATAGGAAAATTATGGAGATAAATTATTTTATAGAGATATTTCAGAAAAAATCAGTAATAATTATTGTCGAAACCCGGACACTGACAAAAGAAACACTTGTTGATTTGAAATACGAGCCCAACAGGATGTTGTTTCCTACTCAAAAATGATTGCTTTAGCCATGAAGGAAGAAAAAAATTTACGCCGCCCGTTTGAAAGAAATGTAATACCAGAAAGCTTTGTGGTTTTGCTTGCGGCACAATTTCACCGCACAATTAACCATTTTGTGTATGTACTTTATTTTATTTGTGAAATTTTATGTCAGAGATGATGGCCGTGTCACATGCCGTGAACGACTATTTGAAAGAAAAGTTTGAATGTGTGTGTGAGTTACAAAATTGTATCACAGCCGGCACCCATTTTTTGATTACTACTCCATCTGGGCGGCGTAAAATTTTTCTTTTAGTCTCCACTGCAGGAGCACAACCCTCTCTCATCTGCCGGAGACAGACGGAGGATTTGGCCTACACTCCCCGCGCTGGCCAGACGGGTTAGGGAGGCCTCATGGATGTTTTATAATGTATTCCCTCAGTCGCCTTGTACGACATCCACGGGAAGAGTTGGAGTGATCCTATTCTACTCTACCGGAAACCACACCTGCCATACATATTGTTAATAACAGCAATATACGATGAGGGACAGAGTTATGAGATGAAATAGTTGATGAGAAGAACATAAAATCAGGTTCAATGGCCTTGGGAGAGGCCTATGTCCAAGACTCTTTCAGGCTGATGATGATCATGATGACTCAGTTAAAGGGAATGAGGTGCGGTGAGGTAGTTGAGAACGTTATATATACATATCGCATACCAGTATCAGATAACTGTCGCAATCCTCCAAAGGTACTTTAACTCAATCCCCCAATGTAGTTTTGTATTGTACGGATGTTATAGTTACCTATTCTACGGTTCGTCGTTCTCTCCCACCTCACTGCACCTCATTCCCAGAAGCACTTAAACTGTCCCCCCCCACTTCATATTTAACACATCGTAAAATATTTCCAGTAACAGTATTTCATCGTAAGAGTAAAATTTAGCTCTCTCTCAGCTGCGCGACAGTTGCGGGATTACCCCGAGCTGGGATAGACGGTCGAACAAATCCCTCGACGCTTCACTACTCAATACACGGATTTACTGCATTTTTATCCATTTTCAGTTGAGCATATCGTGTGCTTGTACACACTGTAACCGTCGTATATGACGTCTATATTCACATATAGTAGACATGTTTTATTAATAACTTTTATTGAAGGTCAGATCAAATTAAATACAAAATAAAATAAAAACACAATCAATTGAAATAAAAATAAATTGAAACTAATAAATAATTTTAAAAAAATTAACAAATATAATGCATTTTGAATATAATTATGGCAATGGTCTTACTAGAGAATAACTATGAGAATAATAGCACTTTTATTCTCATAGACCACTTTAAAAATTTAGCTGGTTCCGGTGGACCCCCTGCAGCTACATTTCTACCATATTCCCAAAACTCGACAAAAAATGTGAAGATTAGACGCCAACATATACCCCCGTCGAGTCCTCCCGTGGACCCCTGGACTACCTGTAGTGCTATTCTGTAAAATAAAAACTCAGGTGCGAGACTCGCTCGAGTGATTTTACTCACTTCAAAACCTAATCCATTGGCATTCTGTAAACAGAAAGAACAGCACTGTCGACGTGAAGTGAACAAACAACTCACTTCACGTCGATGCTTTTATTTTACAGAATAAGCACTACTGGACCACTTTGGGAACTACTGGTCTATAGGTACTCAACTCTCATTGCGACAACAACGTAGATTGTAGATAATTTATTTATTCCTATTATGTTGTAAATTTCTATCTAAATTTTTTTTCTCTGTACCTTCCTACTTTTATTATCCTATATATGCAATAATTTTTATGTATATATATATATAAAAATCTGTTAATGGCTAATGTTTAATTTATATTATACTGTATTATATATTTTTGTAAATTAGCTGTAGGTTTCAGAATAAATAAATAAAATAAAAATAAAACAAAAGTTCATCGGAGCGTGAACCAGAAATACAGAAACGTTTATTTACCAATAAAACCTTATATATAATTACATATTATTAATTTTGTTGTTGTTATTTACATAATGGTAACCTTGGAGTCATCTTTAACAAAATTATACGGACAGGTCACAAGGTCATAGTCGGCTCAAGGCAAAGAACGCTCCACCCAATTTCGCGCAGAGCTTTTCAATCTACACTCCTACATAGTTATAAAATATCAATTTTGCAAAACTGTCTGACTCATTTGATAGTGCGGATCGAAAGTGAACTAAAATAGTAACTCGTAACTATAAGTGCATAACTAAACTTTCTTAAGACCAATCAACGTTCTAAAAAGTTTGTATATAACTTTGTAGCAACCAAACCAGGCCTCCTTCACTCTGTCGAACCTACCGCGATTAATGCCTACACATTCAGACGTGGTTCTCGTAACGGAGTAATAACAACGCTAAGTCGAGCGCCTTAGACTCTTTTTTGCGTATTTTGTCTTAGGCTACGAATTCGGCGGGCTGCGGGGCGGCAGCGGCGAGGGAGCGGTGCGTTTTAATGCATAGATTTATATGGAATTGGTCACGAAGGCAGCGGCGCGGGGAGCGGCGCTTGGAGCGGCGCACGAGCGACTTGCTCCAGTCAAGCCGTGCTTGCGCGTGTGTATTAGGCATTTTATTTATTGCTTTTTAGGAAGAAATTTGTATCAAAAATATGTTGTCGCCGCTGTTTAGACATTTTGTTCGCGAACAAAGACACAAATCTCTCGTAAAGCGACACTACGCCGCTCCGGCGCCGCGCGATCCGCCCGCTGGCTTCGAGACTTCCTGCGCCGCCGCCGCCGCCCCGCTGCCCGCCGACTTCATGGCCTTAAAGTCGGAGATTAAAAACCTAGGTATTTTAGTTTTACTATGGAGTGATGTACATTTGTTAACATATAGTAACTACTAAGTTATCTGTGGTATTGCGTACTGCCAGCCGGGCTCTACTTTACGGGTGATGTTAAATAGATTACTGCAGCTTCTTTCGTAACGTAGTTAGTTTTATATTTAGTATTCTCTGTTATAGTAGTCAGTAGCCACCCAACACGCTTTTAATGTACCGACTTAGAAAAAAAGAGTGCGGATCGAAAATTGAAATGATTTTGTAAAGTGGACTTAAACAACGTCGTTATTCGTAACTATCCTACTAATTTTATAAATGCGAAAATTTTGATTTTTGGATATTTGGATGTTTGTTACTCAATCACGCTTCAAACATTGGACGGATCGGAATGAACTTGGCACACATATAGGTTAGGTCCTGGAATAGGACATAGGATAGTTTTTATCCCGAAAAAACATCTCATTCTTACGGGAAATACATAATAATTTGTGATGTTAAGTTGTCGACGCGGACGAAGTCGCAGGCAACAGCTAGTAAGTTAAAAACTAAACATTTATATGACCATTCAACATTGTGAAATGTTTCGTATATATAACTTTGTAACAACCTATAATGTTAATTTATTTCCTTCCTTATAATAAACAGCCGTTTCAAAGTGCTCGCTCGTGTGACCTAGGCCGTAATCGAACCCAGGAACGTGCCGGCCCGTGCCGGGCACCGAGAATTACGGCGCTATCAAGATTTATAAAGGCGTTTTTATTAGAAGCAATAAACTTAATATTAAAATAGTGATGTCTGTAAACTTTCCAGGATAATTAATTTGTTATTCTTGTTTGGAACAAAGTTTTAGTTACACGAAGATTAGACACAGGATTAAAACATGGACCCTGCGGAGTGAGTACTCTGAGAAAAAAATAAGTAGCCCTCCTACTTACGTAAGGATAAAAATATACCACTATTACATAAGTAGCCGCCCCCATTATAAATGGTGTGCCGGCCCATTATTAGGTAGTTCGGTTACTTAGTAATGTGGCCGGCTACTGAATCAGTTGTTGGTGACACCATTTATAATGGGGGCGGCTACTTATGTAATAGTGGTATATTTTTATCCTTACGTAAGTAAGAGGGCTACTTATTTTTTTCTCAGTGTACGTTTGTTCCTAGTAGACTTGTAACTGTATTATATTGTATTGTATTGTATTGTATTACATTATAAAACATCAATCATGCCTTCCCACCCCGTCTGGCCAGCGCGGGGAGTGTATTCCAAATCCTCCGTCTGTTTCCGGCAGATGAGAGAGGGTTGTGCTCCTGCAGTGGAGACAAAAATAACCTGATGATGATGATGATGTATTGTATGCTAATAAAATGAATGAAAAATGAAAACAAAATGATTTATAATGCCTCCATAAAATTCTACATTCGTCTATAGATTCCCCTGCATTATTATCCTCATTGAAAATCAACATAATGTATAAACAGCGTGTCCCAAAAACTTCTGCTCTACACGTTTACAAAAACAATACCTCATACTATAACGCTATATCAAGAATGTGTCGCATATAAAGTACTTGATGGCAAAGACATTGATATATTTTGATTCCACGCTTACCATGTATAAAAGATGTGTTACGGAAGTCCTAAATTCTACTGGACCCCACAAGTAAATCCTTCTTATGTGCTATACTGCGTCCGCACCGTCACTGGTGGCTCCACTGAAAACCAGCGCTGCAGATCCTGCAGCATGTGCTGAGTCGGAGTCCCTTTTGGCACCGCACTGCAACACCGCTACGTGCAGTCGATCGGTGGGGTTGGCCCCAGGGCCTACGAGGCGGGCTGCGTGCCATTTTGCTTGCGCCCAAATTTAGCCCTTGTCCATGGCCAGCCTCTCCGTGTTGACTGCACTAAATGTATAAATCTTTCTGTCTGTCAAACTGTGTTGTATTGTGTGCCAAAAAAATGTTTTTCTATTCTATTCTATTCTATTCTATTCTATTCTATTCTATTCTATTCTATTCTATTCTATTCTATTCTATTCTATTCTATTCTATTCTATTCTATTCTATTCTATTCTATTCTATTCTATTCTATTCTATTCTATTCTATTCTATTCTATTCTATTCTATTCTATTCTATATTCGAATCCCGCTAGGGGCAAATGTTCGTATGATGAATATGAATGTTTGTACCCAAGTCTTGGATGTTTATATATTTATTTAAGTATGTGTATCCGTTATCTAGTAACCATATCACAGGCTCTGCCTAGTTTGGGACTAGATAATTGGTGTGAATGTCTGAAATATTTATATTTATTTTATTTATATTCTTAAATCTTGAATTTAATCTGTGTTTGTTTGCTTTTTCTTCTCATTCTCTCTTCTCTTCTCTCTCTTCTCATCTTCATTTTCATTTTATCGACTTAAGATACTTGTAACAATAGTCTGCAATACTGATCATGCTGTGTATACATAGTCTGTGTCGCCGTCCACAATCAAAACTTTGTTAAAAATGTATATTATTTATTATGACTGTAATCTATATATATATATATACTATATACATATAATAAAAGAGTAGAAAAAACAAAAGAAAAGCGAATCTGTACATTGAAGTTAAAAAAAAAATTTCACTGCCCGGACGTTACTGAAGACCAGTAGAGTCCAAAAATATAATTAAAAAATTTCTTATCTGTCTGTATGTATGTATGTATGTACGGGCTAATCTTGGAAACTGCTGAACAGAATTTGACGGCGTTTTCACTGTTTAATAGCTTTGAGTTCGGGCCTCATACTGGTATAAGTCATATCTCAATAAAATGTCAGGATGCTGATATACAAGTTGACCTCTCATTTCATATCATTTGTATGAAAGTGTAGTTCAACATTACTGGTCGTTGCAAGAACTTGACAGAAAGTGACAGAGATGTTTTAAAGCTCATTTATAGATTTATTTCAGCTGATGTATTTCAGGTATTTCCACAAGTCTCGATACAAAAAGTTCGCTATTCAATAATTAGTGGCCCTGTATTAGACCGGTGATCGTCGACAATGTCAATATCGAAGCTGTTCAGGAGTACGTCTGCCTAGGACAGACAATATAGTTGGGTAGGATCAATTTCAAAAGCTGACAGAAGAATCCAGTTAGGGTGGGCAGTATTCGGAAAACTGCGTCAAGTCTTTACGTCACCTATTCCACAATGTTTAAAGACAAAAATCTTTAATCAGTGCGTCCTGCCTGTCATGATTACAGCGCGGAGACGTGGACACTGATGGTGGGCCTGATCCACAAGATTCAAGTGGCTTTGCGAGCTATAGAGGGCAAAGCTCGGGGTCTCTATGAGGGATATGATTCGTAATGAGGAGATCCTATGAATAACGAAGGTGACCGACATTGCCGAAAGAATTAGTAAGCTGAAATGGCACGTCACATCTGTCGTAGTACCGAACGGCCGTTGGGGCAGACGGGTTCTAGAGTGGGACGCGACGTCCCACGCGCAGAGTGGGACGCCCTGCCGCCAGGTGTATGGACGACCTGAAGATGGTGGCCGGAAGCGGCTGGATCTGTAGGGCGTTGTGGCATTCATTGGGGAAGGCATGTCCAGCAGTTTGACAGACATTTTGTTGTACAGTTAATTGGATATGCAACGTAGGAAGGGAATAGGAGGGGAAGGAAGTCGGATGGAAAAGAATAGAGGGATTAGGGTAAGAGAGGAAAGATGAGGGGGCAGTGGTAAATAAAGGGTGTAGGAATGGATGGGTTAAGGGAAGGGGGAGAGGTAGGAGTAGGGAGAGGGAAGGGGTGGGGGAAAGGGTTTTCAACGTTGTGGGAAGGGGATGGAGAAGGAAAGAAAGAAAGGGTATGGAAAGGACAAATTGGAGGGGGGGGAAGGAAATATCACCTAATTTGCACAATATTAAAATATATTTTTTTTTATTGATTATATAATAATCTTTTAATTCATGATAAATGTAAATGTCCACTTTATTTAAAAAAAAGCGGCTAAGTGTGAGTCGGACTCGCCCATGAAGGGTTCCGTAGCAGCAAGTGACATAATATAAAAGTTATTGTAGTTCGTTGTAACTTTGATCGATGTTTTAATAATAGTAATGTGGTTTACGATTTATGACGACGTATTAAAAAAAACTACTTACTAGATCTCTTTCAAACCAATTTTCGGTGGAAGTTTGCATGGCAATGTACATCATATATTTTTTTTAGTTTTATCATTCTCTTACAGGGGCACACATTTTACCACTTTGGAAGTGTCTCTCGCGCAAACTATTCAGTTTAGAAAAAAATGATATTAGAAACCTCAATATCATTTTTGAAGACCTATCCACACGTATGGGTTTGATAAATAAAAATTTGAGTTTCAGTTCTAAGTATGGGGAACCCCCAAAATTTAATGTTTTATTTTTTCTATTTTTGTGTGAAAATCTTAATGCGGTTCACAGAATACATCCACTTACCAAGTTTCAATAGTAAGTTCTTATAGTTTCGTAATAAAGTGGCTGTGACATACGGACGGACAGACAGACAGACAAACAGACAGACAGACATGACGAATCCATAAGGGTTCCGTTTTTTGCCATTTGGCTACGGAAACCTAAAAAACTGTGGTCCAACGGGCGAAACCGCCGCCGGAACGCTAATTTTTACCCGACTTCAAAAAAGGAGGTTCTCAATTGGATAGTATGTTTTTTTATGTATATTAATATTTTTAATGCAAATTCAAATTCAAATTCAAATTCAAATAGTTTATTATAAATTACCAGACACATAGATTTTTACAGTCATCCTTAAAATTGTATGATTACATCAATTGAGTACGATTAAAATATAAAAATTGACAGGACAATGCATATTAGAGCTCCCACACTAGACCATGCAGTCTGTATCGGGAAGCCTGAGTTTACAGGTTACATAGAAAACTGTGGGACAGAATAAATATTGTTGGAAGGAAAAAGAAGGTTATAATATTATTAGGAGGGTGAGAGAGTGTGATTGTGAGTGGTACTGTGGAGATTATGAGAATAATGTATGTGTGATGTATGTGTGTGTGTGTGTGTTTGTGTGTGGTGTATGATTAAATGAGTTGCTTAATTAGGCTTTCTGTTTGTGAGTATGTCATTGAGAGTAGGAATTCTAGTACTACCTGTTTTGCCTTATTCACCGTGGCACCCCTGAAGTCACAGAGTACTACTAAACGATTGTAGATAAATGCGGACATGTAATCCGGGAAGCGCTGTGCGAACGTGGTTTTTACGGCTGTGTTTGGGGCCTTGTACACTCTTTTTGTTTTCATTTGAGGGTACTCCGGTGAGTTAATCACACTGCGGTGCATACGTAGCGTAATTCTGTGGATGTAGAGTTGGCGCACACTTAGCACTTTAGTTTCCCTGTATAGCAACTCTGTAGGGTACCTGAAGGGCCTTCTGTACATGACCTTAAGAACAGAGCGCTGTGCTCTTTCTACTTCTAGCATCGCAGTAATCCCAGACCCTCCCCAGACCGTTATGCAGTAACCAAGCAGCGACTCACAGAGGGCCAGGTATACTAACCTAAGAGTGTTCTCATCAGCAGAATCACGCAGCAGCTTCATAACGTAGATCAGCTTCCTAACTCGCTTAGCAGTGGTCTCTATGTGAGTTTTAAAAGAGAGATTTTCATCGATATCTATACCCAGGTATTTAATGCTGGGCATTCTGGCAATCAGCTGACAAGAACATGGTATTGAGTCACACGCAGAGTGAATTCTAATCGTGGTCTGTGTAACTGGTTCGGAAGCCTTGGTTTTATGGAAACATAAGTACCTTGTCTTTTTGGTATTCAACGTCAGTAAGTTGGTGTCAAGCCAGTGTTTAACGGGAGTCAGGCCCTGCTCCGCATTCTGAAGAGCTTTTTTCCACGTGTCAGCATGGAAGAGCGCCACCGTGTCATCAGCATAGCAGATAAGTTCGGCTCCCGCAGGGGTAGCAGTATGAATATCATTCATGTACAGTATAAATAGAGTAGGTCCGAGAACGCTTCCTTGCGGGACTCCGAAGCGAATAGGCATTTCGTCACTGATTTGATCCTCCACTCTAAGGCATTGTCGTCTATCTGACAGGTAACTACGGAACCATTCCAATGGCAGGCCTCTGATGCCCGTAAGTTCGAGTTTTTTCAAAAGTAAAGCTACGGAAACGGTGTCAAAGGCCTTTGCCAGGTCAAGAAACACACCTACACATTTTTTACCCTTGTCAAGAAGATTGGAAACGTGACTGGCAAGATGTGTAACAGCGTCTTCGGTAGATTTCCCATGTCTGAACCCGTATTGTTTAGATGAAAGAAGATCAAAGGATTCAAGGTAGCGTACTAGGCGTTTATTGACAATTTTTTCTAGAATTTTAGAGAATATTCCCAGCAACGATATTGGCCTGTAGTTTTCAGGATTCTGTTTAGGTCCACTTTTGTAAATGGGTACTACCACTGCCCTCTTCCAGACGTTCGGGAAAGCTCCTGTGGATAAGCTGAGATTAAAAACGTGGGCCAAGGGCTCTACAATCACAGGTTTTATGGTTTTGATCAGTATAGCTGAGTAAGCGTCTAGTCCTGGAGCGCTGTCATTCTTTATCTGGGCGATAAGTGCGTCAACTTCGAAGACATCTGTCGGCTGCATAAAAAAAGAATGTGAAGCTGAACCGCCAATATTTAAGTTTGTTGCCAAGGCCTCTTGTGAATTATTCAGTTTAGTTAGCAATTGATCTGCAAGTTGTTCACCCACGGTGGAGAAATATTCATTGCAGTAGTTTAGGGACTCCTGTTGATTACCAGTGGTAGCTTTAGTGAGCTCGATCGCAGGTTTCTGTTTAACTGAAGAATTGCTTATTTTCCTTATGGCTTTCCAAAGACCCTTTGC
The DNA here is from genome assembly GCA_947086405.1 of Esperia sulphurella. Classification (NCBI taxonomy): domain Eukaryota; kingdom Metazoa; phylum Arthropoda; class Insecta; order Lepidoptera; family Oecophoridae; genus Esperia; species Esperia sulphurella. Next base: position 17,488,043 of record OX352261.1, read on the forward strand.
GTTGTGTTTGTTATCAGCCAGTTCTTTTCCTTCGTGGGCAATTTTGAGGTTATGCAGTAATTTGTTGCAGAAATTCCTGTAGCGCTTATACACCAGATTCTTCACCGAATTATTTGGATCTTTTCTGAGCTCCTGATGGAGCTTGTCCCGGTGCTTTATACATCTCAATAGCCCGGGAGTGATCCAGGGCTTTATAATGTGCTTTGACCTGCTAACACGCTTGCATGCATAACCAGATTAATAGATTTCTTTTAGGATTTAGTAACACGTAATACATAAGAATGTGTAATGTTAAGTTGTCCACGCGGACGAAGTCGCGGGCAACAGCTAGTACATAATAATACATAAATAATTAAATGCATAATAATTTGTGATGTTAAGTTGTCCATGCGGACGAAGTCGCGAGCAACAGCTAGTATAATATATTGTTAGACTGCTGACTACAGAATTATGGTTCTACCGTCAATTTAACTTAAGCCCACCTTAACTCTATCCTTAAAGACAACACCTGGCTCGTCACAACCACTAATTATCGCATATGTCGCCTTTGTTTAAACCGGATGTTGGGGAAACTGCTGGAGGCTTCACGGGTCGCGTTATCTCTCCCCACAGGCTTTGTCTCACGCGTATTGTGTAGGTTAGGGATCGCACCTATACTACATGACCGGTTTGGGGGCATTTAGGCAGAAAATACTAAATAATACTACTTAAATAAACTACAGCCAATGATCTCTATGTACTACTAGATGGAGCGTTCCAAACAATCGCTCTGTTCACGCAACTGCGGCTCTGGAAGCCGCACCTCGTTCACATTCACTTTGAAACTTGGGCAGTTACTACGAAGAACATTTAATTATTTACTAAATATTGACGCTATTTACAAGTAGCATCAATATTTAGTAATAGTTAAATGTTCTGCGTAGTAACTGCACAAGTATCAAAGTGAATGTGAACGAGGTGCGGCTCCCGGAGCCGCAGGTGCGTGGAACAGAACGATTGTTTGGAATGCTCCATCTAGTGGTACATATAGATCGTTGACTACAGCAAACTAGAGTTGGCAGTGTGCACTACTGAGCTGCGGCTGTTACTACGCCAGCGCTATCGACCGGAGCCGAGACATCGATGCTATAAGTTAGAAAGAGAAGTGGGAGCGCTGATGGTCCACGTGGACCACTGATGCGTAAAAGAAATACATACCTAAGTAACTACTTGCTTCACCCTGACGAAGTAAAACAACTCAGTGCTAGAAGCATTGTGCAGTTTCTAACTGCTGCAAGACTGAGCACCGAACTGTAGTATGGTGGCGATCACAATAGACCAGAAATGGTCACAGTGATACAAGGTCTAGACTGAGATCTTGAAATAGCCCCAACTCGAATGATAATAATAGAAAGAGAAGTACTTATGTAGTTCACTTATAACTCTGTAACTCTCTCGATCGACTATGTTCCCACATTGCATGCAGTATCCTACCATAATTTACGCACACTTACAAACTTGTGTGTTATTAAATCAGGTCAATGTTCAAATCCTTGCCGTGAGGTTTCCGAGTAGAATAGAATAGGACCACTCCAACTCTTCCCGTGGACGTCGTACAAGGCGACTAAGGGAATTCATTATAAAACATCAATCAGGCCTCCCCAACCGGTCTGGCCAGCGCGGGGAGTGTAGGCCAAATCCTCCGTCTGTCTCCGGCAGATGAGAGAGGGTTGTGCTCCTGCAGTGGAGACAAAAATAACCTGATGATGCATGTTCAAATCCTGTTAAAAATGTGGGAAGGGCGTCCTGAGTGACGTGAGACGGCTGGCAGTCGCTGGACGAGAAGAGCCGAGGATCGGGTTCAGTGGCGGGCCTTGGGAGGGCTCTTGACTACAGGTACCATGGTGGGGGAGGGGTAGGGGGGGTAGGGGGGGGGGGTTCTAAAGTTTTTAAAAATGGGTCACGTGTTATGGGTACGTCCCTTATGGGACTTGGGCTTCGCGCTTTGTTTAGGTAAGGTATGAAGTTAAAGCCGAGCGTGTCTTGAATCTAAGACGGTGTTAGGGCGTTCCTTTCTACAAAATATACATACCGACATACAAGACTGGTCACGCAGTATCTATGTGAATGACTTATTGCAAAAAGGACACTTGTCCATTAAAATAATTATTATATTACCTGCTCTAATGGGTTAAAAATACGTCATAAAATATTTTGTTGCAAAACCCCCGCATATACCGTTTCTGCAATAAATGATTCATGTTTATGAACGAGATCGGAATTCGGTAGTGCGTGAATATTCAAGAGTTTCAACCGCGGTCATTACTGTCATCTATAAAAGTTGAACAGACCACAGCGACCCGAAAAACTTGTAGTACACATAGTGAGACCGTACGTCCAACGATCTCTATTACTACTAGATGGAGCGTTCCAAACAATCGCTCTGTTCCACGCAAGTAGCCACAACTCTTTCACATTCACAATGAAACTTTTAACATTATTACTAAATATTGACGCTACTAATGTCAATATTTAGTAAATAATTAAATGTTCTGAGTAGTAACTGAACCAGTTTCATTGTGAATGTTAAAAAGAGTTGTGGCTACTTTCGTGGAACAGAGCGATTGTTTGGAACGCTCCAACTAGTAGTACATAGTGATCGTTGCCTACCTCAGAAACTTTTTTACAGGGTTTTAGGGATATGGAGTTATGTGATTATGAGGTTATGTTGCTATGAGGTTATGGAGTTATTAGGTTATGGGGTCCCTTGGTTATTGTTTTATAGGATTATGAGGTTTAAAAGCCATAGGGTTTTCGGTTTCAACGGATAGAGCAGATTTCATGATTTTTTGAGGTTATGGGTGGAACCAGACGTGCTGGGATGAAACTGACCCCGAATTCGGATTCAGCGACCCCAAAAACATTTAGTACACATAATGAGACCCCCAGGTCAGAAACTGGTTTTTTTGTGTGGCTGTGTTACTAATGAATTACTGAATTACCCGATGTCCTAATTAGATTTCGCTATCTTCCTTAAATTTAGGCTGTTATTTTTCGCATTTGTGTCGGTTCGATTCCCGAGTTTTACCTACTTTTAAAAGTCAAAAGTCAAAAGTCAAAATCATTTATTGTATATTACACTTGGTACATTTATACACGTCATTTTTTTTATCGACTACCGCTTCCAAGGTGTTAGCGCTGTGAAGAAGAAACGGCGCAAAAAACTTCACGCAACACATCTTTTAAAAATCAAGTTTGCATACAAATAATAAAGATTTTGCGAAGCTGGATTAACATTAGTACCAGGCATCTTTGTCATTCAAATAATCGTTTATTTTATAATAGGCTTTCTTACAAAGTTGTTTTTTAATGTGAATCTTAAACTTTCTGTCCGTCATATTTAAGATTTCCTCTGGTAGTTTGTTGTAGAAGCGTATACATTGACCCGTGAACGATTTGCTGACCTTACTTAGTCTTACCCTGGTAAAACAAGTTTATTTTTATTTCTTGTATTATAACTATTATTGTCACAATGCCTCAAAAAGAGAGATACATTTTTTCTGACATATAAAATATTATCTAAAATGAATTGACCAGCTACTGTTAATATGCTTATTTCTTTAAACTTTTCTCTTAATGGGTCTTAAAAATAAAGTAATAGTCTCTTTGAGTAAAATTGTCTATCTTGAATATTTTAAGTGCTTTCCTTCCACGTCCTTTCCTCTCCATCCTGTATATGTAACGAATTGCACCGCTCGCCACATCCTCTCAGCAAATTGTGTTGTCGGAACTGCTACGTGCTACATCCGCTACACGTACTGCGGCGTAGCACTTTCGTAGCTCGCGTGTAACGAACTAGAACTTCTGAGGAGCGAGTGGAGTGGATTATTCTAACTTGGCCTTAAAGAGTAAGCGAGTTCAAATTCAAATCATTTAATCGTATTTTAAGATGGTCGATTACGAGTACATTTAGGTACTCTATGTTTTGCCCATACGCGAACGACATTGAATCATGTTTCACAAATTATTCTACTTATTTATAAATATAATTTCATATTGCTACCCATAGAACAGGGAATCCTAGTTTGGGAGCCAGGTTACTGCTTGTAATAATATATCCACATAGATGTCCAGTATAACGACCCTAATGTTCTTGAACCAATAAAGTTATTTATATTTATATTATATTAAAATTATAGCAATTAATTATAGTAAAATTTACTAATGTCAATAATAGAAGAAAATAAAATATAAAGACATACTTGATATCTATAAAAATAATGACATCATATTTAAATTATACTATAAAAAAGAATATCGGAATATATTTTATTACAAAAATTAATTAAAATAAAAATAATTTAACATATAATATGTAAATTTCAGTGAGTGAGTGAAAGAATGAGCGTTGATGCAGTGAGTGAATGGGTGGGTAGGAGAGTGAGTGAGTGATTGCTTTTTAGGTCGCTGAGTCGGAAGTAAATTTAAATAGTAACATAACTATGTTTGCGAATATTCCCAGCAAACCTGCTTATTCAAAAGGTTAATTGATAGGGACGTTGACCTTTACGGTCTCCATTTGTACAGTTGTGTGTAATATAGGGTTAGTAAATAATACAGTTTTGTGTATCTAGCATTAGAAATCTGGCATTGTAATTAAGGCCAAATTTATGAATGCGAAGTGAAATTATCAATACATTAAAAATTATGTTATTTTAGTTTTAAAAAAATGTCAATAATTTTCGGTATGTAGTTATTATGTAGTATATTATGCACTTTTTGCCCCCTCGCTCTTAGTGTCTTGTCCCATACCCTGTAAGGTTGGCTGGAAGAGATCTCTTTTAGAGATAAGCTCGCCTTTGTACAAAAAATTTGTAACTGTAGATATTATTTTATCACATTAAGTAATGTAGTTCCGTTAATGTCTTAAACTTACAAATTTAAAGACTTTTTGAGACCCATAGTAAATGTATTAGTATTTAAAGTCAAAATGTTGGATATATCGGGTATCTTTAAAAAAGTTATTGATGTTACTTTACTTATTAGGCAACATAGTTTCGATATCAGTTCAAAGTTTTTGATATCTCTCATATCTACAAAATAATCGCGTAGCGACACTTAACGATTACATCCTGTATAAATGTGGGTTGACAAGAAAATGTCTGTGGTTATTTGGAGAACACACTCTGTAATGAAAATAAAAACTACGATTTCGGACTTTTTTCAATGTAGTCAAGAAATAAAAAGTTATGACGCTTCAAGTTTTTCCAAAAACCTTGAGACTTTATGGACAATACATCGCGCGCGCGCTGAGTTCGATGACCGGCCGCACCGCTCGTCGGTAGGCCCGGCCGGGCGCACAAGACCGCCTTGCTGCCCACCGCACCTCTCGTTTCCCGCCGATCCCCGCCGCGACTAGTAAGCAAACGTTTAAGAAATATCGCATTTTGCAAATAAAAATTTAATAAATGATTTCTAAATGTGATACTGAGTTAACAGTCATTTTAATATTACCCAGTATAGTTTATATTAGGTAAATTTGAACAATGACATTCTCCATCCCTTCAAAGATTTAAACTCTAACCCTGTAGTTGCAGTTGCCACGCTACACCTTAATAAACTGTTACCACCCCCTCCTACTGCTCTAAATACCTCTCTGCTCTCGACTAAGCTCCGTATATTCACACCAAATTAAATTTATGCTGCCGAGAGTTCCCAACTTTGCGGCGAGCGTGTAATTTGGAGGGCAGTTTAAAACAACTCGGTTTGACCGGCGGCGGGCAGTGTCGGGTATACTGGAGTCCAGTGAGTTAGACATGCAAACGAGGCTCACTCAAAGGGGGTACATAATATTCGACCAATGTTTCGACTACGAGCTTTTGGGCCATGTTTTTATGTAGCACTACGTTTTTGATCGGCGACCGATTTAAGAATATTTATTTATCATAGATTTTTAAGGCGAATGCTTCCTTAGGAATACATTCGAACAAATAAGTAATCTGTGTTTACTTGGTTTGTTATTATTTATTTATTTTTTACAAAATTCAATACTGCATAATTTTTTTATATTACTATTTAATTGACATTGTTCTTTACTATTTAAATTAATAATTTTTGACATGTAATAATAATTACCAATAAAATTGATTATGATTATGAAAACTTGTCGCACTTTGCCATTATCATTATTTATTAGTACCAGTACCAACAACAGACTTATATTAATGTCTACTTATGTAATGCGGCGCGGCCCGGCGGCGGGGGGGTGATGGTGCTCACGCGCCGCGCGCTCGCCGCCCGCCGCGCCCCGCCGCCGCCCCCCGTCGCGCCCGCGTCCGCTGTTGAGTTGGTTCACGTGATTGTGGGCGCGCGGGCGATGCTCGCCGACCGCGATTTGCACATCATTTGCGCATATCTGCCCGGCAGGGGGACTACACACGAGGCGCTGCTGCGGGGACTGACAGACTACATCCGAACTTGCTGCCCGCCTGATGACTATTATTTACTTGTGGGAGATTTGAATTTGCCTGACCTCACTTGGTCCGTCGATTCATCAGGGGTGTCTTACCGCCCTCACGGAATAAGCGGTGAGATCCAGGAGGAATTTTTAGATCATGTGGCCTCAGTCGGGTGGAGCCAGTATTGCGGAATACTGAATGGCAACGCACACATGTTAGACATAGTGTTTAGTAACACCGATGCGACCGTGTCGCGCGCCCGCGACCCGTTCACCCGCGAGGACTGGCCGCACCATCCGGCACTCGATATAGAACTCTCCAACATTGCGTTGAAGCTGATGCGGGTCCCCCCTAGGAAGATGTTTAACTTCAAAAAGGGAAATTATCCTGATATTATGGCTGACCTATCATCTATAGACTGGACGGCAGACTTGAATAGTAAACCGTTAAATGAATCCGTTAATTACTTTCATTCCAAGTTGAATTCTATGATTGATAAATATGTACCTTTCTTTTATAGTAACTCCGACGGGTACCCCGTGTGGTTTTCTAAACCTCTAATCCATACGATAAAGGAAAAAGATAAATATCACAAACGTTGGAAGCTAACGGGTAACCAGTGTGACTATGACACATTCTCCCTGTTGAGAAGTAGACACAAAAAGCTTCAACGGAAATGTTGGAATAGTTACGTGACTAGATGTAGTTGCAATATTAAAAAGGATCCCAAATATTTCTGGCGCTTTTCTAAAAATCTGCGACGAGATCACGGCATTCCAGCCCAAATGACTTATGGCATCCGGGTCGCCAATGACGGCCCTGAGATCTGTGATCTATTTCTCGACTATTTCCAGTCTGTGTACGTGCAATCTGGTGGTCCCACTTGTCAACTTACCTCCATCTCCCCTAATCCTCTGAGTTGCGTCAGCTCGATTGAACTATCCCCCTCTTTAGTCCTTAAATATCTTTCTAAAATTAACGTAAACAAAGGAGCAGGGTGCGACACTATTCCTCCGATTTTCATTGTGAAATGTGCCAAGCAACTCGCTGTTCCATTGTACATATTGTTTGATAGATCCCTAAGAGAAGGAACTTTCCCTGATCAATGGAAACAAGCGTTCATAGTACCCATTCATAAAGGAGGTCCGAAAACAAATGCTGAGCAATACCGCCCAGTATCCATATTGACAGTTTTCAGCAAAACATTCGAACTGATGGTCCACGATCAAATTTATCCTATTATATCTCGCAGCATCCCTTCATCTCAGCATGGTTTTATGCGGAAACGCTCCACGACCTCGAACCTAGTTGAATTTGTTGACTCCGTCGCGGGTCTAATGGATGCTGGTTATCAGGTTGACGCCGTGTACACCGACTATTCTAAATGCTTCGATCGTTTAAAACACGATATAATTTTACTTAAGTTGAAACAGATCGGTGTGCACGGTGACCTTCTGCGCTGGTTCGAATCGTACCTTCGCAATCGGAGCCAGGCAGTCCGAGTCGGTTGTCATCAGTCTCGTTTCGCTCCTATTCCATCTGGAGTACCTCAAGGCTCACATCTGGGGCCACTACTTTTTAACGTGTGTCTGTATAACATAACATCGTGCTTTAGACACGCCCGATTTCTTATGTACGCCGATGACACCAAGATCTTTATGCCAATAACTGACCCTTCGGACTGTTTAAGATTGCAAGCGGAACTCGACAGTCTCGCTCTGTACTGCACTCGCAACAGTCTGGATCTTAATGTTAAAAAGTGTCAGGTTATCACCTTCACAAGAAAACCCAACCACTTAACTTATGACTACAAACTAAATAATCTCTTTATACATAGGGTTAATGAAGTGAGAGATTTAGGCGTTTTTCTGGATTGCAAGCTTCTTTTCACTGCACATTACGAGAGCATAGTATTGAAGGCAATAAGGATGTTGGGATTTGTTTATCGAGCATCTAAACAGCTAAGATCTGTACCTGCTTTTAAAACACTTTACTGTGCATACGTGAGGAGTGTGCTGGAGTATGCCTCGCCCGTGTGGTCCCCCATTTACGCATGTCACTCGGATAGGATCGAGGCAATACAGAAATCTTTTATGCGACGCATTAATTATTTAACGAGAACTAGGCCCGACAGCTACTCCGAAAGCTTGTCACTACATAAGTTTCTGTCGTTAAAGGATAGAAGAACTATCGCGGATCAAAAAATGTTATATGACGTGATGAACAACAGGCTAGATAGTAGCGCACTGTTGGAGCGCGTGTGGGTGCGTGCCGCCGGGCCACGCGCGCGCCGGCACCGGCCGCGCCTGCTGGGGCACGCGCCCGCGCGCGCCAACTACGCCTCCAACTCGCCCTTAAATCGTGGCATTGATTTTCATGAGCAGCATCTCCCAACGGCGGACATATTTTTCCTCAAACGCACCCAATATATAAAGGAAGTAAAGAAGTCATTGTGACCGTTTTTCAATTTGCATTCACTCTTTTTACAAATCCACAAATCAAACCACACACACACACGCACACACACACACACATACACACACACGCATGTCACTCACATTTTTTTTTTTTGTATTTTTTGTATTGAAGCTTTTATTTAAGTAATGTAAGTAGGTGGTTCACGTATATTGGTTTTGTATTTATAAAATTTTAATGTTTTAATTTCGTAATTGGCACTACCAAAATTTTTCTTGTATTTTATGTTTGTAAATTGTCTTGTGCTGTGAAATTAAATAAATAAATAAAATAAAATAAAATAAATAAATGTCAAATTAGTAAGTATAGTATATTTAGTATGTTTAAATTTTAAATATTTGGTATATAAATGCATTACCCATTATGTAATTGTTGACATTGTAATTTATACATTATTTTATTTTATGACGATCCCTTTTACCATACTAGAATGACATATAAAATTGAATTTTTAAGATGTTAAAGTGAAATAAATAAATCTAATCTAATCTAATATTAAAGAAATGAATATGCTTTTACCAATGAAATATAGCTAATATGCATACAAATTACAGAAATATATACGAGAAAAACGCATTATACTAAACCTTTCAGTTACTCTAAGGTTGAAGAGATCCCTAAGTGGGATCAGTCCGCCTCTGTACATAATTTTATTCATATTTCTTTTATTTAACATTTCATTTTGTTTAAAAATAAATATTTCCCAGATATTTTGACGACCTCCGTGGCGGAACGGGTAGCACTCGGACTGCCACGCCCGAGCTTTCGGGTTCGAATCCCGCTAGGGGCAAATGTTCGTGTGATGAATATGAATGTTTGTACCCATGTCTTACATGTTTATATATTTATTTAAGTATGTGTATCCGTTATCTAGTAACCATAGCACAGGCTCTGCCTAGTTTGGGACTGGATAATTGGTGTGAATGTCTGAGATATTTATTTTTTATTTTATTTAAAAATAAATATTTCCCAGATATTATAATTTATCCCACTGTGCCAAGTGTCCCAAACTATATGATATGAAACTTATGGTTTCAAAATTCAAGTAACACTCGCCAAGCACCACGAATGAACGTTGGGTTCAGAATAATAGATCTATACCTAAGTTTTCAACTCAATTTAAGTTAAACGTAATCAAAAAATAATAGAAAAGAAGGGTATGGTTAGGTTAGGTTAGGTTAGGTTAGGTTTAGAATAGAATAGAATAGAATAGAGTAGAAAGACTTTATTTGGCGAACACAAATACAACACAGGAATTAAAATTGACGACATAAATATGAAAAAAACAAGAAGCAAACAAATTACATAACCTTTAAAACAAAACAGAAAAAATGACAGTGTTGTAGTGTGACGCCAAAAGGGTCCCCAGCTCAGCTTATGATGTAGCAAGAGCTGCAGCGCAGATTTTCAGTGAGGCCACCAAATGACTCACGGACGCAGTTGGTACATAGCAAGCAAGAAATGAAAAGATTTATATACTTATACTTATTAGATTTATATGTGAACGGGTGTGAAAGGTGTGCACAGTAGAAAATATGTTTAGTATGGGCACATTGAATGTGTGTAATAAAATTAATATATGGCTAATAAAAATAAATATTAAATAAAATAATATTAATGTATGGCTGTACGATCTTATAAGCACAGTGATGATCCTATAGACTTGACAGTGGTATTACTGCTCGGGCTTTTTTTAACATCAATTATGACCACACAAAACTTTTACCGAGAACAGCCAAACAGGCATGAACTCACAAATAATCTCAATTTTTTTTATTTGTTGTTTAACTTAATTGCAATTTTATAAAATTTAATATTTGCATGTCGTTTGAAATGGCTGAGCAGAAGAACTAGTTTTAAGTTTTACACCTTGTTTTGTACTCTGTTCAGAAGCAAATAAATAATCTTTCTTTCTTTCTTTCTTTCTTTCTAAGATTTTGACCGTAATTTAGCTAAAAGTGAAAAATTCGGTCGAAACATTCGAAAGCCTGAAAACTCGGACGGCTCTAGCGTGTAGTGCTAGGCACTCAAATAACTACGGTCCTCAATAATTACTGTCTAGCTGGTGTAACCGCAATTATTCTGCTTCTAGTTAAAGTGTTTGACACTTTAGGTCTAGCGTGTTACTGTACTAAATATTACTACGTAAAGGCCCTCTAGCACGGACATTTTTATATGAAATGAAATGAAAATGGTTTATATGCCAAAAGTACAGTGTTTTACAGAAGATGTTAATGATATGGTTAGTTCTAGTGTACTCAACCTGATGTGCAAATATTAGTATTAGGAATTATAATTAGTAATATATAATTAATAATTGGATCAACAAAATTATTTAAACAATACTACTGAAACAAATAATGATAAGATTACATTACGTACATTATAATTCTTTAAATTCTACAAAATCTTATGTCTATAAGAGGGCCCCAACTATCCTCTGTAACCCCCTGAGTTTCTATAATAAACATCTTTGTATTTGTATTTATTGTATTAAAGGCGTGCTACCACCCCCGCCAGTTTAACGTAGCCTTCAAAATAAAGCATGGCTGGCAGTACGCACTACTAGTCTGCCACTGTTCGGCTCATATGATAACGAAGTAGGCCCCTGGTCATTATACAATACAATACACTTTATTGCACAAACAAATACAGTTACACGTTATAAAAGTTACAAATAGTACAATTTATGCGGTCTTATTGCTTTAAGCGATTTCTTCCAGACTTTTTTTTTTAATAAATAAATATGTGGGGACAATTTACACACGGCCATCTGATCCCAAACTAGGCAGAGCCTGAATATGGGTATCAGACAGCTGATATACATACATAAATACATAATATAATATATAAATAACATCCAGTCACAAGGCAAACACAAGTGCTCATCATACGAATGGTTGCGCTGGGCGGGATTCGCACCCGAGATATTATTATAGTAACAAAAATAATAGATTCTGACTATTATTTGAATTTAAATTCACTTCAAACTCATCTACAAAGCCCAGTAGTACCTCTAAAGAGAATGGAATTGACAGAATGCAAATGTGTTCAGCAAAAAAAAAAACAAAATCGATCACTCTCAATACAAAACACACATTCGTATCTCGGTTGAATTTATTTACCAGGTAAAGGTTTCCGATCGCATACGTGCCTCGGCTTACGTTTGAAATAGGTTCGTCTATCTAAGGTTATATCTTATTTCCAGAAAAGTATTTTACCGAGGAGTTAGTTTTTGTATCACTTTCACTTCACGGGACTAGTGATCATCCTTTTACTATATGAAAGATTTACTTGATCTTAGACTCTAATACTTTTGTTGCTAATTTTATTTTATTTATTCACACAATACTTAACAATACAAAACACTTAGATAGACAACAAACTTTACAATATAAGGCCAATGGGCTCGAGTCTCAAGACACAATGTTAAAAATTTGACAGCACTAAAACTGTTGCTATCCTTGTCACAAAGTATTACGAAGATAAAGACGAAACCAATTTTAGCGCTGTCAAATTTTAAATATGTGCTTCAGAATCGGGCCCATTAACAAAGTAAATAAGAAGATAGCAAAAATAAAAGAGAGGAAGACGAATAAACTAAGATATGGTAATTCAAAAATTAAAGAAAAAAATAAAAAAAATTAAGTACGTAAGAATAATAATTTGCGCAAATGAAATGTGTATGACTCAAAGTCAAGTCAAAATCATTTATTGCATATGAGTACACTTGTTATATTTATACACGTAATTTTTTTTATCGATTACCGCTTCCTAGGTGTTAACGCTGTGAAGAAGAAACGGCGCAACAAACTTCATGCAACACATCTTTTGTAGTTGTTTTTTAATGTGAATCATAAACTTTCTGTCCGTCATGTTTAAGATTTCCTCTGGAAGTTTGTTGTAGAAGCGTATACATTGCCCCGTGAACGATTTACTGACCTTACTAAGTCTTAACCCTGGTGAAACAAGTTTATTTTTATTTCTTGTATTATAACTGTTATTGTCACAGTGTCTCAAATAGATAGATAATTTTTTTTGTCACCCGCTGTTCATAACACCACACTCGCGCACCAACCTCTACCGGAACTCATCCCCTCGCGCGCGCACTGCAGCTGTTCGGCTCGCTGCTCGCCGAGGCGCCGCACGGTGCCTTGTTCGTGGACGGCATGGGCCGACTGATGACGGAATGCAAGGGAATGCTTGATAGAGGAATGCTTGTTTCGTCTACATCATAAGAAGTGATGTACCGCAATGAATTATTTAAATTGTTTAAAATAAATAAATAAATGTCTAATGTTAATATGGATTTTCCGAGATATAGGTGAGTTTAGGGTATGAGTGTAGGGCGCTGAGGAAAAAAATATATTGAAGAAATGGTTTGATGCTTCCTGCTGGTTGAGGTGTAGAAAAGGAGGAAAACAATTTTTGTAATTTGAATTTGAAAACGAAATTACGAAACATTCTGTTTGACGAAACCTTTCGCAAAATCGCAACATAAAATCTCATTTTCAATATCCCGAATCACCAGGACATACGAGTGTGCGAGACTGCAGCTCTGAATATCGGGCACAGCTTCAGGAGGCTTCTTTGAGAGTTGCCGGACCGGAAACCGATTGAATTGCTCGCCGGTGGCCTTTGGCCGGATGTGACGCGAGGTATAGGCTGAGAGCGGTGAGCGGGGTGGAATATGCAATTACCTAGTTGTGCCGATTACCATCAGCCGAAATACGTCCACTGCTAAACATATAATATCAACAACAGATTGCCATTGTTGGTGGGCTGTCCATTGGGGGATTTGCCATAATCGCCACGTTTGGCAGACGAATTGGTGATCGCAGTAATGATCTTATATACACAGGAGAACGCTGCCCGTCTCTAGTGCAATCCCTTAGTCGCCTTGACGACACCCACGGTATGATTAAGGGATGACTCTATTCTAAGCCTCGTTGTAAATATGACCTGTATTGTTATTCTCTAAATTACAAACTGTTCGAGTCTCACACAAGCGACTTCACTCACTTCGAAACCTAATCCATTGGCGTTCTGTAATCATTCCAGAGCACTATCGAAGTGTAGTGAGTTCTTTGTTCACTTCACTTCGATAATGCTCTGGTATTTTTACAGAATGGTAAACCAAGGTCAAGTGGATTAAGTTTCGAAGTAAGTGAAGTCACTTGAGTGAGACTCGAACATGAGTTTGCATTTTAGAGAATAGCACTACTGAATCGAAATGATGTTGATTTACAGTTGAAATACAAAAGCCGACAAATAACGCATTGGGTTTCGATTTCCGATCTATTTATTTTAGAAATAGTTACAGCTTAGTAATAGTGACTTATCATAAATCAATGGAAGTCTACTTTCGCCGGCGGAAGTTTCGGAAGCGAACAAAGAAGCCTTTGTATAAAGATATACGTCACGCAATGTCGCCAATGTTCCGCCATTGCGCGACAAACAATATGGATCCTGGACTCCTAAACTAACAAGTTCAATTTTATTTATGAAAAGGTCTTGAGTAGTTCTGTTTCGAGAGCTCTGTTTATTTTAGCGGAATAAGAAGTGTGTATTTTATATCTGCTGAAGAGATAAAGAACTAAAGCTTCTTAAATGTAAATGACGTCATTTGCACTGAATTCTAAAACTGTTTATCTTTTTCTGAGAGTGCCATTCTGACTTTCACTTAAATCCCTTGATCGATCGTACTCGTACTCTTCCTGTCTTACTTTAATTTTTTTTATATAATTTCAAATCCATTCAAATCTTTGCTTTGCTTATTTTTGATGACATGGGGGATGGTGATTACGTCAGCAGTATTTATTTGAACTTTTTCGGATTTTCTACGAAATTTAGTCGATTTTGGTCGTGTGGTTTCCGGTAGAGTAGAATAGGACCACTCCAACTGTTCCCGTGGATGTCGTTCAAGGCGACTAAGGGAATACATTATAAAACATCAATCAGGCCTCCCCAACCCGTCTGGCCAGCGTGGGGAGTGTAGGCCAAATCCTCCGTCTGTCCAGATGAGAGAGGGTTGTGCTCCTGCAGTGGAGACAAAAATAACCTGATGATGATGGTTGAATAGACCAAGGTGATGAATGGCTCGAGGAGAACGATGTCGATATTCCAAAATCACACGAAAGTGAGCAGACACACAACGTTGAGCAGCAAGCGTCCAATCTCCTCGAAGACTTAGAATCATGGGTTCGTGTGACTGAGGACTGTTAATTTGAATAAATTATGTGCGTTAAAGTCTACGATTCCAAGCATATTCCTTATTTGTAGACTTATAACTACTGCTCATGAATCAATAAAGAAACCAGAACACATTGAAAAATGCATAGTTTATTATTATAAATTACCAGATTCATTGATTATTACAGTCATCCTTAAAATTATATGATTACATTAATTGAGTACGATTAAAACATAAAAATTAACAGGACAATACATATTGGAGCTCCCACACTAGACCATGCAGTCTGTATCGAATTGGGGACTATGGTCCCAATTCCTGTGTATTCCAATGCTATACGAGCTCCAAGAATCAAGTATAAATGTTTCTGACCAATATGACAGAGGATAAAAAGTGTAGAACAAAAAAAACACTACATCTGAAAACATCCTAAGTTTAAGTTCGATCAGTACTGTTCTGGATGCAGGAATCCGGCTTCGAAGGACCACAATGATCTGGATGTACTCTTGCACAGGCTTGTCATTACATTTTACTTATGCCTTATGTGTAAGTTTACACATACAATAATAAGACGACCTCCGTGGCGGAACGGGTAGCTCTCGGACTGCCACGCCGGAGGTTGCGGGTTCAAATCCCGCCAGGGGCAAATGTTCGTATGATGAATATGAATGTTTGTACCCAAGTCTTGGATGTTTATATATTTATTTAAGTATGTGTATCCGTTATCTAGTAACCATAGCACAGGCTCTGCCTAGTTTGGGACTGGATAATTGGTGTGAATGTCTGAGATATTTATTATTATATTATTATTATTAGTTATTTACAATTATTATACTTAATGAAACTAAACTTAAATACTATTATCGTCGTGAACAAGTACTTTATTAAGAGTATGTTATAATCCTACATAATCGAAAAAAACAATAACTTGGACCCACGGCTCTAGAATTAGACACGATAAACTAGAATACATGGTAGGGAGTTCCTACTAGGGACACCCTAAAAGCATTAGTTGGCGATTCTTGAAATTTATAGATCGTCCCAAGTCGGACGACGCCGTTAATGTGTCAGTGGAGAGACGAACTGTTTACAGAATAGAATCCCGGGGGACTACTACGTAAGTATTTCTTATCTAAACTTATAATAAAACTGTAACTGGTCTATGTCTGTACATGAGAGATATTTAAAAAAAATTGTATGAAGCGTCTATATAGGGCCAAAAGAAGCTAAAACATTGTTTTTTAGAATTTTTGTCTGTCTGTCTGTATGTATGTTTGTTACCGCATCACGCAAAAACTACTGAATGAAATTTGATGCTGTTTTCACAGTTGTCTTGCTGGTGGTCTAACTTAAAATCTGGTGCATGTTTCATCTTGATACGCCATTTAGAACCGGAGATATTAATAAAGTATTTTTTTCTAGAAGCCATTATATTGGATGATAATAAAACGACTGTTAATATTTCTTCCAGTAACTCAGTATCACATTTAGAAATCATTAATGCAAAAACATCTCTTTTTTACGAAAATTTTGATAAAAAAATGCAATTATTCTCGAACGTACGAGTATGTCATCATATGGGCGAAGTCAACGGCCGCGGCGCGGCGAACGGATTGAGTGAAATTTAGTTTTTGGGGATAGGGATGGGGTTGAGGTTGGGGTTGAGATTGGGATATTGAGAGTCTCGCTCGAGTCTGAGTGGAAGTAGAAGTGGGAAGAGACCGGATTCTGTAGTTCACGCGAGCGGAGCGGCGGGAACAGCTGGTAATATAGTATATTTTTATTTCATTTTAGGGAACGTACAAAAATTACGTGATCCATTTTTTTAGTAGTATATATACCGTAGTATATATACCAAGACCCCCTCCCCCTCTAGTTGTGACGTAGTAATTCATAAAAATGGTTGTAAGCCATTTTTTGGCAAACAGAAAGGTGAAAACAATAATAATTTAGCTCATGTCTTTATTAATACTTCGCTTGCCGCGTGACACCAAGAAAGCTGTCAGTTTTCAATCAGGTGATGATAATGTGCGTCAGTGTTGCCATCTGTGAGTTTAAAAAGCGCTAAGAACTGCGCGCCATATTTGAAGATAGCTCGAAATAGCGCGAGATTTTCCTAGAGGATATTGACTACGTGACGAAACCCTAAGCCTCCCTCCCACCCCGGAACTGGTCACGTAGTATGGGTACATTCCCTATGTATCTTGAAACGATTGATTACCAATTTGGTTCTTAAACGAAAAGTCGCGAAGTCTCAAAATGCTCTACACAAAGCCGAGCCGAAAGCGATAAGTCTAAACTTTAGACACGCCATGATACGTCTTTGCATTGTATTAAAAGTTGGTTTATAAGTACTAAAGTACAGTCAACAACAGCAGCAACTAACGACAAAAAATGACATTAGTCCGGTAGTAAACCTCTTTGGTTAAGTTTGAGGATATTTTTTTTTGTGCGTCTAAAATACAAGTAAAATATAGTTTCCACAGGCATTTATTTTTTTACTGCTACGATAACTTAGGGAAAGGGAGCATGATTACATCAAGTGCTGCAAATGTCAATAAATTCTGCATGTACTGTCTTGGTTGAAAATATTGCTCCAGGTTTCTTTTCCGGTCAAAATTATTCATGAACTTTTTGTATCATTTATTTATTTATATCGTAAACTCAATACAAATTAAAATCAAACTCTAACCAGTACTGGATAAGGTTTCAATGTATATTTTTTTTATGAAAATAAGCTTGAACTAATTATGAGATTAGGCCAGTTCAACAAATCTTACAAAACTCTCCAAAAAGATATCTTAAAGACTTTACTTCCACACGAGGGAAGTTTAATATTCTCTGCCATTGGTATGTGTAAAGTAAGAGAGCAATTTCTACCAGCAAACTGTATTATATAGTTTGGAGGAGCTATTGTATATATTTTCCATGCTCGTTTCATCACAAGACTACCAGACGTGGGAGGAGCGGAGTGGGAGGGGGGGACGCGGGAGGGGGGTCGGTCGTAAGGAGTTAAGATGACTGTTAATCCTTTCATCCTATTAACAGTCATCTTAACTCCTTACGACTGTACCAGGATCTTGTTACCTGGAACTAACTCTTACTAAACTTGTTAACTTGATCATCATGGTTTCATCATCATCATCATCATCAGGTTATTTTTGTCTACACTGCAGGAGCACCACCCTTTCTCATCTGCCGGAGACAGACGGAGGATTTGGCCTACGCTCCCCGCGCGGGCCAGAAGGGTTGGGGAGGCCTGATTGGTGTTTTATAATGTATTCCCTTAGTCGCCTTGTACGACATTCACGGGAAGAGTTGGAGTGGTCCTATTCTACTCTACCGGAAACCACACGGCATCATGGTTTGGTTACAAATAATCATAAATATTATTACTTTACAGCAAAAAAGTCATAATGCCACTTAGTTGAGCAGCATATTTTTCAGTGTAATGGCATATCGAATAGTAGACGCTATGGACATTCCAACACTCCGCAACAGGCTCAGATATCTGCCGACTCTACCATACAAATTATTAATCATCGGAATTCGACTTGAATAACTTTCAAGTATAATGAAATATTTAATCTTTGAGAGGCCCACTCCACTGCGGATCAACTTAGTCGTTTGAAGACCACTTCGGGAATATTGACTTGGAATAAATGAATGTTTACCCGCAGGCTTGTCACCGCAGGAAAATTTAAGATGCTTCATTTATAAAGTACTAGCTATTGCCCGCGACTTCGTCCGCGTCGACAATTTAACATTACAAATGATTAAATATTTCCCGTAGGAATAAGATGTTTTTCGGGATAAAAGCCATGCTATGTTCTATTCCAGGACCTAACCTATACGTTTGCCGAGTTTCATTCCGATCCGTCCAGTAGTTAAAGCGTGACTGCGTAACAAAGATCCAAACATCCAAACTTTCACATTTATAATATTAGTGGGATAATCGTATTGTTATTATGTTTATGACTTTTTAAATAAAGACTTGTAATCAAATGGTAATCAATAAAATATGTTTGTGTCTATGGGCATACAATACAATACAATACACTTTATTGCACAAACAAATACAGTTACACGTTATAAAAGTTAAAAAATAGTACAATTTAGGCGGTCTTATCGCTTTAAGCGATTTCTTCCAGACAACCGTTGGGTAGAAAATATTATGCCAGAGAAATTGTAGGTTGACGTACCTTTTTATGGGAATTTATTAACTGTTTAAATTCCGGGATTTTAATAAAGAAAAATATAATGACAATACTTATTCCGATCTTAACCTCGGAAGAAATATAATATATCAATATTAATATATATTTTTTGTTCCAAGTATAAACATGACTACCTAATTCCGCCTCCTGCACATATTCTATCCAGGCATCCCCACGCGGCAGACCGTGTCGCGCAACCGGTTTCAGAGCCAATTTAAATTGCCTTTCACGTTAAATTGGATTTTATCGAATGGATTCACAGCTGCGAGGTTCCAACAAATAAGTTTGGCTCACTAGGTTCTTGCTTCATCATCAGCCTAAATACGTCCACTGCTGGACATAGGCCTCCCCAATAGAATACCACTATTGGTTAGATGTCCATTGGGGGATTTGCCATAATCACCAAGCTTGGCAGGCGGATTGGTGATCGCAGTAATGATCTTAACATAGACACACAGGAGAACACTGCTGCCCGTCTCTGGTGCAATCCCTTAGTCGCCTTGACGACACCCACGGGAAAGATAGGGGTGGCCCTATTCTAAGCCGGGAACCACACGGCAAGTTCTTGCTTAATCCACTGAAAACCATTTAAGGAAATTTATGGCAATACATGATGGATGACCACAGAAATCATATCAGGATAGAGCGGTTATAACGAATAGCTGTAGCCAATTGTTTACTTCAGTTCCGCGCGTGCCGATTTTCAGACACAGCGCGCCCCTCACGCGCACCCTTTATGTCTCTAGTGAGGATATATAGTTACGCAGTTAGAAATCGCACAATATGGCACTTTTGCATTTTTTATCGATGTTTACCCGACCTTGATTCGACGCAAAACGAGTAAGCGTTAGTTTTTGCAACATATTGCAAACTAGCTTTTGCCCGTGATTAGGTAGGTTTCGGATATTTGCACACCTTGAATTTCAAAATAGATTTCATTTTGGATTCCCGTAGGAATGAGATGTTTTTCGGGATAAAAACTATCCTATGTCCTATTCCAGGACCTAACCTATACATGTGCCAAGTTTCATCTTGATTCGTCCAGTGGTCGAAGCGTGATTGAGTAACAAACATGCAAACATCTAAACTTCCGCATTTATAATATAAGTGGGATTTTGCCACGCGTGTCGTGCCTTCTTTACCCATTCTATATTGATAGGATTTCTATGTGGATGACTAACTAATCTTACTGCTTTGTTGTACGTTGCCCGCAAAGTACAACTACGGCTGGTAGTACGCACTACATAGTGCCGTAACTAGGGCCGTGCCAGCAGTGCCCGGGTACAGGACGCAGATCCTGGAGGGGCGCAAAAATGATCTGGGAGGGTATTTTCAAGGGCGCAATTACAGAACCTCACACCGGGCGCATAAGGCTAGTTACGGGTCTGACTACAGGCATATGGTTACTACGTAACGGGTATGTCACTCTCTAGTAAAACGAGAATTTCTATATATCCTTTTAATCACCTACTCTCAGACAATACACGCAAAAATGTACTTAAGTCGTTCGACTTAGATGCGCATTCTGTACTTCTACTATTAGCTACTTGTTCTGTGACACTGCATTAAAAACAGTACATTCATTCATCATCAGGTTATTTTTGTCTCCACTGCAGGAGCACAACCCTCTTTCATCTGCCGGAGACAGACGGAGGATTTGGCCTACACTCCCCGCACTGGACAGACGGGTTGGGGAGGCCTGATTGATGTTTTATAATGTAGTCCCTTAGTCGCCTTGTACGACATCCACGGGAAGAGTTGGAGTGGTCCTATTCTACTCTACCGGAAACCACACGGCAAAAACAGTACAACTTCTATAAATGTAGTGTTTGCTGAAAAGGAATCGATTTTTCAAGATTGTTTTATTCCTGATGGGTTACGCTTGACCTCAATCTCAGCTGACGGTAAGTGATGGTGGAGCGCGTTTTCCCAGAAGATGCCTATTCGCTCTTCCTTTAAAAATATACAAGTTGCACTTGTCCGGAAATACCCAAGCTGGCAGGGAGTTCTATTTCTTAGCAGTTCGCATTATGAACGAGGAAGCAAAACGCTTCGTGCGAGAGCGTGGTATGTCTACTACATAAGGATGAAGTCCCAGCTTGGTAGTCCGGAATAATATAGAGGAGTCAAAGTCAAAGTCAAAGTCAAAATCATTTATTGCATATGAGTACACTTGGTACATTTATACACGTCATTTTTTTTATCGACTACCGCTTCCTAGGTGTTAGCGCTGTGAAGAAGAAACGGCGCAACAAACTTCACGCAACACATCTTTTAAAAATCAAGTTTGCATACAATTAATAAAGATTTTGCGAAGCTGGTTAACATTAGTACCAGGCATCTTTGTCATTCAAATAATCGTTTACTTTATAATAGGCTTTCTTACAAAGTTGTTTTTTAATGTGAATCTTAAACTTTCTGTCCGTCATATTTAAGATTTCCTCTGGTAGTTTGTTGTAGAAGCGTATACATTGCCCCGTGAACGATTTGCTGACCTTACTTAGTCTTAACCCTGGTAAAACAAGTTTATTTTTATTTCTTGTATTATAACTATTATTGTCACAGTGCCTCAAAAAGAGAGATACATTTTTTCTGACATATAAAATATTATCTAAAATGAATTGACCAGCTACTGTTAATATGCTTATTTCTTTAAACTTTTCTCTTAATGAGTCTCTACAACGCAGATTATAGATTGCCCTAACTGCTCTTTTTTGCAAGATAAAAATGGTCTCTATATCTGCTGCTTGACCCCACAGTAGGATACCGTATGCCATGATACTGTGGAAGTAGCTAAAGTACACTAACCTCGCGGTAGCAACATCAGTTAATTGTCTGATTTTCCTTACGGCGTAGGCGGCAGAACTTAATCTCCCAGCTAATGAAGTTATGTGGGGTCCCCATTGTAAAGATGAATCTATAGTTATACCCAGGAACACAGTACTTTTAATAAATTCTAGTGTGTCATTACCTAATGTCACATTGTTTTCTACTTTTCTTACATTTGGTAGAGTGAATTTAATACATTTAGTTTTCTTTGTATTTGTATTAGGATAAAATCAAGATATAAGAAAAGATTTTCCAATGTCAGTTTATCACTACAAAGGGCGTCGACCTTTCAGAGTAGTATGCCCAGGGGAACCCTTCGTCTAAAAGTAGCCTTTAACGCAAGGGGATAGGTACTCTATCAAAGTCAGCATCACTGATTAAATAGATAAGTTAAATATACCGACTGTGTACAGTGAATATATTTAGTTTTTACTTACATCATCATCAGGTTATTTTTGTCTCCACTGCAGGAGCACAACCCTCTCTCATCTGCCGGAGACAGACGGAGGATTTGGCCTACACTCCCCGCGCTGGCCAGACGGGTTGGGGAGGCCTGATTGATGTTTTATAATGTACGCCCTTAGTCGCCTTGTACGACATCCACGGGAAGAGTTGGAGTGGTCCTATTCTACTCTACCGGAAACTACACGGCAACTTTTACTTACAAAAGAAGCAAAATCTTCATAAATGTTTGGTCAGTATGGATATCCTTATAAATAAGCGTTTTGTCTATCTACTGCAGTCCTTTTCGTCTACACTTGTTCTGTTGAGTAGTTCTGCCGGTAGAACTACTGGGAAATTTTTTTCCCATTATGTCTGTGACTTATAAGACTATGCTTTACACCGGGCTTCAATCTCAATTCTTCCTTCGTAGTTCTGTCGATTGAACGTCTAGTGAACGTAAACAATTAGTTGCTCCAAGGTTGACCGGAGAGATTCCTAAGTGGGATAAGCCCGCGTTTGTAATTTTTTTTATTGTTGTTTTTAATTTTTGTTGGTGATCGCAATCATGATCTTAATATGTCACAGGAGAACGCTGCTGCCCGTTCCTAGTGCAATTTAGGGGGCCCTATTTTAAGCCTGGAAACACAAGGCTTAGAATAGGGGTATATAACCCTGTTTATTATAAAACAGTAATTTTTTTTATATATAAATTACAGTGATTTTCCTATACTATTTTTTCGTCTTACTTTTTAGATTTTTTGGAAGACAAATAGACTGAAAAGGTTCTATCATACCTAGAGGTCTTCTTTTGACGGAAGCTTAAATATAACAACAAACAAAAGTGTTCAATGTTCTAGACAAATACTTAAAGCAATTAATTAAGCGCTTGCGAAGTTAACAATGCGTAATGAATGAAATGTAATTCTAAAATGTGGATCCTTTCGAGGAGTCTTCTATTAGACACGAGTACCCCAAAGATCTCTCGAAAATAATGATGATAATACATAATCCGCCGTTCATTTCGTACTTAACTAGGCAACTTAACGGGGCAATGTATACGCTTCTACAACAAACTACCAGAGGAAATCTAATAAATAAAATCGTAAACTTCGCGTGTCTGTACATTGAAGATATTTGCAAAAAAAAAATTGGGGGGTCTAAAATGATAAGCAACAGAACACATTTCGATCATTTTTGAAATTTTTGTCTGTTTGTCTGTTTATCTGTTTGTCTGTTTGTCTGTGAGTTTGTGCACGCATCACTTAAAAACTACTGAACGGATTTTGATGGACTTTTCACAAAAACATGGGGCTTGACTTAACATTTAGTCTTTATTTCATCGCAATCGGCTAACTCAGTCAAAAGTTATAGACATTTTTAGTTTTCAAATACATTAGTAGGTAAGGTTATTATGCAATATATTGCATATAATAGTATTTCCGTACTATTTAGATTGCGATGAGTTTGGATTACATTTGGAGCTGCGAGTAGGAATTGGAGTGGGCGTGGGCGTGGGCGTGGGCGTGGGCGTGGGCGTGGGCGTGGGCGTGGGCGTAGGCGTGGGCGTGGGCGTGGGGGAGTGGGTATGAGAGCGGGAGCGGAAGCGAGAGGGGAGCGGGAGCGGAACCGGAGCTGCACCGGAGCGGGAGCGGGTATGGTACCAGTTTAATTTGAGTGTTTGAAAATTCGCATAACTTTTGACTGAGTTACCCGATTACGATGAATTTGTGGTATACGTATGCAACAAAGTAATGTTGGTCGGAATTTGGATTACGAGGACTACATTTGGAGAGACGAGGGAAAGAGGTTTTAGGGGAGGGTTGAGGGGAGAGCTAAGGGGAGGGTTGAGAGGAGGGTTGAGGGGAGAGTTGAGGATATGGACCTGGACCTGGACCAGTCCTGGACCTGGACCTGGATTTGGACCTGGACCTGGACCTGGACTTGACCTGGCCTGGACCTGGACCTGGACCTGGACCTGGACCTGGACCTGGACCTGGACCTGTACCTGGACCTGGATTTGAAGTCTGAGTGGAAGTGGGATAGGGAGCGGAAGTAGGAATGGGAGCGGATCCTGTAGTCCACGCGAGCGGAGCCGCGGGCACAGCTAGTCTTAAATATGACTGACAGAAAGTTTAAGATTCACATTAAAAAACAACTTTGTAAGAAAGCCTATTATAAAATAAACGATTATTTGAATGACAAAGATGCCTGGTACTAATGTTAACCAGCTTCGCAAAATCTTTATTAATTGTATGCAAACTTGATTTTTAAAAGATGTGTTGCGTGAAGTTTGTTGCGCCGTTTCTTCTTCACAGCGCTAACACCTAGGAAGCGGTAGTCGATAAAAAAAATGACGTGTATAAATGTACCAAGTGTACTCATATGCAATAAATGATTTTGACTTTGACTTTGGTTGTCATTAAAAAATATTACGTGTACAAATATAAAGTGTACTTATGTGCAATAAAGGATTTTGACTTCAAACGATAACACGATAAACTTCAAAAAAGCATGATCTGTCCTACATAAGGGCATTGCGACACTAATGTATTCTTGAAGGCATCTCGCGCTGAGTGATTTGGGATTGGAACGAGTAAATCCTTTTATTATGCCAAGAGGATATCCTTCCCATTTACAAGTATCGTAAGGGTGCGTTTATATCTAGCTGACTTTGGCATAAGTCGACTTTTCGGTGTCAATGAGATAAGAAATTTCATTCCCGGCTTAGAATAGGGCCACCCCCAAGTGGGTGTCGTCAAGGCGACTAAGGGATTGCACCAGGGACGGGCTGCAGCGTTCTCTTGTGTATTATCATCATTATTTGCATTATTATAAATTCTGTTATTTGTAAGTCTTCCTTAAAGTAAATAAAAAAAATTACGTATAAAGTTACGTTAAGAATCCCACCAGTCTGCCTACGTGCAGGTGGTAGGTAGCTTATGAAGATAAAAAAACATATCTTTAATAATGACTAGCTGTTGCCCGCGACTTCGCGTAGACAACTTATTATGGTCACAAATTATTATGTATTTCCCTTAGAAATGATATGTTTTTTCGGGATAAAAACTATCCTATGTCCTATTCTAGGACCTAACCTATATGTGTGCCAAGTCTCATCTCGATCCGTCCAATGGTTGAAGCGTGAATAAGTAACCGGTATTATATATAAGAGGTATTTAGTAATCAATTCCATACAGGTCGGAGACTGATGTGTTGATATTGCTATGATTTCTAATTCGTTAATTTAATTAGTCGGAAATAAGAGCTTGTTTACGTAATAAACACGTATTCTGGGACTTATTGTACACTACTATACTTAACTTATTTAGCAATAGCAACAGATCAGTCTCCGACATGTATGGAATTGATTCTTATCTCATCTTCTTAGGGGGCCAGGAAGACCTGGCGACACTTCGACCCTTCAGGATCTTTTGTGCCAAACCCCTGACCACCAACGGTGCCCCAAGCCGATTTGGTGGACTTCACATACGCCTCAGAATTTCTTCTTCGGCATATGCAGGTTTCCTTACGATGTTTTCCTTCACCGAAAAGCCTGTGGTATTATAAATAAACCGTACTTAAGTTTCGTAAAACTCTATGGCACGGGCGGAATTGATTACTAAATACCTCTAATATGATTACTAAATATATGTTATTTTATTATTAAAAGTACAAACATACACAAGATACACTCTGTACCGCAATATAATGCAATAATTTGACGAAAAAAGTCGTTCAAGTAAGTCTTTCGCATATACGTATAGTTCAAAGCCATTTTGCACTCTCATGGCGATAATTAGACCCCAAACGCTTATTATTATTATTTATTAATTTAATTTATTAACTTACTTCGTCAAGCACGAGTAGCATGTGACATCTCCCAATGTCACCCATCGAACCTTTATTAGATATAGTTACCACCAATTGTTACTAACCTAGTCATTAAGCTTTAATTATAACTACTAACCAAAATATGGACTTTTAGTCTGAAATAAATATATTCATTCATTCATTCATTCATTCATTAATCGTATATAATAAAATATTTTCTCCCAAAACCGTCTAGACGGTTTGACTGGGGGATCATAGTCTCCTTATGTTTAATTGAAATTAATAATTAAATATGATGGAGTTAAATGCTTTCCAGCAAATAATTTTTCAGCATTTTTTTAAATTTACGCTCGTTACACTCTATTCTAACATCCTCGGGCAAGGTATTCAGTAAATAAGGTAGTCGTTTTCTTATGGTTCTGTCGCCATAGTAATTACCCACCCTAGGTACGTCATACCTGCCCCCGGTTACTGGTCTAGTAATGTGGCTGTGACTTACTAGTGATAGGTTAGTCTCATGATTGCTATGTTGGTTTATCAGAAGCAAATATGTATGCTTTAGACCTGCCGGTAGAATCAAAATATGTCACAGCACTGAATTCTGAAATGGATATTATTATTCTCAAGAGCAAGTCTACACCCAGCCCAAGGCTTCGTCGTTGGTAATGCGCTCCGGGATCGCTCTAACAGATCTGATTTCCTGGTTTGCTTTCCGTTTCCCACTCCATTACGGGAATTACGCCGTTCTACTGAATTTATCATATTTTCCTCGTTCATTGTTTTATTATGAGGTTTTAATCGAAGCATCGTCAGGCAGATTGGTTTTCTTAATAATAACAATACAATACAATACACTTTATTGCATAAACAAATACAGCTACACGTTATAGAAGTTACAAATAGTACAATTTAGGCGGTCTTATCGCTTTAAGCGATTTCTTCCAGACAACCTTTGGGTAGAAAAATATTATGCCAGAGAAATTGTAGGTTGCGCTGATTAGGAAATTTAAATGATAAATAGGTACTTATATGACTATAATAAATAAAATAAAATAGCAAATAAGTTATAAGTATTAAGTTTTTATGGTTCTACACATATTACATATACATATACAACCAATAAATTTAATACAATAGGCAACTTTTAAAAATAACAACTATTTTCCATCACTTTGCATTCTTGTCAGTACCTAGATTAGATTAGATTACATTTATTTATTTCACTTTTACATCTTAAAAATTCAATTTTACATGTCATTCTAATACGGTAAAAGGGATCGTCAAAAAATAAAATAATGTATAAATTACAATGTCAACAATTCAAATAATGTCATAGTATATAACATACTATCTATGTCAGTATATAATATTAAAATAAAAATTTAAAAATACACTTGGTATTAAATTATCACAAATTAAATTAAACGTCAGAGGGCCCACCAATTTCATTTTTTAGAATAGTCATTTATGGAATAATATTCATTTTCCAACAAAAGGTTTTTCAGTCGTCGACTAAAGGTATCGTCATTGGTCTGGACTCTACTCTCTACTCCCTACTCTAGTCTAATCACTCTTTTGTCCCTAAAACGTCTATTTAAGGGACTTTCCCACCCCGGCCCGGTCGCTCTTTCCAGTCTGTACATACTTATATATAGTGTAATGCTATCTTTTTATCAGCAGATCAACAGGTACTTCCCATATCTTTCCTTATCGTTCCCTCAGAGTTCGCAGTTTCCCCCCTCTTGAATAAAATGCGTCACCCGGGTACGAACGTGAGACGGCCATTAATTCGCTCCTCTCGGAAGGGTTACCTTGTTGTTTTACTTTTTTACTTGATTAATGACCTGCTTGAGTTGGGTACGAGAGCAATTCTCGTTTAACGCGAACAGATTTTTTTCCAAAAACTGTTTTATTGCAAGACAGCACAACTTACCTTTTTCTCTGGTATGAGCGACTCCGTAAGCATTTTGGATAAAATCAGTTGAACTGTTCGAGTACTGGAGTGGAGACCGCGGATCGGCACACAGAAGAAGCGGACAGAAGAATCCAGTTGGGCTGGGCAGCATTTGGATCAAGTCTTCACGTCGCCCATTCCAGACTTGATCCACAAGTTCCAGGTCGCTCAGCGAGCTATGGAGAGGGATCCGACGAAGAACGAAGGGTAAACGAAAGGATTAGCAAGCTGAAGTGGTAATGGGAGGGCCACATATTCCTCAGAACCAACGGTCGTTGGGGCAGACAAGTTCTGGAGTGGAGACCGCGAATCGCCACTCGCAGGGTGGGACGCCCCGCCGCCAGGTGGACCGACGACCTGAAGAAGGTGGCCGGTAGCGGCTGGATGCGGAGGGCAGAGGACCGGGTGTGGTGGCGTTCATTGGGGAAGGCCTATGTCCAGCAGTGGACTACTAGGGGCTGATATGAAGATGATGAAGTTGAACTACAGAGCCGAAACTTTGCCGCCCCTACCGACCTCTACATTTCGATTAATATGATTGTGAACTAGGGTAGTTCACAATCATATTAATTACACTATCGTCCTAATTACACCACCTTTTGCCCGTAATTAGTATGATTGTGACCTAGCGGATCGAGGTGTCAGTTTGTTTTAAAGTTTATGAATAATTGTAAATTTATTAAACCTAATAAGACAATGGACAATGGATAAGTCCGCCTTTGTATACATACATACATACATACATACATACATACATACATACATACATACATACATACATACATACATACATACATACATACATACATACATACATACATACATACATACATACATACATACATACTGCTCACGCCTTGGTCCCAGAGGGGTAGGCAGAGGCGATGTATTGCCACTTTGCGCAATTCAATGTCGCAAAGCGACTTTCCTTCGCCCGCTTTTCGCTCCGTGATACCCCTTGACGTGATGTGCTGCGAACACATCGCCGCCCCCGTGTTGAGGTACTAGTTTAAGTCTTGGATAAACATATAGCATACTTTTTATTAGGTAATCTGGGACTTTGCCGTGTGGATTCCAGTAGACTAGAATAGGACCACTTCAACTCTTCCCGTGGATGTCGTACAAGGTGACTAAGGGAATACATTGATACAACAACGAATGATGTTGATGAATAAATTTTTATTTATTTTATTAACGTTGTCAGATCGAGATTTACGAAATTCAAAATTTAACATAATAACTAAAACGCACAGTAGAATAGAAACATTTAATCAAAGTGGTATTTTCTCCAACTTTAACAAAATGGGTGTCATTCATTACGGTAAGAGTGTTTTTTTATGAAACTGATATTTTCCGATCTTAAGTTGCAGACAACACTTTATCTACGACGTTAAATATTACAAGAATTTAACGAAAAAACAGTAACAGAAAATGTTTGCGCTTGAAGTTCTTTTTTTACGGCGTATAAGCAAAGTTTTTCAGCCTTTGTCGGTAACTTGCGGACTAACTCTTAGTGAGGGTGTTCAGCGAGTGTTCGAAGCTGTATGACAAAATATGTTTGCCATACAGCATCAAAAAAATTAAAAGAAATAGTTTTTTTATTGTTGATGGGTTTGCGCTTGACCTCAATCTCACCTGATGGTAAGTCATGATGAGGCCTAAGGTGGAGCGCGCTTAACCAGAAGATGCCTATTCACTCTTCCTTTAAAAAGAAGAGAAGAAACATTAGTCGCTGATTGGTTATCTAAACGGTGTTAGTTATGGACTGACCAATCAATGAAAATTTATCATTATAACATCGGCTGGCGCAAGGATCAAGTATTAATACTTTATCCTAGGGTTGGCAGTACTGACGTCTTTCGTACTGACGTAAAATGTACGTCAGAAAAGGTAGTTTCCGCGTTTTTTGGAAATCAGTTTGTTGTGTTTTTGTTTTTCCAAAATAATGTAGGTATACTTCAAGCTTTGGTGTTTAGTAGTGATAGTATATTACGCAAAAAATGTCTTGTACACTGTGAAGAAAACATAAAAAAACGTGACTAAGCTGATCTTCTTAAATCAGAGAACTTCTTAACATTACTAAAGCTTACTATCAACTTTTGTAAAGGAAAATCTGTTATTATTTTTGCGTCGTGGACCAATGGTCTTTACCAGTGTCCAAATAAAAAAAATATTGTGTAGCTTGAATTTTGATATTTTAATTATCATATGTTAGTAAAGGAGTCTTATAAAGACCATAAAAACCGCAAAGTATCCCGTTACAGCCTATATACCTACCTAACCTTCAATACAGAATCTCCATGTAGTTTGTTTTTCAAGGCCTTCCACAATCTTGTTGTGATACAATTTCTGAGGCATGACGGAATTAACTGGGGACCTAATATCACATGTGAGATATGAGAAAGAACAGAGACTTATTCAGTAGACAATTATTTCACAAGGGGTCTATATTTTTTTGTTAAATCCTCATTTGAGTCTGTCTCACTGTTAAATCAATGTCGAACTAACATCACACAGGAATAGAATAAGCAGAAAAAAAGGAACTATAATATAATAAAATCCCTAACACGATACGAGATGAAGATGAGATTAATTTATTTAAAAAAATACTCCACGATCTGTTGACAGAAAAATGTTATTATAGTTTGGAAGAATTTCTTGGTGACGACTCAATTTAAGGTTTCAATTTGTATCTAATCAACTTTTATTGTTATTATTTTTGTAATTTTGTTTTAAATTCATTTCCTTCACTGCGACAGAATGTTGTATGCATACGCGGCGGGACATATCTGAGCTCTAACTATGACATGTAATCCTTTCTATATCTATGATCCACAATAAAGATATTTGTAAAAAAAACTTGGGAAAAGAAAAACAGAGAGAAACAAAACTAGGTAGATAAAAAACTAGTATAATAGATGAATTCGTTCTGCAATTTTAATTAAATTATATTTTTAACCAAAAACAATTTGCAATAGAACTATTGCTAAAAGCAAACTTTATTTAGATAAATATTTGTTAAAGACTTACAGTTTATTTGCATACTTTATGTACCTACAGTCAGTTAAAAAGCAAAATGTAGAGAAAATTTTAAACCTAAACCTATAGGATGAGGCTTACTATAATAGTTCTCAATATTTGCCTATACAGCAATTTTAAGTTCACTGGGGTTCACTGGTTATAGTCTTCGACTGTCTGCTCATTTGACATCTGTATCGTATACGCTACCTATACTACGGTATCCTAAACTATTACATAGTAATATTTATTAATTGCATAATGTAATTAAAGGTGATACATTTTACAATATTACCCTGTAAGGCTGTCGCAATCTTACATCTATCTTAATTAATTAATTACTATTTTTATTACCATCACATCGTTAGTAAAAAAAATCTTATGAATTATAAAAACATTTTGTTATTAATAACTCAAACCAACTCTTTTTGTTTCAGGTACTGAAAGAATCAAACGAATAATTCATAGATAAACAAGATACAGATAGATATACAAGACACAGATGTAAGTGTAATTTTGGGACCACACAGGGCCCAAGTCATGTCCTAGGTCCATCCCTGCACAAGGACACAGGGATGCGGGCACGAAACTTAATTAGTCCCACAAATTACACAAAAACTGTGTTAATAAGGACCGGCGCAATTACAGGCCCCTGCTGCTCGACGGCGCGTGGCATTTGACACGGTCCTGTCGCTGAATTTGTTCAGCGTGCTTTGCATTCAAAGGACCCTCCACTCAGAGTATGAAAAAATGGTTTTCAGACAAATTGACAGAAAATTTTATATAAAATAAAATAAAATAAAAATAAAATATTTTCCATATATTGTTAGTAAGAAACTTAAACTAAGTGTTAGTAATACAAGCAAAAATGGCAGGGACAGGCACACTAAACAAATATACAAAAAACGTACAAAAAAAAAACAACATGAGAGGTGCTGGAGAGGGACCACTCAACGGGTGAAAGTGGCGACAGTAGAGTGCATCCCGATCCAGCGCCTCATGATAGTCCAGCGTATCCGCTACTACGGCCAGGAGGCTGTTGCCGCTGCCGCGCAGCCTACGGAGCGCCGCGGCGCATCTTTTGCGGAGCACGGCCTGAAAACCGTCCACGTGTGCGTCCGCAAACATCCCCGACGCACTGCACCAGCGCGGCAGCCCCAACATATATACGAGTACGTGTGATATATTATGCGTGATAAGAAAAAAATTACCCAAAGAAAAGTCGAGGGAAAGTTGCTATTTCACATTATCTCTGCCTACCTCTCAGTTACAAGGGCATGAACATTATGTATGTGTTTTCTCACTGCTTGTACCACTTCCGGCAAGCGCGTTACTAATAATTCCCTTGACATGTGCTGTCACGTTATATTAGCTGCAACCCCAACGTGTGACGTTACGTCAGGCACAGCGGCGTAATCGCTTGAGCATCGTTGTTCACGGGGCAATGTATACGCTTCTACAACAAACTACCAGAGGAAATCTTAAATATGGCGGACAGAAAGTTTAAGTTTCACATTAAAAAACAACTTTGTATGAAAGCCTATTATAAAATAAACGATTATTTGAATGACAAAGATGCCTGGTACTAATGTTAATTCAGCTTCACAAAATCTTTATTAATTGTATGCAAACTTGATTTTTAAAAGATGTGTTGCGTGAAGTTTGTTGCGCCGTTTCTTCTTCACAGCGCTAACACCTAGGAAGCGGTAGTCGATAAAAAAAATGACGTGTATAAATGTACCAAGTGTACTCATATGCAATGAATGATTTTGACTTTTGACTTTGACTTTGACTTTGACGTCACCCACACTTGACTGAACCAGAGACTTCAGTCGCATTGTTCCCTAGATAATCGTGGTACCTCAACACGGAGGCGGCGATGTTGTTCGCAACACATCACGTCAAGGGGTAAGTATAAGGGCGAAGGAAAGTCGCTTTGCGATATGTAATTGCGCAAAGTAGCGATACATTGTCTCTGCCTACCCCTCTGCGACCAAGGCGTGAGCATTATGTATGTATGTTAGTCGTACTGTACAGCGGAGTTGAATAATTAATTACAACGACTCAACTTTTTAAATGATTTCTATTTCAACTAAACTAGATTTGGACGTTTAGATGAGAAAGCACCTTACACATTTTGCTTAGCGCATCTTTATTGATTTAACCTTAGAGACGTTTATTAAATTCACATTTCACTTAATTTATTATTGAATATAGAACCTTGTCTGCTATGTTATATGTAAGTTTACGTGACATCTAAAACCTAATTAATTCAGAAACACATGAAATAAAGCAATTTATTGTGTAGGCTGCTACGGTAACGCTTCGGGGAATAAATTTAAACTGTATTCCCAGACGCTAGGCAGGCTATTAGAGCTTCCAGTCGAAATAACAGCAAAACAGGCTTTGTGGTAGTTTAACGGAATTAACAACTGAATGTGGATTTAAAGTCCAACTCTATTTATAGCGGAATGACGTTGAATTGAGGTGGTAAATATTCAACACAGCGCGGTTTTATCGGTCACTGACTTATTGTTGTTTTCAAGAGACTAAAAGGGATTTTTACCAAAAAACAATTGATTCAGTTCATCGTATCAGCCCTTAGTTAACAGCTAGTATCGTTATAAAAACCACCAGCGGTCAGTAAGAAAGAACCCAGATCTCAATTCAGAAACATCCTAGATTAGATTAGATTACTACTTAAATGATAAAAGTCCATGGAGTACTTGATGGCTCAGCATAGGTAGACTTAATGATTGTAATTAATAAGATAAATCAAAGGTAGGGCCCTGTGCCGTTGGGTTTGTTGCCACTTCTTCCCCTCGGTTATACAGGTGGAAGTGGAGTAGTTTTAGGCAGAATTTGACGTCAAAAAGAGAATAATGTATTCCAATTTTGAAAATAAATATTTTGATTTTGATTTTGATTAGATTTATTTATTTCACTTTTACATCTTAAAAATTCAATTTTACATGTCATTCTAATATGGTAAAAGGGATCGTCATAAAATAAAATAATGTATAAATTACATCTATCCTCCCTTAATGACTTTTTAATGTACAACTATTTCCATTATAGTATCATGGTATAATTTCCTAATTCCGTTATGTCATTGACCTCTACAAATCTCCCCATATATTTCTTCTTGATTTTCATATTTTTTTCCTGATGGGTTTACGCTTGACCTCAATCACACCTGATGGTAAGTGACGATGAGGCCTAAGGTGGAGCGCGCTTACCCAGAAGATGCCTATCACTTTTCCTTTAAAAAGATCCAAGTTGTACTTGTCCGGAAATACCCAAGCTTGCAGGGAGTTCCATTCCTTAGCAGTTCGCATTATGAAAGAGGAAGCAAAACGCTTCGTGCGAGAGCGTGGTATGTCTACTACATAAGGATAGAGTATGAGTAGAGCATCCTACTTTTGAGCGATAAGACTGTCTAGATGTACTATGTAAGGTACTTTCTTATTATATCTGTAAATATTTTATCGTGTAATAAAGAGTAATTGAACAGAATTAGGATCGGGTGTGGTTTCCGGTAGAGTAGAATAGGACCACTCCAACTCTTCCCGT
Organism: Esperia sulphurella; assembly: GCA_947086405.1. Taxonomy (NCBI): domain Eukaryota; kingdom Metazoa; phylum Arthropoda; class Insecta; order Lepidoptera; family Oecophoridae; genus Esperia; species Esperia sulphurella. The sequence continues at coordinate 17,523,014 of OX352261.1, forward strand.
GGATGTCGTACAAGGCGACTAAGGGAATACATTATAAAACATCAATCAGGCCTCGCCAACCCGTCTGGCCAGTGCGGGGAGTGTAGGTCTGTCCCCGGCAGATGGGACAGGGTTCTGCTCCTGCAGTGGAGATAAAAATAACCTGAGGATGAAACCCAGAGCATAGCGCTCTCCATAGCTCACTGAGCGACTTGAAGATTGAGGTTTACTTTCTTTTATTTCTTTTATTGCTAAGTATTAGAGATTGATTATTATCAATCAATCAATCGTCAACGCAAACCGTCTACGAGCGACTCCCTAATCAAAATCTCCTTGGTCCCCGATTATTTTTTCTTCCCAAAGACATTGTTATTCAGCGTTAGTACCGCCATTTACAATCAAAGACAAATTGTTTCGAGAATTTTCCTCCAGAGACATTCTCGAATTCATTAGTTACGCACAAATGAGTCCGCCGTGACATATTTACGGGGACTCTTCAGAATTATAATGGCTGAAAAAACTTTCTTATGGGTTTTTCAAAAAGGAACTGGACGTGTTGCTCCCGGCTTAGAATACGGCCACCCCCAATCTTCCCATGTCATGGCGACTAAGGGATTTTACCAACGACGGGCAGCAGCGTTCTCCTGTGTGTATTAACATCATTACTGCGATCATCAATCCGCCTGTCATTATGGCAAATCCCCCAATGGACAGCCCACCAAAAGTGGCATTCTATTGGGAAGGCTTATGTTCAGCAGTGGACGTTTTAGGCTTATGATGATGATGAAAGGGGGACACATAATACCAAGTTCTCCAAATGGCAACATCACCCGCCCCTTGTGCTTTCTGATACCTGCATACCAGGCTGAGACAAATGCTAGAAGATGCTAAAGTGCTTATATTTAGAATCTGAGTATGCAAATAAAATTTGCTGTTTTGTTGCTGGAAATCACAACTTGTGTTCCAACCTCATGCCAATTCATCATCAACCTAAATACGTAAGGTTGACTGGAAGAGATAAGGTTGACTGGAAGTCCCTCCCTCCCTAAGTGGGATAAGTCCGCCTTTGTACACAGTTTAATTCCTATTTTATTATTGTTGTTATTTTTGGTACAATAAAGCATTTATATACATACATTGTAAGTATCACTATAATTAAAAATTATAATCCATTCAGACTACATCTCGATCGCGAACCGCAAAATTGGCATCGTCTCCATTAAACCTAACCTCAAATTCCTTAAGCGGCAATTACATTAAACGTTAGGTGTTAACTAACGATCTCTATATACTACCAGATGGATCGTTCCAAACAATCGCTCTGTTCGACGCAAGTAGCCACAACTCTTTCACATTCACTTTGAAACTTGTGCAGTTACTACTCAGAACATTTAATTATTTACTAAATATTGACCTTTAGTGTTAACCTATAGTTGGCTTGATCACGTGGCAGTAATCTAAGTACTTGGGTAATGGAACTGTAATTAATTATTATCTTTAGCACATTGTGGGGAGTACGTTGTTAATGATCTTATCTTACCTTCTCAGGGGGCCAGGGAGACCTGGCGACACTTCGACCCTCCAGTTTCTTTTGTGCCAAACCCCTGACCACCAACGGTGCCCCGAGCCGAGTTGGTGGACTTCACATACGCCTCAGAATCTCTTCTTTGGCATATGCAGGTTTCCTTACGATGTTTTCCTTCACCGAAAGCCTGTGGTATTAAAAATTAGTCCTCAAAAAGGCTGGGGTCCGAAGTGAGAAGAATAAAAGCAGGTGCATGAAAAGGTTGATGAATGCGAGTGAGGTGTGCCAGGACCGCGCTAAGTGGCGATCCATGTGGTGAACATTATGTATGCATGTTTTATCTGGGAATTGCAGATTATAAAATGAGCTATGTGGAATGTCGCTATTTCGATTACTGTATATAAGTTGAGTTCCAAAAACAATTTTAAATGAAGTCTTGGAAAAAATCACGATATATCGATATTGATATAAAACATCGTCGCAATTAAATAATAGAATATAAAATATGCCGTGTGGTTTCCGGTAGAGTAGAATAGGACCACTCCAACTCTTCCCGTGGATGTCGTACAAGGCGACTAAGGGAATACATTATAAAACATCAATCAGGCCTCCCCAACCCGTCTGGCCAGCGCGGGGAGTGTAGGCCAAATCCTCCGTCTGTCTCCGACAGATGAGAGAGGGTTGTGCTCCTGCAGTGGAGACAAAAATAACCTGATGATGAAATAATAGAAATGACACTACAAATTCCGATCCATGATAATGAGTATTTGAGTACACTAACTCCACAAACCTAATTACTCCTGTGACATTTAGAATTCACATTAAAATAGAGTGGATACTCCGCGTTAATCCAATAAATTTTGATTGATTGATTACATTGAGGTTTCCAAAAATTCAATTAGACAGAAAAACTCTGAAATTTCTATATAAATATTTCACGTGGCTTTTTGTGTTTAATAGTTTAGGAGTAGACATAATTTAATTAATTAAAATTAAGTTTTATTAAATAGTATTTATTTCAGGCCAGTTAAGCCCATAGGAAACATTACAAAATTATTACAGATTACAAAAAAAAATTAATAATAATAATAAATATCTCAGACATTCACACCAATTATCCAGTCCCAAACTAGGCAGAGCCTGTGGTATGGTTACTTGATAACGGATACACATACTTAAATAAATATATAAACATCCAAGACTTGGGTAAACATTCATATTCATCATACGAACATTTGCCCCTAGCGGGATTCGAACCCGCAACCCGCAAGCTCTCGGACTGCCATGCCGGCAGTCCGAGAGCTACCCGTTCCGCCACGGAGGTCGTCAAATAATAGTTTAATAATAGTTAATTAATAAAAGTTGAGGAGTAGACGTAATAAAATTAAAATTAAGTTATATTAAATAGTATTTATTTCGGTCTAGTTAAGCCCATAGGAAACATTAGAGAATTATTACAAGATTACAAAAAAAATTAAATGAATAAAAATATACAAGAATAAAAAATAAAATAAAATAAATTTATTTCAGACTAGCTGTTGCCCGCGACTTCGTTCGCGTTGACAACTTAACATTACACATTATTATCTAACTAGCTGACCCGTGCCCAAGTCGTTGGGCGGTAAACATTTTTCTCGCGTATTTGATATTTTACATTATCTCTTAAACTATGCAACCAAAAAACATACTGTGAAAAACTGTGAAAACTGCGTCAAATTTCATTCAGTCGTATTTGCGTGATGAGGTAACAAACATACATACAGACAGACAAACAGGCAGACAAAAATTCTAAAAACAATTATTTGGGGTTCTATTGGCCCTATAAAGACCCCTCATACAATTTTTTATACAATATCTCCCATGTACAGACATAGACCAGTGACAGTTTTATTACATGTATAGATTCATTGCATAAGCGGAAAACCAACATTTTAAGCCAAGTGATATCAATAGAAACGAACAGAGGTGGAGAAACGGATGACGTCACACAAGTACAATTGACAATCGGCTGTATTAATGTTCAATATCAAATATCTATAACGTAGGTACAGCCGACAAGTGCAGCTTTAGAATACCTTGAGCTGGGGTAATAGTGGCTATATTGCCCCATCCGAGCCACTCGAAGAAAAGCCCCAGGCATTCCACGAGATGGGAATTCAAAATGAAATATTTCCAATGAAATGTGGATTTTCGAGGTATTATTCTCCGTGTGGGGCGGGCATTCGCGCTGGTATTGGCATTAATATTTAAAGCAATCGATTTGCATGAATTAATAAGAGATATAAACCTGACATGTATAGCTTTACAGGCATGGGGAGTGAAGTTGCGGGCCGCAACGTACGTTCAGGGCTCGTGTCGTTGCGAGCAGACTCTTCCTTTAGACAATTTTGGAGTCATAGTTCTTAGTGACCGCCTCGTCGGCGTAGTGGCTTCGTCACTGGACTCGAGCGTCGGAGGTCGTGAATTCGAATCCCATTAATAGGCAGGGGGATGTTATATCCCCGAAACTGATTACCAGCGCACTGGAGGATGTCTTTAAAACACTGAACTGGAGAGAACGGGGCATAAGTATAAACGGCGAGCACATCTCACACCTTCGATTTGCAGACAACATAGTTGTGATGGCAGAGTCGCTGCAGGATCCCGAGGAAATGCTGACCAGCCTCAACTGCTCTTCCAGGTCTTAGGATGAACGTAGACAAGACGAAAGTCATGTCCAACTCACACGTTGACCTAAGCCCGGTGATCGTCGATAATGTCAATATCGAAGGTGTTCAGGCGTACGTTTACCTAGGACAGACCATACAGTTGGGTAGAAACAATTTTGATAGGGAAGCTGACAGAAGAATCCAGTTGGGCTGGGCAGCATTTGGAAAATTGCGTCAAGTATTCACTTCGCCTATTCCACAATGCTTAAAGACAAAAGTCTTTAATCGGTGCGTCCTGCCTATCATGACCTACGGTGCAGAAACGTGGACACTGACAGTGGGCCTGATCCACAAGTTTCAAGTCGCTCAGCTTGGAGCTATGGAGAGGGCTATGCTCGGCGTATCGTTGAAGGATATGATTCGTAATGAAGAGATCCAACGAAGAACCGACGGCCGTTGAATGCGGAGGGCGGATTACCGGGTGTGGTGGCGTTCATTGGGGAAGGCCTATGTCCAGCAGTGGACGTCTAGGGGCTGACATAATGATGTTGATGATGTATTATGACAATTAAATTATAGTAGATAAAATAATAAAAACCGTTATTTTTAATAATAATAAGTGAGGTTCAATTAATGACACAATATAGGGAAGTGAGAAGAATAAAAGGAGGTGCATGAAAAGTTTGTAGAATGTGAGTGAGGCTAGTGAGGTGTGTCAGGATCGCGCAAAGTGGCAATCCATCGTCTCTGCCTACCCGTCTGGGACCAAGGCGTGAGCATTATGTATGTATGTAAAATAAATCTTATAAAATAACCTGAAACAAATTCGTGGTGCGGTCGCATTCAATTTGCGGGCCCGAACTTGTCACACACCTGACGTAGGATTACGCAATATATAATGGCTCCATGAGTAATATATGCCACATAGTATAGTTGAATAATACCTGACATTAATTTCATTTTGACTTGAATGAATATTTCGAAGCGAAATATTAAAAAAATATCGATTAATAAAAAGCTTCATTTTGACAAAAAGAAAATTAATTTAAATTTCGATGAGTATTTTCATGAAATTAAAAACAAACCGATTAGGAATCAACGATCTTTATGTACTACTAGATGGAGCGTTCCAAACAATCGCTCTGTTCCACGCAAGTAGCCACAACTCGTTCACATTCTCTTTGACACTTGTGCAGTTACTACTCAGAACATTTAATTATTACTAAACATTGACGCTTGATATATCTACCAGTAGCGTCAATATTTAGTCATAATTAAATGTTCTCTAGTAGTACAGTAGAAGTACCGACTACCGAGTAGTACATAAGATGGCATCTAATACATACATACATAATGCTCACGCCTTGGCTCACGCCAGGCAGAGACGATGTATCGCCACTTTGCGCAAATCTAATGTCGCAAAGCTGCTTTCCTTCGTCCGCTTTTCGCCCCGTGATACCCCTTGACGCGATGTGTTGCGAACAACATCGCCGCCTTGTTGAGGTACCACGATTAGCTAGGGAAATAATTGTCCACCTCATCAGAGCCCTGCATGATTCGGTGAGGCTAATACTGCCCGGAGTTCGCCCTTCTCCGGGATGTCGGCACGCTTACGACCAGTCTAGCCCCTGGACACGCATCCATCGGCACGGCAGACCTAGGATTGGCGGATGGGACAGGGATCGGGGCGAGAGAGACAGGAGATGGGGGTATGGGTAAGGAGTATAGGGTAGGTATGGGATACCGCTATTACGGAAGGATAGTGGGATTGTAGTAGCGATGGACCGCATACCCGTGACTCGTCTGGATAGCGTCTAATCGTATATTAAAACAAACAATTAATTCCTTATATTTTGCAAAACACCTATCACATATCACGTGTATTCATGTACCTAAGTATTAAAGGATTTTGACTTTTGACTTTGAGGTTGTCTTGTTTTCTATTAGACGTTATAGTACGTTAACAAGAGAAAATTCTACGCCTTCTGTAGCACTCCGAGCAATTATAATGTTAAATTAGATAATTTATATCATTTTGTGCAAAGCCAACGAACTCCAAAGTTCAAAATGGACTACACGGGGAGGCCGAGTTAAACGGTTCGGGGAATGAGTTGCGGTGAGGTGAGGAGGGAAAGTCAAACCATAGAATAATATCAGATTTTTTTATGTGTTTTGCGGCTCTGGAAGCTAAGTCCTTTTGTGGCTCAAAAGGATTTAGCTTCCAGAGCCGCAAACCGGTATTCAGTATTATTTATTACCAGCTGTTGCCTGCGACTTCGTCCGCGTGGACAACTTAACATCACAAATTATTATGTATTTCCCGTAGGAATGCGATGTTTTTTCGAGATAAAAACTATTCTATGTCCTATTCCAGGACCTAACCGCCGCGTGCCAAGTTTCATCAAGATGGTTCACTATTTTGGCTTACACATAAGATATAGATATATACTGAGGTGGGCTTTTTTGTAGGACTATTTAAAATAATAATTTCCATCATACATTACATATGTGTAACTCTAGCGGTTTTGGCAGCGCACGCCAGAATAGCTCGCAGATGGTAGATTTTTTCCTGCTTACTTGATATTTTGGACAAGTCATACAATATCTTTATAAATTGTAGCCTATGTGTCATTTTGATGTATAAGCTATATTATTGTAAAGTTTCATTATAATCCATTCAGTAGTTTTTACGTGAAAGAGTAACAAACATCCATCCATACTTACAAACTTTCGCGTTTATAATATTAGTAGGATGGTTTACGTGAGCTATAAATACTACCTCGTCGTAACCGTTACGTAATGATTTAGTTACAGAACGACCTTCGAGTTAATGTGATGACGTCATAGTACACGTAGGGTGTTTTAGACAATTTATCGACTGAAACAGACTTTATTTCATCAGGGACCGGAATTAGGTAGGGAACTTGCGATGAAATGTTTATATTCCAATAGTTTTTTTGAGATTTAATTAAAAGTTTGTTTATCATTTGTTTGTTGATGCGCTTCTGAAGCAGCCCATAGAGTGCGTTCCGGACACATGCCAACAAACAAGTTTGGCTATCTTATGAAAAAAGTACTATCACCTAACTGTGAAGTATGCGGCGTGGTAGAAGATGTCCATCACTTGCTGTTGGAGTGTGTCCGGAACCAGGCAAAGAGGGAAAGGCTGATAGGGACATTAAATGTTAATATAATGAATGTGGGCATATTGCAGGGCATCCTGACCGAGCCCTGTTCGGACTCGGCCAGAATGATATATGATTTAATTGTATTTGATTAATAGTGTATAATTTTAAAGGCTATGATGGGGCTGTCATATACGATAGTATAAAAGCCCCTAAATAAAAATGATTAAAAAAAAAACATTTGTTTGTCATTCATTTATGTATGTACTAGCTATGCTCGCGGCTCCGCTCGCGTGGTTTACTCACTCTCAATCCGACTTGGACTACGACTCCGATCCCGACCTCGACCCAGACCTTGACGTCCGCTCCCGCTCCCGCTCCCGCTCCCGCTCCCGCTCCCGCTCCCGCTCCCGCTACCGCTCCCGCTCCCACTATCTCACCCACATGGATATTATATTACTACTAGAGTCCCGGGAATTTAAAAATTTAATTTAAATTTTATTAAATTAATAAAATCGCGCTAAAAGGAATTAATCTTCTGTGCCATATCTAGGTATATAATCCTTATCACATATCTACAAAATTAAAAAAAAAACACAAAAATTGGATAAGTGTTTCTCGAATTACAACCACACTTACAGACAGACGGAGAGACGTTGCGTTTTAATAAGTAGGTAAGGAATGTCACTATCCAGAGGAAAAATCAAAACAACAACGTTACTTTTCGCGAATCCAAGTTTTATTTAAAATCAGTTTATTTCAGATAACAAAGATCTATATACAAAAATTAATAGTTAATCATGTCACATGTATCAAATCAAATCAAAATCAAAATATTTATTTTCAAAATTGGAATACATTATTCTCTTTTTGACGTCAAATTCTGCCTAAAACTACTCCTCTACTCTATGTAAAAATAATAATATAATAAAAGCGGCCAAGTGCGAGTCGGACTCGCCCATGAAGGGTTCCGTAGCAGCAAGTAACATAATATAAAAGTTATTGTAGTTCGTTTTAACTTTGATCGATGTTTTAATAATAGTATTGTGGTTTACGATTTATGACGTATTAAAAAAAACTACTTACTAGATCTCGTTCAAACCAATTTTCGGTGCAAGTTTGCATGGCAATGTACATCATATATTTTTTTAGTTTTATCATTCTCTTATTTTAGAAGTTACAGGGGGAGGGGGGGACATATTTTACCACTTTGGAAGTGTCTCTCGCGCAAACTATTCAGTTTAGAAAAAAATGATATTAGAAACCTTAATATCATTTTTGAAGACCTATCCATAGACACGTATGGGTTTGATGAAATTTATTTTTTTTGAGTTTCAGTTCTAAGTATGGGGACAAAATTGATTTATTGGACCCACAAAATTTATTGTTTTTTTTTTTCTATTTTTGTGAGAAAATCTTAATGCGGTTCACAGAATACATCTACTTACTAAGGTTCAACAGTATAGTTCTTATAGTTTCGGAATAAAGTGGCTGTGACATACGGACGGACAGACAGACGGACAGACAGACAGACATGACCAATCCGTAATATAAGGTTCCGTTTTTTGCTATTTGGCACGGAACCCTAAAAAGTCAACACATAAAATAACAATATAAATGCCTGCATGGTGCTAGCTAGCCCACTAACAAACTGCCGTCCAGTGGCCAGCAATGGGACAATCGAACTTACCCCCGACCACCCTCAGCAACACAGCAAGTAAATACCCAGTAAATAATTACGTTCTGACTTTCTGGCTCAGTCAACACCGAGCTAAATAACATAGTTATTGAATAATACTGGAATTCCTAGGAAATAAACAAGAAATCTTGTTCGCTTGAAGTTGCTAAGCTTCATAGTTCTCTCAGGTAATTTATAAGGCTTGTTATTAAGAACAACGCGTCTAGAATAGCTCGCTCGGGAATTATTGTGAATTCCGTTCCACTGATCTTACACATAACGGGATTTTGCGGTAGTTTATGGGTAGCAAATTCTAATAACTTGTCAGGGATTTTGCTTTGGTTTGGACATTTACAACGATCTCTATGTACTCGTACTACTACATGGAGTAGTACTCGTAATACTACCCTTCCAAACAATCGCTCTGTTCCACGCAAGTAGCTACAACTCTTTCACATTCACAATGAAACTTTTGCAGTTACTACGCAGAACATTTAATTATTACTAAATATTGACGCTACGGTTCATCATCAGTCTAAATACGTCCACTGCTGGACATAGGCCTCCCCACTAAGCCGGGAAGCCGGCTTCCGCAGACGCTACGGTTAAATAATGTCAATATTTAGAAAATAATTAAATGTTCTGAGTAGTAACTGCACAAGTTTCAAAGTGAATGTGAAAGAGTTGTGGCTACTTGCGTGGAACAGAGCGATTGTTTGGAACGCTCCATCTAGTAGTACATAGAGATCGTTGGACATTTAGAGCGTAGGAGTGAAAGAAGAGTGACCATAGAAATTTACAGCGCGAATGTGGAAGGAACTACAGCTAGAGATCGTCCTAGGAGGACGTTCAAGACCATAAAGTCATCTGTGGTTAAAGGATGAAATGAATGTTTATTGTGTATGAAGTTCAGGTATTTTAAGATATTAGATATTTAGTACAAGTACCACAAAACCCTACCTTTGCAGGTGTATACACAGAATATAAATTTAATACAAGTTAAATTAAAAGTAAAAATTGTCAAGAATAAAATGTCAAGCAGAATACAAATGTCAAAGTATCAATTACACTAATGATGTCACTACAAATTATAAATTATCTCATTATTTTAATGTCAAGCAAATATTAAAAATAATTAAATTTCGATTATTTATAATTGCAATATTCCTGTACGCTATAAAAACACCTTTCCTCAAGCCATAATTTTATTAACTTTTTGAGTTTGGTTATGTTCATCTGTTTAAAGGAGTACTCATACTCATTTATTTCAACCTTTTGGGACATTGAGAACTCTAGGCTAAGTCGACATTGTTTTGTTTACAATTTTACATTTTGTTTCACATTTATGTATGGCTGGCGTTAACGCGACCATTATGAATACATGGCAATGAGCGACCAGTTTCTACGCTATAAACATTAAGCTGCGGTAGATGGCATTGTCAAATATACAAGATAAAATAATTATAAATATCAATAGATATGCATTATTAGCTGCTGTAAAGTGGCATTGTCAACTTATAATTAGAATGCTAATATCAGTTTGTCAGCTGCTGTAAAGGGCTTTGTCCGCAAGTGGTAGTGTAAAAATATTATTTATATAAAATTAATGTCAGTATCAATGTCAATAATATACTCTATCAGCTGCTGTAAAGTGGCATTGTCCATAAAATTATTTACATGCAAAATTAACAAACCTTATCAATAATATAATACGAATAAAGCGACTTTCTGAATAACCTTACAACAAACTAAGCTACTCAATGATGTTATCATTTAATGCATCTTTTATATTTAAAGAACAAGGCAGTATTTGGTACCCAAAATTGTTAACACTATCCCACTAGGCATCAGAAGCAATGTAATCAACAAAAACACTTTCAGAAATAAATATAAGAAATATCTAGTAAACTCATTAACGTAACCTCAATCTTTTTGTGCTAATATCATATTTAAAAACTTTGTAACTTTGCTTTGCTATTCACCACTGCGTAGTGATATTTAGTATTCTCTGCCATAGATGTGTATAAAGTAAGAGAGCTATTTCTGCCAACAAACTGTATTATACAGTTTGGCGGAGTTATTGTATGTACATTTTTTTAAGAGATGAATAAATGATTATTATTATTATTATTATTATTATTATATTGTAGTAGCTTTTTTTAATTAAAATTGCTTTTACTTTGTTTTTAAATTGTTTGTGTGGTAATTCTTTAATGTTAGAGGATAGCTTATTATAAAGTTTCAGACTATTACATATGAAGCTTTTTGATAACTTGGCTAGTCTGACCGCGGGTCTGTGAAGAAGGCCACTATTTCTGGTATAATAGTTATGTCTGTCCGACTGAAGATTGAACTTATTAATATTTTTCTTTATGTACAATAGATTTTGCATTATATACGTGCTTGTCATGGTAAGTATATTTAGTTCCTTGAAAGCCTGGCAGGTTATTGTACATCTTTATACACATAGCGCGGAGGATCAAATTGGTGACTTCCTCAAAAAGGCTGGGGTCCGCAGTGAGATGAATAAAAGGAGATGCATGAAAAGGTTGATGAATGTGAGTGAGGCTAGTGAGGTGTGTCAGGATCGCGAACAAGGTGTGTCAAGGGCGAACTCCGGGCAGTATTAGCCTCACCGAATCATGCGGGGCTCTGACGAGGTGGACAATTATTTCCCTAGCTAGTCGTGGTACCTCAACAAGGCGGCGATGTTGTTCGCAACACATCGCGTCAAGGGGTATCACAGGGAGAAAAGTGGGCGAAGGAAAGCCACTTTGCAATATTACATTGTGCAAAGTGGCGATCCATCGTCTCTGCCTACCCCTCTGGGACCAAGGCGTGAGCATTATGTACGTGTATGTTGTTACAGTACGTATGATAGTAGAGAGTACTAAATATTACTACGTAAAGAAACTACACTCCCCTCCTACCTCCTATCTACCTCGCTATAGATCGGCCGCTGAGAGATCGACGCTATAAGTTAGAAAGAGAAGCACTGATGTTGTTAACATATAACGTTGTCCCTCTCTCGATCGACTATGATCATGCACTGGGTGCAGTAGCTCTACCATAATTTTCTCGTGTACGGGCAGGCTTCTGTAGTAGTAAAGCTCCAGCCTTTTTGAGGACGTTACTAATTTGACCCTTGAACGTCCACCTAGGACGACCTCTAGCTGTAACAAAAAACCTTGAAATACTTTGACCTGACTATGTTATATTTTAATTCTGTTGAATATTTTTCGTCACGGAACAGCTGAAATGACGGTAATTTAGCTCGTTTCCCATGCAAATTTTACAACAGACCGAGTTCATTAGGAAACTCGCAGTTGAAAATACAAGCTGTTACTAAGCACCTACTGATTGTGTTACAAACTCACGTTTATATAATTTTTTGACTAAATATTCTTTGATAGTCGCGTTGTATTTTTCAGTATACTTGTCAAAATTGTAAAATACAATTTCATCATCATCATGTCAGCCCCTAGACGTCCACTGCTAGACCTAGGTCTTCCCCAATGAACGCCACAAACCTGGTCTTCAGCCCTCCGTATCCAGCCGCTCCCGGCCACCTTCGTCAGTCCATCTGGGGCACCCTGCGCGTGCCTATCCGCAGTCTCCACTCCAGAACCGGTCTGCCCCAACGGACGTCGGTTCTGCGACAGATGTGGCCCGCCCTCTGCCACTTCAACTTGCTAATCCTTTCGGCTATGTCGGTCATCTTCGTTCTTCGTCGGATCTCTTCATTACGAATCATATCCTTCAAAGAAAGCCCGAGCACAGCCCTCTCCATAGCTTGCTGAGCGACCTAGAACTTGTGGATCAGGCCTACCGTCAGTGTCCACATTTCCGCAGGTCATGCCAAGCAGGACACACTGATTAAAGACTTTTGTCTCCCCGACTTGAAGACTTGAGCAGTTTTTCTTATTCCATATTGTACATTGTCGTGTGGTATCCGGCAGAGTAGAATAGGACCACTCCAACTCTTCCCGTGGATGTCGTACAAGGCGACTAAGGGAATACATTATAAAACATCAATCACGCCTCCCCAACCCGTCTGGCCAGCGCGGGGAGTGTAGGCCAAACCGTCTGTCTCCAGCAGATGAGAGGGTTGTGCTCCTGCAGTGGAGACAAAAATAACCGGATGATGATATTGTACAGTAGAAATGGTCAGAGAAATTGTGGCGTCACCTTGTAGCACATTCAATTATCTCGCCTCCCTTCATAACCGTTGTAATAAGCCGAGGCTTCCCATTTGGGTTACTTAACTGTTTAAAATAAATTAAGGTTAATATAATAGGCACCTTATCTTTAAAGGACCTGTTAAAGCTGATTAGAGAATTAAATTTCGGTATTATGTTGTTGTTATCAATGAGTTAATTTTGTATTTTTATTTAAATAGTAATTAAATACGATTAAAGTTTTATAAAGAAACATAAACGATAGTGACATTATAAAACATCAGTCAGGCCTCCCCAACCCGTCTGGCCAGCGCGGGGAGTGCAGGCCAAATCCTCCGTCTGTCTCCGGCAGATGAGAGAGGGTTGTGCTCCTGCAGTGGAGACAACAATAACCTGATGATGATAATAAACGATAGTGTAGCTAGGTAACCAAAGGTCCTGGGGCAAAAAATAAACTAGGGCCCCAACTAAACTATTTAAAATCGTTTGTTCCGTATTCGTCGTAGTATAAGTACCACAGCTTCGCGGTGTGCAATATAAGGCTGGCGTGCGCTTGTAAATTAACTAGTAGCGTTTTATAGTCACGCTGTTGATCCGCCTTGCGTCAAGCGCGTGGTGTTGAAACGCGCTGTTCGACGACGCGACTGTGAAACCAGACTTGTTGGGAATTCCCCTGTATTTTTTCAAATAAGTTGCCGTTGTTAAAGTCGCGTTCCTGAAATCTGGTTTATTTATATTCCGAATGTGGGAGAAATTTTCACTAGTTCAATTTATAGTTTGTAAGTCAGAGTTCGAAGGGCCCCCTGGTCTTGGGGGCCCCGGGACACTTCCCCGTCTAGCCCTCCGGTAGCTACGTGTCAGGACTTGTATTAGACTGTATGGTTGTTAACCTTTAACATGTAACATTAAGAAAGTGAAGTGCCTCCCCCCGCTCTCTCTTCTTCCCTGTCTGTGACCGAGCAAATATGTTGTGATTGTTTATTAATGTAAAAGTGCAATTAAAGAGAGTTCCACTGATGAAAAAGACATTGTTCTATTGTTTACATAAATCCTCAGCTACTTAAACACTAATAGGTTATGGGCAACTACGAATAATCAACGCGACTTCGCATACAAAAATCGTTCTTCCAACAAAAGAAAAATGGCGTCCTTATCTGTGAGTTTTCCACAATTAAAAACAGACAATTTCGACAATTGGTCATTTATAGTTGAATGTATGCTAGATGACAAACAACTAAAAGGAACCCTTACTCTTGACTCGAGTAAACTTAAAGACGAAGAACTAAAATCGTATATGAAAGACGACGCGAAAGCAAAGTGCATCATCGTGCAATGTTTGTCAGACAGGCATTTAAATCTAGTGAAAGACTGCAAGACCGCGAAAGATATGATGGAACTTCTAAAAACAATGTTTCAAAGAAAAAGCATAATGTCAAAAATACATTTGAGAAGAAAATTACTGACCTTGAAGTGTCATAGTGATGAAAAATTAGAAGATTACTTTGCAAAGTTCGACAACATAATAAGAGAATTAGAGAGTGCAAACGAGAAAATTCAAGAGGACGATAAAATTTGCTACCTACTAATAGGTATGCCAGAAAAGTACGACACAGTGATCACAGCCATCGAGACAATTAATCAGGAAATAAAATTGGACTTTGTCAAGTCGAGACTCTTAGACGAGGAACTAAAGAAGACAACAAAAAGTGCAGATACAGCAGTATATGATGCAGCATTCACAGTCTGCTACAGATGTCAGAAACCAGGCCATTTTGCATCTGAATGCAGGACAGGTCGGGAATCAAGACGTGGACGTGGACATAGAGGACAATTTAATGGAAGAGCATACCAAAGACAAGGGTCTAGACAAACAAACTATAGTCAAGGAAGAGGTCATGAACAACACAGAGGTCAAGGACAACACAGAGGTCAAGGACAACACATAGGTCATCAGGAGTCATATAGACAGCGAGCCGGAGCAGTAGTGACAGATGAAGAACACTTTTCATTCATAGCAGGTACTGAAAATCATAACTATAACCAAGAATATTGCAACGAGTGCGATGACATACAAATAGACTGGATAGTCGACTCTGGGTGTACTGAACATTTAATTCAAGAATCTTATGAGAAATACATGACCAATGTGCAAGAAATGAGTCATGAAATGAAAATCTATGTTGCTAAGGGTGATTTCATAACATCAAAAAAGAGAGGTATGATTGAATTACTTAATAATGGCCATAAAATAAAATTAGAGGCACAAATTGTTAAAAATTTATCGTTTTACTTACTTTCTGTAAAGAAAATAGTTCAAAACAATAATTTTGTTGAATTTAGCAAACATGATGTAAAAATTTACAAGGAATCCACAAATGTATATCTTGTAGGGCCATGCCAAGGCAAATTATATATTCTTAAAACTAACAAATGCTTCAATGTTGACAATGAATCTCGTAATAAAGCATTTAACAGCTTCAACAATACTGATGACTTGTGGCATAGACGACTGGGGCATCTCAACCGCAGAAGCCTTCGCACTATGAATCTTCCAGTCAGCGATAAAACATGCAAACCCTGCATGGAAGGTAAGTCTTCAAGACTGACATTTCAACCATTGAAGAGACCGAGATCAAGAAGATTGGCTGAGCTGCTACACACTGATATAGCAGGACCAATCACTCAACTTACAAATGAAGGCCACAGGTATTACCAAACCGTTATAGATGATTTTTCACACTTTACTGTAGTGTACTTATTGAAAAACAAGAGCGAGGCGACAGATAACTTGATACAGCATATTATCGACTTAGAAAACAAAACGGCACAAAAGGTAAGTAGAATTAGATGTGATAATGGTAAAGAGTTCACTGCTAATAAACTAAAATTATTCTGTAGAGAAAAGGGAATATCGTTGGAATTCACTCAGCCATATTCACCAATGCAAAATGGAGTAGCTGAAAGGATGAATTTAACCCTGTGTAATAAAGCAAGAACTATACTAGCTGAGACGAACCTGCCTAAACACCTATGGGGTGAAGCTATACGATGTGCCGCTTATCAATTAAACCGCTCTCCAACCAAAGCATTAAACTTTGAGATACCAACTAATATATACTATGGGGAAACTAACCTGAATAAATTGCGAGTATTTGGTTCAAAAGCATGGGTTGTATTGATACCTAGAGGAGGTAAACTTGAAAAGAGAGCAAAAGAGATGAGAATGGTAGGCTATGCAGGCAATGGGTATCGTCTATGGGATGAAGAAACAAACACGGTAGTGATATCTAGAGATGTTAGATTTGACGAGAGTGACTTAGAATACGTAGAGAAAAATAAGGTAAATAATGACATTTACTACAAGTACGAGGAAACTAATGAAAAGGAAGAAGAAAATTTACATGAAACGACATATGAAAAAGAAAGAAAAGAGCAAAATGAGAAAAACAGAGGAGAGACAGAAAGAAAGTCAGGAGAAGAACAAAGAACACAAGAAGTAGCACAAGAACAAAATCATGAGAGACCGGAAAGAACAAGAAAGATGCCAACATACCTAGAAGATTATGAAGTAAATAACTATGTACAGAACTATGAAGAAAATATAGCCTACTGTCTACACATAGACCCTCAGACCTATGATGAAGCAATAAAAGATGGACAAGAATGGAATGAAGCGATAAGAAGCGAGTTAAAATCACATGAAGAACTACATACATGGCAAGAAGCTACACTACCAAAGAATAAGAAAGCGATAGATACCAGATGGGTATTTAGAACAAAACAAGATGGTAAGAAGAAAGCAAGGTTAGTAGCAAAAGGTTTTCAAATGGATAATAAATACAATGTGTACTCACCAGTTGCACGAATGTCGACAATCAGGATGATGATCAGCCATGCATTACAAGAAAACTTACCACTTAAACAGCTTGATGTTCCCACAGCTTTTCTCAATGGACATTTATCTGAAGACATTTACATAAAGCCACCAGATGGTGTATTAGTGAGCGAAGGAAAAGTATTAAAACTTAACAAAGCCTTATACGGTTTACGAGAAGCACCAAAGTGTTGGAATGAACGTTTTCACACTTATGTAACAAACCTGGGATTTGAACAATCAAAATATGATTTTTGTCTTTACATCAAAGATGATGTCTGGTTACTCATATGGGTGGACGACATAATCATCATGGGAAATTGTAATGAAATAATAGACAGAATGAAACAAGAATTCAATGTTCGAGACTTAGGACCTATTAAAGATTATTTGGGTATGGAGATACAAAGAGAAGAAGACAAAATTGAAATAAACCAAGGAAAATTAATAGACAAAGTTCTAACAAGATTTGGAATGGAAGAATGTAAAGGGGCACATACACCCATGGAACAACAAACTACAACTACAGAAGAGGGGATAATAGACAATGTCCCATACAGGGAGCTGATAGGTTGTCTGATCTATATCTCTACAACTTCTAGACCGGATATTACATTTGCCACATCATACCTGAGCAAGTATTTAGATCAGCCTACACAGCAACGTTGGAAGGCAGCCAAACGCATTCTAAGGTATTTAAAACAAACTTGTAACAAAAGTCTGACTTACACTCGAACCAGCGAACCTAAACAGCTATTGGCGTATAGCGACGCAGACTGGGCTGGCGATAAAGAAGACAGGAAAAGCGTAAGTGGTTGTTCTGTATTCTATTGCAATAATCTGATATCTTGGTTTTCCAAGAAGCAGTCTACAGTGTCTTTATCATCGGCAGAAGCTGAATATGTAGCTGCAGCTATGACTACCTCAGAAGTCATATATTTAAAAGGTATATCTTCAGATTTTAACAATGTTGACATTAAAGCATACCTTCTTGTTGATAATCAGAGCGCAATAAAAATGATTGAATGTAATGAAAACAGCAAACGCACAAAACACATAGATATAAAATTTCACTTTATAAAAGATGCAGTTGATAAGAAATTGATTGAAATATCTTATGTACCTACGAATAATAATGTAGCTGATATTTTTACCAAACCACTGAATATAGTTAAACATGAATATTTTGTAAACAAACTGATGTAATACATAACTCTTTATATAAGAAAATATAAATATAACACATCTTTGTTTGAACTTCAGTCAAAAAAATTTGTAATTGAAATGTATAAGAAATTAATACTAAGTTATATTGCAATATTAAATTTAAAATGTATAAATTTAACATTGAAGGGGGGTGTCAGGACTTGTATTAGACTGTATGGTTGTTAACCTTTAACATGTAACATTAAGAAAGTGAAGTGCCTCCCCCCGCTCTCTCTTCTTCCCTGTCTGTGACCGAGCAAATATGTTGTGATTGTTTATTAATGTAAAAGTGCAATTAAAGAGAGTTCCACTGATGAAAAAGACATTGTTCTATTGTTTACATAAATCCTCAGCTACTCATACATTAATACTACGCCACTGGATAGTGGAAATGGTGGAATCACCAGCGTCGCATTGAAGGTTAAAGACATTAACCCGGCCAAGACTAACCCACCAACAATGCCCGGCCATTAATGCCTGGCCAACAAGCCCGGCCACTAATGCCCGGCCAACAATGCCTGGCCAACAAGCCCGGCCAATAATGCCCGACCAACAGTGCCCGTCCAAGAGTGTCCGACTAAGAAGATCAAGAAGAGACTGTTTTGGATACCAGTTTAAAAACATATTTGATTTTCATTTTCTGTTTAAAACATGTAAGGTTGTTAAATTAAGCTCCGTGGGAGATTTCCTGCAAAATCTCATCAACGACCTAATGTCGGCCCGTAAAATTTAAGGTGTTTAATTTAGATTGTTTATGGCGATTAATATTATACAACTTTATACCTTTCTCGATCGTATTTCATATTAAATGTGTTTGCTTTTATATGTTTCACGTAAAAAAAAAAGATAAAAAAAATGACTCCAATCATCGAGCACTAGCATCTGCCGTGTGGTTTCCGACAACCGGGAACTAGACGGCGGTATTATAGAGATTATAGATATGAAATTGTAATCAGATTTAACTGAAAACACATTTACCTAAGTTATGGATCAGGGTTCTTTCTTCTAAATACAAGAAGTCATAGAAACAAAGACAACCAATTTACCTGGTTAAACTTCTCATTTACCTTGATGATGCCATTAACAAACTTGGTAGACGGATTATTCCCACGTTTACGCCGTCGCTACATTACCCCCCTCCTGTTCCACTTAATGACCCATGAGAACTCAGTTAAAATTAAAGGCAGGAAGGAGTTCGTGGGGGTTGTGACCCTCTTCGCTTAAAACTCGAGATGATTACAGGATATTGTGAGAAAATTATGCGCGAAGCTCGAATTGGTATAATGTTATTTTAATTTGTAAGACGTGCTCCTTCTTGATTGGTCCTTTAGTATTTACGTAAGTTAATTTATATATTGGAGACTGAGTTATGTCTGCCTTTATTATGCGTTTACATCTCTTATATATTTTATTTTACGTTATTTAATATGTTCTTCTTAATATACTTAGGTACTTATTTATTTTATTTCATTTTACCTTGCAGCTTTGTTCGCTCTTGTAAAAACTTATTTGTTCGTAAACAATACATACTTTTCGGTGAAACTGATTTTTAATGAGACTGCAACATTAAATTACGCATTTGGGACTGTCGTTTAGTAATAAATACATGATTATTAATTCATCATCATTCATCATAAGTTATATGTAAGTAGCCAACCATCCTACAAATAAACCCAGAGTTTACAGATGGATAGCTTAGAAAAATAATAAATGAAAAAACCACACAAAAACAATGCAATATATATGTATGCATAGGTATGTATTTAAGTATATTTGTATGTAAATTTAATTGTGTAATATTATTACTAAGTATTTACCATGTTATAACTAAAATTATAAATTTCTCTTCTTTCACCTGCAATACTCTGTCGCTATGTCTATCTTATTTTCCTTCTGAAAGGTTGCCTGGAAGAGATCGCTCTAAGCGAGGCCGCCTTTATACACTTTCCAAAAATCTGTATTTATTTTATTGTTATCCTTAATTTGTGTGCAATAAAGAGTTTATCTATCTATCTAAAAACAAAGAAGAAAATATATATACAAAGTTAAAGTACGCTGTACAAACTATGCGGGGTCATGTTTGCGTATATATAGCTATAAGCGATGTTTTATAGACAACCTACGTTATTCTTGGGTCAGACAAGTGGAGAATGACATGCAGCTTTGAGCTCATAATTTATTGCAAAAAACCCTATTCTATAGAATTGGACTCGCTATTTTGGTTAAACTATATTTAAATATATTTACTGACGTTGCTGTATATGCTGACCTTCATTATAATAGTGCTATAATGCCTGAAGATAAATTAGTTACTTAGGTGTGGCCCCCTACATCAAAACTTTGAGCACGGCTCTGGCTTAAACTTAATTTAAAAGGTTGTTTTTCCGGAACTTTCTTTTATAAATATATCAAACGGAAGAGGTATTTGTGTATTTTAGGAAGCAAAAAGCGTCTGAGTGTCCGTAAGTAATGTGACACAGTATATCAAGTCATTATTTTCGCCATTTTAATTTTTATTATTAATGTCCGAAGTGGCGGAGAGATAGCCCGTTTGCTGTTAATTGGTCAGTGTCGCGTTTAAATGATATAAAAAGTTTTTATTTATTGCATATGAGTACACTTGGTACGTTTCTACACGTCATTTTTTTATCGACTAGGTATGGTTAAATATTTAAAAAACCTATTTAGTGAAAATGCACAACAATCGCTTCTAATTACAAGCAGAAGGAGGAAGCGGAAGCCGAAGCAGAAGATGAAACATAAGCAGAAGTAAAAGTAGAGTTTAATCTTGCAATATTTGGATTGCAACTGCGTCGATGAGTCCAAAGGTCACTTGTGGGTTGTAAACACGTGGACTGTTGCAATGACACGTGTATCGTTGATTTAGAGGGTTTTTCGTCGAACTCAAGCACCAGTAGGTACAAATGTGACACCGCTTATAATTGTGTTAGTTCTCCGTCAGAGGTGGCGTACGCAATATCTTCTTATGGGCCAGCAAGACCTGGCGACACTTCGACCCTTCAGGATCTTTTGTGCCAAACCCCTGACCACCAACGGTGCTCCAAGCAGATTTAGTGGACTTCACATACGCCTCAGAATTTCTTCTTTGGCATATGCAGGTTTCCTCACGATGTTTTCCTTCACCGAAAAGCCTGTGGTATTATAAATAAACCGTACTTAAGTTTTGTAAAACTCATTGGTACGGGCGGGGTTTGTACCAGGACCTCATGAACGTGAGGCAAGTGCACAACCAACCGGCTACCACGGCTCTCGTACGGCGGCGTACCCAAAATCATCTGCAAAGTTGTTCACGATGAATAAATAAAGCAACAATTCCTCAAGTTCTCCAAAAGCTGTGGAACAAATATTGCCTGCTTGAAAACTTTCGATGAAAATGGTTACTTAAAATTCTTTAGGGATTAGCCAGCAGCAAGCCTTTTTGCGAATATCCACAGAATCCGTCAAATGCCGTCCAATATCTTTTGTGGAACAATAGACGCTCTTTTAAGCTTTTGTAAAGCCTTCAGAAAGCTTTCTTTTTATAAAGATTTATGTAAATGCATTCAAAAATTTTATGTCTTATGGGAGCACGTCTGTTCAGTTTTAAGAAAAAAAAAATATATATATATATATAGAGATAAATAAATTGTATCATCATCAGGTTATTTTAGTCTCCACTGCAGGAGCACAACCCTCTCTCATCTGCCGGAGACAGACGGAGGATTTGGCCTACACTCATTAGTTATTAGTAACTTAAAAAAACAACTCTGTTGACATGTCCGGGTTGTAAGCTCCAAAATCCGGGGTTTTCATGCTTCTTGTCCTGCTGGGCAGATTTTAGAGATGGCAAGCCTAAAGGAGACATTCACATATTTTTAAAGGTAAGTAACAATGCATTCAAAAATCTTGTACTTTTGGCTTGGTCGCTGGACTGGAGCGACGTGGTTTCAATATTTTTCAGGGGTGTCCGGGTAAAAAAACTCGGTTTCATGCAAATGTCCGAAATCCGGGTATGTGTCGGCCCCGTAGCCTAGTCGGTAGTACACCTGCCTGCGAAGCTCGGGGTCGCGGATTCACATCCCGCCCAGGGCAAACATTCGTGTGATGAGCACTTGTGTTTGCCTTGTGACTGGATGTTATTTATATGTTATATTATGTATTTATGTATGTATATCAGCTGTCTGATACCCATAT
This sequence comes from Esperia sulphurella, assembly GCA_947086405.1. Taxonomy (NCBI): domain Eukaryota; kingdom Metazoa; phylum Arthropoda; class Insecta; order Lepidoptera; family Oecophoridae; genus Esperia; species Esperia sulphurella. The sequence goes on from OX352261.1 coordinate 17,545,421, forward strand.
TACAGGCTCTGCCTAGTTTGGGATCAGGTGGCCGTGTGTGAATTGTCCCCACATATTTATTTATTTTATTTTATTTTAAGTTCTTGTCCAGCGTCGACAATGTTGGTGATGGCAACTCTAATCGAAATATACTAAGTGCAATAAAGTATTCAAACTTTGACTTTGAATGCGCTTGCATAACCTTGTGGGTGGTTAACCCATGGGTAAACCCGGCCTGTGCATTGACCTGAGACAACATAGAGCCTGCCTAGACAAGCTCGACCATAAACTATCATGTGTGTAAATATGCTTGACTGAAATTGATGTTTGTATGTTGGAAAACAGGGTATTATGGAATTGGAATTTATTATCAACTAGCTGTTGCCCGCGACTTGCCCGCGTACGTTTGGATATTTTAGTTGTAGTTTTATTTCGTAGGAATGAGATGTTTTTTGGAAAAAACTATCCTATGTCCTATTTCAGGACCTAACCTATATGTGTGACAAGTTTCATCCCGATCCGTCCAATACGAAAAAACTTGGCATCCTCTTCAAGTTGAAGAGGTATTTCTCACCGGCACAGCTTCTCAACCTTTACTAAGTACAAGTGCGATCGTGGATGGAGTACTTCAAAAAGTATCTCATACACGAAAATAAATATCAGAACGAAAACTGTTAGACTAGTTTTTTTATAAAAGGTAATGCAGGAAGAAATTGCCTAATAAGCTTCATTTAACGGTTCAGCGTCAAAAATCACGGGAAGTTATCCCGCCAAGGGTCATTACAGCACAAATGGTCCGTGAGCGACGAATGATAGACACGTAGACATTGGGCGGAGCGCGGAACCTTTAGATATCCTTGTGAACTTGTTTTACCAGGTTTAAGACTAGGTAAGGTCAGTAAATCGTTCACGGGGCAATGTATACGCTTCTACAACAAACTACCAGAGGAAATCTTAAATATGACGGACAGAAAGTTTAAGATTCACATTAAAAAACAACTTTGTATTCTTACAAATAGCCTATTATAAAATAAACGATTATCTGAATGACAAAGATGCCTCATACTAATGTTGATTCAGCTTCGCACTATCTTTATATAATTGTATGCAAACTTGATTTTTGAAAGATGTGTTGCGTGAAGTTTTTTGCACCGTTTCTTCTTCACAGCGCTGACTGACACCTAGGAAGCGGTAGTCGATAAAAAAAATTACGTGTATAAATGTACCAAGTGTTCTCATATGTAATGAATGATTTTGACTTCACGCAACACATCTTTTAAAAATCAAGTCTGCATACAATTAATAAAGATTTTGCGAAGCTGAATCAACATTGAATGAATGAATGAAATTATTTATTTCAGAAAGATATTTCCATATATAATTAGTAGGTCTTAAACTAGATTAGTAGGGAGCCTTTTTTTTTTTCGTCAATTGTACAATAGAAAATCAGTGAATTATAAAATGTCAGTTAAAAATACAGAAATAATTAAAAATTGTAAAAATAAATTCAATTTAAAATGTTAACATTCAATACCCATTAAAATAGAATACAAATTTAAAATGTCAAAAACAAACTAACCTATCAAAAGCGCTGTCCAGTGGCTGGCAATAGGACACTCGTGCCTCCCCCCCACCACCCTCAAGATGCTGTTCGAGCTGCCGCACACTCTACTCATCAGCGAGGCCACTTTCTTGCATTAGTAGACCGTCACAGTCTTATTTCGTTTGTCTTTTTTTTTTATACTATACCACATACCATGAAGCAAAATATTTTTTCTTAGCTCATAGTTTCACCTCAAAGTGTGTTCCTTCATGATTGACACTAATTGGTTATAAATTAGATAACAAATGATTTTAAAATGTGCATCTGTTATCTAATTTAATAACCAATTAGTGTCAATCATGAAGGAAAACACTTTGATGTTAAACTATGAGCTACGAATAATTATTATATGTTATGTAGAGTATGACTGTATGAGTGTGGATTAAATCTGCGCCTCTAGTAAAAAATGATAGGTATATTTTAGAAAATGTTACTTTTCATGAAACCAAATAAATAACTTTAGAAAAGTTACGATTTTTTTTTATTGTAAAACAGTTCAATGGTTTTTATAGAATTTGACATGAATATGAAGAAACATTTGAATCGTTTTCAATAAAAACAATTCAGAATATTATTAAAAATAACTTATTTGGTCACCTGGGACGCCCTCAGATGGATCGACGATTTGAAGAAGGTGACCGGAAGCGGCTGGATGCGGAGGGCGGAGGACCAGGTGTTGTGGCGTTCATTGGGGAAGGCCTATCCAGCAGTGGACGTCAAGAGTCTGACATTGTATTGATGAGGGTTTTAATAAAACGTCTTATTTGGTGAGACACTGTTATATTATAGTAAAACTATTAATATTAATATAAAATATGGGAGATGATATTAGACTTAGGTTATAGCTGGAGACAAAGAGGGCGAGGTGCGTTTATAAGTTTACACCGGGCCTACGGTATTACATTAATTACGTCATCGGGAATGATCATAAACTTACAGTGATCACTACAGACATGATGATGATGATTTGTTCTCCTGGAACACTCCGCCATCTGATGGACCGACGAACTGAAGAAGGTGGCCGAAAGCGGCTGGATATGTCCAGCAGTGGACGTTTAAGGGTGATAGATGATGGAGCTACACAAATTATAAATGAAATTACACATAATTAGTAATTAAAATACCCGCGTAATGCTATTTATTATGTAACAGTTGCATAAATAACTATTATCGTATGAATAACTTGAAAAGTACGACCCAGTTACCTTCCTACTGCTTTGTCTATACTTGCCAGCTTTTATCGCGGTTACGTTTCGTTTGAAATAAAATTACAATACCGTTTTAATTACTCCCGTGCTTGCTTTTATTATTCAACGGGAGCGTGGAAAGGAACGTGACCTGTGTACACTGTTCATTGCAGGCAACGATCTATGTACTACTAGATGGAGCGTTGCAAACAATCGCTCTGTTCCACGCCACTGCGTCTCCTGGAGCCGCAACTCGGTTACGTTCACAATGAAACTTGTGCAGTTACCTACTATACAGAACATTTAATTATTACTAAACTAGTGTGCCCGCGGCTCCACTCGCGTGAACTACAGAATCCGCTCCCATTCCCGCTTCTGTTTGCACCGCCTCCGCCTCACAGACAAACAGACAAAAATTTCAAAAATAATCGTAATGTGTTCTGTTGCTTATCCTTAGACACCCCAATTTTTTTTTGCAAATATCTTCAATGTACAGACACGCGAAGTTTACGATTTTATTTATTAGATACATATTGACGCTACGGGTAAATAGCGTAAATATTTAGTTATAATTAAATGTTCTGCGTAGTAACTGCACAAGTTTCATTGTGAATGTAACCGAGTTGCAGCTTCCGGAGCCGCAGTTGCGTGAAACAGAGCGATTGTTTGGAACGATCCATCTAGTAGTACATAGATCGTTGATTGCAGGGAGCTTCTTGGAAATCCATTACTGAGTAATATATTAAAAGAAATCTGTTCTTCTTTGGTTCCAGCTATTATTTCAATACTTTGTGTAAATAAATATTTCTGTATAATAGTAAGAAAGTAAACAACATTGAATAATAGATATTTCCATTCTGTTTCAGGTAAGGGTAAATAATGTAGCAGACTTAATAAGTAAGTAACATAAAATACATACATACATAATGCTCACGCCTTGGTCCCAGAGGGGTAGGCAGAGACGATGGATCGCCACTTTGCGCTATCCTGACACTCCTCACTAGCCTCACTCACATGCATCAACCTTTTCATGCACCTCCGTTTATTCTTCTCACTGCTGACCCCAGCCTTTAATACTCGCGTAAGTACGTAAAATAGTAAATGAAATTAACTTGGGATTTACTTAAATACTTATTATATAGGTAGAGCGTTACACAGCTCATAAAATTCTTTATAATACGAGTAAATTGGATGTTAAATTGTTTAAAAAGATTGTTATTCGTAAATATTTCGCTACTTCGTCTGAGCAACTAAATAAATATAAGCAGCGATCTCTATGTACTTAGGGAACATACTCAAACTACGTGACCCATTTTTTGTTATTTTTACCACCTGCTAAAAAAAAGCGCATCAAAATCAGTTCACCCGTTTAAGAGCTACGGTGCCACATACAGACACACGCACACACAGCGGTCAAACTTATAACACCCCTCATTTTGCGCCGGGGGTTAAAAACTACGCAGGTCACCATCGATTTACCTGACCTAGTCAATATCTAGATCTATCATTGTCTCCAATTCCATCTAGGTGGTGGATAACAAAGCACAGACGATTTGAAATCGGTTACACGCCACGGCGCGGCGCCACAGTTCAAAGGGGACGCGATTTAATTAAATTTTCAATTTAAATCCAGGGTTGCCAGACGTCGCGTTTTTCCTGGATATCCCGTATTTTTGGCTTAACCATTAAACGTCCCGATGGGACAATCCCTGGCATGTATTTTGGTTGTTTAAATCTGGCTTATTTTATGATTGCGGAAACACGTTCCCACGAATGATACAATCTGATAGTCGACTCAAAGCAACGTGAATTGGATTCAATTTCATTTACCAGGATCTTATCTCCTTAGGGGGTCAGTAAGACCTGGCGACACTTCGACCCTTCCGAATATTTCTGCCAAACCCCTGACCACTGACGGTGCCCCAAGCCGGTTTAGTGGACTTCACATACGCCTTAGAATTTCTTCTTTGCCATATGCAGGTTTTTCTTACGATGTTTTCCTTAATTGAAAATCCTGTGGTGTTATAAATATTTAAACTGTACTAAAGTTTCGATAAACTAATTGGTACGGGCGGGGTTTGAATACACGACCTCGTGAGGCCAATGCACCACCTAGACTTCCACGGCTTAATAAGCTACAATCTTCACATAGGTGTCATCAAGGCGACTAAGGGGTTACACCAGGGACCTGCAGCAGCGTTCTCCTGTGTATATTAAAATCATTACTGCGATCACTGCCATTACTGCCAGGCGTGGTGGTTCTGGCAAATGCCTCAATGGACAGCCCACTATAAGTGGCATTCTATTGGGGAGGCTTATGTTCACCAGTGGACGTATTTCGGCTGATGATGATTGATGATGATGATTATTATGACCACTTTTACAAGATAAAAATTAAGTTAAGTAAGTTAGAAACTTCTGCCGTGTGGTTTCCGGTAGAGTAGAATAGGAGCACTCCAACTCTCCCCGTGGATGTCGTACAAGGCGACTGAGGGAATGCATTATAAAACATCAACCAGGCCTCCCCAACCCGTCTGGCCAGCGCGGGGAGTGTAGGCCAAATCCTCCGTCTGTCTCCGGCAGATGAGAGAGGGTTGTGCTCCTGCAGTGGAGACAAAAATAACTTGATGATGATGATGATGAAGTTAGAAATAAAAATCTTTGTATAGCGGCAATAAATAAAAGTTCGTCAACCCTGACTAGAATCTTGTATCTGTTTAGGTAAATACTTTGCAAACTGGTACCTAGCAAATAATTTCCTCTTCAACTTTGTTGATAGAGACCGCCATTACCAACATGTCGATAGCAAGAGACACTGAAGGAAATTAGTTTCGTGATACGTTCCTCGCATACCCTGACAATGACAGGTAACACCGACTGCCGGGTTTACTTAGTGGCCCGAGAACGTGGGTTCGATTCCCACAGGGAACTATTTTGGGATGAGACCTTTGTATACAATACAGAGTGTAATCGGAAATAATTCTATAAAAATAATACATGTCGTAGGTTCCTGGTTCCGCCGAAAATGTGGGCTCCCAAATTGAGTTTAACGCCGTTACAAAGTTAACACGTTTACTGGCTTAAATGACACTACATGAAATTACACTACATCATCAAGTAACGATTTTAGAAGGCAGACGATCCGTCAGCGTAACGCCTGCGCACCGCACGTCTTTCCATCGAAGACTGTATCGGTTCTGCGCCTGCGCCAGTTATACCCGACGTTCCGTCAGCGCGTGCTCGCGACGATAGCCGAACAAAGCCGAACGGTACGCCGAACACACACTGTGCCTTCAGATTAGCTCCTCTTTTATTATTACGCCGACATATATATCAAAAAACTAATATCGAAACTATATTACTCTTCTGGTTAATGTGCAGAGAAGAGCTACAAAACTACATCATGATTTCAAAAAATTGCGCCTAAAGGATGCAGAGAAAGAGGAGATCTAATTGATACATTTAATATTTTAAACAATCATTACAACTCATCCAATTAAAAAAATATATTTAACTCCAACGATCTTAATGTACTACTAGATGGAGCGGTCCAAACAATCGCTCTGTTGCACGCAAGTAGCCACAACTCTTTCACATTCACTTTGAAACTTGTGCAGTTACTACTCAGAACATTTAATTATTTACTAAATATTCACATTATTTAACCGTAGCGTCAATATTTAGTAATAATTAAATGTTCTGCGTAGTGACTGCACAAGTTTCATTGTTATTATAACAAATACAGTTACAAGTTATAAAAGTTAAAATAGCACAATTTAGGTCTTATCGCTTGAAGCGATTTCTTTCAGACAATCTTTGGGTATAAAATATTATGCCAGAGAAAAATGTATGTTGAGCTGATTAGGAAATTTAAATGATATATGGGTACTTATATAACATTAACTTTATGTAATATTAACTTCAATATGAACAAATATAATTACTCTTGTAAGTAAGCTCTACACGAACTCGCTCTAACAGAACGCGACAATTCACGAACAGCGGCTCAGCTGTTCTGCTCGGCTCAGCCGAAGTTTCGGCTGGTTTTTGGCCGAAACCGAAAATATGGCCGAATCTCGATTTTTTGGCCGAAACCGAAACTGAATCTTCGGTCGGACACTAATTATAATACACTTGTGATTTACTCAAAATGTGTAGGTGGTCAGTCGAAAGGTACACTTATATCTAAGTTATACGTCACAGGGATCCTACCCATGTAAAGCGATGTTACCCAAAAATGGTAATGCTGTCACGTGTCAATGTGTACGCCATTTTGTTTTTGCGTGCGACCCTCGTCAAACCTCCGGCCTCGGTCGAGATTGGGAGATTAAGACCTGGCCTTGCAGATAAGCAAATGATATGGAATAGATTAATATAGATCTGAAGTAAGCTTTCAAAGTCCTTAAGTTTAGTAGATTAACAACATTTTGTTTGTTGAATGACGCTCTGACGTTGGCTAGCTGGTCACAAATGACGAAGACAAATGACGTTACTAGCATTGTTGTGTTTCGGTTAAGCTAGCACTTGTAACCTTTCAACTGCAGGTAAATGGACTTAAGTATCCCTTTTCAAACAAACCATTCGACGAGGGGTATCCTGGAAGCCTACGTCTCAAGCCACATAGGAGAAACGTGCGCTGCTTTAAGGCAGGCTGCGATATGGCAGTCTAAAACTGTGACGTAACGCAATGGTTGACCTCATCCCCCCCCCCCCCCTTCCCCCCTTCCCACCTCCCGCCGTACAAGGATCGTAACGCCTATGAGGGACCCTAATTTGCGTTCGCTTCATAATGTGAATAGTTGACTTCCCCCCCCCCCCCCCTTCCCCCTCCCGCCGCACAAGGATTGTAACGCCGGACCCTAATTTGCGTTCGCTCCATAATGTATATTTCATTCTAAACCAACAGTCATACGAAAACCAACGCTATTTACGTCTCGGTAACATATACATGAAAGGGTCACCAGCAGCAAAAACAGGTTTGTATTACCATGTAAACTTTGCAGTCCACTTAGGAACACCATCTATTGTGTATTTTGTTTTCGAGACGCAAATGCGTTTGTTTTCATAGGACTATTAATCTGGAATGAAATATACATTCATGACAGCGGGCGAGGAGCGCGGTGACCGCGTCTTGCTCTCCGCAACCATTTGTCAATGTGTGTGACAGGTTTTAAGTAAAATTAAACAAACAACTGCACTTCTGTCCCGTATAGTTTGGAAAATCGCGTTCGTGCCCGGTCGCGCCGCGTCTCCGCTTCGTCCTCGTTAGACTTATCCTCTGTGTGGCTTTCCATTTAGAGCGTTAAACACACTTATATTTTCAGCCACACTCACCCCCCCTCAACGGTCCAACGATATCTTTGACCAACTGAATGACTCCTGAAAATCGCTCTGTGTCATCTGAACATCTCAACTGTCGACTCGCGGGAAATAAAGCGATGTTTAGTGCGAAATAAAGCTCGGCTGTGATTTTACGAGCCGCCCGATCTCCGGCGGATGGCTATCGGGCTGTTGCTAATAAAACCGCTGTAACATGGCCAATGTTTCACTTAAACTTAAAGTAATCTTTGGTAGTGCACGTCAAGGCGAGGTTGGAATCCTAAGTAAGTAATTGTAAAGTGAAAGTGAATAAAATGTTTTACTGCTGGCCATAACGTTGGTATAAAGCACTAGATTTTTTTCCCAGTTTCATCATCATCATCAGGTTATTTTTGTCTCCACTGCAGAAGCACAACCCTCTCTCATCTGCCGGAGACAGACGGAGGATTTGGCCTACACTCCCCTCGCTGGCCGGGCGGGGTGGGGAGGCCTGATTGATGTTTTATAATGTCTTCCCTTAGTCGCCTTGTACGACATCCAGAGTTGGAGTGGTCCTATTCTACTCTACCGGAAACCACACGGCAAGGATGATTCAATAAGGATGACGAATGGAGTAAAATAAAATGATATGAATATAAAATTGAACTAGTGCAGTGGCCGGGCGGCGCGGCGTCGGCGTGGCTGTTACGTGGAATGGTCGGATGTTACAAATAAATAAGATGTCTCTAACAGACATTTCTTTCAGCAGACATACTCGTACGTTAAAATGTTTATTACGAAACCCAACGTAGTACTTATAGCTACGCCGGCGTTTTTTCTCCGATAATCCCACTAATATAAATGCAAAAGTTTCGATGTTAGGATATTTGTATGTTTGTTACTCAATCACGCTTCAAACACTGGACGATCTGGATGAAACTTGGCACACATATAGGTTAGGTCCTAGAATAGGACATAAGATAGTTTTTATCCCGAATAAAACATCTTATTCCTACGGGAAATCCTACTAATATTATAAACGCGAAAGTTTGTAAGTATGGATGGATGTTTGTTACTCAATCACGCTTTAACCACTGGACGGATCGTGATGAAACTTGGCACACATATAGGTTAGGTCCTGGAATAGAACATAGGATACTTTTTATCCCGAAAAACTCATTCCTATATATTATACATAATAATTTGTGATGTTAAGTTGTCCACGCGGACCAAGTCGCGGGCAACAGCTAGTATTTAATATTTTTTAATATTAAGTTATCCACGTGGACGAAGTCGCGGGGAATAGCTAGTAAATCATAAACACATTAGCAATATGCACCAATCTTTTGTAACGTTATTTCTTTCTTGGTTCTTATGTCATTTCTCAGTCTTACGATGTAACCTCCATAACAAGGTGTAGTTGGCGAGTTATGCAAACCAGAGCTCTAGTGACGTCTCTCAAATTGCGCCGGGTTACATTGTCACTTCGCGTTAATTCTGTGTAAAGTCAAAGATAAATAGATTACTAGGTAAAGTAAAGGTACAGATACATTTGCTTAATAGTAGCACGAAAGCATGCTAATATCGAGTAGATGATACCTACTAGCATGTTTATCAATCACATGCTAGTAATGACATGCTAATTTTGTGTATACTACGAAATCGCAAGCCGTTTAATTTTTGAGCTACCTGTGGTGCATGAAGGGAACGTGTTTGCGTACTATCATGGTATACTAAATAGTTTTGAGTTCATTTTGCAAGAAACTGTCATTAATAGAACGTCGTTGATCAGCTGATTCCTTTAAATGATAATAACTTTCAACTTTTTATGGCGTATACTCATCCAATTTGACGGAAGATCCTGTCTGATAAAGCATGTGTATTTAGTACTATGCTTTTCAGTTAGCATGTTTTTAAATAGCATACTAAATCAGAGTGACTCGCCATGAACATGCGACAGCTGAGCATGCTTATAAATATGCTTTTAGACGTGCTACCTATTGAGTATGTATACCTTGACTTTGTACATAGAATAATGTTCAACTCCGTCCCCCACCGAAGGTAGACAAGTTATTGATTAACCCAAGTTATCGATTAACTTCCCCTCTCAAACAAAGCTCAGATAAAGCGGGCAGATATTGATTATCACTCCACAAAGGAAATTGGATGAGAAGCATTTTTATTTTCTGGCAACATTATTACCTTCGCCAAGATGGATGAGTCGATTATTTTTTTGGGAGTTAGCGTTAACTTTACTAACGATTTAGGGATTTTAAGTATTGCCCTGTAATATATATATTTCAAAGTTTTTTTAAATGTAAATATTAAAACACCGTGAGTCACCGTGGATGCCGTGTGGTTCCCGGCTTAGAATAGGGCCACCCCAAATCTTCCCGAGGGTGTCGTCAAGACAACAAATTTAAACAGGAGATGGCAGCAGCGTTCTCCTGTGTATATTAAGATAATTACTGCGATCACCAATCCGCCTGTCAAGCGTGGTGCTTATGGCAAATCACCCAATGGATAGCCTATCAAAAGAGGCATTCTAGGAGGCTTATGTTCAGCAGTGGACGTATATAGGCTGATGATGATTGAAACACACTCCTTACCTGTTCTTAGGGATCTGTCAAAACGGTTGCGTTGAAAGGAGACCGCAATAGCAAAACCCCAGTAATCCATACAAGTGAACAGATCCTTTTTCATTGGAAGCACAGACCTATATCAGACATTTGCGATCTCCTTTTTAACTAGACTCGTTCTACTAATTCCTAAAAACAGGCAACAAGTGTGTTTTAATATTTGCACTTAAATAAAAGTAAGATAAAAAATAAAAAGAATAGCAAGTTAAATGAAATCTACAGCCACAGATAATAAAATAACCCTCACTCAAATCAAACAGCCAGTGACAAAATTGGCGGGAATTCGAGGAAATTAGGAGGCGAGGAAAAAGGGCCGATATAAAACTCAATCTCTTTAGAAATATCGACGGTAGGTAGATTGATTTCATTACTTAAGCCAATATCCGACGCGTCGCACGCCGAGAGAAGCACCCATGATAAAACACCTTTTGTGGCTGTATGAGAAAAATGGCCTCGCTCGCGGCATCCTTAAAAAAATAAAATGAAAGATGGCGTAGTAATTTGACGTTTGTTATTACTGGCGCGAACGTGACGTGATGAAATATAAATATGGTGGTGACATCCTCATGTCTTATAAATAAACTTGTTACAAAATACAAATAAATCGTGGTGGGTAAGAAGCCTGTTCAGATCTCCGTCACTCGAACGTACCTACCGCTATAAGTACCTACACATTCTGTCGGTCCCGGCGTGGTTCTCGCCCCGTCAGTAGTGAGTAATAACAACGCTAAGTTAAGCGCCTTAGACACACTTTTGCGAGCTGCGCGACACATCAAACGCCGCCCGTACATCGCGCGCTGTACGGAGTAATAACAACGCTAAGTCTTGGGTCTTAGACACATTTTTGCGTGTATTGTCTGACAGGTAGGTGAGCAGGTGAGGACAGTGTCTGAGTGTAGTAGGTATTTTCGTTTTAACTGCACACATTGATAAGAGTGATTGATTGTTTGATTGATTGATTGAAAAGTAGCGGGGAGTGTCATCCTGAATTGTACGATATCTATACAATCCGCGTCCAATATATAAGCGTTCCGGGCACTGATGGGGATGCCGCGCTACTGTAGCGCATCAGGGATGTTCGCTTCTACGTGACGCAACGCAAGTGACCCGCGTCCCTGGTTGGGCGCCCCGCGCCAGTCCCGACAGCATACTGCAACTGGTGGCGAGCAGGCTCGACTGTCAGTCTATCCGGAGGTGTTGCCACTTGCAGGTACGCACACCTATATAACTGTATGTAAATATTTGATATTACTAACACCTGCACCTCGTACCATGAAGCAAAATAGTTTTACGTACCTCATAAGTCACCTCAAAGTTTTTACCTTCGTGATTGGCACTAATTGGTTATTAAATTAGATAACTGTGCATCTGTTATTTAATTTAATAACCAATTAGTGTCAATCATGAAGGTAAAACTTTGAGGTGACTTATGAGATGCGAAAAATTATTTTATTTCATAGTATGAGGTGTACTCATGTAAGTATTATTGTATTACTTACAATTATGAATCCCTGACATCTTAATAAATAATTTTAATAATATACAGAAAAGCGCAAAGCTAGCATAGACAAAGCGTTGAGCTGGGTGTGTGTCTCAATATAGATAGAGCAGGCAATGGGAGGGGGGAGTTGGGGGGGAGGGGGCATGCACCTTGGGTGACGATGTAGAGCTCTAAGCGGCAAGCAAAGCAATATAATCTAAAAGCCATGCGAAAATAAACTCTATTTGCCTCCCAGTAACAAGTACATGAAAGTGGCACCAGCAGCAATAACAGGTTCGTATTGCCATGTAATCTTTGCGGTCCACTTCGGAACACCGTCTATGGTTTATTTTGTTTTCGAGACGCAAATGAAATTTACCTAGATTTGAATTCGTCGCAGTACGATTCCGGGCTAAGGCAAGTGACTTTTTTTTTGTATGAAGTTTTACTTTTAAAATTAAAGGAACGTTTCCTTTGAGTAAAGCTATCCCACCAATATTATAAATGCGAAAGTTTGGTTGTTACTCAATCACACTTCAACCACTGGACGGATCGGGACGAAACTTGGCACACATATAGGTTAGGTCCTGAAATAGGACATAGGATAGCTTAATCCCGAAAAAACATCTCATTCCTACGGGAAATCAAATTAATCGTTAAAAGCAGTGAAGATGTGTAAATATCGAAACCTACGCTGACGAAGTCGCGGGCAAAATATATAAAAATAGTATTTAATATTTAAGGTGCTTTTTCTCTAAGTACCGATAGTTCTTTCCACACTCAGTACTAACACAGAGATGTTATACTTTATATTTACTTAGTCGGGCGGAAGCGGTAGATAATGGAGGTTTTATGTCGTGGGGTTGCCAGCCGCACGCTCTATTAAATATACTGTTACAATACATACATATATACGACTTATTATCTTAGGCAATGAGTATGGAAAAAGGCTGGGGTCCGCAGTGAGAAGAATAAAAGGAGGTGCACGAAAAGGTTGATGAATGTGAGTGAGGCTAGTGAGGTGTGTCAGGATCGCGCAATGGCGATCCATCGTCTCTGCCTGTCCCTCTGGGACCAAGGCGTGAGCATTATGTATGTATGTATGAGTATGGATTGCCCATGTATTTCTGAATAATGTCTTTGCCTGCCTACAACTTGTACCTTTAGGTGTGAACTTGTATGCTAAACAAGTTTATACCAATAGAACAAGTTGTAGAGAAACGCCTTCAAGACCATATTATATTGTCCTTTTTCTCTTTTATTAAATTTGTACTAAATAGATTGCTATATCCTTATTTTGTCTAAGCAGTTGGTATATTTCTTAAAGCCACAAATTAAAAAATGGTTTAATTATATAAAGAGATTTAACTTGCGAAGTTTCTTACCTCATAAGTATATTGTTTTTTTTTTTATATAAAATAAATAAATGTATATTACATAATATACATATACATACACTTATCTAATCCCAAATTAGAACTTCCTCCTGCGCTGTGGGAATTAAACAAGGATAAGGCAGTTCACAAATATAACATCCAACCAAGACCAACTTATACAAAGTTGTCCGTCCCGAGTGGGAATCGAAACCACGGCCTCTGACGGTCGAGTCCAATGATCAATCTACCAGGTCAACGAGGCGGTTAATTATATGCAGAGATCAGTAAAACAAAATTATCTTAATGTTAGCAATACGTAATTTATAAAACAGTATAACTTTGCTTAACCTTTCCGTTCCATACTAGCAAAAATAGACCTTTACATCTCTCATATTCGGTAAGTAGGTCCTTATTACCCCCAAATGGGGCTTGTAGGTGACCAATTAGCGCTCTAGGGTAATAATGTAGCTAGAAAAGCCCTAGGGCGGTAAGTAATAAAAAAAAACTCTTCACTCTTTCAAAAAGTTCGCGTACATCTAACCATCATACTGGCAATAGACATCATGCATTCAGCCCAATGACAAAAGAGGTCGCTTCGCTATTCAGCCTTGTCTTCGTATGAGTATAATAGTCATCAATTTTAAATATCGAACGGCGAAGCTCAATTTCGTTCTTGAAAAAAATAATTAAAAAAAAAAGATGAAAAAAGGCGGGAATAGAAATATTTTACTTTAAATAACTAATAAAATGTTTTATTCTTGTAATGCCGGTTTTTTTTCTACTTACCTCACAATCGAGATGTAAAGCAGAGTAGTTAGCTCGGGTGTAAGCATCAATTGCATCAATATCTCGGGCTGCAATTGATGCCTTACAGCCCTTGGCTACTAATCTACTATTATTTGCCTAACCTTTTAGTTCTGCGACTGTAATCCATCACAAATGTGTAATAGGAAGAAAGCAACCCCATTAATTCTGTCACAAAAAAGTCAACGGAAAAGGTATGAAAACAACTTTGTTACCTCCCGTGCATGATTAGTAGCGATTTCCCGCTCGGCTGGTTTCCGCGCTTACCGGGTGTCGACGTAGCGTGTTACCGTGTTACCCTCAGGCGGAATTACGGATTACGTTACGACAGGATACACGGTATAACGTCAGGAGTTTCTATAATGATATTTTTTTAAGCTTCAGACCACTTTTGGAGCGAAACATTTCATTCAAAAACAAACTATTCATAGTCTGTTAATTGACAAGCATACTACAAAATAAGCTACGCTACCGCTCAGATAGATTTTGAGAGTCATTTTTCAATCAAATAACAACTGAATTACCAAAAGTCATCCATTCATCCATTCATCCATTCCTCCATTCCTCCATTCCTCCATTCCTCCATTCCTCCATTCCTCCATTCCTCCATTCCTCCATTCCTCCATTCCTCCATTCCTCCATTCCTCCATTCCTCCATTCCTCCATTCCTCCATTCCTCCATTCCTCCATTCCTCCATTCATCCATTCATCCATTCGTCCATTCATTCATTCGTCCATTCATTGTTCATAAAAGATATTTTGACTGACACTAGCATATGACATAGTAAATTTTCTATTTCGAATATGTCTTCTAATCTAGCTAAAGACCTTTCAACGCGCCTCATCGAAGCTTCGGGAGACCGTAGAGCTGGCAGCTTCTTCGCCCAAAGAATCAGCTTGGCGATTCAGAGGGGGAACGCTGCCAGCATATTGGGAACCCTGCCCCGGTGCGGTGCGTTGGAAGACATTTTCTATTTATAATTGTTCCGTGTTATTGTTTATTTATAATTATGTACAACTATCTTTATTTAAATAAAAAACTTACATCTATGTCTGACATGTTTGTAATTTATGTTATTTTATTGGAGCAGTGACATTATAATATTTCTTTATTTGCCGTGTGGTTTCCGGTAGAGTAGAATAGGACCATTCCAACTCTTCCCGTGGATGTCGTATAAGGCGACTAAGGGAGTACATTATAAAACATCAATCAGGCCTCCCCAATCCGTCTGGCCAGCGCGGGTAGTGTAAACCAAATCCTCCGTCTGTCTCCGGCAGATTAGAGAGGGTTGTGCTCCTGCAGTGGAGACAAAAATAACCTAATGATGATGAATGAATGAACTTGGAACAACAATCGCCCTTTTTTAATATTTCCCTGCACTAAAATTGCCCGCACAATATAAGAATATACTTTATAGTAATTATAATCCATTTCTCGGCAGCTGACAACACAATGGAGGCTTCCACGGTAATTAGACACGATAAGCAGGCAAATCCGGTGTTTTGTCTTAGCCTTTGTCAGTAACGTTGTTATCGTGAACGTAGGAGATTAATTATATTTTTACGGACCTTGTAAAAGACCTGCAGGATTTCTCTTGTCATTTATATGATGGCCAATATAAAAATAAACTGCCTTGTAAAGATTTTTTTTTTATTACATACTAGCTGTTGCCCGCTACTTCTTCCGCGTGGACAACTTAACATCACAAATTATTATGTAATTCCCGTAGTAATAAGATGTTTTTTTCTGGATAAAAACTATCCTATGTCCTAGTCCAGGATCTAACCTATGTGTGTGCCAAGTTTCGTTACGATCCATCCAGTGGTTGAAGCGTGATTGAGTAACAAACATCCAAATATCCAAACATGCAAATATTCAAACTTTTATATTAGTAGGATTACTTTTCTTAATATAATACAAAGATAATACAAGCTTAGTCTGTCAAAAATCTCTCTCTGTAAGCTTTGCAGTACACACTTTTGGAAATTCCCAGTTAATATTTATACCATACGTAGACACGTAGATACGAGTGACGATTACTTCCAAGTTAGGACTGCACTCGTCCAGCCCTCGCATCATGTCAGTAAAAACATATAATCACCTGCCCGAAATAATAAAAGAAGAAACTAACAATAAGATATTTAACAAATACCTGAGACAGGTATTGATTTCCAAAAGCTACTACACATTCAATGAATACCTAAACGATAAATTAGATAACAAACAGATATGTAACAAATGAAATAAAAAGAAATATACAAATAATACATGATACGAGTACATTTATGTACATAATGTATTAAACAACTTGATAACGTCGACAATATTGTTGGTCCTCCTCTCTCCTACTTGCTGTGCCCAAATGGTCCATGAGAACTCTGTATTTTTATCATCTGTAAACACCATGGAATGCAATAAAGTTTACCGATTACGATGTGTCGCCACTTGCGCATTCCTGATAAACATTGCACGGCGACTTTCCTTCGCCCGATTGTCGCCCCGCCCGACCATTACGTGCCAATTGTATACCAACAGTGCGTGAAATAAACGTAATAAATGGTGTACAAAGTGCCATACAGCTCGCTACACAGTACCTACTTGCTCCGGCCAAAAAACAGGATTGAAATACAGACAAATTGCAATCGGGCAACCGTAAATACAATCAGAGACAGCGAGAGCTACGCAGCGCCAAAGTAGGATACAGACACACAGTCAAAAATAATATCTATAATATACACAAATCTATACTAATATTATAAAGAGGTAAAGTTTGTGAGTTTGTGATGTTGTAGCTGGTAATCTCTGGATCTACTGAACCGATTTTGAAAATTCTTTTGCCAATAGAAAGCCACGTTATTTGTGAGTGTCATAGGCTATATATTAACCCGAAAAATGAAAAGGCTTTTTCGTGGTAGTCGGAAAATGTTTACCGCCCAACGAAGTGGGCACGGGTCAGCTAGTTGTATATAATTTGGCATACGTCGTAATTAAACACCCAAGTATCTTTGAAGGATATGATTCGTAATGAAGAGATCCGACGAAGAACGAAGGTGAGCCGAAAGGATTAGCAGGCTGAAGTGGCAGTGGGCGGGCCACATCTGTCGCAGAACCGACGGCCGTTGGGGCAGACGAGTTCAGGAGTGGAGACCACGGATTGGCACGCGCAGGGTGGGACACCCTGCCGCCAGATGGACCGACGATCTAAAGAAGTTGGCCGGAAGCGGCTGGATGCGGAGGGCGGAGGACCGGGTGTGGAGGCGTTCATTGGGGAAGGCCTATGTCCAGCAGTGGACGCCTAAAGGCTGACATGATGATGATGATGATGAAACACCCAAAATCACGACATAGTACCTAGAAACTCACCGTAACTTATGTCATTACTCATTATTAAAATGTAAGTAATGATAAAAATTACCGCCTTTTGACAGACAAGTTGGTCCCGGTCTGGATGTTATAACTTCACTATGTTGTAGTGTCTGGGGTGTAGTTATATACTAAGTTCTCGAACATAGTACATATTGCTCACGCCTTGGTCCCAGAGGGGAAGGCAGAGACGATGTATCGCCACTTTGCGCAATACAATGTCGCAAAACAACTTTGCTTCATCCGCTTTTCGCCCCGTGATGACGTGTGTGTTGCGAACATCGCCGCCTCCGTGTTGAGGTACCACGATTATCTAGGAAAATAACTCTAACATTATATAAAATTACATGTTTAGTACAAAGGAAATAAGTAAGCGATAAGACCGCCTAAATTGTACTATTTGTAACTTTTATAACGTGTAACTGTATTTGTTTGTGCAATAAAGTGTATTGTATTGTATTGTAAGTGAAAATCTTATAACATTTTCTGACTGTGCAAGTTGAGGAGTTAAATCCGCTTAATGTAGCTCGAGTTACGCCCCGGGCTGCACTTGGAGGCCATTTGTTTTTTTTTGTAGCGAGATGCGGCGGGGGAGAGCGCTGTGCATCGTCTGGCAACGTAGGTACTCAGGTAATCCCACTAGGGCAGTCTTTCTCAAAGTGGGCGATAACGCCCCCTTTAGGGGGGCAGTAGAAGGCCCAGAGAAAATTGTAGGGCGTTTAGGAGGTCAAGTCTGATTAAAAAAAACCAAACTAACCCATACTACAGACTGCTTAGTTTGTGATCAGGTGGTCGTGTGTGAAACGTCCCCACATATTTATTTATTTTTATATATGTTTTTTATTTCACTATAATGTGCACTGCTGTCTGCCTATCTGCTTTGACTTGTCTCTTTCACCCAAAGATTTACTGGAAGAAAACTCTTACAGAGATAAGTGCGCCTTTGTACATCTTGTGTTTAAATGAGTTGTGTGACTTGTATTTGTGTACAATACACCCGCGCGTCATAGGGCCCACCTACCACCAACATCTCCCTTTAGCCACCGACTGAAAAATCTTTTATTGGATAAAGAATTATACTCTGTCAAAGAATTTATGGACATACAATTTTGAATTAAACTGCGACATAGTTTATGAAATTTGACATTTTTTATTTTTATATACATTGTTATTATTATGTACATTAAGTTATGACATTGTTATAAATCTCATACACGAGTTGTGTAGAATTGACATTTTGTATACTATTTTTTATTATTTTTTGACGATCACATTAACTCTGACCTTTTACGTAAATTAATCTATGTATTATTATTTATTTATACTAACAACATTTTATGGACTAACGTCTGATTCAATAAATGATTTGATTTGATTTGATTAAAATTTGTAATGTGAAATAAAGAAATGTAATCTAATCCAATCAATAAAGTAAAAATAAAATATCTTTTTCGACTCCTACCTACTGAAAACTAGGGCTTTGTTTCTTAGTCTAATATAATTTTCAGTAGACGATATGTAATATATACCTACCTTCGTATAACAGTGCAAGGGGTGGGGGCTGTGGGGAGTGAAGCCTGTAGAGAAGCTGTGTAGGAAATTGTATTTTCCTATGCAGTTTTGTTGCAAGTAAGACGAAGCATATATTATAAACGCAGAGCTAACTCGTTGTTACTTTAACTTTGAGATCAAATACATGCAATTTGATCTCAAAGTTAAAGTAACTTAGTAAGTTGAATAATGTTGTTTCTTGTATTGCCTGGGGAAATTGGTTACATATTACAAGAAATGTGTGCAGTCTGTGAGATACGAAAGTAAGTGTGGCCAATTCAACAACCAAATCAAAAATTGCCAGAAATTAAAATTAATGTACTAAAAAATTAAATAAATAAAAAAAATATTTTAGTAGAATTATTAAATATTAACATGATGAAAAATAAATAAAATAATTAATAAGAAATATAAGTTCTTTTTTTAAAATTAAATTACCTTATATTTACTTTCAAACGACGAAAGAAGTATAGTAAGTATTGTATGAGCGAGAGACTGCTTTTTAAAAAAAAAGTGATCCTAAAACCACACACCATACAAGCAAACATATTTAATTACCTACTACTACTACAGGCGCACCAGCCGTGCCGTACGTGTGTGTGCGTAAATTATTGTAGGACTACTGCACCCATCGCACGAACATAGTCCACCAAGAGAGTCAATAACATAAGTGCTTCTCTTTACGTATAGCATCGATTTCAGGGGCCAGTCGAGTCAAACGTCGCCAGCCAAGTAGTACGTACTACAAGCCGTGCTATATTTTACAAGCGACGTTAAAGTGGCTTTAAAAAACTTCTTTGCACAGGTTAGTTTATTTAACTCAGCTAAAACTACATAATTTATCTTTATCTATCACGAATTCACTTAATAATTATCTTTTCAAGAATAGACGGAAAAATATCTCACCTATAAGCCCCTTTTATAAAGTGGATATACAGGGTGGAACAAAAAGTGTGACCAGCCGATTATTCCTTAACTAATAAAGTTATTCTAAAAATTCAAACTGATATAGTAAAAAGCATGTAGGTAAAAATAAAATAAAAAAAACTCATAACAAAACCCAATTAGTGGTATTTTTTAAAGCAAATCTACATCAGAGGTTCTCAAACTTATTTCGTCTAACGCCCACTTGTAGAATCAAATAAGCGCTAGCTAGCCCCTCTCAATTTTTTTTATTTACAATATTTTTTTTATTTTATTTATAGTGTGCCATAAGAGTCTAATCTCGTTTCTAAGTTCTAAATTTTAAATGAGACTGTTGAGTGCAATAAAACGCAACTGTATCCTGCTAATATTATAAATGTGAAAGTTTGGATATTTGGATGTTTGGATATTTAGATGTTTGGTTGTTTGTTACTCAATCACGCTTCAACCACTGGACGGATCGTGATGAAACTTGGCACACATATAGGTTAGGTCCTGGAATAGGACAGAGAATCGTTTTTGTCCTGAAAAAACATCACATTCTTACGGGAAATACATAATAATTTGTGATATTAAGTTGTCCACGTGGACAAAGTCGTGGGCAACAGCTAGTATAAATATTTAGAAAAAATCGTTGGGATCTGCCCCTTTGTAGGCCTCTAGCATCCATACATATATAACCGTATATATATACATAGTGGGGGAGTTATCGCCCACTTTGAGAAAGACTGATCTACATATATAAATACTCTAAGGTCAAAATTCCAGTAGTTATCGAAATAGTACAGTAATAAAAACATAGTTTCGTATTCTTTCTTCCTTTCTACTACTCTACTACCTCCCTTTACCAAAAATACCACGTCCTTACAGTACGACAGCTCTTCATTCTTAATTTAGTACTTAAAAGGCACTCCTCTACTATGTACGACTCCTTATCTTTCACAAATAAACGTCGCCAGCATACTGTCTGTCCCACCCATCTATATAACACTCAATTCTCTCACAGGTTCTTTGGCTTTCTAGGTAGTTATGTATATAATAACCTCAACCCCGTACTTTCAATTTACAATAAATCTAAATATGAATGCAAACGCTCTGTTACACGCTGGCTTTTACAACTAAATTATGACGACACTGAACGCTTACTCTCTGTGATTTCCTAACTGCTGCACAACTAAGGTAAGAATATAATTTTCCATCAATTGGAATGACATTTAACAGGTAGATCTTTGTTGTCACACTCACATGAATACATACCCACCCCCATCCCCCCACTCCCACACACACACACACATCCATACACGCTCACTTTCATACTCACAGACGTTCAAACAGAACTTTACAATATATGTTTCGTTGATAATTGCTTACACTACACAGTTGGACTTTCCTTGAACTCAAGATTAATATGACTTCCGAGTGGAGAGAGCCTGGTGATCTGTAAAACAGGCACTTGCCTAGTTCAGACACCAGCCTCTCACAAGGCAAATGCTGTCCTTTGATCTATTGTTAAGTCTAGCATAATGATTACTATTGTATGTATTTACCTTGTGAGAAGAAATAAATAAAATTATTATTATTATTATTATTATTCTTCGAAAAAAAAATTAAATTAAAATAAATTCAACTCTTTTTTTTTAATCAATCTGTCATACGGGCAGGTTATTTTGAATTTATTTTTTTTACAAAATAATCGGCTGGTGATACTTTTCTGTTTCCCCCTGTATGTAATGTCTATTTCAATATTTTAGGACGAAATAAATTCAATTTTCCGTTTCGTCACTAAGATGCGACGTTATTAAAATTGAATTTCGTTC
Organism: Esperia sulphurella; assembly: GCA_947086405.1. Lineage (NCBI taxonomy): Eukaryota > Metazoa > Arthropoda > Insecta > Lepidoptera > Oecophoridae > Esperia > Esperia sulphurella. Next base: position 17,567,443 of record OX352261.1, read on the forward strand.
TAAAAATAAAGTATGCAAATATAATGCTTTTGTTTGCATGAAACGAAATATTATATATCTTGTTTGTTTCTTCGCTATCTCTTTTTAATATATTATATTTAACGAAACGTCTGTGTGTCTGCTTAAAACTCGAATACGTCTGAGACAGTATCTAGAAATCGTTAATGAAAAAAACCAGTAAAATGTTAAATGAGTCAGGTCAACGAAGTTTGAAGTAACAACTATATTTAAAAAAAACCTAATATATATGCAATTTAATATAGTATATTACGTACGGTATATGTATTGTATTATAAACTATATATGTATGCATATGTGTGTATTTAAGTATATTTGTATGTAAATTCAATTGTGTAATATTGTTACTAAATATTTACCATGTTTTAAAATTATAAATTTATCTTGTTTTACCTGCAATACTCTGTCGCTATGTCTTTCTTATTTTCCTTCTGAAAGGTTGCCTGGAAGAGATCGCTTTAAGCGATAAGGCCGCCTTTGTATACTTTCCAAAAATCTGTACCTATTTTATTGTTATCCTTAATTTGTGTGCAATAAAGAGTTTATCTATCTATCTATCTATCTATATGCAGTCCACGCGAGCGAAGCCGCGGGTACAGCTAGTTTAAAACATAAGAAAAAAAACCAAGTTTGCAGTTGCGAGGCTTATGTTCAGCAGTTGACGTATTTTTACGCTCGCGTGAACTGCGTGATTATTAAGGATTTTTTTAAATATAGTTGTTACTTCAAACTTCATTGACCTGTCGTTTTTAACATTTTACTGGTTTTTTTACATTTAGCCACTGGACGGCAGTGTTGGTGGACTAGCGAGCACCTGGCGGGCATTTATATTGTTATTTTATGTGTTATTTTATATGTTGACATTTTATTATATTATTATTTTTACATTGACATGATTATTATTAATTTTTGTGTATGGATCTTTGTTATCTGAAATAAATTGATTTTAATTTTTTTTTTAATTAAAGTTTTCTAGATACTTTTTCAGACGTCTTCGAGTTATAAGCAGACACACAGACGTTTCGTTTAATAAAATATATTAAAAAGAGCCTTGATATTGGAGAAGATAATTGAATTACATTTTCTTATAATTATTTTGGTACCCATAATTATTAGAAAGCTTACAAACTGAACTCTGAACGAAGTAATTAATTTAAATAAGACCTTGTTGGAAGTTCCAACTTGGAACCAGTTAGCAGATCCCTGAAATTCTATATTTGGCAGCTTCCAGGATCACGTCAAATTCTCGAAAGGTTATTAATACGTGGGCTACAGAATATTACATCATCATCAGGTTATTTTTGTCTCCACTGCAGGAGCACAACCCTCTCTCATCTGCCGGAGACAGACGGAGGATTTGGCCTGCACTCCCCGCGCTGGCCAGACGGGTTGGGGAGGCCTACAGAATATGTTTTACTAATACTAATATCCCCCTTCCTCCCTTCCTTTCGCCTCTACATACATAGACACACCCCATCCACACGCAACCAAACATACAAAAATTAAAAAAATAATCTTATTTTGTTCTTAGGCCCCCAATTTTTTTACAAATATCTTCAATAGAAATATACGTAAACTTTGCGTGTCTGTACATTGAAAAAAAAATGAGAGTCGAAGGATAAGTAATAAAACACATTTTGATCATTTTTGTCTGTTAGTCTGTGCACGTGTCACGTAAAAACACTAAACAGATTTTGATAGACTTTCCACAAAAACATAGGGCTTAATTCGGAGTAACATTCAGTCTTTATTTCATTGCAATCGGCTCACTCAATCAAAAGTTATGGGAGTTTTTAGTTTTCAAATACAGGTATGCAATATAACAAACAAGTATAATTATAATGTTCGATGCAATTCAGATTGCGATGAGTTAGAACTTTAGGACTACATTTGGAGCTGTAGTGGGCGTGGGCGTACGAGAGTGGGACTAGGACTGAATGTGGGAGTGGGCGCAAGCGTGCGGTCGGAGTCGGTAACCGCGAGCGGAGCCGCAGCCACAACTAGTTATTCAATAAAACACTTTCTCATTCATATAAGTTAGTTCTTTAATTGTATTTCTCTTCCCTTCTAAAGGTGTTCAGTTGAAACTTCGCGAATGTTCGAACATCTGACAAAAGGAAAGTTTCCACGCGGAGGTAACGACATCGATCAAAATGCGGGCGGAGTCGGGAAGTTATGTTTGTATTGTTACTTCTGTCCTTTAACCTCAACACGCTTCTGTGTTGGCAACTTCTGGTTACGAACAATTTTATTCAGAGACTAGCCGTTGCCCGCGACTTCGTCCGCATGGATAAATTAACATAATACAATATTTATAAATAATAACCACATGAAAATGTTTTGCAGGTAGTTGAGAATTGTTTTCTCTGTATGTTAAATATTTTATCGCAATGGCATATGCCGTTATCATGCTCCTCCTCTTCCCCCTCCGATTCCCCCTCACCTTCCCGTTCCCCTCTTTTTCGACCTCCCCTTTATCCTACCCTTCCTCTACACCCCCCCCCCCCTTCTCCCAACCCCCTACCCACATTCTTCTTCTCAGCCCTCCCACTCCCCACTTGTCACCCCTTTCCCTTCCCCAATCTTTACCCTCTCCCCTTCTCTTCCCATTCCCCCCATTTACCCCTATCCCTTCCTTCTGCCCTCCTCCCCTCAGAATGCTCAATACTTTGCATACTCAAAGAGTCCAGTCGTCCCTGTCCGATCTTGAGGAGTATGTCTGAAAACACTTGAGCGTGTGAGTTGCCACCAAGTTGGAGCCGCATATAATGCGTAAGGTGCAATTTTAGTACAAAGTGCTCGAGGCAGGCGTTCACCTCATCGGCAGTGGTGCCCTGCGTCACCACCAGCAATGTCTGGGATAAACAGTGTACACCCTTTCTAAAGTATGCTCTGTGTAGACATTTGGACCTGATTGTTGTAATCGGCAAGTCGTCATAAGATTTCTGAAGAACGCTAGAAGTGTGGTCTGCAGAGAGATTTCAACACGTTCCCAGAATAAATACTTTTCCTCGGAATAATCTCTTTTCAGATTTCTCAATTAGAATTTTCTTTTTATTTCAGTCTTGAAAATCAAATATCAATAAAGCTGGTTTTAGTAGACCTCTGAAATATATTTTATTTATACTGTATTAAAGTTTTTGCTGCTAGTTTTTCTATTTCTTGGACAATTATGGAGATTTTCTTATATATTATGTTATTCCGGGATATACTGTCACTTTACAAAGTTTCATCAAAATCCGTTCGGCAGTTTTTGTGTGATGTATCGTACAAACAAACAAACAAACAAACAAACAAACAAACAAACAAACAAACAAACAAACAAACAAACAAACAAAATTTTTAAAAACTGTTCTAATATGTTCAGTTGCTTATTTTAAGTCGCTCTGGTCGGTTTTTTTCCGAATATATTCAATGTACAGACTTTTTTGCATTTACGAATTTATTATATGTATAGATACCTACAGTGGGGGAGTTAAAGGGCTTCGGGAAATGAGGCATCGTGTGGTAGGAACATAGAAGTATTAACCACTGGACGCAAGATGTACGCGATAAAGTATGAAATTATGTTCAACCAACTTTCGCGGGAGGCAGAACTACACACAATGCTAACTTTTACGTAACTATCGTAGTTAGCCTTGTCTAATTCCGCGCACACGATGTTGTGTTATCTATTGTTGTACTTCTTCCGCATAGAACGTTGTCACTGTCTAATTACAACGACTGCCGAAGTATTTGACGCTTTGACCCGAATGATTGAGCGATAATCCAGCCAAATAAGGAAGGTAACTTTTTGGTTTCACTGTGTATAGATAGTCAAGGTATTTAACATAGACGGATTACATTGTTTTCAATTTTTAATAATTTTTGATTTTCCGATAATACTAGCAATGTAAATGGAATAAAATTACACTTACGAGTATAAGTGATATAAAATATTGCTTGTTTTGTCACTATAAAGATTTGCACTGACAAAAAGAAAGACTAACCAGGGCTAAAAGTTCCTGGTTCGTGGCAGAGGGAGTGCAGGCGAGTACGTTCATGGGTAGGAGGTAACATAAACGTACCTACGTTATCTCACAGCGACATTAGATAACACTGTGGGTTTACCTTTGGCCTGTGAACAAAGACATTTTGTTTTTATAAAAACTCATGTGTATTTCGTTAAAAAAAGTCATCATTTTGATCGTTCCCAAAGCAACCTCATTCCGCACAGTATCTGTTCCCAATATCTTCGAATTCGCTCCGTACACCCACACGTTCCTACTTAAGTACCTGTGTAATGGCTGTCCTGGAAAATTCAAACCAAATATTCAGCTAAGTTACGGCTGAGATAAGCGCCGCGCCGCTTAATTTGTTTACCGTGTGCCCAGCCACGCACGTCTTTAAACTTAAGAGGTGCTTTGTAATAAATAAAATTAATGTGAATCGTCTCAAACGCCCATTGACTTCAGCTAGAAACAGACAAGTTTGAAAAGCGGGACCTTTGTTTAAAAAACATCAGCCGAAATACTCCCACTGCTGAACATAAGCCTCCCCAATAGTATGCAACTTCTGGTGGGCTGTAAACTGGGGTATTGGGGTAACCACCACGCTTGGCAGGCGGATTGGTGATCGCGGTAATGATCTTAATATACACAGGAGACGCTGCCCGTCCCTGGTGCAATCCCTTCTCAACACCAACGGGAAGACTGGGGGTGGGGATCGTTACTGCGATCCGCCTGGCCAATCGTGATGATTATGACAAATCCCCCAACGACCAGCCCACCAAAAGTGGCATTCTACTGAGGAGGCTTATGTTCAGCAGTGGACGTATTTCGGGTGATAATGATTGATACAAGTTCCCTTATGCAAGAATTTGTGTATACTCTACTGATGTCCTAATAAATCATCATCATCATATCAGCCCTTAGACGTCCACTGTTGGACATAGGCCTTCCCCAATGAACGCCACCATACCCGGTCCTCCGCCCTCCGCATCCAGCCGCTTCCGGCCACCTTCTTCAGGTCGTCGGTCCATCTGGCGGCGGGGCGTCCCACCCTGCGAGTGCCGATCCGCGGTCTCCACTCCAGAACTCGTCTGCCCCAACGGCCGTCGGTTCTACGACAGATGTGGCCCGCCCACTGCCACTTCAGCTTGCTAATCCTTTCGGCTATGTCGGTTACCTTTGTTCTTCGTCGGATCTCCTCATTACAAATCATATCCTTCAATGAAACCCCGAGCATAGCCCTCTCCATAACTCGCTCAGCGACCTGGAAGTTGTGGATCAAGCCCACCGTCAGTGTCCACGTTTCACGTCCTAATAAATAGATAAATATAAACAAAAGAGATAAATAACGAGATGGGAAACGTACAACAGTAGAGAAATAGTAAATTCCTTGCTGCATTCCTCAGAATCTCCTCCAATTACCATTGTAAATGAAATTTTTATGCAACGAAGCGCTCCCAGGCCGTCGCAGTGATGAGTAGGGGGTGGGGTATCTTGGAAGTGGAAGGGGGTATCTTATTATGAAGGAGAGGGGCACAAGGGTCTTGTTAGGATGCAGTCGGGAGCACTCGAGTTGCAGTCTGCCGGCTAATGGCGTATCTACATAAGTTTATATTTCTTACTTCGTCTCAAATGTTCGTTGGCCTAGTGACTTGGTTATTTGACTCGAGCGCGGTCGTGGCTTCGATTCCCACTAGGGACCAATAACTTTGTACACGTTGGTCCCGGTCTGATGTTATACGAGGCGCGTTCAAAATATTCTCGGTATTGATATCTTACAACCTCTTTTTGAATTTGTTTTGTTACTGGCTGCTAAGGTTCATTCGTTGACTAAAAAAAAAAGTATAATTCAAACCGAGATGTTCTTTTGTTTTTCTGCAATTTCTGAACAAACATGAACACTATGAGTGAATTAACAATGTTAACGAAATTAGAACATCGTTCCGTCATAAAATTCTTGACAAAACAGGGTAAAAATCAAAAAACCATAAAAGAGGAAATGGATTGTGTTTACCGTGAGTCTGCTCCTTCTTTATCTACTATTCAAAAGTGGTCAAGCGAATTCAAACGTGGCAGGGAGAGTATTAAAGATGACCCTAGACCTGGCCGGCCTGTAGTAGCTACTTCACAAGAAAATATTGATCAGGTGGAAAACCTTATATTGGAAGATGGACGAGTGAAGATAAAATCAATAGCTCAAGTAACCAATCTTTCTATTGGTACCGTACATGATATTATCCATGACCATCTTAATATGTCAAAAGTGAGTGCAAGATGGGTTCCGCGAATGCTGACTCGGCTTCAAAAAGATATGCGTGCAACTTGTTGTTCCGATTTTATTGACCTGTGTGGCGAAAATCCTGATGAGGTGCTGCAAAAGATAGTTACTGGAGATGAAACCTGGGTTCATCATTATGACCCAGAGAGTAAACAGGAGTCCATGCAGTGGCACATTAAGGGTTCAGCTCATCCCAAGAAGTTCAAGGTCGTCCCTTCCGCTGGCAAGGTTAAGGCAACAATATTTTGGGATTGTGAAGGAGTATTGTTAATCGATTATAAAGAAAAAGGTGTAAATATCACAGGACAGTACTACGCAAACATTCTACGTCAATTAAGGGATGCAATCAAAGAAAAGAGGCGAGGAAAGTTAACCAAAGGTGTTCTGCTTCTGCATGACAACGCCCCTGTCCATACTGCTCATATTGCCAAGGCAGCTATTGCTGAATGTGGGTTTGGAACTATAACTCATCCACCGTATAGTCCAGACTTAGCCCCCAGTGACTTCTTTTTGTTCCCCAATCTCAAAAAGGATCTGCGTGGAAATCGATTTTCTGACGATGAAGCGTTGAAGGCGGCAGTGGACGAGCATTTTTACACCAAGGATAAAAAATATTATTATGAGGGATTAAAAAAAATAATTGATCGATCTTTTAAGTGTAATAACATAGGGGGGGAGTATATGGAAAAATAAAAATATCAAACTTTTCGTACTTGTTTGTCTTCATTCGAATACCGAGAATATTTTGAACGCCCCTCGTATTTGTAAATTGTCCTATTCCCATAGCACGGGAGAAAATCCTTGTTTGAAATTAAACAATCTAAGCTTGTAATGTTACTTTTAAAACGTAGGAATCAGTGATGGATAAACCAGTATAGTCTCAAATAATAATATTATCAAGTATCTGGGAGATACCTGATAATAGTTTTAATGATTGTCGGCCCCGTAGCCTAGTCGGTAGTACACCTGCCTGCGAAGCTCGGGGTTCGAATCCCGCCCAGGGCAAACATTCGTGTGATGAGCACTTGTGTTTGCCTTGTGACTGGATGTTATATATATATTATATTATGTATCTATGTATGTATATCAGCTGTCTGATATCCATATGACAGGCTCTGCCTAGCTTGGGATCAGGTGGCCGTTTGTGAAATGTCCCCACATATATTTATTTATTTATTTAATAATATTAAGACAACTTTTTAGTGTGTTTTAAGTTTTAAATTGCAAATACAAATAGTTTTATTATAAACTAGCTGTGCCAGCGAGTTATTTATTAATTATTTATATATTAGGCCATCATTTGCTATGCATCCGTCATCAAAACTACCTACCTACTTAGCAGTCTATAATAAAAATGTAGTTCTATTAATAAAATGGAAATTCTATGACAAAGGGAATGCGTAATTTTCTAAATTAGATATTTGCTATTCCATAAAGCAGTTGCTTACCTACTTACATCAAAAAGTATTTTCTCATTTTGGATATTGCGTATTTTATCTTAATGAGAATTTTCTTTTTCATGAGAGGACGACGGATAGGAATCACATTCAATTTATTAGACTTGTACTACAAAGGAACGCGATGTACTCCAATTCCTTTTGATACACAGAAAAGTTAATTTAAAGGACGGACGTTTATACACACACATGCATAATGCTCGTGGCTTGGTCCCGGCGGGGTAGGCAGAGACGATGTATCACCACTCTGCGCGATCCTGACAAACGTCGCAAAGCAACTCTATTTCGCCCGCTTTTCGTCCCGAAATTTATAAATTTAATAAATAAATCTTACATGCTCTTGCCGAATCCCAAAGTTATGGGGATTTTCTCCTGTGCTATGGAAATTAAACAATTCACAAAAATAACTAACAGACCAACTTGTACAAATTGTACAAAGTAGTTTGTCTTCGGTCGTAATCGAACCCACGAAACTTGTACAAATTGTACAAAGTAGTTTTTCTTCGGTCGTAATCGAACCCACGACCTCTGGCAGTCGAGTCCAATGACTACGCCACTAGGCGTTTGGGTGGGCGACGGTACGAAGACTGGAGGACTTTCTTCCATGCGCGTAGGATTCAATTTGGCTTGCATTGAATATTGTAGGTACGTATATGAGAAATTGAACAAGCTTTCTTAGAGATTGCGCCCTCTGTGCTTGCATTATTACTTATTCTATGACTAAAGTTATAGTCTGCATTGTTCGCATAAATCTTTGTAACCGATCATTCAGTTTATTCCCTCTCATAACACGAACAAAGACATCGTTTTATCGTTAACAATTTGTTTTTCTTTGTTTTGCATTTCCTTTGTCTGTGCGTCTGTGTCTCACGAGAATGCTATAAGATACAATATCGGTAACGTATTTATTAAATCTATACTGGATAAATCCGATCTTAATAATATATATGAAACGTCACTAAAACTGCATAAAAAGACTTCTGGCGTTCAATAACTTTGAACGTTTGCCGCGTGGTTTCCGGGAGAGGAGAATAGGACCACTCCAACTCCTCCCGTGGATGTCGTACAAGGCGACTAAGGGAATACATTATAAAACATCAGTCAGGCCTCCCCAACCCGCCTGGCCAGCGCGGGGAGTGTAGGCCAAATCCTCCGTCTGTATCCGGCAGATGAGAGAGGGTTGTGCTCCTGCAGTGGAGACAAAAATAACCTGATGATGAACGTATTTATTAAATCTATACTACAAAGATAAATCCGATCTTCTCCTCTATCATATACCAACATAAATATCCAGGATCGGCCCTAGTAAGTTTATTAGGTGGTGCGAGACACCCCCCAATGGCGCCCGGTGCACCGTTTGCACCGCCCCAGGGCCACCCCCGTAAATCGCTAGGCTCCGGCACGTTTCTAGTGAGGAGATACAGTTATGCAGTTAGAAACAGGGCACGGTGTCATTATTGTAGATTTTTTTTTTATGTTTACCCGACCTTGATTGGGCACGTAACGAGTAAGCGTGATAGTTGGCATGCGTGTCGCGTCTACTTCACCATTCTATCTTGACAACATTTCTGTGGTATTCTCATACTATGATTTATTACCTTTTCATACAAGTTCTATTCCAAGACGAATTCACGTTAAAAAAACTCGAGGCCGTGTCGTACAGTCCACCCTTTTTTTTATTAATATTCGTAAAGGGGGATTCGATTGTGGAATCGCACGATAAAATGTAGATTCAGTTTTTATTCGTCCCGATCCCACATATGTTTTTATTGAGGACGAGCCGATTTGTCCCGAATTGGAGTTATTCGGGACATAACATATAAATAAAATATGAATTTTATGCCACTATCGTCGATGCCGCATGAATAATATAACAGGTAGGGACGTAGAGATAACTGTGTGTTATCGGTTTATTGACAAAATTGCTTTGTAGACATATTTGTATTGACATGGAGGATATATATGTCTTCGAGTCACGAGGGATATGTGTCATGAAGAGCGATCCTGGCATCTATAACAGGAAAAACCACATCTATATCCGTTGTACATCACATGTTTACTTTAATCTCGCGAGTGTCGATTTTCGGACACACCACGCCCCTCCCGCGCACCCTTTTTGACTCGCTATTACTTTCTAGTTAGGAAATACAGGAAATCGCGCTAAATGGCATTTTTGCAGATACTTTTGTCGATGTTTACCCGACCGTAAAACAAAACAAGTAAGCGCTTGATAGTTTTTGCAATATATTGCTCATGCTGGGCACGCGTGTCGCGCCTACTTCACCACTCTATCTAGATAGGATTTCTGTGGGCAAAACAGAAACATGGATAAACGAAAAAACTTATAAATGGAATAGTTTATGTATATTTCATTCCAGATTAATAGTCCTATGAAAACAAACGCATTTGCGTCTCGAAAACAAAATACACAATAGATGGTGTTCCTAAGTGGACCGCAAAGTTTACTTGGTAATACAAACCTATTTTTGCTGCTGGTGACCCTTTCATGTATATGTTACCGAGACGTAAATAGCGTTGGTTTTCATAGGACTATTAATCTGGAATGAAATATACCTATAATACTTAGCCAGGCCAAGTACCTACATTTTCAGACCGCCCCGGCGTGGTTATCGCCCCGCCCGTACAGTGTAATAACAACGCTAGTCGAGCGCCTTAAGAGACATTTTCGCGCGCTGCGCGGCACATCAAACGCCGCCCGCACATCGCGCGCTGTACGGAGTAATAACAACGCTAAGTCGAGCGCCTTAGACACACTTTTGCGCGCTGCGCGGCACATCCGACGCTGCCCGCACATCGCGCGCTGTACGGAGTAATAACAACGCTAAGTCGAGCGTCTTAGACAAATTTTTGCGTGCAATGTCTTACCGTAGGTGACTAATAGCGTAGATATTTTCGTTTTACTAGAGAGTGACGTATCTCTTACGTAGGTAATCTGTGATTTAACTTCATATCTGTGCTACTTTCCATACAAGCGAAACTGATTTCATTACTTACTAGCAGACGCACCAGCCTGTCCGTACACGTTTGCGTGTGTGCGTAACTTATAGCAGGGCTACTGCACCCATCGAGCGAGCATAGTCGATCGAGAGAGGGACAGCGTTATATGTGAACAACATAAGTGATTCTCTTCTCTATCTTTCGGCAGCGCGTATAATACATACTGCCAGCTATACTCTATTTTGCAGGCAACGTTAAACTGACTTGGAGGTCGTTATTTAACGTAGCAATATTTAGTATTCCCTGGCGTAACGACCAATGAGTGTTGATGAGTAACGCATAATTAAAGAGGTTTTATCTCATGAATTTATGATTCATAATTCGTTACATAAACCGTATTTTCCTACTAAATGAATACCTTTATCTGTTTTTAACGCTTAAGCGACCGGCAAGCCAAGTTTTTACATATTAATCATACATAATAAAGTACGTAAATACATTATTAATACGTTTTTTCTTCCAATTACCTAAGAAGGATGATTTCATACTTGTCCATCGGTCGTTTGAGCTTATTTCTCTACAAAACAGAGCTGTTTTGACTGAATCCTGTAATACAGGACTTCAAAAATATTGTATCACTTTAAATTGAACCTGAACACAATAGCAGATAGGTGGGATTCTCCGATACTACGGCACTGGATACGCCTGCACGTAGCCAGGTAGCCAGGCGCCGTGGAGTCGGCGAGTCCCTACGGATCATGCTATAACTGTGCATGTTAGTTTTTTTTTTTGTTGTAATTAACTAACATAGTATAAATTTTACTAACAAATTGTATGGAAAATTATTTTCTGAAATAAAGTTTAATCATTATTATTATTATTAAATTGAATAAAGTTATATTTTAAAAGTCAGTGCTCTTTACATTGCTGTTTAAACGCAATGCCGTAACTAGGGCTGTGCCAGCAGTGCCCAGGCACAGGGCGCAGACCTTGGAGGGGCGCAAAAATGATCTGGGTGGGCATTTTGCAAGGGCGTAGTTATAGAAGCTCGCACCGGTCACATAAAAGGCTAGTTACTTCACTGTTTAAACTTACTTACTCTTACTTGCCGTGTAGTTTCCGGTAGAGTAGAATAGGACCACTCCAACTCTTCCCGTGGATGTCGTTGAAGGCGATTAAGGGAATACATTATAAAACATCAATCAGGCCTCCCCAACCCGTCTGGCCAGCGCGGGGAGTGTAGGCCAAATCCTCCGTCTGTCTCCGGCAGATGAGAGAGGGTTGTGCTCCTGCAGTGGAAACAAAGGTAACCTGATGATGATCATGATGATGACTCTAAACAGTGCGGTTTTAAAGTTAGTGCTCTAAAAAGTGCTGTATTTTATACGTGTTCTAAATAGTATTGTTTAAAAGTAATTGCTCTAAACAGTACAGAACTACGAGTTCTGCATATTAAATGCCACAAGAAAATGACAAATGGATAAAGTCAACATGTTCCATTACCGAACGAGCCGCCCAGGGCAGTATTCAGTCTGTGTGGGTCATGTTTTAGCTTCATTGCAATCGTTTTGTATATTTTTATTATTGTGGTCGTGCGCAGACGTGTCATTTAGAAGTGTACAATTGTAATTATTTTTTGTACTAACATATTATAGCCAACACTCGTCCATATAAACCTATAACCATTGTCCATTATAAATGGTGGAAATTTGCTGATTTTTTTATTTTACTGGGCCTATTATGTGATTACATATTCTATTGATAACCATTTGATTACAAGCCATTATTTCTTTAAACCTCCCTAATTTAATAACAAATTTAAATTATATTAAAACACTAGCTGTTGCCCGCAACTTCGTCCGCGTGGACAACTTATTATGTATTTCCCGTAGGAATGCAATGTTTTTTCGGGATAAAAACTATTCTACGTCCTGTTCCAGGACCTAACCGATATGTGTGCCAAGTTTCAACACGATGGTTAACTATTTTGGCTATAATGGCTTACAAATAAGATATAGATATATACTGTGGCGGGCTTTTTTGTAGCACTATTTAAGATAAACATTTCCATCATACATTACATAAGTGTAACTCTAGCGGTTTTGGCAGCGCACGCCAGAATAGCTCGCAGATTGTAGATTTTTTCCTACTTGATATTTTGGACAATTCACAAAATATCTTTATAAATTGTAATTTATTAGCCTATGTGTTATTCTGATGTATAAGCTATATTATTGTAAAGTTTCATTAAAATCCATTCAGTAGTTTTTACGTGAAAGAGTAACAAACATCCATCCATACTTACAAACTTTCGCGTTTATAATATTAATAATAGTAGGATTCAACAATTATACGAGTAAATTTCCTTCGATAAATTTATCGAAGCTATAGAAGGTTTGCTGGAGAAGTCACTACTTCAGCTTCAGTTTAAAGGACCGACTAGTTTGAAGGCGCGAGCTTTATATGGCCGGATATCCCGTTGTAGACGGCCGGGTCCATGGCATGTATCAATTTCGGCGACTTGAGACTGGCGCCTTGTTTTTTTAGACGAAGATATGTTATACCACCTAACTTGGGCCTACTCCGAAAGGGTTTTGGTTAACATCCGTCAAGATAAAAAGCCATTTTGTATTATCAAATGGGTCATTTGACATACGGATAAGCGTTTGGCGAGTAACTGCGATAGTCGGATGCCAAACGCTTATCAAAATATTCAATGACCCGTTAGGGAGTACAAAAGAGTAAAGCCTTTAAGTTCGACGGATGTTAGCGTAAATTCTTACGCAGTAGGCTTCCTGGACAGGTCTCCAACTCCGATTTATTATTGCCGAGCATTGAAAAGCCGACCCTTTTTTTATCGGACAAATTGAAAATAGTATAACAATATTTTAGGGAACATCAACCAAATGCCTGGTTCTAATGTTGCTTTAGATTCGCACAATTTTCTATAATTGTATGCAAACTTAATTTTAAAAGATGTGTTGCTTGAAGATTGTTGCGCCATTTCTTCTTCACAGCGTAACACCTAGGAACCGGTAGTCGATAAAAAAAATTACATGTATAAATGTACCAAGTGTACATATGCAAGGAATGATTTTGACTTGACTTTTGACTTTTCGAAATATGACAAATGTTCTGGAATGCGTCTTAGATTAGTACAGGTACGTAAAAGTGCAAATATGTGAGCGCAGTTACTACAGACCGACCTGACCCTAACTACGGCCCTGGTCGTATCGCAAAGTCGCGACGTGGCAGGATGAGATCTCGCTACAAATTGTCTACGACCGACCTCGTTTTGTACGCTCCGTAGCACCCGTAGCTGTTTTGTAGCAAGCTACGACACGACACACTACATAACGCTTAGTAGGGGTGTCACCTGTCTTGGTTTATGAACTTTTGCAACACTTTTCTGCTACACAAAACTGTACGCTATAGTCAGCAGTACACAGTTTTGATTTGTACAAAACGTTGGATAAGAGCTCAAATTGTTATATATTCTTTATTGCACAAATTTAAACTAAATACAGTTAGAAATTCTGTGTACAAAGGCGAGCTTGTCTCTAAAAGAGATCTCTTCCAGCCAATTTTACATGGTGATTATGGTCAGCAACAGACTGTATACCAGTTCTTGCATAAGGGAAACTTACAAACGTCTAGATGCCAGTTAGCTTTTAGATGTCAGCTAGATGATAGCTAGTTAGATGCCAACCCTAGTTATATGCAACCCTAATGTTAAAGTTGTATTTTAAATGAATAGTTTTTTTAAATATTTTTCAAAATAAAAACAATCGGAGAAATACACCTAAAATAAAAGACAATAAAAGTTAACCAAAGATAGACATTTTAAATTGAATATATGAGTACATGGTAAAATCTACAAATTGTTGCGATTAGTTGCGAGGACAGTGTTTCTAAACTTATTGATGACATACGAATTAATATCCAATTTGGAATATTTACTGCGTACATTATATTGCTTCATAATCCTGTTTAGGGCGTTCATAATTAGGTTTAATTTATCACATTATGGCAACAAAAAACACTATATGAAAAGTTACAGTAAAAAATATATTTTTACTTATTGGCAGTTTTGTTTAATTTAATTAATTTATTTTTTAGGAAACTTACAGTCAATACGGAGTATATATAGTAATTGACAAAAACTAAAACATTTACAGAAACAATTTCCATAGATTATTATATTTCATTCCAGATTAATAGTCCTATGAAAACAAACGCATTTGCGTCTCGAAAACAAAATACACAATAGATGGTGTTCCTAAGTGGACTGCAAAGTTTACATGGTAATACAAACCTGTTTTTGCTGCTGGTGACCCTTTCATGTATATGTTACCGAGACGTAAATAGCGTTGGTTTTCATAGGACTATTAATCTGGAATGAAATATAGAACACTTATAATATAAGACACACAGCAAGAAGGAGTAGAAAAAAGTTAATTTGTGGCCTAAGAAAGAGACAAAGAAAGAGGTTTTGATTTAAATTGAGTTGTAATGGACAAAAATTAATTAAAATTAATACTAGGGACGAGTTTAAAAATGTGAATATGATGATAATGGGTCCGATTCTGAAGGCACACATTTAAAATTTTACAGCGCTAAAATTGGTTTCGTCTTTATCTTCATAATACTGTGTGACAAGGATAGCAACAGTTTTAGTGCTGTCAAATTTTAACGCTGTGCCTTCAGAATCGAGCCCATTATGTATGAAATATAATAACACGAAATACTAAATGATGAATTATTTACTGCAATATTCTCAAAAAATGTATATTATACGCCACCTCGTATTCCAAAAACTAAAAACTATTTATTCCACAGGTTGGTATACGAATTTATGTCGTCAAATACAAATTCATTTCAGTAAGGTAAACAAAAAAAATAAGATTCCAATATACGAGCTGCTAGATTTGCAGATGACACTGCGGCCTTAGCATCTAGCACAAGTCCCGGAAAAGCATCAAATCTATTGCAGACACATCTAAACCAAATACATCATCATCATCAGGTTATTTTTGTCGGGGGGAGCTATGGAGAGGGCTACCCTACACATAGCCCTCTCCATAGCTCGCTGAGTGACTTGGAACTTGTGTATCAGGCCCACCGTCAGTGTCCACGTTTCTGCGCCGTATTTTGTTCTACTGCCTATTGTGTCACGAAATAACCTACATTCCCTCAAGCAATACTAAAGAGAGAAACAAACCAATTACTCTCACAATTCCTCACGGGTACAGTCAGCAAATTAAATAGCTCACCGCCATTAGAGCGGAAATTACGTGCAGATAAATGACACGCTCGAGGTAAGGAATACTATTACTACACAAAGTAGCGACACTCCCCTCGCTCGCAGAGTATAAGTACGGCTGGGAGTACACAACTACTCTTATAAGTTTAAAAAAATAAGCATTTATGTTTTTGACATATAACGTTGTCCCTCTCGGTTGTGCTCGCATGCTCGATGCTGACAGCCTTACAATAATGTATGTTAACGTATCGATGTCGGAGGAAATAAAGATCTTACATTTTGATGATGTATAATAATAATTAATAATTACAATGTATATATACCAAATAATAATGATTACTCATGACAGTTAAAACTGACCGACATCACGTATACACGGAAAACGTCCTAGATATTATTGCTGACTCTTTGTTCTCCTTGTAATCTACAGGTTGATGTAGAAATATCGGTACAACGTAGGCACACACATAATCGTGTAAGGCTGGTGCTCTTGTAGTTATAGTGATAGGTGAATAAATCAGTGAGATTATACAGAAAGCCAGGGGTGCGCTCGAAGCACTGAATCAAGATAATAATAATGTAATATAATATAATATAATATAATATAATATAATATAATATAATATAATATAATATAATATAATATAATATAATATAATATAATATAATATAATATAATATAATATAATAAACTTTATTTAAGCAGTAAGTTCACATAAGACAAAATTTATAAATTTAAACTAGGTTTCCCTGTATCAGAGGCTCCAGGCCTCTATCCTCGGACAGTTTGTTATATTGTAGGTTTGTATGTAGTGAGTGATATGTGAACTTGAATTGAGTTGAAGATAAGGTGAAGTAGGCACGACATGCGTGCCAACGATTTGCAATATATTTCACAAACTATCAAACGCTTACTCGTTCCGCACTGAGTCAAGGTCGGGGAAACATCGACAAAACATCTGCAAAAATGTCATATTGCGCGGTTTCTAACTGCATAACTGTATCTCCTCACTAGAAACGTGCCGGAGCCTAGCGATTTACGGGGGTGGCCCTGGGGCGGTGCAAACGGTGCACCGGGCGCCATTGGGGGGTGTCTCGCACCACCTAAGAAACTTGCTAGGGCCATTCCTGGATATTTATGTTGGTATATGATAGAGGAGAAGATTGGATTTATCTTTCCAATATAGATTTAATAAATACGTTCATCATCAGGTTATTTTTGTCTCCACTGCAGGAGCACAATCCTCTCTCATCTGCCGGAGACAGACATAAAGAATGCGCGCTATGTCTGAAAATCGGCACTGAAGTAAAAAAATAGCTAGCCGTTCTATCTTCATAGGATTTCTGTGGCTCGAAGTCTACAGGGCTCTACGCTCAGCAAATACTTGTTAACGCTACATGACAAGATACTTTTGAAAAAATTTCATTTCAATAAAGAATTTGCGTTGTAGGCAAATAAAAAAAAGTGAAAACAAAAACCACGGAGGGCCTCCTTAGATATAAGGGCTATTTACAAACTTGTCTCCCATTTATAAGGTCAGTTCTGATATTATAAAGCGTGGGCGTATTGACATATAACATGATAACGTCAATACGCTGCAGTTATGAGAGCGTGCGTGGCTTCCTTTTGGGAAAGGCTACGTCGCTCTCATAACAGCATACTAAAAGCCGTCTGCTGTGACATGGACAGCCCGATCTATAGGTACTGGCTAGACGTTCATCTGAGCGTGAACAGGAAATAGGCAATTTTGATTTATTGACCACCTACACATTTTGGTAGGCATTTTATATAATGTTTTATTTTAATTGTAATTGTTTGTTTTATTTTTGTATTGTCTGTTCTATGGGTTTTTATGCCTTTAATAAAAACATTATTATAATACGTCACAGTGGCTATACCAAAGGACTGAAGGAAACTTTTCGCGCTGACATATCAGTTGTCAAGCCGTAGGCGGGAAATGTAATTTCCTTTTTTGTCGACCGTACCTTAATAACGTAGCGATATAAAAAACGGGTCTGAAAGAGAAATTGAATTAGAAGTGCAAAAACAATGGCGTAACATAATGGAACAAAATAAATGTGCGACTGCTCGCGGAGAAGAGAGTTAAGTGATAAATTCATTCGGAAACATGATTTGAACCTGTGACAAGGCAATACCGGGGGAACTGAGCTGTCGCGAATAACCTACGGTGAACGCATTTGACAATATTCTTGTTTTTATATAAATAAATATTTCATAAATATGTACAGTCAGGGTTACATGCCGTGTGGTTTCCGGTAGAGTAGAATAGGACCACTCCAACTCTTCCCGTGGATGTCGTACAAGGCGACTAAGGGAATACATTACAAAACATCAATCAGGCCTCCCCGACCCGTCTGGCCAGCGCGGGGAGTGTAGGCCAAATCCTCCGTCTGTCTCCGGCAGATGAGAGAGGGTTGTGCTCCTACAGTGGAGACAAAAATAACCTGATGATGATGATGAGGGTTAATAATATATTAGCATAAGAAAATTTCCAAAAATTGGAATATTAAACAAGTCAAAATGTTCTGTCAAAAGACATCCTAATCATACAAAATTTCTATTTTCTTAATTATTTGTTTATTTAGAAAACTAACGGTTTTTAACGATACGAATCTTAAGCATAACTGCTTACTTATACAAGAGTTTCACTAACTTTAGTTAAATTTATTATGTTGCTGAAAAAAGGGACGGTTTACAGTACCAAAAATCGAATAACCAGTACATAGATAAGGTACTTAATTTATAATTCTATAATATAAAAATGAATCGCAAAATGTGTTGGTAAGCGCATAACTCAACAACGCCTGGACCAATTTGGCCAAATCTTTTTTAAAATGTTCGTTGAAGTTCAAGGATGGTTTTTACGGCGAGAAAAATTAGAATTATTGCTGGAAAAACCCTAAAAATAGCCCTTTTCTTTTTCCCATACAAATGATTTCTAACTAAAACGTAGTCAATTTGAGCTTTATTGCTATGGTATAAAGCACTCACAAGCACTCACTGTTGTCTAAGCAATGTAGGTGTGTTCCTAACGTCAAAGATCATATCTATCAAAACAATGTGCGTGTGTGCGTTGGAGCACAGAATACATAGTTGGAGGAGTTTAATGTCGCGTTCCGAAACTCGCGTTTCTTTTGTATTAGTTTCGGCACGCGAGATAAAATGCATCAGTTTCCACGTCATTACATCAGTCAAACAAAAATCGGAAGCGGGAGCAGGAGGGGAGCGGGAGTGAGAGCGGGAGTGAGAGCGGGAGCGGGAGCGGGAGCGATAGTGGGAGCGGGACGGGAGCGGAAGCGGAAGTGGAAGTGGAAGCGGGAATGGGAGCGATTCTGTAGTTCACGCGAGCGAAGCCGCGGGCACAGCTAGTTAATCATAAAATTGACTGTTGTTATTATTGCTGTTAAGTATCATCTAAATTACCTAATGTTTCCTTTCAAAAGTAAGACAATATGTCGTTTTCAAAAGAATTGCGTTGTGTTGCAAAAGTATCTGTCTTTTTATAGAATTACTAGCAAACGCCCGCGACTTCGCCCGCGTGGAGCAAGTTTTTATTTCACGAGGGAACATTTTTCCAAAGATAAACATGAACCTATGTTCATATACATGATGTTATATGTACTAATCAAAAATTATGGTGATCAGTTGAAAATCCGAACCGTGAAAGCGTAAGAAACAGACAAATAAATACACAAACAGTCCTTCGACTTAAGTAATATTAAAGGTGTTGCCTGCGGCTTCCCCTGCGTAAAAAAACGAATTGTTTCCAGCCTTAAACTAAACCTTTTTGCAAAATTTCAAGCCTCTAGACTCAGAGGTTTGGGCTGTGCGTAGATATGTCAGTCAGTCAGTCAGTTTCTTCTTTTATAGATATAGATAATTTAACCTTTCCTCGAACACATCTATTTGAAATGTCGAATTCACTCTCCATTTTGTTTCATAACGTTGACATTGACAAATACAAAAGATATCATTTCAAATAATATTTCTTTTTGTTTACTTTGAGACATTAACGTGAACATTTATTATGTAAAGCAGAGAAGTCAGGTTATTGTGAAATTAGGAACACTGAGTACTTTTGGAAGTTAGTTTTTGTTCTGCTACTTTTGACGCTGACTGTATACAGGGGAAGATTTTCGTGTCGGGCAAAATCCAACCTCCTACTAATATTATAAATGCCAAAGTTTGGATATTTAGATGTTTGGATATTTGGATGATTGTTACTCAATCACGCTTCAATCGCAGGACGGATCGTGATGAAACTTGGCACACATATAGGTTAGGTCCTCGAATACGACATAGGACAGTTTTTATCCCGAAAAAACATCTCATTCATACGGGAAATACATAATAATTTGTGATGTTAAGTTGTACACGCGGACGAAGTCGCGGTCAACAGCTATGTTTGCGCTGCAACCTAGTTTATAAGACTTGAGACTTTAGACTAGAAATAGTGATGACAGTGTACAAACACCAATGTAGAATAAGATAGTGGGAGTGTATAGCAAATAGAGTTAAATTGTATAAATAGTTAAGTATTTTGTAAAATAAACAGAATCCAACATTCATTGTTGAGTCTCACTCCACGCCCGACCAACCTCTCACTGCGGCCAAGACTCCTTTAGCCGTCAGCACCTGATCAGTCTCGTGAGCCTGCTCGACTGGCAGTGAGAAAATCCAACCACCAAACTATCACCCTTAATACCCGTCAACATCCCTCCAAACATCCGCTTGCTACCTTAGGTCTCACGGTAGCAGGTATCCAGTACATATCTATTTATGTATGTTTATTTATGACTAGGTTAGGGACTTAGGGATATAGGACTCTAGGTCTCGTCTGGTCAAATATGTGCATGTAGAGGCAGCAGCCCCAGCTCCCAGGCTCTCCAGGTACATACACGTGTATACAGGCGCGGCAGCCCCAGCTCCTAGCTCCTGTACGTACAAGCTAGGAGTTTATATGTAAAAGTGAAACAAAGCTATCACAGTATGCTTATTTTAGCTCTTTTAACACGTATGACAGTAGACTGTCAACAGCCGAAGTATCTACTAAGAACCGACACGACAATTGGCGGAATTATTGTACCTTAAAAGCATAATAACAAAGGCCATCATATCAGCATATCAGCCCACTGCTGGACATAGGCCTTCCCCAATGAACGCCACCACACCCGGTCCTCTGCCCTCCGCATCCAGCCGCTACCGGCCACCTTCTTCAGGTCGTCGGTCCACCTGGCGGCGGGGCGTCCCACCCTGCGAGTGCCGATCCGCGGTCTCCACTCCAAAACTCGTCTGCCCCAACGACCTTAATAAAAATAAAAATAAAATAATTGTCGAACACTGTACACTTATCTAATTACAAACTAGAAATTTCTCTTGTGCTATGGGAATTCAACAAATATTTAACATCCAGAACGGTACCAACTAGTGCAAATTGGACAAAGTTGTCTGTCCCCAGTGGGAATCAAATCCACGAGCTTTCGCGCTAAAGTCCAATGACCTACCCTATAATCCAATTAACGAGACGGTGAAAATGTTTTAGATAATTGGTTTGTATTGTAGGTATATTTGTTAGTTCATACCTACTTTGTGTGTACCTCTGGGAGTAATGTAGCTTGATATACGAAGTATATTGCATTTGATGTAGTCCAAAACGGAATCCCATTACAGCTGTCTTCGTCACATTATGAGTTATTTACAGAAACAGTCATCGAAAACCGGTTGATATTCCATACCGGTTACGGGTGAATACCCTAAACCGAAATAAATTAACCGGTTAGGCGTAACAAATTAACCAGATTAAATAGTAAATGCAGACGTAGAAACAACTGCGCGCCGTCAAAAACCAATAACACAAAGTATTAGCATAAAAAATATAAATAAACGAGGCAACCATGCCTGAGTATGTTGGAATATAGCAGGCAGAAGCAGTTCCCGCAAGTTTTGGAATTTCGTTCTCCGTAAAAACCGGTAGACGAAATGGATTCGGTAAGGTTGAAACATTTCTTTAAATTAGATAATAATATATTTTATCTGTCTTATGAACAATATTAATTGCTATTTCAAAACCGGTTCAGAGCCTAGCAAACACGTCCAAGTAAAAAGCTAATTTGCAGACAATCATTTTATCGTAACACGCGTGATTGCCGTCAATATGCTGTCATTGAGGATTATTTTTCACAATATAGACCGCGAAACGTGCTTATCTAATTATTTGTGGTCACCTTCGTATTACTACGTGCCACTATGAATCTTCCGATGTAAAAAACTATATTATTGATGCAGCTTTAGAGTTTATATATAAGAACGTATGGCGCTTGACCCGCACTGCAGCAGGCCACGAACAAACCGGTAAGGATCGACGCATGTGTTATCCAATACAAAACTTGAGGTATTGGGGTTCAACCTTTACTCCACAAGTTTACGAGTCCCGAGCCGCACATCCCCAGATTGTGTTTTTGTTACAGGCCGTAATTGCCAGACTTTACGAGATCGACTTGTGATGTACAAACGAACATACATAAAAAGTACAGTAAAAGTCACGGGCACGACGCACAATTGGATTTTTACGAGGCAATGGATAAATAATTCGTTTATTGACTGTACATGGACGTGTTAATAGAATTGATGGTCAATTGACTTGCTTACATTCCCGTCGGGAGAGGTTGAGGGTATGTATGTATGTATGTATGTAAACGCTTTATTGTACCAAAAATAACAACAACAACAATAATTATATAGGACTTAAACTGTGTACAAAGGCGGACTTATCCCACTTAGGGATCTCTTCCAGTCAACCTTAGAGTAACCGAAAGGACAAGTATAATGCGTTTAGTACCAAATTTGATAAAGAAATGTACTTTTAATAAAGTTTGAAAATACATATTACATAAACATAAACGAACAATGGGCTCGATTCTGAAGGCACAACGTTAAAATTTGACATCACTAAAACTGTTGCTATCCTTGTCACACAGTATTATGAAGATAAAGACGAAACCAATTTTAGCGCTTTCAAATTTTAAATGTGTGCCTTCAGAATCGGGCCCAATATATACATAGACGATACACGAATAATTGAATGATATTATCTATATATACATAAACTCATGCACAGAACATACTCGTATATATATATATATATGTTCATATATACTATTACATATAATATACTTTAATTGAATATACTTTATTGCACATAAATTACAGAAAATATGTAGGAGAAATATACGTCGAGGAGAAATATAGGCGAATGCGTGGCGGAGGCGTGGCAGAGGCGTAGCGATAGCGGTATACTTCATACAAATCCCGCTTCCCGCGGCGGTACTCTGTGTCAAGTGTCTCATACTATGTCGAATCATATAAAAACCCGGAACACGCCTCCGCCACGCATTCGCTTTCTGTGGCATTAGTGACCTACTGTAGAACCATCTCTCTCTTCTCTCTCTCCAATCCAATACTCGTGAATCCCGAACTAATTTCCTAGAACAACATTCATGGCGTTGGCACACCCTCTCACATAAGAAAAGAATTATTACCTTCTACAATCCTATCATAAAACAAGTGCTCTACTGAGAATAATTCCTTCGCTGATTACTTCACTGTGCACCCAACATATTCTAGCCCCTATAACCTCATACAGAACCCCCTTTTCCTTACTACGTTTATAAGTTGAGACGGGTGAGGTAGCTCTTGCAAAAGTGGTCGTTTCTATCACAGGAGTAATGAAGTCCTCAGCTGGCTGCGAAGGCGACGAGCAATTTTCAGTCTTTTCCAGCTAGTTTGAAATGCTAAATTGCGTCGCAGATGGCGTTAAACAAATCTTAATTATAAACAAAGGCTCCTCGTGTCCTGTTGCCGGGTTCTAGTCTTCACTAATTGGGAAAAATAAAAGGACTTTATTTTGAGCGAAAACATTGTTATTAATTAGCTCAAGTAATTGTCCCAGAGGACAGTCAACAAAGTTTTAATAGTAGATTAGTAGCCAAGGGCTGTAAGGCATCAATTGCAGCCCGAGATATTTAGGCGCACGGGCGCAGCGAGGGCGCCTATAGTTCGAGGGTGCAATTGATGCCTTACAACCGAGCTAACTACTCTGCTTTACATCTCGATTGTGAGGTAAGTAGAAAAAAAACCGGCATTACAAGAATAAAACATTTTATTAGTTATTTAAAGTAAAAGATTTCTATTCCCGCCTTTTTTCATCTTTTTTTTTAAATTATTTTTTTCAAGAACGAAATTGAGCTTCGCCGTTCGATATTTAAAA
The DNA here is from genome assembly GCA_947086405.1 of Esperia sulphurella. Taxonomy (NCBI): domain Eukaryota; kingdom Metazoa; phylum Arthropoda; class Insecta; order Lepidoptera; family Oecophoridae; genus Esperia; species Esperia sulphurella. The sequence continues at coordinate 17,591,694 of OX352261.1, forward strand.
TTGATGACTATTATACTCATACGAAGACAAGGCTGAATAGCGAAGCGACCTCTTTTGTCATTGGACTGAATGCATGATGTCTATTGCCAGTATGATGGTTAGATGTACGCGAACTTTTTGAAAGAGTGAAGAGTTTTTTTTTAATTACTTTCCGCCCTAGGGCTTTTCTAGCTACATTATTACCCTAGAGCGCTAATTGGTCACCTACAAGCCCCATTTTGGGGTAAAAAGAACGCATTTTTGTTTTATCAACCGACTTCAAAAAAGGAGGAGGTTCTCAATTCGACGGTATTTTTTTTTTATTTTTTTTGTATGTTTGTTACGCGATTACTCCGCCAATTCTGAATGGATTTTGATGGTTCATATTTTGTATGGTAGGTCATACTTCAGAGGTGGTCCCATATAAATTTTATTTCATTCAGCGCTTTTTGAAAAATCATTCCTATCATTTCTTTGTTGTGAAAGTTTAATAAATTAGTCGTAGCTCTTTTTAACTTGTAACCCAGTAACTAGAAGTCGATATAAATAAGATGGGCCTTATTCTGCTACCTTATTCTTATAACTGTAATGTAATAATGGACATTTACATGTCTCATATTCGGTAAGTAGGTACTTAGAAATGATAGGAATGATTTTTCAAAAAGCGCTGAATGAAATAAAATTTATATGGGACCACCTCTGAAGTATGACCTACCATACAAAATATGAACCATCAAAATCCATTCAGAATTGGCGGAGTAATCGCGTAACAAACATACAAAAAAAATAAAAAAAAAATACCGTCGAATTGAGAACCTCCTCCTTTTTTGAAGTCGGTTGATAAAACAAAAATGCGTTCTTTGAGTTAAACATTGAAAATATCTTTCGTGCTCTATTACGTAATTCATAATTAAGGTACCTGTACTGAATAAGGCCCACCTTATTTATTTATTGCCGTGTGGTTTCCGGTAGAGTACAATAGGTCCCGTGGATGTCGTAGAAAGCGACTAAGGGAATACATTATTAAATGTCAATCAGGCCTCCCCAACCCGTCTAACCAGCGCGGGGAGTGTAGGCCAAATCCTCCGTCTGTCTCCGGCAGATGTGAGAGGGTTGTGCTCCTGCAGTGGAGACAAAAATAACCTGATGATGAAACTTTTGTTACATCTAGGTCATTTATAAAAAAATGGATGTGCCGCTTTTGTCAGTTAATTTATAATATATGTACATATTTATGTGTTAATCGGTGCAGTAGTTTTTGAGACACGTACAGACATACAAACGGATAAAAAAGCTTCGATAATTGGTGCAGCAGTCATCATGTCAGCCCCTAGAAGTCCACTGCTGGACATAGGCCTACCCCAATTAACGCCACCACACCCGGTCCCCCGCCCTCCGCATCCAGCCGCTTCCGGCCACCTTCTTTAGGTCGTCATTTAAAATAACCTGATGATGATGATGATTTATTTATTGGGATAAAAATTTTGGTTAAAGGAATACCAAATACAAAATCTATAATATTTATAATATTAGTAGGATTTCACTAAAATCTCATATGAGAAAAGGGTCCAACAGAAATAAATGAATGAAGTTGCTCCGTTGAAGTAAGCGTTTTCTCTGTAAGTGACGTCATTGGGCACGTTAGAGGTTGGCCAAATTATGAAATCACTGGCAAACGACTAAACATATCTTATCTTCTCAGGGGGCCAGGAAGACCTGGCGACACTTCGACCCTTCAGGATCTTTTGTGCCAAACCCCTGACCACCAACGGTGCCCCAAGCCGATTTGGTGGACTTCACATACGCCTCAGAATTTCTTCTTCGGCGTATGCAGGTTTCCTTACGATGTTTTCCTTCACCGAAAAGCCTGTGGTATTATCATCATCATCATCATATCAGCCCCTAGAAGTCCACTGCTGGACATAGGCCTTCCCCAATGAACGCCACCACACCCGGTCCTCTGTCCTCCGCATCCAGCCGCTACCGGCCACCTTCTTCAGGTCGTCGGTCCACCTGGCGGCGGGGCGTCCCACCCTGCGAGTGCCGATCCGCGGTCTCCACTCCAGAACTCGTCTGCCCCAACGGCCGTCGGTTCTGCGGCATATGTGGCCCGCCCACTGCCACTTCATCTTGCTAATCATTTCGGCTATGTCGGTGACTTTCGTTCTTCGTCGGATCTCCTCGTTACGAATCATATCCTTCAAAGAAACCCCGAGCATAGCCCTCTCCATAGCTCGCTGAGCGACTTGGAACCTGTGGATCAGGCCCACCGTCAGTGTCCACGTTTCTGCACCGTAGGTCATGACAGGCAGGACGCACTGATTAAAGACTTTTGTCTTTAAACATTGTGGAATAGGCGACGTGAAGACTTGACGCAGTTTTCCAAATGCTGCCCAGCCCAACTGGATTCTTCTGTCAGCTTCCCTATCGAAATTGTTCCTACCCAGCTGTATTATCTGTCCTAGGTAGACGTACTCCTGAACAACTTCAATATTGACATTTTCGACGATCACCGGTCTTAGGTCAACGTGTGAGTTGGACATGACTTTCGTCTTGTCTACGTTCATCCTAAGACCTACTCGTCTGGAAGAGCAGTTGAGGCTGGTCAGCATATCCTCAAGATCCTGCAGCGACTCTGCCATTACAACTATATCGTCTGCAAGTCGAAGGTGTGAGATGTGCTCGCCGTTTATACTTATGCCCCGTCCTCCCCAGTTCAGCGTTTTAAAGACATCCTCCAGTGCGCTGGTAAACAGTTTCGGGGATATAACATCCCCCTGTCTAACCCCCCTTTGCAACTGGATTGACCTTGCTTGCTGATTCTGGAGTAGAACGGTCATGGTGGCAGTGTTATACAGGCATCTCAACACCTCGATATATCGCCAATCGACTTGGCATCGCTGCAGGGATTCCAGAACAGCCCATGTCTCGATGGAGTCGAAGGCTTTCTCGTAGTCCACAAATGCAAGACACAAGGGCTGGTTATACTCTTCGGTCTTCTGTATAACCTGACGCAATGTGTGGATGTGGTCTACGGTGCTGTAGCCTTTTCGAAACCCAGCCTGTTCCGGAGGCTGAAAGTCGTCAAGTCTTCGGGCGAGACGGTTCGTAATAACCCTCGAGAACAGCTTATAGACATGGCTTAGGAGTGAGATCGGCCTATAATTCTTGAGGAGTGTGATGTTTCCTTTCTTAAAGAATAATACCACTATACTCCTACTCCATGCTGGCGTTGTTCCGTTGTGCATGACAGTATTGAAGAGCTCCTGTAGTCGCGTTAGGACTGGAGTCCCTCCGGCCTTAAGAAGCTCCGCTGTGATACCGTCGTCACCTATAATACCTCTGTGGTATTATAAATAAACCGTACTTAAGTTTCGTAAAACTCATTGGTACGGGCGGGACTAAACATAACTTGCGTGACAAACTTGATGGATAGAAAAATGATTTACGAAACGTATTATCAAACTAATGCGGTCTAATAATGATGTCTTTGCATTCGTGTTTTCGCCGAAAATATAAGGAAAGGAAAAAATATAAGGAAAAGAAAAATATATAGAAGTTGAAATATAAGGAAAGGAAAATCAATATATAGAAGTTGAAACATACAGATCTTTGAAGTGACGACTCGTCTAAATTGAATACACCTCATACCATGAAGCAAAATATTTTTTTCGTAGCTCATAGTTTCTAGTGGCTATAGAGACTAACTAGCTGTTGCCCGCGACCCCGTCTGCGTGTTCAACTTAACATCACAAATTATTATGTATTTCCCGTGGGAATAGGAAGTTTTTTCGGGATAAAAACTATCCTATGTCCTATTCCAGGACCTAACTCATATGCGTGCCAAGTTTCATCACGATCCGTCCTGTGGTTAAAGCGTGATTGAGTAACAAACATCCAAATATCCAAACTTTCACATTTATAATATTAGTAGGATTGGTTATTAAATTAGATAACAGATGCACATTTACCGCTTACACCGATTACCGCTGGGGTAAACGAGTTCTCGAGTGGAGACCGCGACTGGGCAAGCGTAGTGTGGGACGCCCCCTGGCTAGATGGAGTGACGATCTGCGTAAGGCGGCTGGCAGTAACTGGATGAGAAGAACCGAGGATCGGGTTCAGTGGCGCGCCTTGGGAGAGGCCTATGTCCAACAGTGGCCTCTTTCGGGCTGATGATGATGATGATGATGCACATTTTAAAATCATCTGTTATCTAATTTAATAACCAGTTACTGTCAATCATGAAGGAAAATGTTTGAGGTGAAACTATGAGCTACGAAAAATTATTTTGCTTCATGGTATGAGGTGTAGGTACATGTCATTGTACTCGTTATATTGTTACTGTGTTAGTTCTATCGTTACGCACTAATCATCAATGTGTGCAACGTACACCAACATACTGACGTTGGATTAACGCATTCAGCGCTCACCCATCGGGAAAAGTCTCAGGCGTGCCGTCGTGAACTGAACAGTCAGAGATATAAGTTATTATATTATATTATCTAGGTACATACGTATTGCAATTACACATATCATATTTATTACTCCTTTGGCACTGTAGACAAACTTGTCTGCACCGGGTGCGACTGAAAATCAGCGCCCAGCACCTTACTTGGTCTTGGCATATGCTGAGTCATTTGCCCTTTTGCTGCCACGGCACACGCATACTATTTTAACTATGTTAAAAATTTTAAATTGTTTTCTCTAGTTCTTATATAATTTTTTCCTTTTTCTTGCTTTGTTGGTTTTTTCTTTGTGTGTGCCAATTATGGTAGTAAATAAATGTTTTTTCTTTCTTTCTTTAAGTCGCATAAATTTCGCCGACGAGGGAACTCGCATCCGAATCACGCACGAGCGCGTAACTACGAGTCTGCGAAAGTGCGCATTTACGCTGAAGCTAGCATTTTGCGAACGTGTGGAATATAATGCGAAATTCATTTATGGCTCTAAAAAATAAATAAAATAATAGTAGATTAGTAGCCAAGGGCTGTAAGGCATCAATTGCAGCCCGAGATATTTATAGTTCGAGGGTGCAATTGATGCTTACACCCGAGCTAACTACTCTGCTTTACATCTCGATTGTGAGGTAAGTAGAAAAAAATACCGGCATTACAAGAATAAAACATTTTATTAGTTATATAAAGTAAAAGATTTCTATTCCCGCCTTTTATCATATTTTTTTTAATTATTTTTTTCAAGAACGAAATTGAGCTTCGCCGTTCGATATTTAAAATTGATGACTATTATACTCATACTAAGACAAGGCTGAATAGCGAAGCGACCTCTTTTGTCATTGGGCTGAATACATGATGTCTATTGCCAGTATGATGGTTAGATGTACGCGAACTTTTTGAAAGAGTGAAGAGTTTTTTTTTAATTACTTACCGCCCTAGGGCTTTTCTAGCTACATTATTACCCTTGAGCGCTAATTGGTCACCTACAATCCCCATTGGCCGTGTGGTTTCCGGTAGAGTAGAATAGGACCACTCCAACTCTTCCCGTGGATGTCGTACAAGGCGACTAAGGGAGTACATTATAAAAAAAAACCATCAATCAGACCTCCCCAACCCGTCTGGCCAGCGCGGGGAGTGTAGGCCAAATCACCGTCTGTCTCCGGCAGATGAGAGAGGGTTGTGCTCCTGCAGTGGTGACAAAAATAACCTGATGATGATGCCCCATTTGGGGGTAATAAGGACCTACTTACCGAATATGAGAGATGTAAAATATTTTTATTTCAGATATATTGTAGTCCTTGAAATTAAAGTCTCACGACACTAATTTCTTTTATTCTCACTCTCTTCTATACTACCTTCAAACATCAATCAATGGAGTATACAACTTCCGTCATTGCCCATACTCTTATTTTTAACATTTCTATTAACAGCATTTATAAACAAAATTAAAGTAATTATATTATTGTTAAACATTGAAAGTAATATATCAGTAACAATATTGTTATTAATGCAAAATGATTCTAACAATATATTCTAACAATATAAGTTTATTTGCCGTGTGGTTTCCGGTAGAGTAGATTAGATTAGATTTCTTTATTTCACATTACAAATTTTAATACATAGATTAACTTACGTAAAAGGTCAGAGTTAATGTGATCGTCAAAAAATAATAAAAAATAGTATACAAAATGTCAAAAATAATAAAAATATAGTATACAAAATGTCAATTCTACACAACTCGTGTATGAGATTTATAACAATGTCATAACTTAATGTACATAATAATAACAGTGTATATAAAAATACAAATAAAATCATTTTTCATAAACTACGTTGCAGTTTAAATTGAAAATTGTATGTCCATAAATTCTTTGACAGAGTACAATTCTTTATCCAATAAAAGGTTTTTCAGTCGGCGACTAAACGTTTCATCATTAGTTTCGGTCTGTAGGTCCCCAGGGAGATGTAGGTAGTAGGTGGGCCCTATGACGCGCGGGTTGGTCTCTGCGAGGGCGGTGCGCCTCGGTACCGGCACTAGCAGCCGACCGGCGCTGTTGGTACGGAGGGCCCGACCTCCACCCGTGGGTCGTTTGAAACTTGATAGGTTACGTCTCACATGCATGATCACTTCGAATACGTACAATGAGTATAATGTCATTATCTTATTTTTACTAAAAAGAGATCGACAGGTCGTTCCGGGTTTTACCCTGGAGAGTACCCTGACGGCACGCTTTTGGAGTATGAATATCCTGTCCGAATTGGTGGAGTTGCCCCACAGTATAGCGCCATAGGACATGATCGAGTGGAAATACGCGAAGTATGTTTGCTTCAGCACTTGATCAGATACTAGTGGCTGGAGTTTTCGTAGTGCATATGCAACACTGCTAAGCCTGTTGGAAAGTGACTCGATATGTAGTTTCCAGTTTATATTTTGATCTAGTGTAAAGCCTAAAAATTTACATTGCTCTGATATAGGGATGGGACTATTTAGACATGAGGGCCTGGTGATAGGCCTGCCTGTAAACAAAATTATATTTGATTTCGACATGTTCAAGATCAGACCGTTTGTGGAAAACCAATCACGCAGTTGTTCGCATAGTCTACATATTTTTGTATTGAGTTCCTCGTAAGACCTCGCGCATACGACAATAGTTGTATCATCAGCGAATAGGACCATGAGACCTTCGGTAATGCATGATGGCAAGTCATTTATGAAAGTCAAAAACATGGTGTTTCCGAGTGCTGATCCCTGAGGAATGCCTACTGTCACATTGCCTGCTTCTGATCTCACTTTCCTGCCATTCACGACGACTTCGACGGTCTGCGTCCTGTTTGTGAGAAAGGATTCCAGGAGCTTAAAAGCGTTTTTAGAGATGCCATAGCGGTGTAGTTTCTCTAACAGTAAATTATTTTGAATTACATCAAACGCCTTCGTGAGGTCGCAAAATATCCCGGCTGTTTTGTATTTGTCGTCGATACCAGTAATAATTGCGTCGGTAATCTGATGGGCGGCGGCTGTCGTGGACTTATTTTTTCTGTATGCGTACTGTCTGTCAGTTAGTAGGTCGTTTTTTTCAAGGTGGTTCATGATGGAGTGAGAGATGATTGATTCAATAATTTTTGATATATTTGGGACGATAGTAATGGGTCTGTGGGTATCGACTTGTGCTTTATCACCTTTTCCTTTGTACACCGGACATACACGTGTATTTTTCAATACTTCAGGATATATGCCTGCAGAAAACATCTCGTTTATTAAAACAACAAGTATGTCTGAGATGACAGGCCATATTGACATGAGTATATTTACGGATACATCGTATATGTCCAGTGTATTTGGGGTCTTTAACATTGATTTCAAAGTTTTAGCCAGGGTTTCACATGTGACATTTGGCAAAACGAATTCTGGAATATTAAAGTCATGAACATGGTCTTCTAAATACTGTATGGCTTTTTCTCGGTTGCATTGTGATGTGAATTGAGAGGTGATCGTCAAGAAGTGGTTATTAAAGCGATCAGGTATTTGGTGCGGAGGGACGTCAGCTCCCTGTTCTCTCAAACATACATTGCGTGACCTAGTCTCCGTACATAGTTCCTCATTTACAATTTTCCAGACCTCTTTTGACGCATTTTTAGCATTGGCAATACGTTTACTAATATTTATCTTACGATCTCGTAGACTAAGAGATTTAATCAATTGCGAGTAGTAATTCACACATTTCGAAATAGTAGCATCATGAGGGTATTGTCGTCTGATCTCACAGAAGTCTTGAAATTTATTTAAATATTCCGCTAACTCATCACTTATCCACGAGGTATTTTTTTTCTTTTTCCGTAAGACATTAATAACAGGGAAGTGAGTATCAATGTAGTATGTCAATATTCGGATCAATTTACTGAATTTTTCATTTATGTCAATATTCATGTCATTTATAAAATTCCAATCATAATTTGTAATGTCAGTGTAAAAAGAGTATATTGATTCCTTTTTATAAAAACGTTGTTCAGTATAACTGTTTCTAATGTTGGATTGTACCGCATTCAAAGTGAACAGCTGTGCGTTGTGATCGCTTATCGCGGTATCGAGCGGAATGCCGGTGACTTCGTCATCACTGCAAGCGACCACACCACACTCTAATGACGTAATACAGTCGTCTGAAACGCGCGTAGGAAAATCTACAATATTTTTTGCGTTGTAACTACCAAGTAAGTCGTCTAACTGACGCCTTTCGCAGTTGTTAGTCAAAAAATCCACGTTTAAATCCCCGACTAAAATGAACCTTTTATTTTCGTCAAGTAATTTACTTAAAAGTGTTTCTAAACAATTTAAAAATAATTTAAAGTCACCCTTTCCAGTCCTGTAAATGGCTATGACAATGAGTTTTGAGTGAGTTTCAATAGCAGTAAATTCACAATGATATTCAACGGCGAGCTTCTGCAGATCGTTTCTCCGTTTGTATTGTGTGCCATCCTTGACGTATAGTGCGACTCCCCCGTGCACGATGCGCGAGCGGCAGTAGCTATTCGCAAGCTCGTACCCACACATACCGGCGCGTTGAATTTCATTTTGTCGACACCATGTCTCGGAACACGCTAGCACGTCGGGCTCGTATTTATTCACTAACATGTTTAGTAAACCCGTTTTGCCAGTGATAGATCGTACATTTTGATGGAGAACAGTGAACTTTAATGTACACAGTGTATATTTGTTATTGTTATTAGTTAACAAGTTTAGTCGTTCTCCAGTCTCGCGTGCGGGTTTTGCAAGTTTTTTGAGGTTACAATTTTGAACTTTCTAATGGAAGTACCTTCTGGCCACAGTTTTGGATCACGAATAGACTTAAATTGTGAAGCCGGAGCATCTAACCTAAATGAAGAATATTTTCCTCGGGTTGGCAACTGCTCGCATTGAACATCGGATAATCCAAGTCGCGACTGCAAGTGGCCCAAAATGTCTGATGGCTCAGTCTCCTCGCTGAAATTAAACAGATGAAGGCTGATGAGTCGTGGTGGCGCAGCTCTCAGACCATGAAGATTGTCACCTTGTTGTTTTGAAGGCGGCGCGAACGTCTGGACAGTCGGCGGGTTGTCACTAGCACCTGGAACGCGGGCTGGTGGTTTAGACGTAGACTGGATACCAGCTACAGGATCTGGTGTCTTTTCCCAGCGTCGAGTATGGTGGTTGCTCTTTGCAGCTACAGGCGGTTTTGATTTTGCGAGCTGTTTGGGAGTAGGTGGACATTGCGCAGCATCATGCTGTTGGTGATGATCTCGGTTTTCTTCTCGAGTGTCTTGCCCGTAATCGGCAGTGCAGTATTGTGAAATAAGGCCAATAGGCCCGGAGTCATCCAGTGCGGTGTTTTGGACACATAGCCTTGCTGGGACTGAAGTGGCAGTCATGTTGTGGGTGGTGTGTATCGGGTCTTGGCTTATCGGTGAGTACGGTGCTATCTTTTTACCCTTGTGATTTTTTCTGCCAGTGTTATATGTAGGGGTCCTATTTTGGTGTTCGTTGAGAATCTTGTACATTTTAGTCAATTTCTCTGTTTGCTCTTCGATGCAACCTTGCTGTTTACATATAACTGCATGACAAGTGTCTATTTTCTGCTGCATAATTGTAATTTTTGATTCCAAAATTAAAACAATGTCCACCAACCTTTCTATGTTATTATTTGATGTCTCGGATCTTGTTGTAGGAGCCATTCTTCTTTTTAATTTTATATCCACAGCAGTGTTTTGTATTTACGCACTATTTAAATTACTATAATGAAATATTTAATACTTAGAATATAATTATAATTAAAATAAATACAGGAGAATCCACTTTAGACTTCTGCTCACTCAAGAGCCTTATTTTATCTTCTTAGAGGGGCAGGAACACCTGGCGACACTGGCCCTTCAGAATCTTTTGTGCCAAACCCCTTTCCACCGACGATGCCCCAAGTCGATTTGGTGAACTTCAACATACGCCTTAGAATTTCTTCTTTAGCTTATGCAGGTTTCCTCACGATGTTTCACTCTTCACGTCTGTGGTATTATAAATGAACCGTACTTAAGTCGACAACTCGAAAAACTCATTGGTACGGGCGGAGTTTGTACCAGGACCTCATGAGCGTGAGGCGAGTGCAGACCCAGTCTCTTCTCTTTTAAAATACGCTTCAAATATAATAATATAAATACCTCAGACATTCACACCAATTATCCAGTCCCAAACTAGGCAGAGCCTGTGCTATAGTTACTAGATAACGGATACACATACTTAAATAAATATATAAATATCCAAGACTTGGGTACAAGCATTCATATTCATCATACGAACATTTGCCCCTAGCGGGATTCGAACCCGCAACCTCCGGCGTCGCAGTCCGAGAGCTACCCCGTTCTGCCACGGAGGTCGTCAGATCTCGAAAAACTCCTTGGTACGGGCGGAGTTTGTACCAGGACCTCATGAGCGTGAGGCGAAGGCAGACCCAGTCTCTTCTCTTTTAAAATTCGCTTCAAAGGAAAATGTTATTGTTGTAACTTGCAGGTAGATTATGTAACATTTGTAATTCTGATGAGGTTCCAGATTGGGTCGCTGTCTGACGCCGGTGGAAGCGACACATTTACATTTGCGAACACACCTGTGATGCTTAGTGTTTCAAATATACAGTACTTGAAGGTTACAGAGGGCGAAAAGAACTGTCATCATAACACATATCAATAAAGTTTAAATTATATTATCATCAAGAATCGAAATCGAGCTATTCGGAGTGTTACATCAAATTCGGTGTCTAAATTGGGTCCAATAAAGTTTAATCGTAAGAATGCCACGTCTTCATCATCATCAGGTTATTTTTATCTCCACTGCAGGAGCACAACCCTCTCTCATCTACCGGAGACAGACGGAGGATTTGGCCTACACTCCCCGCGCTGGCCAGACGGGTTGGGGAGGCCTGATTGATGTTTTATAATGTATTCCCTTAGTCGCTTAGTCTAAGTCTTGAACCGGTCTAATTGTGGAATGTTCAAGCTTAGGTAGTGTCATATATCTACTTGCGACGAAAATATCTCACGGTAGATTAATAATGGACATTCCTTTCATGAGATTTATTTTAATGTAAGCTGTGATCGTCTAAACTCTAAGGGAACGTGCCCAAACTACGTGACCCGTTCAGGGGGAGGGGGGTCTTCAAAATACCACGCTTCGTCACAGGGATGGGGGAGGGGGGTTAAGTTTTCGTTACGTAGTCAATATATATTAATGAAAAATCTCGCATTTTGTCGAGCTATATTCAAATATGGCGCGCAGCTTTTAGCGCTTTTTAAACTCACAGATGGCAACACGGACATCAGCTAATTGAAAACTGACAGTTTTTTGTTCTTGATAATATTTTTTTAACTTATAATTATAGGAATGCACGCACTCTTGGCGTCACGCGGCAAATGCCGTATTAATAAAGACAAATGTGAGCAATTTATTTTATCTTTTAACTTTCTGTTGGAAAAAAATGGTTTAAAACCATAATTATGCATTACTACGTGAAAACTAGGGGGAAGGGGAGGAGATCTTAGCATATACTTAGGGTGGTCACCGAGGTGGAGTAAAAAATTTAAAAAAATGGGTCACGTAGTTTGGGTACGTTCCCTAACCTACCACCTAACCTGAGACCCGTCTTAAACACAAGTTCCTTCACCTTTTTCACCTACTTCACCTTTACAACGAATTTTAATCCTAGAATTGTAGATTATTAAATCAGCTACCTATATAGAATGTCAACTGTATGAGTTTAGTGCATAAATAAATAACCAATACGATATATCGGGATGCCGAAACTAAAGTGAAGTGTACGATTTTTTTTATTGTTGATGGTTTTGTACTTGATCTCAATCTCACCTCATGGTAATGATGAGGCCTAAGGTGGAGCGCGCTTACCCAGCAGATGCCTATTCACTCTTCCTTTAAAAAGATCAAAATTGTACTTGTCCTGAAATACCTAAGCTGGCAGGGAGGTCCATTTAAAGTTATGTGTAGTATGCAGTAATAGAGTACGGAGGGTAACACAACAGAGTGCCCAGATCCTGTATCAATACCTGAGATTAATCACTCTTCTCGACACTTACACCAGAATCCAATCTCAAGCCAGTCCAAAAGTTATGACAAGAAAATACAGTCAGAAAATAAGAGTTAACTCTCCCAACTTTCACAATTTCTTTGATACGAGTAACTGGAAGCTTTTATATTAGGTAAGTTCATAAGAAATCTTGCAAAAATACCCAGATCTTTCGCGGACACCTTCATTGCCATATTTTATCTCCTTTCTTTACGAGTTTTAACATAAAATAATAAGACGTGACGTGAAAGCAGCATGTGTTTTTGGAAACGATCTCTATGTACTTACTAGTTGGAGCGAACCAAACAATCGCTCTGTTCCATGCAAGGAGCCGCAACTCGTTCACATTCACAATGAAACTTGTGCAGTTACTACGCAGAACGTTTAATTATTACTAAATGAGAATTATTAGAATTACGCTACGGGAAGATAGCGTCAATATTTAGTAAATAATTTAATGTTCTGCGTAGTAACTGCACAAGTGTCAAAGTGAATGTGAACAAGTTGGAGCCGCAGTTGCGTGGAACAGAGCGATTGTTTAGTTCGCTCCATATAGTAAGTACATAGAGATCGTTGATTTTTGGTAAGAAAAATGGTAGTTATTACTTTGGGTGGGTGGTAGTATATAAAATCATGACGTAATTTATTACATACTTTAAGACGCTGTACAGGTAAAACATTGTTACGTAGACAATAAAAAAGTTTATAGACCTTGAAAGAAAAACGAAGGTTACAAAGAAACGTAATACCTCTTACTACATACCACCAGGGCCGGCCCGTTCATATAGGCTAGCAGGCGATGGCCTAGGGCGCTCGAATTTAACGCCCTCCGTGGCGGAACGGAGAAGCTCTCTGCCTGCCACACCGGAGGTTGCGGGTTCGAATGCCGCTAGGGGCAAATGTTCGTATCATGAATATGAATGTTTGTACCCAAGTCTTGGATGTTTATATATTTATTTAAGTATGTGTATCCGTTATCTAATATCTATAGCACAGGCTCTGCCTAGTTTGGGACTGCATAATTGGTGTGAATGTTAGCTTTTGTTCACTGCTAAATATTTTTCATTAATTCTAGATTGCACACCTAAAGTAAATCATGTGGATTAATTTTAGATTGCACACCTAAAGTAGATTATATAGTAAGATGTGGAACAAATGACCATCATTTTCTTTATTATTTATTCCTCTTACGGACACTACTGGCAGTGGCATAACCGCTTAACGCTTATGGACGATACTGAGATGAAAAATAAAGCTTCCAAGAACAATAGTTCTGATTATTTGATTAAAAATTACATACGTTGCTATTTGTGTAAAGGGGCGCTATTTGAATGTTCGCTAGGGCGTCGGATTTGCTCGAGCCGGCGCTGCATACCACCCTCTATTCCGTAAGTATATCCGTCAAACTGTAAAGACATTTTGTACTGTCTAACAGATCATATGACCCAGTTATTTTCAGAGAACCATCCACTGCTGAACTTAGTCATTTCTCAATGAATGCCACCACACCCGGTCCTCCACCCACCGCCTCCAACCGCTTACGGCCACCTTCAGATCTTCGGTCCATCTGGCGGTCTCTACTACAGAACTCGTCTGCCCCAACGGCCGTCGTTCTGCGACCTGTTAATCCTTTCGGCCATGTCTTACCATCGTTCTCCGTCGGATTTCCTCATTACGAATTATATCCAGGCCCCCAGATACAACCATCAACGAGTTTGGGTCCAATATAGTAATAGTTTTTTATTGACCAAATTTTTTTATACAACGAATTTTTTTCTGTGTGAAAACATAACGGTAGCTACAACCTGCGTATAAAAATCTCAAACTTGTGTAGGAAACTCTGAAATTTATGATAAGATAAACTTTTGTTGCCGTGTGGTTTCCGGTAGAGTAGAATAGGATCACTCCAACTCTTCCCGTGGATGTCGTACAAGGCGACTGAGGGAATACATTATAAACATCAATCAGGCCTCCCCAACCCGTCTGGCCAGCGCGGGGAGTGTAGGCCAAATCCTCCGTCTGTCTCTGGCAGATGAGAGAGGATTGTACTCCTGCAGTTGAGACAAAAATAACCGGAAACCACACGACACTAGATACATATTTATATGTTAATCGGTGCAGTAGTTATTGAGACACATACAGACATACAAACGGATAAAAAAACTTCGATAATTTGTGCAGCAGTACGCCTAACATAATATTCGGAAATGTTCAAAGTTAGCTATCTCGAGGAAAAAGTTTCTTGATCTTGTGGAAAATAAAACCGCAGAGAAGGGATTAGCCGTAATGAAAGTAGGTTTAGTGGAATTGATCTTGATACTATCAAGATGGATATATAAAATCTCTTTGTCTGGTTAGCTACGAAGTTGGGGGAGTCGTTACAAAAGTTTATACCGTTCCCAGAATAAGGTCTATTGAAGTGAATACACTGAGAGAAATTGCATTTTGCCGTAATGCAAAATTATCATCATCATCAGGTTATTTCGTCTCCACTGCAGGAGCACAACCCTCTCTCAGCTGCCGGAGACAGACGGAGGATTTAGCCTACACTCCCCGCGCTGGCCAGACGGGTTGGGGAGGTCTGATTGATGTTTTATAATGTATTCCCTTAGTCGCCTTGTACGACATCCATGGGAAGAGTTGGAGTGGTCCTATTCTACTCTACCGGAAACCACAATGCAAAATTATCGATGACTCCATAATAAATTGTAAGTTCTGAATACTGGAACGTTCAGTATTACCAACAGTGTATAAGGACGCTGATCTTGTTGTCCCTGAATTATATATTGTGATTGTGTTACCCATTACATGCTGGTTCATTGTGGGAATCTAATAATACATCAAACAAGAAACTTCAGTTAGTTACAATGATTTTATATCAGTTTCCTCCTAGTATCCGATAATTGCTTAAATAAATAAAATAAATTGTAAATAAATAAAATAAATTGCTTAAAATTCCTATAAAATTGAAGGCTATATTTGTTTCAGTGTTCAAGTATAAATTGTACCTCCGAATCGTAAATGCAATTAGTAGATTCTTTATAATTTTATAAGCACTTGACCAATCTAATAAACAAAATTGTAAATTTCGCGTGTCTGTGCATTAAAGATATTTATAAATGGGACGAAGGAGTCCCATTCCGTAACTGGCTTCGAACTGGGAAATTGCATTTCATTCCATTTCCTAGCCAGATACGAAATCTGGTTACGAAATGGGACGAAAGGAAAAAAAGGGGCAGTTTTTTATTATTTTAATTATTGATGAGTTTGCGCTTGACCCCAATCTCACCTGATGCTAAGTGATAATGAGGCCTAAGGTAGAGCGCGCTTACCCAGAAGATTATTATAAGGATAAGCAAGTGTTAATTCGATCATTTTTGAAACTTTGTTTGTTTATCTGCTAGGGCGCGGGGGTGGGCGTGGGCGTGGGAAAAGGTGAGTGGCTGTGGTAGTGGGAGAGAAAGCGGGAGAAGTATTGGGTACGGATTCCGTAGTTCACGCGAACGGAGCCGCGGGCACAGTTAGTCTTTAAATATTAGTTGACCGAGTTAGAGGAGCATTAGAGAAAGCGCATGTCCTATTGGATTATTTCCAATATTGTCACAAATTTTTCATATAAACAACCTACGTACCTAACAAGAAATAAGAAAACGACGAAATCTTGGACAAAAGAAATGAAATGAGACAATCAACACAAATAACAAAACCTTAGCATGGCATTCCCCTGCCCTGTTATGGACTCCGGCGACCGGTAATGTAATGGGACATTACAGAAATGAAGTCTGCCGGTCTTCATAAAGACGCCAAATGTAGCCATTTCCTGGAAGTACCTCAGAGAGTTGAGAGAAAAATTATTAAAAAAGTTGTTGCTGGGAGCCGGCATTATTAAAAACAACGAGATGAGCGAGTTGGTAATCTGTAAATAATAAGAAAATTGAATTCTTTTCAGCCAGAAAATTTATTCGCTAATGAAGACTACAGTAGGTATAGATTAAGCAAATAGGCAGTACCTATTCCATTTGAGGTCATTATTTACTGTATCATGAAAAAAAATACATATTGGGACCGAAAATAAAATAAATTGAATAAGATTTATCCAACGAAACTTAAGGTACCTAAACACTGAATTCTAGAAAACCAGTTAGAGAATATCTAAAATACAAACTCATGTCCGAGTCTCACTCAAGTGACTTCACTAACTCGAAACCTAATCCATTAGCATTCTGTAAAAATTCCAGAGCACTATCGAAGTTCTTTGTTCACTTCACTTCGATAATGCTCTGGAATTTTTACAGAATGCCAAACCAATGTCACGTGGATTGGGTTTCGAAGTGAGTGAAGTCACGTGAGTGAGACTCGCATATGAGTTTGTATTTTAGAGAATAGCACTACTGTTCACAATTTCCAAATGTTGACAAATACTTAACGCTCCTCTTTGGTAGCAAGATATATTTATACCTTGACAGAATATTTCCTATTAATCTTGATCCACATCACTATCACAACATTCCTTGCAAATGATGGTGAACCACCAAAATATATATTCTTTATAGCACCAATTTAAAAACTAAATACAGTTACAAATTTTGTTTACAAAGGCGAGCTTATTTCTAAAAGAGATCTCTTCCAGCCAACCTTACCGGGTGTGAGACAAGGCACTAAGAGCGAGGGTAAAGTATAAAGTAACATTTTTCATACCTTTCGTAAATTAAAACAGTACTGATCATAATATAAATGTTAAGTTTAATAGTTTATATAAAGTATTTTATATATAAACTTATATATGTGAAGTAGTTTTGGTATTTAGTTATTATGTAGTATATAATGCACTTTTTGCCCCCTCGCTCTTAGTGCCTTGTCTGGATATAGTAAATACTTATAGTAAATATAATAAACATACATAAATATCATATTATACTGAGTCAGACAGATAGTGCTCTTTTAGTTTAGTTTTAAAGGTTGTCACCGACGTACTATCTCGAATGACCGTCGGCAGTTTATTCCACATCTGAATAAGTTCAGATAATCTTTTAAAAGCTTCTAAGCTTGTTTATTCTTTGTTTGTACAAAGATTACAAGATGAACAAACTCGAAGTAATAATGTAGTTTGGAAAAAAACAATTACCTACATCACTTCTAATTTAAGTAGAGCGAACTAAAAGTGCGAGCTATAGAGAGGTTTCTTTGAAGGATATGATTTTTAATGACGAAATTCTACGAAGAACGAAGGTCGGTTACGGCATATCCGAAAGGATTAGCAAGCTGAAGTGGCAGTTGGGGCAGACGATTTCTGGAGTAGAGACCGCAGGACGGTCGTACCGCCAACAGGTATACCGACGACCTGAAGAAGGTGGCCGGAAGCGGCTGGATGCGGAGGGCGGAGGACCGGGTGTGGTGGCGTTCATTGGGGAAGGCCTATGTCCAGCAGTGGATGTCTAAGGGCTGATGTGATGATATTTGAGTATAAGGCCTACCTGTCTATAAAGTATCATCATCATCATCAGCCTAAATACGTCCACTTCTGGACATAGAACTCCCCAATAGAATAAATACCACTTTGGTAAGTTGTCTAATTGGGGGACCACGCTTGGCAGGCGGATTGGTGATCGCAGTAATGATCTTAACATACACACACAGGAGAACGCTGCTGCCCGTCCATGGTGCAATCCCTTAGTCGCCCTGACGACACCCACGGGAAAGATAAGTGGTATTCTAAGGCAGGAACCACACGGCAAATATGTTCTAACAAAATTGTCCATCTGTCAGTAAGATATATTTATGGCAACCCAATTCAGGGTAATGTTTAGGGCCTAGACAAGTCCCCGGATGCTGTAGAATTATAAATTTAAATTCGCCAGCGACATTTCAGCTGAGTGCCGAATCGTGTCGAATAAATATTGTCTGGTTTATCTGTTAGCTGATCTGAATATGAAAACAACTGCATTAATCACGGCCAATCCGTGATCAGAACTCGTCTGCTCCAACGGCCGTCGGTTCTGCAACATATGTGGCCCGAACACCGCCACTTCAGCTTGCTAATCCTTTCGGCTATGTCGGTCACGTACGACCTTCAAAGAGTATTTTTGGGTCAGCTTAATTACAAAATATACGACCCGCGACAACACACTAGTGATTTCCACCACGTTGTTATTGAGAACTTTGTTGATAATAATCCAACGGTTTTTGGTCGCCCTCTCGATAGTAGAGCAGGTGTCCCGACTTCAGGGTTATCCTGTCCTCCCCCTGTCTTCGGACCACCGATAACCCGAGAAGGTTCCACTTGATTTTTCTTAAGTCTATTCGAGCTCGGCGAGGTGTTCGGCCGTTCTCAGAGTCCGGTTATTGAGTGTAGCCGCATATAGTCGTTGGTTGTGGTAGCCTGCCGTAACCCGGGGATTCTTAGCAACCCCCATCCCATTCCGTAACTGGCCAGTTACACCAGTCCGAAAGGACTTGGGTTCGGATCCCACATCTGTCACCATGTTGTAAATGTAACCAAAGTTGGCTAAAGAACGATTTATTATCATATACCCACATTTCAATATTATATACAGCAGCTTCGAACTGGGAAATTACTTTTCCCATTTCGTAGCCAGTTACGAAATCTGGTTACGAAATGGGACGAAAGGACCGTTACCTAGACCGCTACCGTAGCCAGGAATAAGGCTGCCGGGAGCTGGGGGCCGCGGCTTCTGTTTGCTATTAATTTTTCGGGAAGGATTGCCCATAATTACCACGCTGGGCAGACCTCTTGGCCATCGCAGTACTAGGCCTCGAACCAGCGGTCTGTGGTATTAGGGCAGTAAATGGTTGCATGGTTATACCGCCATTGTCGGTCGCCAGAGTCTCGTAGGTCAACAACAGGGTGCACCACGCGCTCACCTGTTTGGCATTTGGAGCGCTGGGTGTCTGTGTGCTCCCTTACACCCCTGTGTTGCTCTAAGGTAACTCTACAATACTATATACGACTTAGTGCAAAATCACAGAGTTTTATGGCGCTAGTTTAAAGCAATAAACTCCAAAATTACAGCAGTTTCTCACGCTATTCGCTAGAGAAGGACATTTCACAACTAATACCAAGTAGAGTTGTCTTTCATTCACCACGATTTTATTTCCCCGAACTAGTTCATTGTGTTGTTTGAATCATAATCTTTATCATTCTCACAAGAAGATGCAATGACGTAACAGAGCTTTTGTAATGAATAGTATTTATTTGCAACTACTGGTTACTTACATGTTAGATCCGTGGTCATCAAATTATGAGTTCGCTATTCAGCTACCTTACATTAGCACGCACATTATAAAAGGTAGGTACCTACAACTAGGGTAATTCGTTCACACTTTAAATACTACTATTTCTTCAAGTAGGTAATCATTTGTACAAAGATTTTATGAATGGCTTCACGTAAAATGTTTTTAAGAAAATGAAAAATGAAAAAATGAAAATGAAAATTTTATTGATAACAATTGTTACAAGTCAAAAGAATGTCGATATATTCAAAATATCATATCATAAGTTAATTAAATTAAATGTAAGCTATCTGTAGTGCTATTCTCTAAAATACAAAATCACGTGCGAGTCTCACTCAAGTGACTTCACTCACTTTGAAACCTAATTCATTGGCAAACCTAATCTATTGGTAATTCGGTAAACATACCAGAACACTATCGAAGTGAAGTGTACGAAGAACTCACTTCACTTCGCCAGTGCTCTAGAATGTTTACAGAATGCCAGTGGATTAGGTTTCAGAGTGAGTAAAGTCACTTTAGTGAGATTCGCACGTGAGTTTGTATTTTAGAGAATAGCACTACAGACAGCTTAAAAACATTTTACGTGAAGCCATTCATAAAATCTTTGTTGGTATCTCATTAACATTATACATTTTAACACACATATAATAAAACAAAATTTCAGTAGTGTTGTTTTGGGGTGGTATTTTAAAACGATTAACGAAGTATACTTTCATTTCGAATAAACTAGGTATATTTCATTCCAGATTAATAGTCCTATGAAAACAAACGCATTTGCGTCTCGAAAACAAAATACACAATAGATGGTGTTCCTAAGTGGACCGCAAAGTTTACTTGGTAATACAAACCTATTTTTGCTGCTGGTGACTCTTTCATGTATATGTTACCGAGACGTAAATAGCGTTGGTTTTCATAGGACTATTAATCTGGAATGAAATATAATTCAGTTACGCTTCTTTAACTCATTTTAAAGTGCCGTATACTTCCTGGCATAGAAAAGAGCCACCCCCAATCTTCCCGTTGGTTTCGTCAAAGGGACTAAGAAATTGCAGCCCGTCAGCAGCGTTCTACATTAAGAACATTACTGCGATAACCAATCCACCAGCCAAGTGTGGTGATTATGGCAGATACTCCAATGCTCCACCAAAAGTGGAACTTATTGGGGAGGCTTATGTTCGGCAGTGGACGAATTTCGGCTGATGATGAGGATATTGGAAAACTTTGATCGATGATTTCTTCCCCTAGACATGACTTTGAGCTGATTTCAAAACACGTCACCCTTTGTTTTTATGCTCTATAAATGATATTCTCAGAATAATTTATTGAGTTTTTAAGAGTTTCAATGTTGATTACCCTAACTAAATATGAATATGGACAGCTAAAAAAATACATGTCAAATATTTTTAATTCTCTACAACATATCCAAAAACGAATCAAATCGGAGACGAACGCCTCAGGTACTTTCCTTGTGAGTTCTTTATGGTTATAAGTCACCAGGAGTACGAGCTTTTCTTTTATCTTCCTAAATTAAAATCACAGACACACAAGAAAGAAAGGTACTTAATGCATTATGGAATGCAGTTTCCGTCCCTTGTGATTGAGATCAAGAGCAAACTCCTGAAAAATACAGTGTTTTCAATTGCCTTGTCGTTTGATTTGAATATTTAATTATTAATTTCAAACTTTATTCTCTACCACGTTATGCAGATATGAGTAATGAGTGGTAGGCGCAAAATACATATTAAAAAAAATCTACTGAAAGAACGGTCTAAAAGAACTAGTTCTCACAATGGCACCGCACTATCTCTGATTTCGTTCGTGCCCGAAATACTACAGCTGGTGGAAGTACGAGTTAGCCGAGCGTAATGGCAATATATCATTGTTATTGCGCTTATATTGTTAAGCCACGTTATTAGTCTAACTCTTAGTTGGTTTTATTATGAGAAACCTAATATTATATACTGACATAGATAGTATGTTATATACTATGCCATTATTTAAATTGTTGACATTGTTATTTATATACATCATTTTATTTTATGACGATCCCTTTTACCGTATTAGAATGACATGTAAAATTGATTTTTTAAGATGTGGACTTTATACCTACCTACATGTGGAAAAGAAGCTTCTCGACTAATAAAACGCTACCTCCAATGAACACTACGCCAACTAAAATTTGGGTCAATTTTGTTTTATCAAAATAGAGTCATCAAATTTCAAGTTTTTTTTTTATATATTTATAATTCAGGGAGCATAATGCACAGAATTTGTGTGCCGATTTTCTGACACAGCGCGCCCTTCCAGCGAACTTCTGACATTTGATAATAATAGTAAATTTTAGTAACTTTGACATTCATTAATATCTGATATAAAATGTCATCACTGTGACAATTAATTAATTCTTTTAAGTTTTACATATTATTTTCATTCCTCTTTAGTCATTTTATTATTATGAATATGTGTATATTTTCAACAAGTAGCAAATTAAAACCTTGTATAAGCCTGGAAAAGCAGGTTTACGGTGAATCTAATGTATATAGCAAATTAAACCGCAAAATGTACCCGTTTTCCATACAATAAATATATTCTATTCTATTCTAACCATTTATGCTTCGCGGTCACGTTTCTAGTGAGGAGTTATAGTTACGCAATTATAAATCGCGCAATATGGCACTTTTGCAGATTTTTTGTCAATGATTACCCGACCTTGACTCGGCGCGGAACGAGTAAGCGTTTGATAGTTCTTGCAATATACTGCACGTCGTTGGCGCGCGTGTCGTGTCTACTTCACCATTCTATCTTGATAGGATTTCTATGGATAAATGACTCTATTTTGATAAAGATAAAATTGATCTAGATTTTAATTGGCATAGTGTTCATTTTCTGGCGTTTAGTGTTCATAGGAGGTATTGAAAAATTTTCATATCCAAAATCACATTTGCCTTATGTTATCAACATAGAATAAATCAGCGTTTCAAAATGAAGGAATTATTGACTCACGGTTTTTACTTTCCTTGTCGAGAATAACTTAATAGTAGGACGCGAGGTGGACCGTCAAATTGAAAAGGGTAACCCCAAGCGCATGCATGGATAAAGGTGAAAGGTGTGTAGTGTAGGGTTTCCGATTTCTCGGGGCTTGATAATTCTCAACCAGGAAATCACGGGTTGTCAAGAAATTTCTAAAACATTAAAATACCTTTAAAAAGTGTATAATTATAAAGAGTTGTATTTTAATAAAAATTAAAGTTTTATACCGAACACAATTTATTGCGGATCATTAAAACCATTAATTTCTTTTGGTAATATAGGTGTATCTTAACGTGTTTCGCAAAGTTTATTATGGTTTCACTATTTCTCGAGTTCTTGACACTTTTTTTCTCGTCTCCCAGGAATTCTTGCTTCGAGAAATCTCGACTAGCTTACCAACCCTAATGTAGGGTGTTTATTATGTAAGACATATCTAGAAGAAAACATTTCTAATATCGATAATAATTAGTAGTTTCAAATCAATTATTACAAACATTATAAGTATTTCCGTCTGTGACGCAATGGAGAAGACAGGACATAATTAAGTATCATATTACGATTTGGAATATTTTTCTATAAAATAATTTAATTTATTATGTAATCGCGACATTTCCTATTTCGTACTCAGTTACGAAATTAGATACTAAATATAATCCATTTTGTAACTTGCTTCGAACAGAGAAATTACATTATCCATTATGTATCCACTTAAGAAATTAGTTACTAAATCGAATAGACAGGGAAGTAGCCAGTAAAGAAATGAGTTGGATACCTACTCGTAAACACATCCCACACAACACAAAACACTCTGTGACACCCTAGCCCAGGCCCCAACAGAAAACCAGCGCTGCACCTTCCGGGTGCAGCACTTCGGTGAGTTGGGGACCTCTCACTTGCACAGCATCGTCCACCCCTTAATTTTAAGTTAATGTAATAAATAATTTTATGTCAACTAATTAATAATACATATAATCATCATCAGGTTATTTTTATCTCCACTGCAGGAGCACAACCCTCTCTCATCTGCCGGAGACAGACGGAGGATTTGGCCTACACTCCCCGCGCTGGCCAGACGGGTTGGGTTGGCCTGATTGACGTTTTATAATGTATTCCCTTAGTCGCCTTGTACGACATCCACGGGAAGAGTTGGAGTGGTCCTATTCTACTCTACCGGAAACCACACAGCATAATACATATAAAAATGAATGTAATTTATATGTTGGTTTGTGAATAAATATTTTTTCTTTCTTTCTAAATGGAATGAAGCAGTCCCAATTACATTTCCCATTCAGTAGTCAGTTACAAAATTTGGTTACCAAGTGGAACGAAAGGCGGGACCGCTGTTGCACCATGTCCGTATGAATTTACAATACGCGTGTGGTGTTTAAAGTGCAACCGCATGCCATAATGTGTGTGATAAATAAATAATAATCATTACTATAAAGGAAAAGAAAATCCTCAGCCATGACTTTTGATAATGAAACGCTCGTCTCGAAAGACAAAGTGAGCGGAAACCGGAGCGGGCGAAGCGAGCAAACGCAGGAAGTTGCCTGTCCCCCGGGACGGGTACTTACCTGGACAATGACGCAGTTTGTCCGGACCCGGGGGACGGGGCGGGACTTTCCAGCTTATTATATCGGTACAAAGACTATGGTAAACAAAATGGTGTTTGTTATTATCATTTACAACGCCATTTTATATAATATTTAACCCCCGATTGAAAAGCGTATGTGAGGCCATATGTCAATCTTCACGTGCGGTATGTGGGTCAGCTATACGCCGGATATCATCAGCCGAAATACGTCCACTACTGAACATATTCCTCCCCAATAGAATGACACTTTTGGTGGGCTGTCCATTGGGGGATTTGCCATAATCACCATGCTTGGCAGACGAATTGGTGATCACAGTAATGATCTTATCAATCACATTATGTAATACGTTATTGTATATATTATGGTATATATTTATGTATGTATATGTATATATTTATGAATGTATTTATTTATTTATGTATGCCCTTACTGGTATATAAATTGTAGTCCTACTTATCACAACTACCACGACTACACAACCTACCTTTTTCTGCTATTCTTATCCTCTACCCAAAGGTTGTCTGGAAGAAATCGCTTTTAGCGACAAGACCGCCTAGATGTACATGTGTAAGGTACTTTATTATTGTATCTTTGTTTTTTTATCGTGCAATAAAATGTATTTGAATTGGATCTTGATGTACACAAGAGAACGCTGCTGCCCGTCCCTGGTGCGATCCCTTAGACGCCTTGACGACACGGGAATATTAGGGGTGGCTCTATTCTAAGCCGGAAACCACACTTCACCGATAAGTAGCGTATTTTTATACTTAATTTTATGAATTGATGGCTGATCTCGGTAAGTCGGAGAAGCTGCAAAACGCAGATTCCTCGTTGAAAATACAACTATTATATATTGATGTTAAGGTGTAAGTTCCAACCAACTTCCAAATTGGACGGCGTCAGCACTGCTAAAATCAAACGCATTTCTCCCGCCTCGATACCTCAAGGCTTTAATTATTGAGTGCTCCAGGCAACGTGGTGAATAAATAGCCAATTCGACAATTGTACCGTTAATTATAATTCGGGGCGACCCGTTCCGTGTCAATATTGTTTTACATGAATTACCTTTGTTGGTCTCGGCCTATCGCTTCGATTTCCCCCTAAATTAGCGTAATTATCGACAAACAGTGGCACGTCCCGCAGAGATGATGAGGTCAGATTGTTGTTTAGAGTTACTGACTTTTTACTTAATTTATTACGTTCCTTTTTTTAGTTAGCCTGCGATTTTTGATGAATCCCGGCACATTGGTACATAATCATAATTCAATCATAATCAATTCTAATGGTTATTTTTTTAAATTACATATCAAAAATAAAATACAATTGCACAATAGTTAATTAAATTAATAACAATGTCAAGTAAATAAAAATAAACAATAACTATAGTAAATGTCAGTCAAAATTATTGATTTAAATAATAAAGAATGATGTCAAATACTTAAATAGTCAAAATTAATACTTAAACAGTAGATATTAAAGATTGTAGAGCACTATTTTGCAGTTACGTTTCTTGACATTCCTAGGCTGAATATAGTTCGATATGAGACCTATTTTCTAAAGAGACATGATAGGTTACGTGCTATGGTAGCTGTCTGTCATTGGTATTGCCATGCATTGGTTTGTTCTAGAATAAAGAAATAATATAAGTATTTCCTTCAACATTTATGATTTTCGCTCCTTTTATAATGCTTTCCCGACAAGTTTACTTAATATATATATTAACTAAAATGTAATTTTAACTATCGCAAATTTTGAATTAGAAAAAAATTTACGTCGAATGGTCGAAATAGAAATAACATGGGACCCAGACCAATCGACGTAGATTTTTTTCCGAATTTGTCATAACAAAAATTTCACATCAATATGGGTTATACAGCGGCATATGTCCAGCCTTCATTGGGGAAGGCCTATGTCCAGCAGTGGACTTCTAACGGCTGACATGATGATGATACAATTCTTTGTGTCCTTTAGACAGAAATAGAGACCTAATAGGCATCGAGTGACTATTCAGCCCAACACAGCAAGCGCCATTTACGAGGCGCCGACTCGAGTGCCCTCGATGGCTCTACATTAGAGATGTAACGAGACGCTGATCCGCCGATACATACTAACCTACATGTGTGCTAAGTTTCAGCCCGATCCGTCCGGTGGTTGAAGCGTGATTGAGTAACAAAACCACCAAAGATCCAAATATCCAAACTTTTACATTGGATTGTATGAGTAAATGATTTTTCTCACAAGAGCAAAAGCCGGCATGAATTTGTTACACCTTTTTTAAATTTGAGTTTTGTATATATCGGTGTGTCGGATTATCGGCCGATACATCGGTATCGTATCGACATCGGTTGCACCCCTGCTCTACATGCATGTACGATACACAACACAAGTTATGCACAGCCATTGTAATATGGCTACTATTACCACTTCGAAAGGTCTAAAGCGTGGTGAGCCGAACACAGCAGCCGGGATCTGTGTCAATATGGAGTGTCATGTCACGCGCCAACGGTTCCATTTAATTGAATGTAACTTTTGTTTCAGTTTCTCTCTGAAACTCTATTCAATTGTTTCGAACTTTCTGCTACAAAGTAACACAGTTGCACGGTTCTTTCACTTAGATATTAATCAGTTTCGAGTAATCCGATCATACGGGATTTATTTTTTAATTCTTTTAGAGAATACTAAATATTACTACGTAATGAAGAGACACTCATTCCACGACAGTTTCATGCAAAATAGAGCACAGTACGCACTACTCCCGCTTTCAAGTACAAGAAACTGGTCGCTCTTTGCCGTGTATTACCAAAAAAAGCAGCAAGTTGCAGGGGGGGGGGGGGGACACATTTTACAACTTTGGAAGTGTCTCTCGCGCAAACTATTCAGTTTAAAAAAAATGATATTAGAAACCTTAATATCATTTTTGAAGACCTATCCATAGATACACGTACATACACATACACGTATAGGTTTGATGAAAAAAAAAATTTTGAGTTTCTAAGTATGGGGAACCCCCAAAATTTTTGTTTTTTTTTCTATTTTTGTATGAAAATTTTAATGCGGTTCACAGAATACATCTACTTACCAAGTTTCAACAGTATAGTTCTTATAGTTTCGGAATAAAGTGGCTGTGACATACGGACGGACAGACAGACAGACATGACGAATCCATAAGGGTTCCGTTTTTGCCATTTGGCTACGGAACCCTAAAAACGCCACAAAATACCTAATCATAACACAATATCGTCATTCATCATCATCATCAGGTTATTTTTGTCTCCACTGCAGGAGCACAACCCTCTCTCATCTGCCGGAGACAGACAGAAGATTTGGCCTACGCTCCCTACAATTCGATTTGGCCTAATTCTTAATATCCCAAAAAGCCGAAATAAATTAGTTAAGTCATAATTCTGG
Source organism: Esperia sulphurella (assembly GCA_947086405.1). Lineage (NCBI taxonomy): Eukaryota > Metazoa > Arthropoda > Insecta > Lepidoptera > Oecophoridae > Esperia > Esperia sulphurella. Next base: position 17,619,507 of record OX352261.1, read on the forward strand.
TTACTAATCATACAAATCTTGTAAGAGAATATATCAAAAATAAAATTACCTTGACCCAAGGGGATTTCAGTACCCCAAGATTTCAGACGCCACAATCTAGACTAGACAGTGTACACTTGTTTTCATGCCTAGAGCAAAGCTAAATGATTCTGTTTCAAGTATAACTGGGCAGCGATTAGGCATGTAGGTACTTACTTGTAAATCTACATTAAGTTCATCAAGACATACTCACACATAGAAAGCCTAATTAAACAACTCATCTTACATACACCACATTTTTTTATTTGGAAAACTTACAGGTACAGTAAAAGGTTATGTTACAAATATATAAAGCTATTAGCCATTAACTGGTTTTCACAATTACTTACTTAACATAACATAATTATTTACTTCAAATTAAAAACAAAAACAAATCTACTTAAACCAGAGAAAAAGAAAAAAAAATAACATACACACACACATACATCACACATACATTACACTCATGTTCTCCACACTACCACCCACAATCACACTCTCTCACCCTCCTAATAGTATTATAACCTTCTTTTTCTTTCTAACAATATTTATTATGTCCCACAGTTTGTAATGTAACCTGTATCTCAAGATCCCCGATACAGACTGCGTGGTCTAGTGTGGGAGCTCCAATATGTATTGTCCTGTTAATTTTTATATTTTAATCGTACTCAATTGATGTAATTATATAATTTTAAGGATGACTGTAAAAATCTATGAATCTGGTAATTCATAATAATAAACTATTTGAATTTGAAGATAAGCTCTAAATTGGATGGTCGAACGTAGCCAAGAAAACTGGGCTTGGGAGGTAAGTTATTTTTTTAAGGTACAGTCGGTCAGAGCTTTTACCACTTATACTATGCAAACCCATGCATTGTCGTTTTATAGATAGTGTAAGTATCATAGTTTCAATATATCATTTGCCGTGACACCCTTGCCGTGTGGTTTCCGGTAGAGTAGAATAGGACCACTCCAACTCTTCCCGTGGATGTCGTACAAGGCTACTAAGGGAATACATTATAAAACATCAATCAGGACTCCCTCACTCGTCTGGCCAGCGCGGGGAGTGTAGGCCAAATCCTCCGTCTGTCTCTGGCAGATGAGAGAGGGTTATGCTCCTGCAGTGGAGACAAAAATAACCTGATGATGATGATGAATATATCATCAGCCTATATACGTCCACTGCTGAACATAAGCCTCGGCAATAGAATGACACTTGGTGCGCAGGCCATTTTGGTATTTGCAATAATCATCACGCTTGTCAGGCGGTTTGGTGATCGCAGTAATGATCTTAATATACACAGGAGAACGCTGCTGCCCTTCCCCGGTGCAATCCCTTAGTGGAATTGACGACACCCCCCACGGGAAGAAGAAAAAACGCCCTTCTCTAAGCCGGGAAACCATGTTAACGATTAACGTGGGTAGTAAAATAACAATTCCCAGTTCGTAGCTGGTTTCTAATCTCAGTTACGAAACGGGCCGAAAGGACAACAAAAGGAAGCCAAACGCACTATGGGGTCGCTTATCTAATAAATAAAATCGTAAACATCGCGTGTCTGTACATTGAAGATATTTGCAAAAAATTGGGGTGTCTAAGAATAAGTTATAATAGAACGCATTTCAATCATTTTTGGAATTTTAGTCTGTTTGTCTGTGAGTTTGTGCACGCATCACTTAAAAACTACTGAACGGATTTTGATGAACTTTTCACAGAAACATGGGTCTTAACTTAACTTAACATTTAGTCTTTATTTCATCGCAATCGGTTTCCTCAATCAAAAGTTATAGACATTTTTAGTTTTCAAATACATTAGTAGGTAAGGTTAGTATGCAATATATTGCAAATAATAGTATTTCTGTACTATTCAGATTGTGATGAACTTGGACTACATTTGGAGCTGGGAGTGAGAATGGGTGCGGGTGCGGATTCTATAGTTCACGCGAGCGGAGCCGCGCGCACAGATAGTTTATAATATGTTAACGTAGTATTAACCTTCTCGTAGGTACATTGTGTGTGGTGTCAACCTTTGTCATAACAAATGTCAGGTTAATAATTAAATTAACTACTCAAGACTAGTGGTCGCTCTGTGGTTGTCAGTTGAGGGAACTCGCATGATGTGATAACCTTGCGGTACATATCCTTGTTTAAGCTTTTTGTACGTTCTTGAGGTATTTATTCAAACACTGATTACAATTTTTATTTTCTTTTAATACAACAGATGAAAGATACAGGGAAGGAACTACGTCACAAATCCTTACGAGTTTAAATTACATTATCACAAAATACAAAACAATTTCATACGGCATAAATTAACCCTTCAGCGATTCACCCAGGTATGGAACGCGCGAGAGATGAGATGCTGAATGAATAATTCCTGAAGGTGACATGTTGCAAACCCATGTTACCTTTTAGAACCATGCCACCCAACAGGCTGCTGTATGGAAAATTATGTTTAATTCTTTGACAACAAAGTTTAAATTTACGTGTCATTTAATAATATTGACAGGATAGAGTCGGTAAAACTAACAGTACCTCAACGATCTCTATGTACTACTAGATGGAGCGTTCCAAACAATCGCTATGTTCCTCGCAAGTAGCCACAACTCTTTCACATTCACTTTGAAACTCGTGCAGTTACTACGCACAACATTTAATTATTACTAAATATTGACGCTACGGTTAAATAATGTCAATATTTAAAAAATAATTAAATGTTCTGAGTAGTAACTGCACAAGTTTCAAAGTGAGTGTGAAAGAGTTGTGGCTACTTGCGTGGAACAGAGCAATTGTTTGGAACTTTTCATCTAGTAGTACATAGAGATTGTTGGTTTAAGTCGATGAAATGACGAACTTTTTTATACCACCACTGAACAGTAGTGCTATTCTATAAAAATACAACCTCACGTGCGAGTCTCACTCGAGTGACTTTACTCACTTTGAAACCTAATTCATTGGTAATTCTGTAAACATTCTAAAGCACTCTCGACTTGAAGTGAATAAAGAACTCACTTCACGTCGACCGTGCTCTAGAATGTTTACAGAATGCCAATGGATTAAGTTTTGAAATTAGTAAAATCACTTGAGTGAGACTCGCACGTGAATTTGTATTTTACAGTTACCTAGTATCTGCGCACTATAATTTATTTCTAACATTACTCCTCAATAAATCTATTCCAATTTGCACTGCATGCAAAGCAGTACCCGGCGCGCACGTTACTCCATACCCCCCATGACCGTAACAATGGACCACCTTCACACCGTCTATAAGTTCCGGTTCTACCCTCACCGGTACTCTATGCGGCCGGAGACCCACTTTGTGGTCTACAATTTCGACCTTTTTCAACCCCGGAAGCAGCTGGCAACATCGCTCAAAGATGGCGGCAGCATCGTGCTTGCAAACGTCCAAATTGTAACTGTCATACTGCCTCACTCCTCCCAAAGTTGCAATTCCATCGATTCCAGGTATAATATAAGTGTCATAATCTCCGTAAAACGCAGTCTTCAACCACGGAGCCCTTACTTTGATTACCTGGCCCCTCATTGGCACCAAATCGTTATCGTTGCAAAGATATTTCGCGCCCAAACCCGTGCAGTTGAAAATTAAATCGAACTTTTCTGGTAGTGATGTGAAGTTATCGATTTTACATTTAACAATTCTACCCCCTTTGCTGAGAAGTTTCTGTTCAAGCCACGGTAAGTATCGGTCGCAACCGATTTTTAATGTTGAAAAGTATGAACCGTATTTAAATCCTTCCCCACAAATCTTTAGTTCATTTGCATGAACTGGTCTGTAAATAGGTAGCAGATCCTCAATCAAATGATTTCTTGTGACGTGGTAATTCTCTTTGGAAAATATGTAGCTGGACAATGACATTACACCGGCGTGCGGAGCTTCATCAGTCTTGACTATATCCTGCCAATAATACCAAGAATCCTCGATCCATTTCCTTGTAATTTCCTTTGTGGGTCCCTTGAAACTGGTTCCCGGCCTAAAAATCCCGGCTGCGACGTAGCTAGTAGTATCGTGTTTAAATTTATCAGCTATTATGGCTACGTCTGCATTTCTTAAATCATCTTGTAATATTTTAGCAACTGTCATTCCGACAACACCCGCTCCGAGCACGGCAATCTTTGGAGAGTTTTTATCCATATTTTTTTTATCTGAAACAAATACAATAATGTTTATCTTGGGTGAGATAATAATAAAATATTTGGTAGGTATGTTTAAGCTATCTGTTATGAAAGATCTCTATGTACTACTAGATGGAGCGTTCCAAACAATCGCTCTGTTCCACGCAAGTAGCCACAACTCTTTCACATTCACTTTGAAACTTGTGCAGTTACTACTCGGAACATTTAATTATTTTCTAAATATTGACATTATTTTCCCGTAGCGTAAATATTTAGTAATAATTAAACGTTCTGCGTAGTAACTGCACAAGGGTCAAAGAAAATGTGAACGTTGCGTGGAACAGAGCGATTGTTTGGAACGCTCCATCTAGTAGTACATAGAGATCGTTGTCTGTTATGTTATTGTTTACACGTGATCAATATTATTAGGAATATTTTTGGAAATATATTTAGACAGAAGAGCATTATCTCCCAGATTTAATTACATTCAATGTACTCACATAGTTATTTACGATTAATAACGTCTGTCTGGAAACTACTATCCAACTATATGACAATATTTACTACAACGAACCAGCCATACAACGGCTCAAATGGGTGCAATTGCGTCACACAACCAATCTACGAGCCGGCTTACGTAATTCTACGCTAAAATGCAAATTATGTTGACTCTCTGACGCGACACGATCTGGTGGACGACGCGCCTCGACTGAGTTAATAAAATATATTATATCTTAATGGCACCGCTATATTTGGTATTTATTCTCAAATGAGATAGTACACAGAGAATAGATTACAGCCATTATTGACTGTGCAACTAGAGTCCAAGTGGATTGTTTGTTTCAGTAATAAAATAATATCGCACTTAATATTATATCATATTATTATAATACTAGCTGTGCCCTCGGCTCCGCCTGCGTCGACTGCCGAATTGCTTCAACCATCACCACCCTCGCTCCAAACGTAGTCCTAACTTATCGCACTCTGAATTCCGCCGAGCATTTCTTTGTTGTATAATGTTAAATAACGTAATGTTAGTCTTTGAAAACTATAAATTCGCATAACTTTTGACTGAGTATGCCGATTGTGATGAAATAAAAACTAAACGTTACTGCGTATTAAGTCCTATGTTCTTTCTGAAAACTGCATCAGAATTGGTTCAGTCGTTTTTACGTGATGCGTGCACAAACTAACAGACAAATATACACCATTAAAAAAACTCTTAATGTGTTCCATTACTTACTTCCAGTTACATTACCCAATTTAAAAAAAAAATTTGTACAGTCACACGTATATTGCGTTTTTATTTATAAGATGGTATGTAGAATAATTAATTCAACATATAACATACACTGAATAGGTATTATATACCTAGACTCCGAGCATATCTGTGCTATACGAATACGGTGTAGGTAGAACGAAAACTATAACATTTGCACAAACTACACATTGGGCCCGATTCTGAAGGCACACATTTAAAATTTGACAGCGCTAAAATTGGTTTCGTCTTTATCTTCATAATACTGTGTGACAAGGATAGCAACAGTTTTAGTGCTGTCAAATTTTAACGCTGTGCCTTCAGAATCGAGTCCATTATTTACGTTACACAATATAATGCCATTAAAAAGGCAATATACAAATTAAACGACGGCATCGTTAGCTAAGCGGCTTCGTCATTGGACTCGAGCGCCCGAGATCGTGGGTTCGATTCCCACTGGGGACAGACAACTTTGTACAAGTTGGTCCCGATCTGGATATTAATTGTCCAATGTTTGTATAATTATAAGTAATATACTGGCCTTTGTACACCAAGGAATAAACAAACCAAAATAAGGAAAAATGCAAATTTCAGATTTCAACAGTTTTGGAGTTTTTCGTCAACCCCTAGTGAGCGAATTTTAAGTTAATCTTCAATATATTTTTATATGTAGTTCTAAATATTAGATTTGATTTAGATTTATTTATTTCTCTAATATACTATAAAACAATATATAATAATACTATCTTAGGCATAAAAGGGATCGTCCATTGAATATAATACATAATACGATACATCGATTGATAACGCTAAATATTTCATCAAATACAAAAAATTAGAGATTGATTACGAAAGCCCGTGATGCAAAACCAATAAACATAGATTAGTATGACCATAAAAGCTTTAGATAAAGTTATATAGTTGCCTAGGGGCCCTACTCAGTAATCTGTTTTGATAATATCCATCGAACTAAAAGTCGAAATTTTTTGTATTATTTAACGGAATCACTGGACATATTCTGATGCGTTTGGCGTCTATCTACAATAATAGTTAGACGCCAGCATTGAACTTAGATATCATTGGACGCCAAACGTTCATTCAAATATATCACATGACATACATTCAGCTATCTTATGAATGCAGTCAGAAACAATGATAATTTCTACTTTGTGACTCGTTTTTATTAATTATTTGTCTCTACCCATGAAGGAAGAAAACATTTTACGCGGAGTAAAAAATTTTCTTCCTTCATGTCTCTACCGATATTATAATTGGCGCGTACCTAAAACGAGTTCACCCAACTACATAATTTATCGACAATTACCTCTGTATCCTTCTTCGTATCGCTGTCTAAAAATAAACCGTATTGTTTACAGAATCGCGGCCGCCCCGAAAAAATTATAACCAACTGTCATCGAATGAGAAACTGGACAACAGGCAGATGGAAGATATTCACATCGAAGAGGCGCAGGCGGAGTCGGACGCGAGCAGCACGGACCTCGACGAGCGGGAGGCGCGCGGGGGCGGGGGCGGGGGCGGCGTGTGCCCGCCCTGCGCGCATGACCGGTACAACAACAACATTCGGCGCCACGTCCACGATGACTTCAGCGATGATACAGATTACGGTAAAATAAAAATTAATATTATCAAAAATATTACCTGTTCCACATATGTTTTTTAAGGTAGCGTTCGGCGAAACTCGATTGTGTGTAAAATCGATTATCGCTTCCCGTACAAGCGCATCACTAGCAAAGCTGCTGACAGGTGCTGAGCTGTCAAAATGATGTCAAACAGATCCGTGTTTTCTCTGTGATGACGAGATTTTCAACAAAATTTTGTAACATCGCGAATAAACTGGCGTAAAATTTGCACAAAAACTCATAAGTAGAATTGCCGACAAAATGGCGAACCTGAAGTCTGATTTGGATCAATATTTGCTACAAAACGAAACTCGCAGAAGTTATAAGATTAGTTTGCCGTTTTCTACTCCCAGTTTTTTGTCACGGAGCAATGACGAAACTCCTAGCAGTAGTAGTAGCGCTGGAAGTTGGTTCCAGGAGGTTCAGAAGGAATATTTCACATTGGTAAGTACTTGTTAACCCAGTTTACACTTCTGATTTCTAAACAGTTATTAGTGACTCATTTTGTGGGTTTTGCCAATGATTTATGAGGTATATATCTGTATATTTCAGAGTCGGACACAGCGGTTCATGGGCTTTGGAGTCTGTCTGTTTTTCGGGATTCTCTGTTTTATACTGTCATTTATATACATTCCTGTTTTACTGCTGCAAGCGAGAAAGTTTGCTCTACTGTTTACACTTGGTAGCTTGTTCTTCATTCTTAGGTAAGATTTACCATTTATTAAATATTCTTTGATTTAATTATTTAGTCAAGGCGACTAAAGGATTGCACCAGGGACAGGCATAAAGGATTGCACCAGGTGAAAGCTGTTGCCCGCTTTAACCTGTCTTTATTAAGATCATTACTGTAACCACCAATCCTCGTATCAAACATGGTTATTATGGCAAATCCCCCAATGGACAGTCCACCAAAAGTGGCATTCTATTGGGGAGACTATGTTCAGCTGTGGACGTATTTTGGCTGATGATGAGTTAGGCTTGTTCAATTTTAATGAATGATGCACCAATATCATTTGTAATTTTGGTCAGATTATAATATTATGACATTGTTGATACGAGTTGTTGTTTAATAACATTGTTTAATTACAAAAACAACTATTTTAAATTTTTATTATGAAGTTTGTTGTGAAAATGGTGAGTCACATGACATACATATGTCTTCATTTATGACTTTATTATTCAAAATATTATTTTCATAAATTCTCATTTCTTTCATAATTTATTTTGGTCAATTACTAATGCAACAAAAATCTGCTTTTCCTAATTTCCCTTTATTTACAGCTCGTGTCTAATTTATTTTTCTTTTAACAGCTTCAGCTTCCTCTGGGGCCCGTGGAACCACTTGAAATCAATGTTCACAAGAGAAAGGGCTCTAACTACTTCACTGTACGGATTTACGCTCCTTGCTACTCTGTACTGCGCGTTACATCTTCAGAACACCCCTCTGACCATAGTCTGTGCAGTTATGCAGGTTGTGGCTCTGCTCTGGATGATGATGGGTTCTATTCCTGGAGGGTCCACTGGAGCAAGGTTTTTTGGCAGCATGTTTAAGTCATCAGTGTCAAATACATTGCCAATTTAACGAAGAATTTGGTTTGTGTGTAATATGGACTTAATATGCTATTTATTGGCTAGTTATGATTAAATTATCAGTACCTAATAGTTATATTCAAATAGTTAATGATAAGTATTCGTTAATTATCTGCACAAGAAGAACAAGATAAGATGAGGAGGAATATTCAAGCATTTCATCCACTGTCATTTCATTACCGAAATTCCCAAAAATTTATGAAAATTAAATATTTCACCAATGTAGAATCTGGACTAGGACCAGAAACTTATTGTCTTATAAAAATAAAGTGATATCGTCTCTTCAACTTTTGAAAGTGACTGTAATGACTGCTTTGAGGTAACATTCTAATATTTATCGAGGAGACTTAATCAAAACTGTTGCAGTATTTGGGTTTAAATATTGTATATAGTATTATGAAGTATAAAATAAGTTTGCATCATGCACACCTTAGTTGTTATAGACACTTAAAACTCCAATACTTATTTTGTATTTTTATAACTGCATTTATACTGATATTTAAACATGTGCTTATGACATTTCCGACTGATCGACTTTAATTTGTTCAATACAAGATATTTGTTCTTAATAATGAGGATGATAAGTGTACAAGTTTCTTTGGCTCAGCCTGGACCTAGTGGGCATGGGACCAGATCAAATTGGAACATTATGTAGAAGCTTATGTCAGACAGTGGATGAACATATAACAACAACAACTTATATCTCCCAATATGCTGCATATCTGCTTCTGTTTACTACGTAAATATCTTGCCTTTTATGTAAATAAATTAATACAGGGTCTTTCCAATATTATTAGTGTAAATATTTAAATATCAACGAACATTTCATCTCATCTCACTTGATCGACAAGATGGTATGTGGAAGTTAAGAAAGATGATGGATATTTTAGGCCGCAAAGTTAATATAGGCCGGAAATAAAGCTAACTGAGATTATCTGCTATAATAACTATTGTTCTACTCAATAAGACTTTTTCATTGGCGTCTTAATTATTGTTATCGGTTGCTATTAGTAAGTTGATACCATTCAAAATCGCCCACCATTCTGTAGTGTTAAAAACTGTCTGGATGACCTTTAAAATATTTTCACCAATAATAATGAAGGACCTCTTATTGTAAAATATTGTTTATTATCTAATTGTATGTTATCATAAACCCTTTACCTAGTTTTATGTAAATAAGTTTAACTATTTGATACTTGTTATGTGTGGGACACATTGACCCTATGGGATCTTTTGTATCAACCCTATGTTGCTTCCATCCCCACAGTTCGCTGTATAAAATCTATTATGCAGCTAAGGGGCAGAAGCCTGTAGTCCTCAGGTTCAGGGTAAGCTGTACCCACGACACTGATTCTCGTTGCAGCTAGTGCACTGCATTCACACAGCAAGTGCTTCATCGTGTCGCTGTCCTCTCCACAGGCTCTGCAGCTGACGGTCGCATGCAGGAGTTGCCTTATACCAAAGTGGCCGGTAAACACTCTTACGATAAGACGGTTCTTAAGCTGTGTCTTAGGATTTTTAATAGTACAGTCTATGACTGTGTTGCCGGTAGAATCTTTAGTGAGTCTCAAGCTTCCGAAGTGCTCTACGCTTCGCTAAGTGTTGCTTCTCAGTATGTGATTTTAAAACAGCTTTAATTCTACTCATGCAGAATCCCACATATGGTTCTGGTCCCGTCAGAGCCTGCTCGTTATCGCTTCTATCATCAGCCGCAATACGTCCACTGCTGAACATAAGCCTCTTTTGGTGAGCTGACCATTGCTGGATTTGCCATAATCACCAAGCTTGGCAAGCGGATTCGTGATTACTATGATGTTTAATATACACAGAGAATGCTGCCATTCCTGGTGCAATCCCTTAGTCGGCTTGACAACACCCACGTGAAGGGTGGGCATGGTCGTACTCTAAGTCGGGAACCACACGGCAATGTTATCGCTTGCTATCTTCATTTATCTATTCTGTTATTTATCTCTTACATTGAGTGATGTGATGTTTTTTTGGGTTTATCTCGCATACCCTGGGTTATGCAAGGAATGTTAAATATACATATAGTTTCCTTAAATTACCTCTGTAAATTAAAATTTTCTGTACAATCTAGAAAGATAGCAATTTTCTATTCCTCAATTTTGCATTTATTTACCAACCAAAATATCTTTGAGTGAAAATTCTCTACGTCGTTTTAAAAATCTAAAAGTGGCCAAACTTTAACAAAGGTGTAATTTGAAGATTTTTCATATATTTTTAAGTATTTCCTTCAAAGAAACTTTAAAATTTCGTATGTAACTTAGCTAGAATTTTGGAATTGTGTAACTGAGAGGTGTTGGCGAAAATGGCGCTGTTTTTCACATGTTTATGATATTCATCATCATCAGGTTATTTTTGTCTCCACTGCAGGAGCACAACCCTCTCTCATCTGCCGGAGACAGACTTGAGGATTTGGCCTACACTCCCCGCGCTGGCCAGACGGGTTGGGGAGGCCTGATTGATGTTTTATAATGTATTATAATATTAATAAGTACTTATTGTACAGTGGCGAAATGAAAGATTCTTCACTTTTCAAATTTATTCCTACAACGTGTCGCGAGCACATGTTGCCTTTTCAATCAAACTATGTCACAAAACAGGCTGTTGCATGGAAATAGTTATTTGTTCAACAACTGAGCAAAGTATTTTTTTGCTGCGAGTGCTGACTTTAAATCACGAACTAGCGAAGTGATTCTAATTATAGACTACTAAGCACAGTGAGGGATTTAAATGCACGAGACATAAAAAAGTTGCTCTCGTGTAAAACAGTCAACTTTTCACCTCTACCAGCGACAAAAAAGTTTATTTTTTACTAGCTGTGCCCGCGGCTCCGCTCGCGTGAACTACAGAATCCGCCCCCGTTCCCACTTCCGCTTCCGTTCTGTTCTCTCTACTTCCACTCCCACTCAGACTCGAGACTCAATATCCCAATCCCAACCTCAACCCCATCCCTATCCCCAAAAACTAAATTTTACTCAATTCCATACGCGCCGCGGCCGTTGACTTTGCCCATATGATAAACATACTCGCACGTTCGAGAAATACTGCATTTTTTATATAAAATTTCGTAAAAAAGAGATTTTTTTTTTTCATGAATGATTTCTCAATGTGATATTGAGTTACTGGAAGAAATATTAACAGTCGTTTTATTATCATCCGATATAATGGCTTCTAGAAAAATGTACTTTATTAATATCTCAGGTTCTAAGTGGCGTCTCAAGATGAAACATGCACCACATTATAAGTTAGACCACCAGCAAGACAACTGTGGAAACTGCATCAAATTTCATTAATATTTACTAGTAAATACTAGATAATTTATAAATATTTTAAATATCCCGTCTTTAAAAAGGCAATAGTACCATTTACAAAACTTAATGTGTCGCTAGGCCTAAATGATTTTCTGAACCATCGCCCAGTTCAAATCGCCAAAAGGTGGTGTTCGAAATTCGAATCACTTTTACTCACGCTCGCAGCAAAAAGCGATTTTTACGCACCAAACCCGCCCTTTTCGAGCTGGAAAGGTGAAAATTTGAGTTGATAACGAGAAATATTTAAACGCACATCAAATAAATACTCAAAAAAATAATCAGTATTATTTGATGTGCGTTAGGTTAAGTTAGAGATTCATTTAAATGTATGCCTTTGATACCAAAGTTTAAATTTAGGTGTCACCTTAGTAGTATTGACAAGAGATTTAATCTAATGCTGGCACTACCGTTTCTTGCACTACAAGCAAAAATAGTCTTTAAGCTGTCGAACCCTTTCATACCGCCACTGTACATTTTTTTCTCTTATCCTATAATAATGTGATTTTTAAAGCTCAAATTGTAGGTACATTAAATTTCCTAATCAATTATTTACTGCCCTTCTAGCCAAGAAAGCCGCTAAGTGTTTTAGTAAGGACCAACGATCTCTATGTACTACCAGATGGAGCGTTCCAAACAATCGCTCTGTTCCACGCAAGTAGCCACAACTCTTTCACATTCACTTTGAAACTTGTGCAGTTACTACTCAGAACATTTAATTATTTACTAAATATTGACATTATTTAACCGTAGCGTCAATATTTAGTAATAATTAAATGTTCTACGTAGTAACTGCACAATATTCATTGTGAATGTGAAAGAGTTGTGACTACTTGCGTTGAACAGAGCGATTGTTTGGAACGCTCCATGTAGTAATACATAGAGATCGTTGGTAAGGACCAAGAAGGGGTCAAACTGGTATTCTGGAATCCTATAATTCTAGTAAACCTGTTTGACCCCTGTTTTGACAATTTCCAACTGCTTGCTACCTTCTTAGCTAGCCAGGCAGTGTAGGCTACTAAGGAACTCACCCACCCAAGAAGATCCTAAGCGTAATTATTAAAAAGACAAAAGAGAAACACATTTACTTCTAAATGTAGATCTATTAGCTCAGTTCATTACAACAAGACACTGGGCCCGATTCTGAAGGCACACATTTAAAATTTGACAGCGCTAAAATTGGTTTCGTCTTTATCTTCATAATACTGTGTGACAAGGATAGCAACAGTTTTAGTGCTGTCAAATTTTAACATTGTGCCTTCAGAATCGAGCCCACTGGCACAGTTAGCTATAACTTTGGAGATGCAAATCGCAGGTTCGATTCCTGCTCGCCTGTTTTTTCTTTAATGTCTAACGGTACATCAGGGTACATTTTATGTAGTAGCCCGAAGTAGAGTAGCCCCAAGAGGTAATATTATTTTATTAATTATTAATATCTTTATTAAACAAAAAGTTTTGTGAATTGAATTCTTAAATAGACAATAAAGATTTTGGTAATTTTTATTTTAGTTTATTTTTAATAAATCTTATTAAAATTTTACAATTATTGTTTTATTTGGGGTAAACGAGTTTTCGAGTGGAGACCGCGACTGGGCAAGCGTAGTGTGGGACGCCCCCTGGCTAGATGGAGCGACGATCTGCGTAAGGCGGCTGGCAGTGACTGGATAAGAAGAACCGAAAATCGGGTTCAGTGGCCAAGGAGAGGCCTATGTCCAACAGTGGACTCTTTCGGGCTGATGATGATGTTTTATTTGCTAATTATTGCTAGTAATTTGAGACAGGTTCGACTCACGCAAAGTCGAGTCCAAGCGAGGCAAAATCTTTTACAAGTTGCGCAAATGCGCGAGCACCAACATTCTGTTGAATGTGTGCGTATTTTTTTTCCTGAGAGAAATTGAGTTGTGAAGATATATACATAATGCTCACGCCCTGGTCCCAGAGGGATAGGCAGAGGCCATTTTGTGCGACCTGACAAAGGTCGCAAAGCTTTATGAAAGGTCAATATGCTATATAAAATTTCAGTGTATCGTTGCTTCGATGCGCTTCGACTCTACGTCAATGTGAATCAATCGTTGTAGAGTTGTGACTGATGAACCCGAAGACCAGGACAAGCTAACTGATTTATTCACCTACTACTTATACAGGAGCCGTGTCTAGACACGGCTAACTGCTGGAGGCTGGGGGAGGCCTTTGCCCAAAATTGGGATTATCTAGAGTGACGAGGGACTTACATAATGCTCACGCCTTGGTCCCAGAGTAGGCAGAGACGATGTATCGCCACTTTGCGCAATCTTATGCCGCAAAACGGCTTTTGCCCGCTTTTCGCCCCGTGATACCCCTTGACGTGATGTGTTGCGAACAGCATCGCCGCCTTGTTGAGGTACCACGACGAAGGACTTACCTACCTGAAAATAATTAACTAACAAATATTAAATAATAACAAAAATGACATATAATAAACTATTGTAACTATGTACAGTCTTATATAAGTGAAGTGAAGAATTCAATGAATGATAATTACTCATAACATCTACAGAAGGGCTAAAATAAATGAAAAAAAAAACTGCAGGAGCACCAGCCAGCAGCCCAAGTAACACAGGAAGCATTTTAACAAATGAATTGTAAACTTATATAGAACTTAAGGTCCGTATAAAGTCTTATAAAAGTTCACCGAGCATCTTGACGATTTATATTGACATTTTAAAAACATTATGATGCTTTGCACTGTAGAACGGTTGGATAATCGCATATCAAAATACTTTTGTAAAACCATTAGTTTTAGTGCAGCAAACCACAATGCAGCTGTACAGCTTTCAGCTGTTTTTAGTGCATTTGGATCTACAATAGCATTTTTAAGCAGTAAGATAATGCCTAATGCTGCTTAATAGCATAAACTTGTGCCATTATAATGCACAGTAAATCTGTTATACAGCTTTGAGCTGTTTTTATTGCCCTTTGTTGTGTAATAGCACTTTTAAGTGGTAAATAAAAGCCTAGTACTGTTGAACGTCATATACGTGAATCAATGTAATGCTTGCATTTTTAAAGGTCAACTGAGTTCTGATGTACAGCTAACAGCTCTTTAATCAAATACTCGTGAGTTATTGTAATGCGTAAACCATTTTTTCCCACGAAGTAGGTACGACAGCTGATTTTGTTTCCCTTCTCTCTCGCGTCTGTACTATTTTGAAGTAAGATAGATAAAAGTAAGGAGAAGTATAGAATCACAATAATAGGCCCCGTTAATTAAGTGATATTAAGTACTCGAATGAAACTATCTACTTTCTTTTTTGTTGTTGTTGACAGTACTATAATCATTTAAGCCACGCCAGAAAGCTTTTTTATCCACACTTGGCAAACTTATAAGTGGTACAAAAATTCTGAAATGGGTTTTATTGTTATGATCAAGGATCCCTAAAATTGCGTTCAAGTAATGGCAATATAGTCTACATCAAGACTACTGGTATAGCGGTGAACCCATATATATCTACTTTATAGATAATAACACTACAGTGGTTCATCAAAAGTCTTTTCTCTAGCTTCTGGCTTAATAATTGTTCACGTATGAATATTTATGCTGCTGGCGGCATAATTTAGGTTTTTTAAAGGCTCACCGGGCTGCTATAGGCCGACACCATTTTGTCAATATTTTATAACCAAAAAATATGATCATTCGGACCTATTTACAAAAGCCAGACCTATATATACCTTAATTTAATACTGCCCCACCAATACTGTTATGTTAATTATGCGAAATTCGTTCTATACTAGGAATACACGATTGTTTTAATTATTTCACACATATCTTTATATAACATTTTATATCAAAACCACAAAATATTGAAGGCGCGTGAAAATTTTCAATGAAACTTATATAGACATTAACAGTAAACTACATAGCGCAGTAATATTTGAAGACATTAAATAACAAAAGAGTCAAAAACTTAGCCAGTAATAAAACTTGTTTTGATGCGAACAATATGGTGGCACCGTGTCACTCACTTAGTTTTGATTGTTTCGTCCATAATATATTGCGAGACAAAGTAGTTAATTGAATTCTAACATTTGTACCGTGGTTTTAGAGATGTTTTTTTAATGATGCAGGATTTATTTCAGGTCTAACTGTGAACACTTAAAAAGCTCCAATCATTCTTTTACTACATTCTAATGCTTTTGTAATGCAATTAATATCTTTTTTATCAATAATATTGCTAGTATAATGTTTCTCTAATGCGACTGGGAACTTCAATGACCGTAATAATGCTTCTTTAATACGATTGACACCTTTTTTGACCACAATAATGCTACTATAATGCGCCTGTAATGCAATTAAACAACGAATGTGAACCTATTTAGGATTACGGTAACCGTATAAACGTTTGTAATGCAACTGTAGTACTCACTCAAAATGCGAAAACGACACAGAAATGCTGTGATGCGGCCGTTATACTGCTTTGGTGTGTTACTTGGGAGTGCTCTGTTTTGCGGGCGACGTTAGACTGGCGGGGGGAGGGGAGTGTCACTTTCTTATGTAGTACTATCTGTGCCCGCGGCTCCGCTCGCGTGGACTACAGGATCCGCTCCCATTCCCACTACCACTCAGACTTTAAATCCAGGTCCAGGCCCAAGTCCAGTTCCAGATCCAGGCTCAGGTTCAGGTCCAGGTCCAGATCCTCAACTCAACCCTCCCCTCAACACTCCTCTCAACCCTCCCTCAGCTCTCCCTTCAACCCTCCCCTCAAACCTCTTTCCCTCGTTTACATTTACACCCTACATTCTTCGCAGTGTATGCGAGTTTTCGGAAACTATGAATTCGCATAACTTTTGATTGACTGCACCGATTGCAATGAAATAAAGCCTATATATTACACCAAATAAAGCCCCATGTTTCTGTGAAAAGTCCATCAAAATCCGTTCAGTAGTTTTTAAGTGATACGTGCACAAACTCACAGACAAACAGACAAAAATTCCAAAAATGATTGAAATGTGTTACTTATTGTTACTACTATTACTTATTGCTTATCCTTAGACCCTCATTTTTTTTTGCAAATATCTTCAATGTACAGACACGCGATGTTTACGAGTTTATTTATTAGTAGCATTCTCTACCACTGAGTGCATTCTCGAAACCTAGATAGTTAAACAAAGAAACGTTTAACTGTTACAGAGGAGGCTCTGAATTGCAACGTGTGTGACCGGTCGTTCCCAACGCGCCGCCAGCTCAGCGACCACCAGCAAAAGAAACGGCATTTCGGGTGAGTTGCTTGTATGACTGGCAAGTACAAAGGTGTGTGTTGTCTAATCCCAAACTATGCGTTACAAGTTGTATCCACAAAGTCTGTCCCCAGTGGAAATCGGGTCGTCACCATCTGTTCTACTATTTGTCCTACTAATAGAATATCTCGCCCCGCCGCCAGATGGACCGATGACCTAAAGAAGGTGGCCGGAAGCGGCTGGATGCGGAGGGCGGAGGACCGGGTGTGGTGGCGTTCATTGGGGAAGGCCTATGTCCAGCAGTGGACGTCTAAAGGCTGACATGATGATGATGATGAATAGAATATCTAGGAAAAATATTTCACATTTGTTCTATTTGTGAAGTAATATTAAACGATAGACCAAATCGAACCCACGGCCTCCGGCGCTCGAGTCCAATGACTAACCCACTAAGCCAACAATATCAACAACACTACAAAAAATTATTCTACAATCCGCGATAACGAGGTCTGATCATAAGCTATCATACCAAGTTTCATTCGCTCCAGAGTGTTAGCGGTCTTTACCATTATAATTGGCCCGATTTTGAAGTGACAAGGTTAAAATTTGACAGCATTAAAACAGTTGCTATCCTTGTCACACTTTGACAGCATTAAAATTAGTTTCGTCTTTATCTTCATAATACTGAAGATAAAGACGAAACTAATTTTAATGCTGTCAAATTTTAAATGTGTGCTTTTGGAATTAGGCCCACTACCTATCTAAATAGTTTTTTTTAAGTGTCATTTTGTGTGAAATGTCCAGATGCAGCGCGTGCGACAGCCTGTTCCCGTCCCTGATGGCCCTGGAGCACCATAAGGAGGAGTTCGAGCACTGGAGCGAGTCCTCCTGCTGCAGCCACTCGGACTCCGACGACAGCGAGGCGGAGCCCTGCCACGAGGACCGCCACCGACTGCTATAATGCCACCACCTCATTATTGCCGGGAACAAGCCTGACAAATTGGGCACTTTTGTCTGAATGCACCTTTGTATCCGAAACTGAATATCGCTGTATTATGAGGAATTTCTTTCGTGTAAGTCGCTAGAAAAATTGTTGACAACATTTAAGTGGTAAATCGCGTGCAGGCTTAATATATGCAAGAAATTTACAAATAAATGTTTATCAACAACTTTTTAGCGATGGTACCTACCCATCAACATGAAAGACTGTTACTAATAAGAAAAACCAACGATCTCTATGTACTACCAGATGGAGCATTCCAAACAATCGCTCTGTTCCATGCAAGTAGCCACAACTCTTTCACATTCACAATGAAACTTGTGCAGACGCTACGGTTAAATAATGTCAATATTTAGTAAATAATTAAATGTTCTGAGTAGTAACTGCACAAGTTTCAAAGTGAATGTGAAAGAGTTGTGGCTACTTGCATGGAACAGAGCGATTGTTTGGAATGCTCCATCTGGTAGTACATAGAATACGTTGTCTTTTTCAAAAGAAATTTTCTAAAAACTGCTTTGTGTTGACGCCTCTACAACTAAATATAACAAATACGAAACGTTAATACGGACGTAAAGTATAATTTGCGAAAAGAAGAGATCATTTCGCGAAGTGGTTTCATAATTTTTTTTGTTACCTAATTGATTATTTTGCAAAGTCAATACATCTCTTTTGTTTTTGTAAATGTGAATAACTAGGGCCAATCGTAACTAGATAATTTGGTCATAATAAAATCTTTCATATTGATGGGTTAATCCTGAACCACATACCATTTTGTATCCTATAGCTATAGAATTCGAAACAATTTTTAGCATATCCACTAAATAAATAAAAGATGATTTACCGTCATTATCCGCTATAGAGGCACCTGTGGCGCTCACAGATAAATGAAAGGATGATAATGTGAAATTTTTATCTCTTTCGAACCTATTATTGCTGTGAGCGACAAAAATATTTTCTCATGTAAAAAAAACAAAGCCGCATTGACACGACAAAATCCGCTTCGACAAAGTAGCTTTGATACCGCTTGGTAGGTAGATACTGACCATCATTCGAGAGTATTTACAAAAACAATCAAGATCTGAAAGATATCTGACGAGACATTATTGCTAGGTGTAGGGATTATAGACTTGTTGATAGAAGATCATAAACGAGAAAAGAAAATACCGCAAAAGGAGAAGTTTTTAGACTCTCCTGGATTTTAAGTCTCAATGAACGGGGAGCATCTAATAATTTCCTTCGCAAAGTGGGACAAGATTTATAATTCTACGAATTTGAGAGTATTCCGCCAAGTCTTTTTCATTTTTACACATGACGGTGTTTTGTAAATTGTCATCATTGCCGTGTGGTTTCCGGTAGAGTAGAATAGGACCCCTCCAACTCTTCCCGTGGATGTCGTACAAGGCGACTAAGGGAATAACATTATAAAACATCAATCAGGCCTCCCCAACCCGTCTGGCCAGCGCGGGGAGTGTAGGCCAAATCCTCCGTCTGTCTCCGGCAGATGAGAGAGGGTTGTGCTCCTGCAGTGGAAACAACAATAACCTGATGGTGATGATGAATTGTCATCCAAGCTTGCTTCGTAAAGTCCATTTTTATTGGACGCTGACCTCTAACAAAGATAATATAACTAGTAAGAGACGGGACTTCAATACAAAATTCTTGAAAAAAGCAACACTTAATCCGTCTGGTTACGAAGACCACTGGAGTGCTATAACAATGTTGGGTTTCAGTGCTCTTCCTGATTTGGACGGATTACGCCGCCATTAAAAACTCTGTCCGTTTACTACCGAGTTCCGCCAGCCTGACGTCTAAGTTCGTTTTGATCGCAGCGTCCAAGCGGACTTTGATCGTGTCAAAGCGGCTTGTAGAAACCAGGCGCCTTTATAAACGGACGAATGCCATCTGTGTTTAAAATATGTAGACACATATCAGATGTACAATCAGAATATATATTTGTATAAACACGTAGCTGAAAGCATATCTTTTGTATATATATATTGGTGGTATCCCGGCAATAATGCATATCACAGCAGTTATGACTGCCTGTAGTTAGATGTATTGGATTGTAAATAGAGCCGGCACTAGACCTGAACAATATTCGCGTTAGGGGAAAGTTCGTTGTCTTTAGACATCCACTCTAGACAGGCCTTTCCCATTGAACGCCACACTGCTCATGGGGGAGTTTTGTCCACTATGGCCACGCTGGGCAGACGTGTTGGCCATCGCAGCATCTTTTCCTTTCAGGATTCCTTTGTAGCAAAGCGTCGCCGAAGCTTGTAAATATACTTGACCTGAGCTGGAGTCATGCCCGCCCATGGCAGACATTTGTGTGATAAGCATTTAAGTGGATGTAATTTATAGATCGTATAGTTCACGACGGCACGCCCCGCTACTTATGGCGAGCGGTGAGGTAAACGAACGTCAGTATATTGGTGTAGGTATGCACAAATTAACAAAGAGTGGGCCGTGCCGTCGTGATCTGTATGGTCTATAGAGTTTTGTCAGCTGTTCGATACCCATAGTACAGTCTGCCTAGTTTAGGATCAGATGGCTATGGTCCCCACAAATCTAATAAATAAAATCGTTAATTTCGCGTGTCTGTACATTGAAGATATTTGCAAAAAAAATTGGGCGGTCTAAGGATAAGCAACAGAAAACATTTCGATCATTTTTGAAATTTTTGTCTATCTATAGAAATTATGTGCAATATATTGCATACTAACCTTGCCTACTAATTTATTTGAAAACTAAAAATGTCCATAACTTTTGATGGAGTAAACCGATTGCGATGAAATAAAGACTAAATGTTAAGTAGTGTAAATCCGTTCAGTAGTTTTTAAGTGATGCGTGCACAAACTCACAGACAAAAAATCCAAAAATGATTGAAATGTGTTCTATTACTTATCCTTACACCCCTCAATTTTTTTTTTGCAATTATCTTCAATGTACAGACACGCAATGTATACGATTTTATTTATAAGATTGTTTTGTGGATGCGTTTCCAACGAGGTGTAGTGTGTAGGCGCTCTGTGATTGTAAATATTTACATAATGCGTCACGTGTAGAATTTTTGAAATTCACTAAATGTAACCCCTCAGCCTTCCTTCCCACCGAGTGTCCTGGGGCTCTTCCAACTGTAGTATTACTAGTTTTTAACTAAATTCATTGTACGTAACATTTCTCTGTTCATACTATTTTTATAAAAGATGTTATTGTATTGTAGCGGCTGTGGGAAAGTTACAAGTTGCCGAGTGCAAGTTTTGCGGTGAACGATCCCACTGAGAATTAACCATTAGGCGAAATGATCATTTCGTGTTAATAATTCTGCTACTTGGCAACACTGTAACATTTCCCACGCGATCGCAGGAATATTTGTACAAAATAAAAATACTATTGAAAATATGTACAGAAATGTTTATTTTATAGGAAATCACATTTCACAGAGTACAGGCTACGACACACGTATGTACTGTATGTCCGATCTCCCATAAGGTGCCGAAAGGCCGCGGTCGGCGTCATCGTCCGGGGAGCGACGTACACATCTTTAATTTTTCATATTTATCGAATAATCAGGATTACAAATCACGAATCTCTTATAAAAGCATAATACGAGTAAGTCTAGTAAGTGTCCGACCCATGGTGGCGAGCGGCCGCCAGCGGCGCGCTGGGCCGGGCCGAGTGGGCCGGGCCGGGCCGAGCCGGGCCGGGCCGAGCCTGGCCTGGCCTGGCCGGGCCGGGTCTGCGCGCCGGCCGGCCGGCCAGCTGGCGCGCTGCGCATCGCGGAACTCGCGGGCCGATGCGCGGCGAGCGGGCGCGGGGCGCGGGCGGCGGGTCGGAAAAGTCGATACACGATACAATGTTATGTTAACGTTAGGATATTATAATATCTGTCTCGCTCGGGGCGTCGGCGTCAAGTCAGGGCTGTCGGGTCGCGTCCGCGTGCGCCGCACTCTCCTCGAGAGACTCGCACGAGAGGGGGCCGGCCCGCCGGCCCGCCGGCCCGCCGCCGCGCGCGCGGGGGGCGGGGCGGGGCGGGGCGGAGCGGGGCGGGGCGCGGCGCCCTCGCAAACAAACGTAAAAAGTGTGGGGGGGGCGCGCTCTACGCGGTGCCATTGAGCAGCGGCTCGGGCTTAGGCTTGGCCAGCGCGTCGCGCCGCTTGCCCGCCGCCCCCGCGCCCCCCGCCCCCGCGCCCGCCGCCCCGGCCGCGCCGCTCGTGGCGGCCGCCCCCTGCGCGCGCGCCGGCTTGTCGCGCTGCTCGCGCGGCTCGGCCCCGCCGCCGCCGCCGACGGCCGCCTCGCCGCCCGCACTAGGCCCGCCGACGCCCGCAGAGGCCCCGGACCCTACTCCGTTCTTCCATCCGCCTCCTGCAATATGAAACCAATTTCACACAATTAATTGAGGAACAAAAATGTATTTATCAGATGACCCGCATTACAAGTTTCTGTAATTTTGGATACCCTACGTCCAGTCGAATTGATATTTCCAAGTACGAAGCGACCATCGCGTCGTTGGGACTTAGCAACATAAAGATGATTTTATATCACAATATTTACAATGAATCTACACAAATGTCGATCTCTGCATTTAAATAGGAATGGATCATTTTAATAGAGGCTTGCTAAATATCAAAATGTCTTTCAGAAGATTCACAAAAGAATTAATTAGCATCATCATAACCAATCAAATAGGAGCCGCGCCTTGTTAGTGCAAACTAGGGTTGTTGCGTATATAAGTATCAGAATCAGCATCCGCGGATATTTTCAGCATCGGCGTCAGCATCAGCAGCAATTGATGCTGATTTTTAATGCTGACATTCAAGTCGTAACGTATTCAATGAAGGCGGGATAGCGCAAGTCACGTGGAGTTTTGACCAATCATAGACAGTTTAGGTATACAAAAATGCCGTCACTTGTTCCCTCATTCGACTGTTTTGTCAACATAAATTGGTTGGACGTTAGTGATAAGAAATAAGTAATCCACAAACCATATTCAAATTAAAATGTCTCCTCTAATGAGAATAATTTTATATAAGTAATTTATAGCATCAGCATCCGCTGATATTGATCCGAAAAAATCAGCATCAGCATCCGCTGATACAGTAAAAACCTGAATTAGCAACAACCCTAGCGCAAACTGACAAAACCATCAAAATGATTACGAAAACAGAGTGTCTGGACGAATGACTTTAGTATAGCATGATCCATGAGTGCATTTCTGTCGCCGTAACCCCAATTAATATAAATAATGACACTCCAAAGCACATACAGATTATACGATGAATTGAGTTAATAACACAAGCTGTGGTGCAACTGGTTACAGTGTTTACATATGACCACTTGGTGACACTGTGATCGAAAATGTTTGAGGTGAAAGTGCCCATTAACGAGAACAATTTTCGCAAAACTTTTTTTTTATTTAGTATTGTTAGTTATCCTGTATTGCAGATACTTAACTATGAAATTACAAAAAAATCTAATAGAAACGTACGAAGTAATGTAAAGTGAGGGCACTTAAATAAGACACGTGACTTGTATTTTGGACGTAAAGTATCTTTAGATTCAATAATCTCGGCCAGTAATGAACAAACGAAATTATAATTCTAATTTTTTACATCATTTACAAGGGGAATAGATTTTTGATTAGTAAGTAAAGACACACACTGGGGATGTGACTATGAAGGCGCGACCATCATCATCATCAGGTTATTTTTGTCTCCACTGCAGGAGCACAACCCTCTCTCATCTGCCGGAGACAGAAGGAGGATTTGGCCTACACTGCCCGCGCTGGCCAGACGGGTTGGGGAGGCCTGATTGATGTTTTATAATGTATTCCCATAGTCGCCTTGTACGACATCCACGGGAAGAGTTGGAGTGGTCCTATTCTACTCTACCGGAAACCACACGGCAACGTAAAAACCCACGAAACGTTGGTCATATTGTACTGCTCAGGTTTAAAATTAGATCACAATCTACAAGTCATAAATAACAGTCATAGAATTGAATACCTAAAGATATTCTTAATATTTACTACTTTTTAGGACAACGGCTCGTTCATATCAAAACTAGCGTCAAATCTGAAAATCTTACATCGTGTGAACTAAATACAAGTTAATATGTAACATGCTATTAACTACTGCGAGAAATAAATATAATGAAATGATAGAAAGCAGCTCTACACTCGTGCCTTACGAACTATGAAGACATTACTTAAATATTGAGATTTTTTTTTGGTATTAACACCTAGTTCAGAGACCTTAAAAAAACTTAGAAGATACGTGTTCCATATATAAATAGAACACCTAACTTTTAAAGCCACAGTAGACTTCAACTACAGCCACAGTAGATTTCAATGCCTTTCTTCCAAACATACGAAGTTTGGCGGCGCAAGCAAAGCTTGACGTAATGGTGACGGGAGGGTCGTATGATAACATTTGCAAGCATAGTTACCACGGATGAGAATTAGGTAGTGACGAAAATTTGGCCTAATAATAATAATAAAATTAATATAATATCCAATTAAGAAAACATCATTTCACCTTATTTGTATTTTATTTTATTGGTAAGCGGGGGGGCGGAAGAAATGTTATAGATTATTAAATGAGCCGACGTGGAATATCCATATTTATA
This sequence comes from Esperia sulphurella, assembly GCA_947086405.1. Taxonomy (NCBI): domain Eukaryota; kingdom Metazoa; phylum Arthropoda; class Insecta; order Lepidoptera; family Oecophoridae; genus Esperia; species Esperia sulphurella. Next base: position 17,644,318 of record OX352261.1, read on the forward strand.
TTACTGTATGAGTTTATAAATAAATGAATGACAAATGATGATTTTTTTTATTTTAAATTATCAAACATTTTGTCACAAGTTTGCGACATTGCATTGCGCAGAGTGGCGATACATCGTCTCTGCCTACCCCTCTCTGGGACCAAGGCGTGAGCATTATGTATGTTTGTAAGTACATAAATGAAATTACCTAACTCGGATCCCTGGTAATGAGTTTCTCCCGAACTCTTCTGCGATAATAATAGGATTCCATCAAGACCTAACCCTAGTCAAGTTAGCCCCTTCTCTCGTCAGACGAATAAAAGTGCGAGTGAGACAAACACACCACGAGCGAAGCAACTTTATATACGCGAAATATGTGTAAATAAATATCATATTTACTTCAAAACGTGAGGTACGAAAAAATGCTTATTTGATTCTAAAAGTCGTTTTTTCTCCACATATGAAGCGGTGGTCGATAAAAAAAAATTACGTGTAACAAATGTACAAAGTGTACTCATGTGCAATAAAGGATTTGGACTTGGTCGTTGCACTTTGATCAGCACCCATTGAGAGCAGATGTGTGTGGCCTGTGTCGCGTGTCACTGGTGGCGCGTGGCACGTGGCACGTGGCAGGTGGCACGTGACACGTGTGGTGTGACGTACCTTGCCTCCTGCGGCGGCGGCGGCGCGCGGCGCCCGCCTCCCCCGCCTCCCCGCCGCCGCGGCCCTCCTCCGACGTGCCGGACTCTGCGCACACACACACATGCAAGTCACCCACCGCCCGCCCCGCCCCCCGCACGCCCCCCGCACGCCCCCCGCACGCCAGCGATACGAGACCGAACGTTGTTTGCTATTGTTGGAAACGATTGGGACCGGCGTCGGAACATCTGACGACACTCATTTTGTAAAAGATTATATTCCTGATGTCAGAAAATTTGACATTACTGATTTTGTAAAAGATAATTTTACTGATAATTGGATATGACTAATTTTGTAAAAGATTATGTTGGCTGTGTCGGAAAATTTAACATCAAGAATTTTGTAAAAGATTATGTTGGTAGCAGAAGAAAAATTTACATCACAAATTTTATAAAAGTTTATTTTACCGGTGTTGGAAAACTAGAAATTACTTTGTAAAAAATATCGTTACTGATATCAGAAAGTTAGACACTACTATTTTTGTAAAAGTTAATATTACCGGTGTCGGAAACTTGGACATAACTAATTTTGTAAAAGATTATGTTGGCGATGTCGTAAAATAAGACATCAATAATTTACCGCGGTAAATATTTCATTTAGTCGCTTCCTTTTTTCTATCAACCCTATGTTTCTTAGTTAGTTTCATTTGTTCCCCCATAAAACTGACATGACTTCTGGTAAAATTGATTATTAGTTGATTGTCTCCAACTCAACATCTATTATAACAAATTGATACACACAAACGATTCTCTATTTTGAATGGTGTCCAACAGCTTCTCTCTGAAGTCCATAGCTAAAAACATGAGTAAAATCTGATCTAAAGATTATTTATACCATTAGGAAGATTTAAACTCAAAGCAGCAGATAACTAAAGCATAAATACTCTCTGTTAAAGCCTTCACCAACAATAAATTACATTGGTTAAAATTTAAAAGTAACCGCATAAGAATAAGCAATTCACCAAACAGAATTCGTCCAAAAATAGCAAACAAGTATTCAAACGGAGTCTATACCTCATACCATGAAGTAAAATAATTTTTCACAACTCATAAGTCACCTCAAAGTTTTTACCTTCATGATTGACACTAATTGGTTATTAAATTAGATAACAGACGATCTGTTATGACGATCTGTTATCTAATTTAATAATCAATTAGTGTCAATCATGAAGGTAAAAACTTTGAGGTGACTTATGAGTTGCGAAAAATTATTTTGTTTCATGGTATGTGTAGAAAAAAAATTATAAAAAAAATAGTGAAAGACAAGAAATTACACCCATTCATCGTTCTACGGCAGACCTTTATGTACTAATTAAAATGTAATAAAACAACAACAAAAGGGGTGCACAAAATAATAAATGAACAACAGTATGATGCATACAAATATACGAGTATTAAGTACAATAACAAAACACTACAACTACATTTTAACTAGCACATTCAGTAATATTTTCAGATTTTTCAGTAAATAAAACATTTTCGCAGCGATCAATTTCGAATACAGGAAAAAGACGAAGATTTACAAATAGTTATAGATCGTTCAGTTCACGACGGCAAGCCCCAGTCGTCTAAATCGCTTCTACTCCGTCGTTCCCTCACTGCTGAGGATCACGACCGTTTAAACATCAACGTTCCAATACTCCTAGTCTGTTTTCTCCAAAAATATAGTCAATCAATATAGCAAGCAATATAGTACCTATAATTATGTTTATACTTATTCAACACGCTAGAATTTTTGATTGTAAATATAATTATACATTTTATATAATAAAATAAATAAATAAATATGTGGGGACATTTCACACACGGCCACCTGATTCCAAACTAGGCAGAGCCTGTAATATGGGTATCAGACAGCTGAGATACATACATAGATACATAATATAATATATAAATAACATCCAGTCACAAGGCAAACACAAGTGCTCATCACACGAATGTTTGCCCTGGGCGGGATTCGAACCCGCGACTCCGAGCTTCGTAGGCAGGTGTACTACCGACTAGGCTACGGAGCCGACAAAAAAAAATACACACTAATAACTTCCCGAAGTAAAACAATGGAAAGCAATTTTATTAATTGGTAAAACTGTAGTTTGATATTGACATGATGTTTTTTTAAACCCTGTTCTTTAAAATGCGCCTCCACGCATAGCGGTCATTGGCCAGCCGCACTGCTTCATATTGTGAAGCAGTGCGGCTGACACTACACCTCATACCATGAAGCTAAATAATTTTTCGTAGCTCATAGTTTCACCTTAAAGTTTTTACCTTTATGAGTGACACTAATTGGTTATTAAATTAGGTAACAGATGCACTGCATCTGTTATCTAATTTAATAACCAATTAGTGTCAATCCTAAAGGAAAAAACCTTTCGAGGTGAAACTATGAGCTACGAAAAAATATTTTGCTTCATAATATGAGGTGTAGCCAGTTTATAGTACAAAATAAAATCAGTCTTCTATTGCCACCATTGTTTCATTACATACATTCCAACTGGCGACGAGAATAGGATTCGAACCCACGCGTGCATGTACATATAAGGATCCGACATTTCATTATATGCGTTATATCGTTGTGTTCTATCGTTACGCAATGTGTGCATACTGACGTTACGATTTATCTCCCCGCGTCCCGCGCGAAAGAAGCCGGGCGTGCCATCGTGAGTTGAACGATCTATAATTTACTATTATAAAACCACGAGCATTATTATGATAATTTTATTGTAGAACATTTCAAAATTAATTCCGCAAAGAAACCTGGTGCCGAGATTTCTGAGTGCCATTGGTGGGCTGAGACAGAAATGTTTGCACCTAATATAGGAACAGATCCCAGCAATGTAGCTAAAGTATAGCATAATGGCATTACTACGACCGACAGATTGAGCCATGTTTTCCCGGGTCAGAATAGCGCCACCCCCAATCTTCCGGTGGGTGTCTGAGGGATTGTACCAGGGACGGCCAGCAGCGTCCTCCTGTGTATATTAAGATCACTACTGCGATCACGAATTTGCATGCCAAGCGTTGTGATTACAGCAAATCCCCCACACCAAGAATGGCATTTTATCAGGATGGTTTATGCTCAGCAGTGGACGTATTTCGGCTAATGATGAAAACATTATTATAAACACTATCACAACTGACAGCGATAACTATAAGCTGATCGAGACGCGGTGAAGATTTTTTAAATGTGTTTTACGGCTCTGGACGCTAAGGCCTGTTGAGCCAGACGAGGTGTAGTGTGGCGTGTGTGTGGGGGGTGGGGGGGAGCACTCACCGCGGTCTGCGCTGGACACGTCCTGGCTGTCTAGCACAGAGCTCTCGTCGTCCGTCTGCCGCCGCCGGTCGTCGCGCCCCTCCCTCCCCTCGCGCCCCCCCTCCCTCCCGTCCCTCGTCTCACGCCGCCGCCCACTCTGTAACACCAACACACACACATTTAAACTACTTCGCCAATTCATTCATAAAACAACGGCTTCATAAAATGACCCCTTCATAAAAATTACCCCTTCATAAGATGACCCCTTTATTTACCAGGTCCCCTGTCCCATGATGGATCTCACATATGATTTATGAATGCAGTTTTATGCCCAGTCTGAAACGTCCATAAATCATATGTGATCAAATTTGAATACAACTTTGCTTAACTGTTATTGTCGGTAATAAAACGTCATTTAAATGACAAAAATGGACTAAGAATATTTATAACATCAAATACAGAAATAAATATTATTAAACCTTAACCTAACATGTTAAAATGACCACTTTTTAATAATATGCTCTAACTTGTATACTTTGAGTGGCAATCCAGAAGGCTGGTGAAATTTAATTTTTATCGAAAATTGTGTTTTATAGATTTTTTTAAAACACCACACTATTTTTTCAATACTGGCGCGCCAACATTTTTTCGGATAATGACTATTTCTACGAAACGTTTACTTAAAATGTTTTTTTAGGGTTCCGGAAGCAGATAACAAAAGCGTAACCCCATATACATATATTTCGTCATGTCTGCCGTCTGTCCAGCATCATACAAGTGGTCATCGGCAGACGTAACGCATTTTTGCTACAGATCGTACAATTCACGATGGCACGCCTCGCTGCTCACCTCGAGGGGTCGCGCAACTTATCCGAACGTCACTATCTCAGCGTCCGTATGCACACATTGCTCATCAGTGCGGAACGAGAGAACTGACACAGTAACAACATAACGCATACAAAGAAATGTGAGCGAGTTAGAGGAATGGGGAGTGCCGTCGTGAACTGTACGTGCTATACTCGGCGGCATACTGTCGCCGAGTTGCATGTGCTGCCCGCCCACCTGTGCGCGCGTGTCCGCCGAGCGCGGGTGCGCGCGCGCGTCGTCCCTGGCCGCGCGCGCCGCCCCCGCCCCCGCCCCCGCCCCCGCGCCGCCCGGCCCCCCCGGCCCGTGCGGCCGCCCGTTCTCGACGGGCAGCCGGCCGTCGCGCTCGCGCCGCTCCCGCTCGGCCGACCGGCCCGCCCGCCCCCCGCGCCCGCCGCCGCCCGCGCCCCGCCCGCGGTACCCGCCGCCCTCCCCCCGCTCGCCGCGCTCGCCCCGCTCCTCGCCCACCTCCGGCGTCATCCGCCGTCCGCCTGCGACAAACATAACAATAAATATGACGTCGCGAGCAAAGTTTCTATTGGAGCTCGCACATCGCTGCTGCTACTCAAACTTTGACCGATGGAAACATTTAGATATCTGCAGAAATTAATTTAAATAACCTCCATAATACATCACAACACAATCTACTAATCTGGAGGAGGAATAAGTTGCATATAGCGGCACTGCAATTGAACGTTCCCTTCTATCTCATCATCAGGTTATTTTTGTCTCCACTGCAGGAGCACAACCCTCTCTCAACTGCCGGAGACAGACGGAGGATTTGGCCTTCACTCCCCGCGCTGGCCAGACGGGTTGGGGAGGCCTGATTGATGTTTTATAATGTATTCCTTCAGTCGCCTTGTACGACATCCACGGGAAGAGTTGGGAGTGGTCCTATTCTACTCTACCGAAAACCACACGGCTTCTATCTCACTGCATCTCATCCGAAGCCCTTGGTCCCCCACTGTAGGACCAGTGTGAAGTTATTGAAAACAGCTTTCAGCATCTTCAGTGTATAGAACAAGCTGAGTGTAATTTAAAGTGTAATGTTGCGTAGTGTAATGTTGCGAAGCGTTGCGTAGTGCAGCGTAGTGTAGTGTAATGTTGCTATGTGTAGTGTGCGTGCGTGCGTGCGTGCGTGCGGCACCGACCCGGCGGGTATCTCTGCGGCGGCGGGCGCGGGCGGCGCGCGCGCGCGGCGGGCGGGCCGCGCGGGGGCGGGTACGAGGTGGCGTTGCCGCCCATCACCACGCGCAGCTGCTGGTCGATCTCCAACTTCTCCGCGCGCAGCTGTTCCACCTCCTGTACCCCGCAATAACACATCATTAGCAAACGAATACATAGTCAGTTGCATATTGTAGGTACGTAGGTAGAGTGGGTGGGTTATAGGTAGGTAGGTAGGGATAGGTAGGTAGGGGTAGGTGGGTAGGTAGGTAGGTAGCTAAGTAGATAGGGGCAGGTAGGTAAGGGTAGATAGGGGTAGGTAGGGGTAGATAGTGGTAGGTAGGGGTAGATAGAGGTAGGTAGGTAGAGGTAGGTAGACAGACAGGGGTGTGTGTGTGTGTGTGTGTGGGGGGGGGGGGGGGGGTACCTTGAGATGCGCGACGTGGTACTCGACGAGCACCTTGGCGTTGGCGATGTTCTCCCTGGTGCCCACGAACACGAAGGGCACCATGCCCTCCTCGCGCGGCGCCGACGGCATGGGCTCGTTGTCGCCCTCTACCTTCACCTGCCGCGCACACATATCATACTGGTATAATTTTCACACTACACGCTACAAACTAAAATTCATTGGCCGCTTGTCGAGTGGACGTTCGAGGTCCTCCGCTCCGCTGGGGTCCTCCTCCTGCTCGAGATGAAACCGTCGGTGACAGACACCTGGCGAGCATGTGGCGAAGTCAGCGACGCGGTGAAGCACTTGCTGTGTGAATTCGATGCACTGGCTGCGAGGAGGATGGGTGTCCTGGGCACAGCTGTATAAGCGTCGCGTCACAAAGCGTACTCACGCGCACGACGCCGCTCTTGTCGACGATCTCCTGTATCACCTTCCCGTTCTTGCCGATGACCTTCCCCACCAGCGCGCGCGGCACCTTGATGGACTCCTCCGCGTACTCCAGCAGCGAGCGCGCCGCCTTTACCGCCTCCACAGACTGCCGAATGACGTCACAAACATTACTTGCTGCACCAGCTGGGAACCTTGACAGTTGCACGACTGAGCCGCCATGCGAGTCGAGCAGTTGTCATTCCCACCGAGATATAATGATTTTTTTAGTCTGGGTTCATAATTCAACTCAATTACCAGTGCATGTGAAAAATATAAAGATACAAAAAACAAAGTAACTTACATATGTACACCAAGGCGGTCTTATCGCTAAAAGCGATTTCTTCCAGACAACCTTTTATTATGTTAAATAATTAGTACAGTAGTAATACAAAATTAATACTTAATCCCTCGCAGTCAAAACATTATTTACTCCCTTGTAATACAATCTACTATTGTCGGAGAAGGCCTATGTCCATCAGTGGACTTCTAGGGGCTGAGTCATCATCAGCCTACATACGTCCACTGCTGAACACAAGCCTCCCCAGTAGAATGTCACTTTTGGTGGGCTGTCCATTGGGGGATTTGCCATAATCACCATGCTTGGTAGGTGGATTGGTGATCGCAGTAATATACACAGGAGAAATATAGTGTAGTTTGTTGGAAGCCCTATACTACCAGCTCGGCACGCGGCTCAGTGCCGCCGGCCCTGTGGCGTCCACGCTACTGTTAGCACGCGCTCCGCCCCCCAGCGAGTCGACTGGCCGGGCGGACAGGGCTCCAAGTGTTGCTTTACAAATGGACCCCTTTTATGTGCTGGTTACAATAATTTAATAGCTTATTTCGAAACAGAATAGAATTAAATAAATAAATATGTCCGACATTCACACCAATTATCCAGTCCCAAACTAGGCAGAGCCTGTGGTATGGTTACTAGATAACGGATACACATACTTAAATAAATATATTAATATCCAAGACTTGGGTACAAACATTCATATTCATCATACGAACATTTGCCCCTGGCGGGATTCGAACCCGCAACCTCCGGCGTGAGAGCTATCCCGTCCCGCCACGGAGGGCGTAAAAAAACAACCAAAGTGCGGAACTTTCAATTGTATTGGATACAAAATGATTTCCAAACATCTGGAGCATATTCCGGTTCAATTAAAATAGATTAATTACAATATCGTTTTAGCAAATTCATCATCAGCCTACATACGTCCACTGCTGAACATAAGCCTCCCCAATAGAATGACACTTTTGTTGGGCTGACCATTGGGGGATTTGCCACAATCATAGTAATATACACAGGAGAAAGCTGCTGCCCATCCCTTGTGCAATCTCTTAGTCGCCTTGACTCTTACAGAAAGATTAAAGGCTCTATTCTATGCCGGGAATGGACAACAGCCTTCTCGATCATTACTTATAACAAGCGTGGTGATTACGGCAGATCCCCCAATAGACAGCCCAACAAAAGTGTCATTCTATTGGGGAGGCTTATGTTCAGCAGTGGACGTATATAGGCTAGTGATATGGTTACGGGCACTAGATGCAGGGCCGGATTATCCATTAGGCAGTGTAGGCAACTGCCTAGGGGCCCCGCGCCCCGGGTCTTTTTTGAAAATGTTTCTTAGAGTGAAAAGAGCAGTAGGCGTGGGCGTTGGACGTGGGCTTCGAGGTCGGATTCGTAGTCGAGTTCCAACTCCCTGAAATACTATATTTCAGGGAGCTAGTACACGGTAAAGGGGCCCCGACACGTGCATTGCCTAGGGGCCTCGACATGGTTAATCCGGCTCTGGGTAGATGTAGTGGTGAAGCCTGTGTATATACCTCCCCGCAGATCTTGAAGGTGCAGGACATCTCCTCCAGCTCGATGTTGGTGACGCCGGGCACCTTGCGCGCCTGCTGGATGTTGGCGCCGTGCGTGCCGATGGCCAGCCCCATCAGCTCCTCGCGCACCGAGAACTCGTCCGTGTATCTGCGTTTACAATATTAGTAGGAAGGCTTCTCTGCCTCCGCCGAGGCTGCATACGGGCATAGGAATCAGCTGCGCATGTCCTCCTGGAGTTCAAGTTTTAGTACGTCTAGAGATCTGAATTCAATATTTAGAGAGTTCCCTTCGTCAGATAATTAAATTAACTCAAGAGTATTTGATCAGTAGCCCCTCAAACCCCCAGTAAACTCCATATGCGCCTTTTTTATGACGTCACCATTTTTAAAATGGCGGTGTTTTTCAAGATGGCGAAAAGGGATTAATTGATTACTTGGACCATACGCCTGAAGACGGTGGCCGGAAGCGGTTGTATGCGGAGGACCGGGTGTGGTGGCGTTCATTGGGGAAGGCCTATGTCCAACAGTGGGCATCTAAGGGCTGATATGATGATGATGATGACATTCCGCCCATGGACCGGGAGAGTTCTATAGCAGACATAGGAGAAGTTTCTGATAACAAGTCAAGCAGAAAATGTCGACAGTTGATGAGAACTAGACTAGTATGCTTAGTAATGCTTACCCGCCCTGGTTGTGTATTTTAGTGGACTCCAATTGCCTAGCTGCTTCTTCAGTCTTTTTCAGCAATAACAGCTTTTGCGTTAAGTTCCTGAAATAAACATACCGTTAGTAAAAATCAATACATGAATCACGAGCGTTAAAACGTCTAACGTGTAATCCTACTCGATAGCCGTCGGCTCCGTAGCCTAGTCGGTAGTACACCTGCCTGCGAAGCTCGGGGTCGCGGGTTCGAATCCCGCCCAGGGCAAACATTCGTGTTATGAGCACTTGTGTTTGCCTTGTGACTGGATGTTATATATAAATATTATGTATGTATATCAGCTGTCTGATACCCATATTACAGGCTTTGCCTAGTTTGGGATCAGGTGGCCGTGTGTAAAATGTCCCCACATATTTATTATTATAGTACACCATCACCATTAATTTGTTAAGTTGAAAATTTATTCATATTTTTTATTATGATATGCTTAATTAATTATCTTTTTTTTTATATTTTTCTCAACTGTAAATTAATAATATGTTTTCATTTTATATCAAATTGCTTGGGAATAAAGGCTATTTTTATTTTATTTTATTATATTAAAATGAGAATTTAATATGTAAGTAGATAATAAGGGCTATTCGATTGTATTCTGTATTTGATTCTATGGTGGTCCAATAAACAACAGTTAACTGTGTAGTGAGTTCATATTCATCTCGCCACCAACATTACAGCTCTTTGCCATTGTATTTCTAATACGCTTTAACGCCAACTATGTGTAAAAACAGATTTAATCACCTACTACTACTTTTACAGCCGCACCAAGCTGTCCTTGCACGTGTGTGCGACAAATTATCGAGAGAGGGACCACGTTATACGTGAACGCATAAGGGATTCTCGTTCTAACCGGCAGCGTACACGCAGTATTTTATTTTGCGGGCCAGGAGAGACGAGTGTCGTTTCTTTTAGGTAATAGTATTTAGCAATCTCAGGTCTAATACTTAATGACAAAAATAATTTATACATACACAACGCTCACGCTCTCGTCCCAGAGGGGTAGGCAGAGACGATGTATCGCCACTTTGCACGATCCTGACATACCTCACTAGCCTCACTCAACTCACATCCATTATCCTTCTCATGCACCTACCTCACTTTATTAATCTCACTGCGGACCCCAAATCCTTTTAGAGGATGTTACTAATTTGATCCTTCAACATCCTCCTAGGACGGCCTCTAGATGTATTTTTTCATATATATCTCAGACATTCACACCAATTATTCAGTCCCAAACTAGGCAGAGCCTGTGGTATGGTTACTAGATAACGGATATGCATACTTAAATAAATATATAAACATCCAAGACTTGGGTACAAACATTCATATTCATCATACGAACATTTGCCCCTAGCGGGATTCGAACCCGCAACCTCCGGCGGGGCGCGCCGAGAGCTACCCGTTCCGACACGGAGGTCTTCAAATTGATTCTATTACACCAGACGGAAATAGAAATTGTTTTCAAAAGTCTTCAGCTGAACCCCTCCATTTTTCCTGAGGTCATCGACATCATAAGTAACCCTTGAGCTGTTACTCGTTAGAACGGATTTCACAAGCTGCAACCTCTTACCCGGCCAGACAGCTGGCTTCGAAGGCTTCGAGTGACAGTTGCGCTGCAGTGTCTAAATAAATGGTATAGTCAGTGGTCACCTAAAGTGCATCTCCTGCAGCATCTGCGCGCGGCGCTGCGAGGCTGGGCAGCGCGCCAGCGCGGCCAGCGCGCCGCGGTCCGGCACGTACCACACGAGCGCGGCGCCGATCGCCTTCTGGAACTCCTTGTGCGCGTTCTCCACCTTCGCGCTGTGCATTTCGTGCAGGCTGCAAGTGGTCACAGCATACACGCTCGACACACACACACTCCAGAGGGGCCGGCGCGAGGGAATCGGCCCCCTCGTGTCGCCCATAATATTTATACAAACAGTATAACAAGAAATAGAATTAAATTAAATTCATCATAAAATAAACTAGAACTTAATATAAAATGAGTAATTGGTCAGTAGTCTTGGTCATTGGATTTGAGCACCAGAGGTCGTTGATTCCCCTTAGGTATAGTGGACCGATGGGGAAAGTGGACCTAAGTGGAAAGTAGACCTAAGAGGAAAGTTGACCATTTGGACAAGTAGACCGATGGGGAAAGTAGACCGATCGCTCCGGAGGGGTTGATTCGATTTGGAGACAGACAACTTTGTACAAGTTGGTCCCACTGTGAATTGTCCTATCCTTGTTTAATTTCCATAGCACAGGAGAAAACCCAAAGCCTAACCCTGTTATACTATCTATGTTTGGCGGCAAATAGATACTCTTTCATTAACAGTTTCCAATGTGTTCTATGAAGTACCTCTTAACACCAATGACTAGTATTAGAACAGTGACAGCGCTACAACTGGAAGTTTAATGTTCCTTCCAACATTCCCTCCAAGTCCCAACCCCCCCCCCCCCCCCCCCCACCACACCACACCTCCCCTGAGGTGGAGGGAATGGGGGGCATAGATGATATAGGCAGACAGTTGAGGAGGTTGTTCCCACGTTGCTTGGAAAACAGTTTGTGTATTTGTTTTTCCAAAATAATGTATACTTCAGTCTTTGATGACAGTATATTATGCAACAAATGTCTGCGTGTGTATACAGTGAAAGAAACATAAATAAACGTGACTAAGCTGATCTTCTTAAATCAGAGAACTTCCTAACCTCAAATCTTACTATCATTTAGTATGGGAAAATCTTGAATGACGTGAAAAAAATTATCTAAAACAGGCTCAAAAGGACTTGGCTTCCAGAGCCGTGAAACACATTTAAAAAACAGACAGTTGATAACGCAGGGGGGACTTGCATGAAACTACCGGTCAATGCATGGATTTGGGTAAATAAATAAGTTGAAAACATACTAGTCCTTGAGTTCTTCAGGCACGGGGATCTCGAACTTGTGGAAGGTGGTTTTGTCGATGGGGGTCTTGGTGGTCTTCACTCGCAGGCGGTCCTTTGGCACTATCTCCGTGTAGCAGTTGTCCCATTCCAAATACTCTATCACGAGGAAGTCGCCCCTCATCATCTGTGGACACGCGAATATAGTAACAACGTTAGAACTCTTAGCAGGCCTATATTTCATTCCAGATTCATAGTCCTATGAAAACCAACGCTATTTACGTCTCGGTAACATATACATGAAAGGGTCACCAGCAGCAAAAACAGGTTTGTATTACCATGTAAACTTTGCAGTTCACTTAGGAACACCATCAATTGTGTATTTTGTTTTCGAGACGCAAATGCGTTTGTTTTCATAGGACTATTAATCTGGAATGAAATATACAGCTGAAATGTTTACGTGTGATGTTTGGTAGAGGAAAGCCTATTATAAAATAAACGATTATTTGAATAACAAAGATGCCTTGTCATATGTATATTACATGTCATTTACGTAGGTGGAATTCACAATCACGGGGCAATGTATACGCTTCTACAACAAACTACCAGATGAAATCTTAAATATGACAGACAGAAAGTTTAAGATTCATATTAAAAAACAACTTTGTAAGAAAGCCTAATATAAAATAAACGATTGTTTGAATGACAAGATGCCTGGTACTAATGTTAATTCAGCTTCGCAAAATCTTTATTAATTGTATGCAAACTTGATTTTTAAAAGATGTGTTGCGTGAAGTTTGTTGCGCCATTTCTTCTTCACAGCGCTAACACCTAGGAAGCGGTAGTCGATAAAAAAAATTACGTGTATAAATGTACCAAGTGTACTCATATGCAATAAATGATTTTGACTTTGACTTTGATATGACGAGGCGACTTATGGATAGCACCAGGAACTGGCACCAATCCGCCTGCCAAGCGTGGTGATTATGGCAAATCCTCCAATGGACAGCCCATGACAAGCGGCATTTGGGGAGGCCTTTGATTGTAAAATTCACGACGTCTCGCCCCACTCTTGTCTTTAAATCGCTTACATTTCACTGTATGCATTATATTGCTGCTGTGTTAGTTCTATCGTTACGCAATAATCATTCATCATCATCAGGTTATTTTTGTGTCCACTGCAGGACAACCCTCTCATTTGCCGGAGACAGACGGAGGATTTGGCCTACACTCCCCGCGCTGGCCAGACGGGTTGGGGAGGCCTGATTGATGTTTTATAATGTATTCCCTTAGTCGCCTTGTACGACATCCACGGGAAGAGTTGGATTGGTCCTATTCTACTCTACCGAAAACCACACTGCAACCAATCATTAATGTGTGGATCATCTTTTATGTGCACTAAGAGATACTGACGATCGGATAGTTCGAATCCCACGCTTACGTGCCATCGTGAATTGTATGATCTATACCAGAGGTTCCCAGACCTTTTTTCTCATAGACCACTTTCAAAATTTAGCTGGTTCCGGTGGACCCCCTGGAGCTACATTTCTACCATATTTCCAAAACTCGACAAAAAATGTGAAGATTAGACGCTAACGTAGACCCACGTCGAGTCTTCCCTGGACCCTACTCCATAAGTCTATATATTATATCGTTCTTAAACCCTAATCTAGGGGCTAACACGCACCGCGATTTTTATTCGCGCAATTTTTTCCGCTTAATTCTGTGACATATAGATGTTGTATAAGAAGCTGCATGCACAGGAGGCCTACCCTCCTCTGAACCAAAAAAAAAAACAGGTTGAATCCATTCATAACTACAGAAATAAATAACAAGACAATTTATCTTACAAATAAAAACGTAACCTTCGCGTAAACATTAAAGATATTTGCGAAAAAAAAAATGTGGTCCAAGGACATAGATAATAGATCGTTTTTGGAATTTTTCTGTTTGTTTGTTTGCGCAAGCATCACGTAAAAACTACTTGTCTAATTCTGATAGGGTTTTCAGAAAAACACAGGCTTTATTTAAACACAATCGGATAACTCATTAAAAAGTTATGCGAATTTATAGTTTTCAAAGACTTACATACATTAACAATGGTATGCAACAAAGTAATGCTCGGCGGAATTTGGATTGCGATCGTTTAGTTAAGATGACTACATTTGGAGCGACGAGGGTAAGAGAGAAAGAGGTTTGAGGGCAGGGTTGAGAGCAGAGTTGAGGGGAGTAGATGCGGGAGCGGAAGCGTGAACTGGAGCGGGAGTGGGAGCAGGAAGTGGCCGCGTAAGGGGAGGGGGAAAGGAATTAAAACTAAGTCATTTTCAACTTTATTTAATTCCGTAATACACGCGAGGGGAGCCGCGGGCACAGCTAGTGCAAATATATTTCTTATCCCATTCATCATACATTATATCACTCTATTAACTTCCACTGCTGGACATAGGACTTCCCTAAAACGCGCCAGGTCCGCCATCCTCGGCATCTAGACACCTTTTTCAGGTCATCTGTCCATCTGGCGAAGATGATGGTTTAAATCTATGCACTCATGATTTTTTATCATACAGCTCTAAATTGCGCGGTTGTTTATGTGTTTCCCTCAGTAAATCAATAAGTTTAAAATCGCTCAACGAGCTATGACAGCTATGTTCGGAGTTTCTTTAATGAGTATAATCCGTATCGAGGAGATCCGACGAAAAAGTCCTGATGGACTAGCAAACTAAAGTGGCCGTGTGTGCAGGCCACGTCTGTCGCAGAACCGATGGACAGCGTAGATTAGGCGCGGATGTTAAATGGGACGCCTACTTGCCGCATGGACCGAAGACCTTAAAAACGACTGCCCTATTGGGAACCCCGTCTATTAATAAAGCCCCGACATTATTAAAACAAGGAGGAACTCATTGTAATTTGGTATTTTTGATAAATTGAGCCGAAAGGATTAGCAGGCTGAAGTGGCAGTGGGCGGGCCACATCTGTCGCAGAACCGACGGTCGTTGGGGCAGACGAGTTCTGGAGTGGAGCGCGAAGGTGGACCGAGGACATAAAGGTGGCCGGAAGCGGCTGGGTGTAGAGGGCGGAGGACCGGGTGTGGACATTAAGCTGTACGACGTCACTAACTTTGAGATACAAGAAATTAAAAAAAAAAACTTTCTGTGTACTGTGGTCATTTGAAGTAGCACTATGCAGAATTTCAACTTTGAATTAAACATAGTGTTGATGAATGAGCCATGGTAGGTTTAATGCATTTGAAAAAGTAGAAATTTTTTTTTGTATTAGATACTATGTGCCTCTGTAACCAATCGCTAACACTCCTCAATATCGCATACTAACATATATATTTAATACTAGCTGTGCCCGCGGCTTTGCTCGCGTGGACTGCTGGTTCCGCTCCCATTCCCACTCCCTATCCCACTTCCACTCAGACTCTCAATCCCGCTCCCCTTTTCCCACGCCCACTCCCATTCCCACTACCAGCTCCAAATGTAGTCCAAACTCATCGCAATCTGAATAGTACGGAAATACTATTATTTGCAATATATTGCATACTAACCTTACATACTAATGTATTTGAAAACTGAAAATGTTCATAACTTTTGATTGAGTAAACCGATTGCGATGAAATAAAGACTAAAAGTTAAGTTAGCCCCATGTTTCTTTGAAAAGTCCATCAAAATCCGTTCAGTAGTTTGCTGTGTTGCATGCACAAACTCACAGACAAACAGACAAAAATTCTAAAAATGATCGAAATGTGTTCTACTACTTACCCTTAGACCCCCCAATTTTTGTTGTTGCAAATATCTTCAATGTACAGACAGACACGCGATGTTTACGATTTTATTTATTAGATGTCCACTAACAGTTTAGTATTCAAATCTAAGTGCATACGTACTGATTATAATCATGAAATATTCACACAACAAACTTCTGCACCCAATGTCATAATTTTGGGAGTAATTTCTTCTTGTATTAATACAAGGATATGTTCACAGGCAACATTGAAGGGATTTTCCCTTTTCAAGATAAATACATTATAAGAAAAATATATTGATTGGATCTAATATATTGAATGTATACGCTTCTAAAACAAACTACCAGAGGAAATCTTAAATATGAGAGACAGAAAGTTCAAGATTCACGTTAAAAACCACTTTGTAAGAAAGCCTACTATAAAATAATCGTTATTTGAATGACAAAGAAGTACCAGGCACTAATGTTGTTGATTCAGCTTCGCGCAATCTTTATATAATTGTATGCAAACTTGATTTTAAAAGATGTGTTGCGTGAAGTTTGTTGCGCCGTTTCTTCTTCACAGCGCTAACACCTAGGAAGCGGTAGTCAATAAAAAAAATTACGTGTATAAATGTACCAAGTGTACTCATATGCAATAAATGATTTTGACTTTGACTTATATTGATTGGATCTAATATATTGAAGGGAATTCCCCTTTTCAAGATAAATACTTGATAAGAAAAATATATTGATTGTGGTATGGTAAAAAAATAAGACTGGGCAATTCCTTGTTTAAATAGAGAATTAGAGTTTAAAACTTATTTTGTATGAGGCGTATTTTCATGGTGTTTTTTTAAAGTGTTAAACCTTATTTCTGTCATCATCAGCCTATATACGTCCACTGCTGAACATAAGCCTCCCCAATAGAATACCTCTTTTGGTGGGCTTTCCATTAGGAGATTTGCCATAATCACCATGCTTGGAAGACGGATTGGTGATCGTCGTAATGATCTTAATACACACAGGAGAATGCTGCTGCCCATACCTGGTGCAATCCCTAAGTCGCCTTGACGACACCCACGGGAAGATTTGGTGGCCCTATTCTAAGCCGGGAACCACACGGCTTTATTTCTGTTAAGTTCCCAAAATTATTCTTTAGCTGTTTTACTTTTCCACTGTTGATATTTACCTAATTAATCGAAATCAATTTATTTAATTATTTATACTAATTTAACTGAAATTATTGTTAACTAGCTTTTGCACGCGACTTCGTCCGCGCAGGTTTCGATATTTACACATCTTCACTGCTTTTAATGATTAATTTGGTTTCTCTTTTTATTTATTTTTATTTTCTCCTAGGAATGACATGTTTTTTCGGGATAAAAACTATCATATGTCCTGTTCCAGGACCTAACCTATGTGTGCAAAGTTTCATCCCGATCCGTCCAGTGGTTGAAGCGTGATGAGTAACATACATCCCAACTTTTAAATAAAATCGTAAACTTCGCGTGTCTGTACATTTAAGATATTTGCAAAAAAAAAATTGGGGGGTCTAAGGATAAGCAACAGAACACATTTCGATAATTTTCGAAATTTTTGTCTGTTTGTCTGTGAGTTTGTGCACGCATCACTTAAAAACTACTGAACGGATTTTGATGGACTTTACACAGAAACATGGGGCTTGAGAGGAGGGTTGAGAGGAGGGTTGAGGGAAGGGTTGAGAGGAGGGTTGAGGGGAGAGTTGAGGATCTGGACCTGGACCGGTACCTAGACCTGGATTTAAAGTCTGAATGGAAGTGGCATAGGGAGCGGAAGTGAGAATGGGAGCGGATCCTGTAGTCCACGCGAGCGGAGCCGCGGGCACAGCTAGTTTATAATATTAGTGGGATAAGTTTGATTTTTTTAATTATCAGCCTAGAAGAATTTTTATTTCATATTTAGGTTTTTTTTTATTTGCAACTTTTACTTCTCTAAATGTTTGCATTAACAGTATTTTCACTAGCAGTTGTCCTCGACTTTGTCTTCAAGTTCAACTATAGTATTTAAAACAATTCTTTAAGGTTATCTATCTATGTCACTAGAGTAGTCCTATGTTAAGAGACACGCCAAACAAACGCATGTGCATGAATGAAATGAAATTTTATTCTTCTCCGCTTAGAGTAGGGCCACTCCCAACCATTCGTGTCATCAAGATGACTAAGGGAATGCAACAGGGATGGGCATCCCCCAATGGACACCCACCAAAAGCGGTTTGCGTTCAGCAGTGGACGTATTTCAGCTGGTGATAATGAGGATGGAATGTTATATTCTTTATTGCACAATTTTAAAACTAAATACAGTTAGAAATCGTATGTACATAGGTGAGCTTATCTCTATAAAATATCTCTTCTAGCCAACCTTACAGGGTGTGAGACAAGGCACTAAGAGCGAGGGGGGCAAAAAAGTGCATAATAGACTACATAATAACTAAATACCTAAACTACTTTACATATATATATATATATATAAAGTAGAAGTGTTTTGAGATAAATAAAAGGCTGTTATTACTATTATGTCGCCTCAGGTACCTTTGACAATAAGCCTTTCTTATATATCTATATATATCTTTGTATTATTGTTAAGAATTAAATAAACTAAAACCTCCATACACACTTTTAAGCTGTTTAAGCTGTGAGCTTTTCATTAATTCTGTCCCATCTTCTATTTGTGTGAATTAATAACTATTATTAACATAATGACTAAGCAGAAAAGATTTGAAGGAAATCTTTAGAAGCTAGATGTCCTTCGAAGAGTTCCCTTGAATGTCAACAAAAGGATCTAACAACATTATGCTAAGCGGCACCTGGTGTAGCAGAGGGTCAAAATACAAGTTTGCAACAATATTTAAATCTATATGTATGGCTTTTATATTGCACAATATTATCAAAGAAGATTGGCAAAGAGATAACTTTGGAGCAATCAAACTTTAAAATGATACTGTCATCTTTGACTTTACCGGAGTAACAAATTAGCTAAGTGGGTAGTATTTTGTATTGTTTTAGTATAATCGGCAATTTTACTAACTTATAAATATCGAGGGTATCAAATTGAATACACACATCCAGTATTTACAATTTTCCAAAATGTTCTTTTATTTTAAGGGTGTATATCCTTATCTGTGTTAGTTATACAACAAAGGAAGGGCATAACAGTGCAGTACAGTAGGCTGAATCGTTCCCAGCTTGGAAAAGGGCCACCCCCAAACTTTCTGGTGGTGTAATTTTTTTTATTATCAAAATCAAAATATTTATTTTCAAAATTGGAATACATTATTCTCTTTTTGACGTCAAATTCTGCCTAAAACTACTCCACGTCCACCTGTATAACCGAGGGGAAGAAGTGGCAACAAACCCAACGGCACTATTGATGATGGGTTTGCGCTTGACCTCAATCTCACCTGATGGTTAAGTGATGATGGGGCCTAAAGTGGAGCGCGCTTACCAAGAAGATGCCTATTCACTCAGGCATCTAAGGGATTGTACCAGGGCCAGGCCAGCAGCGTTCTCCTGTGTATATTAAAGTCATTGCTGCGATCACCAATCCTCCAGCCAAGCTTGGTGATTATGTTAATTCCCCCAGTGGACAGCCCATCCAAGCAGCATTCTATTTGGGAGGCATGTGTTCAGTAGCGATACATACTTCGGCTGATATCTATTTTATATATTGTCATTGATCCTGGCTACCTCTAAAATTGCATTTTTGTATGTACACCCTTTCAGTCTGAAGCCCTTGATACTTGTGGCAATAAAAACATACAAAGTCCATCATATAAGTTCCGCAACAAAAGAAAATTTTGTAGTCCAACTGAGATAATGTAAAATACCTAGATTAGAAAAAAATACCAATAAGAATTGCACACTATATGCTAATGGGGTTGGTTATAGTATATAGTTGGTTATAGCTTCATATAGCATGTATGTAATTTAATACCTTGATATTGGCTGTCCACCACCCACATGCCTCCTTTTCATTAGATCTCGCGAAGACTTCCACCTCTTGGTTCTCCACGAATTCTGTAGTGTGCTTGCCAGACTCTTTCGGTGGCAGGAACACTTGAGAGAAGGGAAATTTTGACTCTGGCTGCCAGCTAGAAAACAAAGTCATCAATAAGCAATATGTTAACGCGCAAAAAAATATAAAAAATATATAAAAATTCAACTCACTCATTTTCAAAGGCTACGAGCACCTCGTTGTCGAGCACGTCGGTGACAATGGCCTAGAAATATAAGAGAAATAAAGAACTCATGATCATCAACTTAGCAGGTAATGCGCTAGAAATAAGCAAGATAACTGGGTCACACATGGGAATATACGCAATTACAAAAATCACAAACGGCACGCCCCAATTGTAATTCCGCAATCGTCGCTAAAAATATAAAATGCGGCACAATTTCAACACATGGAAAATTCACGCCCTGTCAGACGGACATGGCGTCCATTCCAGCCGCGATCATCTTCCCGGAAAAATATTTTTGTAAGTATAAGATAAAACATGTAACAGATCGCTGGAAATAACTGAATATGTATTTCACTAATATATGTGGCATCTTTTTAACGGAAATATATAGTACTTCACAATTTACAAACCTTATAATAAGCACCATTTTCACCGTACACCTCGACCGACAAATCCTCCATTTTGGTTTGAAAGCGTATTTGGCGTTTTCGGAGCAAGACAAGAACGAACGCTCGTAGAAAACGAATCGACCAATCACTTGCACGAATTCTGGCATAGACTAAACTAATTCATATAAAACTAGTGCTGCATATTACTCGAATCAAATTGGGATCGTCCAAAATTCCAACTTTGTTGCATTTTATAAGACTGAATATCGTAGATATAAGATTGTCATTCACATACATACATTTAAAATGAAAAATAATATGTTAAATCAAATCCACAAAAAGTCGAGCTTAATTTTTTTATTAATTTAAACTTGTGGTAAAAAGTCATAAATTCATAATTTAAAATATCGATTGCCATTTACAAAAAATCGATACAATTATAGAATATGAGCCTTGAATATGAGACTTCTCTATGATCGCGAAACCGACCATGTCTAGATGGCCATACTATCCTAAAGGCTAAATAGACACAAGTTACCATCCACACATAGTTGGTTTCGCATGTTCAGCTACATTCCTAGATATATATTTTTTTCAGTTCATTAGATGATATGTTGCATTATATCTTTAATCAATTATTTATGTAAGTACCTACCCTAAAGTGTACTGTACAGTTGTGTTATTATTATTCTCTTTGACAGTGTTGTCTAAGCAGGCAGCGTTCTTTTAATTCATTCATTCGTTTGGTTATGTTCATTCACTGCGTTCTAAATTATGAAGCTAACAACCAAATAAAATACAAAAATACAAACAATGTTTTTGATAATTTTATTAAAAATACATTTTATTTTAGTTGCTATTGTTGGCGTTTTGCAGTGTTCTCAACTGTCAATGTCAATCGACTCGATAACTCCAAGATGTCATCAAATTCCGTCGGTCGGTAGCTCAGAAAAATAGTACAATTGTCTGAAGTCGATAGTGTTTTTAAATAATTTGATAGTCTTACTTCACGAACTCTTCAAACATTTTCGGCTATTTTAACATTTGATTATATAGTCAGTACCAACTGTCGAGATATTTAGAACTATTTTTAAAGAGCTATGAGTATGCTTACTTTGATCTTGACAAGGTACGAAAGATTGTCCATACAAAAGTTTTGCGGGTTCGCATGCACGCCATTCGTAATTCGACTGCGCTTACGCGAGATAAAATATATACGGGTGTACTAATAAATAGACCACCTGGATTAATAAATACACAACTTTATTTCAGAAAATAATTTTCTATACAATTTGTTAGTAAACCTTATACTATGTTAGTTCATTGCAAATAAAAATCTAAAATGCACAGATATAGCAGGATCAGTGGGGACTCGGCAACTCCACGGCGCGGCGCCTGGCTACCTGGCTACGTGCAGGCGTATCTAGTGCTGCAGTATCGGAGAATCCCACTTATCCGCTATTGTATTCACGATGCTGTTGGGGCTGGTGTGCACCCGGCCCAGAAGTGAGGCGCATCGGTTTCTCACTATGGCTTGAAAGCCGTTGGTGTGCGCCTCTGCGAACATGCCAGATGCGCTGCAAAACCATGTAAGCCTCAACAGCATCCTGAACGCATTGTTATTAATATCGCAAGCACAACATAATCGGAATAAAGAAAATAAAATAGTAAATATTAACATATACAAAGAGTAACATATAGGCTTTATTAAATCAAAATCGGTTTACTGAGTCAAAAGTTATGTACATTTCTAGTTTTCAAATACAGTAGTAGGTAAGGTTAGTACGCAATATAACAAAGAAGTAAGGGAGCGGGAACGGCAGCGGGAGCGGAATTGGGAAGGGGAGCGGATTCTGTAGTCCATGCGAGCGGAGCCGCGGGCACAGCTAGTAAATAAATAAATTAAGCTACATTTAAAATTACTTGTTAAAAAAACAGTTTTTTTTAAGTTAGGTTTTTTCACAAACCTCCACGTGTTACCATAGGACCCTTCAGAAGCCCACACACTACTGCGATAATTGCTCATACTAAGTAAAATCTATGTATAATACGATTGGATAATTGTACATTTTTACATTTTACATCTTTTTATCGCAAGATGTACAGAAAAATGTCTTTGTATCGTATATTATAGCTAAACACTGTGACGGCCTTTATTGAAAACATACTATGACCGCTTGAGCTGTTTGGAACTTATACCGCAACCGCCGCTTTACGTACTTTGTGCTTATACCATACCTATATTGAATTGCTCGGCAATTATATAATGGCAAAATTATCAAAATTTCAGGAGAAAATTATAATTGTAAAATATTTAAGGAAAAGGAACAAAGTTGAATTCACTCAATGAAAAACTAACGCGACCAAATGGTATTCAGCTGTATACCAAAAACTTTCAGACGTCAGAACTGGTGGCCCGCCGGCTTTCAAGATGACGCGCGTGCCAATTGTTATCTCTTTTTTTCTCAGTAAATGACAAGTATGGAGTATTTAATTTCATGTTTCAAATTATAATGAGTAATCCATGGTTTAATGCTAGATCCTTGGTTATACACTCTAGTATATATTATCTTTGGTTATACCTACTTGATCATTATTTAATAATTGATTCTAATCATTACTCATTCATTCGTTCATTTTTTTCGTTATGTTTTGTTGGTTATGTGATTTTATTGCGTTCTGTTATGTGATTATATTCCTTTCGGTGGGTGCCGGCTAGGGTTTCCGTATATTCTTAGTACTCTTTGGGCTAGGGTTTCCGATTTTGGGTGAAAAGATCGATCTTACGTATCAATACGAATCGTGGGAGCTCAGATCGATCAACGAAATAATCGGGGGATCTAAGATCTGTCTGACGAAAATCGATTCAATTTTCATATAGGATTAAGAAAGAATCTGCTGCGGAACGATTCTATTATATTTTTCGGCCCATTCTTCTAAGCATAATTAAAAAATTGAAAAAAAAGACACTAATCATTTCATCGATAAGACCACCTAGATGTACATATTTAAGTTACTTTATTATTGTATCTTTTTAATTTTTTTATGTGCAATAAAGTGTAATTGAATTGAATTGACATCATAATTG
Source organism: Esperia sulphurella (assembly GCA_947086405.1). Taxonomy (NCBI): domain Eukaryota; kingdom Metazoa; phylum Arthropoda; class Insecta; order Lepidoptera; family Oecophoridae; genus Esperia; species Esperia sulphurella. The sequence continues at coordinate 17,667,988 of OX352261.1, forward strand.
TTGAACTAATCACAGCAGGTTAAATTTTTAGGAATTACACTGTCATGCATTTTTTAAACTGCCGCTAGAGGATGGAGGGTGAAAAAAATCGACCTTGTGAATCCTTTTTGTGACGATCTTGGATCCATCTTGCCTACAAAAGATTGATTCAACAATTGAAAAACGCCCTGAAAAAAATCGATTTTCGATATTATTGGATTGACATCGGAATTCCTAGTGCTGCCATCAGAGAGGATATAATTAGGGATACACAAAAAAATAAAAGTATCGATACTGTACTCGATCCCAGTATCGCATCAAAAGTTTCTAATGTGATGGATGATAAAGTACTTGAAACTAAGGTATCGAGTATTTTTTTCATCATCTTAGAAACCGTGTCTCAAAATTAATAATAAAAAAGTATAATACCAATAATAATAATCCGTCTCTATTTATTTATTACAATAAGCATTGACCTAATGGTAGATGTAAATATGATTATTCTTTAAACCCCTAATCTTTATCACTGCTGTTGAGGATGGTGAGGGTTGCAGAGCAAAAAACTAGATATTTAGAAATAAAATATCACCGTTTTTTCTGACAATATAAGAACAAAACACTAATAAAAAACTATATTTGACAAAAATATTAAAACCGCCAGTAATATAAAGAAGAGCCAATTCGTCGCCAACAACTACAATCAGACCAAAATCAGACATAAAAAGTAATTTGTCTCCATACAACGACATCATATATTAATAAGATAGGGGTTTTCGCTATCTATCTATCTCGACAGAGAGGGTCGTTATGCACGCGTGCGGAGCTATCACTGGTGTATTCTCATCCCTGGCGCTGGGCGAAAAAGTATCGAGTATGTGACGAAGTATCGATACCTAGTAAAGTATCGTAACAAAAGTATTGAGTACGAAAATACTTTGTATCGTAACGAAAGTGTCGATACTACTCGGGTATCGAATACCGATACTTTTTGCGGATCCGTAGATATAATTTAGCTGCCAAATATTGTCTTTGGCTAGGTACATGTCCTTGGACATACTCTATCTAATTTGTGATGTCAATTGTCAAGTGTGCCGGTGAAATTATTTTGCCACCTAATCAAATATTGTAAATAATACAGTTTACAAAAATATAATATAATTTATTACCTCTTTTCACTACGGTAAGCAAAACTTAAGTGTTCTCTTTATAATGTTTATGGGCTACATCTTTACCGGGAGTTATAAGGTTATATTAAATAATAATGTATCTAAAGACCTTCAAAGATTGTTGTACACTGGATTTCATCATCTGGTCAGAATGTACAAAAGGGGGCGCTATGGAAAAAAATCTCTGAATGGCGTGAAAATCTTTCAAAACCATTTGAGACATTTAAAAAAAAAAGTCTGTAAGTAATCTGTGTGATTAATTATATACTATAGTATTTTTAATTTTTTTAGATGAGTGAGGCGAAGAGTGTGATATTAGTAACTGGAGGCTCTGGCCTTGTAGGACAAGCCATCAAGAAGGTCGTAGAAGATGAGATACAGGAACATGGAGATTGCAAGAATGAAACTTGGATATTTTGCAGTTCTAAAGATGCAGATCTAAGGTAAAACGAACAGAATTTCTAGACCATTCTGGAGAGAGCTGAAGTTGTGTTATTTAAATGTGTTTTAGCTCTGGCAGCTAAGTCCTTTTGAGCCTGTTGAAGCCATGCAGGGCCTAGTGTTGCCAGATCCATTTTTTCAAATATCTCAATAGAAATGATAAATCAGCAGGACTGGAAGGAAAAAAATAATAATAAAACATAAAATAAAGTACAACAATTAAATGCATAAGCTAATATTATACAATTCCACATAAGTTTGCCATTCTCAGTCCGATGCATGGTTAGCCAGTGCTTTGTGAATAGTTGCCAATGTTGTCATTAATGGTTATAAGAACATCATTGGCACTGCTCCGTAGTCGCTCCCAGCAGGCGGCGGTCCGCGCCCTCGTATTCTTCAGTCTTCCATTCTTATGTCCTTGGCTCTCTCCTATCACATATTAGACACAATGATTACAATCCTTTAATTAAAAATCACAGACTTTAATAAAATCTATCAATGAGCTTCTTCCTTTGCTGACTTATTCTTTTTAAAGTACTTACCACACACATTTGCCTATCTTGGGTGACTGCTTGTCATCCCCGCTAACCAACGGCATAAAAAAAATGGATTCCAAAATATCGCACCCTTTGCGACACAAACCGGACAGGTCTCTTTTGAAGATCAATTGGGGGTTGCAGAAAAAAAATTATTTGGCTGAAGTTGCTCACGTCCAATGGCATAAAAAATTGGGTTGTTATATGGACATCGAAAACATTGTACTATTTTTTTTATTTTTCCTCAGTGTCCCCTTTCTTTCACCTCGACCCCGTAAACAAATAAAATTCATTGTATTTGTACACTGTAACCCTGTAACACTGTAGTCGTGGCATTGTCTGTAAATTAAATACCAGCTATTTTAGATATTTTTTTGTTAAATGGCAGGGACAAGACCCAAACAGAGGCGCTATTCGAGAAACACCAGCCGACCCATGTGATCCACTTGGCTGCTATGGTGGGGGGGCTGTTCCACAACATGGCACACAACTTGGACTTCTTTGTAAGTAGCTCATGGGCTTTATCATCGGCTTATGGGCGTCATTTGTAGGAGAAGGAGAAGGAAATAATATATATATTTGTTTTAATTAGAGAAATACTTATTTGTTTTAATTAGAGAAATACTTAGGTTAGGTTAGCTACTTGCGCAATTTCATAATTAAATCGTAATAATTTGTAATGTTAAGTTTCACACGCAGGCGAATTCACGGGCAATAGCTAGTTATAAATAAACCTTACTTAAGTTTCGAAAAACTTATTGGTACGAGCAGAGTTTGAGGCGAGTTGGTGAATATTTGAACATTTCAATCGCCTAAGCGTCGTTATCCTCAGCTTGAAAGAAGAGTCAATATCAGTTCATTGGGGTTCATCGTTTTTATTATACAACAAGTTTCTAGTCTGGGTAGCAGATTCTGCATTGGTGAAACGTTTAGTTGTGCACTCGCCTCACGTTCATGAGGTCGTCGGTTCAAACCCCGCCCGTGCCAATGAGTTTTACGAAACTTAAGTACGGTTTATTTATAACACCACAGGCTTTTCGGTGAAGGAAAACATCGTAAGGAAATCTGCATATGCCGAAGAAGAAATTCAGAGGCGTATGTGAAGTCCACCAAATCGGCTTGGGGCACCGTTGGTGGACAGGGGTTTGACACAAAAGATCCTGAAGGGTCTGAGAAGATAAGATAATTAAATATATACTTTTTCATTAAATTTTTTGGGTGAGAATAATGACCAGAGTGCTGCACTGCCCCAAGCCGATTTGGTAGACTTCACATACGCCTCAGAATCTTCGGCATATGCAGGTTTCCTTACGATGTAACCAACTCTGCCACTACGACTCTCCGATTGATATTTCCGAGTGGACTTATTTGCCACTGGTTTGCCATTAACACCACACTAGGCAGGCAAATTTGCAATCGCAGTAATGATCATAATATACTTAGGAGAACGATGAGACCCACAGGAAGACTGGGGGTGGCCCTGTTCTAAACCGGGAACCACACGGCTCAGGTTGACGGCAAGAATTCCCTTTTAGCTGTAATACCGTCCAGATGTACTAACATGATCTACTTTAATATTGTATTATACTTGATGGTCTTCCTTGTTACCATACCTTAGATGGGATGATGACTTAAAAAATACCTGCGCAGGACTGTGGACACAAAAGGCAAAAGACCGCACTTTGTGGAAACATTTGGAAGAGGCCTATGTCGAAAGACAAGTCGAAGTTGTCGATGTTTTAATAAATACATAAATTATAATATATTATCTAATTAGATAATATATTATAGGTAAGATACAGCTCCGATAAATAAAGGTTATTTTTATTATTTATACTCGATGTGTTTTGCCACCAGCGGGAGAACATGTCCATCAACGACAACGTGCTGCTGGCCAGCCACCAGCATAATGTGCAGAAGGTGGTATCCTGCCTCTCCACCTGCATCTTCCCCGACGCCACCACCTACCCCATTGACGAAACTATGGTCAGTAATGAAACTGCAGTAAAAATATGAGCGTTCCAAACAATCGCTCTGTCCACGCATGGAGCCGCAACTCGGTTCACATTCACAATGAAACTTGTGCAGTTCCTACGCACAACATTTAATTATTACTATATATTGACGCTACGGGTGTATAGCGTAAATATTTAGTAAATAATTAAATATTATGCGTAGTAAGTGCACAAGTGTCAAAGTGAATGTGAACGAGTTGCGGCTGCTTGCGCGGAACAGAACGATTGTTTGGAACGCTCCATCTAGTAAGTATATAGATATCGTTCCTTATAATGTTTGACAATTAAACTCCATTATTTTGTAGTACATTGTCAAACATTATAAAACCATCAAGTGGTATGGTCATTGGACTCGAGTGGGAAGTCATGGGTTTCGATTCCCACCAGGGAGGGATAGACAACATTGTACAATTGTAAAAGTTGCTCCCGGTCTGGATGGTATATTTGGGAATTGCTGTTTTATTTAGTTATTAGCTTAATTTGTCGACATACAGAGATTGTGCCCGCGGCTCCGCTCGCGTGGTCTACTACGAATACTACTCACAAAACCCCCTGTTTCTTTTATTCAGCGTAACATATTGTTTTATATATGAGATTTCATTTGTATTTTGAAATTTAAGGTCGGTGTTCAGCAGGGTATGCGAATTGGTGACGTCCTCTTGGTATTTAACGACGAATTGTTTTTAGGTACACAACGGGCCGCCACACAGCTCAAACTTCGGCTACAGCTACGCGAAGAGAATGATCGATGTTTTGAACAGGTATTGTTAGCGGTTCATATATCGTACAATTCACGACGGCACGCCCCGCTACTTCGAACATAGCTGAACGTCAGTTTGCACACATTGATGGTTAGTGCGTAACGATAGAACTGTCTTCTTATGGAGCAGACCCTCCACCACCCTATGGTCCTTTCAACCTCACAGTTATACGGACCGAATCACGGGGGGGGGGGGGGCCAAACCCCTGCCCCAAGCCAATAAGCCCGTAAGAGCCCACTGTTGGACATAGGCCTCTTCCAAGGCGCCACTGAACCCGATCCTCGGTTCTTCTCATCCAGTCTCTGCCGGCCGCCGTACGCAGATCGTCGCTCCATCTAGCCAGGTGGCGTCCCACACTACTGAATGTTTATATATTTCAGGATCGGCCTAGTATGTGACTGGATAATTGGTGTGAATGTCTGACATATTTATTTATTTATTTTATTTTATTTTATACAATGAAATGTAAGCTATGTAGAGAGCTGAACAATGAACTGTACGATCTATCCTGGTTGCTGGTGCGCAGGGGGTACGCGCAGCAGCACGCGCGCGCGTACACGTCGGTGGTGCCGTGCAACGTGTTCGGCCCCGAGGACAACTTCTCTCTGAGCTCCAGCCACGTGGTGCCCGCGCTCATACGCCGCATGGACGACGCGCTGCGCAGAGGTCGGACACGCGTACACACACACACACACGCATACATACACACATACATACACACACACACACACATACTCTAAAGTGCTTGAGTAACACTAGATGAGTAGGACTCGACCGCCTAGTTGGCCTTGTGGATTGGTCATTTGACTCGAGCGCCCGAGGTCGGGGGTCCGACTCCCACTGGGGACAGACAACTTTGTACAAGTCGGTCCTGGTCTAGATATAACAGATGGTTTTAAAATGTGCATCAGTTATCTTATTTAATGACCGATTAGTGTGAGGGCAATTTTATGTACATTTCATGGTATGAGGTGGACATGAAATTACACTACATCATCAAGAACGATTTTAAAAGGCAGACGATCCGTCGGCGGAAGCCTGCGCACCGCACGCGTCGAAGACTCTGTCTCGATCGTGCGCCGGCGCCGGCCGCACTCGACGTGCCGTCAGCGCGCGCGACGCTCGCCGAACGGCGCGACGAACACGCACTGTGCCTCCAAATCAGCTCCTCTTTTCTCATTTCGCCGACAAATATTATAAATGCGAAAGTTTGGATATTTCTTATTTAATCAGGCTTCAACCACTGGACGGATCGGGATGAAACTTGTCACATATAGGTTAGGTCCTGGAATAGGACATAGGATAGTTTTTATTCCGAAAAACATCTCATTCCTACGGGAAATACATAATAATTTGTGATGTTACGTTGTCCACGCGGACGAAGTCGCGGGCAACAGTGTCGACATAATCTGCTTAGAAATTGAGTCATTGTTTATGTACAGGTCCGAGTTGAAAGACTAGGGAATAAGGTTCGGTAGGAGGGGACCTGAAACCATAGAATAAGTAATGTCAAACTTGCATTTGCAGTATTACAAACTGTCACAGCTATCCGATGTTCCTTGAATCTAGCACAAGGAATTTCCGATAAAAGTCGGATAAGAAGTGAAATGTGAAGCGAACTCAATGTGCCGCGTGGTTCCCGGCTTAGAATAGGGCCACCCCAAATCTTCCCTTGAGTGTCGTCAAGGCGACTAAGTGTTTTCACTAGGGATGGGCAGCAGCGTTCTCCTGAGTATATTAAGATTATTACTGCGATCACCAATCCGTCTGCCAAGTGTGGTGATTATGGCATGTCCCCCAATGGAAAGCCCACCAAAAGTGGCATTCTATTGGGGAGGCTTAGTTCAGCAGTGGACGTATATAGGCAGATGATGAAGAAGTGAAAAAGTTTGTTATTCCAGACGAGCCCACGTTCACGGTGATGGGCACTGGCAAGCCGCTGAGACAGTTCATCTACTCGCTGGACCTCGCGAAACTGTTCCTATGGGTGCTCAGGCACTACACCAGCGTGGAACCCATCATACTATCAGGTGGGTTACATACTGCATGGGTGTGTGAAATAGCATGGATACAGAGCTAAAATGGCATGGGTACAGCGCTGAAATGGCATGGGTACTTCGCAGAAATGGCTTGTATACAGCGCTAAAATGGCATGTGTACTGCGCTGAAATGGCATGGGTACTGCGCTGAAATGCGTGGGTACTGTGTACTGCGCTGAAATGGCATGGGTACTGCGCTGAAATGGTATGGGTGCTGCGCTGAAATGGCGTGGGTACTGTGTACTGCGCTGAAATGGTATGGGTACTGCGCTGAAATGGTATGGGTGCTGCGCTGAAATGGCGTGGGTACTGCGCTGAAATATGGGTACTGCGCTGAAATGGCATGAGTACAGCGCTGAAATAGCATGGGTACTGCGCTGAAATGGCGTGAGTATTAAGCTGACATGATGATCTCGTCTCGCCGGACGCCAGTCTTTTTCCATTTCTTTGCGCTTAAGGAGACAGAGAAAAAGATTGATCCCCGGCGGAGATCAAACTGCTCAAAATGGTACCTAATGTATGAAAAAATAAAACCATTACACTAAATATGTCCATGAAAAATTATATTAAAGAAATGTTAAATTAAAAAAATCTTTCTCACAGTTGACGAAGCAGATGAGGTGTCAATAAGCGCCGTGGCGGCGGCCATACAGCGGGCACACCAGTACAAGGGGCGCCTAGTGTACGACACCACGATGCCCGACGGGCAGTACAAGAAGACCGCCTCCAACGCCAAGCTAAGGTCACATCATCTTGATAAACAACCACTCAAACGTCCCGGGTACTACGGAACCCAAAATGCACTGACAGCGCACTCAACTTCTCCGCGCACAATAATTGCTATTCTTGTCAATCATGCGTACTTCAGTTTAATAAAGTGTTTCTAGATTGCGCGCTATTAAATTTATCGTCAACTGAAGTAACATTTCAGTACTGAACTCGTTTAAAAGAATTTAAATATATGTCGTAGGTTCCTGGTTCCGCCGAAAGTGTGGGCTCCCAAATTGAGTTTAACGCCGTTACAAAGTTAACACGTTTACTAGCTTCAATGACACTACATGAAATTACACTACATCATCAAGTAACGATTTTAGAAGGCAGACGATCCGTCAGTGTAACGCCTGCGAACCGCACGCCTTTCCATCGAAGACTCTCTCGAGTGCGGCTGCGCCAGTTATACCCGACGTTCCGTCAGCGCGTGCTCGCGACGATAGTCGAACAAAGCCGAACGGCGCGCCGAACACACACTGTGCCTCCAAATCAGCTCCTCTTTTATTATTTCGCCGACATATATTTTTATGAATTAAATATCTAACTTATTACTGAAACTAACCGTGTCTGCCTAAATACTTTGCCAGGCCCACCCCTGGTCCTGTTAGTAGTAGCAGGTAATAAAATTATCACCACCTGATTACCACTCTGTAAAATATTAAATTGCTTACGTCTAACATTTCAGATCGTTGTATAAGGAGTTCCAGTTCACGCCGTTCGAGACGGCGATACAGGAGACCGTGGCGTGGTACAAACAGAACCGCGAGCGAGCGCGCACGTAGCCAAATAAACATACAAGGTCTTATTTATTTATATTAGTATATAGAATATGGCTGCAAGAAATGTCATTATGTTTGCAATGGTTCTTATAAGAAGTCACTAACTGATGGAGAATACTGCAGGATAGGCAAGATGTCACTAACTGAAGGGAATGCTGCAGTTATTGCACGAAGTCACTAACTGTTGGAGAATAATGCAGGAAAGGCAAGAAGTCACTAACTGATGGAGAATAATGCAGGATAGGCAAGAAGTCACTAACTGGGGAGAGCTTTGGTTATTTCAAGGAGTCACTAACTGAAGGGAATGCTGCAGTTATTGCACGAAGTCACTGACTGATGGAGAATAATGCAGGATAGGCATGAAGTCACTAACGGGGGGGCTTTGGTTATTTCAAGAAGTCACTAACTGAAGGGAATGCTGCAGTTATTGCACGAAGTCACTAACTGATGGAGAATAATGCAGGCAAGGCAAGAAGTCACTAACTGGGGAGAGCTTTGGTTATTTCAAGAAGTCACTAACTGAAGGGACTGCTGAAGTTATTGCACGAAGACACTAACTGATGGAGAATACTGCAGGATAGGCAAGAAGTCACTAACTGATGGAGAATACTGCAGTAAAGGCAAGAAGTCACGCATACAATGAAATGTAATAGATTTGAAGTGAGTAGGGCGTGATATCAATATTTATTCAGTTTGTATGAAAGGTAAATAGCTGTTTTGCGACAAACATAATTCTACCTTGTTTTTGTAGTCTTAAGTACAAAGATATAGGCGACATTTTAGAAACGCTAGTTGATAAATTTTTTATATATATTGTGTGCTCATTTATAGTTGTACAAATTAAATATTACGTATTGTTACACGCAATTTTTATTTTCAGCAGATTTCTTGCCAATGTTTTCTCGACTTCGACTCTGCGCTAAACGAGTAAGCGTTTGATAGTTTATACAATATATTGCAAGGCGACTAAGGGAACACATTATAAAACATCAATCAGGCCTCCCCGACCAGTCTGGCCAGCGCGGGGAGTGTAGGCCAAATCCTCCGTCTGTCTCCGGCAGATGAGAGAGGGTTGTGCTCCTGCAGTGGAGACAGAAATAACCTGATGATGTATTTACCTTGTAAGAAGAAATAAATAAATGTATCAGGAGTTCCAGTAGCAATGAAACTATTAAAAAAGTGTCTACGTATACATTTAAGATTCATCTATTATATAGTCGAGTTATAAATAGGAATAACCTAACAATAATAATATCTAACAAAAAACTTACAGAACAATGTTGTGTTTTATAAAACTACCTTACAAATATTAAATAATATTAAATTACAATTTAAGCATTTCGTGGGACAATACCCACTGCTGGGATGTCCATGTCTGGAAATATTTTATTCGAGTTAACGATATTAATACGTGTCCAGTGGGGGCCTTCTTCCAACCATCTCTATGTGCTACTAGATGGAGCGTTCCAAACAATCGCTCTGTTCCACGCAAGGAGCCGCAACATTCACTTCCAAACTTGTGCAGTTGCTACGCAGAACATTTAATTATTTGCTAAAAATTGATGCTATTTACCCGTAGCGTCAATATCCTATCCTAATATTATAAACGCGAGTTTGTAAGTATGGATGGATGTTTGTTACTCTTTCACGTAAAAACGACTGAATGGATTTTAATGAAACTTTACAATAATATAGCTTATACATCAGAATAACACATAGCCTACAATTTATAAAGATATTGTGTGAATTGTCCAAAATATTAAGTAAGTAAGAAAAAATTTACCATCTGCGAGCTATTCTGGCGTGCGCTGCCAAAACCGCTAGAGATACACATATGTAATGTACGATGGAAATGTTTATCTTAAAATCCTACAAAAAAGCTACTCGAAATACTGATCGTGCGCAGACGAAGTCGCGGGCACCAGCTAGTTTAGTAATAATTAAATGTTGTGCGTAGTAACTGCACAAGTTTCATTGTGAATGTGAACGAGTTGCGGCTCCATGCGTGGACAGAGCGATTGTTTGGAACGCTCCATCTAGTAGCACATAGAGATCGTTGCCTACTGCGTGAGCCCCGTTCAAATCGCCCTCACACTTTCCATCCCTCGTAAACAAGGTCCACAGTGGAGGTGTACTAACGTCGATATACCCCCACTATGGAGCTGCTGAGTAATAAGCTGCATATTCGGGCTGTGTGCTGGTTGGCTAGTGGGCTCAGAGCGCGAGCCCGTGTTCGTCGAAGGTCACGAAGATCTTCTCTATGGAGGTGATGTAGGCGGCCGTGCGCAGGTCCAGCCCCAGCTTGTACGTCTTGGCCGCGCGCATCACGTTCTGCATCAAACATGACAACATCCTGTTTTAGGATGTACTTATACTAGCATGTAAAAATTGTCACATTTCACACACGGCCACCTGATCCCAAACTAGGCAGAGCCTGTAATATGGGTATCAGATAGCTGATATACATACATAATATAATATATAAATGACATCCAGTCACAAGGCAAACACGAGTATTCATCACACGAATGTTTGCCCTGGGCGGGATTCGAACCCGCGACCCCGAGCTTCGCCCGATTAGGCTACGGGGCCGACATTATTATAAGATATGCACTTTTCATGTTTCTCAAGCGATACTATGAGGCGACTCACGTGGCAGGCCTTGGTCATGGAGTACTCCAGGCCGGTGCCCACGATCAGCTCCTCGCTGGCGCCGGACATCATGGTCTCGAACATCGGGGACGGCTGCATGTTCGCGCACACTCCAGCCTTTTTCAGCGACTGCTCCACAGAGTCTATGACGAATAATTACGTGAGGGTGAATTCTTCAAGTCGCCCATTCCACAATGTTTAAAGACAAAAGTCTTTAATCAATGTAATGGGCTCGATTTTGAAGGCACAGCGTTAAAATTTGACAGTACTAAAACTGTTGCTATCCTTGTCACACAGTATTATGAAGATAAAGACGAAACCAATTTTAGAGCTGTCAAATTTTTTATGTATGCCTTCAGAATCGGGCCCAATATCTATTTATACTATCCTACTTCCTACTAATATTATAGATGCGAAAGTTTGGATGTTTGGATGTTTGTTACTCAATCACGCTTCAACCACTGGACGGATCGGGATGAAACTTGGCACACATATAGGTTAGGTCCTGGAACAGGACATAGGATAGTTTTTTATCCCGAAAAATCATCCCATTCCAACGGGAAATACATAATAATTTGTGATGTTAAGTCGTCCACGCGGACGAAGTCGCGGGCAACAGCTAGTACATACATATGTACTAACTAGCTGTGCCCGCGGCTCCGCTCGCGTTACTGCAGGTTCCGCTCCCATTCCCACTCCCTATCCCACTTCCACTCAGACTCTCAATCCCGCTCCACTTTTCCCACGCCCACTCCCATTCCCACTACCAGCTCCAAATGTAGTCCAAACTCATCGCAATCTGAATAGTACGGAAATACTATTATTATGTGCAATATATTGCATACTAACCTTACCTACTAATGTATTTGAAAACTAAAAATGCCTATAACTTTTGATTGAGTAAACCGATTGCGATGAAATAAAGACTAAATGTTAAGTTAAGTTAAGCCCCATGTTTCTGTGAAAAGTCCATCAAAATCCGTTCAGTAGTTTTTAAGTGATGCGTGCACAAACTCACAGACAAACAGATAAACAGACAAAAATTTCAAAAATGATTGAAATGTGTTCTATTACTTATCCTTAGACCCCTTAATTTTTTTTTGTGCAAATATCTTCAATGTACAGACACGCGATGTTTACGATTTTATTTATTAGATAAAACGGACCTAAGAGCGCGGTGTTGGAGTCCCGCCAGAACTTGATGCTGAGCTTGCCGAAGCTCACGTGGTTGAGGTTCTTGAGGTACTCGAAGTAGGAGACGGTCACCCCGCCCGCGTTGGTCAGCAGGTCGGGCAGCACCAGGATCTTCTTGTCGCGCAGGATCGCGTCCGCCGACGGGATCGTCGGCCCGTTCGCGCCCTCCGCCATTATCTGCACATCAAATTCATAACATAATGCTCGCGCCTTGGTCCCAGAGGGGTAGGCAGAGACGATGTATCGCCACTTTGCGCAATGTAATATTGCAAAGCGGCTTTCCTTCGTCCGCTTTTCGCTCCGTGATACCCCTTGACGTGATGTGTTGCGAACAACATCAAATTCAAAATCCTTTATTAATTTTTTTTTTATTTCAGACTTCAGAGTCTATATGTGTAAACGCTTTATTGTACTAAAATTCTGAAATTACTAATAAATACTTATTTTAATCAAGACACTTAAAAATAAATAATAATAGCCTCCCCAACCCGTCTGGCCAGCGCGGGGAGTGTAGGCCAAATCCTCCGTCTGTCTCCGGCAGATGAGACAGGGTTGTGCTCCTGCAGTGGAGACAAAAATAACCTGATGATGATAATAAATATATAAATATCTCAGACATTCACACCAATTATCCAGTCCCAAACTAGGCAGAGCCTGTGGTATGGTTACTAGATAACGGATAACTTAAATAAATATATAAACATCCAAGACTTGGGTACAAACATTCACGTAGTTTGGGTACGTTCCTTTAATGTGTGCCCCTTAGCTGCATAATAGATTTTATGCAGCGAACTGTGGGGGACGGACGCACAGCATAGACAAAGGGGCTGACACAAAAGATCCCACAGGGTCGACGTGTCGCTGGGTACACCTGGCCCCCTATTAAAAGGTAAGTGTGGCGGCGGCTCACCTTGCAGTTGAGCTTGGGCGCGTTGTCCGCCTTGATGGACTTCTCCATGGCGGCCACCACGAGGATGTCGCACTTCTCGTACAGGATGTCGCGGTTGCACTCCTGCGCGCCAGTGAACCCCTTCACGCTGCCGCGGTTACCGGCCTTGTACTTCATCAGCGCCTGCTCAGAGCGACATTGTTGTTCGGAACACGTCCGAACACAGAATATTTGTATGCTGGCAACATATAATATATAAGCTGCTCGATTGTGGAACTCGCTACCACCAGACATCCGTAATAGTCAATCCTTTTTAATTTTCAAAAACCATGTTAAAGAACACTATCTATCACTAAGTTAGGATTGAAATCCATATCTTATATGTATTTTATAAATGTTTGTATATTATTATTATTATTTAATAATGTATATTATATTTATATATTATTGGTAAATATTTATTTATATACTTATATTATTTTTTTTACCGTGTAGGTATGTATATTTCATTCCAGATTAATAGTCCTATGAAAACAAACGCATTTGCGTCTCGAAAACAAAATACACAATAGATGGTGTTCCTAAGTGGACTGCAAAGTTTACATGGTAATACAAACCTGTTTTTGCTGCTGGTGACCCTTTCATGTATATGTTACCGAGACGTAAATAGCGTTGGTTTTCATAGGACTATGAATCTGGAATGAAATATAAGTGGGCATATAGTTTATATTAGTGTATGTATGTATATGTTTTTTTTGCCTCTCTTATTTCAATTATCTCTCTCGCGGGTCTGCTGGAAGAAATCTCTCTCAGAGATAAGTTCGCCCTTTGTGCTTGTGTTTCTTTTTAATGTATCATTTTTGTTTTATCTGTGTGTAGAGTTAAATAAATAAATAAAATAAGAAGCGAATATCTTCCGTTTCCGCATCATTCGGTTCGCCATCTTGGGGTGAAAAGTGTGTTCCAAATATATTCCGGATTAGCGGGCAATTGTCGCTAATAAAATTAATAATCTTCATTGTTCATAGTGCTATAGCTAAGAAAAACTGAATTGTATGTTGGTGAGGAATAAATACCAGTAAATACAGTCCACGATTTCATTCTACAAGACCTTCACCCAACAATTGTCATCAGATATCGTTCAGTTCACGATGACCCGCCTCGCTACTTTCGCCGCGGTGTGCTACTCCGAATCAGCATGTTAGCGCACATATAGTGAAATGTAAGCTATTATGAGAGGAGTTGGGCATGCCGTCGTGAACCGAACGATGTACACTTACTTATATAACGTTTATGCTACTAACTCAGCCCAAACTAGGACCTAGGATCATGAATCTTGACCAGTACCTATTACGAATCGGAGAAGAATAATCCCCAGAAATCCAAAACTTATTACTTAAACTACACGTTACACACAAGGTATGGAAAACAGGCTAAAATGACCCGTAGTGACGTGACTATGTTATAGTCCGAAATCCAGGCCCAATACAACGATCTCTGTGTACTACTAGATGGAGCGTTCCAAACAATCGCTCTGTTCCACACAACTGCGGCTCTGGGAGTCGCAACTCGTTACATCCTATCCTACTATATTATAAACGCGAAAGTTTGTAAGTTGGATGGATGTTTGTTACTCTTTCACGTAAAAACTATTGAATTTTAATGAAACTTTACAATAATATAGCTTATACATCAGAATAACACATTTTATAAAGATATTGTGTGAATTGTCCAAAATATCAAGTAAGTAGGAAAAAATCTACCATCTGCGAGCTATTCTGGCGTGCGCTGCCAAAACCGCTAGAGTTACACATATGTAATGTATGATGGAAATGTTTATCTTAAACAGTCCTACAAAAAAGCTACTCGAAATACTGCTAATCGTGCGCAGACGAAGTCGCGGGCACCAGTAGTTCACAATAAAACTTGTGCAGTGACTACGCAGAACATTTAATTATTACTAAATATCGACGCTACGGGTAAATAGCGTTAGTATTTAGTAAATAATTAAATGTTCTGCGTAGTAACTGCAAAAGTTTCAAAGTGAATTTGAATGAGTTGCGGTTCCCGGAGCCGCAGTTGCGTGGAACAGTGCGATTGTTTGGAACGCTGCATCTAGTAGTACATAGAGATCGTTGGGGCAAGTTTTTACCGACAAAGGCCATAATCATTTAATCTACGTCAGAGTAGAATTCGAATGGCAAATCCAACCTAGACGTGGTCATGTAAATAATATGGTGGTTACGACTGCACAAGGAACAGTCAGATACGAAGTGGTCAAATCCAGAGATGGTCAGATATACATACAAACATAATGCTCTCGCCTGAAGGGGTAGACAGAGACGATGTATCACAACTTCTTGCGATCCTGACACACCTCACTAGCCTCTCTCACATTCATCAACCTTTTCACGCATCTCCTTTTATTTTTCTCACTGCGAACCCCAGCCTTTTTAAGGACGTCATCAATTTGATCCAAACTTTGTCAGATAGTGGTTACATCCAGACGTGGTAAAATCCATAGGACAAAGCTCAGAAATGTCAAATGTATGTCATGTAATATGGCTCGTACAAGGCGACTAAGGGCATTATAAAACATCAGTCAGGCCTCCCCAACCCGTCTGGCCAGCGCGGGGAGTGTAGGCCAAATCCTCCGTCTATCTCCGGCAGATACTTTAATTAAATTTGTCTGGGGTCCAAGGTGGCGTAAATTCATGACCTGGGACTTGCCTTACCTTCACTGGTAGGTGTCTTTGCAGTTACCTCCGTTGATCGTCGCTTAGAGGAGTTCATCATCATCATCATGTCAGCCTTTAGACGTCCACTGCTGGACATAGGCCTTCCCCAATGAACGCCACCACACCCGGTCCTCCGCCCTCCGCATCCAGCCGCTTCCGGCCACCTTTAGGTCGTCGGTCCATCTGGCGGCGGGGCGTCCCACCCTGCGCGTGCCAATCCGTGGTCTCCACTCCAGAACTCGTCTGCCCCAACGGCCGTTGGAGGAGTTGCGGGGGGAGAATGATGAGGAGGCGGGAATGTCTCCGGCAGATGAGAGAGGGTTGTGCTCCTGCAGTGGAGACAAAAATAACCTGATGATGATGAATATGGCTTAGGCCTTTTTCTAGGCCAAACGTTGGAGCGCTTTGTCTCGGGGCTTACGTGCCTTGGTATCGATGCCCTCCGGGTTCTTGAGGTTGCAGTCCATCTCGGCCACGCCGATGACCTTGACGCCCTCATTCTGCAGGTAGACTGCCGTGTACGATCCCACGTTGCCGAACCCCTCTATTATCGCAGTCTTGTCCTGGGGAACATGTGTTCGATGGAGAATCATTACATGATGATGATATCGATGACTTAGTTCAATAGGGGACTAACTCAAAAAATGATGTTTTGAGTATTTTTATTCGAGATGGGGCTATTTCAAGGTCTCAGTCTAGACCTTGTATCACTGCGACCGTTTCTGGTCTATTGTGATCGCCACCATACTAAAGTTCGGTGCTCAGCCTTGCAGCAGTTAGAAACTGAACAATGCTTTTAGCACTGAGTTGTTTTACTTCGTCAGGGCGAAGCAAGTAGTTACCCAGGTGTGTATTTCTTTTGCGCATCAGTGGGCCACACCCGCACAGGAGGTGCATGGGGGTTTCCTCTGCTTCCTCACAGAGCCTGCACACTCCTGTGGTCCGGAGCTTGAGATTGAACATGTGCTTGTTCAGACCACAGTGTCCTGTGCTCTCTCACTACTATGCGTAAATTATTCCTGCAAAGCGCTAAAGCTTCTTGAGCAGACTTACGGTTGTAAGCCTTGATTAGTGCTTTGGAGTGGTTCAATCCTGGCGTGCAATTCCACTGATTGATGGATTGCTCTAGGCAGAGGTTTCTAAGCATTAGGCGTGCCAAGCTACCGCTAACGTAGCGTTACTTCCAATAGGAACGCCACATCATGGTTCTGGACCGCATAGCCACTGGCTCCCTTTGCAAGTTTATGTTTTGAGTTCCAAAAATTATCGTACCATACATATATACATAACAGATTGAATAATCTACTACTTCTACAAGCGTACCAGCCTGTCCGTACAAGTTTGTGTGTGTTCGTAAATTGTGGTAGGGCTACTGCACTGAGTGCGCGAACATAGTCGATCGAGAGAGGGACAACGTAAGTGCTTCTCTTTCTAACGTATGGCGTCGATATCTCGGCGCCGCGCCGGTCTACACCAGCGGGCGGCAGGCGCGCAAGCCGAACGTCGGTAGCCAACGATCTCTATGTACTACTAGATGGAGCGTTCCAAACAATCGCTCTGTTCCACGCAAGTAGCCACAACTCTTTCACATTCACAATGAAACTTGTGCAGTTACTACGCAGAACATTTAATTATTACTAAATATTGACGCTACAGATAAATAATGTCAATATTTAGAAAATAATTCAATGTTCCGAGTAGTAACTGCAAAATTTCAAAGTGAATATGAAAGAGTTGTGGCTACTTGCGTTGAACAGAGCGATTGTTTGGAACGCTCCATCTAGTAGTACTAGCGTATACAGCCCGCCGTACTCCGGGCGTTCATTTTATGAGAGTCAAAAACTTAAAAGTTAGTGATATCAGTGATATCAGCGGCCCATCGATATGATACGATGAAAACGTGTACAAATCAATTCAAAATCAAAATATTTATTTTCAAAATTGGAATACATTATTCTCTTTTTGACGTCAAATTCTGCCTAAAACTACTCCACTTCCACCTGTATAACCGAGGGGAAGAAGTGGCAACAAACCCAACGGCACAGGGCCCTACCTTTGATTTATCTTATTCATTACAATCATTAAGTCTACCTATGCTGAGCCATCAAGCACAAGCGCTACGTACGAGTGGAACAGACCTTGAACCCCAACTGCAGGCCGCACAGGTCCATCCAGTACTTGTCGTGGATGAAGGTGCTGATCGTCATGAAGACCCCGCGGCCGGTGGCCTCGACGCGGCCGTGGATGCCGCCGCCGTTGATGGGCTTGCCGGTCACGCACGCCGCCGCGTTCAGGTCCGCGTAGCCTGCGACAGCCTTCGCAATCTCAGTCACGGCTGGTTATACCCTACTGGCTATCGCCCGCGACTTTATTGCACAAATTTTATGGCGGCTCCACATTAGTGCCGTGAAGCTGCGTAAACAGGCGTGAACGAGAATGTGGACGGTTTTCACGGGGTTTACGCGTGTTCACGGCTGTTCCCCGATCATGGCGGCTCCACATTATGGCGGCTCCACATTAGTGCCGTGAAGCTCCGTAAACAGGCGTGAACGTGAATGTGGATGGTTTTCGCGGAGTTCACGCGCGTTCTCGGCTGTTCCCCGATCAGAGTCGGTATTTTGTCCCGCGACAAAGGGTTCGCGCCCCTTTCGCGCGGCGTTCACGCGTACACATCCACATTCACGGCCCCGTGCTAGTTTACTTTGGACTACAAAGGGGTACGGACTTGGGCAGTCGCTGCGCGCGCGATATAATGGCGGCTCCACATTAGTGCCGTGAAGCTCCGTAAACAGGCGTGAACGAGAATGTGGACGGTTTTCACGGTGTTCACGCGTGTTCACGGCTGTTCCCCGATCAGAGTCGGTATTTTGTCCCGCGACAAAGGGTTCGCGCCTTCTTCGCGCGGCGTTCACGCAAAATGGCGGCTCCACATTAGTGCCGTGAATTCATGGCGTGAATTCGCGCGTGAATTCACGGCACTAATGTGGAGCTGCCATAATAAAGTCGCGCGTGAACGTTTGGAATAACGAAACTGAAAATGGTATTTTTTAGAACATTACCATTATGAAAATGTACTGTCAAAGTTATTGCAGCAGCAGCTTCTACGTCCATTTCGCGGCAGGTTTCACGAACGACTGTGAGCATCCCGTGAATGTGGAGGGCACGACTTGTGCCGTGAATTTATGGCGTGAATTCGCGCGAGAATTCACGGCACTAATGTTGAGCCGCCATTAAAAGTAAATACAGTTACAAATTTTGTGTACAAAGGCGAGCTTATCTCTAAAAGAGATCTCTTCCAGCCAACCTTACAGGGTGTGAGACAAGGCACTAAGAGCGAGGGGGCAAAAAGTGCATATTATACTGAGTGAGACAGATAGTGCTCTTTTAGTTTGACAACACCGAATCCCTTATGAAACATGTACAATAGCATATTCTTACATAAAACACGCATAGGTGCAAGCACGTTCACACACACACACACACACACACACACACACACACACTCACAAAATCCAGAACAAGCACACAGACACAACCTAATAACCTCACCATAACACACACACACATAACACGCACACACAGGCACATACACACCCAATCAAATGCACATTCTTATACTAACAAACATACACATGCATATTTATTTACTTATATACTTATTGTCGTTAAATTAAATTATTTATTGTTATTATGTTCAATTGAATTAAATTACATTACATATATTAATATTGTTATAGTTACATAAATTATAAGTTAAGGAAGAGTGGAACCTCCTGGTACAGGCAATTTTTATGCTTAAAAGGAGGATCCCACAAATATCATTAACATGTAAACATATAAAGCCAATAAATTATTTTGTATTTTGTATTTTAGTTTAGTTTTAAAGGATGTCACCGACGTACTATCTCGAACGTATATCGTCCGCGTGGACAACTTAACATTACAAATTATTAAATATCTCTGAATGAGATGTTTTTTTCGGGATAAAAACTATCTTAAGTCCTATTCCAGGACCTAACCTATATGTGTGCCAAGTTTCGTCCCGATCCGTCCAGTGGTTGAAGCGTGATTGAGTGACAAACATCCAAATATCCAAACTTTCGCATTTATAATATTAGTAGGAAGTAGGATAGAATAAATAGATATTACATATACCCTTGTCTAATCCCAAACTAGGATGTTCTACTGTTGGAAATTAAAGATAGGACAATTCAATAATATAACATCCAGACCGGGACCAGCTTGTACACAAACTGTACAAAGTCGTCTGCCCCCGGTGGGAATCGAATCCACGATCTCTGGCGGTCCAGTCCAATGACCAAGCCAACGAGACGGTAAAACACTTTCAAAACGTTGGTCCCGTCCGGGTGTTATTTTGTGAGTTTGTCCTATGCTTGTTTAATTCCCATAGCACTAAGAAAATCTTATTTGAGATTAGATAAGTGTATGTATGTACGTACATCTACACTAATATTATAAAGAGAAAAGATTTGTATGTTTGTAACTAATAAACTCAAAAACTACTGGACCGATTTCAACAATTCTTTCATCATTAGAATGCTACATTATCCCTGAGTAACAT
Source organism: Esperia sulphurella (assembly GCA_947086405.1). NCBI lineage: Eukaryota > Metazoa > Arthropoda > Insecta > Lepidoptera > Oecophoridae > Esperia > Esperia sulphurella. The sequence goes on from OX352261.1 coordinate 17,688,530, forward strand.
TACCGTCATCATCAGGTTATTTTGTCTCCACTGCAGGAGCACAACCCTCTCTCATCTGCCGGAGACAGACGGAGGATTTGGCCTCCACTCCCCGCGCTGGCCAGGCGGGTTGGGGAAGCCGGATTGATGTGTTATGAGTAACATAGGCTATATTTATTACTATAAAAAATTAGGGATCCCTATTAAAACTTCAGTAATGTAACCCAATGCAATATAACAAAGAAGTATAGTTATTGTGTTCGGTACAATTCATATTGCGATTGGTTTGTACTACAGTTGGAGCGGGAGTGGGAGTGGGATGGGATCGGGATTGGGATTGAGAGTCTGAGTGGGATAGGGAGTGAGAGTGGGAACGGAAGCGGATTCTGTAGTCCAGGCGAGCGGAGCTGCGGGCACAGCTAGTCTTCTAATAAATAAAATCGTAAACTTCGCGTGTCTGTACATTGAAGATATTTGAGGGTAGGGTTGAGGGGAGAGCTGAGGGGAGGGTTGAGAGGAGGGTTGAGGGGAGGGTTGAGGGAAGGGTTGAGAGAGGAGAATTGAGGTTCTGGACCTGGACCTGGATTTAAAGTCTGAGTGGAAGTGGGATAGCGAGCGGAAGTGGGAATGGGAGCGGATCCTGAAGTCCACGCGAGCGGAGCCGCGGGCACAGCTAGTTAGTACATAAAGAAGTGATACTCACCTTCCCCAGTCGGTGTTACGTCGCCGTCGCCCGCTAAGTACAACGGCTGGGGAGAGGTTTTCACTACTAATGATATTGGGCTGCTTGACCGCTCTACGGTGATCTAAAAGTTAGTTAGGTTCCTGTGTGTTTGCGGACCTGGGTGTGTGTCTGTCATAAGAGCCCTTTTAAAGCCCTGTTCCACGTCCTGACCAACGACCAACATGCAACCAGCAACAATTCCTCACCCAAAGTCTTGATATAAGTGTCGAGGACCCAGGACATCTCGCGTCCGGAAGTGTTCACGTCCGGCGCCGGTACGTCTACTCCCGCGCCTGTAACAAGTTAGGGGGTGCAACAACATCTAGTTCCCCCAAATTCGACCTTCACTTGGTGTGTTACAGGACAAGACCCTAGTCACTAAACAATGGCGTTATAACCAATTAAACTAGGTAGGTCGAGTAGAGTCGAGGTAGAGTAAACGCTTAGGGAAATAGGGAGGGACTAAGCTCAGAAAACCTAAAAGGCAGAATGCTACTGAACCAGGAGTGGGATAATGTGCAACGATACTCCACAAGATCATGAGCAAAAGGGTGAAAGACGAAAGAGACAGGTAGAGCGCAGAACAAATGCCTAAATAAGCAACTACCTTTCTGAAGTAATGCGAAAACAGGACCAGGAAAGTAGCAGAAGGGAGGAGGTTTTAGTCCGTAGGTCACTGGGCAATATTCCTAGTAAAGTCGGGCATGCCACTCGGCCTGGGTCTTGCGGTATCCATGAGGATTTCCTCCTTCCCACGAAAATGAAAGGTCAGTAATCACTTATGGATTTGACCACATCTGGTTTCGACCACTTCTGGATTATTAAGAAAAGGTTGAAGATTTTTGTCTTCAGGCACTGTGGTTACGCGACGAGAAGATACGACGCAACGCATGTTTGTTTGTATTGGCACGCTCTTACCCAAAGCTGGTGAAAATCCTTACCGATATAATTCTTCTTGGCCAACTCCAGAGCGTAACGCCTGGTGATCCTCTGCAGTTCAGCCACCGTGTAGTTCTTGGGGTTTATCGCCACCCCTGATAACAACAATAACTTCAGTCTGTCAACCTATATCAACAATCTTGGCTGATATGACCGTCACCGATGGGATCAACGGAGTCATGTTTGAACTGTTATATTGGTGACTTCCCAGTGTACCAGAGCCGTGCTGTAAATGTCATTTTGTAAGCAATATCCTCTTTAATTTTTATAAATTAAGATTTTTGGGCATAGCCCTGACAGCCCTGAGTTTGAGCACTTTTTGTGAACTATACGCCACTGATCCAGGAATTAGTTAAGTGCCCCTTGTGTTCGTCACTCCAGGGCGTTTCAGTAATCTAACCCAGACAGAATTTAGTACCCAATATGTATTATTTTTTAATCAAATTTTAGATTTTGTATAGACGTACAAGGGGTATTACAGCTGGAGTGACTTCACCCCAGCTTGGACATTATGAACTACTATACCTACTTAAATTCTGATCATATCTGGCCCTGTAATCAGAGCCGGATTAATCATGTCGGGGCCTCTTTACCGTGTTCTAACTTCCTGAAATATAGTTTTTATACCACAATGCAATGCTCTGCACGCGTGGACTACTCACTTTCAATGTATGTTTCATCATCAGGTCATTTTTGTCTCCACTGCAGGAGCACAACCCTCTCTCATCTACCGGAGACAGACGGAGGATTTGGCCTACACTCCCCGCGCTGGCCAGACGGGTTGGGGAGGCCTGAGTGATGTTTTATAATGTATTCCCTTAGTCGCCTTGTACGACAGCCACGGGAAGAATTGGAGTGGTCCTATTCTACTCTACCGGAAACCACACGGCAATAACGAATAAACGTAACATAGTAATGCAAGTGCTGGCAGACTCACCGCCCTTGGCCCCGCCGAAGGGTATGTTGCTGCAGGCGCACTTGTACGTCATCAGCGAGGCCAGCGCCTTCACCTCCTCGAGGTCCACCTGGTCCGAGTACCGGATGCCTGCACACAACAACGTTAATCATCATCATCAGCCTGAAAGAGGCCACTGTTGGACATAGGCCTCTCCCAAGGCGCGCCACTGAACCCGATCCTCGGTTCTTCTCATCCAGTCACTGCCAGCCCTCTAACGCAGATCGTCGCTCCATCTAGCCAGGGGGCGTCCCAGACTACGCTTGCCCAGTCGCGGTCTCCACTGTTTACGGGATGTGACCAGCCCACTGCCACTTCAGCGTACTCCACCATCTCCACTGAACTCCACCACTCCACTGAACCCGATCAGTGGCGCACCTTGCGAGAGTCCTATGTCCAACAGTGGACTCTTTCGGGCTGATGATGGTGATGATGATGACAGAAGGCGCATTCCCTAAGAAAGATTATTCAATTTCTCATTAATGTACCTACTTGAATGCAATCCAAATTGAATCTTACGCGCTTGGCAGACGGTCAATATTACACTGAACCGCTAAATCACGCAACATAACAGTCGTAGGTACGTGATTTGCTCAGGTGCCCCGGCAATCGGGGCCACAATGCGTAGGTATATTTTTATAGCTAAAGTACCGAGTGAGACAGGCCTTACGCGCAACATGGAACGCGTCGCTGTCAGATGGACCGACAATCTAAGCGGCCTGGATGCGGATGGACTGGGGATGTTAAAGTCGAAAAGCTAATGAGGAGGATGAAGGTAAAGCAAAAGAGCAGAGGTGGCCCAGTTGGTTGTACTCGCCTCACGTTCATGAGGTCCTGGTACAAACCCCGCCCGTACCAATGAGGTTTTCCAAACTTAAGTAAGGTTTATTTGCATCTAGCTGCTGCCCGCGACTTCGTCCGCGTGGACAACTTAACATCACAAATTATTATCTATTTCCCGTAGGAATGAGACGTTTTTTCAGGATAAAACTATCCTATGTCCCAGGACCTAATCTATATGTGTGCCAAGTTTCATCACGATCCGTCCGGTGGTTGAAGCGTGATTGAGTAACAAACATCCAAACTTTCGCGTTTATAATATAATGGTAGGTGCCCGACATAGCCGAAAGGATTAGCAGGCTGAAGTGGCAGTGGGCAGGCCACATCTGTCGCAGAAACGACGGCCGTTGGGGCAGACGAGTTCTGGAGTGGAGACCACGGATTGGCACGCGCAGGGTGGGACGCCCCGCCGCCAGATGGACCGACGACCTAAAGAAGGTGGCCGGAAGCGGCTGGATGCGGAGGGCGGAGGGCCGAGTGTGGTGGCGTCCAGCAGTGGACGTCTAAAGGCTGACATGATGATGATGATGAATATAGTGGTATGGGATACCACAGGCTTTTCGGTGAAGGAAAACATCGTAAGGAAACCTGCATACGCAAAGGAGAACGTATGTGCAGTGCTCAGGCACAGGGCGCAGACTTTAGAGGGGCGCAAATATGATCTGAATATGGGCGTTATCCAAGGGCGCAGTTTTAGAAGGCTAGTTACTGGACTGCGTATGTGAAGACAACCAAATCGGCTTGGGGCATCGTTGGTGGACAGGGCAAAAGATTCTGAAAGGTCGAAGTGTCGCCAGGTCTTCCCGGCCTCGTAAGAAGACAAGGTATATCCACCTCCCTTGCAGGGCAGGCGGTGCACAGAGTGCTGCGTGCGATATCCCTGGATTATCTCGTAGTCCCCGTTCTTGCGTTGCAGCGGGAAGTCGAACTGCAGCGAGCTGTTGCACGAGCCCATTACCTGCAACACGATATCATCATCATCATCAGGTTAATTTTGTCTCCACTGCAGGAGCACAACCCTCTCTCATCTGCCGGAGACAGACGGAGGATTCGGCCTGCACTCCCCGCGCTGGCCAGACGGGTTGGGAAGGCCTGATTGATGTTTTATAATGTATTCCCTCAGTCGCCTTGTACGACATCCACGGGGAGAGTTGGAGTGGTCCTATTCAACTCTACCGGAAACCACACGGCATTATTATACACGATATCATTAAATTGATTTTAAATAATATCATGAGGACCGGGCGGAGGACCGGGTGTGGTCGCGTACATTGGGGAAGGCCTATGTCCAGCAGTGGACGTCTATAGGCTGATATGATGATGATCCTTTCATGTATATGTTACAGAGACGCAAATTTGGTTTAGAATGAAAATAGGTGGTAATAGTATTATTTGGTAACTAGCTGAGCCCGAGGCTCCGCTCGCGTGAACTACAGAATCCGCTCCCGGTCCCGCTGCCGCTCCCGCTTGCACCGCCTCCGCCTCCGAAGTCCATCAAAATCCGCTGAGTAGTTTTTAAATGACGCGTGGACAAACTCTCAGACAAACAGACAAAAATTTCAAAAAATGTGTTCTGTTGCTTATCCTTAGACACAAAAATTTTTTGTTGTTGCAAATATCATCAATGTACAGACACGCGAATTTTACGTTTTTATTTCTAAGGTGATGGATGAAGATTACCTTAAGAATGCCAGCGACTCTCTGCTTTCGTTTCTTTTCCTTAATATGAGTGTGCTTCTTGAGATACTCCTCCAGCGAGGGCTCGCAGGTCTTCACGGCGTGGTGGTAATTGTACTCCACCATTCGGAAGAAACTGGGGTTTGGATCAGAGGCGACCTTGAGGAGATGCTCAGGAATGTCATAGCTCCTGACACTCACCACCGTCGGCCCGAAATTCCTCCTCAGAAACAAACCACGTGGGGTTTTCAGTTTTGAAAACGACATGTTTACATAAAATTAAAAGTAAGAGTAACCTTATTAAATTAAATGTAGATTTTTTTTACCGGAATAACTAATCGTGAAATAATCAAATTGTTAATTGACGTTTCAAAATTGCTACGTTTTAGATATGGAATGTTTTCTAAGTTTTTATTTGTAAATACAACCTATTTTGTTCAGAGGTTTCATATTTTTTTTATATTTATTTATTTGGCCACTGGTAAAGACCGTTGGTCCCTATTGGATAGGCCACATGTACCGAGAAGAAACTGAAAAATTGAACAAAAATATATGAGTGGATCCCTCGATACAATGCAAAAAGAAAAAGAGGTAGACCACGCAAGAGGTAGTCGGACGATCTGAGAGGAGTAGCCGGCGCACTGTGGATGAGGATGCCTCGCGAGAGATAAAACTGGAAGAAACTGAAGGAGACCTACGTGTCTACAAGACGCGCTTTAAGGTTGACTGGAAGAGATCCCTAAGTGGGATAAGTCCGCCTTTGTACACAGTTTAATTCCTATTTTATTATTGTTGTTGTTGTTATTTTTGGTACAATAAAGCGTTTACATACATACATACATACATACATACGCGCTGAACACGGAGGCTGATGTGCAAAAATAATTTAATTTTCAAATATATCTAAATATCTAATATACAATGTTCCTTAGTGCCCCGCAAAGTTTATTTTGAAATACAAACCTGCGTGTATCCGACGGAACGGGTAGCTCTGGGCCTGCCACGCCGGAGGTTGCGGGTTCGAATCCCGTTATGGGCAAATGTTCGTATGATGAATATGAATGTTTGTACCCAAGTCTTGGATGTTTATATATTTATTTAAGTTATCCGTTATCTAGTAACCATACCACAGGCTCTGCCTAGTTTGGGACTGGATAATTGGTGTGAATGTCCGAGATATTTATTTAGTTTGAAATATCTGTATGTCAGCTAATTAGGCTAATATATAAGACCATTGGTCCAGAAAGCACTATAATTACTATATAGTATTACTAGTTGTGCCCGCGGCTCCACTCGCGTGAACTACAGAATCCGCCCCCGTTCCCGTTCTCTTTCCACTTCTACTTCCACTCCCACTCTGACTCGAGACTCTCAATATCCCAATCCCAACCCAATTAATATAGTAATTTTTTCTAGAAGCCATTATAACGGATGATAATAAAACGACTGTTAATATTTCTTCCAGTAACTCAGTATCACATTTAGAAATCATTCATGAAAAAAAAATCTCTTTTTTACGAAAATTTTGTTTAAACAAATGCAATATTTCTTTTCTTTAGAACGTACGAGCATGTTCATCATATGGGCGAGGTCAACGGCCGCGGCGCGTATGGGATTGAGTGAAATTTAGTTTTTGGGGATAGGGATGGGGTTGAGGTTGGGTTTGGGATATTGAGAGTCGAGTCTGAGTGGGAGTGGAAGTAGAAGTGGGAACGGGGGTGGATTCTGTAGTTCACGCGAGCGGAGCCGCGGGCACAGCTAGTAGAGTATAAAATGACTAAGTGATTAAACGTTTTAAGCGTAGGCCTATGGTAGTGTTTGAAATAACAAACCTTGGAATAAAGATTTTCATCATCATCACCCAAATACGCTGTTTATAGGGGGATTTGTTATAATCACCACGCTAGGCAGGCGGATTACTGAACGCAGTGTTGATCTTAATGTACACAGGAGAACGCTGCTGCCCGTCCCTGGTGCAATCCCTCAGTCGCCGTGACGATATCCACGTGAAGATTGGGGGTGGCTTTTTAAGGTGCCTACAGCGGCAGGTACGTTTTAGTGACGGAGGCCTGGCTTTACACAGAAACAGTAAAATAAAACACAACCGTCAACTTAACCTGTTTTAATAAATTAAAATCACTTGTCCAACCTACAGATGGGGTTGCTCTGCACCATCTGGAGGTCCACCTTGGCGCCCACCAGGTCGCGGATGTTGTTGAGGCCGAACTTGATCATGGTGGGGCGCTCCAGGGAGAGCCCCCACGCCACCACGCGCACGTCTGCGGGGAGCCCCATGGGCAGGAGCATTTCTGGGCGGAACACGCCCGAGTTGCCGATCTCGATCCACTTGCCCAGACCTGAACATTGTTAATTGTACAAGCTAAGAATACGGATGGACCTGGGGACGTTAAAGTCGAAAGGATAATGAGGAGGATGACGCTATAGCAAAAGAGCAGAGGATCCTAGTTGGTTGTACTCGCCTCATGTTCATGAGGTCCTGGTACAAACCCCGCCCGTACCAATGAGGTTTTCCAAACTTAAGTACGGTTTATTTGCATCTAGCTGGTGCCCGCGACTTCGTCTGCGCAGGATTAGTATTTCGAGTAGCTTATATTAGGGTTCACTATTTTGGCTATAATGGCTTACACATAAGATATAGATATATACTGTGGCGGGCTTTTTTGTAGGACTATTTAAGATAAACATTTCCATTATACATTACATACGAGTAAGTGTAACTCTAGCGGTTTTGGCATCGCACGCCAGAATAGCTCGCAGATGGTAGATCTTTTCCTACTTACTTGATATTTTGGACAATTCACACAGTATCTTTATAAATTGTAGCCTATGTGTTATTCTGATGTATAAGCTATATTACTGTAAAGTTTCATTAAAATCCATTCAGTAGTTTTTACGTGAAAGAGTAACAAACATCCATCCATACTTACAAACTTTCGCGTTTATAATATTAGTAGGATATTGCAACATTACACATTACTATTCCATTGCGGTACAATAACTTTTATGCTATAGACGAAACAGGCATTCCTCTCTCTAGCATTCCCTTGCATTCCGTCATCAGTCGTCCCACGCCGTCCACGAACAAGTCAAGTCAACCCTGCCCTCAAACACTCCCCTCTCCCGCGAAATAAATAAAAATAAAATAAAATATTTTTATTTCAGATATTCATCCATATATTGTTAGTAAGAAACTTAAACTAAGTGTTAGTAATACAAGCAAAAATGGCAGGGACAGGCACACTAAACAAATATACAAAAAAAAAAACAACATGAGAGGTGCTGGAGAGGGACCACAACAGAAATGCACTCACCAGCATGGTAAGCGAAGATCTCCATGCTGGGCTCGGTGTACGGGTTGTAGGCCGGCTTGAACTGCAGCTTGTCGAAGCCGAGCCGGCGGAAGAAGGCGTCCAGCACGCCGATGAGGTCCGCGAGCCCCAGCCCCCGGTCGGCCACCACGCCCTCCACCTGGTGGAACTCGGCCAGGTGCGTCGCGTCCAGGGTCTCGTTGCGGAACACCTGAAGTTGGAACATTCAGACCGACGTCGTTACGTTTTGAACCTTTGGTAAAATCTGTCTTAATCATCAATATTTTTGTGCTAACATCAAAATTAAAAACTTTGTAACTTTGCTTTGCTGTTCACCATTGCGTAGTGATATTTAGGATTCTCTGCCATAGATGTGTATAAAGTAAGAGAGCTATTTCTGCCAACAAACTGTATTTATTATACAGTTTGGCGGAGTTATTGTATGTATATTTTTTAAGAGATGAATAAATGATTTTATTATTAATATTGTCAAAAATGCTCCACCGAGCCTTATTCAACAGAGCACGGTGGGACGTTTGGGAATATATGTTTATCAAAAGTTTGTCCCAAATGCCTCATTATCACATTTGTTAAAAAAATAGCTAAAATAAAAAAATATATTTATTTTTAATTCTGCACGTTTAAAATACACAAATACAATAATAAACTAGCTTATATTTCATTCCAAATTAATAGTCCTATGAAAACAAACGCATTTGCGTCTCGAAAACAAAATACACAATAGATGGTGTTCCTAAGTGGACCGCAAAGTTTACTTGGTAATACAAACCTATTTTTGCTGCTGGTGACCCTTTCATGTATATGTTACCGAGACGTAAATAGCGTTGGTTTTCATAGGACTATTAATCTGGAATGAAATATATATAAGTATGTTTGAGCGGTCTTAATGCTAAATTCCTTTTTTATATATACTTTATTGTACACAAATATAAGTCACACAACTAATTTAAACACAAGATGCATAAAGGCGCACTTAACTCTGTAATAGTTTTCTTCCAGTAAAGTTTTTTCATTGCAGGCATAGAATAGAATAGCAGAGGTAGGTTGTGCAGTTAAACAAAAGTTGGAGTATAATCGGGCGCGTGACCAGCTTTCAAAATAAAGTGGGGGGGGGGGGGGGCTGGATAATGTAAAAAAAATGAAAAGTGGAAGTAATTATCATAATATATTTAAATAATACAATCCACGCTGTCTATAGTTCTGACCTAGGTACATATTAATCTAGATTTACAAGACTTCAGGTCATTGATCTTCCCCCCTGCTTCTGAGCACGCACCCCATCTATGGTACCAAGAGTGTTACCTTGTCTATGCTGAAGTACTTCTGCGGCGTGAACTCCTTCTGCTGGGCCAGCTTGTAGAGCATGCGCGCGCTGACGGCGGTGGTGTGGGTCCGAAGCAGGTTCTTTTGGGCATCCTCTATCTTCCAGTCGTATCTGTAGCCCTGGTGAAGAAGTTGCAATCGATCAATCATTTATTAGTCAAACATATTGTCAACATACAAATACAACGAACATTACAATGAGACTTAAATATACATAACAAATATTGAAATTCGTTTGGGCTATTAATTCAAATCTAATAAATAAAATAGTAAAGTTCGCGTGTCTGTACATTGAAGATAATTGCAACAAAAAAAATTTGGGCGTCTAAGGATGAGCAACAGAACACATTTCGATCATTTTTGAAATTTTTGTCTGTTTGTCTGTGAGTTTGTCGCATCACTTAGAAACTACTGAACGGATTTTGATGGACTTTTCACAGAAACATGGGGCTTAACCTAACTTAACATTTTATTTCATCGCAATCGGGTTACTCAATCAAAAGTTATGGACATTTTTAGTTTTCAAATACATTAGTAGGTAAGGTTAGTATGCAATATATTGCACATAATAGTATTTCCATACTATCAGATTGCGATGAGTTTGGACTACATTTGGAGCTGGTAGTGGGAATGGGAATGGGAGTTGGAGTGGCGTGGGAGTGGGCGTGGGAAAAGGGGAGCAGGATTGAGAGTCGAGTGGAAGTGGAAGTGGGATAGGGAGCGGAAGTGGGAATGGGAGCGGAACCTGTAGTCCACGCGAGCGGAGCCGCGGGCATAGCTAGTATTTAATAAATGCATAGATTAATTAGAATTAATTTAATTTTAATTATGATTTGTTTAACTTATTTACTTAATTCGATATCTTATTTTAATATATTACTTTATTCAAAATTTTAGTTGTAAAAATATTTACATACAATGTTTAATGAATATATGAAATGAGGGAATTTTGGTGGGTAAAAATACAACATAACCTGCCCCTTCCCCTGGCAAGGGAAACTGGGCATCTTAAGATTTCCTCCCTGTAAAAAAAGGAGGGGTTTCTGCAGCGACTTACCTGTGAACCATAACCACCTTCACTGTGAACTTTCTTGACTTTCTCCAAATACTCCATGGGGAAGTCGGTGGTGGTGGCCGGCGAGGACACGAAGAAGGTGTCGTGGGCGTCGCGCGCGGGGTGCTGCTGCGGCTGGAACAGCGCGTCGAAGTTCCAGAACGAGCTCTCCACGTACAGGGCGGTCGGCATCTCCGTGAAGCCCATCTCCAGGAAGATCTCCCGGAACTCCGACCGCACCTTCAGGAGAGGGTGCAGGTGGCCGCATTCCGGGGGCTGACCTGTTCGACAAGTTGAAGATAGGTTTAAAGAATTTAAGTAATATATGGTTGTCTAAAAGAAATTTTGGTCTCTTACCAAAACTCAGGCCCAACAATTAAAAACGTGTCAACATGGGATGGAGAGGAGCATGCTGGGGATCAAATTGAGAGACAAATGGAGGCTTTCCAAGATTAGACAGTTGACCAAAATAACAGACGTGACTAAGAAAATCCGACAGCTCAAGTGGCGCTGGTGTGGTCATATGATGAGGACGACTAAAGATAAATGGACCAAGGACATTACTGAGTGGTACGCAAGAGATGGGAAAAGGCGAAAAGGGAGACCAACAAAAAGATGGGAAGACGACCTGCCTGGTGCATGGCGCAGAGCGTCCAAGACCTGTTGATGCTAACAACCAACCGATTTAGCTATAAATCTTAAAATTTACTATGCAAGTCAGTGAATAAAGGCTTTTTTTATTTTATTTATAAAAGAAATTTATTACAGCATTAAAACTGTCTACAGTACACGGCGAAGTCTGCTGGAGAACTCAAAAACTACTAGACCAATTAGGCTGAACTTTTAATTGTAAGAATCACTAAAATAAGTGAATAACAAGTGGGGTCATTGCCGTGTGGTTTCCGGTAGAGTAGAATAGGACCACTCCAACTCTTCCCGTGGATGTCGTACAAGGCGACTAAGGGAATACATTATAAAACATCAATCAGGCCTCCTCAAACCGTCTGGCCAGCAGAGGGAGCGTAGGCCAAATCCTCCGTCTGTCTCCAGCAGATGAAGAGGATTGTGCTCCTGCAGTGGAGACCAAAATAACCTGATGATTATGGGGTCATCTAGTGTTATTGAACTTGAACCTGTGAGATTTGACTTTAAAAGTTTAGTAACACGAGTTTAAGATGAGCATTTTCTTTACAAAATACAAAACCCTTACCTAAGGCATCAAAATTGTATGGTTTGAACTGTAAACTCTTCCAGGAACCCGTTATAAGCATTTCACTAGTTAAATCAGTCTCCAACTTTTTTATTGTCGTTGAAAATTGTGGTCCTTTTGTAAGTACGAAACTTTTCACTGTCACCTCTTGTAGTAGCTTCCGTTTTTTGTAATCATTTCTTATGTTATCGGGTAAACTGTCTATTCCTTTCCTAATTTCGTTAAGGTGGTCCTGAACGGTGTCTGTAATTGTGTCGACCTTGCGCTTCACGAGGGGTGCTGCCCCAGATTTGTCTAGTAGAATCCAGCCCGAAGACATTGCTTTACTGAATCCTACTTTTGCATTAGGTACAGTCTGTGAAAATCAGAAAGATTAACTCAATATTTCATTTGCTGTTTTAACTGAGCTGTTGGAGGATTGAAAACTGGTCAAAAATACTGAAAAGGGGCCAAGTTATATGAATTGGGTAGACAGGGCACTGGTCTTCTCTCCCACAATCATGCATCCAACTCCATCAACAAATCCAATTAAAGTCTATTGACAGCTAGATAGTTAAATTTAAAAAATATTTTTTTTCATTTAGGTAAGGTCTATGTCCAATAGCAGTCATCACATCACCATGCTGATGATCAAAATCCATTTTTTTTTAAGTATATGTTATATACGCCATCTAATGTCTATAAAGACAAATAATCTCATAGTCCTATTTTTAGAGCAAGGTATTGATTTTTTACCAAGTGACAGTTTGACAGGATCTCGCAAAGTGGCTGTACATCGTCTCTGCCTACCCATCTGGGACCAAGGTGAGAGCATTATGGATGTATGTTGGTATTGTAGGTATACCTTTCCACTAATAATCTTAAAATTAAACTCTTTTTCTTTGACTGTTGGCAGAAGATAAAGAGAGATAGAAAAGTTATCAACATAAAAATTCAACGAATACAGAAAAGGAGAAGATGTATAGGTAGGTACACTAGGTCATTATCATATCAGCCCTTAGACATCTACTGGTGGACATAGGCCTTCCCCAATAAACACCACCATACCTGGTCCTCCGCCCTTTACATCCAGCCGCTTCCGGCCACCTTCCCAAGTCTTTCTTCATAAGTCAAGACACAGTAGTTCAGTAGCTACAACGATGTGATTATCTCAAAAAAGGAATTTCTTCAAACCAAAAAGTAACCTTGCCCAGCTGTGGGATATTACATAAATGATTAAAAAATTTAATCTGTAAACTAAAAAAAAATATAAGAACTCATTTTTAAATAAAAGTTGAATGAAAGTTCTATCTAAAACACGAGTTGAATAAAACGGCAGAAATATTTTAACGAGTATTCACATCAGTGACCTGTATTTAATTTTAAATGCGTAGACTACTTTATCAACTAACCTTCATGAGCTCCGCCTGAGGAATTCCAGAGTCTGGTATACTCCTGTAAAGGGTGGCCTCATGGCTGCCCTTGTCAGCGACCAGCTGTCCTTCCTCGGTCAACCCCCATTTAGTACTCTTCACGGCTTCCGAAATCACCATCTCCAGAGCCTCTAAACTCTTCACCGCTCCAACAATTTTCTGATGTTCCTCATTAAATTCTCTTGCCAAAACCAGAGTGTCCACTTTATCACACTTATCCAGGTAATGTAAAATTCTCTCATTTAGTTCCATTTTAATTGAAATTTATTATTTTGTATGTATTTTTGAGGTTGGAAAATCCACGAATCTCACAAATTATCGCAATTTTTGTACGATCAAAATACTTATTAGATTATGTTAGCAAGAGATAAAGGATTCCTGTAGTATAGCGCTGTCTCTTTTAAACGTGCAAATTAGCACTCAATCGCACAACCTGATGTTTTGATTTTTATATAAAATTTGCTTTGAGTGGCAGTCTAGAAAGCCGGTTTTAGATTTTAGTTTTATTGAAAATTGTAGCTAAATTAGTTCTAACAAAACGAACATCATAATGCAGGTTTATTACCTAAATTATTTTAATAGGTATAAATTTTAAACTATTGAAGATATGTGAAAGAAAACTTACATAGACGAAACGTTTTTAAGAGTAAGTGACTTGACAATTTTGACATTATGAATTTCTGTCAGACAGATGAATGACAGCTGTCTTCAGAGCAGTCGCGGCGAGGGTGCACGTAAAAATCGATCGGAAAATTTTAAATTGTGCGGGTTAGATTTTATGGTCGTATTTTCAGTTGTACAATTTTGATTCAAATTCAAGTTTCAGCATTGAAAGTACCTGAACAAAAGGTAATTCCACACATTTTCGAACCATATTTAGTGTCGTACTTATTTTTCTTTCTACAAAAACTACTTTGCCGGATTTCTGATGTTATTATGAATAACTGTGCCAATGATATATAATAATATGTATTTCCGGGTAAAATACTATTTAGGTAAATGTATACTGAGAGTATCTACCTACCTTATTATTTTTAGAAAAAATATGAGTACGATATGTAACTTCAAAATTCTAAAAAGAAATAGCCATCCTTTCGTTGCCTCCATTGACTGTCTCGTTGGCTTAGTGGCCTGTCGAGGACTTGAGCGCCAGAGGTCGTGGGTTTGATTCTCACTGCCGACAGCTATCTTGTACAAGTTGGTCCTGATATAGATGTTATATGTATATTGAAAATTGCAGGGTTGGAGTGTACAAAAGGGGGCGCTATGGAAAAAAATCTCTGATTGGCGTGAAATTTTTTCCGGGGCGTGTTAGGGTTAGGGTGTACAAAAGGGGTTTTTCTAGGTAAAATTTTTTCGTCAGGGACTTAGTTATGCAGAAATGATTTCCACACCATTCCACACTTAGTAATTTTTTTTTCTTTAAATAGTATATGACATTAGTATTGATGATTATATTATATTTAAAAAAAAATAAGTAGCTGCCATCTGCCAGATGACTTTTGGGAAGAGAAAAATTAGCTTGGACATGACACATTTTAAGTATGTTCCTTCAGAATCAACCATACATGTCTCTGTTAGCTTATGCCATCTAAGTAAACTATATCTGTTCTATTCCAGATGTCAAAGTTTGATATGGTGATATTTGGGGCGACAGGCTTCACTGGGAAGCATGTGGTGGAGGAAGTGATCCGCGTGTCCAAGAAGTATCCAGTGCTGACATGGGCCGTTGCCGGCCGCTCGCAGTCGAAGCTCGAGACATTGATTGCTGAAATTGCAGCCAAGAATGGTAACTGTTTTTTTTTATCTTATCAGGGGTTGGAAATGCGTCAACATATAGCCTTATAAATAAAACTTAAGCAGCTTAATACCACTTAACCCTACCCACCAAAATTTAGCTGCAAGAAGTAGCATTATAATTATTGTTTTAAGAAAGAAATATGGAAGTTCTTATTGGACTGATTTCTTTTATTATGTACTAGCTGTGCCCGCACTTTCATATGCGTAGACCTCTGGAATATGTGGCTTCAAACCTCCTTTTCTCCCTTCCTCTCCCACCTCCCTCTCTCCACCCTCCCTCCCACTCTTCTCCTTCTATTTCCTTTCTTCCCATTCTTGCCCCCAAACCCCCTGTGCTTTGCCCTCCCCTTCATGACCACCCTGTGATCTGTGTTTTTATGTTTTTCCAAAATGTAGTTCTAACTCATTGCAATATGATTTCCGTCAAACATTACACTCTACACTTCTGTGTTCTATACTAATGCAAGTTTTGGAAAACTATAAATTTATATAACTTTTGATTGAGTGGTTGAGTGATTGATTACATGAATTAAAAACAAAATGTTACTCCGAATTAAGCCCTATGTTTTTCTGAAATCTCCATCATAATGGCTTCAGTAGTTTTTACATGATGCGTGCACAAACTAACAGACAAACATGAAAATTCCGAAAATGATCTTAATTTTGCATTACTTAGCTTTCATTCCCCCATATTTTTTTTTCCAAATATATTCAGTGCACAGACACGCGAAGTTTACATTTTTATTTATAAGAACTGATATCATATATTTTATCTAGTCCATGAGTAGGTGATTATTGGGCATTCTGGCTCACTTTCACTCGCTCCACTCGTTCGCTCGCTGCGCTCGCACAGTGAGCTAGAATGCCCAATCGGTTTTCGCTGTTTAAAGTGAGCTAGAATGCCCAATCGATTTTGGTTGTTTGAAAGTGAGCTAGAATGCCCAATCGGTTTTCGCTGTTTGAAAGTGAGCCAGAATGCCCAATCGGTTTTAGACGTTTGAAAGTGAGCTAGAATGCTCAATCGGTTTTCGTTGTTTCGTGCGTGCCGGAATTCCCAATCATTCGACGGTTGGTTGTATTAGAACGCAAGATCAAATTATCGCAAGACGTCGATTGCGATTGGAATCATACGCTCCGCTTAACGGACTAACGGGTGACGTCGAGCGTTTTGTACGAAAAAGGTTAAGCGTGATACGTATAAAACTCTTAATGTAATAAATATGTCTACATTCTGCAGGGATCCTTGGCTCATGCATGTCAAACATTGAATTATTATTAATTACAAAATGAAATTTGTAAAACAACCGCATTCATTGCAACTAGAAAAAATTTGTTTGGGTTATTCAAAAGAGATTTCACGTCACGGCAAACTTTTACCGAATACTATTCGTTGTATTATATCTGGACCTTCCAACTGCGGTAAAACGAATTTAATTATTGGTCTACTATTACATAAAGATGGACTACATTATAGAAATGTATACCTTTACTCTAAAACACTTTTTCAACCTAAGTACGTATTTTTAGAAAAAGTTTTTAGAAAGGTGCCAGAGGTAACTTTTACAAAATTTCATGGTAATGATGAGGTTTTGAGTCCTCATGAGGCAACTTCTAATTCGATTATTATATTTGATGATGTAGCTTGTGAAAACCAAAATCATATAAGAGATTACT
This sequence comes from Esperia sulphurella, assembly GCA_947086405.1. Classification (NCBI taxonomy): domain Eukaryota; kingdom Metazoa; phylum Arthropoda; class Insecta; order Lepidoptera; family Oecophoridae; genus Esperia; species Esperia sulphurella. Next base: position 17,705,467 of record OX352261.1, read on the forward strand.
TTGCAATGGGTAGACACAAGAATATAGATTGTTTTTACTTAAACCAGACCTATAGCAAAATCCCGAAGCAGTTGATACGGGACAATGCTAATCTCATTATTCTTTTTAAACAAGACGATATGAACTTGAGACATGTTTATGAAGAGCATGTTAATACAGACATGAATTGGTTAGCGTTTCGAGAAATGTGTGCCAAGATTTGGAGTGTACCCTATAGCTACTTAGTTATAAACAAAGACTGTGAAAAGAGTAAAGGATGTTACAGGATGAAATTTGACACATTTGTAGAATTGCATTGATGATTTAAAAATACTATATTTATTATTATACCATCATTACAACTTAAGGCTTCGCCTGGTAAGGTATAAACATGGATAATGAACAAGCATTGAAAAAACAAGTAATAAAATCAGCTGAATCAGTTAAAAGAAAACTAAAGATGATGCGAGACATTAAAAGTAATAACGAATTCGCAATGGAATCGGTTTTTAAACCATTAACAGAGCCACTGAAACAAATTATAAACACAAAAATGGAAATACCACATAGAAAAATAAAGAAACAAAGACTCAGCTACACTCCTCTTAGTAAACGCAAGGAACATCGGGCTAGTTACGATGTTAGTGATGATGTCGAAAGCGACCAATCCAGTAAAGACTTCAACAATACAGTTTTTATGAAAAATCGTAAATCCGAGGTTTATTTTAATGACGAAGATGAAGAAAAAAGCGACTACGTCTATTTGGAACCTGATAAAGATGAAGACAATAGTGATATGGAACCTGATACTAGCGGTCTATCATTCAAATCGACTGACAACACTACTCCCATAAGAATGTCTTCAGAAAACATTCCTTTTGGGGTCAGAAACGAGAGAGAAAAACTCATGATGGGAACGTTACGTGTTTTTGTTACTGAACATAATATTTCTATTGGTTGTAAGACTTTCGCAAAAACTCCAGGGCTAATGGAATTATTGTTTAAGAAAACACCGCAATTAGAATTAATAACTGAAGATGATAAACAAAATTATAAGACTATATTATTGACTACAAATGCTCATCGCCGTGAGTATAATCCCATGAAGCCTATAAAAAGTAATAAAGGTCGAAAATATACACAAATAATTAGACCTCTATTTATGAAGTTGGCCAAAAACTGTGTGAGCACTGAAAGCATATCTCATGGATCTGGTTTGCCACTCACAAAAAAGCTGAATCAGAATGTAGATTATGTTTACTGGGATGATCCTAATGAATTAGTTAATCGATTGAAACTATTAATAGCTTCGCGAGATGCTGGAAACACAGGATTAGACAATGAAATACTATCTATTATCGAAGAGTTGCGGGAAAGTGATATCATTAATTAAATATATGCTGATATTTAGAAAGTTTTTCACAGTCTTTATTTATCCGCTGGTTGAGATAGTCGCTAGGAAATGAATATAGATAAATTTGGTCACCACGTTCATAAACGTTTGCGTTTACCGGAATCATTGGATTCACACAAGCTCTTAAAGTCAGAAAACGGAGAATTTGATTTACATTTAGTAAGGTTAAAAGGAGTTAAGGCTCCATCAGCCTCCGATGATGCTGTAAATAAGCAGTATGTCGATAATTTGCTGAATGACTATTACACAAAACATGATGTATTAGACGAACTACATAAAATAAAAACGGATATAATTAATCTCATGAGAGTAAAATTTTATATGAAAGGAGAAGTAGATCAAGCCATTGCCAACAGCAAATTAAAAGTCACCAAAAATGAGTAAGCAACAAGTAGTAGACGAAATTCACAAAGCAGCACGAAAAAATTTTAACAGACGTCCTGTAGTATTAAAAGGTATCGATGATTTATGGCAAGCTGATTTAATTGATATGCAGAATTATGGAAAAGACAACAATGGTTATAAGTACATCTTAGTCATAATCGATTGCTTTTCAAAATTTGCTTGGGCACTGCCTGTTAAAACGAAAACTAAATCTGAAATAACAAACACGTTTAAAAAAGTACTTGAAAAGAATGGGCGTATTCCATTAAATTTACAAACCGATTTAGGTAAAGAATTTTATAATGAGGATTTTCGAAACTTAACGATGTTATACAAAATAAACCATTATTCAACATATTCCACTAAAAAGGCTTCAATTGTTGAAAGGTTGATTAGAACTTTGAAAAACAAGTTATATAAATATTTTAGTTTCATTGGCAATTATAAATGGATTGGTAAACAGTTGAGTAACATACTTGACTCTTACAATAATTGTGTACATCGAATTACTAAACATAAACCAAAAGACGTGAATCAATACAATGAATCTTTAATATTAAATAATATAAAGGAATCAAGAAAATATATTACAGTAAAAAGGAATAAATTCAAAGTTGGAGATTATGTGCGAATTAGCAAATACAAAGGAACTTTTCAAAAAGGATATACCCCTAATTGGTCAACAGAAATATTTATCGTGTCAAAAGTAAATTCGACTAATCCACCGACTTATGAGATTGTTGATCAACGAAAACAGATCATTTTAGGTACTTTTTACGAACAGGAACTTCAAAAAACAAAATACCCTGATATTTACTTAGTTGAGAAAGTTTTAAAAAAGAAAGGTAATAAGCTATTTGTAAAATGGTTGGGCCTTAATGAAAGTGAAAATAGTTGGATTAACAAAACATCCATCGTATAAATCTATATAATTAGTTGATACGTATTATATTTTTATTAGTATACCTGTAATGCATGGAGGAGGACTTATTAATAGTGTAATAAACAATTTACCTTTTGAGTTACATTTACCAGGGTATAATTACTGCGGTCCCGGTACACGACTACGAGAAAGATTATCACGGAACGATAGAGGAATTAATAAATTAGATAACGCTTGTATGCAACACGATATAGCATATTCCAACTATACTAATTTAGAAGATCGCCATAAAGCAGATTTAGAACTATTGAACATGGCAAATCGAAGACTTAGGTCAAAAGATGCAGGAAGAGGTGAAAAATTATCTTCCTGGATAGTAAGTAAAGTAATGAAAACAAAACTAAAAGCAGGTGCAGGTATCAAAGGCTTCAAAAAGGTTGTCTCTAAAATATATAGTCAGTTGAAAAAATACAAACCAAAAAATAATAAGTCTGCAATTAAATTTGCCTATCTGGCTGCAAAGAAGCTATTCTCTAAAAATAATGGATTTCGATTACCGCGCGTCATACCAATTCCTAAAACAGGAGGAATTTTGCCTCTAATTCCTATATTTGCGGGGTTGTCAGCTTTGGGCACATTAGCTGGAGGAGCAGCAGGTATCGCGAAGACAGTAAATGATTATAAATCAGCACAGAAAAATTTACAAGAATCTGAACGCCATAACAAAGTAATGGAATCCATTGCTTTGGGTAAAGGTTTGTACATCAAACCGTATAAAAAAGGCAATGGTTTATTTTTACGATCGGCAAAAAACTAAAGAAAAGGCTACCTAGACGCGCGCTTACTAATTTGGATATTATAGAACATGCACATGGTATTCCATATTTTAGAGGTGTTTATATGAGAAATCAGTTACCAAAAAAACCTAAACGTATTGAATGTGGTGTTATTAATTTAGACAGCTCTAAAAACGAAGGTACTCATTGGGTAGCCTATGTAAAACTAAATAATTATTGTGAGTATTTTGACAGTTTTGGAGATTTAAAGCCGCCATTAGAGTTAATCGGATACTTGGATAAATATGATATTTACTACAATTACAATATATATCAAAGTTTTAATTCTGTTAATTGTGGACATTTATGTATAAAATATTTGAAAAACTTTTGGATAAACATTTAAAAGAACTTATCTCTTGTACTTATTGTCATTACCAAAATGACTTTCACGCTGTCTATATCGGATACTAAGGCGAGTTTAGCAACAAACTATTCGCCAAATTTACAATTAGATAATGATTATGAATGTGGTCTTTTGTATTTTTCTACATTTAATTCTATACCGAATGTAGATGATAGAAATAATAAACTATACTATGGTGACAATGAGGTGATAGAAATACCAGAGGGCTCCTACGAACTTCAGGATATTAGAGACTATTTAAAAGATAATATCAAGGATGGTTCATTTGAATTAAGGTGTAATAACAATACTTTGAAAACTACTATCTTTTGTTCGAAAGTCATACATTTTCAAAAAGAAGATTCCGTAGGACAATTATTAGGTTTTGGACCAGAAACCCTTCCCGCGAATATATTACACGAATCTCGCTTTCCCGTCAACATTCTGTCGACAACCGTTCTCCGGGTTGAATGTGACATCATTAGCGGATCTTTTGTAAACGGAAAACCTAGTCATATTATTCATGAATTCGCGCCTAATGTTCCACCTGGTTATAGAATTATAGAAGTACCTAAAAACATAATTTATTTTCCAGTAAACCAGAGTAGCATAAGTTCTATTAATATTAAAATATTAGACGTAAATGGTAATTTAGTTAACTTAAGGAACGAGGAAATTCAGTTATATTTACATTTAAGAAGAAAATGATTGACTTTAATAATAAATACTCTGCATCTGTAGTAAAAAGCAGCAGTGTGAATTGTACTCCTAAAGCAATAGCACCTTCAAAACAATTTAGAAAAAAACCATATTCAAAAAAGAAGTTAACTAAAGAAAATAAGGACTTCCTTAAACTCATAGGGCTAAAATGAGTATCCTAAATATAACAGATGGTCCAGTTTATGACAATTCAATTGAAAGTTATGAGTACTATTCATACAAACCATACGTAAACAGTTTTAAAAATAATGATGAGATACGAATACCTATAAATCAACAGGATTTGTACGTATTGCCATCGGCCAGTACCATTTACATAGAAGGAAATGTGCAAGTTTACAACCGACAATCAAAAACAAAAGTTAACCAAATTCACTTCACAAATAATCCAATATTGTTTCTATTTCAAGACATACGTTATGAACTTAATGGTATAGAAATAGATAAAATTAAAAATGTTGGTATTACTACAACTATGAAAGGTTTGTTATCGATGGGTGCGGCAGAATCGAAAATTTCAGAATGTTGGGGTTGGAACCTTGATGGTACTACAAACCACGGAGGTAATTTCTCAGTATCTATACCTCTTAATAAAGTTCTGGGGTTTGCAGAAGACTTTAATAAAATAATAATGAATTGTAAACATGAGCTTATTTTATTGCGTAACAACTCTAATTTGAATTGTATAAAATTAGGCGAGAATGAATATGTTCATGATGTTGAAATTTCTAAGTTGGTTTGGCGGGTACCCCAAGTGAAAGTTTCTGATCGTGAAAGAATTAATCTACTTCGTCATTTAGAAAAAGATCGTTCATTGACTATAATGTTTAGAAACTGGGATCTATATGAGTATCCTTTACTTCCTCAGACGTCTAAGCATACTTGGTCAATTAAAACGTCTTCTCAGTTGGAAAAACCACGATATGTAATATTGGGTTTACAAACTGATCGTAAGAATCAAGTAACTAAAGATATGTCTCAATTTGACCACTGTCATTTACGTAACATTAAAGTGTTTCTGAATTCAACTTACTTCCCGTATGAAAACCTAAACGTTGATTTTGCCAACAACAATTACTCTTTATTATACGAACATCACGCAAAATTTCAGCAGTCGTATTACGGACGTCGACCAGACCCTTTATTAAACTTTGAAAATTTTAAAAATAAAGCGCCATTGTGGCTAATTGATTGTAGTCGACAAGTAGATAGCGTTAAACCTGGGGGACCCATAGATGTTAAAGTGGAAATTGAGTGTGTTTCAGACATTCCGAACAACACCACCGCTTTCTGTCTAATTATTAATGAGTCCATTGTTGAATATAAACCATTGACTAGTACAGTAAAGAAAATATCATGAGTAACAATTTCATATTCGTGGATATACAAGGTTTCAAAGATTACAATAATGTGTTTATTATTAAAGAACTAGCCCTGGTGACAAAAGAATATTCTCAGACCTTTTTAGTCAAACCTCCTTACGCTTTTTCGTATTTAACAACAGAGGAGAAAAAACAGGTCGTGTGGCTAGAAAGAAACAGGGGTATACTTTGGAGAGAAGGCTTTATTGACTATCGCGAATTTAAAAGATCTATTATTTTACCATTGTTAAAAAATAAGATCATAATCGTAAAGGGTCAGGAAAAAGTAAAATGGATGAGAGAATTATGTAGTGACTGTAATGTTATTGATGTTGGCGTAAAAGGTTGTCCCAGTTTCGTAATTTTATATAACACATTTTGTATAAATAATACTTATAACTGTTTATCTCATAAAAAATATTGCGCATTAAAAAACGCAATTACCATAAAAAAGTGGTGTTATGAAAATAATATAGGTACTTAATTTAATTAATCGCTAAGATCAATTATTTATCAATTATTATTGTTTCATAGTATATTGCCAGCTTTGTATTGTGTTTTGGATACATGTAAATAAAATAATAATAATAACTTCTCTTTTATTTTATTATCGACAAAAAAACTATGTAGACACCATTTTAATTAAGCATTGTATTTTATACAAAGAAAATATTGACAAATAGATATAAGGATTAATAACCTATCTAAAATAGACAGATATGACGCTCTTTATTATGTCAAAGTAAGTCTAAGATGTAGAATTCAGCCCTTAATTATTTATTTACAGTATAACGTGGTACAAACAAGTAATTTATTAAATAATTGAAACAAGCAAGTAAATTATTACATGTAAATAGATTACAAAGTAGGTGTTATTTTTATTCAAATATCTAATCTTAAGCTATACAATCTTAAACATAAAATAGGTAGTTAGGTAGCCTTGACTTCTGACAGCAGTCGTATTCGTAATTGTGTTCCACATTATGGATTCTGAAAGTTAATAAGAATAAAATTAGTTTAGAACCATAACCGTATAGAATCAATCCATAACCAACACTATTAAATAACAAAAAAAATAAGTACCTTGCACTTTTCGGCTCGTTCTCCAAGTTGCGCGCTTATCTGGTACAGAATTCGTCTTATTTTATATAGGACGCTATCACCTTCTTCATATACCACATATTGCGTCCTGGCTTGTGACCTCATAACGATTTCAGTTTCAGTTTCATCTGCACTATACACTTCAATTTTAACTACATATTTCGGTATTCCTCTGTCATGTACCGCGATGTAACTGGTTTTAGCGTTTTGTAGCTGCTGATTTCGTAACATTATGATATGAAATAGGATACTTGAATTGATTAATTAAAAGCAAGAGAATTGAGAAGACGCGACGAAGGACTGGTAGCGAATGATGGTTATAGTCAATATTTCTAGTTGAGTCTTGTATGAAAAACATCGTGTGCGCGACGCGGCTCGAGTTACACCGCAGGCGCAAAGCTAAAGACAACAGACATGATCAAACTTGAAAAATAATGTACTGAATCAGCAGTCTCAGCTACATAAATAACAATATTAATTGTATGTAATATATAGGTAAATTATGTAGGTAACGCTTCCTCTGAAAGAAGCCGAAATAAAATGTATCTACCTATAAGTGCGTAATTGTATCTATCTCGGTATCTCAAAACAAGGGAAACATAATTAAGATATAAACAATGAAGATGCAATTTAAAATAATAACAACAACAAAAATTATAATTAATACAATTTATTTAAAAAAAGTAGGTAACTCATACATTTTGGTTAACCTAATATAATACAGGTTATACTCCTATTTATATAAGTATCTTATGAAATAATCGCAACCCAGAACAGATATTTCTTGTTCAATTATAGAATTAACACATTTGTTACAGTTTAAAACTAATAAGATATCATCTAGTGATGAAAGAAATCTATTTTTTAAAATTTTATCGATATTTCTAACAAACATTGTAGCTTCAATATAATCGTTTTCAGTCAAATTTCTTAATCTTACGTGTATACAATGCGCAAAAATATTAATTGCTTCACACACTAGGTACAACATATTTATAGAACAACGTTTATCACAAAACATTAGCTGGTATAAAAAAAGTTGATAAAAGCGGTCATGGTTGGTCACATATTTACCAAATAACTCAAATTCTTCATATATATGCCCCCATTCTTCTAATGTAAAAAATATATCACTATTTTCACAAACTATGTGAACTTGTGGTGCAAAATTGTCTAAAGCCCATAAACCGGTGGTTATCTTAACACCATTTGAATGTAAATATGTATGTTTTGAAATTATAACGTTGTATAGATAACTTTCAGCCATTACTAGAGTAATCAGAAAAAGTGAACAGTTTCTGAGGCACCCAATTAAAAGAATGAACAGTGACCCCAAGCGTATGTAGTAATATTATCTTCTAATATTCTACGTTTATCATCATTAGAAGACAGAGCGATTTTATTTATTTCTTGAGTAAAAACTTGATGCTTAAGGGACTTGAAAAGAACGTTTTTTTTACGTATTACTTCATTTTCCTTCAACACTTTATTATAATCTTTAAAATGTAAGTCATTTGCGACGTACTTCTTAACTCCCTTTGCTTTTTTAATTTCTCTCTGTTCTGTCTTTATGCAATATAGTTTAGAACGCAGTCCTACAAATTCCAAAATATGCTGCCCTCCTAATTCGTCTTTGAACAAACCAGGTATTTTCTTATTTATACATTTTATTTTATACTTGTTATTTTCAGGATAGTTACTTGTATCGAAATATTGTATAAAATTTCTCTTTAAATCTTTATAAAAATTCTCTGTTTCTATTGAATACAAATAACTGTCAGTATCCATGTAGCACAGTTTGATTTTTGGACCATAAAAAGGTTTCATAACCGTATAATGAAAGTTGTACATATGACTCTTGGATAATTCTAATACAGTAAATCCTATGTATATAGGTTTATCTAGAATTACCTTTTCTGGTTTCATCTGAACTGCCACAAAGTTTTCAGTAAATACAGTTAAGCTATGAAAATTTGGTTTCGCAATTAATTGGTCAGCAGTGTAATATTTCTTGGTCTTATTTCTTTCGTCACACCATTGATTAACTAATTTGACATCCAACCTATTTTCGGAATTCTCTAACGTTTTCCCAAATATGCTGTTATTCAGTAACTTAAAAAAGTCTTGCTCAAATGTAGATTTTGCATTTTGCCTTAATGATGTGTTCAAATCTATATACTGTTTTAAAAAGGGACTTTGTCGGAATTGTATAACCCGATGTATTGCTTTTAATTTAAGTCCATGTTTTAAACATGTTTTTAAATGTACGTAATGTATAACGTAGTGATATTTATCGAATAAATTTGGAACCAATTTCGGTGTTTTAGAACCTGGAGGTATATATTTTTGTGGGCAAAATGGAAGATCATTATGTAAGTTATGGAGTTCATCGGGGTATTCAAGGTCAACTTCTAAGATATAACCATAATCACTGTCATCTGCAATTTGACATATATTAAGACTGGTTTTTTCTACATTATTTAGTAATTTAAAATCTGAGTGTGGCAAATATGCACACATTGCGTAACCATATAGATTATTACAGTCCATATAGATTAAATAATTATCTGTTTTACTTGGATCGTAGTTAAGAGAATATTTATTATTTGATGCCGCGTATCTAGTAGAACACAAGCATACCCCACCGCGAATACCGTTTTGAATAATTCTAATAATTTCTAAATCGTCGATAAGTTCTAACTGGACTCTAGTCTTAAGTAACATTGCGTCAAAGCTTAAGCTTGGGGCAGTTATGTAGAAAGCAGGGTCTAATTTATAATTAATTCTGCATGTGCGTCTAAAATTTTCGAACACATCTGCAAGCAAAATAACGTCAGATTTAAGATATAAGTCTGTGTACTCTCCTAAAGATTTTATATTAAATGCTCTCCAAATTTGAAGTGCATGATCATAATCCGTATCAGAAATTGATTGATTGGTTAAAATATTAAAAAACTCCTCTCGCTGCGGTAAACACTCTTGGTCATATGACTCCCAGTTCTTCATATAGTCATACGGATATACACCTTTTCTTCTTAATAAATCAAAATGGGGTTGGTTAACGAAGAATCGCGATAAATGAATGAAATCTTCTTTATGCAGATTTTCTACTAATTTTTCTAAACTAGTGCCAAGAAATTTGAAAGAGTCCACAAAGCGAACGGCAGCGTATTGATCCTTCCCGATTGGAAAAAATTTTGTGAACGAAATGTAGTTTTCTTTAGTTTTAGCTATGACTTTTAACTGACCTAGCATTTCTCCTAATTGACATATGAATAAATGAGAGTCGTATCCTGACAAATTATGAAAAAATACCGGAACAAACTTCGGTAATTTGAACCGAATATTGCAGTAAGAATGCGCAGCTCCGCGATATTTACCGGTGAGATGGCAGTGGTCTTTAACTCTATCATCAAACAATAACTTTGAACAAATGCAACAATCTCGCGAATTTGTAAAGTTTTTTGAGTCTTCTTCTGTAAAACTCATCGCAACGGGATCGTTAAGTGTTTTAAATATATTAGAGACATCGTTCTGAATATATTCAAGAAATTTTGTAACGCAATCTTTTCCACGATAACACACAAACTTATTAAGCGAAGGATTATACGAACATACAATATAATATCCAAACGCGGCAGGCACATGCCTTTGTAAACTTTTTGTCAATCTTGAACTACTCGTTTCAAGATCTGATTTACAAGTCTCTAGAAAAGACTCGAAGTCAGCGTAAATAACAAAAGGCATGTCTTGCATCCTATCATAGTTCCTAAATTGTATGAAAGAACCCTTCTCAGGTAAAATAGTAGCCACACCACCGCAAACGTGATGGGCTAATTTGTTTTCGCTGTTGAAAAATAACATACATTCATCGCAAAAATATATTTTACCATGATGTTTCGTTAATTGAGGTCTTATCAATCGAGATAAGTCTTTAATTAAGCAATAATGTGTGCGAGGGCCATTCTCCAAAAATAATAGATTGACATGATGTTTCTTCCGCATCTGAGTTTTGTATAATGGTCCGATTATATTGAATCTTTTATTTAGACCATAGATATTAACGCTGATGTTACGATTATTCTTTTCAAATATTTTTATATCTTGAAAATTTACTGGAAACGACATATTGTTCAAATTTAGTACTTTTTCAAAGTTTGGGTACGAGCTGATTCGGTCCGCATTAGTTTTAGCTGGGAATAGGGATGCCATTATACACCATACAAAACAAAAATTATCATTGTTTTTTATGTTAATGCATGCTTTCTTCATTTTTAAATATTTTGGTAACTCAATATAGCTAGAAGCTCGTAGAGGTGAATATTTGTTAATATTTACCTCCAGGTACAAAGTCCTTAAAAAGGACCACCCACTGTCTCTCTCTTGAAATCCATCAACTTTATTAGATATTATTTCAATGACCTTCGCAAACATATCATTAAACTCATAATGTTTATGTATACAAATATTTTCCGTTGCGAAAGATTTAATTTCAACCATATCATTTTTCGGCAGCGAGAACTCTGCAAAAAGTTCAAAGTTTGCTTTTATATTATTGTGCTGAGCTATCTTCGCAGCGATCAACTGCCGCACGGGGCGGCGCACGCGCCTCAAGAACTCGCCGGGCGCGGGGGCAGCCGAACGCTCGCTCTCGCTCCCACAATCGCTGTCGCAGTCCGCCTCACTACCCCCACGTCTCGGCCCCGACTGCCGTCCGCGTTCCCGTACCCTAAAACTAGCAATTCGGTTTCTAAATGCTGAACAAAGTTTTTCAACATTTGGACTTATTTCGATCGAGTTATTATCTTTATGTAAACGACTTCGGAGGTGACCCGAAAAGGCTTTACTTTTGATGGTTAGATCACAAACAGTACAGAAAATGTTTCTGCCTGCCATGGTTGAGATATTTTTGTTCTAGGATGAAAACATTAATTTTAACACTTTACTTCGATGGTCTAGAGGCTAAAAGGCCTAACTTGTTTATGTAATTGAAAATTTAAAAAGAAATAGAGAATATAAAATATGTGACCGATTTCTGGTTTGTATTAGTACCTACCTAGGTTAATTAATTAAATTGTATGCAGTTGAAAGTTTTTAATATATTTAATATAAAAACCACAAAGTTATTTTAATAAAAAATATACAAATTAAATTATTTTTTCTTATTAGAAAAGAACTGCCCGTCTTCCTTGAACCTAGTTTTTGCCGCATTAATGAATTTCTTCAAAAAAATTAGCTCATCAGCTCCCGAACCAACTTGATACTTAAGAGTTATTGCAGCTTTTTCCCACCTGTCCTTCGGGTCGACGCGCAGGATGTCTCGCGTGTCGTACACTCTCAGCTCCACGAACTGGTCGCCGGCCAGCAGGGCGGTGCGACGCAGCACGCCGTCGGCTACGCGCCGCGTCAGAGCAGACGTGAGCGGCGGCCGCTTGGAGGCCGCGCGCCGAGCTTCCTCTTCGTCCTCACTGTCGTCAGACAGCAGGGACCACTCGCGGCTTCCTTTTTTGCTCACAGCCGATGACGATGGAACCTGCTTCGTTCTCAGCTTTTTAGTCTTCGGCTTGGCGGGCGCGGCAGTCGATGGCACAGACCTGAAATAATAATAATAATACAACGTTAATCTAATAATAATAGCGTAAAACAAAGTCTCTCTCCGCGTGTGTCTGTGATTTTGGATAAAGTTCTTAACTATTTTATAGTGAATGAATAGGGTAGGTTTTATAATTATGATTTCAATATACAATCACTGTAAGTACGAGACCGAAGTGGACGACTCCATTATTTGTTACATATAGCGTCTCTGATTGAATAAAAAATAAAATATTTGGTAAGTACTACAACTAACCTTACGTCACCGTCGTCATCCGAATCAAACGCGCACGATTTTCTTTTACTGGCTTCTTCCACGCTCCTCTTACTGTAATACTCGGATTCAGACCTGCAAATAAAATAAACCCTTACTGTTATTTCGAATAAAACATCATTAAAACTTAACTGATGAGTAAAATATTTGTGAAATTCTTGTTTAGTACAGGGAAATGATAGTTTGCGACTAGATAGGTATATAATGTTGAAAAACTTTATTTATTTAAAAATGAATAATAATCCAAACTTACGAACATTATTGTTTTCGCGAAGATGCGCACGCTGGTAGAACTGAAGACGGCGGGGAGGGGTAGCGGGGGCACTGGACACTGACGATGCGCGGAAACGAACTAACGACAACCACGTACCGAATCAGAAAAGACAATAAAAAATTTGAACAATATTCAAAGCGCTTTAATGATAATAAAATTATCAGGGACTAAAAACCTTCGGACAAACAATTAAAATGCAATAGTGATTATTGCACAGGAAGGTAAAGAAACCAAATTACATTTATTTGTGTCTAAGTAAAACGGAAGCGGTATTATTGCTATAATGCGATCACTTCCGAGAAACCTTCGGGTAAAGAAATAAAATAAGCTTATTAGGTGGTGCGTTTTTGATATAAAATCTGATACATTTAATAACGTAAAATGTATCTGCTTCCAATAATATGCATACATACATCTTCTGTAATAAAATCAACATTGACTGAGTATCATTGCAAGTAATTTTATTACATATTTATGTACATGAACATGCTACTTCTACTAGGAAAAGTACTAACATTTTTACGTGACTGCACACATGTAATAAATGTTTATGCTTGTTTAATTGATTAATTTTTGATGAAAGTTCTGTGAATTGTTTAATACCCCTGACATTTTAATCAGATCAGCATAAAACTGTGTATGGAACATAGGTAAATAAGTGACACATTGCGGTGTATGTGAACTACGATTCGCGGCAATATCAAAAGGTGACGGTCGTCATTTAATACTTGGCTATGTTAGGGCGAGTACTCAACTTAAAGTAGGTACACAACAATTAGTTTAACTAGATTCTTTAACTTTGTAAAGTTATTATGAATTATGATTCTATTTTATAAATATGTAATTCTATCGTAAGATAACAGACTGTTATAGGTAATTAAGCACCTAAATTATTCTTATAGGTGCTTATCCATTATGTTTTTAGCACTTACCCATTCTATTGATCTCTGTACAATCATTATTGCACATTATAAACTTTGTACGTCTATCATTGGTCGCGTTACTGAAATTTTGTAAATATAAAATGGAGTATTAGATAACATTATATAATATTTAAATTGTTGGAACTTAATGTCACACTAAATTTAATCAATGTGTACATACCTCTAATACGTCGTAACCATGCGCAATGTAAAATGAAGTTTCAGCATTTCAAGTACAGTCGTGGGAATCATTGTAATGAATAAGTTATTTATTAACATATTGCATACTTAGTAATAATCGCGATTAGGACCATGTATTATAACAAACACTTTAATAAAAAAACATAAAACATCATGATGATACCGGAAATCATAAATCAGCGAATTGGGTGTTTTCGAAACTATTTTAAAAAGTCAATTAAACAAAATCGATTAAATTATAGTGCCTACCTGCTATTGAAATATTATAACTAATACCATTACGTATTCTCCTGTTTTTTCTTTGACTGTACGTCGACATTCTTTTGCTTTGATAAGCGCTCTGTGCGCGCTCGGTACTCAAGTAACACAAGAACATAACATAATGCTCGTAACGTAATATGTAAGTATTAGGGATCGCTACATAATTTGTAAAACCCTTATACAATTCTTCAATACTCATACTGATTTATTTCAACCTTTTGGGACATTGAGAACTCTAGGCTAAGTCGACATTGTTTTGTTTCACATTTATGAATCAATGTAAGAATGTTAGTTCATTTATAATGAACTTTTGAACGGAGACATAAATTTTGTGTTCTTTGGTATTTGCGGAGTTACGTACATGTATGTGATAGAGATAAAATGCAGATATACCTGCGCGTTAGTTAATAAACTTGAAATATTAAATGTAATCAACCAGGATGAATAGAAGAGAGCTTATAGAGCGCAAAGTATTGTAGTCCGCAAAACTCAATTATTTTACCATATATGTGTTTTTCGCCATACTCATCAAGTCTAGGGCCTAACTAAGTAAAAATACATAAAACATTCGAGTAATGTGACATTGAGAAATGATTTCGATATACAGAACCCTTTATTAATTAATTGGTAGCATGTTTGCATTGACTCTTTTATTTTGTAATTATTATTGTAAATTGCAACGCGGTGAGGAGCCACGTTTATTGTTGTGTTATTTATGGAAATTGTAACTCAGATACAGAAAGCTGGTTCAAGGTAAAAATAATTACTTGAGATGTTTGGCTTTAACTTTGGGCTAACGGTACGACCAAACGGGCTGGGAACAAATTCCTTAAGCAGATGCTAATGAGATAGTTAAATGTATGTATTGTCTTGTGAAGGAATGAGGTTCTTGGTGCTGTGACTTTAGGAAGTCCTTGCTAACGGTACGACCAATCGGGCTTGAACAATTCCTTGAGCAAACGGCGACAAGATAATTGATTATAATTGTCTTGTGAAGGAATAAGGTTCTTGGTGCTGTTAGTTTAGGAAATTCTTTATAACGAACTGCACGACCAATCGGGCTTGAACAATTCCTTGAACAAGCGGTGACAGGATGGTACCTACAAATAGTAATTGTCTCATGATGGAATAATGTTTCTAGGTGCTGGAAGCTTAAAAATGTTAAAACCTAAAATATCTCTCTGTTAGCCTTAAATCAGATTTCGTAATGTATATATAAATGTGAGTAAAGTGTGATCAGAACAAAGTGCACGCAACATAGATTCTCGTACATGTGAGTTTATTATTTTATTAATTTTATATTACATAACCTAATTTCGATTAGCTCGTTATACGTCGCATACACAAACATAATCGCGTTCAGAGCGCTACACAGGGGCGACTCGCGCCTCGACTCCAACCGCGCGTCGGACGGCGAACATAGCTTGGTAATCGTCGGTACGTAACCCAACGCGCACTCAAACGCGTTCCGTTCGAAACATACAACAGGTTTTAATCGACGATGTTTGCAATCGTTATTGGACGTGAGTCGCTTTTGTCAAGATGTTCTAAGTCATGCGATTATTTTAATACAAACAAACGTCGGAAACCGATTGGGCATTCTGGCTCACTTTCAAACAGCGAAAACCGATTGGGCATTCTAGCTCACTTTCAAACGTCTAAAACCGATTGGGCATTCTGGCTCACTTTCAAACAGCGAAAACCGATTGGGCATTCTAGCTCACTTTCAAACAATCAAAATCGATTGGGCATTCTAGCTCACTTTCAAATGACGAAAACAGATTGGGCTTTCTGGCTCACTGTGCGAGCGCAGCGAGCGAACGAGTGAAGCGAGTGAAAAGTGAGCCAGAATGCCCAATCTGTTTTCGTCATTTGAAAGTGAGCTAGAATGCCCAATCGATTTTGGTTGATTGAAAGTGAGCCAGAATGCCCAATAATCACCTACTTCCATGATTAACCAAACCGTGTCTAAACCCTGTGGCTGATATAATGAGATAAGATTTTGACTTACACCAGGAATACTAATTGTATTTTGTAGTAAATAAAAATTAACGCTATTTTTGACAATAAAAATAATATTTCATTTTGTATGAGGAGAATTTTTTTAGGAACTCGCAAAAAAAAGTTCCGATATGCCATCCGATCGTCTATTAAAACAAATAATCAGGCAGTACTTCTATTTCGTGAGATAGATAGGCGTTTTAGCGGCTTAAACTTTCCGAAATCTATATGATGTTTTGACTGCCTCGGTGGGTTGGTTGTTGGACTGGAAGGCCAGCGTTTGTGAGTTAGATTCCCATGGGGACAGACAATTTTGTACAAGTTGCCCCTAGTCTAGATGTCATATTTGTAAATTGTCCTATCCTTGATTAATTCCCATAGCACAGGAGAAAATCCTAACTTGGGATTAGACAAGCATACCAGCATCAGCCGAATAACCTACACTGCCACTCTTGGTGGGCTGTCCATTGGGGGATTTGCTATAAACACTACTCTTGGCAGGCGGGTTGATTCCAGTTATGATCTTAATATACACAGGAGAACATTGCCTCTGGTGCAATCCGTTATAGTCACCTTGACGACACCCACGGAAAGATTGGGGGTAGCCCTATTCTAAGTCGGGAACCACACGTCAAGTGTTTTATATCATCATCATCATCAGGTTATTTTTGTCTTCACTGCAGGAGCACAACCCTCTCTCATCTGCCGGAGACAGACGGAGGATTTGGCCTACACTCCCCGCGCTGGCCAGACGGGTTGGGGAGACCTGATTGATGTTTCATAATGTATTCCCTCAGTCGCCTTGTACGACATCCACGGGAAGAGTTGGAGTGGGCCTATTCTACTCTACCGGAAACCACACGGCTGAGTGTTTTATATATATATGTAATATTTATTTATTTATTTATGTTACAAATCATTACCCATCCTAAAGCCAATCACATACTTTGCAATGGAATATTTTTAGCATCTAATGTGTACTAACAAGCAGCTGATGTACTTCACACAAATAACGCCTCATGGTGTGCTCATGCTATTGAGCTATTTTAGAAGTTGCGTCACTGTTTCTTCTACTCCGTAGTTCATTAGTATGCAAAACACCTACACTACACCAAACATATTTATTAAACTATGTTGCTTATGGCGTAAACTTGCTTCGTCGAGAGCCACGAGGTGTCCTGGTCACAAAATTCTCCATTTTTCGATTGGATTATGTATCTTATCTTCTTAGGGGGCCAGGAAGACCTGGCGATACTTCGACCCTTCAGGATCTTTTGTGCCAAACCCCTGACCAACAACGGTGCCCCAAGCCGATTTGGTGGACTTCACATACGCCTCAGAATTTCTTTTTCGGCATATGCAGGTTTCTTTACGATTTTTTCCTTCGCCGAAAAGCTTGTGGTATTATAAATAAACCGTACTTAAGTTTCGTAAAAGTCATTGGTACGGGCGGAGTTTGAACCCACGACCTCATGAACGTGAGGCGAGTGCACAACCAACCGGCTACCATGGATTATGTAACTTCAAGCTCTGCATCTTCTGACACCCATTATTCCACAATGTCAGGTGCTAACTGCTGCGAAATATGCACGAGTTGATTTAACTTAGCAGGTACTTAGACCGTAAGCCCCCTAATTGCGTTACGTAATTTGCGTAAGTCGTAACCGTTATAAGCTTGTCTTGTAAATTCAAATTGTTTATTTTACATACATACATACATACATACATACATACATACATACATACATACATACATACATACATACATACATACATACATACATACATACATACATACATATACATAATGCTGGATTTGCGAAAAGTGGCGATGCGTCGTCTCTGCCTACCCCTCTGGGACCAAGGTGTGAACATTATGTATTTATGAGGTTAATAGGTCCAAGATATGACTATATAGAGTTATTTATTACGCGACGTCAGGGAGAGATACTGTGCTAGTTAATGCCCGAACACAGAGAAAGCGTGTACTCATACAAATCCCGCTTCCAACAGCTAGTAAGTTATAACTTCTTTGTAATGTAGCAGTCTCATTATGTATCAAATATTTAGTGTAATAAATAACATTGTATAAGTTTTAATAAGGTAGCCTCATAAACAGCTTAGGTTAATGTATACCGTAACTCATGTCTACGTTTTACAAATATGTAAAAGTCAGTTTTATAATTGTGACGTAATGCTAACCATGACGCACCAGGACCGCAGCCTCCCCTCCCCCCTCCTTTCTCCTTCCCCTATAGCGTCACGTAATTTGCGTACGCCTGCCCCCTTCAACCTACCCTTCAATCAAAACCTAACGTTCTTTACATTCTGCTCTATAAAACCCTGACGCGAAGTAACTATTAATTCATCTGCGCCCAGACTTCTGCGAATCGCTTTCACTGGCATCGTTCTCGAATTAAGGATAACTGACGCGTGTAAATAGCATTCTTTGATGCTTCGCGCATTGCATCTCGGTGTATGTATGAACGAGAAACTATAACGCGCATGACTTGTTGCCACGTCACGGCATTGTAGACGATGATAACATACAAACATGACTCATTTTACAATATTAAACTTAAGGCGCGTCGTCTGCGTGGGCTATTCAAAACATTACACAAAATCATTTGTTTTATTTTACTTACTAGCTGTGCCCGCAGCTCCGCTCGCGTGGACTACAGAATCCGCTCCCGTTCCCACTCTCTCTCCCTATCCCACTTCCACTCAGACTCTCAACCCCGATTCTGATCACACCCAACCCACTCCCACGCCAAACATAATAATACTTCTTTGTTATAATGGCTTCTAGAAAATTTTACTTTATTAATATCTCAGGTTCTAAGTGGCGTATCAAGATAAAACATGCACCAGGTTTTAAGTTAGACCTCCAGCAAGACAACTGTGAAAACTGCATCAAATTTCATTCAGTGGTTTTTGCGTGATGAGGTAACAAACATACATACATACAGACAGACAGACAGACAAAAATTCTAAAAACAATTATTTTGGTTTCTATTGGCCCTATAAAGACCCCTCATACAAATTTTTCTACAATATCTCCCATGTACAGATATAGACCAGTTACAATTTTATTATATGTATAGATTAGGTACTCATACAAACCAGCTTACATTACAGTTCAGAATACAGCAGTTGGAGTGCGGGTGAGGGAGAGAGGGAAGAGGGGAGGGGGAAGTGGGAAATCGCAGGGGGAATTAGCAATAAGTAAATTTCAACTTCATTTAATAAATAGTTTCAAATCAAATAGTTTATTATTATAAATTACCATATGCATAGATTATTACAGTCATCCTTAAAATTATATGATTATATCAATTGAGTACGATTAAAACATTAAAATTAACAGGACAATACATATTGGAGATCCCACACTAGACCATGCAGTCTGTATCGGGAAGCCTGAGTTTACAGATATGTCAGACATTCACACCAATTATCCAGTCCCAAATTAGGCAGAGCCTGTGCTATGGTTACTAGATAACGGATAAACATACTTAAATAAATATAGAAACATGCAAATCTTTGGTACAAACATTCATATCATCATACGAACATTTGCCCCTAGCGGGACTCGAAACCCATTTAAAACGTTAATTCTCTACTTCACGCGAGCACAGTTCATACATAAAATTACATACTACTAAGTTTACCTACTGTATATAATGTGCAGTGTTTTTACTGTGCTATTTTTAGACCGTCCGAACTTCGCACCGTGTAGTATATTTACAATAATATTATTGTAACTACGCGAGTGTAAACGCCATAAAGTCAGATTGCTGGAAACGTTTATTTGGAGTAAACTTCCTGACTAATAATATTTTATGTGAAAATTGGTTTCTGTGTTGGTTCGTTATTACGTGCCAGGGGAACTGTTCGGATCCGAATGAAATTCGTTAGCTTTGGAACATTTTTGCTACTGGGTTATTAAGATTTACAATCATAACACCACGAAGAAGGGGCGGGGGAGGGGAGGAGGAGGTGGGGGGAGGGGAGGAGGAGGTGGGGGGAGGGGAGGAGGAGGTGGGGGGGGGGGGGGTTGTGTTAAAGTGCTGGAAACGTAAAACGTAAGGGGGCCATTAATATATATATTCTTTATTGCACAACTTAAAACTAAATACAGTAATAAATGGTGTGTACAAATGTGAGCTTATCTCTAAAAGAGATCTCTTCCAGCCAACCCTACAGGGTGTGAGACAAGGCAGTAAGAGCGAGGGGGGCAAAATAAGTGCATAATAGACTACATAATAACTAAATACCTGAACTATATATATACATATAATAAATAATAATAACTATAATAAACATACATACTTACATAAATACATACATACCATATTATACTGAGTGAGACAGATAGTGCTCTTTTAGTTTAGTTTTAAAGGATGTCACCGACGTACGTAATATAATAAAATAAAAACCAAAATTCTAATAAAATGAAGTTAACTTCGCTCCTACTGACTTTTTCGCGAAGTTGATAATATAAATATGTAGTCAATATAACCCAATCAAATAACGTTAATAGGAAAATTCTGTCGCGAATAGATTTCCACAAAAAAAAAATCAAAGTCAAAATCATTTATTGCATATACACTTGTTACATTTATACAGGTTTTTTTTTATCGACTACCGCTTCCTATGTGTTAGCGCTGTGAAGAAGAAACGGCGCAACAAAATTCACGCAACACATCGCACGCTTAATAATAAACTGGAATAACTCAAAAATCTGAGATTTTGACTTTTCATCATAAAACTAATTATTTAAGCGTCAAGAATCGATACAGTTCAATCGGCGCGCAGATCGGAGCAAAATGACAGAGTAAACGCATCACCCGTCTCTTTATTATTAACGCGGGCGCACATGCGTTTCATGCTAAAGTGACGTCTGTCAGAGATGAGCCGACTTCGATGTGAACAGGACACGGTTTCGTTAGACCGGCGGCGGAGTAACTCTTAAAAAACCAGTTTATTATCAATGTCATGTACGGAATTTATATTTCTGTTTAGTCATAAAGTGAGTTATCTCGAATTATTTCACCTTTTTAGAAATTAATTTAATCCAAAAAGCGAACTAATCCGATATATTTCAGTTTAGTTTTAATTTTTGTCCGAATTCATGGAAAAAATAAAACTTAATTCAATTTAGTTTTAAGAGGGGCATGAAATTGAAAAAAAACATTTGAAATTATTTCTATTTATAGTTATTATGTCATGATAATACAAAATTAAGATTAGAGTTATTTCGTTTTACTATGAAAAATACTTTCGCAGCCTTATTTTGATTGATTAATGGTCGAGTGACTCAACCTCAGAGTCAGACTCTGACTCCAATAAGATTGCAAATCCAACTAATAAAAATCCTCCTAGTGATGACGAGTTTGGATTGTATTCACAATTCTGTTCGGAAACCAAATAGAATACAACAAATCCAACAGACATACATAAAGACGAGACTAATGCTTTATTAAGAATTTCCTTCCAATACATATTCGTCAATTAAATAAGGTGAATATATACCTACAATAAAAATAATGCTACATAATATTTAGTTATTTTTAAATACACACGCGCACCAGTCACCATTACACACTCAACCGCAAAACACATAACATGCACATAAACAAATACACCCAGAGATAAACACACTGGCGCACCGCTACTACTTTTTACTATTATCATTTATTATACTTACCTGCATACTTACTAAACACATTTTACAAAACTTCTAATCCGTCTACATGCATCATGAAACGCGGGACGATTTGACCCAATCCTTCATCTTATAACAATTAAAGTGATTTAGATTTAAGCGTTAATGATCCTACATTATACACAAAGACAACAATAAAAAAGCGAACCCTATATAATACCATCATCGTCCGAATCCTTATTGTCAAGTTCTGCACCCAATGATCGTTTACCTGTCTATGACGATTCAAGCAAAGTACTACTCAATAAAGAAGCCGCAAACGCACACGTGATACTGCAAACTGGAAACAGAATAAAGCTAAACGTTTGCGTAATCGATGTCAGTCGTATATATAAAAAGCATGTAATATCGCTGAGTTAAGCCTGTATAGAAAAAAATGCACTGAAAAAATTATCACTCATGGTAGATGAATATTTTAAACAGTTTTAGCGTTTAGGGGATTTGTGCAAAGAGAATTTATAAAGGCAGGCCTAAGCAGTGGATGTCTAAAACACAACAACCAAAAAGAACAGACCAGAGCCTAATTCAATACATTAAAAGTATACCTATTAACTCTATTTCAAAAATTTAATCCAAAGAAACGATAGAAATATACGGTAAAAATGGTAACAAAGAAAAAATATAGCTGTTATACGTATTATAATATTCTGTATTGCAGTGTCGACGAGCGAGGAATTCTTCAGCATTTAACTATACATTAAAACTCAATAGCTACAATATGACTTTTACCGAACTAATAAAGATTAATACAAAAAATGGCGCAGCTTATCAACACGTTGCTATTTTGGACTAAGGCTGATGCTAAACATCGAGAACAATTGAAATAGGGTGTGTGTTGAAATTATAAAGAATTTGTGAGAACACGGAGGACCAATTGATCATAATTTTCTATTCCGAAAGTTAGAGGAGACTTAAGCAGACAGTGTTTACAGTTAAATTGAAAAGTTTAAAAAAAGTCTGGACGCATGTAATAGCCCTGATGAAAAATTTAACCTGTTAAAATCTCTAAGAAATGTAAGCCTCCCGTCAATTTACCTACATAAGCTAATATTCGAGGTTGTTGAGGAGGTTGCGGGTTCGAATCCCGCTAGGGGCAAATGTTCGTATGATGAATATGAATGTTTGTACCCAAGTCTTGGATATTTATATATTATTTAAGTATGTATATCCGTTATCTAGTAACCATACCACAGGCTCTGCCTAGTTTGGGACTGCATAATTGGTGTGAATGTCTGAAATATTTATTTTTATTTTATTTTTATTCGATAGTTTTATTTTTTTGAAACGATTGCAGGAAGAATGGAACACAAAAGTTAATTTTGGTACAAACGAAGTTGATTAAAAATTTAACTGGAATGACATAAAAGTGTTGAAGGATACAAAGGGCGACTCATTCAAATTAACTACAAGACGCGCATACAATAAGTTTAAAAAAAGTTTTAAACTTACAATTTAAATTTGGTTCTACAAAACCACTTCTGATGGCTGTTTATTTATAATTTTGAGACTGATTGCAGATTTAAGCTGCAGTTCAATATTTTGGAGTTCTTGTTTTATAATTATTTGTAGTTTTTGTGACAAAAAGCAGTTTTTAAGAAAACTTTAACTGGTTTATAAAATACATTTTAAAAATAAAGTGAAATAAATCCTAAAATATGTAGTGGGGTACTATTTTATTTTAATAATAACTGAATTAATAGGTTTTAATTCGCAGAATTTTTTTCAAATCAATATTGATTTTCATCATAAAATGAAATAAGTTAAGAGGTTTTTTTTAAAACGTTAATTTTTTTAATATATTGTTACTTTTTTTGCAATCCTTATACATGACATTATTCATTGTACATTTGACTATAATATAAGACTAACCAAACCAATAAATAGGCTCCAATCTCACGCGAAAGTTTAAATATTGGCCACGCGGCAACGAGTCAAAACTTTAACAGCGAATACCCAAAAGTTTCTGTTTTTGAGATAATTCACTTTATTATTAAGCGTGCGACATCTTTTAAAAATCATGTTTGCATACAATTAATAAAGATTTTGCGAAGCTGAATTAACATTAGTACCAGCCATCTTTGTCATTCAAATAATCGTTTATTTTATAATATGCTTTCTTACAAAGTTGTTTTTTAATGTGAATCTTAAACTTTCTGTCCGTCATATTTAAGATTTCCTCTGGTAGTTGGTTGTAGTAAATAAACACAATTTAAGTCTCTAATCTACTTATCGCAAGTCTGACCTAACAGTACTTAATACCCGGACAATGCCTTGTTAATCCAATTTGTATACAATAATTATACTTGATGATAATAAAATTACTGTGAATATTTTTTCCAGTAACTCTGTATCAAAAAAAAAATTAGTTTTTCATAATTTTTGATGAATAAAATGCGATATTTCTCAAACATATGCTCACGGCAGCAGGTAGCGGAGAGGCGTGGAGGGGAGCGCGGCCGCGGTGGTGCGGCCGGTCATCTAACTCCGCGCGCGCGCGATGTATTGTCCATAAAGTCTCATATTTTTCGGAAAACTTGGAAGCGTCGTAACTTTGAATTTTTTGACTTAATGGAAAAAACAAAGAAATCATATTTTTTATTTTCATTACAGAGCATGTTCTCAAAGTGTCCACAGACATTTTCTTATCATCCCGGTACCATATCGGCGACATTACCTGCACTTTGACCCCAATACTTAAAACTACATTGTTTGTTATCCATTACATTGATTGTCACATATATCGATAAGAGCGCAGATTAAGAAATCGTTACTGACAGACCCAGTAATAAATACCTTTAGATGTTGGAATTATAAATGGTTCATCATCAGGTTATTTTTGTCTCCACTGCAGGAGCACAACCCTCTCTCATCTGCCGGAGACAGACGGAGGATTTGGCCTACACTCCCCGCCCTGGCCAGACGGGTTCGGGAGGCCTGATTGATGTTTTATAATGTATTCCCTTAGTCGCCTATAAATGGTTACTCCGTCCAATTTGCACACTGCAGCTATTTCGTAGCCAAATACCTCCATAGATTAGATTAGATTAGATTAGATTTCTTTATTTCACATTACAAATTTTAATACATAGATTAACTTACGTAAAAGGTCAGAGTTAATGTGATCGTCAAAAAGTAATAAAAAAATAGTATACAAAATGTCATAGTGGGGGTATATCCGATATAGCTTCACTAGGACCTATTTTATACCTTATGGCTGTATATTTCGCCTATATGCTAGTTGGGCGGCTCCTGAACATCATCATCATCAGGTTATTTTTGTCTCCACTGCAGGAGCACAACCCTCTCTCATCTGCCGGAGACAGACGGAGGATTTGGCCTACACTCCCCGCGCTGGCCAGACGGGTTGGGGAGGCCTGATTGATGTTTTATAATGTATTCCCTCAGTCGCCTTGTACGACATCCACGGGAAGAGTTGGAGTGGTCCTATTCTACTCTACCGGAAACCACACGGCTCCTGAACAATATCCAGTAATTTTTTTTGTTCAATTCATAATCGTCATCATATCAGTCCTGAGATGTCCACCGTTGGACATAGGCCTTCCCCAATGAACGCCACCACACCGGGTCCTCCGCCTCCAATTCATCAATCGCATCCAACCGTTTCCGGCCACCTTCAATTCAATTACTCTTTATTGCGTGATTAAAAATATACAGATTCAATAGTAAAGTAACTTATATACTTAATATGTACATCTAGGCGGTCGTATCGCTAAAAGCGATTTATTCCAGACACCCTTTGAGTAGAGAATAAGAATAGCGGAGCGCGCGGGGGGAGTGCGGTTCTCTATATGTATACGTCACGGTGCGTTCTAAAAGCGGACGAAGGAAAATCGGTTTGTGACGTTTGTCAGGATTGCGCAAAGTGGCGATACATTGTCTCTGCCTACCCTTCTGGGACCAAGGCGTAAACATTATGTATGTATGCGTTCTAAGCACCGACATCCTATCAAGATAGAATGGTGAAGTCGCCTACTTCGCGTGCCAACGATTTGTAATATATTGCATAAAGTATTAAATGCTTACTCGTTTCGCGCTGAGTAAAGGTCGGGTAAACGCCGTCAAAAATCTGCAAAAGTGCTATATTGTGCGGTTTCTTACTGCTTAAGTATCTCCTCCACTAGAAACGTGATCGCGACATAAAGGGAGCGCAGGTGGCTATAACCGTTCTATCTTGATAGTATTTCTGCAGTATTTGAGGTAGGGAGACGCAATTGCATATGGGGCTCATGCATCACGTTAATCTACTGCTTTGAAAGGAGGGCGCGGAGTATCGCCGGTATGTCCAGATATGATCACATCAGTGCGTCTCTTCCTCCCCCAGGCGAGGACTTGTCCAAAGCCCAGGTGATCGTGGCCGACGTGTCCGACGAGGAGTCCCTGCGCGCGATGTGCGCGCGCGCGCGCGTGCTCGTCAACTGCTGCGGGCCGTACCGCCTCTACGGCGAGCCGGTGGTGCGGGCCGCCATAGCCTCCAAGGCCCACTACGTCGACGTCAGCGGGGAGCCGCAGGTGAGCTCATACACTCTAATATTTTTTGTTTATATTGTTTACATAAATATTACGACAATTTACACACTATCTTAATTCTAACACAAATACGAGTATATGGGCCGAGCATGCGTTATGGAACGACAGACAGTGTATGTCCAGAGAAGCCCCAATAGGCCATACAGCCCATGCCGGGGCTATCTCTAAATATTTACGACAGGTTTAATGCCTAGACGGTCTTTATTGAGATATATTCTGACACATCAGTGAACCTCCAGTCATCCACTGTTATATCAGCCCTTCGACGTCCACTGTTGGACATAGGTCTTCCCCAACGAACGTCACCATACCTGGTCCTCCGCCCTCCGCATCCAGCCGCTACCGGCCACCTTCAGGTCGTCGGTACATCTGGCGGCGGGGCGTCCCACCCTGCGCGTGCCAATCCGTGGTCCCCCACAGCAACCTCCCAACTTTATTTTTGCTTTTTTTATGTTACTGTTATGCCCCTTTCTTAGAAAGCCTTTTTACTTGCCCTTGTTATCAATACCTTGTTTTTGTAGTAAATTTCTAATCTATGCAATATAAATTCTATACCAAATCAATTGGCATATAAAATCAAACGCATTAGCTTTCATTTGTCACATCAAAACGTCACTTACTACAGGTCATACCATTAGCCGTGTGGTTCCCGGCTTAGAATAGGGCCACCCCTATCTTTCCCGTGGGTATGGTCAAAGCGACTAAGGGATTGCACCAGGGACGGGCAGCAGCGTTCTTCTGTGTGTGTAATCATTAAGCGTGGTGATTATGGCAGATCCCCCAATGGACAGCCCACCAAAAGTGTAATTCTGTTGGGGAGGCTTATGTTCAGCAGTGGACGTATTTCGGCTGATGATGATTTAATACATGAATTCCAAATTTAGTTATATACTAGGATATTAAATTAGACAGCCAAGGTCAAGGTTACCAGGAAATGCCGCCGCCGCGCAGTTTTATTGGAAACAGGTTTATTCAAAAACTAGCTGTGCCCGCGGCTCCGCTCGCGTGTACTACAGGTTCCGCTCCCATTCCCACTTTCGCTCACTATCCCACTTCCACTCAGACTCTCAATCTCACTCTCAATCCCGCTCCCGCTCCCCTTTTCCCACGCCCACGCCCGCACCCGCGCCCACGCCTGCGCCTACTCCCACTCCCACTCCCATTCCCACTCCCATTCCCACTATCAGCTCCAAATTTAGTTCAAATTCATCGCAATCTGAATAGTCGGAAATACTATTATGTGCAATATATTGCATACTAACCTTACCTACTAATGTATTTGAAAACTAAAAATGTCCATAACTTTTGATTGAGTAAACCGATTGCGATGAAATAAAGACTAAATGTTAAGTTAGGTTAAGCCCCATGTTTCTGTGAAAAGTCCATCAAAATCCGTTCAGTAGTTTTTAAGTGATGTGTGCACAAACTCACAGACAAACAGACAAACAGATAACCAGACAAAAATTTCAAAAATTATCGATATGTGTGCTTATCCTTAGACGCCCAAATTTTTTTTGCAAATATCTACAATGTACAGACACGCGAAGTTTACGACTTTATTTATTAGATATTAATGTTGATGCATTATTGTGTTTTATCGTCTATGTTTAAACCGGTTAATTTGTCACGTCTAAAGCTGCGATCACATTATCGGACGCGTCCGTCAGCCGCGGCTTACGGACGCGGCTTAACTAATCTGGAAAGTACATTATATACATACTAAACTTTGCACACTATTGGACGTATGTTCGACGCGACCTTGAACGTTCGGACGACCCAGCGAAATCTGGCCGCTCGGATGTCTAATAACCGTGCACACTCGACGGACGCGTTCGTAAGCCGCGACTGACGGACACGTCCGATATGTTTGCAGCTTGAGTCGCAGACGCGACTTTAAACGCTCGGACGTCAGAGCCAAATCTGACCGGCCGGATGTCTAACAACCGTGCACACTACTCGGACGCATCAGTAAACCGCGGCTGACGGACGCATCCGATAATATGTTTGCAGCTTAAGTCGCTGACGCGACCTTGAGCGCTCTGACGTCCGAGCGAAATCTGACCGGGCGGACGTCTAACAACCGTGCTCACTATTCGGACGCATCCGTAAACCGCGGCTGACGGACGTGTCCGATAATATGTTTGCAGCTTGCGTCGCTGACGCGACCTCGAACGTTTGGACGTGCGAGCGAAATCTGACCGACGCGTCCGTAAACCGCGGCTGACGGACGCGTCTGATAATGTGATAACGGATCAATTCACTATCATTGAACGGAATAGAAATGACATCTTTTTTTATTAACTGCTATATTGAACGAAATCTGAATAATTTTGGTTCAGAGCATTGACCCGCTTTGGAATTTTAATCAGTTTCCCAGCCCTGAGTTAAACTATTTCGTGATTAAAATCCGTGCTTTCAAAACTATGATCTCACCTACCCCCAAATTGGTCTCCAATGTGATCTATCCTCAGGTGCTGAATAAATTCAGACTAACTCTTTCAATAGTGCTCTTGGCGGCCTCTTCCGGCGATGCCACTGCACCAAATTCTTTCATCCAAGCCGAGAGTATCAGCATTCTACTTTACCGTTTGTATGTAAAGCATCGCCACATCAGTCTCGCGTCTACCAAGACAAGCCCTTACATCAACTGGGCTTCACATCGACCTCAAATTGACTCCAATCAACTGTGCTCAATTTTCAAATGTCTATCGGCTCACTCAGCCGGCCACCATAATGCTTACGCCCAGAGGGGTAGGCAGAGACGATGAATCGCCACTTCGCGCAATTTAATGTCGTTAAGTATTCTTCGCCCGCTTTTCGCTCCGTGATACCCCTTGACGAAATGTGTTGCGAGCAACATCGCCATCTCCGTGTTAAGGTACCACGATTATCTAGGGAAATAATTATCCACCTCGTCAAAGCCTCGGTAAGGCTAATAGTGCCTGGAGTTCGCCCGGCTCCAGGATGTCGACGTGCGTCGTGGAATTGTTAATCAACATATTTTCATAGGTGCGGTTTGTTTATTGTATCTCTCCCATTACTGATTCGATATGGCAGATTTAAAAATAGCCGCTAATAGTAATAATTAAGGTACAATATAAAAACAGCAATAGTTGTTTATATCGTTCTTGTGATTCACTGTGGGAAAACAAACTTGCTAGCTTATCTTACTATAAGGGGCCAGGTATACTCGGCGACACGTTGACTGTGGGATCTTTTGTATCAGGACCTCTGTCTATAAGGTGCTTCCATCTCCCATACTTCGCTGCATATAAGTTTCTATGTAGCTAAGGGGTAGAATCTGTAGTGCTTGGATTCAGGGTAAGCTGTGCCCAGGACACTAGCCTTGCAGCTAGTTCATTGCATTCACACAGCAAGTGTTTCATCGTCTCGCTGTGCTCTCCACATGCTCTATAATTGACAGTCTCTGACAGTCGCATCTTATGCAGGAGGTGCATAAGCTTAACGTCCCTCTTCTATATGTAGAGCTTTTCCTTCCATGACTCTTTTTTTAGTCTGCTTTTTACCTTTTATGCCACATTTTGATTTTTAAAATAACTACTGTTGACAGTTTCAAAACATTAGGCACTCTTTTTTTGGCTTTTGAATACCGAATTCGCGGACATTATATGCCCCCTTGGCATCCAAACTTAAGTTCAAACATAATGCATGGCGGTCAAGGCTCACGGGAGGATCTCCGTCAGCTGCTCGGTAACACCAAGCCGCGGGCGGAAACCTCCGGTGGGGAGCACTGAAGGTGGACTCCACACCACGAGGTGGAACGGGTATGCCGGAAGGGCGGGGACGGGCGGGACCCCTGGTGGGGAGCGCCCCTCAGTCAAGGCCCAGGGAGGATTTCCTGAAAGGTGGACCGGATCCCGTTAGTGGTTCTCCAGTGAGTTTGGAGTGCTGCTCGGTACAGTGCACTATATTACAACGACCGCTGGACCACTGATCCGAATAACAAGACCCTACAAGCGTTCACGGGCTTCTTCCATGTATATGGCACGTAAACGCGACTGGAATTGGAGACAGTGTGAAGATTACCATGTTCTCAACTCAGGACGATTCCAGACCGTTACCCCATCAGAGATATTGGAATCACAATCTTATTGGTTCTACTGTCTTCAGCACAGTAGATCTAGTCAAGGCATACCACCAAATACCAGTGTATAGCAGTGATAATTGCAAAACGGAAAACATAACATCTTTCGGGCTATATGGATTCCCCTACATGTCGTTTGGTATTAAAAACGCAGACGTTTCAAAGATTTATAGACGAAGTAGTACAATTTCCGGGTTTCTGTTTTGTCTATGTCGATGACATCCTTGTTTTTTTTTTCACCACCAAGAAGGTTACGGCTTTTAAATCTCCATATAGGCTCGAGATCATTACGCAAAATTACCATGACAACCAACATTTATAAAAAGCGGTTTTGTACGCAGCTGGGGAGGGAGGGATTTTTGGGACATTGAAGGATTCCGTAGATAATAAATTAACTGCCAAAGAAAACGATGTATGCTGAATACAACTACCTACATAATATTAATTACTTGTAACTGTAATTGTTTATACATTACAATTGCATAGGACTATATTGAAAAAAAAAATATTATTTTCTCTCGTACCAGCTAGTCCTACATCGCGGTGTAAATTATTCTGTCTGAGCCAACGATTTTTATGTACTACTAGATGGAGCGTGCCAAATAATCGCTCTATTCCACGCAAGGAACTGCAACTCGGTTACATTTACAATGAAACTTGTGCAGTTACTATGCAGCACATTTAATTATTACTAAATATTGACGCTACGGGTAAATAGCATCAATATTTAGTAAACAATTATGTATGTATGTATGTATGTAAACGCTTTATTGTACCAAAAATAACAACAACAACAATAATAAAATAGGAATTAAACTGTGTACAAAGGCGGACTTGTCCCACTTAGGGATCTCTTCCAGTCAACCTTAGAGTAACCGAAAGGACAAGTATAATGCGTTTAGTACCAAAGATAAAGAAATGTATTTTTAATAAAGTTTTAAAATACATATTACATAAACATAAACGAAAAATATATACATAGACGATACACGAATAAGTGAATGATACAATTAAATGTTCTGCTTAGAGTAACTGCACAAGTTTCAAAGTGAATGTGAACGAGTTGCGGCTCCTTGCGTGGAACAGAGCGATTGTTTGGAACACTCCATCTAGTAGTACATAGAGATCGTTGGACTCAGCAGCCTTCTATTGTTAGTTTTGTCTCAAGTCGCTAGATGGCGCTGTATCAAAATCCGACATTACACATTTTTATTTGCAGCTCACAAATTACGTCATACTTATTTGGTAATCGGTTTCATGACAGTTTTATATGTAAATCTCAACTACTGTGTTGCTTATCTAAAAACCATACTTTTTATGTATAAAACGTCATGATTAAACAACGTAATATTTGGAAAAATATTTCGGTAATCGTATTACGTTGATAGGTAACAAATTTTACCGTGCGCAAAGTTAAGTTGGTCAATTCTACATCGCGGTGTTAAGATTTGCCGGCGTGGATATACCCGGCCGGTTGTGGGGCCGTGAATTCATACTTACCTGGCGTAGGGGACACCGTGATCAGGAAGGCGGTTCCCCCAGGGCGAGGCCTTTCCATTGCACTGCGGATGGCTGACCCCTGCGATTATCCCTAATGTGGATAACTCGGGCGCGTTATTTTTGATAGTGGGGACTGCGTACGCGCCGTCCCCTCCAGAATTCACTAAATATTTATCCCCTCGTAAGTCGATACTATCAATCAGGCTGGCGCCAGTAGTAAAAAAACGATTTATGAAACAGACAGAGTTTTTAATGGCGGCCTAATCCGTTCAGATCAGGAAGAGCACTCAAACCCAAAATTGTTATAGGACTCCAGTGGTCTTCGTAACCAGACGGATTATGTGTTGCTTTTTTTCAAGAATTTTGTATGGGAGTCCCGTCTCTTACTAGTTATATTCTCTTTGCTATCAACTATGTATCAATTTACGAGGCAGTAAAATCTTGTTTAAGATTTGAAATCCGTAGTTTCGTTGTACGAAGTTTCCCGTGAAACCATTGATTTTATGCTTTTATTTATGTCAATACGAAACCAACTGTTTACTGTTGGACGTATTAACCCCGGGACACGACCCGATATCGTCGAAGTATAGAATCACGTTCAACCAACTGTCCGAGGGGGGAAAGACTTCACACAGCGCTAACTTTACGTAATTATTACACACTATCTTAATAGCCTTGTTCATTATTTCGCACACACGACGTTTTATGGTTGTGTGATCTATTGTTGCACTACTTTGACATAGAGCGTTGTCACTGTCTAACTACCACCACAGAAGCATTTTTTTATGCATTACATAGATAAAATGAGCGACTGACACTAGTGCTTGACGCAGTCGATAACTTGGTATCGAGAACGAACGAATGAATGACAATTTCTTATGTTCTGGTTAATATTAGTTCAGTTGCTCAGCATAGGTAGACTTAATGATTGTAATGAATAAGATAAATCAAAGGTAGTTCCCTGTGCCGTTGGGTTTGTTGCCACTTCTTCCCCTCGGTTATACAGGTGGAAGTGGAGTAGATTTAGGCGGAATTTGACGTCAAAAAGATAATTATGTGTTCCAATTTTGAAAATAAATATTTTGATTTTGATTTGTTGTTAAAAAATAAACCTGTATATTGTTGTAATAGTTTAATGTTAGGTACTGCACGCAAGTATGCCAAGATGTGATATAATACTTATACTATGTTTGCTTTAATTTATTTATTTTTATATAAAACTTTATTGCACAGAAAGCACAAAAGGCGAACATAATGCCAATATGGCATTCTCTTCCAGTTGACCTTTGGGTCATGCAGATAATGAGTGGTGGTATTTTTAACAGACTTCAAAACGGAAGTATGGTTTTATTTGTATGTTTGTTACGCGATTACTCCGCCAGCTGTGAACTGATTTTGATGATTCTTTTTTTGGTTGGTAGGTCATACTTCTATGGTGGTCCCATATAGATTTTATCGAAATTGGTTCAGCGTTTTTTGAAAAAGACAACAATAACAACAAAAAATATATATACACTGATGACGTTTTGGTTTGTGGTTCCCTTCAGCAAAGGTTTTGGAAAAAACAAGACTTCAAGACCTACATGTATAAAATTAAACTACAAAATTGAAAAATAAAGTTAATTTTTAGCGAAAAAAAAACTAAACCGACTACATTACAAATAATATTTTAATTACTCCAAAGCAAAAGGCATTAAATGAGAATCAATGAAGGTATTGATACTCATATACCTATTTACAATTTATAATCAGTTACTTTTAGAGTCAAAAATACAAATTACAAACAAAGCAAATTATACTTAAAGACGGATTTTATAAGCAAACATGTAAGCACTTAAATGAATAGTCATTGTGACATTATATATAAATCACTCTCATAAAAGCATGTGTATTCTACAATCACATCGAACACAAAATGACACATTAGCAAAGTATACTCAAGGACTTATAAAAGCTAACGTAACACTAGCATCGTCCGCTGTTTTAAAATCGTCGATGAAAGTCACACGCACGATGATATGATTCCGCTGGTATGAACCTGCTGGTTCATAACTGCAGAATGATGGACGTCCTCAACAAGGCGTCTTCATCTCGTGGAAGCAAAAACCGATTAATCACCGCATGTCGATCGGGTTCAACATCTGTGCCGGGAATCTCCCTTCTGCTGTTCGGACGCGCTGCCGATGGAAAGACCTCGCTCGTGGGCCTTCATGCATCTCTCGTCGGGAACATCGTCAGACATCGTTTTCCTTCATGTGGTTGCGATTCAAGATGGACGCACCATAAAAACTATTTAAATTTTAAGTTATAAAAATTACATGGCAAAGGTTTATATTGTCAGTCACCTGAAGGGCATGGTTCTGACGAATTGAGTCCGTTACTCGCCGAAATAATCAAGCCATTGCTAAAATTTATTAGGTCAAGAAAGTATGCCGGGAACCAAACGATACGAGCGTACCATGCCAGACTCCGACTCAGACAGATACCTTCAATTTACATTTTTTATTTACTGAATTATTTTGCTTATTAAATGAACTATTAATGATCTAATATTGATTTTACTTGGGAAATTAAGTAGCGCTTCGCTACATCATTTTTGAACTAAACAAGGATTTTGTTAGCAAACCTGTGAGCACTTAAAGGAAGAGTCATTGTGATATTATATACAAATCATGCTAATAAAATGGATGTGTGTGTACGTATGAGGGTCTATTGGGGTTTGTGTGTATTTGCTATACTGTGTATATGTGTGGAGTGTTCTGTGTTTAATCGAAAAGTTGTTAAGTGTAAATCTACTGACTTTTATTATGTATTAGCTTTTTATATATCCGCTTCTTAGACATCTTAACTTTCAAATTTTTCCTCAAATATGTGAGTCTTGTGTCTAAATAATTTTCAGCAATGGCTTTCGTTATTTCTGCTAAATGATTGACATATTCGTTTTCACAGCTATGATATTCTATATCCTGAAATAGATGAAGATTTAATAATTTTGATGTCACTTTGTCAAAAAGATAATCGGTGGTATATTCCTTTTTAAGTTTTTTTTCTTTGATACCCTTTCGCAACTCTAATTCGCAGCACCGGCAAATGGTTATAACGTCATTGGAAGGGTAAATCAGTTTCCCTTTATCCTTTTGAGCGATCAGACTAGTTTTATCGGCATTCTCAGGAGACAAAAGAGAGCTTGTGCAAATTTCACATTTCACTGTTTTTACAAGTTTGTGAACAACAAAGCCTGCTATATATTGCACTACTTTTGCACCAAAAGGCGAAAGCGTAGTCATAAATGTCATATCCTTGACATCGTCATCTTTTGCAGTAGTCGAATTCTTGATTTCAAAGTCGCTATTCAGCCTGGCAGTTGTTTTATTAATTTTGTCTACAGATGACGAACAGTTTAAAATACTTATTTTATCTAGGGAAATGCAATTCCCCGAATCTACATCCATAAGCTCCAAATGGACCAACATTTTTTTGTATATCGATTCAAACTGCCGAATAGTGGGATTATCGTTGCAGCGGCCGTAACTGCGAATGTTTCCGAAGAAAATCTCTATGTGATCTTGTGAGATTTTGTGTAGTGGAAGATATGTCATGCGGATGTCATTGTCAGTCATAACCAAGTCTCTGAATAGTCCTTTTGCACTTTCTGCGCACACACAGAAACCTACAAATCCAGTGAATCTTGCCGTTTTCACCACTAATTCTCCATTATATGTTAAGGTTTTCATGAACTCAATTCCTTTGTCCAATACTTCTGCTGAAGTTTTATAATTTTCAACATTCATTGCACGCTTGAAGCCATATTGATGAATTCTTGAGTCTAAAATGTCGAAAATATTATTGATTAATCTTAAAA
Source organism: Esperia sulphurella (assembly GCA_947086405.1). NCBI lineage: Eukaryota > Metazoa > Arthropoda > Insecta > Lepidoptera > Oecophoridae > Esperia > Esperia sulphurella. The sequence continues at coordinate 17,741,760 of OX352261.1, forward strand.
ATTCTGCTGTGGCTTGAACTCCATAAAAGTTGACTATATGCAGTTCGGCATCGCAAAATAAAAGTGCATCGGCAACACTGTCACTGAAAAGTTGAGAAGCAAGTCTAACGTTCATGATTTTTGTTTTAAAGAAAATATGATTGGATCTTAATTTATTGGCCAAATGGAAGAGTTCATTATCTTGCAATTTATGCAGATCTTCTAAGAATTGCCATTTAATTTTTCTGCCTTGGGAATCTTCAAAAGTACCATATGCCTCAAACGCATTACGAACATTTTTCAGCATATGGCATGGATCCAAAAACAAATAAATCTTATTCCCATTTACAGGATTTTCAAAAAATGTTTTTAAATTGTTAGGATCAAAGCTGCATCCCAATTTTTTCGCGGTGGCTAAATTTGTGCGAAGGCCGTCAAATGTAATTGCCTTGATCTCGACACCAGTTGCTTGTACTAGTTCTATTGCTGTTAATATTAGCCTTTTCTTTTGTTCAGCATTAACATTAGAACAGGCAAAATAAGCAATCGGAACTTTCCATGACTCATTCAAAGCATTTAATAAAAAAACCAAGACTTCTTTTGCTTTATCTTCACAGTCCAAGTCTACTCCAAAACCAAAATCAACAAACCCGAATGTCCTTCCAGAGTTCCGATGATATTCTTCTGACTCCATGATCTTCATCTCATCAATAATCAGTGCAGCATAAACCTTTTTATCTCCTACTTTAGCCTTGATTGCTTTTAGAGCCTCATCGGTAAATCCGGGTTTACCATCTATGCTGCTAAACCATTTTACTAAAGTGCGAGGAGCCGGCAAGCAAGTGTCAAAAGTTTTTCGCACATATTTATAAGCTCTTGCAGAGTAAAAATGCAGAGTTAATGCAAAAGTTCTTAACTCTGGCGAGTACTGAGTGCGTGGGACTTTTCCAGTTTGGCTTTTTGACATCATTCTCTTCAACAAATCTTTTGTTTTTCCGCCAACTTTTTCCAACACAATTCTGTCTTCTTCGGTTATAAGGAATTTTTCAGTCAAACTATCCAATATTTCTTCTAACTGAGCCACTTTCTTTTTTAAACGTCTGTTATGATACTGTAGTCTTTTAATTTTCTTCCCTTGTTCCTGTATCTTTTTCTTTAATAACCGTTTTCTTGGTGTATCATTTTGAGTACTAATATCTATCTCTGAAGGATTATGCGTTTCATGTTGCTACAATAAAATATGAGTTATTGTACCTTGTAATAATTCTAAAATTGTAACATATTTTAGGTCAGTAGCAGCGGTAATGTTTGAGAAAACTAGGTGTCACATACATACAGACTTTTGTGTAAGAGTTTTGACGTATTTTGGTACTAAACTCTACAAACCTCTTTTGTTTTGCAATCTACTAGGTTTATTTATTAGTAACTTAGAGTGGAATAGCGGATAATGAAATTAAAATTTTCTTACATTTAATGGAAAACTCAACATTTGATCAGTTGGTGTATGCAGCTGCTCTCGAGAACTTTCCTGTTCACTACTTCTAAGTACTTGTGGCTGTAAATTATTAATATATTGATGTAAATTTTAACTCAGTAGGTGCAAAAGTAAGTCTAAATAGGTAAAAAGAGTAAGTAATTAAATTGATACTTACTGATACTAATTGATACACGGGCAAATCCAGCGTCGGTACGGCATCTTTATAAAGCTTTTTTTGTTTAAGACTATTTACATTAAAACAATTTGGTTCAAAATGTAAACTACATATTTGACTGTGTTTTGTTGGAATCCAAGAAATCTCTCTACGGGCTGCAGCAACCCACTTTCTTTTCCTTTCTGGATCTTGTGGAAATCTGTATTGGAAGGATATTGCTTAGTATAACAAAGCATAATAACAAGAATATAGGTACAACATCGAGTAACTAAAATTGACCCTGCATTCATAATATATACTCTATGCGCGTTAGCATAAGAACATCGGGGAAGGATCCGGCTTTTATCTCGAAGTTTCAATTTGCAAACGATAATTATCGCTCCTATTTGTCGCTAGTAATTAATCTAATAGAATATCTTAACATAATACTCGGTACACAAATCACAATAATTTATATTACACACTATTTATTTTATATTAACGTACTAGCTTTTGCCCGCGACTTCGTCTGCGTAGGTTTCGATATTTACACATCGTCACTGCTTTTAACCATTAATTTAGTTTCCCGTATGAAAGAAATGTTTGCTAAGTTTCATCCATCAGATCCATAGAGTAACAAACATTTAAACATCCAAACTTGTGCATTTATAATATTAGTGGGATTCATAATTTTCTTAAATTAGTATAATACACGTTACTAAAATGTATCCAACTATATGTAATGAATTAATGATAGTTAAATTAAGATTGTTGTATACAAGGTGTTGGTCAAATAATGGATGTAATTGTATTGCTGATACTGATTATAAATCAATAAAACAGAATCGTTTTTTTTCTGAAGCATCTTTTTTGTTATTATGTTGGTGTCACACTTGCCGCCACGTACAGTAACCGCCATGAGCGGCCTTGTCCCATACCCCGCGCTCCCCGTGGCCCGCGCGCACTGTCCGGTCACCGGTCCGGTCACCCAGTTTCATGTAAAGAGCGAGCACCCGCGAGCGCGTACGCACGGTAATTACAACGTCGCATTATTCTAACCACGACTGTATGGATGTATGCCCTCGCTGGTGACAGTGGCAATGTACCAATATATTCATGCTAACGCGCACAGAATATATGATTTTTAATCTATTAGAATAAAATTATTTATGTTATTACTTTATAATCAATCACTATTTCATTCATTCGTTCTTATCGATATCATTATCGACAACGTCAACCCCTACTCACGATGAATTTATCAAGAATGAATGAGCGATAATCCGGCTGAATAAGGTAGGTAACTTTTTGGTTACCATGTGTAAATATAAATGAGGTATTCAACATAGACGGATTACATTGTTATTATTTTTCAATAATTTTGACTTTCGATAAAAGTAGCCATGTAAATGAAATAAAATTGTACTTACAAGTGAAAAGACACATTGCTTGTTTTGCTAGTATACGATTTGCACCACATAACTGCGCATTTACCCATTTTTCATAAATATTGTCTCGCCGAGCGTCTGCGTCAGACTGACAAAAAGATCGTCATCGCCATGGAAAAAGTTCGTGGTTCGAGACAGAGGGGGTACAGGCGAGAAAGGTAATGTTACTCGTCCATAGGTTAATAGGTCCAAGGTTTACAGTTATCTAATAGTTAATTCGAGTTAATAGTTTCTCGTGATTTTTGTCAAAAAAAGTAATGAGCAAGAGAGAAATTAATACAGAAAATACTGTTTATTAATTCTGAATAATAGGCGATTTTTTGCGAAACTGGCCATGTTTGAACGGTCATGCTTTCCAGTTACTCCTAAGACAAATATCATCATTCAAATTTAGTTGGTTTCACAAATATAACGATGTATATTCATTATCATTTGACCTTTTTTTAAAAGAATGTCCTTTTCTGAATGTAATTTGTTTTGTGCATTTTTATTTCAAAATGAATTTTACACTGAAACAAAATATTTTAATAGATATTACATACAAATAAATATTACATTTCTTCACTTTTAAAAAAGGACCACTGAAATCCTATCAAAATAGAACGGTTATACTTAGCCATATGTTCACTTCAGTTCCGCGGGTGCCGATTTAATTCTAAACAAGGATTTTCTCCTGTGCTGTAGAAATTAAAAAAGGACTACTGAAATCCTATCAAAATAGAACGGTTATACTTAGCTATATGTTCACTTCAGTTCCGCGCGTGCCGATTTTCGATCACAGCACATCCCACCCTTTACACTCACTTCACCCTGGCGGTCACGTTTCTAGTGAGGAGATACAGTTATATAGTGAGAAACCTCGCAATACCCGACCTTGACTCGGCGCAAAAAGAGTAAGCGTTTGATAGTTTTTGCAATATATTGCAAATTGTTGGCACGCCTGTCGCGCCTGCTTCACCATACTATCTTGGTAGGATTTCTGTGGAATGGACAATTCATAAATATAACATCCATACGGGACCAACTTGTACAAAGTTGTCTGTCTCCGGTGGGAATCGAACCCACGACCTCTAGCACTCGAGTTCAAGCCACTAAGCTAATTTGTATACGCGTGTTATCGTTTCAGTTTATTGAGAAGATGCAGCTAGAGTACGACGAGCGCGCGCGCGACGCAGGAGTGTTCGTGGTGAGCGCCTGCGGGTTCGACTCTATCCCCAACGACCTGGGAGTCGTCTACCTCCGGAAGCAGTTCGACGGTACTTTACCAAAATTGCCTCATCATCAGCCGAACCTTCCTAATGATCGGTCCATTGGGGGATTTGCCATAATCAGCACGCTTGGCAGGCGGAAAGCCCGTCCCTGGTGCTATCCCTTGTCGACACCCACGGGATGATTGGGGGTGGCCCTCTTCTAAGCCGGGAACCACATGGCAATATGTACCTACTTAAGCGTGGTTCATTAAACAGTGCGCACATCGGTTCGGCCCCTTGGATCGGCTTACTCCGTCTTCTGATAAGCGTTTATCGTCTAACTACGGTAGTCACATGACCCGTAAGAGAGCTTATATAATTCCAAAATGGCTTTGTAGTTTATAATATTAATAAAGAAATAGAGGGAACATCCTCACTCCGCCTCACGTTCATGAGATCCTGGTACAAACCCCGCCCGTACCAACGAGTTTTTCCAAACTTAAGTTCGGTTCATTTACTCGTATAATACAGGCTTTTCGGTGAAGGTAAACACCGTGGGGAAACCTTCATATGTCTAAGAAGAAATTCTAAGGCGTATGTGTAGTCCATCAAAGAGGCTTGGGGCACCGTTGGAGGAAAGAGGTTTTGGTGCAAAAGATCATGCTTAGTTTTTATCATAGGTTTTACGCCTCTGGGAATAGCCCTTTGTAGTCTGCCTTCTTTCACTTTTCTTTAGCTCATTCCCTTACTAACGTTGACAGTAAGCTTTAGTCACGTTTATTTATGTTTCCTACAGACACTTGTTGCATAATATACTATCACTGCTAAACACCAAAGCCCGAAGAATACATTATTTTGGAAAAACAAATACACAACATGCCGTTTGGTTTCCGGTAGAGTAGAATAGGACCCCTCCAACTCTTCCCGTGGATGTCGTACAAGGCGACTAAGGGAATACATTATAAAACATCAATCAGGCCTCCCCAACCGTCTAGCCAGCGCGGGGAGTGTAGGCCAAATCATCCGTCTGTCTCCGGCAGATAAGAGAGGGTTGTGCTCCTGCAGTGGAGACAAATATAACTTGATGATGATGAATGAAAATACACAACAGTTTTCCAAAAAAACGCGGGAGCAACCCCCACATCTCACAAGAGAGCCCCAAGAAAAGATCCTGAAGGACGGAAGTGTTGTCAGAGCTTCCTGGCTCCCGAAGAAATTGACATTTTGATAAACACGTTAATAAGCTCTCTTGCGCAGGCACACTCAACTCGGTAGAGTCGTATCTGAGCACCGATCTGCCGGCAGAGTACCACGAGGCTGCCAAGAGTGGAGTCCTAAACTACGGCACTTGGGAGTCGCTCGTCCATAGGTAAGCTCACAGTTATCTCACTTAGTTGATAGCTGGGTTAGTGTTAATAAGTTAAGCCACGGTGGCCTACTATGGTATAAAATGGTTACTGATTTTTCTACTCTTCATTGTTTTGTAGCACATTGTCGAACGTTATCCTACTAATTATAAATGCAAAAGTTTGGATATTTGGATGTTTGAATGTTTGTTACTTAATCACGCTTCAACCACTGGAAAGATCGTGATGAAACTTGGCACACATATATGTTAGGTCCTGGTAGTTTTTATCCCGAAAAACAACGATCTCTATGTACTACCAGATGGAGCGTTCCAAACAATCGCTCTGTTCCCGCAAGTAGCCACAACTCATTCACATTCGCAATGAAACTTGTGCAGTTACTACTCAGAACATTTAATTATTTACTAAATATTGACTTTATTTAACCGTAGCGTCAGAGCGATTGTTTGGAACGCTCCATCTAGTAGTACATAGAGATCGTTGCCGAAAAAACATCTCATTCCTACGGGAAATACATAATAATTTGTGATGTTAAGTTGTCCACGCGGACGAAGTCGCGGGCAACAGCTAGTAACATATATTTTTACTGCCGTTTCATTACTGACCATAGTTTCGTTTATGGTGTAGGTGGTGGCGCGAAGCGAGTGAGCGTTTGATAGTTTGTGCAATATATTTCACACTGTTGGCAAGCGTGTCGCGTCTACTTCACCATTCTATCTTAGTAGGATCTCTATGGTTCAACCCTTTAGGTCCAAGTATACTAAAATTAAAAAAAAAACCACATTCTGAATGTATTAAAAAATTTAGAAGTCATTTTGGGCGTGTTTATTTCTAAGACACATGACTTACTCATAATTTTGACCGCCTCGTTATCCTAGTGGCTTGGTCATAGGATTCGAGGTCAGAGGTCGTGGGTTCGATTCCCACTGGGGACAGACAACTTTGTACAAGCTGGATCCGGTCTGGTTGTTATATTTGTGAATTGTCCTATCCTTGTTTAAATTCCATAGCACAGGAGAAAATCCTTGTGTGGTATTAGACAAGTTTATGTATATGTAATTAAATGTAATTATTTCTTTTAATCGAGTATTTATTTATTGCTGCAGTAATGCGCAAGGAACCGAGCTATCCCAAAAATGATTGTCGAGAGGTCTCATTGTTAGATACTTGGTGGGGCTGTTGTAACCTCAGTCTAGTTATTTAACTAGCTTATATGTATACTAACATAGGACCTATCAAGGCTTTTACTAACACTGGATGTATGTATGTCTGGATCAAACAACGATCTCTATGTACTACTAGATGGAGCGTTCCAAACAATCGCTCTGTTCCATCCAAGGAGCCTCAACTCGTTCGCATTCACTTTGACACTTGTGCAGTTACTACGCGGAACATTTAATTATTTACTAAATATTGACGTTATTTACCCAATTCAATATAAAGTCAATATTTAGTAATAATTTAATGTTCTGCGTAGTAACTGCACAAGTTTCATTGTGAATGTAACCGAGTTGCGGCTCGTTGCGTGGAACAGAGCGACGGTTTGGAACGCTCCATCTAGTAGTACATAGAGATCGGTGAAATTAAATAATATTATTGACTTATTGGTACAATAAAGGACTCGGTAACGCCTGACTTGCGTATAGTGAATAGGTACATGTTTTCTAACGATCCTTAGCTCGTGAGTAGTGGAATTGATGCATTAGCAGCTCTGCTAGAGAGGAGAGGGGTTTTTGGAGGGCGGGACAGACCCTGCACCTTCCATGGTTTTTCGACATCTAGGTCCCACAGGCCGAATCACGGGGGAGGTGCCCGGTACTTGCTCAGGTGCTCTTTGTCAGACACCCGGCTTGATCCCCCTACAAATAAGTAATTCTGTGCTTGGTCCTCTATACGGCAACTCTCCCCACTCAGGGGCGCGACATCACGATGACGGCTTCGTCGTCGGGCTGCTCAGTCAGTCTGTCGAGTCGGATAGATACGTAAATAGATATCAATACAATAATACATTACAATACAAAATTTATTTATTATCTCAACACAAAGATTAAGTACAATTATAATGTATAAAATTAAAATGAGTACAATTTATCTTTTGTGAGAGACTGGTGCCAAAAATAGGATGAACCTGTGAGATCAGGTCACCAGGCTCCCACCCCATGGAATTTTTGCGCATCACCCTGCCATACCAAGCAATTAGATTAAAATATCGCTCATATCTTCATTTTTTTCTTTTTCTTGTGGCGGACGGGAGGGGAATTGTACTTTTTTGGTTTGTAGTAGTTTTCATGGAACCCCTTTGATACCCATACCCAGCCTCGCGCACCGCGGCGAGCTGGCCGCGCTGCGCAAGAAGCTCTACCCGGACCGACTGCCCACCTTCAAGCCGAAACTGCACCCTCGGTATGTAACGCTTTTATCCAGCCTTAAGACTTAGTAAGGTCTTTTGTTATGGTTTCATGTAGTTTATAAGATGTTACAATACACAGGTACTAACATGAACCCTGTAACACTATACCCTGATACAATATTTACATTTAAAAGGCAAGTGATGGGCAGGATCACGCCTGAATAGGCACGCACACACACACACATACACACACACACAATCACCCCCCCCCCCCCCCCCCCCACTATCCTATATGTGTTCTATTGTTATTCGTTTGTTTTTATTTTATGCATCTTTATGTTCAGCTGTTATTAAGCAATTTTTTTTGTTAAAATGTGAAATCTTTTAATTGGCGTCCAATCATTTTAAGCAAATTATTTAATTTATATTTAATGCTGTAAGATTTTCTTATATGTAAAAGTATCATTTAAAATGTACAATTAAATTACGTGCCTAAGCCTACTATAAAATAAACGATTATTTGAATGACAAAGATGGTACTAATGTTGATTCAGCTTCGCGCAATCTTTACATAATTGTATGCAAACTTGATTTTTAAAAGATGTGTTGCGTGAAGTTTGTTGCGCCGTTTCTTCTTCACAGCGCTAACACCTAGGAAGCGGTAGTCGATAAAAAAATTACATTATACTTACTAATACCTTTTCATTGGCGAATCACTTATTGTATTAGTACGTGGGCACCAAAAGTCAAACAACGCTGAAATACAGCTTACTGAGATTAGTCGCCATAGTAACTATTGTTCTACTTACTAAGTCCTTTTCATTGGCGTATCACGTATTGTTATCGGTCCCAGAGCCTGGAACGCCCATCATACTTTTACGTTCTTCTAGAGAACCGTATGAATAGAACAGTATAGGTTATTTATTCATAGCTACGACACGCACATACATGAGAAATATACAGAACAGGTTTACAAACTATAATACAATTTAAATATAGTCTAGGTATGCGTCGCAGCAACGGAATGGCGCTGACTGTGTCAGCACCAGTCAAGTGACCTCACACACACATACACATGCCCCCCACACATACACACGCCCCCCACACTTATACATCATCACCCCCCTCCCCCCCCATCGCTCACGCACATATACATCACGTATGAGGGAGTGTGATTGTGTGGGGAATATCAATTACACTCATATATTCCCCACACAATCAATACATCATCACCACCCCCCCACCCCCCCTACACCCACACCGCCCACGCACATATACATCACGTATGAGGGTGAGTTTGATGGGAGTGTCACACAATCACACTCCCATCAAACTCACCTTCCTAATATTATCATAATTTTTTCTTTCTAACAATATTTATTATGTCCCACAGTTTGTAATGTAACCTGTAGCTCAAGATCCCCGATACAGACTGCGTGGTCTAGTGTGGGAGCTCCAATATGTATTGTCCTGTTCATTTTTATGTTTTAATCGTACTCAATTGATGTAAACATATAATTTTAAGTATGACTGTAAAAATCTATGAATCTGGTAATTCATAATAATGAACTATTTGAATTTTAATTAGATATATAGATAAACTCTTTATTGCACACAAATTAAGGATAACAATAAAATAAGGTACAGATTTTTGGAAAGTGTACAAAGGCGGCCTTATCGCTTAAATGAAATAAATATTTATTGCCATAAATGTGGTACACAGGTGAAATGAAATGAAATATTTATTGTTGATTATAGGTTATTCATAATACAGTTCTTAATGTGTTAATATTGTCCTATATCTATAATCTGCCTAATGGCATACAATATGCTTTACACAAAATAAAATGGTAGATCGGTGGTAGATTATTTTATATGCCCAGCACATTTAGTCATTTCTGACATACAATAATTTGGCATAATAATGATTTAATAGTAATTTGAGATTATTTATAACAACAACAAAAAATTCGTAAGCGAATCCCATGAAAGCAATCCCTTCCAGATTCTCTTAAATTAGATACGTTTCCTAACTCGTGCTTCTAATGAGCGATGTCTGGCCAGGTCCACGGTCCACCGGCGCGCCCCCTCGTGGTGCCTGCCGTTCCCGGGCGCGGACGGGTCCATCGTGTACCGCACGCAGCGGCACCTGTACGCGGTGGGCCACCAGCGGCCCGTGCAGTTCCGGCCGTACGTGGCCTTCCCCGGCCTGCTGTACGCGCTGCTCGCGATCCTCGGGGGGGCCGTGCTGTATCTCATGTCGCTCACCAAGTTCACCAGGAACCTGCTGCTCGCCCATCCCAGGTTTACTATATTTAGCAGACAGCTCCGTTGGCCTAGTGGATTGGTCTCTGGACTCGGCGACATCGAATCCCGCAGGACGAGACGACTTTCTGCAAGTCGGTTCCGATCTGGATGTTGTATTTGTGAATTGTTCTATCCCTGTTTAATTCCCCTAGCACAGGAGAAAATCCTAGTTTGGGACTAGACGAGTGTGTGTATATGTATATTATGTACTGGCTATGCCCGCGGCTCCGCTCGCGTGGACTACAGAATCCGCTCCAGTCCCCACTCCCGCTCCCGTTCATTTTCCCACTTCCACTACAACTGCATCTCATACTTTCAAACTCGCACTTCCACTGCCCACTCCATGCCAGGTCCATGTCCAGTTCCAGGTCAAGGTCCAGGTCTAGATCCAGGTACATTTCCAGCTCCAGGTCAGAGTCCAACTCCAGATCCAGATCCCGCTTCAGGTCCCACTCCCGCATCTACCCTCCTTAACCCTGCCTTTAACTCTACTCTCAAACCTTCCCTCAACCCTCCCCGCCCCAAACGGGTCACGTAGTATGGGTATTTCCCTAGTTTTCTATTGACGAAAAATGTATAAAAAATAGTTGTCGAACTCACGAAGCCCATGCTTCTACCCACCACGATTCATTATAATTGATCATTCCAGGTTCTTCTCTTTCGGGCTTGTGGCGAGGGAGGGCCCCAAGCAGGTGGTGATGGACAACACAAGCTTTGCCTTCGAGCTGGTGGGGCAGGGCTGGGACAAGGGCCAGGATGTAGAGACCACGCCGCCCACGAAAAAGATGATCGCCAGGGTAAGAATAGAATCCATATATTTAGTATGAAAGATACGACTGTCTTCTATTAAGGAAATACGTCCACTGCTGAACATAAGCCTTCCCAATAGAATGCCACTTTTGGTGGGCTGTCCATTGGGGGGTTTGATATAACCACTATGCTTGGCAGGTGGATTGGTGAACGCAGTAATGATCTTAATAAACACAGGACAACGGTGCTGTCCGTCCCTGGTGCAATCCCTTAGTCGCCTTGACGACACCTACGGGTAGATTGTCGGTGGCGCTATTCTAAGCCGGGAACCACACGTCAATCCTCTATTCTCGCTTCTAATCAACAGTACAAAAATAATGATAATTTGTTGGTTTTACCAGAGAACGTTTAACGAACGAGAATTTTTTTAGCACGTCTAGCAGTACGCACTACTGGGTTGCACTCGGCTGGGCCAGGAACCAAACGGCCTTTTGTATAATATTTTTTTGTATTTTCGTATGGTGGAACAGAAAAGTGTAGACAGCCGATTATTTCTTAACTAATAAGATATCCAATAACTCTTAAGGGGGTAAAATAAGTCACTTTTTTTCTGGTACTTTGCGGGGGGGGGGGGGGGGGATTTTTAAATTTCACTTACGTCCTTTTAAGCATCAGGCCACCTATATCAGTTTAAATTTTTAGATATCTCTATTAGTTAAGAAATAATCGGGTGGGTACACTTTTCTGTTCCATTCTGTATACTGATGCGGTGCCCTGCAGGTGCGCGGGGCGAACCCCGGCTACGGGGCCACGGCCACCGCGCTCGTGCTGAGCGCGCGCACCGTGCTGCGCGAGCGGGACAGCATGCCCGGCCCGTGAGTACACCTTTGAAAAGTACATATTTGAAAAGTACACCTTTGAAAAGTACATATTTGAACAGTACACCGTTGAAAAGTACACTTTTGAAAAGTACATATTTGAACACTACACCGTTAAAAAGTACTCTTTTGAAAAGTACATTCTTGAAAAGTACACTTTTGAAATGTCTTCTTTTGCAAACGTTATTCATTTTTATCTTTTTTATTTCAGATTTTGTCTATGTGTTAGTAGAATCTTGTAACTATGTTAGGCGGTTTAAAATTTACATTAATAAAACAATATATAAAATCAAAAATAAGACACTATTTAGATAACCGCCTCGTTAGAGGAGGCGGGGGCACCACAGTAAGATCTTGCACCACCATTAGAATAGAATAGAATAATTATTTATTGGCTGCAACAAAACACATAAATAGCAACATTGCATACAAACAGAAATAATACTAAACTAGAACTAAAAGTCGGGTGCACACGTCGGGATCACGTCACACGTCACGTCGGACGATAATTTAATATTACACTCGCTTGCACATCATCATCATCGGGTTATTTTTGTCTCCACTGCAGGAGCACAACCCTCTCTCATCTGCCGGAGACAGACGGAGGATTTGGCCTACACTCCCCGCGCTGGCCAGACGGGTTGGGGAGGCCTGATTGATGTTTTATAATGTATTCCCTCAGTCGCCTTGTACGACATCCACGGGAAGAGTCGGAGTGGTCCTATTCTACTCTACCGGAAACCACCTAATGGTTTCTGCTCCTCCTTGCTAGGATTTCTAATAATCTTTACCGCAGCTTAATTGTATAATGTATAAACTGGTTGCTCTTTGCCATGTGTTTCCAAAAGACGCTTTAACGCCAGCCATGTGTAAAATGGATAGAAAAAAATGTAAACAAATGCCGACGGAAATAAATGAGTATTAAATAAATAAATATTTCAGACATTCACACCAATTATCCAGTCCCAAACTAGGCAGAGCCTGTGCTATGTTACTGGATAACGGATACACATACTTAAATAAATAAATATATAAACATCCAAGACCTGGGTACAAACATTCATATTCATCATACGAACATTTGCCCCTAGCGGGATTCGAACCCGCAACCTCCGGCATGGCAGTCCGAGAGTTACCCGTTCCGCCACGGAGGTCGTCATGTATGTATTACATTGGTTATGTATGTTCTTCCTTGCAGCGGCGGAGTCATGACCACCGGCGTGGCGTTCCAGAACACGGACCTTATCGAGAGGCTGACCGAGAACAACCTCATCTTCGAGATCTGCGGCGACAAGAAATAAACTATACAAATACATATAACATATACTATTATCGTTATGCCAGCTAGTCGCTTGTCATGCCAAACATATTCATTCCACAAGGTATTTAAAACTTGAACTTTCTAAAGCACTTCATCATGTATCAGTCTGCAACGACTGTCCACGGTAGCAAAAAAGCTGGTGGTGTCGAGGGCAGTCACGTGGCCGACCCCCGAACATGTGGACAGACCACGACTGCGAGATTCCATACGGCAGAAAGGATACCATATTGAAACTGGCTTCGAACCGCAACAAATACATCCCTTTTCACCTTAATTTTTTTGTTATTACTAGCGCCATCTAGTGTTAACCCGTGAGCTTAACGTTTCATGCCTATATGGCGTTAACAAACGCACAGGTTTTTATAATTCTAATATAGCAACACTGGGCGATTGCTTCATCATTCGTCCTATCACCATCAGCCTACATACGTCCACTGCTGAACATAAGCCTCCCCAATAGAAGGACACTTTCGGTGGGCTGTCCTTTGAGGGATTTGCCATGATCACTACGCTTGGCAGAATTAAACTCATCCATCGATATATTATAGACAACGTACGGAGTTTTCATCATCATCATCAGCCTGTAAGAGACCACGGCTGGACACAGGCCTCTCCCAAGGCGCGCCACTCAACCCGATCCTCGGCTCCTTTCATCCAGTCACTGCTAGCCCCCCTCCCCCTATACTAGCCAGGACGCCCGTCCCACACTACAGTCTGCCTAGTTGCGGCCTTCACTGGTTTACCCCATTGGTTCTCCTACAGATGTCACCAGCCCACTGCCACTTCAACGTGCCTACTAATCTTTTGTTCTATGTCGAAGACTTTAGTTCTCTGGCGGATCACCTCAGCTCGGATCCTGTCCCTTAGAGAAACCCCGAGCATAGCTCTTTCTATTTCCACAGAGTAATATTCAAAGCAAAGCGCAATGGACTGAAACTCATGTGATAGTTTCCGAAACACCATTAAATATATTTAGATATTTAATTTGCATTTATATAATTATAAAGCTTTTAATTGCTAGTTAAGAGGGGTTTCAGCACAACCAACCCCCTAGGATTCCTAAAAAATATCTACTTATTAATAAAATATTTTCTAATATATTTTAAAAATGTTATGGCTATTAATTATATTCCAGAGTGTTTTATCTATTCATAGTGATATTTAATTCGGTGATATTTGGCACACAAATAATTATTTGTAAAAGAGTGTTGTCAAACGAACTTTTAAAGTACGGTTGCAGAATCGGACCCTTTGTATTATTAATTAGTATGCATTCTGAGACTACCTTAATAGGCCTCTTGGGTAAACGCGTTCCATCGTCGGCCTCATCTTCACGCGCCGGCAAGATCGAGCGCGAAAATATACTTTATAGGGTTCCGTACCTCGAAATGAAAAAACGGGATGCTTGTAGGATCATTTTGTTGTCTGTCTGTAGGTCGTTAGGTCCTTCAAGACTCTTTTAAAATTATTATTTTTAAATTAAGTGGTGTATTGCCATTAATTTCATAGAAGGTGATGGATCAGGGACTTGGAGGGAAAGACCCTTAAATATTAAAGATAGTGAAGGATGGTAGGCGTTTTTGTATGAAACCTGGTACCAAATAACAAGCGATACTCCAATGAAAAGGTTAAGCAGAACAATATCTACTATGGCGGATAATCTCAGTTAGCAGTAGCTTCGACGTCATGGGCCTTTTAGTACCCACCAACTAATAGCAGTAGCAACAATAGAGCTGACTGAGGTTAACCGCCATAGTAGATATTGTTCTTTTAATCGGCGTTTCATTTCAAACTTGTTACATTCCTCAGATGGTCTGTTCTCTATATATTTAATTCCAAACCAATAATCAATACGAAAACCAACGCTATTTGCGTCTCGGTACCATGAAAGGGTACACCAGCAGCAAAAAAAGGAAAATAAATAAATATATCAGACATTCACACCAATTATCCA
Organism: Esperia sulphurella; assembly: GCA_947086405.1. Lineage (NCBI taxonomy): Eukaryota > Metazoa > Arthropoda > Insecta > Lepidoptera > Oecophoridae > Esperia > Esperia sulphurella. Next base: position 17,756,935 of record OX352261.1, read on the forward strand.
GTCCCAAACTAGGCAGAGCCTGTGCTATAGTTACTAGATAACGGATACACATACTTAAATAAATATATAAACATCCAAGACTTGGGTACAAACATTCATATTCATCATACGAACATTTGCCCCTAGCGGGATTCGAACCCGCAACCTCCGGCGTGGCAGGCCGAGAGCTACCCGTTCCGTCGGATACACGGAGGTTTGTATTACAAAATAAACTTGCGGGGCACTAAGGAACACTATATTATTTATTTTGTTTTCGAGGCGCAAATACGTTTGTTTTCATATGACTGTATTTGGAATGAAATATAGTGTATTTTTTTTTATCTTAACATTTTAATTAAACCCTATTCGATGGAGTTTCGCTCTAAGTGCCATGTGTTTGTGCATAGTAATGTCTATTTAGAATATGTGAAGAAAATTTAATGAGAAGAAAACGTGGTGCTTTTTTATTTACTAATATAATTAATATTTGAATCTTATTTGAGTTTAATTTAAAAATGTCCTATTCCTGGAACTACAATACAAGCTGCCTTATAAATAGACTTTCTTAATCTGTATCCGTGTGGTTGTGTGGTTTCCGGTAGAGTAGAATAGGACCACTCCAACTCTTCCCGTGGATGTCGTACAAGGCGACTGAGGGAATACATTATAAAACATCAGTCAGGCCTCCCCAACCCGTCTGGCCAGCGCGGGGAGTGTAGGCCAAATGCTCCGTCTGTCTCCGGCAGATGGGAGGGTTGTGCTCCTGCAGTGGAGACAAAAATAACCTGATGATGATGAATCTGTATCCACCTACGGTGCAGAAACGTGGACACTGACGGTGGGCCTGATCCGCAAGTTCCAGGTCCCTCAGCGAGCTATGGAGAGGGCTATGCTCGGGGTTTCTTTGAGGGATATGATTCATAATGAGAAGATGCGTCGAAGAACGAAGGTGACCGACCTAGCCGAAAGGATTAGCAAGCTGAAGTGTCAGTGGTCACATATGCCGCAGAGCCGCCGACAGTTGGGGCAGATGAGTTCTTGAGTGGAGATCGCGGGGTGGAGGTGGACGCCTCGCCTCCAGATGGACCGTCGACCTGAAGGAAGTAATTGGATCCGGATAGCGGAGGAACTGGTGTGAAGGTCTGAGGAGGCCTATGTCCAGCAGTGAACGTCTAAGTGTTGATATGATGATAGATGAAGAAATGGGGTTATTAAAATATAACTGACTAGCTGTTGCCCGCGACATCGTCCGCGTGGACAACTTAACATTACAAATTATTAAATATTTCCCGTAGGAATAAGATGTTTTTCGGGATAACAACTATCCTAAGTCCTATTCCAGGACCTAACCTAATGTGTGCCAAGTTTCATCATGATCCATCGAGTGGATGAAACGTGATTGAGTAACAAACGTCCAAACATACAAATATCAGTACGATAGTATTTACTGACAGCTTTCAAACGGTGAAGGAAAACAGAGAGGGCTACTGTCCACTAGATTGCGGCTACGAATGAGTTTGGACGATATAAAACTTCATAGATAAGTTTTGTATAGCAACAAATCAGAGGAAATCATGTCTACTCGCAGATTTATTTTACCTCCATCTAGCGTCAAATAGCTGTTTCATATTAGATGTAATTTAGAATCACTCCAATGCGTACCGTCATGTTGTCGCTTGTAGGCGTTAGATGGCGTAATTCCGTTCCCATTCAAGTTCCCGCAAAAACATATAGATGGCGCCCGCTGTCCATGTACTTGAAAATAATTCTTGACTGCATGGACTTTATGCGCTGCCTTTCCAAAAGCTTACAAAAGTAAAACTTTAAAATTCGAAATTTTAAAAAGAAAATGTGACGTCATCGAATTGCCAAGGTCCAAAAAAATTTTTTTACTAAAGTAAACGAAAAAAATTCCACCATTTAACTAACTTACTAACCTATAAATACAGCTAACTATGAGAAACATCACATTTTTATAAATTACTTTCGTATATTTAACTAGCTGTTGCCCGCGACTTCGTCCGCGTGGACAGCTTAACATTACAAATTATTATGTATTTCCCGTAGGAATGGGATGTTTTTCGACATAAAAAATATCCTATGTCCGATTCTAGGACCTAACCTATATGTGTGCCAAGTTTCATCACGATCCGCCCAGTGGTCAAAGTTTGAGCTTGATCCAACTTATAATATTAGTAGGATAGGATATTAATACAATGAGAAAACAGTATTTTTCAAGTAAAATAATCTATGATACTTAGCACTACCCCATCTGCCCCCAGTTTCGTTTTGACTTCTGGACAGCCCTAGGATCAAGTATACTTGATTCTTGGGACAGCCTAGATGTTATTAGGTAGGAAGATACACTACATACCATGAAGCAAAATAATTTTTCGTACCTCATAGTTTCACCTTAAAGTGTTTTCCTTCATGATTGACACTTAAATTAAATAACTGGTTATTAAATTAGATAACAGATTCACATTTTAAAATCATCTGTTATCTAATTTAATAGCCAATTAGTGTCAATCACGAAGGAAAACAGTTTGAGGTGAAACTATGAGCTAGGAAAAATTATTTTGCTTCGTGGTATGAGGTGTAGTTTATTGTAAGAAAATAAAATAAAAACAATGAAACTTCAACATGAAAATAGATATAATTAATTTAATGATACAGCAGCTTAGTGTTTAAGGAATGTACACACACACCGACTTAGCACACTTTTTATATACATTTTGTTTATTATTAGGTACACTTTATTTTCTACGTGACTGTACATCGCTAATTACAACACTGGAAGCGACTTATAATAAATTAAATGAAATTGAGCTTTGGTCTAAAAATAAATAAAACGTTTTCATTTAAAATAAATAAAAAAATAGAAGTAACTCAATGCAAACTTATGTACTGTTTAGGTTAATTTGGTTGAGTAAAACTAGATGGCGTTAGTAGTCGTACAATAATTTTTGTTGGCGACGAACTGGCCTTGCTGGCTGTTCTTCTATATTCTTTATTGTCAATTCTATTCGTTTTTAGTTTTTGTTATTCATTATATTCCTGACAGAGAAGTAGCGATTTTTTATTGCTGAATATCTACATTGCTCTGCAGCAATCATATCGTCAACAAGTTTTATAGGATGATAGGAGTTTTGGTTCCAGGCACCAATACCAGTGACACGCTAATAAAAAGGTCCTATTAAGTAGAAAAATAATTACTATGGCGGATAATCTCAGTTAGCTGTATTTTCGGCGTTATGGGCCTTTTGGGTACTTAAAGGCCCATAACGCCGAAAATATAGCTAACTGAGGTTAGCCGCCATATTAAGTATTGTTCTACTTAGTAAGACCTTTCCATTGGCGTATAACTTATTGTAATTGGTTGCTATTAGTGGGTGGGTACCAGGTTCCATACAAAAACGTCCAATGGCCTTCTCGACTACCACTCAAAGTATCATCTGTGACAAGGTTTAACGTCTAAATAATAAATTCACGAGCACCAATTTGCTGAATGCTAAAAATTGCACTCTGAAAGTTGGTGCACATTATACAATTCATGATGGCACGCCCCAATACTTTTCGCAAGAGGTGAGCGTGGAACGCGGGAAGTTAAATTCGAACGTTAGTATCTTAGTATACGTATGCGTAACGATAGATCTAAAACAGTAATAATATAACGTATAGAATTTAGAGGAGTGGGGCGTGCCTTCGTGAACTGCACGATCTATAATGGTAAATTAATTAAATAAAACGTTAAACTTGTCACAAATGATTACTTAGGTACTTCGAGTAAATAAAAATAAAATAAATATCTTAAACATTCACATCAATTATCCAGTCCCAAACTAGGCACAGCCTGTGCTATGGTTACTAGATAACGAATACACATACTTAAATAAATATATAAACATCCAAGACTTGGATAATAATAATAATATTTATCATGCGAACATTTGCCCCTAGCGGCATTCGAAGGTTGCGCTCCGGCGTGGCAGTCCGAGAGCTACCCGTTCCGCCGCGGAGGTTGTCTAGTAGTAGTCCAGAAGGCCTGGGAAATTTATTTTTATCGTATATCGTATCTTATTTTTATCTAAATAAATGTAATAAAAAATAAAAACCTATTTTTTCGACTCTGCCATCTGTAGTGTTACTCAATCCGTGTTATGTTTATAAATCTATATCATTCGACATAAGTACATACATAAAAAAATTACAAACAAAACATCGCATAAAATTAGCTAGGTTTAATTACACAGGCTAATATGTCTGCCTAGCGTTGGCAATTTATGGTCATAGCTCGGTATAAGGAGAGATCTATGTCCAACACTGGACGTTAGATGAGGATGAGTTAGGGCCACCCCCAAACTTCCCGTGGGTGTCGCCAAGGCGACTAAGGGGTTGCAGCGTTCTCCTACTGCGATCACAAATCGCCTGCTTAGTGTGGCGATTATGGCAAATCTCCTAATGAACAACTCACCAAAAGTGGCGTTCTATCGGGGAGGCTTATGTTCAGCAGTGGACGTCTAAGGACTGACATGATGGTGATGAACCATAAAGAAGTATTCATACAGAATTACTATCAAATTGAAAAAATATTTTTTGTTGACACATTCTTGGTTTATACTTATTTATTTGTGTATTATTTTATTTATTATTCAATTTAAAAGAAGCAAAAACAAATTTATTAGTTCTATAGGATCGGAGATACATAGCTTACTTAACAATCTTTAAGGTAATAATTTATGTTAAATCTATACACATTTACAAAATTTCTTAAAATTACAGAAAATGGCTTGAAGATTTAAGAAAGTAGGTTTTAATAACTACCATTTTGAAAAATCAGAAGCGAACTTGCAAAGTTCTTCGTAAGTCATTTGCAACGTTTCCATTTCATTCCAAACAATAGTCATAGGAGAACCAACGCTATAATTTGCGTCTCAAACAGGTTTGTATTTACCATGTATACTTTGCGGTCCACTTCGGAACACCATCTATTAATTATTTTGTTTTTGAGCAGCTAATGCGTTTGTTGTCATATGACTGTTGTTTGGAATGAAATATATACTTAATTTGGAAATATCGCAAATATAGTGGAAAGTTACAACGGCTAAAGAGCTTTTTGGGATTTTTACGTATAAGAAAACAATTTAATTTTGTACCCGTCGTTCTAATTTGCGGTTTAGATGTCGCCACTTTTCGACCAAGTGGCGCTTTTAGCGGTACCACCTCTCCACTACTGACATCTGTTTTTCAAACTGCGCTAGCTGAGCGTATCTAAGAATATGTTTCTCAGAGTTATAACGCAGATATGGGGCTCCGAAGGCTGTCACCACAAAGTTTATACACATTTTCAGTTACAAGCTGTGTTCGCAAACAAAGTGCTGAAAGTACTTCAAAGCTTCAAGGTATAGGGTATTGCTTTGTGGTATTTAGGAGTATACCAGCTAGTCTTCAGTTGATGTGGTACAACGCTAAAAATCCAGGTGACCCAGACAACAGCATTTGCAGTCACCAAGGAAAAAAGGGACCCTTGTCCAGCAGTGGGCTTTATACATGCTCATGGTATTTTACTGCCACGGAAAAAGCAAAGTGTAGGCGCTTATGTACAGTCAGTTAAAAAAGCGAGTACATTATTTCAACCTATTTTTTGTACAAAGTCACTTTAAAAAAACACTTGACAGTTTTGTATAGTTTAACTGGATTCTCTGCTGTTCTCACTCGAACCTATGGTGTTAGAGGAGGACGCCGCCGGCGGCACTTCAGGAGGAACAATTAACCCCTCTTTGATCCTCTTCTTCTGCTTCATCCTTCTGTTCTGAAACCAAATCTTTACTTGCGTCTCATTCAGTTGCAGCGCCGACGCTATTTCTATCCTCCTCGCTCGCGTTAGGTACTTATTGAAGTGGAACTCCTTTTCCAGCTCCGTGAGTTGTTTGTTGGTGAAGTTGGTTCTGCCGGTATTGTTTAGGTTCAGGAGAGGGTTCCCCATCATCTGGCTTCCGGTTGGGGTTCGGAGGCCGTCTTGAGGGCTCCCCAGCACGCCTTGGTTGACGAAGTCGGCTGTTGGAATCATCAGTTTTGGCGCTGGAAAGAGAGAAAAAATTGGTTAGGTATGAATTCAATTCAAATTGTTTATTCACGGGCAATGACTAATAAAAGAAAGATAAAAAAGATTTAATGATGAATTAATAATTTATTATTATAACTTTAATGTGTACACAGAGAATATAAAAATAAATACACAGAAGGAGAGGACGTATACACAGGTGTGCTTGTCTCTAAAAAGAGATTTCTGCCAGCCAAACCTTGTCTTGAAATGTATATTATATTGTTTAATTTTAATTTACATTGTTCGTAGCTTGGTAGAGCCGGTAAAAGAAGTCTAAGTCAAACATTGATGAATTATTTAAACTTGTAAGTAGTTGGGTAAACCGAAACCCAAGTCAGATCGGCCACAGGGTCAAATATTTTATACGTATACATAGAGTTTGTCCTGTACTTATACGTAAGTTAATTTGTAAATTCTTATATTTACGTTTTTTTGTATATAAAAGTTCAACTAAAATCTCATCACGATACTGAAGCCCAAAGGTAAAAGTCACAGGCCACCATAATTATAAAATAATTTTATAGTAGTAGTTATGTCACGATGTAGTCCATTCTGATCATAACGGTGGTCAACTATTTTCTCCAGCGACTGTACTACAATGCAAGTATCACAGGTTGTAAGAATCTATTTGGTTAGGTACAGTGCATTCATATTTATCGATTTATTTAGTTTGACTTTGCATTCAAATTTTTTGCTCTAAATCCGCAGGTTTGTACACAAACGTCTCATTTCTGGGATTATCTTTTAAACTACATTATGGGAGCTCGTCCACTCGTGACAGGTGTCACTTCGTCTCTAAACGTGGATGGAGATAAAAGATATTTCAATAGGGCGCCCCGCGGTGCGGTGTGCTCGCTTCCTCGCCGTGTCGTGGCCGAGTTGAAGTTTTGACGTTTATTGTACGGCAAGGTAAACAAAATTGAGATTTAACATGTCACGGCTATTATCTAATTGTTGGTACTTATTTTATTGTTTTTTTTTTGGGGTTTAAATATTTTTCAGAGCAAGCAGGATTTCTTTTAGATTTTTTTATCCTTATTGGAATTTTTTACCTTTTTTTATACTAAACTTATTCTGTTAAATCAAATTGATTATATTCAGTATCTGACATCACTTTGGTATCCATCTTGTAGGTATACAATTAGACGTTGAAAACTTTTAATAATTTTAAAGTTGTTCTTTTATAGTAGATAATAATCGTTGGAACTACATTTAGGAAAATACTAATAAAGGTTATGTATGTAAAAAAAATGCCGTGTGGTTTCCGGTAGAGTAGAATAGGACCACTCAAACTCTTCCCGTGGATGTCGTACAAGGCGACTGAGGGAATACATTATAAAACATCAATCAGGCCTCCCCAACCCGTGTGGCCAACGCGGGGAGTGTAGCCCAAATCTTTCGTCTGTCTCCGGCAGATGAGAGAGGGTTGTGCTCCTGCAGTGGAGACAAAAATAACCTGATGATGATGCTAGAACATCTAGGTATCTTTGCTAGGCGAGCCTGTGTTACCGACATCAGCGCCCTCCTCCAGAGGCTAGGTTGTTGCATTTAAGTACATGAAAACACGATAATAATACAATTGTTCTATAATATGATTAGTGGTGAGCCGTAGTAAATGTATAGGAATACGTAAAATCAATATTTCGACAATTCCAGTTTCTTTTTCAGGAAGTAATTAATAACAATATATTACGTTAATTAGCTATTTATATAAGTAATAAGTTTTAGTTTTCTATCCTGTATATATATGAAGAAAGTGGCAGACTTTTACATATATAATCCACGAAAATTTAAATTCGCGTAAGGTACAAAATGCCACAATCGTTTTTGTTGCCTCCCAAACCTATCGAACGGTATATTTAAAAAACTTTGAAATTCTAAGACTCCATTTTTTGACATGGCTAATATAGGCGTACTCGTACATGCAAGCAAAATAAGACAAAAACTAGTTTTTTTTGCGTCTCTTGAAAAGCAGTGGTTTGTGCCTTACGCCAGTTTAAATTTCCGTCGACAAATATTCTGTACTCTCTATCTAATGTTATGAGCAAATATAGTATCGATGATGTATCGTTCGCGGATTGTGATACCCCTTCCGTATTAGCTGTCCGGTCGGCGTGTCCCGATGTCCCGATGTCCCGATAATCCTTTCGACACCGCTCTAATTGACAACCTGTGACACGGCAACTGTTGGCGGGGAATGACCGAACGTTATTAATCGCCGCCGGCGGTGTAAGGGAGCGCAAACACATCCGGCGCTCCAAATGCCAACCTCATCTGCACGCGGTGCATCCTGCTGGTTGACCAACGAGGCCCTGGCGACTGACAATGCCGGTATAACTAGACATAGATATAGACATAGACATACTTTATTGATAACTTCCGTTATAGGTCAAATAAAAATTATACACAAGTTAAATAAAATCAAATTATAAAGGCAAATTAAACACAATTAAATATAAAAACATCAATACCTAACATAAATATAAAAATGTCAAATAAAATTCTTAAAACTAAATAAATTAAGTTAATGCGTTCTGAAAGAACTCTTCATAGCAATAAAATGCCTGCTTGACAAGCCACGCGCACAGTCTCTTTTTAAAAATAGGTAGGCTCGGACTATACCAAGCACTCACTATAAATACCACAGACCGAGGGCGGGCAGCAGGGTCACCGATATTAGGTTTAGTACTGCGATGGTCAACATGTCTGCTCAGCGTCAAAACTCTCCCATGAGGAGTTACAAGAAAGTATGTGGACGACGCTCTCCAGCAGAGTTCCGCGTTATTCGGTAGATTCGCGATTCGGCAGAAGCTGGTTTAGGCAGAATCGTCATCATCATCTTCATCATCAGGTTATTTTTGTCTCCACTGCAGGAGCACAACCCTCTCCTATCTGCCGGAGACAGACGGAGGATTTGGCCGACACTCCCCGCGCTGGCCAGACGGGTTGGGGAGGCCTGATTGATGTTTTATAATGTATTCCCTCAGTCGCCTTGTACGACATCCACGGGAAGAGTTGGAGTGGTCCTATTCTACTCTACCGGAAACCACACAGAATCGTGTTTGGGCGGAATACAGTCGGCATCAGTCGAAAGTAATTTATTTAAATTTTATCTTGCAAAAATTTTAGAGACTTGAGACTGCCGCATGAGCTTGTTAAGGATTTTTTTCTCTATGATGATGGAACTCGGCTCGCATGGACACCAGGGTGTGTCGCGAAGTTTGAACCGGTGTAGGTATTGGCGAAGGCCGCCGTCATCAGCATCTGCGTCATGATGCCGTGCGGCCGCGTGTCGCTAGCATATCGGTAAGCTCGAACTGCCTCAGGGAAGAACGTGCGGATGTGTCTTATTTCAGTTATATTCAGTTTTTGGCAACGATCTCTATGTACTACTAGATGGAGCGTTCCAAACAATCGCTCTGTTCCACGCAAGTAGCCACAACTCTTTCACATTTACAATGAAACTTGTGCAGTTACTAAGCAGAACATTTAATTATTACTAAATATTGACGCTACGCTTGAATAATGTCTTGGGCAAAATATTTACAATTTTTTCAGTGATGGAAATGAAAAATAATGGCTGAATAGCTGGTCGGCCACAGAAAAAAAAAAAATTGGCGAGAAAGCGGCAATCTGATCTTCATTTATTACACTCATTTTTTCTTTAGCTAATTCACGTTTTTATTTTTACTTTCCTTGTATTCGTAATGAAAAGCATTGTGTATCGCCAAACCCCGTCTCAGGACTAAGTAAGTTACTTTCACCCATAAGGTAACAACGCAATATTTCAAATCAACTATTCTGCCGTTTATTTAAATAAATAAATATAAATATGTGGGGACATTTCACACACGGCCAAATGATCCCAAACTAGGCAGAGCCTGTAATATGGGTATCAGACAGATGATATACATACATAAATACATTATATATATAACATCCAGTCACAAGGCAAACACAAATGCTCATCACACGAATGTTTGCCCTGGGCGGGATTCGAACCCGCGACCCCGAGCTTCGCAGGCAGGTGTACTACCTACGGGGCCGACAAATAATAGATATTTGTTAAAGTATTAGTGACGTAGCCCAGGTTCATGAGAATCAGGCGAGAGTGCCAAGCTGTACACATTGCCGTCCAGTTTTTGTCCGCGCACCGCGCAGCCTCCAACCCGTCGGCAGATCAAACAAGCCGGCGTGTTTGTCAGTCGATCTGTTTGCGCAATGGACCACTCTACCGTGGCTACAGCAAACTCTCACAGCTAGTGTTCATTCTCGTACGATACGAGATTAAAATGTCATTGTGAAAAAGACATAAACCCATACCACTACTTCAGCACGTCAAATGGTTTGACATCCCTCCCCTCATTCCCCCCCTGTAGGTATATATGTACCCATATTTTTATTGACACACCTATACCCATATTTTTATTGGGAATTTAATTTTGAATGGGGATAAAAAAAAATTATTTATTAATTCGGTATCAGTAAATTAACAAATCTACGTCGAATGGGTCCAGTGTCAGTCGGCCCCGGAGCCTAGTCGGTAGTACACCTGCCTGCGAAGCTCGGGGTCGCGGGTACGAATCCCGCCCAGGGTAAAACATTCGCGTGATGAGCATTTGTGTTTGCCTTGTGACTGGATGTTATTTATATATTATATAATGTATCTATGTATGTATATCAGCTGTCTGATACCCATATTACAGGCTCTGCCTAGTTTGGGATCAGGTGGCCGTGTGTGAAATGTCCCCACATATTTTTTTCTATTAGCCCTAGAGTCACGGGACCCAGGCCATTCGACGTATATTTGTTTTCTCATTCCAATTTAACAAAAACAAAAATTTTACAAAAATTTTACAAGCTGCTTTATGCTTTTTTGCGTCGATAATGTCTTGTCTCGGAGAAAATCGCCAGTTAAATATAAATATGAGTAGCTATGTGAATACTAGGGGGGGAGGGGAGGGGGTTATCAACAACTTCAGCAGGCGGATGGGTGATCACAGTAATGATCTTAATATACCCAGGAGGACGCTGCTGCGCGTTCTGCTGTAACTGTCACCTTGCTTCTACGGTCCCTTAACTTGATTGCCCACTGTGTGGGAATGTCAAACCATAGCTTAGCTTCATAATCATCATAATTATGATATATCATAATCATCTGGAAGTAATGGCGTTCATGCTAGATAAATCAACGTCACCCGTCGAGTCGTAGGTGGAAAACTCTTTTGTTATACTCGTATCGCATCAACTGATGCACTTATCTGCAGCGCGCACGGTGCGCGCGCGCAGCTCCAGCAAATATTGACACGTGACAGTGACGCAAAGCGAAACTGAACACAAAGTCATCTCAACCTAGACCCGTATATTGCCGACGGTTGGAAGTGGTCATTTGATCGTATTTATTTAAGCAAAATCTATTTTACCCTGTTTTTATATGAAAAAAACTTAATCGAATTTATACTCGCAGTTACTATTATTGCAACTGTGGAGTTTATTTATATTATTTACTAAATTATTATTAAATAAATAAATAAAATAAAATAAAAATAATTTATTTCAGGCGATGCCCACAGACTGTTAGCAACAAAGATACCTTATAACTATGTTAGTAATTTAAAAATTAGAAAAGCAAAAATGTAATTTTGGTGTCTTTCACGAGGTGGACGCGGGTCCACGTCCAGCCGCGCCGCCACAGTCTGCAGAAGACTGTTGGAGCTGCCCCTCACCCGCTGGATCAGGGAAGCGATGCGCTTTCTAACGATGCTAGAGAAGCTATCAACTCCAGCATCTGCCAGCATCCTTGACTTTATTATTATGTCATCCATTATTATTACATATGTCTGGTCTGGCCAGCAATATCATAATGTCGCTTCTCTACTACATAGCCGAAAGAATTAGCAAGCTGAAGTGACAGAGGGCGGGGCCACACCTGTCGCAGAACCGACGGCCGATGGGGCAGACGAGTTCTGGAGTGGAGACCACAGATTGGCACGCGCAGGGTGGGACGCCCCGCCGCCAGGTGAACCGACGACCTGAAGAAGGTGGCCGGTAGCGGCGGGATGCGGGGACCGGGTGTGGTGGCGTTCATTGGGGAAGGCCTATGTCCAGCAGTGGACCTCTTTCACCTGCAATACTTTGTCGCTAAGTCTTTCTTATTTTCCTTCTGATAGGTTGCCTGGAAGAGATCGCTATAAGCGATAAGGCTTTGTACACTTTCCAAAAATCTGTACCTATTTTATTGTTATCCTTAATTTGTGTGCAATAAAGAGTTTATCTACGAGTATCTATCTATCTAAAGGCTGATACGATGATGATGATGTTTATTAAATTTGTTATAGTTTTCTCCGATTGGGTGATGATGGACATTTAAACAGACTTAGTAGCAGTACTCCTTCCGGAGCTCAGGCTCATTAAAGTAGCCAAAATAAGATTAGATTAGATTTATTTATTTTACTTTTACATCTTAAAAATTCTATTTTACATGTCATCCTAATATGGTATAAGGGATCGTCATAAAATAAAATAATGTATAAATTACAATGTCAACAATTCAAATAATGTCATAGTATATAACATACTATTTATGTCAGTATATAATATTGAAATAAAAAATTAAAAATACACTTGGTATTAAATTATCACAAATTAAATTAAACGTCAGAGGGCATTTTAGAAAATTCATTTATGGAATATTATTCATTTTCCACCAAAAGGTTTTTCAGTCGTCGACTAAACGTTTCGTCATTGGTCTCGTTACGTAGATAGTGAGTACCACATTGTCTGAATCAAAGCTCAGTGCCCAGTCGTCGCCGACGTCAAAGGCACCGGCCCGCAGCGTGGGGGCTGTAACAGAAGACGGCCGGTGCGACATCGCTAATCCATTACGCAGAGCAAATGTTTGCTCAGCGCCGCCCGCGCCGCGCCGCTCGCCGCGAGCTCGGATTTGTGCACGTCGCCCTGGCTTCACCACACCCGAGGATATTATTACACCCGACACTCCACACAAGCGAACTGATTTAATACAATACAATACAATACACTTTATTGCACAAACAAATACAGTTACACGTTATAAAAGTTACAAATAGTACAATTTAGGCGGTCTTATCGCTTTTAACGATTTCTTCCAGACAACCTTAATAATTTAAAGTTAATTTAGGCGCACCGGCCTGTCCGCACACGTACCAGTGTGTGCGTAAATTATAGAAGGGCTGCTGCACCCATCGCGAATATAGTCGATCGAGAGAGGGTCAGCGTTATACGTGAACAACATAAGTGATTCTCTTTCTAAGTTATAGGGTAGATATCTCGGCGCCGGTCGATAGCGTGCTGGCGTAGTAACTTTGTACCGGCGGCGGGCGGCTGCCCAGTAGTGTGCACTGCTAGGTGTGCTCTATTTTGAGGGCGACTTTTTAAATTATTTATATTATTATAACTATAATTATTTTATAAGCAATACTTAAACTACTGGGTTTATTTGTAGGATAGTTTAACTGACGGCGAGGGGGGGGGGGGGGGGGGGGGTGAGTGTCGTTTTTTTATTTAGTAACTAGCTTTTGTCTGCGAGTTCGTTCGCTTAGGTTTCGATATTTACACATCTTAAATTTGAGATATTTGATGAACCAATGGGGTTATTAAAATATAACTGACTAGCTGTTGCCCGCGACATCGTCCGCGTGGACAACTTAACATTATAAATATGTGGGGACATTCCACCTGATCCCAAACTACCCAAAGGCTGTAATATGGGTATCAGACAGCTGATATACATACATAATATATATAACATCCAGTCACAAGGCAAACACAAGTGCTCATCACACGAATGTTTGCCCTGGGCGGGATTCGTACCCGCGACCCCGAGCTTCGCAGGCAGGTGTACTACCGACTAGGCTATGGACAAATTATTAAACATTTCTCGTAGGAATAAGATGTTTTTCGGGATAAAAACTATCCTATTTCCTATTCTAGGACCTAACCTATATGTGTGCTAAGTTTCATCCAGATCCGTCCAGTGGTTGAAGCGTGATTGAGTAACAAACATCCAAACTTTCGCATTTATAATATTAGTGGGATGGGATATTTAGTACTCTGGTAAAACCTACAAATTGTTGCGATTAGATTAGATTAGATTTTTTTATATTTAATTGTGTTTAATTTGCCTTTATAATTTGATTTTATTTAACTTGTGTATAATTTTATTTGACCTGTAACGGAAGTTATCAATAAAGTATGTCTACACTGAGAAAAAAATAAGTAGCCCTCTTACTTACGTAAGGATAAAAATATACCACTATTACATAAGTAGCCGCCCCCATTATAAATGGTGTCACCTACAACTGATTCAGTAGCAAGCCACATTACTAAGTAACCAAACTACTTAATAATGTGGCCGGCACACCATTTATAATGGGGGCGGCTACTTACGTAATAGTGGTATATTTTTATCCTTACGTCAGTAGGAGGTATACTTATTTTTTTCTCAGAGTATGTCTATGTCTAGAGGCGATGATAGAGGATCTTAAACTTAGAAAATATAACGTTTTATATACGAGTATACACAAAACACCACTATATTTACACTCCAAATCCTAAGTTGGTCACCTTCCAAATATCTGTTGTGGGATAGCCGGAGAGATGAACACCTTTTACGGATTTGGGTTCTGACGTTTGTGGGACCTTTGTTTAGGCGCGTTGCGCAGTTAATGCAGTCAAATAGACCGCGTGGAGGTTTACACATATAAAAAAAGTATTCATAATAATCCGTTTCGTAGGCAAGACGGACAGACAATACAAACTAAGGTACCTACCTAACCTGTAGGTTATAGATATATTATCTACTAGCTGTTGCCCGCGACTTCGTCCGCGTGGACAACTTAACATCACAAATTATTATGCATTTCCCGTAGGAATGAGATGTTTTTTTCGGGATTTAGGAATCAATTTATTACTACCAAAAGTGCATTTGAAATAAATTATCAATTTTTATTGTAGTTATGGTTCACTATTTTGGCTATAATGGCTTACACATAAGATATAGATACATACTGCGGCAAGCTTTTTTGTAGGACTATTTAAGATAAACATTTCCATCATACATTACATACGAGTACGTGTAACTCTAGCGGTTTTGGCAGCGCACGCCAGAATAGCTCGCAGATGTTATCTATTTTCCTACTTACTTGATATTTTGGATAATTCACACAATATCTTTATAAATTGTAGCCTATGTGTTATTCTAATGTATAAGCTATGTTATTGTAAAGTTTCCTTAAAATCCATTCATTAGTTTTTACGTGAAAGAGTAACAAACATCCGTCCATACTTACAAACTTTTGCGATTATAATAATTAGTAGGATGGTCATAGAAAACAACCTCCTGCATTTGGTCCACGTGATTCATTTGTTGTTCCCGCCTGAGAGGTTGTTCCCGCATTTTTGAGAACAGTTTGTTGTGTATTTGTTTTTTCCAAAAGTGTACATTACACTTCTGGCTTTGGTGTTTAGGTGTCTATTATGTACACATACATGGCCAGCAAGTATTAACTTTGTTAATCAAGTTAACAGGAAATCGTTTCAAAGTGATGTGTCGTATAATTTCGCAACCGAGAATAGGACCACTCCAACTCTTCCCGTGGATGTCGTACAAGGCGACTAAGGGAATACATTATAAAACATCAATCAGGCCTCCCCAACCCGTTTGGCCAGCGCGGGGAGTGTAGGCCAAATCCTCCGCCTGTCTCCGGCAGATGAGCCTTGTGCCCCTGCAGTGGAGACAAAAATAACCTGATGATGATGATGATGATTGTTTAATATTATTCTATGATGATAATTTTTTTTTTAATTATTTGTTAATAAATAAATAAATATGTGGGGACATTTCACACACGGCCACCTGATCCCAAACTAGGCAGATTTATTAGATTAGATTTTTTTATATTTAATTGTGTTTAATTTGCCTTTATAATTTGATTTTATTTAACTTGTGTATAATTTTATTTGACCTGTAACGGAAGTTATCAATAAAGTATGTCTACACTGAGAAAAAAATAAGTAGCCCTCTTACTTACGTAAGGATAAAAATATACCACTATTACATAAGTAGCCGCCCCCATTATAAATGGTGTCACCTACAACTGATTCAGTAGCAAGCCACATTACTAAGTAACCAAACTACTTAATAATGTGGCCGGCACACCATTTATAATGGGGGCGGCTACTTACGTAATAGTGGTATATTTTTATCCTTACGTCAGTAGGAGGTATACTTATTTTTTTCTCAGAGTATGTCTATGTCTAGAGGCGATGATAGAGGATCTTAAACTTAGAAAATATAACGTTTTATATACGAGTATACACAAAACACCACTATATTTACACTCCAAATCCTAAGTTGGTCACCTTCCAAATATCTGTTGTGGGATAGCCGGAGAGATGAACACCTTTTACGGATTTGGGTTCTGACGTTTGTGGGACCTTTGTTTAGGCGCGTTGCGCAGTTAATGCAGTCAAATAGACCGCGTGGAGGTTTACACATATAAAAAAAGTATTCATAATAATCCGTTTCGTAGGCAAGACGGACAGACAATACAAACTAAGGTACCTACCTAACCTGTAGGTTATAGATATATTATCTACTAGCTGTTGCCCGCGACTTCGTCCGCGTGGACAACTTAACATCACAAATTATTATGCATTTCCCGTAGGAATGAGATGTTTTTTTCGGGATTTAGGAATCAATTTATTACTACCAAAAGTGCATTTGAAATAAATTATCA
This sequence comes from Esperia sulphurella, assembly GCA_947086405.1. NCBI lineage: Eukaryota > Metazoa > Arthropoda > Insecta > Lepidoptera > Oecophoridae > Esperia > Esperia sulphurella. Next base: position 17,773,798 of record OX352261.1, read on the forward strand.
ATTTTTATTGTAGTTATGGTTCACTATTTTGGCTATAATGGCTTACACATAAGATATAGATACATACTGCGGCAAGCTTTTTTGTAGGACTATTTAAGATAAACATTTCCATCATACATTACATACGAGTACGTGTAACTCTAGCGGTTTTGGCAGCGCACGCCAGAATAGCTCGCAGATGTTATCTATTTTCCTACTTACTTGATATTTTGGATAATTCACACAATATCTTTATAAATTGTAGCCTATGTGTTATTCTAATGTATAAGCTATGTTATTGTAAAGTTTCCTTAAAATCCATTCATTAGTTTTTACGTGAAAGAGTAACAAACATCCGTCCATACTTACAAACTTTTGCGATTATAATAATTAGTAGGATGGTCATAGAAAACAACCTCCTGCATTTGGTCCACGTGATTCATTTGTTGTTCCCGCCTGAGAGGTTGTTCCCGCATTTTTGAGAACAGTTTGTTGTGTATTTGTTTTTTCCAAAAGTGTACATTACACTTCTGGCTTTGGTGTTTAGGTGTCTATTATGTACACATACATGGCCAGCAAGTATTAACTTTGTTAATCAAGTTAACAGGAAATCGTTTCAAAGTGATGTGTCGTATAATTTCGCAACCGAGAATAGGACCACTCCAACTCTTCCCGTGGATGTCGTACAAGGCGACTAAGGGAATACATTATAAAACATCAATCAGGCCTCCCCAACCCGTTTGGCCAGCGCGGGGAGTGTAGGCCAAATCCTCCGCCTGTCTCCGGCAGATGAGCCTTGTGCCCCTGCAGTGGAGACAAAAATAACCTGATGATGATGATGATGATTGTTTAATATTATTCTATGATGATAATTTTTTTTTTAATTATTTGTTAATAAATAAATAAATATGTGGGGACATTTCACACACGGCCACCTGATCCCAAACTAGGCAGAGCCTGTAATATGGGTATCAGACAGCTGATATACATACACAGATACATAATATAATATATGAATAACGTCCAGTCGCAAGGCAAACATAAGTGCTCATCACATGAATGTTTTGCCCTGGGCGGGATTCGAACCCGCGACCCCGAGCCTCGCAGGCAGGTGTACTACCGACTAGGCTACGGGGCCGACATTATTACTATGTTATGTTATATATTTAAAAATTGTGTGACCTGTAATTGTCGATTACCAAGAATATATGTCTATTTCTATGCATTTGCAAGATAAAGTCTTCGAAGCGAAAAATATTTACACATTAAACATGTGACAGAAGACAACAATGCGGGTGGCAATCCATAACGTTACGCCGAGTCCCAAATTAACTGTAATTCAATTCAATTAATTCAATTGTAACACTGGCCATGTACAGGCTGTATGCCGCGCGTCAACGCCCTGCGTCGGAAGAAAAAAATAACGTTCGAATTCCGAACAATTCGGATGTCAGACGAGTGACAGCTAGGGGAGCGGGAGCGGACGCGATTGGTTGGAAATTGGACAATGCGGCAGATGCGTTCACAATTTTTTTTCCGACGGCCATGTTTGCTTAAATTCTTTACCGGCAAATGGGTGCTGTAAAAAAGTTAGACATGGGGTAGTTAGGCATGAAACGTGTACCGTGGCAATGCCGACTACAGATTGTATACCGACGGTTCTTGCTACAAACATCGTAAAAATTAATATACCTACGACTTTTCAGGAAAAGCGAAAATCATTTTTTCTATTTTTTAATAAAAAAATTTCTACCTACGACGGAATGGAGAGGGGTAAAAGTTGTATGATTGTATGACTTTTCCCATTTTTCTCCAAAACGGCTGCACCGATTTTGATGCAGTTATTTTCATAGCATAAGTTTCACTTCAGGGCAGGTTCTTAGATATGATATAGTGTTAAAAGCCATAAGGGGGCTCCGCAGTAGATATGTTTCTCCAAGAGGTTGGAGCGATTTTGAAGCGTTTTTTTCCGTAGGTTTTGTTAAAAATATATTTTGGTTTTCTTTTTTATTATACTTAAATAGCTACAAAAATATCTAATTACCTCTTTGAATTTAGCGAGCCGTCACGTGACATTAATTAATTTCAAATCAGAGTTATATTTATGAAATTATCTTGGCTTCTTTCGTCAAAATGGTTCATCATCAGGTTATTTTGGTCTCCACTGCAGGAGCACAACCCTCTCTCATCTGCCGGAGATAGACGGAGGATTTGGCCTACACTCCCCGCGCTGGCCAGACGGGTCGGGGAGGCCTGATTGATGTTTTATAATGTATTCCCTTAGTCGCCTTGTTCGCCATCCACGGGAAGAGTTGGAGTGGTCCTATTCTACTCTACCGGAAACCACACGTCAAAATGGTTAATAAGTACTTATAGCTAAAATTTGTAAAAAGATTCGATAAAAAGAACAAATACAATCAAATATTACAAGAAGAACATAGTAATAACAAAGATAAAGGTAATATCAGTTCATTTATTTTAACCAGTCGTCAAGAGAATCTCATTATTGTAAGACTTCGGAGCCGCGGTCCCAAACGGAGGCAACGCGTGATCTGACGTTTGCATAAAAGCTATTAACTTGGTTCAGCGATACGACCGCCTAAATTGTACTATTTTGACTTCTAAAGGTCGTCCTAGGAAGACGTTCAAGCTCGAAGTGACGTTCTTCAAAAAGGCTGAGGTCCGCAGACAGATGAATAAAAGGACGTGCATGAAAAGGTTAATGATAGTGAGGCTAGTGCGGTGCTGCATCGTCTCTGCCAAGCCCTCTGAGACAAGGCGTGAGCATTATGTATGTATGTAAACTGTATTTGATTTTTGCAATAAAATGTATTTGTTAAAAGGCAGAATCTCTGCGGGTATAGTAGGTATTAGTTGTTATTCTTTGTCATGAAATTTTTTATAGTTGAAATCGTTCTCTAACTCTAAATACTCATCATCATCATCATCAGCCTGTAAGAGCCCACTGCTGGACATAGGCCTCTCCCAAGGCGCGCCACTGAACCCGATCCTCGGCTCTTCTCGTCCAGTCTCTGCCAGCCGCCCCACGCAGATCGTCACTCCATCTAGCCAGGGGGCGTCCCACACTACGCTTGCCCAGTCGCGGTCTCCACTCGCGAACTCGTTTACCCCAACGGTTATCGGTTCTCCGACTAACTAACTAATTAACTCTAAATACTCGAATGATTGCCGTGTGGTTTCCGGTAGAGTAGAATAGGACCACTCCAACTCTTCCCGTGGATGTCGTACAAGGCGACTAAGGGAATACATTATAATACATCAATCAGGCCTCCCCAACCCGTCTGGCCAGCGCGGGGAGTGTAGGCCAAATCCTCCGTCTGTCTCCGGCAGATGAGAGAGGGTTGTGCTCCTGCAGTGGAGACCAAAATAACCTGATGATGACTCGAATGAGACAAACCATTGGAAACAATTTAGAAATATAAACCTCCAGATTACAGAAAGGTGAAATCGTATATAATACCTATTTAAATTGTCCACTGACAACATTTCAGTTTCAATTGAGAGAGCTGACATGATATGTATATGTGATACTAAGGAGTAGATACATACGTACATATTTAAATAGGGGTGCAATCGAGGAATCCCTCGTAATTATTGCGATCATGCGATACGCCGCGATGGGAATGATGTATTGCGTTTCGGACTTGATCGGAATTACAAATTAATTCTACGCTCGAGTGCCGTTCGAGCAATAAATTGACAAGTTTTTAATTTGTTGTCATCGGCGTATCCATTTTGTGGTCGATTAAAAATATATATTTTTGAATACGGGTGCTGAAAGATTATTTGTTACGCCATTATTTAATTTAATATATTGTTATTCAAGCATATACAATATTCAAGCACTTGCAGTCAAAATGAAGAGCTATCTATTAGAGAATACGTATTATAATGTAGATGAGTACCTAAAAGATTTATGCATTTGGAATATATGTGACTACTAGCTGTTGCCCGCGACTTCGTCCGCGTGGACAACTTATCACAAATTATTATGTATTTCCCGTAGGAATGGGATATTTTAAAAAACTATCCGATGTCCTATTCTAGGATCTAACCTATATAGTACATTAGCGACAAAGTTCATTAGTAGATTGAAACTTGTGCAGTTACTACTCAGCACATTTAATTATTGACTAAATATTGACATTATTTAACCGTAGCGTCAATATTTAGTAATAATTAAATGGTCTCCGTAGTAACTGCACAATTTTCATTGTGAATGTGAAAGAGTTGTGGCTACTTGCGTGGAACAGAGCGATTGTTTGGAACGCTCCATCTAGAGTAGTACATGGAAAATGTTGATCCATGCAAAAATTTTTTTTAGCTTTTTTGTTTTAGCTTTTCCCACAATGAAGGTTGGCTGGAAGAGATCTCTTATAGAGATAAGTCCACGTTTGTACACTTTTATGTTATGCTCTTTTTTTAAAATTTATGTGCAATAAAGAATATAATATAGCCTATCTCTAAGTACAATATTTAGTAATAATTAAATGTTCTGCGTAGTAACTGCACAATTTTCATTGTGAATGTGAAAGAGTTGTGGCTACTTGCGTGGAACAGAGCGATTGTTTGGAACGCTCCATCTGGTAGTACATAGAGATCGTTGTATGACATTTATGTTTCTGCCCCGAAAAGCTTAATATCTGTATTTTTATATAACAAAAGCCCACGGTGGTATCGCGCTGACGCCCAAATTGAAAAGCAAAGCAAACAAGCTCCGGCAATACACTAGAGCCTTTAATCCCTGGCTCCTGTGTATCAGATATGGAAGTATTAGCTTTTTATTAATCCCTGGTTGCATTGATATTTTGTCTGCCTAAATACGTATATGTTTACAGGGGTGACATGCCTAGAAAGCTTCACTATCTCGTGGCACGAGGAGCGTTCAATTCACTTCAAATATTCTTGCCTGCGACTTCGTCAGTGGACAATTTAGCATCACATTATTGTGTATTTCCCGTAGGAATGGGATGATTTTTCAGGATAAAAACTATCCTGTGTTCTATTCCAGGACCTAAGCTATATGCATGCAAGTTTCATCACGATCCGTCCAGTGGTTGAAGCGTGATTGAGTAACAATATATAATAACAATATACATATATAACAATATAGACCGGGACGCAACTCGTCTACATTCACCCGTAGCGTCAATATTTAGTAATAATTAAATGTTCTGCGTAGTAACTGCACAAGTTTCAAAGTGAATAAGAACGAGTTTCAAAGATAAAAAAAAATTTAACAAAAAAAAAATTTAGACACTACCTTTCATGACCTACGGCGCAGAAACGTGGATACTGACGGTGGGCCTGATCCACAAGTTCAAAGTCGCTCAGCGAGCTATGGGGAGGGATATGCTCGGGGTTTCTTTGAAGGATATGATTCATATTTCCTCATTATAGGAATGAGGAGATCCGACAAAGAACGAAGGTGACGGACATAGTCGACAGGATTAGCAAGGAAGGGCAGTGGGCGGGCCATATCTGTCGAAGAACTGTCGGTTGTTGGGGCAGACGAGTTCTGGAGTGGAGATCGCAGATCTGAAGGCGGTCGCAAGCGGCTGGATGTGGAGGACCGGGTTTAGTGGCGTTCATTGGGGAAGGCTTATGTCCAGCTGTGGACGTCTAAGGGATCATATGATGAGAGAGTATGAACTTAAACCTGATTGGCGTTTTAGGCAACAAAAAAATATTTCTTTAACAAATGTGACATGATAAATTAGTGGCTGGTGTCTTCTTAGGCTCGGCGAGCCTGTGCTAGAAGTCAACGCTGTTCTTCATAATTATGTTACTCTGTTATCTATACATATAACAAAACTGTAACCAGTCTATGCCTGTATATGGGAGTTATTGTAGAAAAATGTGTATGAGGGGTCTTTATAGGGCCAATAGAAGCCAAAATAACTGTTTTATAATGTTTGTCAGTCTTTCTATCTGTCTGTATGTATGTTTGTTACCTCATCACGAAAAAACTACTAAATGAAATTTGATGCAGTTTTCACAGTTGTCTTGCTGGTGGTCTAACTTAAAATTTGGTGCATGTTTCATCTTGATACGCCACTTAGAGCCTGAGATATTAATAAAGTAAGTTTGCGTGGGCGTCGGGGTCAGAGTCGTAGTCAAAGTCGGATTGACAGTAAGTAGTCAAAAAAAAAGTAGACAAAATATTTTCGTTAATCAACATCTGTAGGAAGGTTTACCAACATCGTTGAGTGACATGTCTAGCAGTTGCTATATATTCTGTACTTATATAGATCCTCCCAGCACCGCAAAACAGTAAGTAGGTAAATACATAACATTTTTTCCGTGCACAGTCGGGTGTTGGTGATCCGTCATAGGGCTGTCGCGGCGGTATAATGCACGGCCTAGTATAGATTATTAACATTAGCCGAGGGAGCCCTGGCAGGCGGTGGGCTGGTCGAGATATGTCCCACGATATTGCAAAAGCATGTGGTTTATTAATTGATTTGGCTATTTCGCAAACGACATTTTTGCAAAAATGTTTGCGAAAGTATTCAAATCAAATTATATTTATTGTTCAACCATATAGATGTTACAGTACATAAACTGCTAGTAAGTATATAAGTATTAATATATGTAAGGTAATAGTATATATATTTGTATGCTATGTATATACAATAAAATATATTTTTTTATTGTACAATAAAGCATAGAACTCACATCTTTTCGGTGTCACAAAAACCTAACCAAATATACATACATACATATATAATGCTCACGCCTTGGTCCCAGAGGGGTAGGCAGAGACGATGTATCGCCACTTTGCGCAATCTAATGTCGCAAAGTAGCTTTCTTTCGCCCAATTTTCGCCCCGTGATACCCCTTGACCTGATGTGTTGCGAACAACATCGCCGCCTTGTTGAGGTACCACGACTAGCTAGGGAAATACTTGTCCACCTCGTCAGAGCCCCGCATGACTCGGTAAGGCTAATAGTGCCCGGAGTTCGCCCAGCTCCGGGATGTCGGCACGCTTACGACCAGTCTAGCCCCTGGACAAGCGTCCATCAGCACGGAAGACCTTGGATTGGCGGACAGGACAGGGATGGGGGCGAAAGACAGGAGATGGGGGTATTAGTAAGGAGTATAGGGTAGGTATGGGATACCGCTATTACGGAAGGATAGTGGGATTGTAGTAGCGATAACTCGGGAAGCCGGGACCGCATACCGTGACTCGTCTGGACAGCACCGGACAGGCAACTACCAGAACGAAATCCCCTGACCTTATCATATATATTTTATTTGGTGGTAATTATGTTTGATGACGTTGCACTACATACTCGTATTACATAAACATAAACGATACAATACCATATATTCATAGACCATACACGAATAAAAAAGCCTGCTATTTTTAATAAGACACGAGATAATACTTACTACCTGAAGTCGAACTACGGAGGGAAATATTCATCAAATACTTATCTTATCTTATCTTATCTTCTTAGGGGGCCAGGAAGACCTGGCGGCACTTCGACCCTTCAGGATCTTTTGTGCCAAACCCCTGACCACCGACGGTGCCCCAAGCCGATTTGGTGGACTTCACATACGCCTCAGAATTTCTTCTTCGGCATACGCAGGTTTCCTCACGATGTTTTCCTTCACCGAAAAGCCTGTGGTATTATAAATAAACCGTACCTAAGTTTCGTAAAACTCATTGGTACGGGCGGGGTTTGAACTCACGACCTCATGAACGTGAGGCGAGTGCACAACCAACCAGCTACCACGGCTCCTTCATCAAATACTTAGTTACTCGATAAAAAAATTACATTACAATTATTATTACTTATTGGTAAAATTCATTACTTAATTGTCAGCAGAAGAATTCTAAGCAAAAAATAATAATAATTGTACACAAAACAAAAATACTGGGTCCAGGGTGGGACGCCACGAGATCAAAGTGTTACAGGTACCAAAAGTGGTCATTTTAAGAAGTGGAGAATTCCAGAAGTGGACATTTTGCAGTCCACATATGGACGAAGACCTGAAGAAGGTGGCCGGAAGCTGCTAGACGTGGAGGGCGGAGGACAGGGTGCGCTGGCGTTCATTGGGGAAGGCCTATGTCCAGGAGTTTAGTACGTCTAAGGTGCTGATATCATCATCATCATGTCAGTCTTTAGACGTCCACTGTTGGACATAGGCCTTCCCCAAATGCCTGATGGATGATGAATCAAAAATAATAATGATTTGTCAACGATCTCTATGTACTACTAGATGGAGCGTTCCAAACAATCGCTCTGTTCCACGCAAGTAGCCACAACTCTTTCACATTCACTTTGAAACTTGTGCAGTTACTACTCAGAACATTTAATTATTTACTAAATATTGACATTATTTACCCGTAGCGTCAATATTTGGTAATAATTAAATGTTCTGCGTAGTAACTGCACAAGTTTCATTGTGAATGTGAAATAGTTGTGGATACTTGCGTGGAACTGAGCGATTGTTTGGAACGCTTCATCTAGTAGTACATAGAGATCGTTGTGATTTGTAAAATATCAAATATCGAAACTAATAAAACAGTTTACTTATGTCACCATTTCAATTTTAATGTTCAGATTAATGTTGATGTTGAAAAGTGGAATCTCCATACAGTAGCTAGAGAGTAAATTGATAAGTCTCGAGATAAATCCCGCGACCGGCTTCCAGCTAATCCCGTAATCCAGATAAAGGTGGCGCCCCATCGCAGCATACAGATGCAACCCCACTATACCTCGAGCCCTGCCTTACAAGTCCTTCCCCCGCGGGATCCTGAAACACTTCTGCTGAGGGGGGATGGGACGATCTTTAAATTGAGCGTGTAGTAATAAATAATATTCGTTTGGTAAGAACACCGCAATTTTAGACATCAACGCGCTTGGGTTTTTTGCGACATCAGAAGTGGGATGATAACGTCGAGTATGGTAATGAGGGTTATGTTGTTATGAAAGGTATGTTTTTTGGGATTAATTTTAATTAACATGACCACGGCTTTTGTTTTGATTAATTATAAAATAATATTGAGCTCGATTCTGAAGGTACAACGTTAAAATTTGACAGCACTAAAACTGTTGCTATCCTTGTCACACCGTATTATGAAGATAAAGACGAAACCAATTTTAGCGCTGTCAAATTTTAAATGTGTGCCTTCAGAATCGGGCCCATTATTTTATTTATAGCTTTTGGCAATTTTTTTTTACTTTTCGAGATAATCGAGAGCGTAAAAATTTTTTTTTACTCTTTATCACTTTGGTAATAAAATTATGTATCTAGTTATAGCTTCTAAACTACGAGTACACAGGATGAAAACGACAAGTACATTCACTCGATTTATAAAAGTAAAACTTTTCACTGATTTGATTTAACGAAATTGTTTTTACAAAAAAGAAAATTATGTTATAATATTGTTGAATCTGCTATAATTCTTGAGTAGGAAAAAATCTAAATTTCGCACATACCTATCCAGGTTCTTTTCCAGATAGTTATATTAAGTTAACGAAGCAGTTTTAATGTTACAAAAAAGTTAATTTTAAACTGCTGAACAAATCGAGTGAGCTCAATATCGTCACTAACGTTTCCAGTCTGTGTGTAGAAAAGATCTGTGTTATCTAGTATATTAGCATGGTTTTACATAACCTGAGCTGCGATCGACTGTAGGTACTTATAAACAATGTATTTCAGGTGTTAAGTTCGGGTTAATCGATGAAGAAACCATCGTGAAGCAACTGGAATACAGCAGAAATTTAATATGTACTTTGTTCACACAAAGACTTTGTATTTGATAAATAATTTGCATAGCTAAAAAAGTGACTTCTAGTAGTTCATCATCATCATCATCATCAGGTTATTTTTGTCTCCACTGCAGGAGCACAACCCTCTCTCATCTGCCGGAGACAGACGGAGGATTTGGCCTACACTCCCCGCGCTGGCCAGACGGGTTGGGGAGGCCTGGTTGATGTTTTATAATGTATTTTTTAAGTTAAAACTTATAACTACATCCGGCGCTCCAAATGCCAACCTCACCTGCACGTGGTGCACCCTGCTGGTTGACCAACGAGGCTCTGGCGACCGACAATGGCGGTATAACCATGCAAAAATTCACTAGGCCATAAATACCACAGACCGGTGGCGGGCAGCAGCGTCACCGGTGCGAGGCCTAGTACTGCGATGGCCTGCCCAGCGTGGCCAATACCAATACTCACAGAAAAATTAAAATGTACAGTAAAGAGAAACCACGGCTCAGCGCCCGGCCCTACTATTCCTGGCTACGGTACTCGTAGCGGTCTAGGTAAAGTGGCCGGAAGCGGCTGGATGCGGAGGGCGGAGGACCGGGTGCGGTGGCGTTCATTGGGGAAGGCCTATGTCCAGCAGTGGACTTCTAGGAGCTGACATGATAACTAAATGATAAAATATGACGGACTACTTTATAAAATAGACGATTATTTGGATGACTACAATAGTTACTTATTCTGCTTCAGCTTTTGCATATAAACTTGATTTTAAAAGTGTTGCCGAAAGTTTGTTGCACCGTATCTTCTTCACAGCGCTAACATCCAGGAAGCGGTAAGTAATGGGTAAAAAAATATCTCAAACATCAAAATAAAATATTTTTACTTTCATTTTTGACTAGGTAAGGGAAAAATCACTACTTTTCAGGAGAAAAAAAACTTTTTTCTGACTGTATGACTAATTTGTTTGTGCCCTATATTAGTCATGTGAAAGGATAGAGTAATTTAATAGGAACCGACTTCAAAAAAGGAGGAGGTTCTCAATTCGACGGTATGTTATTTTTTTTTGGATGTTTGTTATGCGATTACTCTTTTATCCCTTATGCCAGTTTAAATTTTTGTTCACGCTATAGAGTCGTCAAAATTGTAAGTTCTGTACACGCTCAGCGCCACAGAAATATATCTATACTAATATTATAAAGTTTGTGAGGTTGTAGCGGGTAATCTCTGGATCTACTGAACCGATTTGGAAATTCTTTTACCAATAGAAAGCCACGTTAATTGTGAGTTTCATAGGCTAAATAATTTATAAAGATACGAAGTCGCGGGCAAGCAGCTAGTCTTGATATGCTCTGTGCTCGGCTCCAATTTTTATTTTTAGCAAAAACAGTCTCGATTTCCCCAAAAATTCGCGTAACCAGGCGAGCGGTGGAGAAACGAGAAGTAGTGATGGGAATAAAAATATAACGGGCCGGGAACAAGGCACAACAGATCCCCTGGGAGGTGATCAATCGTGCGGAGTGACGGGCCCCGCACCGATGGGGGGGAGGAGGGGCGGCCGGGCGCCGGATGAACTTATCCGGCCCGGCGACGTGTGGGAACGTGTTACTGGACATCGCAGCTTCAAGTACTAGTAGATATTTTGTTTTATTTCTTAAGGGAGCTTACAGCTACAGTTACAATATACATTTTCAGGTAGAAACTAAAAGCCAGTAACAGCTACCACATATAACAAGTTACCGATTTTTTTTTGTTTTGACTCGCACAGCATACATAACAAGAGAATTTATTAGTAAATTTATATATAAAGATAATACATGAACACACACTCACATAATTATATGTATATATATATCGAACCAATACTTAAACCTAGATGAGAAGGCACTAGTGAGTTTCCTTTTGGCAGTACCCAAAGCACTACAAAACAGATCCATTCCAAAATCAACTCTCAGCTCATTAAACTCCACACAAGACCGCAACAGGACGCTATTTCTTCTATAATTAGTAAGGGATAGAGGTAAAGTTGGTGGTTAAGTTGAAGTAAAGTTTGTGGACATTGATATTTTGAACTTAGATTCCCTTCATCATTAGCTGAAATACGTCCACCGTTGAACACAAGCCTCCCAAAAGAGTGCCACTTTTGGTGGGCTGTCCATTGGGGGATTTGCCATAATCACCACGTTTTACAGGCGAAATGGTAATCATAGTCTTAATATACACAGGAGAACGCTGCTGTCCGTCCCTGGTGCAATCCCTCAGTCGCCCACGAAAAGATTGGGGGGGGGGGGGGGGGGGTATTCTAAGCAGGGAACCACACGACTTGACTTTATCTATTTTTAATCATCATCATCAATGTCAGCCCTTAGACGTCCACTGCTGGACCTGACTCCTTGGGGATGGCCTATGCCTTCCCCAATGAACGCCACCACACCCGGTCCTCTGCCCTCCGCATCCAGCCACTTCGGGACACCTTCCTCAGGTCGTCAGTCCATCTGGCGGCGGGGGCCCTGAGGTCTCCACTCCAGAACTCGTCTGCCCCAACGGCCGCCACTTCGGCTGTTAAATAATTCTTTTTAAATATAAATCCCTAATTAAACGACGTTTCAATCTTAACAACCCATTTAAACTTTCCTGATCCGATGCCACCAAAATAATAACGATCCGTGATCGCATGCCACCGTGGTCAGATGGGAATGTTCAGATGCCATTATCACTGGTTAGCTCAAATGTATGATAATCTTTCATGTATACGACCTTATGCCATCTCGTGATACCGTATCTAGATAATGCACAATCTGTGGTACATTAGTGTACACTGACTTGCGGACGTGATTTGGGCAATGTAGACAAATCAGTAATATCAATATATTCATAATCAGTCATCAACATATGTATGTATATTTCATTCCAGATTAATAGTCCTATGAAAACAAACGCATTTGCGTCTCGAAAACAAAATACACAATAGATGGTGTTCCTAAGTGGACCGCAAAGTTTACTTGGTAATACAAACCTTTTTTTGCTGCTGGTGACCCTTTCATGTATATGTTACCGAGACGTAAATAGCGTTGGTTTTCATAGGACTATTAATCTGGAATGAAATATATGTATGTATGTATGTATGTATGTATGTATGTATGTATGTATGTATGTATGTATGTAAACGCTTTATTGTACCAAAAATAACAACAACAACAATAATAAAATAGGAATTAAACTGTGTACAACGGCGGACTTATCCCACTTAGGGATCTCTTCCAGCCAACCTTAGAGTAACCGAAAGGACAATTGTAATGCGTTTAGTACCAAATTTGATAAAGAAATGTACTTTTAATAAAGTTTGATAATACATATTACATATACATATACGAACAATATATACATAGACGATACATGAATAAGTGAACGATACAAATATGTATATATACATAAACTCATACACATAACATATAATATATGTTCATATATACTATTACATTACATATCCATTATATAGTATAGAAAGCGTGGGTGGAGTAATCGGGAAGACTAGGCCATCGCCATACCTACGGTTCATCATCAGCCTGTAAGAGCCCACTGCTGGACATAGGCCTCTCCCAAGGCGCACCACTGAACCCGATCTTCTGTTCTGCTCATCCAGTCTCTGCCAGCCGCCTTACGCAGATCGTTCGCTCCATCTAGCCAGGGGGCGTCCCACACTACGCTTGCCGAGTCGCGGTCTCCACTCGAGAACCTACATACATACCTACTGCTATAAAATGGTCGGCAAACACGGAATCGTTAGGCTTCCGGCCGTCCTGACGGTAATCCGAGCAGGCCAAACGGACGAAGACCGACTTACTGTGAAGGTAAGGAGCGGAAAGGGAGATATGGACTGAGGCAGGAGAAATGGGAAGTTTTGTAACTTCTTCCCACGGAACGCGGAAAGAATGCAAAGCAGCTGGGTGGAGCCAGAATACGAGGTTTGCCCAGATATTTGGGACACGGCTCCTTTACAAATTGACTGGGGTTTCACTATCATGGAAACGCTGATCAATTAGGCTGTTCATAGGGGAAGACTATCGTATTGAGATATTACAGAAGATCAATCGCGGAAAGATATTGTTTATTCTTCTAAATTATAAATTCTCTTTAGCGATAAAATTTAACAGTATGTTATTATGGGAGTCAAATATTTCACGTTGCTTTTTTTAATGGATTATGTAGGTAGATATTATTGTTACAGAATTGGTAACAGTACTCTACACATAGTATAATTTAGCGTAAAACCCCTGACTGAAAATTATGACAAATTCTGGTTCAAAATCGTAGTGTATAATTTTTTGGATTTTCAGCTAACCATGTTCAGGGCACTTCTTTTATAATAACTCCAAATCTTGTAGAACTAGAATAATGATATTTTCTCGTTTTTTTTTTCGAAAACACTACCGGCTTAGGTTAATTTTTTGATTTAAATTTATATTTCTCTTCTACATTGTATATTAAATTGAAAATAATTCGTAAGATCGGATGTGTGGGGTCATGATTTAATTTAAGAGATGTGTTGTAGTTGTTATTTTTTGTATTATTATTAACTAGCTGGTGCCCGCAACTTCGTCTGCGCGGGATTAGTATTTCGAGAAGCTTATATTAGCGTGGCGTAGAAAAGAACTTACATTATGACATTATTAATTTTATAGCGCACGCCAGAATAACTGAGAATGAGATGTTTTTTCGGGATAAAAACGATTCTATGTCCTATTCCAGGACCTAACCTATATTTGTGCCATTGTACATGTTTCATTCCGATCCGTCCAGTGATTGAAGCGTGATTGAGTAACAAACATCCAAATATCCAAATCTCCAAACTTTCGCATTTATAATATTAGTAGGATGTGTAACTCTAGCGGTTTTGGCAGCGCACGCCAGAATAGCTCGCAGATGGTAGATTTTTTCCTACTTACTTGATATTTTGGACAATTCACACAATATCTTTATAAATTGTAGCCTATGTGTTATTCTGATGTATAAGCTATATTATTGTAAAGTTTCATTAAAATCCGTTCAGTAGTTTTTACGTGAAAGAGTAACAAACATCCATCCACACTTACAAACTTTCGCGTTTATAATATTAGTAGGATTATATCATTATTTATAAGATTCAAACACAATGTAAAAATTGTATATGAACTAATAAACTAAACTAATATGGCAATACTAAAAATAATTTAATAGTTTCTATACTAGTGTAAAAATATGTACATTAGATTACATTATACTATGTACACAATAAAGAATAAAGAATAATAATACGTAGATATCACTTTCTATCAGGAGTGATACCATTTCAACATTTAGTTCATGAATTTATGGCCAAAAACAGTCCGAGAGCAATTTTTTGCGATTGGAAAGTTCGTGCACATGTATTAATAACAATTACATTTACTTCAATCTTATGACAAAGGATTAGATGCTATGGCTAGTAGTCTAGAAGGCCAACAAAATTGTTTTTTTTTATCAAAAATTATGTGTAAATAAATTTTGGAAAAATTCAAAACTACTTTTTCGAACTTAAATGCAGTAAATTCTGAAACCAATGTGCAACGTAATCGTTTACCACTGTGTTGCTACCATTGTATAGATGTACCTACACATCTACCTATATAAGCAAAAAATAATGATAGGTACATCTAATCCTAAGAAAGCAATGTGACGTACTCGTAGGTGGGTAATTCTAGATAGATATATTACAAATTCTCAGCATAGCTTTAATATACAGAAATAAAAGATAACAAAACAGAGAACAATAATTTTGTTTTCGACACTTACCACTTACAAGACGATAAGTAAACAGATTATAAAGACAAGGCCAACGATAAACATCTACTAGCAAAATTTATATTTGAAGAGAATTTACCAAAATCTAAAAATCAGATCTACACCACTGCGATAACGTAAATACCAGGCGATAAAAACGTAGGTTTTGTGATAAAGATATCTGTAAGTACTAAGTACCTAACTGTAGCTTTAAATAGAAATATGTTTTTGGTATTTGTTTATGATAAACGCGAAATTTTGATTTAAACACTCTTCGGAAATCTCTGTGGTTCACGTGTGAATTATTTACAATATGTAGGTAGCAATTTTCCCGTGGGTGTCGTTACGGCGATCAAGGGACGAGCACCAACGTATACTGGGCATCCGCCTTCCAAGCATGGTGATTAAGAATCTCCCTCAATGGACAGTTCACCAAAAGTGGAATTCTATTGGGTAGGTTTGTTTTCAGCATTGAATGTTGCTGATAATGATGACCATTAACAAACTTGTAAACTCAACTCAACTTGTGATATTATAAAACTATGCGGCAATGAGCAGAATGTCCAATGTGATTCCTCGACAGAAGATGAAGCAGCAGACTTGAATGTCGGCCTAGAACCTGTTCTACTTGTTACTTCAACCGTAAATCTGACAGACCAAAAGCGTCATGGTGTTAATAATTATCCTTCAACTTCAAAGGCAAGACAAATTGTGAAGAGGAATACATTGCAGAAAACTGAAATCGCGGAGAATGATGATTCTTTCAAAACAAATAAACTTGTTTTTATCGTATGTCTAAGAGGCAAACAAGAAGACATACCTTAAAAGGAACTTATAACTTATGTGGTGACTGCGTGCTAAAATCCAGAGGCAACAAGTTTATGTTGCTATCCTGGAGGTTAGGTATTACTTGCTCTTTGTTCCTATATTACTGTTTGGCGACAGAATTCAAAAGATACACTGAAGGTTATTAAGATTGTAAAGGTGCTGAATTTAAACTAATTCTTATTTAGATATATTTTTTTGAGAGTAAACAAATAATAGATATTACAAAAATCTAGACTTCACCAAGACAACGGAAAAGAAGTCACGTGTAATAAACATGTCACACGGTTTGTCTAAACACCTATTTTCTATTATCAGCTTTAAAAAAAGATAAACTTATCGTAAATCTAAAATTATACCTTCTACGTGTATTAGGTAAACATAGATTAGGGCAACGTAGAAGGTAATGTTGCAATCGTAGAAAACAAATTGATGTAACCGGTAGCTACAGGCATGGGAGATGTGTCCAGTGATCTAGCAATTCGAGCATCATCAATCACCTCGGGTTATCTCTAGTAATTTCTCAGCTGATAACAGTTATCTGTTTGGTTGTTAGATATCATCTTCATGGAACGTGTTTGGTGAATTTTTCTTAAATTACAACATGATTTTGAGTGGCATCTTGATTTGAATCTTGCTTTAAGAGTTTGAAGAGTTCCTAAACTAATTTAGTGACGCAGTTGCTCTTCGCCTAGCTTTTTTGATGATGTCTACGTTTTTACGAATGTCCGCATGCTATATTAAGTAATTCAGACGGAGCTGTGGGCACAAACTAGTCTTAGCAACGTATTTAAGAAAACACTATTATAAATTCCTTACATAAAAACTCTATAAATAGCGAATGTAAAAATTTTCAGTTAAAAGCTAAAGTTTTCAGCAAATTTTCTGTAAGTAACTGTGCGTTAGGAGACAGGAATCCTTCAACTTCTGCGACGCTCCGCCGGCGAGTGGATCGACACCTGATAAAGGATGGAGGCTAGATCTCTAGAGGCTCTAGATGCGGAGGAAGAGGGCCGGTTGTGATGGCGTTAATTGGGGAAGGTCTATATGTTCAGCAGTGGACGTCTAAGGACTGATATTATTATGATGATACCTTCAACTACCATTTTCTTGTCTTTTGTTAGCTCCTTCATTAAGACAGACGTCTACAACATGCAACTTCAAAATCTTCATGACCACAAACAAGTGCATGTTCTTGCATTGATTAAAATGTGGTTGTCACTAGATCTATGACAACCACAGACTGTATCTTGTCCCATCTACCCACAACCAAACATTACTATCACATTGAGATGTTAATGTTTAATTGATTTATTGAGTGTTGACACTCTAAAACGCTGGACACTGTATCTCCGGAAGCTCTACTCCAAATACTTTGCCACCAGAATACCTTGAGCTTAGATTTCGTTCGATATTTCCCCGCGGTGGTCTTTAAAAGGTTTGAAACGGAGAAGGTGCAGAGGTCTATAAGTTTGGGTGGAATTGAATAATAAATTACTGAATACTAACACGTGATAGTGAGGTGACATTTCGGACTCGCGGGTGATCGATTGCGGTGGTATAATCGATGAGCCGGCCGCTGCAGCTGCATCCAAGATGGCCGCCCAAATGTCAGATTCAGATGACTTCATTGTTACGTTCATTGTTAGTTCTGTTCCGAGTTGCCGTTAGTGCTTATCAGATTTTGCTACTGAATTTTAATGGTGGAAAGGTTTTGGAATACTTTATTTGACATAAAAGAATGGAATATAGAGAGCCACGTTTTCACCTGGGTTTTACATTGAAACAGTTTACTTGATGGATAGGTTTGAATATGAAGATATTGTTAGCTAGCTTTTGTATTTGACTTTTCGTGCATCTTTGTTGAGTTGTAACTCAACGGATCAACACAAAATTGTACACAAGCTGAACTGCTTTTTTAAAACTGGACAATAGTAATTAATAAATAATCCATGCAGCTAAGCTTCTAACTAGGTTATGGGCTCGATTCTGAAGGCACAACGTTAAAATTTGACAGTTTGATTTTATTTCTTGTATCATAACAGATATTTTGGCGGACATACACAATTTTATCAATAATTAATTGAGTAGTTACTTACGGTAGGTAATTTCTTTAAAGTTTTATTTTAATGATTCTTTACAACGCAGATTATATATTTCCCTAATAGCTCTCTTTTATAAAATAAAAATCTAAGTATATCTGCTATACTTGATCCCATAATAGGATACCGTACACTAACCTCGCGGTAGCAATATAAGTTAATTGTCTAATTTTTATACCTATGCTGATATAAGAGTGAAGTATAAGATTAGAATGTATAAATAAACTGACTACGCGATTATTGGTGAGTCGTTGGATTCGTCTGGCGCAGAGGGCCTCGACTGATAGGACTCATGTCATAAATCTAACTGGAGATTAGCGCCACTCAAACACTGTCATACCTACAGAGGAAACTGCGATTATCGACTCACTGTCGCTCGCCAAATACAAATATTGAATTAAACTGTAGCATACTTGAGTATAGACACTGTTCGTTCTGGAGACTTTATAAAGTGCTGTATTTCATATATTTTTAAATAAAATATAGTCTTTTTGATTTAAATTTTCTATATTAATATTAAAGGTACTGTCCCTACAAGTAGCATTTGTATTTATCACCCTGCATAGTTTTACTAGAAGAGTTCGTGTGAACTAAAAAAGAGTTTTGCCGTGTAGTTTCCGGTAGAGTAGAATAGGACCACTCCAACTCTTCCCGTGGATGTCGTACAAGGCGACTAAGGGAATACATTATAAAACGTCAATCAGGCCTCCCCAACCCGTCTGGCCAGCGCGGGGAGTGTAGGCCAAATCCTCCGTCTGTCTCCGGCAGATGAGAGAGGGTTGTGCTCCAGCAGTGGAGTAAAAAAAATAACCTGATGATGAAAGAAGAGATATGGTGATGTTCCTGAAGGACAGAAGGAAGTAGGATGTAGATCAAGTTTAGACTAGCGGTGTATTTCTTGCAATTCGGTCTTTATAGTCACAAGGCTACGGCTCATAAGACCATTGGTTGCTAGACAGGGAGGTGTTACCTTGGAAAACTAAATTACCAGACTCTTCTCATTATCATGATAACAGTAAGCGTTAAACGAGTCGTAAGGCTATGACAAATATAAGTAACAACTGGAATACGAGCAACTTGAAATAGATTAAAGAGTAAGAGCAATTAATAACACCAGAAGTCTATTATAATTAAAATATCACAGAGAATGCAGATAGCGGGGCAATAGCTACCAATAAACAATTTAAAACCATTAAATTACTATAAAATCCGATGCCCTTCCTAAATAGCACACCCGGGCCACAGATAAGATAGTGCTAGTGATTTTTAAAGTGACATCTAGGTAGGCACATGGAACACAGATAATTTAATCTATAAGTTGTCCAAAATCGCGATTAAGGTTCGATAAACGATCTCCGTGGAGATATCAACTTTTAATCCTTTCGTGACGCAAATTGCAGATAAACAATTAATTTTAAAAAGTCACTTATGTTCGATAATATTTTGTTTTGTTTACTTTAAGTAAATACAGTCACTGGAGGTAACGTTACTTTTATGTGAGAAAGGTCAATTTAAAAACCTGAAGGGTAAAAGATGACCAAGTATTTCACATGCAAACTTTTCCGTATTGTACTCTGCTGTAGTACCTACGCACCAGCTACCTATATCTGCATTGAACTTGACTTTGAGTCTACCTCTATCAACTTGCTATATTTTTCGCGCGTC
The DNA here is from genome assembly GCA_947086405.1 of Esperia sulphurella. Classification (NCBI taxonomy): domain Eukaryota; kingdom Metazoa; phylum Arthropoda; class Insecta; order Lepidoptera; family Oecophoridae; genus Esperia; species Esperia sulphurella. The sequence continues at coordinate 17,793,911 of OX352261.1, forward strand.
ATGGAAAATAGCCACAAAAATTACTACGCAGCGCATTTCGTTTATATGTTAGTCATTATTATTCGTAAGTATTCGAATTTTTGTTACGGGAGGTTTATGTACTTCAATACAGATTAGATGTTTTGTACGTCAAGGAGAATCGACTTCTCCGGACTTTTTTAAACTTTACGTTAAAGACCTGATCATGGAACTGTCGTTTACCAAAGTAGGTTGCCATATTGACAGCACAAGTGTCAATAATTAGAGTTATGCGGACGATATGGTGCTCCTCAGCCCACCGATCAAAGTTCTTAGGAAACTTTTGTCAATCTATGGCCATAATAGGGAATGACGACAGTATGGGAGAACATTAATCAAACAGTGAAGGTGGTGGCCCGAATGTAGTGACACTTATTAGGTAAGGAATTACCGGATCTAAGTAATTTGAATCAAGTTTATAGACATATTTTCTATTTGGTATGTTCTTAGATCCCCAAAAATATTATCGTTAAAGAGGTGCAAAGTATATCAGACTTTCGAGAGTATAAAGTTCAAAAGTATCCGGCGGACCTATACCATCATCATCAGGTTATTTTTGTCTCCACTGCAGGAGCACAACCCTCTCTCATCTGCCGGAGACAGACGGAGGATTTGGCCTAAACTCCCCGCGCTGGCCAGACGGGTTGGGGAGGCCTGATTGATGTTTTATAATGTACCCTTAGTCGCCTTGTACGACATCCAGGGGAAGAGTTGGAGTGGTCCTATTCTACTCTACCGGAAACCACACGAACCTATATACTGACAGGAAAAGGTGCTCAGAGGTATTCTAGAAGAAATACAAAAATGACTGTCATAAAGGCAAATATTTTGATAATTTTGTTACAATAAAGCGTTTAAAAATGTATATTTTTAAACACAGAAGTCGCTACTCGTATATCCGTTTTTAAGGCACCTTAAAAACTTTTTTGATGCAAAGACTCAAACTCGAGTGGGAAGCCTTTAATCCTTTTTGTAATGTGAAAGTAAAACTAAACATAATCAAATCTGTTAGCAATTGAAGCAGTTAATATTGGAACACAGAGCCAATAATCCCCCTGTAATAAAAATATTATAATCCGATAAAACTAATTGACCGAACGCCGCCTAAACACGCGTGTGAGACTGTGAAGGGTTCTGTATAAAATATTCTCTAAGTAATATCTGAATTAGTACCTTGATGCTACGATCTAGGACCATTTGTACCCATAAAAAATGTACGCATGGGGTACAAGAGTATCTATGTCCCAGTACTTAGTACCCTTAAATACAAATTTTATATATAATTTTTTTTACGTCAGTTTTGTCGTGAATTTGATGACTATTGATTGATAATTACTGACAGAAAGATTTTATTCATTGGTTGGTAATTTGGCAGGACTAATCCATGCAATTTCATCCTGATACGAAGTTCACTCTGTCGCTGGTATGCTAGTAGAAATCTCTAAAAGAGATAAGTTTTACCTTTATTGTTTGGTAAGGTTTTTTGTGTGCAATAATTAGTTTAATTTTTTTTAAATGGCGGTGTAAGAAATACCTACTAAAAACTACAAAAAAGTCCTAGATTGACGCTCATTACCTCACTTAAATAAATGGTCATTATCAGATGTGAGGATGACGAACACGGCATTAGTCCCGCATAAAAAATTGCCCACGTCCAGCGATGGACATGACAGGCTAACGATAGCAGGCTTTTCCAAATGATTGGACGTATATCGTCAGCCGATATACGTCCATTGTTGAACATAAGCTTCTCAAAAAGCATGGCACTTGTGCTGGTTTGTCCTTTGGGGGATTTACCACGATTGACAGCATCGCAGACAGACAATATAGGCAGGAGAACGCTTCTGCCTGTCGCCTAGACGATACCCACGGGAAGATTTGGGTGGCCCTATTCTAAGATGGGAACCACACGGCAACATTCACAATGCAGCAGACCTTCACTAGCGATATCCATGGGAGTCGTTTATTCTGTTCTGGGTGCAAATTTACAAACGCTACATCATTTCAGACCCGCCTTAGAATCGAAACAGTTTCTGCCGACGTAAATTCTTACGGAAATCTACTAATGGTACAGTGGGCCCGATTCTGAAGGCACACATTTAAAATTTGACAGCACTAAAATTGATTTTGTCTTTATCTTCATAATAATGTGTGACAAGGATAGCAACAGTTTTAGTGCTGTCAAATTTTAACATTTTGCCTTCAGAATCGAGCCCAGTATCTAATTTGTTTTGTAAGAATTAATTGCATGATATTATTCAGAAAAAACCTACGTTAATTCAGTATTAGGACTAAAATGTTTTAGCTTTTATGTACTCAGTTTAATAGCAAAAACTCTGATTGGATTATAGTTCGCCGCTGTTCATTATCTTTTTATCAAGTGATATGGCCGCACATTTCATGTTTTGTTTTGGATTACAAATCTGTTGGAGGTTAAACTTATGTGGGTAAATATTAAAGAAAGATATAATTAAAATACTCTTAAGTGATATTGTGGGTGATGTGATATTCACTTTTCAAAGCTAGAGAATTCCAGTTTAAGGGGTGAAGAAATATGTATCGAGATCGTAACAATTTAATTAGTAACATGTTTTTGGAAGCAATTTAAAATATAAAAGGAACTCCCTACTCATGTTGAAAACGCAAAATCGCAAGAACCCAAAATTGTGCTAACGCACAATACTAGTATGCCTAAACGCAAAGTCAAATCTATATAACTAAAAATAATTAAAAAAAAATTTAACTCGTAACTTTTGAATTGCAAAATGAATTTATTTTATTTTCTCACATTTAGTCGTGAAAAGCACTATGTATGTCTCGACGAAGGTAAAACACACAAAATTAATTCATTGACTGTATAGAGTAGCATTTATTTCGTCAAATAGTCGTCGTACTTACAAAGTCTATACGATTTGGGTCAATTTCTTATCTACAATGAGGTAGGTTTTTTAAAGATTTTTTTTAACAAATGCTTCTTGATTATGTCCGCTTGCGTGACCGTCCTGCATAGTCTTTGTAAATCGCGTTCCGGATACCATTCTACCGTCCACGGACCCCTAAAAGCCTTAATGATTTCGGCATCATTAATACGCCATCATCTCCCAGGGCGCCTCCCACGCCCGCGTATAATATAAATAATCGGTCCGTCCGTCCGTCAGCTTGTATCTACCGAACCGAATCCACCTATGCCGAGACAATGGAGCTGTTATCTAGGAATGTCTTCGTATCTCTCTTAAACTCAATTTAACCCACATGGTTAAATGTTTTGAGGAGTTAATAAATGTATAGGAGCATTGCTCCACGCCAACAGTTCAGTTAGCTGCCTCCCAAGGCCTATCAAGGAGTCCTGATAATTCCTGATTCAGGACAAAGACATTTTCATCCACACATGCACCTGTCTAATCCCAAACTAAGATTTTATCCTGTATTACGGGCTTTAGAGACGGATAAAACTACATTCAGACCGAGACCAATAAGTGAAATTGTACTAAGTTGTCTGTCTAAAGAGCCGTGGTAGCCGGTTGGTTGTGCACTCGCCTCACGTTCATGAGGTCCTGGTACAAACCCCGCCCGTACCAATGAGTTTTACGAAACTTAAGTACGGTTTATTTATAATACCACAGGCTTTTCGGTGAAGGAAAACATCGTAAGGAAACCTGCATATGCCGAAGAAGAAATTCTGAGGCGTATGTGAAGTCCACCAAATCGGCTTGGGGCACCGTTGGTGGTCAGGGGTTTGGCACAAAAGATCCTGAAGGGTCGAAGTGTCGCCAGGTCTTCATGGCCCCCTGAGAAGATAAGATAAGAAAATTGTCTGTCCTTAGTGGGAATCGAACGTATGACCTCGGTGGTTCGAGCCTAACGACCAATCTAGTGCATTGTCTAACGAATAGGTATGAACGAGAACATAGTATTACAATCTGTAATACTATGTTCTCGTCGTCATTTTAAAAACTGTTGCCCTCATGAACCGACGACCTGAAGAAGGTGGCCGGAAGCTGCTGGATGCGGAGGAAAGAGGACCGTGTTCATTGGAGGCCTATGTCCAGCAGCGGACAGCTAAGGGCTGATATGATGATGATGGAATTATAATGCTATTATGACCAGGTGGTACCTTCAGCAGAGGTGAAAGAAATTTTAGAAATGCTCATAAGAACCGGATTTAAACTTAAGACCTGGAGCTGTCATCAATCCTCGTGACGAAGGCCACATCTTAAAATTACTTAATTAATTGCTTGCCGTGTGGTTTCCGGTAGAGTAGAATAGGACCACTCCAACTCTTCCCGTGGATGTCGCACAAGGCGACTGAGGGAATACATTATAAAACATTAATCAGGCCTCCCCAACCCGTCTGGCCAGCGCGGGGAGTGTGGGCCAAATCCTCCGTCTGTCTCCGGCAGATGAGAGAGGGTTGTGCTCCTGTAGTGGAGACAAAAATAACCTGATGATGAATTAATTATTAATTAATTAATTGCGAGTTAACTCGTCATCATCCCAATAGAATGCCACATTTAGGGGGCTGTCCATCATCAGCCTATATACATCCACTGCTGAACATAAGCCTCCTTAATAGAATGCCTCTTATGGTGGGCTTTCCATTAGGAGATTTGCCATAATCACCACGCTTGGCAAACGGATTGGTGATCGCAGTAATGATCTTAATATACACAGGAGAACAATCCCTTAGTGGCCTTGAAGACACCCACGGGAGGATTTGGGATGGCCCTATTCTAAGCCGGGAATTACAAGGCTACAAGCAACTCCCAACCAGTTGTTACTCATGGTAATATTAAGAGCAGATCGCGATAAGCAACCTCAGGGCAGCATTAACCATCATTAAGTTATGAGAGGACAGATAGCAGCACATTCTGCTGTCAATCGCTGGTGCCTTTTGTTTTATCTGTGACCGTTACCGTCACCACCCACGGACGCAGCTAATAGTTAAGGGCCAGCTTTAATTGATTAACTGGTTCTTTTTTTTTTAAAGATGAATTACTCGGAAGAAACCTACTTGGAAAGTATCATGCCTCTTTGAATAGGACCACCTCGTTGGCTTAGTGGCTTGGTTATTGGTCTCGAGCGCTAGAGGCCGTGGGTTCGATTCCCAATGGGGACAGACAACTTTGTATGTACAACTTTGATTAAAAGAAAATGGAAATCGTGAATATATAATTAGTTCATTTAGAATTTTTGTATAATAGTACATGACTTTAGAATTTTTTTGGTGTCACACTACATATACCAGATATCGGAATATGTAGGTAGGTAGGAGCTATATCGGGTCAGTAACCTCAAACGTAGGTACATGTTAATATGGACTTACATACATACATAATGCTCACGCCTTGGTCCCAGAGGGGTAGGCAGATACGGTGGATCGCCACTTTGCGCGATCCTGACACACCTCACTAGCCCCACTCACATTCATCAACCTTTTCATGCACCTCCTTCTATTCTTCTCACTGCGGACCCCAGCCTTTTTGAGGACGTTACTAATTTGATCCTTGAATGTCCTATGTAATATGGACATGCCTCCGCTATATCAGAATTTTTAAAATTGTACTCTTTGAAGAAAATATGCAATATTCTAGTCATTAGAGTAGAGTACAGAGTATTATTGAAAATATCGACACGCCCCATGACTTCTACCAATTCCAGTGGACTTAATATAAAAATTAAAAAAAACTCGTTTTTTGTAGCTACAGCATGTGTTTATTAATTTGAGGAGGTATAAACACACAGACCAATCAAATAAACTTGTGAAACTGTATATATAAAGTTTGTAAGTATGGATGGATGTTTGTTACTCTTTCACGTAAAAACTACTGAATGGATTTTAATGAAACTGTACAATAATATAGCTTATACATCAGAATAACACATAGGCTACAATTTATAAGGATATTGTGTGAATTGTCCAAAATATCAAGTAAATAGAAAAATCAACCATCTGCGAGCTATTCTGGCGTGCGCTGCCATAACCGCTAGAGTTACACATATGTAATGTACGATGGAAATGTTTATCTTAAATAGTCCTACAAAAAGCCCGCCACAGTATATATCTATATCTTATGTGTAAGCCATTATAGCCAAAATAATGAACCATAACTACAATAAAAATTGATAATTTATTTCAAATGCACATTTGCTAGTAATAAATTGATTCCTAAATGAGAATAGACTTTTATCGCTATATACGCCATGCTATATATATTCTTTTTTACACCACGCTAATATAAGCTACTCGAAATACTAATCCTGCGCAGACGAAGTCGCGGGCACCAGCTAGAATAATATGAATTAGACTGAAATCCTACTAATAATATAAATGATAGAGTTTGTGTATTTGGATGTTTGTTACTCAATCACACATCAACCACTGGACAGACGGGATGTACACGTATAGGCTAGGTCCTGGAAAAGGACATAAGATAGTTTTTATCCGGAAAAAATATCTCATTCCTACGGGAAATACATAATAATTTGTGATGTTAAGTTGTACACGCGGACGAAGTTGCGGGCAACAGCTAGTATATATATAAATCACTACCTAATTAATATTTTTCCAATTCCCGGAGTCCCGGAATAGTTTTTGAAGACGGCATGTCCATGTTGTGACAGCATGTTGCAAGTATATAGCTCTACGTATTCCGAGCACCGATTATGATTCATCATCATCATCAGGTTATTTTTGTCTCCACTGCAGGAGCACAACCCTCTCTCATCTGCCGGAGACAGACGGAGGATTTGGCCTACACTCCCCGCGCTGGCCAGACGGGTTGGGGAGGCCTGATTAATGTTTTACAATGTATTCCCTCAGTCGCCTTGTACGACATCCACGGGAAGAGTTGGAGTGGTCCTATTCTAGTCTACCGAAAACCACACGGCATCTCGGCAAACCAGACTAATTGATTCTAGAGGTAAAAAGACTAAAGGCTCAAGAAAAGACAAAAGAAAGAAAAGCCATAGAAACTTTAATGACCTAGGCAAATGACGGTGGTAAGTAATAAAATAAGTGTATTGAACGATTTAAACGAAGTCACGGGCAACAGCTAACATCTTGCCGTGTAGGATCCGGTAGAGTAGAATAGGACCACTCCAACTCTTCCCGTGGATGTCGTACAAGGCGACTGAGGGAATACATTATAAAACGTCAATCAGGCCTCCCCAACCCGTCTGGCCAGCGCGGGGAGTGTAGGCCAAATCCTCCGTCTGTCTCCGGCAGATGAGAAAGGGTTGTGCTCCTGCAGTGGAGACAAAAAATAACCTGATGATGACGGGCATCAGCCAGTTAGCTACAATGTTAATGTTGTATATTATTAGGTATCTATTTGGCTTCTAGTGAGGCAGAGTTTATTCACACGCATTGTAACAGGAAGAGGAAAACGATGGAGTTTAGGTGTAGTAATAACTGTAATCAAATGGCTAGTAAATAGCTTAGTTTCTAAAAGCCCCAAAAGGGAAGGATTGCAAACAGAGAAAAGGAAAAGCACGGGTTAAATGCGTAGTTAGTACAAGTCAAATAACTAATAGATAAGTAGTAAGTATCTCGGCATGCAAATAAATTCAAAGGTAACATAAATATCAAATTCCAATAAAACATGAAGTTAAAACAACAGGCAACTGAAAGATTGTTTGTCTTAAATAAGATATAAATTATAAGTTGATAATGCCATCTACCGCAGCTTAATGTTTATAACGTAGAAACTGGTCGCTCATTGCCATGTATTCATAATGGTCGCGTTAACGCCAGCCATGCTTATATGTGAAACAAAATGTAAACAAAACAATATCGACTTAGCCTAGAGTTCTCAATGTCCCAAAGGTTGAAATAAATGAGTATGAATATGAGTAAAAAGTTGAAACTATTAAATTTCTAGTCAAAACAGTTACCTAACCAAAGTGTTAAAAATAAGGCAATAGCTCATAAATAATGCAACCAACACTCTTAAATAGCTTTTTAAATAGCATTTTTATTGATATTAAACAAGACGCGGGGTCATTACCAGGACAAAGCCGAATATCGGAAAGCGAGCAGGGCCGGTCACGTGAGGGTCGCTTGCGTGCCGATCGCGCGATAGCGGGCCGTCGCACGTCGCGGGTCGCGGCTCCCCTGCCCCTCGCCCTAGTGCCGGTGGACGCTGCTCGTAATCGGTTTACTGGGACTGCCAGCAATGAGGGCTGGCTTAAGAGTATAGCTGAAGCAAATTTAATAATCGATAAGGAAGATATGCGTTCGGCAAGAAATGAAACTAGATTTCAAGTTTCAGCGAATTAAAACCAAGGTACAGAAAGATTTGGTAGCACTGTTGATAATTCTCTATGTATTCTCAAACAGGAATGAGTAGGTATATAGATTTAAAAGTACACAAAACTGAAGAATTACAGATAAAGCATATTTTGAGAAACATATACCTACCAATAACGTAACGCCCAAACTAAAAACTGTTCAGAAATTGCCGAGATATTATCGACAAAAAGAAAACAACAAAACTACTTGAAGAAAGCGATAAAACCAATTAAATGAAACTATGATTGTGAAGTCGATTCGGTACTTCCAATACTAAACTAAAAGTCAGACTTCAAAATCCTAAAGAAATAATAGCAAAGCTCCTGTGCTTTGCGCCACTTTCATATTTACGGCCTAATGCAGGTGACTTGCAGACCGTGTTTAATACACCACTTGGAACCACTTTCAGTTGACTTTACTCCTAATGACCACCTCAGAAATGGACCTGTCTCCAATTAGATGGTTCCAGGTCCACGGCTGAAATGTATGTAATTATGCTAAAAAGGTTTTAAGCTTACTTATAGCAAGCCTTTACCTTTAACATTTACATGCAATAAAAGTTATGTTAGAGGTGGAATGAGGTCTTTTTAATTTAACTACTGAAGGGAAAAAATATTCATTCATGGGAGTTGGATATGATCGATTTGAAGATATATTTTGGTTTCTGGTAGATATTAATTTTTGATGTGATTTTGGAACAGGGAAAGACATCAATTTCATCACAGCGTAAAAGATAGTCATTGATTCTAAATGATACCTCATTTAGCCTGAACAACAAGCTGAATAGAGTCAGTTTGAAAGGTAATTAAAGTATTCCATCCGCGTTTTCTGGGTTTTTTGGATTGTTTCACTCAGTAGTGCTAAAGGGGCGTTGGTGTTTTTTTATCCCCTCCCCCTGTCATTCTTGGTGAGATTTGGTAAGGTGAACCCTCTCATGTGAGATTTCCCCTATAATTTTTAAACATTTCGATATGTTCATTTATTTTGCTTCATTACTAATACCTTTTTCTGCTATTCTTATCCTCTACCCAAAGGTTTGCTTTTAGCGATAAGACAGCCTAGATGTACATGTGCAAGCTATTTTAATATTGTATCTTTGTATTTTTATCCTGCAATAAAAAGTAATTGAATTTACTACTTTAAAAAAACATTCTTTCACTGGTTCCAGCAAAAATATTATATTCTTAGTATTACAAAGTTGACGTGTATTTTCATCCTTCACCCTAAACGAGATTTGGTAAGATTTTGACGGAATTCCCCTAATTTGAGCTCACGTAATTAATGAACGCCCCCTAAAGTTACTGACGCTTATTAGCCACAGTGACCGTTTAACATAAGGTGGACTAAATTTAGAAACTTGCTTGAACAAATAGAACTCTACAAAGGATGAAAACGCCAAATAAGGATTGCTAAGAATTTATTAAAGAAGAAAGAAAGAAGGTGGCCGCGGAAGTGGCTGGATAAAGAATGTGGCCGGGAGCGGCTGGATGCGGAGGGCGGAGGACCGGGTGTGGTGGTGTTCATTGGGGAAGGCCTATATCCAGCAGTAGATATCTAAAGGCTGACATGACGAAGAATTTATCAATATTATTTGTCGGATATCTGAAGCAAACTTCTCACGATATTTTATCTAACGATTCTAAATAGTCTCCACATCAAAACATAACAAATGCAACAATAAATGTCAAAGAGCTATCATGATTGAAAGTATAGAAAACTGTAAAACTGATTGTAAGTTTTCAGTAATGCCCAAAAATGACTATCTTGGTGTACGGAAACAAGTCATCAATTCTCACTCATCAATCACAAGACACAAGGCCAATGCCACGGCGATAATGTGCCATAACTGTAGCAATAAGAAAAATCACAGCGAATTTTCCACTCCGACACAGATTTACTACTGCGTATCAAATGATATCTTTAACTCGGTTTTAAGTTCAGTTACCAATACATTCCAAGCAATATGTAAAATGTCATGTGATACATTGAGCAGAAAATGACAGTGTGAGATATCCTTTCTTCTACCAATTTGTCTTTGTCAACGACCAACTTGATAACTATTCCTATTTTCATAAGTTTAAGGTTAAAAATCTTGTGGGTTTATTTGCGAAAGGGTAAATGTATGTTTGCTGGCGGTCCCTCGAGGTTTGATTTCTTGCAGGTTACCATTGTGCTTGACATGTCTGGACTGAAGCACAGAATAGATAACATCGGATCTCATCCTTTGACAAGTTACGTGTGGTCCCAACCCAATACTTTTAGTATGAAGTTTTTATTAAATTTTTGCAAGATTTGTTTCTTTTTGATGACGTCATGTTTGTTTATGTACGAAATTAAGTGGTTTATTTTTATTACATACTGCAATCTCGGTCTGATATTTGTTTATTTTTAAGTTTTCCGTTTTATAGGTTACCAATTTTTTTTTATCAATAAATATGAAAACTTCTTTTAAAAATTTGAATGATTTATTGAATGAAAATGTTCTTGCTTATTAAAGATAAATTACTGTGTCTGGTCAGTGGTTTAAAGTTCTCCAGTTTCGTTTCATTTCCATATTTTGTCCGATTAATTTGTAACTTCAAAGGCATACAAAACAATACAAGAAGTTGACAGTTGACATTTTATGTTGTTGTTTTCTTTCAATTTAAGGGGTCAATTTTAAAAAGGTTAAAATTGATAGAGGCAGGTTAGCGTATAACCTATATTGCCACTACGTTTTTAATAGCGACAGTATATAGAATATAGCGTTTTAAGCTCAGTGTATTTTATTCTGGTATTTTTAACTATTGAACACCAAAAAACATTAAAGAACACAATAAGTAAAAGGAAATGATATTGTAAACCATGAATTTTTTTACGAAACCCAATATGTAGTCTTTTTTGGGAAAAGACGAACAAGAAATAATATTTCATTATGAAACATATAAGATCGTATTTATAGCAATCAAAATCTCAAAAAAAATTCACAGTGTCACCTCAATAAAATTAATTTCAAAAGTCAATTTGTCATTGTAGTCGCTGCAGTAAGCGGTGCGGTTGTCAGAACGACAAAGTTAATAAAACTTTATTGGGCACCGCACACCTCGCCGGATCGCGCCAAGTCACAGTGACTCGGCCATTTCAATTTAGCGGGATACAGAGCTGAGACGCACAATAAATAAAGTTTCGGTGCAAATATTTGGACTTTTTTGGTTTTAATTCCCTGGGGACTTCAGTTTGAAATTGATTAATTTTATTTGTCAGATGTTTCAGTAACATAAGAAAATTACTATAAAAATGGGTTCCGCGTTTAACGGACAGACTGACGTTTTATTAATAACTTAGGTATGTAATTTTTAAAATATGCATTAAATAATAATCGTACGTTTTTCAAAACTGCTTAATCTACCAAGTTATCCATTATGTTCAACTGTTGAACATATTGGAATAAAGGCTTTCTCTGCAATTCTTATCCTCGACGATCTAGCGATCTAGCGATAAGACCGCCTGGATGTGCTAATGTAAGCTACTTTTTTTTATTATATCTGTGTATGTATTATGTATATGTATTCTTTCGTGCAATAAAGAGTAATTCAATTCAGTTTATTATATTGTAGAAAAAATAATCTAGAACCGAACCTTGTGGCACATCAATACAAACTGATGCATTGTCAGAAGTAACATGGTAATTTCTCGTTCGAATTAAATGTATATGAAATACAAAACAAAATTGTCTCTCTGAAAAAATATTTTTTGTTTATTTTTCACACAGGAGCAATAGGTACTTATACTAGATCTACAAAGTCAAAGGCTTTATACAAATCCAAAGACACTGTGGCCTGTGTTTGGTTAGAATTTTTAAGACACTTGGAGCATTTTTGCAGATATTTTACGAGGCGAGAGATTTTAAAGCTGGACTTCATAACCAAAAGAAAAAACAAATGTGTTTAATATTTATAGTGTAAAATTCTTTCTTTAAACGTGTCCATCCGTTAAATTTCTTATAAAAAATTTGTAACTTTTTATAAGAAATTTAACGGATAACCCCATCATTATGTGCCTTTCTATTTTTAAACAAATACGAAAACTATGAGTTGTATATCTTATAGTAAGTAATAAAAAGCGTATTACTTGCTTTACAATGTATCAAGTTACGATTATAGAGCTCTCGTTAACCATCGTAAAATAAACAGTTTTACCGTTAAGTTAAAGTTAACTTTGTTGTGCTTTACGGCGGAGATTTAATTAATTTCATGCGGGTTCTACATTAACTATAAAGTGTTTTAATTAAGTATCTAAGTGAGCAAGTGATTAGTTAATTATAACTCAAAATATATCCAATACCGTTATACCGTTAAGTAAATATGAATAAAGACAAAGGTAGGTTTAGTCGTAAATTTTTATCTGAATCCAAGTACCTATGCGGCAGAGATCGTTCGTTAAAAGTTAATTCTCTACTTGTTCAAGTTTTCCTGGCCTGGATGTTATATTTATGAATTAAAGGAAAATAACAGATATGACTTTCTTCTCTGTCCACGATAGACACAGCAGTGAATAATGTTCTAGAAAAGACAGAACGTTGTCAAAGCAAATTATTACTAGAAATTCAAATATTGTCAAAAAAGTAAATAGAACAGTAGATTAGGAAAAACGAGAAAATTAGTTAAGTGCTGTCTGCCGTAAAGCACAACAAAGTTAAACTAAAACAGCAGCTTCAATTTCAAAGCAGCTTACAAGCTGACAAATATTAAAAAATTGCCACTTTACAGCAGCTCAACTTTATAATGTAGATTTGTTTGCTCTTTACGAGTATATTTTGTAAAATTCTAAGCAGATTTTGATAATGCGATAATTGAGAATTTTCAATCAAAACGTAGGAAGCCGTCTTTAGCAGTCGTTACCGAATTTCAAAACAGTGTCAGCCTATTTCCACTCGTCCGATTTTCCAAGTTGCGTGCAATAAAAACAAACAAACAGAGATAGCGTGGTTTACATGTGGGATTAGTGAAATTATAAGCGGACGGCCAGCGTTGCGTGTCTAACCCGAAAATACGCAGCGAGATATACCTATACGCACGTGATTTAGAATGAGCACTTTTGTTGGAAAACTTAAAAAAAAACCTTTATTTTTTAAATGTAAATGGAATTCACTGCTTCAATAGTTTGAATATACTCGTAATAATAAGAAATCAAATTAAATACGGAGGAAGTTTTTTTTTTATTATAGACAGTAAACTTAATGTTTTGATTTTATTTTATTTGCAAGCAAGGACTTGCCATTAATTTTTTTTGCGAATGTTAGAAAAAAATAATTTTAATAGCAACACTGTACCTTATATATTTTTATGACTAATCGTGGGAAGTGAATATTTTCCCGTAGTAAAATAGTATTTTAAAAGGTACCTAAAAGCGAACTCACAAAAAAATATATTTACGTAGTTTAATGTAAGTACTTGATAGTAATAAATTCATCAAAAAATAAAAAATAAATATTTTCTCATTCATATTTTGAATAAAGTTAAGAAAATAACTTTATTTCATTTAGTTTAGCATTTGGGGATCACTTATAAAGACATTATAGATAGAGAGGGGCATGTAACAGGATCATGAAATATCGATATCGATACTCGTATTAGCTATAATAATAAAATATTTAAAAATATTGTTTTCATTGAAGCCTAAAGAGAAATAACTTTTCTCTTCCGTTCTAATAATTGAATATGAGTTTATAATTATAAATCAGTGTTAGTTATGTTCGCGTCATTTATTTTTTATTAGCTTAGTATTTGTATTTGATTTTGTTTGTCATATGTATATTACATGTCATTTACGTAGGTGGATTTCGCAATCACGGGACAATGTATACGCTTCTACAACAAACTACCAGATGAAATCTTAAATATGACGGACAGAAAGTTTAAGATTCACATTAAAAAACAACTTTGTAAGAAAGCCTATTATAAAATAAACGATTATTTGAATGACAAAGATGCCTGGTACTAATGTTAATTCAGCTTCGCAAAATCTTTATTAATTGTATGTAAACTTGATTTTTAAAAGATGTGTTGCGTGCAGTTTGTTGCGCCGTTTCTTCTTCACAGCGCTAACACCTAGGAAGCGGTAGTCGATAAAAAAAAATGACGTGTATAATTGTACCAAGTGTACTCATATGCAATAAATGATTTTGACTTTTACTTTGGAACATTATTATTTAGTGGTATCAATATACATTTACCAAAAGGGTGTAGCTAGTAGGGTAACGATTTGTATATGTCTAATACTCCTTATTCAGAGAATAGGGGCACTTTTGTATCAGAAAAATTCTAAGTAATAAAAACTGAATTGAATATATATATTGTATGAGTGTGTATATAATTATTTCATTTCATATTTATATAGATAGTTTTATGTAAATTTAAATTATTCTATTTGCTATTTACATATATTTTCTTTTTCACTAGATTGTCCTTCTCATACGGACCGTTTATATTCACTATAATGTGCACTGCTGTCTGCCTATCTGCTTTGGACTTGTCTCTTTCACCCAAAGGTTTACTAGTAGAAAACTCTTACAGAGTTAAGTGCGCATCTTTATACATCTTATGTTTAAATGAGTTGTATTTGTATTTTGGTACAATAAAGTATAATTGAAAATAAATTGTTTTGCCTCTCTTATTATTTTGCTTAAAGTAAATAAAATGAATTTGAATTGAAAAATCTAACATCATAATGACGACGACGCAGAGCGAGCGTGTGCACACGTCAGTTGTTCCGTTATCTACGATCACCATCTACTGTCTGTCTGTCCGTGTGTCCGCGTTACGGCGGACACTCGACAGTAACAGAAAATTAACTATTAAACACCCTATGTCAATTTATAGTTAAATAATTTACCTAGTTTAAGATCATTTTATGTAAAGAGCGGTTGTATGACAGCTCCCCGTTTAAATCCTGCTCCTAGGAGCATTTCTAAAATTTCTGTCTCCTCTGCTGAAGGTACCACCTGGTCATAATAGCATTAAAATTCCATCATCTTAGCCCTTAGACGTCCACTGCTGGACATAGACCTACCCCAAAGAACGCCACCACAAAACAAATATTGTTACTGCTCATGGGGGAGTTTAGACCATAATAGCGACGCCGAGCAGATGTGTTCGTCATCGCAGTACTAGGCCTTGTACCGGTGGCGCTGCTGCCCTCGGTCTGTGGTTTATATCGTCATTGTCGGTCGCCAGCGCCTCGTTGGTCAACAGCAGGTGAGGTTGGAATTTGGAGCACCGGATGTCTATGCGCTCCCTTTTAATGTAGTTTTAACATAATTTTGTACATGTTACTTCCAGGGAAAGTACCCGAGGGGTCCAGTTGTAGGTGATGTTCTAGTGCATTAAATAATATGGGACACTGATTTTTATAGCACAACAGCGGCCCGATGTTGTTATTTAGTGGGGGTGATCAACCTTCAAACTGTTACTAAACCCACTAAGAGCTATGGTAGCTGGTTGGTTGTGCACTCGCCTCACGTTCATGAGATCCTGGTACAAACCCCGCCCGTACCAATGAGTTTTACGAAACTTAAGTACGGTTTATTTATAATACCACAGGCTTTTCGGTGAAGGAAAACATCGTAAGGAAACCTGCATATGCCAAAGAAGAAATTCTCAGGCGTATGTGAAGTCCACCAAATCGGCTTGGGGCACCGTTGGTGGACAGGGGTTCGGCACAAAAGATCCTGAAGGGTCGAAGTGTCGCCAGGTCTTCCTGGCCCTCTAAGATAAGAGAAACTAAACCCACTAACTTACTTTTTTAGCTCTCGCACGAAGCGTTTTGCTTCCTCGTTTATAATGCGAACTGTTAAGGAATGGAACTCCCTGCCAGCTTGGGTATTTCCGGACAAGTACAATTTGGATCTTTTTAAAGGAAAAGCGAATAGGCATCTTCTGGGTAAGCGCGCTCCACCTTAGGCCTCATCATCACTTACCATGAGGTGAGATTGAGGTCAAGCGCAAACCCATCAACAAAAAAAAAACTTGTGACTATTTGTTCAGCGAGTTGTATATCATTCCAAGTTTCAGTAATAACATCTCGCTCATGAGGTTGTTCCTAATCTAGTAGGAAAGTTGGTAGGTAGGTAATGTTAATCATTTTAATTATGATCCTTTGTTAAAATGTGACGATTAAATAAATTGAGACACATCTTGAATTTGAACTTCTGTTAATAAAAGAACAATAGCTCTAGTACCAAGATTACGTTTCAAGTAGGTTATTAGTGATGTACAGCCTGCAGACGATGAACGTCAAATTATTATAGCGTGAGTGACAGAGGTCGGTGTCGCAACCCTTGACACCAGCTGTACAGCCACTCTTCAGACGGCCCGTCACAACACTCCACTTGCTAACTCGATAGATGACACCATCGAAATAGGCTGTTAAATTGTTAGTTTAATTCAATAGGTATACTCATTTATTTCGGCCTTTTCGGATGTTGATAATTGTACTAAATTAGGTTGATTACATTATTTTTTAATAATAACTTTACAGAGGGCTGGCGTTAAAGCGTTTTATGGAAATGCGACACATAAAAAAGAGCGATCAGATTCTACATTATAAAGTAATGCTGCTGTAACTAGAATAGTATTTTTTTAAAGTTATTATGTCAGTTTGTGAGCTGCTGTTTTGGTTTTGTCCGAAAGTGGTAATAATGATAATTGTATTTGAAATAGAAACTAAGGATCGAGTTGATGATAATTATGGTGCATTATTTCATGAAATAGATGAAAATTCATGAAATGATTACTTGGTTAGTCTTTGTACTTTAGTTTCAAGAGGTTAAAAAATTAGTTCAGATAAGGCAGGGCTTGCCTTATAATAGCGAAAGAGTATCAGAGTTCTAATTTTCATATAGCATAGTATTATTTTATATGCTGTAAAGTCAGTTATTTATATTAATAGTGGAATTGTAAAACTGTCACTTGGTCGAAATAGAATGACTGGGTGATTCATTGTCTTAATAAATCATCAGATGGTAATTTAAAGTTTCCAAAACAACGCTTGACGGTTTTATTTTTCCACTATCTATATTTACGTCATTAGATAGTGGATATTTTTAATTGTGCGTATTTTTGAAAGACACAAAATATATATATTTTTTTAGTTTTCGTTTATAGAGTTTTTTTTGAGACGTTTGTATTAAACCTGTTGATCTACCAACATTCTGTTCATTTTTCTTCTCTTTCATTTCTTTATCTTCACTTGTATATCCTTCAAACTCGCTTTTTAATTCAGCTTAACACTAAATGTATGTCATACGATAACCTGCATCAGAAATTCAAGAGCAATATAGAATCGTTGTTGACTTACCAGTCGGCTTGGGCACATTCCTTTTCACCTGCATCCACTTGTACGTAGGGACGGCGCCGTGCGGGGGATGCGGCTGGTGGCCGGGAGGGAGGTGGCCGTGCGCCTGCGCACACTCCCCCTCCCTCGGGAACCCCTCCCGCAGCCCCCCGAACTCGTCCTTGGGCTGGTAGTGGTCAAACTCCCCACACGGCAGCGGCGACCCAGCGTGATTGTACTGCATCGTCGTCTCATCAACGAAGTGCATATTGTACTTCGTCTCCAAGTAATGATTGTCCAATTTATGATCATGCATATGCATCTCTTCATGTCTCGGAATCTCCTCTCTGTGCTTAAAAGCTTCTGGGTGAGGGGGCAGGGTTTGTAAAGGATAGCTCTGCTGGAGTTCCCCGTAATCCAGGTTGGTGTAGCACAGGCCTGTGTCGGTGCTTATGACTGGTGCGGGCGGCTCGTGCGACGGCTGCCCGTGGAGCAGGGGCTCGTAGTAGTGGGAGGGGGGCTCGTAGTAGCCCTCGTGGTAGCCCTCGTACGCCGGCTGGTACGCCGCTCCCTGCTGGTAGTATTCAGCGTTGCCATACCCGTTTTGCTGGTTGTTGTACATTCCGACGTCCATAGTCATCATGTTTGTCACGATCACCGTGTCTATCGATAACGACAACCGTTTACATTACACACATCACTACGGCGGCTGGAGTAAAGAGCGTGCGCGGCGGCTATTGGCCTCCCGGAATTCGTAGCGTTCGAATTTTAAACGGGCTAGTGCCGCGCCATGCACTATCGACCGCACGCCCGCACGGCAGGTGAACCGACGAACACTGACCGCGGCTCGAAGCACGACGGCATAATTTTCCTTAACCACACCTAAAACTTTAAAAATCCGTCCCACTCTACCGCACAGAAATCGTATCACACGACAGAGATAGAGTTATCTTTAACGTTAATGATAAAACTTCCTGATAAGCGTGTAAAAGACGTGTTTTTAATGGAAAGACTCGTTATCCGGCCACGGTGTATAAGTTTATTATAAAAATATCTCTGACGACACGAATGCGACTGGGCTTGAGTTGTGACGAGAAGGTTAAGAGCTATTCTGGGCACTTTTTGTCGACGATGGGCGGAGCGAGCGAGACGGGAGGAGTTGGAAGGAATTAGTCGACCAATCGGATTGGGCAGTCGCGTTCTCCATTTTGTATTGGCTGGAGCGAGATAATAGCGCGAATCTGGGAGGCTGGGTACGAGCGGCGGATGCTTTTTTATTTACTTTATGTTGTGCTGAATGGTCCTCAGCTGCTAGTTTACACTGAATGCGTCAATTTATCCCTCTGACATAAATCGATTTAAAGGTGTGAACTGTTACTACATATATATTATTATTTCAACAGCCGCGTGTTCGCTTCAACGGCAGCTGTCAGCGGGATATGTATTTTAACTTTGCCTGCTTTTTTCGTAAGAAGTTTTTACTGCAGTCAAAGAACTGGAATACAAATTGATAAAATAAACCTACCTCTTTTTTTTGTTAAGCTGAAAATGCGATTACATAGTTTTCACACTAAAATTTAGGTTAATTTCTTAATTTAAGATTTAATTAGACTAAATTCGTCCTTCTATGTAATTTTTTTTGTTTGTTTTTTATTTTTATAACATTTTATCATATTGGTCAATATCTCTTTAATATCGCAGAAAGTTTAAAAATACAGTAATTATAAGAAAATCAATTATTTACAACAGGTGTACGCCGTCCAACCCCTCGTGGTGAGGCATAGTCCCTAGGACGCTGGCGCTATTACCTCGCTGGATTGCCAGGCTTACACGTTGTGCGAGGTAGGCGCCAGCCCTGAGGTGCACAATAAAGAATATTTGAATTTGAAGGTTTATAAAAGTTACTTAATTTTTTACCAAAGTTATCGTGTCATTTTTATGGATATAATTAATACTCTTCACAACATTTCTTAGCATCTGAAGGGAATTTCCATAATTCCTGCAAAATTGTCTAAAAACGATTTTATAAAAAGTGCAAGGAAATCTCTACTCTACCTTCTGATAGACTAAGCTTATTGACATTGTAGTTTTGCTAGATTCAAAATTGTATGTAGATATTCTGTTCAAGACTCTAACGGCAAAATAATATATTTTATATTAGTGTCCGACCGAAAACAGGATTTGCAGCCGAAACCGAATTAGACATGTTAAAATTTCTATTATATGCTGAAATCTAGTGTGTTTTACATGTTATAAAGTAGTATAAATAAAATAATAATAATAAAAAAAACAAATTATGTAATATAAAATAGATTTGTTTTGTTACAATAGGTACAACACACTTTATTGCACAAACAAATACAGTTACAAGTTTTAAAAGTTAAAATAAAAGAGCATAATGTTGTCTAATATCAAACTAGGATTTTCTCCTGTAGGAATTAGCCAAGGATAGGACAATTTACAAATATAACAACCAGACCGGGACCAAAACGTACAAAGTGTACAAAATTGTCTGTCCTCGATGGGAATCAAACCCAGTGACTGTAAACTTACCAGCTATATATAAATTTGAGAAAAAGGTGCTCTTCGACAGTCTACTAAGACATTAGACATTTATTTATTTAAAATATTGAAACATTACAGATTATTATACATTACAGCGGGTGACTCCGCGCTCGTAGGTAACACTCGGGCACGTACAGTTTTAGTACCCTTCCGACAAGATCCACACAATCAATTTTGTTTCTGATTACGTTTAAGACAAACCCTCCCAGGTCTAAGTTTCCCCTCAGTTCGAGGGAGTCTTAACCTAGATGTCCCTCCAAGAAGCGAGTCGGATACATGAAAGGGTAGTATTGATGGTTTTTCTTATACAAATATGTTAAGAAACGTTTTTAAACTTGTTACGTATCTTTCTACGTAACCAGTTTCGTATAGTAAGATATTTTATTTTTTCAATACTTTAAATGATTTGTTGTGTGTTAACGATAAACTGCATGCATATGCATGTCAACATTAATGTATTAAACATTGACGTCATGACATTATGCCATGAAGAAGTCTTTTAAAAGAAATTATTATTGTTTAGAGGCCTGTGATAATTATAACAAATAGGTTCTTCAATCTTTATATTAAACAGGTTACGTAGAAAGAAAAGAAAATGATTTCGTACGTAGAATAAAAAGTCTTCGTGTAAAACTGGTTACGTAGAAAAATAAAGAAAACTTTGCATGAAACTGGTTATATAAGACAGAGAAAACGCGCGTTTGTCATTCGCATGAGCGCACCAACTCGCTTCCCAGAGTTACCTACTAACGGTAGCTAGTAAGAAGCTTCTTATACCTAACAATGCTGTTTGGACGTCTCAAAACATCTGCCCTTTTCTTCTGCCTCGACTGCTGCAACGGTCAACTGATGGCTGTTGGGGCAGAAGAATATGCGAGTGGAGATAGCGGACTGGATGCTCTGAGGACCTAAAGAAGGTGCCGAAAGTGGATGGATGCGGAGGGACAAGTGTGGTAGCGTTCATTAGGGAAGGCCTATGTAAAGCAATGGACGTCTCAAGGCTGATATAATGATGATGATGCGTGATAATACGGTAAAAGGAGACGTCTGCCCGAAGTGGACGTTATTTATAGGCATTTTTTTTAGACAGCAGAGGAGTGGGTCTGGTAGCGTTAATTCTGGAGGGGTAATGTCCAGCAGTGGACGTCACTAGGTTGATTTATATGAATTTGAATAGAGAAATGACTCATTCTTTATATTTCACAATAAAATTAAACGCTCTTGACGATGTAAGTAGGTATACCAAGCGATATCCGAGAAGATTAGATATTTGTGTTATCACTATCACAGCGATAATCGTGATAGAAATCAAAAAGTTGATTTAAGATAGAGTTTATTTTTATCTTAGCAGTTCTACTTGAAACAAAGAGGAAATCTGTCAATTTATATTTAAAAAAAAACAATATTTTACTGCAGAAACAGGTAGAGAGAGGGAAACAACATGAGATCCCTAAGTGGGATAAGTCCGCCTTTGTACACAGTTTAATTCCTATTATATTATTGTTGTTGTTGTTGTTATTTTTGGTACAATAAAGGAATAAATTGGCAATATGTATGTATGTATGTAAACACATGCATACATACATACATACATACATACATACATACATACATACATACATACATACATACATACATACATACATACATACATACATACATACATACATACATACATACATACATACATACATACATACATACATACATACATACATACATACATATTGGTAATAGAAAAAAATTTGGTCAACTAAGTTGATGGCATTTGGTCTTGGGTGCAGTATGTTAGCTAATGTAATCATTTGTATGATCGTTTGAAACAAAATCGTGATCAAGTTAACAAGTTGAGTTAGTGCAAGGGAACAAGACAAGAGTTAATTCAAGGGAACAAGTTATTGGTGCGCTCGGATGGAGTTAAGATAACGAGATCTTGTTCAAATCAACAACAACAACAATTCTGTGTATATATATTCCTCAAATGATGTAGGCAACCATTTGTAATTGTTGGATTGGACATTGTCATCATTGCCGTGCGGTTTCCGGTAGAGTAGAATAGGACCACTCCAACACTTCCCGTGGATGTCGTACAAGGCGACTGAGGGAATACATTATAAAATATCAATCAGGCCTCTCCAACCCGTCTGGCCAGCGCGGGGAGTGTAGGCCAAATCCTCCGTCTGTCTCCGGCAGATGAGAGGGTTGTGCTCCAGCAGTGGAGACAACAATAACCTGATGATGATGAGATATTTTCATACATAGAAAAAAAAAATGATTGGACAATATCTTGTTCCCTTGCTCTAACTCTACTTGTTAACTTGATCACGTTCTTGTTTCAAACGATCATAACATTGATTACTTTAGTTGACCACAATTCTTTTCAGTGTATGCCACATCGTGTTGTTTCCCTTTACCTGCGTCTTTCCATTCAGGTTAACGAAGCCTTACGTATTTTCTGTACGTCCTCCAACTGAGAGATCACTTCATCAAAGTCCATTATTCAGAAGTCACCACTAAACAACGGGACATGTCTCCGAGCGATTTATCATCCGGTGGCTCAAGTTGACAAGCATACAAATGACATCATTATTCACTTTACATACATATCTTAATTCACTGGCAACAAGATGCATTTTATAATACACGGAGATCAAATATTTTCCAAAAATTTTTTTGTTAGATTATTGCCAAATATCTTTGTTAAAAGGAAGTTGTGTTTTTTTAAACGAGGTCCTTTCTTTTTACCGCTAACGTATTTAAGTTTTCACAAAATTTTATATATATTTCACAATAAAATTAAATATTATCCCCCAATTTAATTTATAACTTAAGTTGTTACGTAAGTTGTCCATTGGGGGATTTGCCATAATCACCACACTTGGCAGGCGGCAGTAATGATCTTAACATACACAGATAGGAGAACGCTGCTGCCCATCCCTAATGCAATTCCTTAGACGCCTTGACGACACCTACGGGAAAGAAAGGGGTGGCCCTATTCTAAGCCGGGAACCACACAGCAATATTTATCTAGATATACAGAAAATGGCATGTTGCTTTTTTATGGCTGTGTCTGAGAAGAGAATTTGTAATGGATATAGTAACAAAATTGGACATGTTAATGCTCGGAATGAAACAGTTAACGAGCTGTGGATGCTAGTGAGGAGATCTGTAGCACTCACATAGTTATCGGTAATATAAAATTATAAGCAATAGTTATGTGAGTAATCAATTCATCATCATCATCAGGTTTTTTTTGTCTCGACTGCAGGAGCACAATCCTCTCTAATCTGCCGGAGACAGACGGAGGATTTGGCCTACACTCCCCGCGCTGGCCAGACGGGTTGGGGAGGCCTGATTGATGTTTATAATGTATTCCCTCAGTCGCCTTGTACGACATCCATGGGAAGAGTTGGAGTGGTCCTATTCTACTCTACCGGAAACCACAACGCAGAGTAATCAATTGCGAAGATAAAAATAAAATTACAGATAGAAAACATGAACAGATTACATTAAAATAATGAAAGCTAAACAAACCAAACCATCTATCGTAGAACCATCGGCCGTTGGGGCATTCCCGCCTCCTCACCATTCTCCCCCCGCAACTCCTCTGAGCGAGGATCAGCGGAGATACGCAACACATAACACCTACCAGTGACGGAAGGACGAGTCCCGAGGAATTAATCAACGCTACCTTGGGCCCCGGGCAAACTAAAAAGAGAAAAAGTAAGAAAAGAGTTCCGCCCGTTGGGGCAGACAAGTTCTGGAGTGGAGACCGCGGGCCGCCGACGCGCGAAAAAGCTAGCCGGAAACGGCTGGATGCTGAGGGCGGAGGACCGGGTGTATTGGTATTTATTGGAGAATACCAATGTCAATGAAAGCCTATGTCCAACAGTGGACGTCTAAGGACTGATATGAATGAATGAATGAAATGAAATCAAAGCTTCCTATAAAAAGGTATTAAAAATTATAAATTTTAGTGAAAGCTACATCTTAGTCACAAACATTTAAAAAAAAAAAAAAAACTTTCACCTATCGCCAAAGATCGCCAAAGGTTAATTATTTTAAATTTCAGATTTGGTCATTTTATTAAAACCGACTGTACGGTATCTGCATTAAAAAAAAACTATTAAAGTTATGTTGAACCTACTCGTTTTTAAGATTGTAATTTTTATAGGTACTAGTTATGTATGCGACGAATGCCATATTCCCGTTAAATCGATATAGTTTATCGACAACTCCCAACTCCTTACCCCTTGCTTGTTTCAATTAAGTTGTCGAGTGCTGTTTGCCGTCCCTTTTCTCTTCGTGCCAATCCATATTTCTGTCTCACTTGCTCGCCGACGGATGCAGTCCAGTTGTGATCTAATGATTAATAGAAAAGAAAACTAAAGGGTAAATTGGGGACAAAAAAATAGAAAAGGGTTATTTTGTTTAATACGTCATATATTTGTATTAGATAAACTTTATATTGATATCAACAGCCTACCAACGTCCATTATTGGACATTCCATATATATCTAGCAGTGTTCAAATGCTCATACTTAAATGTAAAAAATAAACATCCCCATAAACAACATCCACGTCGGGCAGACGTCACCGTTTCACCTTGTTTAGACGCATCATCATAGACGTCCACTTCTGGACATAGGCCTTCTCCAATAAATGCTACCACACGTTTCTGCGCCGTAGGTCATGACTGGCAGGACGCACAATCGGCGACGCAGTTTTCCAAATGCTGCCAGTCCAACTGAAAGTCTCTTGTCAGCTTCCCTATCGAATGTACTATTGCAATCACATGAATTATTCTTATAGTCATCATCATCATCATATCAGCCCCTAGAAGTCCACTGCTGGACATAGGCCTTCCCCAATGAACGCCACCACACCCGGTCCTCTACCCTACGCATCCAGCCGCTACCGGCCACCTTCTTCAGGTCGTCGGTCCACCTGGCGGCGGGGCGTCCCATCCTGCGAGTGTCGATCCGTGGTCTCCTCTCCAGAATTCGTCTGCCCCAATGGCCGTCGGTTCTGCGGCATATGTGGCCCGCCCACCGCCACTTCAGTATGCTAATCCTTTCGGCTATGTCGGTGACTTTTGTTCTTCGTCGGATCTCCTCGTTACGAATCATATCCTTCAAAGAATTGGGTATCTTTACTATATTTATAGGATAGATACCCAATAAGTACTTATGTTTTTATGTCATTTAAGAAGCAAATCTATTTTATTGTACATCCTGTATTTGCCTGTTATTGTTTTTTTTTAATTTAACCGTAAAAAATCAAGTACAGTCAGTTTTAAAAGCGTTACATGTTTATACCTACATCAACATTATAAAAACCCGAGAGTGGACAAGCTCGCCCCATTATTAATCAAGTGACACGTCACAACACTATGATATCGTTATTTCATAATAACCCCTTTAATTCACATCACTTTTTGAATTTTCAACCCTATTACCAAAGTTTACAATGCATTTTTGTTTGAAGTCCAATTGGTTTTAACGGCGTTTTATTGTTGCGCGCACTGTAAAAAAGTTACAGAAATATCGACCTTAGTATAAGTCGATTTAAAGGTGAGTGTTGTATTAGGGCTTGGTTGAGAGTATGGTATTGTTTTTGTGTTGGTATGAAGACATCGCTTGTCAACGTCTCATTGTCCAAAACCGATAAAGATTGCTGGTTTAATGCTCTCCCAAGTTTTTTTTACGATAAAGCTCTGTCATTAAGAGAGAGCGGATATTAAAAAAAAATAACAGCGCCTTTATCAAAAAATATTATAACGGTCAGTACTGCGGCAGAGAATTTAATAAATAAAAATGTAAACTTCGCGTGTCTGTACAATAAGTAATAGAACACATTTCGATCATTTTTGTCTGTTTGCTGATTATTTGTTTGTCTGTTAGTTTGTGCACGCATCACTTAAAATCTGCTTAAGCGATTTCCATAGACTTTCACAGAAACATAGGGCTTAACACGGAGTAACATATAGGCTTTATTTCATCGCAATCGGCTTACTCAATCAAAAGTTATGGACATTTTCAGATGTCAAATATATTAGGTAATATAAGAAGTATAATTATAATGTTCGGTACTATTCAGATTGCGATGAGTTTGGATATATTTGGAGATGGCGCGCGCGCGGGTGTGGGTGCGGGAACGGAAGTGGGAAGGGGAGCGGACCGTCGGGCATAGCTAGTACTGAATACTATACAACTATAATACTATGTAAAGAAGCGACACTTACCTCCCCCCGACACTCGCAAAATAAAGTACGGCATAAAGTACGAAAGGACTACTATAATGCTATCTACTTCATGGAATAGTCCTACTAATGTTATAAACGCGAAAGTTTGTAAGTATGTTTGGATGTTTGTTTCTCAATCACGCTTCAACCACTGGACGGATCGGGATGAAACTTGGTACACATATAGGTTAGGTCTTGGAATAGGACATAGGCTGGTTTTTATCCCGAAAAAACATTTCATTCCTACGGGAAATACATAATAATGTGTGATGTGAAGTCGCGGGCAACAGCTAGTTTTAAATAAAGTAGGCTGGTAATGCTTGCCCAACATAAGATATAAAACTACACTATACCAGAAAACACGTTCGGTATAGCTCCAAAAATATTTAATAAAATACCCAAATCTATATGCGACTGGGAGGACATAAATAATTTTAAAACACATTTAAAGACGTTTCTTATTGATAAAATATATTATTCAATTAATGATTTCCTAAGTGACAATTTTATATAGTTTTAAGTACTTAGGTTAAAGACCTCACCTTAGAATTAAAAATTGCTTAATTTCATAATTATGTACCTACTAGCTGTCGCTCGCGACTTCGTCCGCGTGGACAACTTAACATAACAAATTATTATGTATTTCCCGTTGGAACTGGATGTTTTTTCGGGATAAAAACTATCCTATATCCTATTCTGGAATAGGATAGTTTTACACATATAGCCAACATGTGCCAAGTTTCATGAAGATCCGTCCAGTGGTTGAAGCGTTATTGAGTAACAAACATACAAATATCCAAACTTTCACATTTATAATATTAGTAGGAAGGATAATACACAAGTTTTCCGTTTGTCTGCTTGCAAAAACACAGAGCTCTTTATATTTTGTACGTCCGTTACATCACCTGTGTTTATGAATAAATAATTTTAATTTGAACTTAATTGCAAATAAAAGATATTTTTTTTTAATACTATGGGGACCGAAATAGGAATGGCAAAATTTTAAGATGTGGTTACTAGGTCACGTGGAGTATCGAACAAAGCGACATCATTTTGTTTATTAAAAAAAGACATACCGTCGAATTGAGAATTTTAGAAATTGGTTTTTTTATTTTTTATATTATATTACATACTTATGTATTTTTTCCTAAGCAGTACTTGTAACTGCCGAGTTTGACAAATTAATTTTATTTTCATTGTTAAAAAATAAGAAAGTAAAAAATAGAGCCAATAAAATTTATTATAATCTATATACATATAATAAAAGAGTAGAAAAAACAAAAGAAAAGCGAATCTGTACATTAAAGTTAAAAAAAAAATTTCACTGCCCGGACGTTACTGAAGACCAGTAGAGTCCAAAAATATAATTAAAAAATTTCTTATCTGTCTGTATGTATGTATGTATGTACGGGCTAATCTTGGAAACTGCTGAACAGAATTTGACGACGTTTTCACTGTTTAATAGCTTTGAGTTCGGGCCTCATACTGGTATAAGTCATATCTCAATAAAATGTCAGGATGCTGATATACAAGTTGACCTCTCATTTCATATCATTTGTATGAAAGTGTAGTTCAACATTACTGGTCATTGCAAGAACTTGACAGAAAGTGACAGAGATGTTTTAAAGCTCATTTATAGATTTATTTTAGCTGATGTATTTCAGGTATTTCTACAAGTCTCGATACAAAAAGTTTGCTATTCGATAATTAGTGGCCCTGTATTAGAACCGGTGATCGTCGACAATGTCAGTATCGAAGCTGTTCAGGAGTACGTCTGCCTAGGACAGACAATATAGTTGGGTAGGATCAATTTCAAAAGCTGACAGAAGAATCCAGTTAGGGTGGGCAGTATTCGGAAAACTGCGTCAAGTCTTTACGTCACCTATTCCACAATGTTTAAAGACAAAAATCTTTAATCAGTGCGTCCTGCCTGTCATGATTACAGCGCGGAGACGTGGACACTGATGGTGGGCCTGATCCACAAGATTCAAGTGGCTCTGCGAGCTATAGAGAGGGCAATGCTCGGGGTCTCTATGAGGGATATGATTCGTAATGAGGAGATCCTATGAAATAACGAAGGTGACCGACATAGCCGAAAGAATTAGTAAGCTGAAATGGCAGGTCACATCTGTCGTAGTACCGAACGGCCGTTGGGGCAGACGGGTTCTAGAGTGGGATGGGACGTCCCACGTACAGGGTGGGACGCCCTGCCGCCAGGTGTATGGACGACCTGAAGATGGTGGCCGGAAGCGGCTGGATCTGTAGGGCGTTGTGGCATTCATTGGGGAAGGCATGTCCAGCAGTTTGGCAGACATTTTGTTGTACAGTTAATTGGATATGCAACATAGGAAGGGAATATTAGGGGAAGGAAGTCGGATGGAAAAGAATAGAGGGATTAGGGTAAGAGAGGAAAGATGAGGGGGCAGTGGTAAATAAAGGGTGTAGGAAGGGGTGGGTTAAGGGAAGGGGGAGAGGTAGGAGTAGGGAGAGGGAAGGGGTGGGGGAAAGGGTTTTCAACGTTGTGGGAAGGGGATGGAGAAGGAAAGAAAGAAAGGGTACGGAAAAGACAAATTGGAGGGAGGGGGGAAGGAAATATCACCTAATTTGCACAATATTAAAATATAATTTTTTTTATTGATTATATGATAATCTTTTAATTCATGATAAATGTAAATGACAACTTTATTTAAAAAAAAGCGGCCAAGTGCGAGTCGGACACGCCCATGAAGGGTTCCGTAGCAGCAAGTAACATAATATAAAAGTTATTGTAGTTCGTTGTAACTTTGATCGATGTTTTAATAATAGTATTGTGGTTTACGATTTATGACGTATTAAAAAAAAACTACTTACTAGATCTCTTTCAAACCAATTTTCGGTGGAAGTTTGCATGGCAATGTACATCATATATTTTTTTTAGTTTTATCATTCTCTTACAGGGGGGGGGGGGGGGGGGGGCACATTTTACCACTTTGGAAGTGTCTCTCGCGCAAACTATTCAGTTTAGAAAAAAATGATATTAGAAACCTCAATATCATTTTTGAAGACCTATGCACACGTATGAGTATAAAGAAAAAAAAAATTTGAGTTTCAGTTCTAAGTATGGGGAACCCCCAAAATTTAATGTTTTTTTTTCTATTTTTATGTGAAAATCTTAATGCGGTTCACAGAATACATCCACTTACCAAGTTTCAATAGTAAGTTCTTATAGTTTCGGAATAAAGTGGCTGTGACATACGGACGGGCAGACAGACAGACAGACATGACGAATCCATAAGGGTTCCGTTTTTTGCTGCCATTTGGCTACGGAAACCTAAAAAACAGTGGTCCAACGGGCGAAACCGCCGCCGGAACGCTAATTTTTACCCGACTTCAAAAAAGGAGGTTCTCAATTGGATAGTATGTTTTTTTATGTATATTAATATTTTTAATGCATAACCAGATTAATAGATTTCTTTTAGGATTTAGTAACACGTAATACATAAGAATGTGTAATGTTAAGTTGTCCACGCGGACGAAGTCGCGGGCAACAGCTAGTCATAAATAAATAATCAAAGTTTATTCTTAAATTTATTAGACGCACCTTCTACTCCCTCATTTAAACTGAGGCTGAAGAAGCGGCTCATCGAGCAAACTTTCTACAGCTTCGATGAATTCATTGAAAATTGTAAATGTAATTAGCAGTGTTTAATGTTTGTTTATTCTTTTATATTGTTTTATGAGACATAATAATTTTATATAATATTTATTACCATGTTATGTTATAGATTTTAAAATTGTATGACCTGTAATTGCCGATTACCAATAATAAATGTCTATGTAAAACAAAATACACAATAGATAGTGTTCCTAAGTGGACTGCAAAGTTTACATGGTAATACAAACCTGTTTTTGCTGCTGGTGACCCTTTCATGTATATGTTACCGAGACGTAAATAGCGTTGGTTTTCATAGGACTATGAATCTGGAATGAAATATATGTCTATTAATTTAAAATGAGTAAAAATGAATTTTGATTAAAAATAGGTTTTCGTTTTCTTTTACGTCGCTTAATTTTCGACTTATGATGAAAAATATCTAAAAAATTAAATTCCCTCCCCTCTATCTCCCATTATCCTGGGAGATAGAGGGGATCATCTGCTTTTTTTTTCGCTGTGTAAACTTCAGATTAAAAGGGGTAATAAATAAATCAGCGAATATCCTTTATAAACAAATTTAGTAATGCGGTCCTAACAATAAACTTTATTGCGTGGTAATAACACCGACTTAAATAACTTCTTGTCCTAGGTACCAGGTCCAACTCGCACTTGACGGGTTTTTTACTCGTGATTCTATCGCTTGAATGGAATACTCATAATCTAGGTACCTCCACTTCGGCAGAGTCCCCATTTGTGGGGAAAAAGCCGGAAGAAGAATATTGATATGGAAACACCAGCTATAAGATGCATTTCCATTTCATCATCAGGTTATTTTTGTCTCCACTGCAGGAGCACCCTCTCTCATCTGCCGGAGACAGACGGAGGATTTGGCCTACACTCCCCGCGCTGGCCAGACGGGTTGGGGAGGCCTGATTGATGCTTTACAATGTCTCAGTCGCCTTGTACGACATCCACGGGAACAGTTGGAGTGGTCCTATTCTACTCTACCGGAAACCACACGGCATTTCCATTTAATATAAAAGAAATAAATAAAATAAATTAAGAAATCGATACGCTTTGCAAAAATCCAGAGCACATGTAACAACCCTAGCAACAGGGCAAAGAATATTGAACAGAACAGACACTATTGTTAGCTACTACTTTCACCGCATTAATTTAGCCTTATAGAAGATAAAAGCTCATCCATCAAATCCTAAGTCACACTTAGACGTGACTACGTAGCTGAAGTGGTAGTTGTTTACGTCAGTTTCTAATTACACTGACGACGTATTATGACTAATTAGTTTTACAAAGATAATTAAGTCAATTTGTAAAGGCATGCCAGATATTTGGTCTGACGTTTTATTAACATTGATTCAGCGAATCAATCATATTTAAAGTTTAAACAATTATGAAAGAGAGACGAGGAATGAGAGTGCCCTCCACCTCCCCCCGCCAGTTTAACGTCACCCGCAAAATAAAGCACGGCGTGTAGTACGCAGCCGGTTAGAAAGAGAAGCACTTATGTGTTAGTCCCTATATCATTGTCGATAGCACAATCTCGGGTTTATAATAGCCGTACAATGTGTTAGAAAAGGATAGAAGTATCCTATCACCCACTTTCACCCACCGTAACCAAACTCCCTTACTTTCAAGTGCAGGTCAACTGCATAACCCACCTTTTTCTGTTATTCCTATCCTCTACCCGAAGGTTGTCTGGAAGAAATCGCTTTTAGCGATAAGATCGCCTAGATGTACATATGTAAGTTACTTTAATATTGTATCTTTTTATTTTTAACGTGCAATAAAAAGTAATTGAATTGAATTGAACAATATAATTACTGATCCTATACAAGCCTCAGGCCCAGACGTCACACGGCAATTAGGCAGTGCCTAATTAATCGCCCGCCGCTCCATCACGCCAGATCACGCCGCGCCGCCGCGATAGACGTCACCTGTCAAAGTGACAGGCTGTCATATCTGACAGCTCAGGGTCAAGGGCGACAGCTCGCCGGGCAGCCAATTTGTTGATCAACTGCTTATTAATTGGTTAAAATTGATTTTTGAAACAAGTAGATACCCAAGTCTAAGATAGTTAATTAAAACTATGTCAAAAGTTCACTATTGTGAACCACAGACCATACGCCATCTATCGTCAGTTGAGAATCCAACAGAATGATGCCATATAGGTAATGACGTTTGCTATTTATTAAAAATTGCGCATGGATCAGTGGACTCTTCTAAACTTCTCGCCAAACTCAGTCTTCGTACAAATCAAATGGGGCTTAGGCAACGTCCACCATTACATATACCATGCACTGTTACTAACTACAGGAAAAATGCATTTCTCCTGCGCGCTAGCAGAAGTTCTAATGACGTATGCACGGACCTTAATTTGGATATATTCTGCACTAGTACAACCAATGCCAAACGTCTTATGTCACAAGAATTTTTCAACGACACTTAAATCCATACTGCACTGCTTTAACTATCTGTGTCTTATTTACTTGTTTAAATTGGTATATATATTTTAATTCTTTTCTTAACTGTATTTATTGTTCCTACTGTTCATATTGTTCGTGAATTGTGTGATGCCATTTATATGTGAAGACTTGTTATCAGCATATGTATATTTAAGTTTAATATTTATATTTGTCATTAGTCTGTAAGTCTTCCTAAAAGTAAATAAAAAAAATAAGAAATAAATATTATGGTAGATTTTAGCCTAGGTCAAGGAATTTTTTTCTAAAAACTGGAATACCTCGAATAATATAAGAAATATCTAGTAAACTCATTAACGTTACCTCAATCTTTTTGTTTTAATATCAAATTAAAAACTTTGTAACTTTGCTTTGCTGTTCACCATTGCGTAGTGATATTTAGTATTCTCTGCCATAGATGTGTATAAAGTAAGAGAGCTATTTCTGCCAAACAAACTGTATTATACAGTTTGGCGGAGTTATTGTATGTATATTTTTTGGAGAGATGAATAAATGATTTTAATAATATTATTATTAACTCGAATAGTATAGATCGGTATTTGTAAAATTCGAATACTAAAACCGGGCGAATATTGCACATGGGCAGCGATCTCTATGTACTACTAGATGGAGCGTTCCAAACAATCGCTCTGTTCCACGCAAGTAGCCACAACTCTTTCACATTCACAATGAAATTTTTGCAGTTACTACGCAGAACATTTAATTATTACTAAATATTGACGCTACGGTTAAATAATGTCAATATTTAGTAAATAATTAAAAGTTCTGAGTAGTAACTGCACAAGTTTCAAAGAATGTGAAAGAGTTGTGGCTACTTGCGTGGAACAGAGCGATTGTTTGGAACGCTCCATCTGGTAGTACATAGATATCGTTGCATATGGGCGTACCAGCAGCCACTATTGGACTAGTGCTATTGGGATCGACGCTTTAGGTTAGAAAGAGAAGCACTTATGTTGTTAACGCATAACGTCTCGCTCTTGATCGCGCTCGGTGCAGCAGCCAGCCCTACTATTATTAACGCAGACACACACGTGTACGAACTGTGTGTCGAGAAGGGGGGGGTGTGCATTCTTCGTTAAGAGAAAATCGATATGCACATAGCTACATACCATTCATTAGAGTCTTCCCACGATATTAATCAGCTTTTATTACACTTTTATGGTGCGACGATAGCAGGCTAAGGGCGCCGCCACACCGCGGCTGATAATGAGATAACGAGATAACGCCGAGGGACGTGTTTGTCTATTGATTCCTTGAAAACAATTCCCTTGTACGAGATAAGCGCTATAAATAGTCGCAACGATAAGTGCTCCGGCACACATGCGACTTTTAGTTGGCATTATAAAGTCATAATTATTTTCTATGTGAAGGTTACAGGATAAGTATACGTCATGCCACAAATCAATAGAATTTAAACAACCATCTCTATGTACTACTAGATGGAGCGTTCCAAACAATCGCTCCGTTCCACGTAACTGCGGCTCCGGGAACCGCACAAGTTTCAAAGTGAATGAGAACGAGTTGCGGCTATCTAGTCGCCCCATAATTTTAAGATGTAACGTTATATACAATCTTATCTAATTTAATTAATGTATGTATGAATTAATGTAATTTACATGTTGTGATCGTGAATAAATATGTCGTAGGTGCCTCTTCTGAGGGCGTGGGGTTCGAATCCCACTTCTGATGTCGTAGGTTCCTGGTTCCGCAGAAAGTGTGGGCTCCCAAATTGAGTTTAACGCCGTTACAAAGTTAACACGTTTGCTAAATTCAATGACACTACATGAAATTACACTACATTATCAAGTAACGATTTAGAAGGCAGACGATCCGTCCGTGTAGTGCCTGCGCACCGCACGCGTATCGAGCGAACACTGTCTCGAGTCTGCGCCTGCGCCCGTCCTACCCGACATTCCGTCAGCGCGTGCTCGCGACGTTCGCCGAACCAAGCCGTTCGTGGTTCGTGGCGCGCCGAGCACACACTGTGCCTCCAAATCAGCTCCTCTTTTAATATTTCGCGCACAAATATATTTTTTTCTTTCTTCACAAAGTATTATATTGTATTCTGTGATAATATAATTTAAATTCTATTGATTTGGGGGGGGTGTGGTGGTGGTAATATTATAAATGTGAAAGTTTGGATATTTGGATGTTTGTTACTCAATCACGCTTCAACCACTGGACGTTTCGGGATGAAACTTGGCACACATATAGTTTAGGTCCCGGAATAGGACGTAGGATAATTTTTATCCCGAAAAAGCATCTCATTCCTACGGGAAATACATAATAATTTGTGATGTTAATTTGTCCACGCGGACGAAGTCGCGGGCAGCAGTTAGTACCAGCATATTTTAAAGAAAAAAACGACTATCGACTGTGTGCGGAAGCCTTAGGTTGGAGAGGAAGGCGCTATAACATTGAGTCATCTCAAACATCGGTCTCTGACCGTGTAACTGTATAAGCATGACCTAAGGTACTCCGTCTGTCTCCGGCAGATGAGAGAAAGTTGTGCTCCTGCAGTGGAGACAAAAATAACCTGATGATGATGATGATGAAGGTACTATATGTAAGTGTATGTGCATAAAAGTATAAAAAATATATTGAAACTTGTGCAATTACTACGCAGAACATTTAATTATTTACTAAATACTGACGCTATTTACCCGTAGCGTCAATATTTAGTAATTAATTAAATGTTCTGCGTAGTCACTGCACAAGGTTCACAGTGAACGTGAAATAGTTTCGGCTCCCCGAGCCGCAGTTGCGTGAAACAGAGCGATTGTTTGGAACGCTCCATCTAGTAATACATAGAGATCGTTGGCGCTAACAAATTAATTTTGTTTTCTGTCCTTCACCATCACAGTAGGTATTATGTAAAGTATATCTCAGTCGAGCGTACTGTCCTTTAAAACGTCCAGCGAACATTCCCGGGACATACCTGCCGTATTCCCGCGGGACACGCCGCCGCAGAGAGACCATCCGTCTTGTGACGACGGGACCAACTTCTGCGCGACAACGTGTGTATAGCTAGGTGGTTAAGGATACTCTACTGTGTTCGTATCAATCTATCCTCTTTAGTATCAACTAACAAGTTAACAGAGGAGGTGTCACTTGCCGACTTTGATATAACTCGTTAGAGATGTAAATTTAATAAATCTGCAACTAACTTCATGTTGATTAGTCTTATCAAAGTTCACTATACCATAGACAAAGAGACGGAAAAAAGGCGCGAACATTTCAAAAAAATAAGTGGCTCTAGGTACAAAGGGTGTCAAGGTACAACAGGTTCCCCTACACACGCACAGACACTTGTTGTATAATATACTATCCCTACTAAACACCAAAGCCCGATGTATACATTATTTTGGAAAAAACAAATACTCCAAAAAACGCGGGAACAAGCTCTGCGTACTGATTTGACGTGATTGACCATTGCGCAGCAGGGCTGTCAGATGAAAAAAATTAAAAATAGTATACTACCTTTGAAATAATGGTACGTTTAAATTATCCTCAAATTTTATTTAATTACATAAAAACATGTCTTAAATGTATGTATTTTCAAGTACTATTTTCATCACCTTATAAACCGTGTCTCAAAATTAACAATAATAAAAAGTATAATACCAATATTAATAGCCCATCTCTGTTTATTTACTTCAGCAGACATTGACCTAATGGTAGTTGTAAATAGGATTATTTTTTAAACCCCCAATCTTTATCACTGCAATCAGACCATAATTAGACATAAAAAGTAGTTTGTCTCCATGCTACGACATCATATTTTAATAAGTTAGGTGTTTCCACTAATTTTGACATTTAAACTTTTTGCGGTTGAACCGCAGCCATTTTCGTCATCTTTAATAGTTAAAGAGATAACAACAGTTCATCGTTTTAGGGTTCCGTAAAACCGGAACCGTTATGGAGCTCTGTCCGTTCGTCTGTCTGTCACAGCTGATTATCTCAGGAGCTACTAATGCTATCGACCTGAAATTTAGAACAGTTTTAAATAATGCCCACCCAACATTGGGTGGGCATTATTTAAAACTGTTCTAAATCACTGAAAAAGGGGCCGAAACGGGCGCCTAAATTTTGAACTGTGGTTACTAGGTCAAGTGGGGTAATGTATGAAAGGGAATAATTGTAAAATAGATTTTCATTTAGTTTTATGTTACTTATTTTCGACTTATAATGAAAAATATCGGAAAAAATACCATTCCCCCCCTTTATCTCTGAAGTTTGCACAGCGAAAAATCTGAAATAATTAAAGTTGATAGAGGTTTATGTTATTATTATAGGAAAAATAAAACGATGTCTCTAACTAGCACAGCGGTTTAGAAATCATCAAAAATCCCTTACAGACAAACTTAGCTATGCGGTCCTAAAATGTACTTTATTACATGGTAATAAAACCTACTTATATTACTTTTTCTAAGTTTGCTTTCAAAGTACGGAACCCTCGGTGCGCGAGTTAGAGTCGCACTTGACCGATTTTTTTTAATAAAATATGCATATATTAAGTTTCTTGTCCTAGACCAGATACTGCATTTAACACATTCAATGCATGCGTTTTTGTTACTTCCATCCGGTGCTTTTAACGCATATGTGAGTTCTATTAATTCTACAATGTTCCACTTATCTAGTCTACACTAATCACATCGCGTGTCTGTACATTGAAAATCTTTGCAAAAAAAACGGGGGGGTCTAAGGATAAGTAATCTTTCACCATTAGAATCCTACATTATCCCTGAGTAACATAGGCTATATTTGGGATAGGAAGTCGAATGGAAGTGGGATAGGGAACGGATCCTATAGTCGACGCGAGGTACAGCTTGTGTCTAATATGTTACTCTATATTTTAATTCTCATCGGTACTTACTTACGTAAAAATTTAATTATAATAATAGTAATAAATCGTTTATTATCAGGCCACTTAGCCCATAGATAAATACCTTAACCTAGAAATACATACATTATTATAACCTTAATTAACATAGTTCACCATTATGGTAATGGCGTCGATTGATTTTATTATCCAACTTTAAAAGTTCGTAGTGACTGTCCTCACTGTAAAGTATCTGGAACGTGTCTGTCTGTCGTGCAAACAAACAACGGAAGTACATCCTGATAGTGCAGAGATAACCGGAGCACGTGAGTTATGTTTATAAGCGGCACGTAGTAGATTTTGCCCTTGTCTTTGAGTTCTACGAAGTACTTCAATCTATATACTATAATACTCACGCCTTGGTCCCACAAGGGTAGACAGACCTGCATCCTGACACACCTCACTAGCTTCACTCACAGTCATCAACCTTTTCATGCACTTTCTTTTATTCGTCTCACTGCGGACCCCAGCCTTTTTGAGGACGTTACTAATTTGATCCTTGAACGTCCTCCTTGGACGACCTCTATCTGTAGTTCCTTCCACATTCGCGCTGTAAATTTCTTTTGTCACTCTTCTTTCACTCATATGCTATAAATGTCTAAACAAACGCAACATACCCTTCTCTACCTTCGTTACTACATCTTCTTTCAAACCACACTTCTTAGTATCACTGCATTCCTCACTCTGTCACATAACTTCACTCCACATATTTTTCTTAAAGACCGCATCTCAACCGCATTTATCTTGCTTTTATAATTCTTCTGCCATACCCAACATTCACTACCATAGCATAGAATCTATACATGTAATAAAACTATAACTGGTCTATGTCTGTACATGGGAGATATTGTAGAAAAATGTGTATATGAGGTCTTTACAGGGCCAATAGAAGCTAGAATAATTGTTTTTAGAATTTTTGTTTCTAAACGTTTGCAAAGCACGGCTGATCACGATCATCATCAGCCTACATACGTCCACTGCTGAATAAGCCTTTCAATTAAATGCCACTTTTAGTGGGCTGTCCATTGGGGGATTTGTCATAATCACCACGCTTGGCAGGCGGACTGGTGATCGCAGGAATGATCTTAATATGCTCAGGAGATCCATGGTGCAATCCCTTAGTCGCCTTGACGACACCCACGGGAAGATTGTCATTTTGAATAGAATAGAATAGAATAGGTCATTTATTCATTGCTACGACACACACATACATGAGAAATAAACAAAACAGAATTAATAAATTACAATTTAAAAATAATCAAGTTATATGTGTCGCAGCAACAAAATGGCGCTGACTCAGCATCATGCTGCAGCACGCTACGCGAACTCCAGCGCTGGTATTCTGTCAGCACCAGGTCAAGTGACTTCACAGATTTAGTTTATAAATTGTGCTTAGAGGGCTGTCAATGTATTGGTGTTCATAATAATATCAAATATATATAATTTAAGTTTGTAAATTAGTAGAAATAAGGGCATTGTGTATAGCTGTGTATCATTTTGGGGTGTGGCTATTGCAGAAACCAGACTTCGTGGAAACTTCCAGAACCAAACACTGACGAAAATTGAACAGAAGTGACGTTGCAACCGATGCAATCGATAATTAGATAATTGTGGGTATTTCCTAATCCGCAAAGTATTCCTTATCGGTAAGTATCTGGTCTACAATCAGCTAAGACGTCGACCAATACAGAAGATTATTGATAAAAACGATCGGCAAAGAATACTAAATATCACTATAAAGCAGCGACACTCACCTCCATCGACCGAAAAATAGAGCATGTCTGGCAGTACGCACCAGGGTTGTGGCTTTTTCTGTATCAGCGGATGCTGATGCTGATATTAATCATCAGGTTATTTTTGTCTCCACTGCAGGAGCACAACCCTTTCTCATCTGCCGGAGACAGACGGAGGATTTGGCCTACACTCCTCACGCTGGCCAGACGGGTTGGGGAGGCCTGATTGATGTTTTATAATGTATTATGTATGATATTAATAAATTACTTAAATTATTTTCATTGGAGGAGGCATTTTGAATTTGAATATGGTTTGTGGATTACTTATTTTATTTCTTACTAGCTGTGCCCGCGGCTTCGCTCGCGTGGATTACAGGATCTGCTTCCGTTCCCACTCTCGGGAGCGAGAATCCCACTTCCACTCAAACTCCCAACCCCAACCCACTCCCGCTCCAACTGTAGTACGAACCAATCGCAATATGAATTGTATTATTATACTTCTTTGTTGTAATGGCTTTTAGAAAAATTTACTTTATTAATATATCAGGTTCTAAGTGGCGTATCAAGATGAAACATGCACCAGATTTTAGGTTAGACCTCCAGCAAGACAACTGTGAAAACTGCTTCAAATTTCATTTAGTGGTTTTTGCGTGATGAGGTAACAAACATACATACATACAAACAGACAGACAAAAATTCTTAAAACAATTATTTTGGCATCTATTGGCCCTATAAAGACCCCTCATACACTTTTTTCTACAATATCTCCCATGTACAGACATAGACCAGTTACAATTTTATTATATGTATAGATTATTACACTAGGCACGCACATATGTTGAAAAAACAATGGAATGAGGGAACAAGTGACAGCTTTTTTGTATAACTGTCTATGATTGGTTAAAACTCCATGTGACTTGCGCTAGGTCCCGCCTTCATGAGGGAGCCTCTAATGGAGAAACCCCTTAGGAGGATGTCGGCGGAGGTGACGTCGTCTGACGGCGTCACCGACGACGAAAAGGATGGGGGGGTGCCCAGGGGGGGCGGACTACGAAGGAGTGCGCGGCTGGCGGTGCACTCAGGGGCCGCCAAACGTCCCATAGAGTTGGTGGGAGGTGGAGATCCTGGCTCCGAGCCCAAGATCAACACCTCCCGAAGGGGCAAGGGGAAGGGTGCGGGGACCCAGGTGGTTCTGGCCAAGCACCATCTGCGGGACCGGTCTTTCACGGAGTCCGAGAAAGACTCGGACGTGGCGGCCGGGCACCGCCTTAAGTTCTCCCTCCCTACCGGCAACACCGGAGCAAGGGGGCGGAAACCAAATGGGGGAGCCACGCGGGAGCGCAGCCCCAGTGAGGGGACCGCGAATGCGGATGTAGATGAGTGGGTGCAGGCCGTGCGACGCGGCGCCCAGTCCATCTACGAGGAGGCCCACAAATGTGGGAACCTCAAAGGGGACGTATGGGGCCGCATGAATACGGCCTGTAAGCAGATCTTGGAGGCCGCGGACCACCTGGAGCCGCGCCCCGTGTCGGAGGAGGTTCGCCGCCTCAAGGCGGACAACCGGAGGATGAGGGAGCAGCTTGCTCAATTGCAGGCTGAGACCAAGGCCCTCCGGACCGCCTATTCGGCCAGGGAGCCACAATCCTCCGGGACACCGGGGGCTACAGAGCTCGCTGACCTGGTCGGCGAATTAAAGCGGGACCTCTTCGCCTCCCTCGGAGAGGTCATCCACGAGAGGTTCCGAGGGATGGGGGAGATGTTAAACGTCCGGCTGGGGGAGTTCGAAAAGAGACTCCCGGCCGAGCCTATCCTCCGTCCCTCACTACAGGCCGACCGTAGGAGGGACGCAGCTGCCAGCAGCCGCGCTGCCCAGCCGGAGGCTGTCCAGGCGAAGGCACCCCAAGTGGCGACACCGCGGGTGGCGCCCACCACCAAGCCTGTCCCCGCAAAACGGGCGCAACAGCGGGTCAGTGCTAGGGCCTCGCCGGCGCCGGTTGCTAGGTCCTCAAAGCCTGCTCCCACTCAGAAAGAGGCACCACCACCCTCCCAATCACCCTGGGTCGAGGTGGTGAAGAGGGGACGGGCGAAGGCCAAAAAGCCTCAACAACCCCAACTGAAGGCCAACAAACCAGCGCCGGGCCTAAAGAAACTGGCCATCCCCAGCACCGCTGCGGTCGTGGTCGCTCTCAAGCCGGAGGCCGAGGCATCATATGCCTCGGTCATGACGAAGGCAACCACTGCGTTCAGCCTGTCTGAGGTGGGGGTGGACCACGTGCGGGTCCGTAAAACGGCCACCGGGGCCCGTATCATTGAGGTCGCAGGGGACGACAACGGCAGAGTGGCCGACGAACTCTGCCGGAGGATCGGGGCGGTGGTGGGGGACGTGGCCACCGTCTACAGGCCCGTAAAAATGGCCGGCCTCCAGCTCACCGGGCTCGATGAGACGGCGACGCAGGAGGCTGTGGGCAAGGCGGTGGCTGAAAAAGGGGGGTGCCTGCCCACCCTGGTCAAGGTGGGCACGATCCGGGCGCTACGTAACGGGACCGGTTCGGTCCTAATACAGTGCCCGGTCACGGCGGCCAACGCCCTCATCACCGCGGGACGCGTGCTGGTAGGGTGGTCGGCGGCCAGCGTGAAGGCGATGGAGGTGGCCCCCATGAGGTGCTACCGCTGCATGGGCACGGGGCATACGAGGGTGCTCTGCCCATCACCTGTGGACCGAGGCGACCTGTGCTTTAGGTGCAGTAAGCCGGGCCACAGGATGGGCGAGTGCAAGGAGGCAAAAGCCTTCTGCGCCGTGTGCCATGCAGCCAAGCGGCCCTCCGGGCACATCATGGGGGGGATGTCCTGCTCCCCACCGGGGACCAGAGGACGGGACATCGACGCCGCCGGACCCGCCGCCCCAGTGGCACCGGAGGGACAAAGCATGGATGTCTAAATGCCAGCACACCGGCACTTAGACATCCTGCAGTTCAACGCCAACCACTGCGCCCACGCCCAAGACCTGCTCATGCAGGTAATGGCGGAGTGGGGGGTTGGTGTTGCTGCGGTGGCGGAACCGTATTACGTCCCTCCCCAACCCAACTGGGTGGGGGCCACGACCGGGAGCGTGGCGCTCGTAGTCCCGAGGACGGGGGACTTCCTTCCCCTTACTGGGGTGGAGCGGGGACCCAGTTTCGCAGCGGCCAAATGGGGAAAGATCGTACTGGTTGCGGTCTACTTCTCCCCAAACCGGCCGCTGCGTGAGTTTCAACTATTCCTCGAGGACCTGGCAGGGGTCGTCAGGAGGGCGAGCCCTGCTCAGGTGGTGGTCCTCGGGGATTTTAACGCGAAAAGCGCAGCGTGGGGGTCGGCGACGCCGAATGCTAAGGGGGAGGCCCTAAGGGACTGGGTGGCGGTGATGGGGCTCGCAGTACTGAACCAGGGCAACGCCAGCACATGCGTGCGGCGGCAAGGGGAGTCTATAGTGGACGTTACGTTTGCCACCCCTGCCATTGCCGCGCGTATCGGAGACTGGCGTGTCCTGGAGGACGTGGAGACCCTCTCCGACCACTTATACATACGGATGAGGGTCCACACCGCGTCGGGAGCCCCATCCCCAACAGGAGGGAGGAGCCGTAGGCATGGAAAGTTCCCAAGATGGACAGCCTCCCGGCTCGACCGGGAGATGCTGGAAGAGGCAGCCATGGTGCAAGCATGGTGCCCCCAGCCGGCCATCTTGGGAGTGGAGGAACGGGCGGTCTCACTCCGTACGGCGTTGCAGACAATCTGCGACGCGGCTATGCCACGGGCGAGACGGCTGCCCGCAAAGGAGCAAGTGTACTGGTGGTCCGAAGAGATTGCGGCTCTACGGATCACCAGCAACAGTGCCCGCCGTGCCTACTCCAGGTGCAGGCGACGCGCACATGAGGCGGAGGAGGAAGAGGCCCTATACGGTGCATGGAGAGAGAGGAGACAGGCCCTCCAACTAGCCATCCGCAAGAGGAAGAATGAAGCGCGGGAGGAGTTCCTGGCCACGCTGGACAGGGACCCATGGGGGCGGCCATACAAGTTGGTCCGCAACAAAATGAAACACGCCCCCCCCATGGACTCACTGGAGCCGGAACTTCTCACGCGGATAGTGGAGGGCCTCTTCCCGTCGGCCCCCGACTTCGACCCGCCGAGAATGTCGGTAGCCTCGGCCCAGCCGGACGGTGGCCACATAGTCCCGCCGGTCACCGACGAGGAGATGAAGGCGGTGGTGGACCGCCTGGTAGGTCCCACAGGAAGGCTCCCGGACCTGACGGGGTGCCTGGAAGGGTCCTCCCAGTTGCGCTGGAACACCTCGGAAACCGTCTCAAAAACCTTTTTGACGAATGTCTAAAAGAGGGGCGGTTTCCTAGGTGCTGGAAGGAAGGGCGTCTGTGCCTTCTGAGGAAAGAGGGCCGCTCACCGGATTCGCCCTCTGGCTATCGCCCAATCGTCCTCTTGGACGAAACGGGCAAAATGATGGAGCGAATCCTGTCCACCAGAATCATCGACCATCTGGTGGACACGGGCCCGAACTTGTGTGACCGGCAGTTCGGGTTCCGGGAGGGGCGGTCCACTATAGATGCCCTGAGGACGCTGAGGGAGTTCAGCGAAGATGCGGCGAGTAGGAGGGAGGGGGCGGTGGCGGTGTCGCTAGACATCGCCAACGCTTTTGGTACTCTCCCCTACGGGGTAATTAGGGAGGCACTGCGTTACCATCGAGTGCCTCCATACCTGGTGAGGGTCATA
The DNA here is from genome assembly GCA_947086405.1 of Esperia sulphurella. NCBI lineage: Eukaryota > Metazoa > Arthropoda > Insecta > Lepidoptera > Oecophoridae > Esperia > Esperia sulphurella. The sequence continues at coordinate 17,837,848 of OX352261.1, forward strand.
GAGCACTATCTAACAGATAGGGTAGTGCTCTATGAACGGGAGGGCCAAATTGTGGCTCGCAACATGGAGTGCGGTGTTCCCCAGGGGTCGGTGTTGGGACCCCTGCTGTGGAACATCGGATTCGATTGGGCGATCCGCGGAGTCCAGCTACCCCGTATGGCCACCATCTGCTACGCAGATGACACAATGGTGGCCGTACGGGGAAAGGAGTACCGGGAGGTCCTGCGAAGGGCGGAGGTCGCGACGGAGCTCACTGTTGGCCGCATAAGTCTTCTGGGGCTAAGTGTGTCCCTCCCCAAAACGGAGGCGATAGTTTTCGGCGGGAGGGGCTGGCGGCCACAAGCGGAAGATGCGCTCCGTATTGGAGGGGAGATGGTCCAGGTCAAGGCCAACATTAACTACCTTGGCCTTGTCCTGGACCGTAGATGGAACTTCGGGGAGCACTTTGCAAGAAGGGCTCCCCGGCTAGTGAGTGCGGCAGCGGCACTGGGCCGACTGCTACCCAATGTGGGGGGACCGGGGTCCTCATGTCGGCGCCTCTTCGCGGGCGTCGTGCGCAGCATGGCGCTGTACGGGGCGCCGATATGGGCGGACAAAATCTCCGCCAAAAACAGGGCCCTACTCCGGCGGCCACAAAGAGTGGTGGCGTTGCGGACCGTGAAGGCGTACTCCACGGTCTCATTTGCGGCGGCGTGTGTCCTCGCCTGCACCCCTCCCTGGGAGCTGGACGCCCAGGTGCAGGCGAAGACATACCAAGCGCGGGCAGAGGCAAGGGCGCGGGGGGAGCGACCTATGCCGGAGGAGGTAGAGAGGGTGCGCCGCAGGGCGGCAAAGAGGATGCGAGACAGGTGGAAAGACGACCTGGAGGACTCCCCCTATGGAACCCGTACCATAGGGGCACTCCTCCCGTCGCTTGACACCTGGCTGGATCGGAGGGACGGAAGCCTAAGCTACAGACTGACGCAGGTAATGACCGGGCATGGATGCTTCGGTCATTACCTGCATCGCATAGGGAGGGAGAGTAGCCCGCAGTGCAGTGAATGTGGCGCTCCAGACGACACGGCCCAACACACTCTGGAGGAGTGTGGCCGGTGGGATCTGGAGCGCCAAGACCTGGTGATGACCATCGGTGCGGGGGATCTCTCGCTGTCCACAATTGTCTCGTGCATGTTGAGCAGCGAGAGATCTTGGGAGGCAGTGGCCTCCTTCTGCGAGTACATTATCTCGCAAAAGGAGGCCGCGGAGCGGGAGCGCGAAGACGAAGTCGACGCACCCCCGCTCCGGCGCAGACGGAGGGGCAGGAGGCGGGCGCAGTTCGCTCGTCTCATGCCCTAATGGAGTCCGTGGTGTAGGGACCACATTTGGACTCCACCCGTCTGGGGGAAGGATCGCCGCGTTCGACCCTTCCCCTCATTGGCGCGGGTGCACCGGCCATGTATAAGCCGGTGCTGCCAGGGGACACAGTGGTTTGAAGTACGATGGGACCACACTGTGTCCCCACTAAAGGCAAGGAGGGCAAAACGCCGGAGTGGTTTTAGTGGGTATTCTCCTCATACCATCTCGAGGAGTGAGTCCCACATACCCCTCGACAGCCCTAAGTCGAGGGGATGCCTAAATGCATTTCCACTCCGTCAAAAAAAAAAAAAAAAAAAAAAAAAGGTCCCGCCTTCATTGACCACGTTACGACTTGAATGTCAGCATTAAAAATCAGCATCGATGGTTGCTGATGCTGACGCTGATGCTGATATTAAAAACAATGCTGATAACCCTAGTACGCACTACTGCGGGCTGCCGCCGATGCAAAGTTATCTATATCAGCGCGCTATAGATCGACGCTATAACTATAGACGTTGTCCCTCTCTCGATCGACTATGTTCACGGGCTGGGTGCAGTAGCCGTACAGTAATTCACAAACGTGCACGGAAAGGCCCGGCTTCGGTCCTTCATCTGTGCGTCGAAGACGGCCTCCGCGGGGTTTTAGTCGGTGCGAACCTAACATAACCTACTCGCCCCCCCGAGATGAGTAGGTATGCAGTGGGCCCGATTCTGAATACATAACGTTAAAATTTGACAGCACTAAAACTATTGCTATCCTTGTCACACAGTATTATGAAGATATAGACGAAACCAATTTTAGCGCTGTAAATTTTTAAATGGGTGGCTTCGGAATCAGGCCCAGTATATAGGTATTTCCTCGCGATAAAATAAAAAAGAGTAGCATGATTATGTGGGGCAGGAATTAAATTGCCCGGGTGTACATTGTACAAAGACATATGTTCGTGGTGGGAATCGAATCCTAGACCTCCAGACCTCGATCTCTAAGCCACTAGTCGGCGAATGTTATATAAACTCTAATTGACAGCAACCTATCAAAATATTTCTATTATACACTTATAATTACTATCAGTGTCTTTTTATCATGTCAATTCCAATTACAACACTACTCTGCGTGCGAGAAAAACTAAAATCTACCTTACGTCCTTAAAACAAGAACGTGTGGTGATGTTCGCGATTGACATCGATATCTTGGCCGTAACATCGACACCATATATCATTTTTATCGACACCAAACACGGTAGCTGGCAATTATTTTAGATTCGGTCGTACGGAAAGGATTATTTGGAGTGTGTGTTATCTATTATCAATATAGATAGGTACCTACACATTTTTTTAGGTCGAGGATTGCTTGCTTTTGGAAGAATTCAATTAGACTGTCAAAATTTGACTTTTAAATCTATCTAATATATATATAAAAGGAAAGTGAGCGTATGTATATCCAACCCACTCATGGTTGCAGTGGTAGATAGCCCTTGGTCTGCACTTGCAAGTAGGGAGTTTGGTTACGGTGGGTGGTAAAAATGTGTGATGGGATTTCAATTCATTGTACCGCTTCGATTTGTCAAAGCTGTCAATTGTCATGTCGGCTATCGGGTCCTTAAAATTGGCACCATACGTAACTTATCCACGCGAACGAAGTCGCGGGCAACAACTAGTTAAGATTAAAGCATAAAGGTGAAGATACGTTACTACTTACTACTTACTGCGAATGGTCTGACAAAACTAAGTCCTATGGGCTTAGTTTGCCCAGTCCAGCACAGAACGAGGGATTGATGAGATAAAAAAATATATGTTTATTGGGCCCGATTCTGAAGGCACACTTTTAAAATTTGACAGCGCTAAAATTAGTTTCGTCTTTATCCTCATAATACTGTGTAACAAGGATAGCAACAGCTTTAGAGCTGTCAAATTTTAATCATAAATTTTATTATTACATACATAATTACACCTTTGTGGGAGTTGGTGTACGTACAAGGCTTGAAGTTTGAGAGATCCTTAGGCTCTCATTCTCATTATTGGGAAAAACAAAAGATTGAAACAAAAAATTAAATATAAAATTATCCTAAAAAATGTATAGGCTAAACAAGATGTCTTTATACTCGCTAATTGTTATTGTTTTTAGTGGAAAATATGTCTTAAAATGTCTTCTTGTGCATTTAATCTATTTATTTTATTCACTCATCAATACATTATAAAACATCGGTCAGGCCTCCCCAACCCGTCTGGCCAGCGCGGGGAGTGTAGGCCAAATCCTCCGTCTGTCTCCGGCAGATGAGAGAGGGTTGTGCTCCTGCAGTGGAGACAACAATAACCTGATGATGATGATGATGATTTTAATCACTCAAAACGAACGGCACATGGCAAGTTACGTTACGCCATGTGTGTGTGAGCGATTATGCGATAGTACTTTAAGCAACAAGTGTGTGTAAAAGTTTATTGTATCATGTATCTATCTACTCGGATATTACTCTTATAAGTTACAGGATAATGAGACGAAATCGGACACTTCCGGTCCCTCAAGAGTGATGGTATAGGAAAAGTACGAACGATTATGTTCAATCTCCAGTCTGTTCATTAGCACTTAATCTATGACCTAAGATCAATGACCTTGGTATGGAAGGTCATTGCCTAAGATAAAGAAATTATTAGAACCTAAGTATGTCACATTGTGGACAGCCATGAGAACAAATGACTCCATTCTTAAAGAGCTCAATAATAACGAAACGGCTCTCTACTATCTGCAATGAAAGGATTCTAAGCTTCTTCGGTCACATTGTGTGGTCTCCCAAGCACGACCTGGAGAAGCTCGTCATCCTGGGACAAGTGGAGGGCAGGCGTGCCAGAGGAAATGACAGATTAACTGAGATTAGAAATCTTTATCGACGACCTCCGTGGCGGAATGGGTAGCTCTCGGACTGCCACGCCAGAGGTTGCGGATTCGAATCCCGCTAGGGGCAAATGTTCGTATGATGAATATGAATATTTGTACCCAAGTCTTGGATGTTTATATATTTATTTAAGTATGTGTATCCGTTATCTAGTAACCATAGCACAGGCTCTGCCTAGTTTGGGACTGGATAATTGGTGTGACTGTCTGACATATATTTTTTTTTATAAAAATATTACCGTTATTGGTCTTAATAACTAATTATAAGCTGTTTTGATCTGTCGAAAGCACCAACGATGGGCCCTTTATCATAACCGGGGGTAGAAACCGTATTGTGCATCCAAGGACTACTAGCGCCATCTTGCGACATTGTGGCAGAACTAAACACTAATAATAAATAGGAAATTACCATCGCAATATACAGGTTGGAACAGAAAAGTGTCACCAGCCGATTATTCCTTAACTAAAAAATATAATTATTGTTATTTAATATATATGTATATAGTTCAGGTATTTAGTCTATTATGCACTTATTTTGCCCCCCCCCCCCCCCCCGCTCTTACTGCCTTGTCTCACACCCCGCAAGGTTGGCTTCAAGAGATCTTTCTAGAGATAAGCACGCCTTTGTACACACCATTTATTACTGTATTTGGTTTTAAGATGTGAAATGAAGAATAATACTAGGAGGTCTGATGCCCAAAAGGATGTAACTAATAATAAAAAAAAAACATATAAAAACACACTGATATTCTATAAATCCCTTGCCACTGAAATCCAAGTAAATTAATCTAATTCAAACTTCATTTCTGTCAAAAAATAAAAACGATTTATTTACCTACACAACGCATTAAAATTATTTACGAGATAAAATCTGTCAAAAATGGCGGTGTCATCGAAAGGCAATATTTCAAAAAACGAAAAAGTTGTCAACCTGTCACAAACCGCTTCTTTCACGTAAAAAGAAAATCGGTTCGACTACGTTAGGAATAAGACCTAAAATTGCGCGACCAATTAATACGTGTGCACTCAAAATCATGTTGAGTTTCTAATTGACAAAGTTATAAACGTAGACGGCGGAATATGGAACTATTGGTAGGGCAACAAGGTTTAACATGTGACGTGGACAGTGGTGGCGCTCTAGAAAAGCAATGTTATCTTTGTACGTGTACCAGTGATGAGCTGTCGACAGACAGGACCGAGATGAACAAATAAGAAGACATTTTCCGGCCAGTGATCAAAAAAGTTTTTTTTTTTTATTAAGATTGAGGTTATGGGCCTTTAATTTTAGTTTTATTATATTTATAATAAGGTTGTATCAATGAGAGAGTTTGCATTATTGACTAAAGTTTTAAAGTGTTTAAAAAAATATATTAATTTTAAAGATCTTTAAAAATGTTTGCATACCAAAATATGGCAAAATGACCACTTAGCTCTATTTTCGTCTTTTTGTGACCATGGTCATATTATTAATTAAAATTTATTTCAATTATTAAAGAATAAAAATAACTATAGAAAATATAAAAAATAGTATATAATAACGTTTAGGTATCCAGTTTTTTTCTGTAGACGTACACAATTCCTTGTATCTATTTCTTGTATCTTGCCTATTTATAATGCTCGGCGTGATTCGGATTGTGATATGTGAGGATTAGATTTGTACGGGGAAATGGATATGGCAGTGTAGAAGTAAGGGATGGCACTGGCAGGGGAGGGGAAAGGGATGGGGAGGGAAGGAGGAAGGGGACATATTCACTTACCCATTTGCGGTGATAGCCCTTAAGCTCTTACTTTGTTTTGATCATGTCAAAGCTAAGGCTAGAAATTAAAAAAATCGTCATTAGTGCGTACCTACATTTGTGGTCTGCGCGTGCGCAGTCGTAGGAACAGCTAGTTTTCAACAAAAATATTAGATAAAGCTAATCCAGACTAATTCGATGCGCAGACGCCGATCGGTTGGACGCGTGTTTGCGGTCTACCGCGATGCAATGTATCACAACACGACTAACAAAACCCACCCCTATTGGATTACACCCTAAAAACTTTAGGCGGTCAAGAGAGCTTGTATTTAGATCTCAGAGTTTAGCGGGTTCCGTATAAGTTATTTTACCATTTCAGTTTTATTTATATGGTGTAATAATACAGATTATTTTTAGAAAATTGTGTTATTGCATTTATGTATATATTAGCTGTTGCCAGCGACTTCGTCCGCGTGGGCAACTTAACATCAAAAATTATTATGTATTTTCCGTAGGAATTGGATGTTTTTTCGGGATAAAAACTAGCCTATGTCCTATTCCAGGACCGAACCTGTATGTGTGCTAAGTTTCATCACGATCCGTCCAGTGGTTGAAGCGTGATTGAGTAACAAACATCCAAACTATCACATTTATAATATTAGTAGGATGAAATATTTTTTTGTGTGTTTTTATTACAGTCATAATAAAATATACAATTGTTTTCATTGTGGACGGTAACCCAAACATCAGCTAATCTAATTTAATACTCTGTTGATGAATTTGTAAATGATGCATAATTTAATTTAATTTGTTTATTGTTGTTAATTCAATTTTAGTCTTGTATAATTTTGAGATTGTTATTTTTTATCTATAATTTTATGTAATTCGGACACAATGCAATTTGTTATGGAAAATAAACTGAAACTGAAATAAATAAAAACGTAAACTTCTGTACATTGAACATCCCTATGCTTTTGCAACAACAAAAAATTGGGAGTCTAAGGATAAGTGATAGAATTCAAGCTCATTTATGGATTTTTTTTTGTGCACGCATCACATAAAAACGACTGAACCAATTCTCACGAACTTTTCACAAAAAATAGAGCTTAACTCAGAGCAACATTTGGTCTTTATTTCTTCGCAATCGGCTTACTCAAACCCTCAAACGTTATGGAAGTTGTAGTTTTCATAAACGTACTCAAAGCAATATATTGTTTGAGTTTATATTGTGATGAGTTGGACTATTAAGGCTGTGGCAGTGGCAGCACGAGGGGGGGAGGGAGGGGAGGGGAGGGGGGAAGATTGGATTATGATAATTAAAGTATAATGTATTAGTAATAGTATTAGCCGTGTGGTTTCCGGTAGAGTAGAATAGGACCACTCCAACTCTTCCCGTGGATGTCGTACAAGGCGACTGAGGGAATACATTATAAAACATCAGACAGGCCTCCCCAACCCGTCTGGCCAGCGCGGGGAGTGTAGGCCAAATCCTTCGTCTGTCTCCGGCAGACGAGAGAGGGTTGTGCTCCTGCAATGGAGACAACAATAACCCGATGATGATGTATTAGTAATAAAAATCATTTATGGGTGTGTACCGTGTAGTTTACAGAAGACGGAAGACCCTTTAAGGCCTAAGACATACGGAACCCTGACACGACCTATCCCAACTAATCAGTGGTATTAGAAGCGTCGTGCTCATATCGGAATCATGTCCGTTTTGATATGTTGTTTCCACACACTGCTTTCACACTACACTACACCCTGTAGACACTGGCGCCTTGTAATTTTTTGTCCAACTGTATATGGCGCGAGGAGGTTTCTTTCGCGGCAAATAATTTAATTGAGCAATAGCTTGTTTAGTACCTGTTGATCAATATACTTACAATCGATCATTTATCGTACGGCATTATATATATAAGCCCTTAGACGTCTACTGCTGGACCCCATCCAGCCGCTTCCGGCCACCTTCTTCAGGTCATCGGTCCACCTGCGCGTGCCGATTCGCGGTCTTCACTCCAGAACTCGTCTGCCCAGTGACCGTCGGATCTGCGACAGATGTGACCCGTCCACTGCCACTAATGTCTTATACACCAGCGGACTGGATGATGTGTTTCCGGCTTAGAATAGATTCTATTCTAAGCCGGAAACAAGCCTGCAAACTCATATGCAATACTCATTTATTTCCGCATTGTATTACGCTTAGCTGTTTTTCCGCGACTTCGTCCGCGTGGACCACGTAACTTTATAAATGTATGTATGTAAAGGATTTATTGTACCAAAAATAACAACAACAACAATAATAAAATAGGAATTAAACTGTGTACAAAGGCGGACTTATCCCAGTTAGGGATTTCCTCCAGTCAATCTTAAGTTACTAGCTGTTGCCCGCGACTTCGTCCGCGTGGACATCCTAACATCACAAATTATTATGCATTTCCCGTAGGAATGGGATGAATAAAAACTATCCTATGGCCTATTCCAGGACCTAACCTATTTGTGTGCCAAGTTTGATCCCGATCCGTCCAGTGGTTGAAGCGTGATTGAGTAACAAACATCCATCCATACTTACAAACTTTCGCGTTTATAATATTAGTAGGATATAGCCTATGATACTCATAAATAACGTGGCTCTCTATTGATAAAAGAATTTTTTTAAATCAGTTCAGTAGATCCAACCTCACAAACTTTACCTCTTAATAATAAATAAATAAATAAAATAAAAAAATAAAATAAGGTAAAAATAAATAATATTAGTATGGATTAAATAATTATTTTACACACATTATTTCGGAAGAAAACGCTATGGTGACCCACTCCTGGTCGAGCTGGTGGCCTCGTGACCTTGAATGCAACCCTTCTTGACACGTGAGATCCAGCAGCGGATATCAAACTGTTACGATCGCAAGATAACTCCTTTCCACAGAGTGACAGCTCAGGAAATTGCCTGCAGCGCCCTCTATCGCCACGGGTGTTATCTGAGACTAGCTGGAGAGAACCATGGATCTGATAATAAATAGTAACTAGACTTCTAATCTGCTAACTTCTAACCTGCAATACTCTGTCTTTCTTATTTTCCTTCTGAAAGGTTGCCTGGAAGAGATCGCTTTAAGCGATACCGCCTTTGTACACTTTCCAAAAATCTGTACCTATTTCATTGTTATCCTTAATTTGGGTGCAATAGAGAGTTTATCTATCTATCTATCTATCTATCTGCTGTAAAGCGACTGAGCTCACAATACTAGAGGTGAGGTCATTTGCAATCTGTCGTCATGGGGCAGACCACAACCAGGCCTTCGACGCGGCGCCTTCAAAATGCCAAAGTGTTCTTCCAAATGACCTAAGAAATTAGACATTATTGACGCGCGTAAATAAGATAACAGTTATATTTACAGGTCCAAATTTTTTACATTAGGTACCTAAGGAAGATTTTGTTCAGAATTCGTTGTCTAGTTTAAATAGTATGCCTATGATCTTACAAATGTCGTGAGTTGAAGCGAATTGAAACTGTCTTAAATCCAAGACATTGTTGGTGGACAACTACAATATGGGTATTTGGACACGCTAAATTCTTTAACGTTTATTTTGGAATTATTGTAAATAAATATAAATTTCATTGTAAATAGGTATAATATAGGATAGTAGAAGCTCACGTCACATCTGTCGGAGAACCGATAACCGCTGGGGTAAACGAGTTCTTCACTTGCAGTACCTACTTTAGGATTTTGCTAGTACAGGCTGTGTTTGTGTTGCCGAAAAGCTCTATAGAAACACAGCTCCTAGACATGTGATTTTAAAGCAGTTTTTTTTGTGTATTTCGTTAACAAAACTAATTTATGTTCGAATTAAATCATTTGTGAAAATGATGAATAGAATCGGCCCCAGTATCGAACCCTGCGGGACGCCTCGCGAGACTGTTGTAAACTTTGTTGATACTGTTTGCTCAATATTTTGTTGTACAGACGTTATTTCTACATATTGTTTTCTGTTGTTTAAGTATGATGATAATATATTAAGAGATTTATCTCGCACGCCATAATATTCAATTTTTTTTTGATAAAAGAGTTTTGATCATACTCATAGGCAACAAATGGCTCTGTAGTGCTATCCTGTAAAATACAAACTCACGTGCGAGTCTCACTCGAGTGACTTCAATCATTTTGAAACTTCACGTCGACGTGAACAAAGAACTCACTTCACGTCGACAGTGCTCTACAATGTTTACAGAATGACCATGAATTAGGTTTTGACGTGAGTATAATAACTTGAGTGAGACTCCCAAGTGAGTTTGTATTGTACAGAATAGCACTACTGGTCAGCAGTGGATTTATTGTGATAATGAAAATGGTCTGTCTGTGTTACAAAAAAGACAAAACAACTCTCTGTTACCTGAGCGCACGACACGTCGCTTCGGGCTGGGGGCAAAAAAGCAGCGTCTCTCCGAATAACTGGTGACATCCTGCCAGCGGTCGTCAAACCTTATAGAATAGAATAGGTCATTTAGTCATAGCTACGACACACACATACATGAGAAATAAACAAAACAGAATTAATAAATTACAATTTAAAAATAATCAAGGTACCTATGTGTCGCAGCAACAAAATGGCGCTGACTCAGCATAACGCTGCAGCACGCTACGCGAACTCCAGAATCATTGTATCATACGGGCATAGGTAGAAGGGATCACTTTTTTACTTCAGTCTCGCGCGTGTCGATTTTCGGACACAGCGCGCCCCTCCCGCGCACTTTTTTTGCCTCATGGTCACGTTTCTAGTGAGGAGATACAGTTATGCAGTTTGAAAACGGACAATATGACACTTCTGCAGATTTTTTGTCGATTTTACCCGACCTTTACTCGGGGCGTAACGAGTAAGCGTTTGAGAGTTTATTTATTTAATTTAAAAACTTTATTGCACAGTAAGTATAAAAGGCGAACATAATGCCAATATGGCATTCTATTCCAGTTGACCTTTAGGTCATGCAGTGGTAGACGCAAATAAAAATTATATAAGAAAATTGGTAATATACTATACTTACATAATAAATACAAACTAAAATATACTAAATTTAATCTATAAATTATACATATACCTACACATTACTACGTAAAAAAGTAACATATGAATACTTATTACAAAGATAAATAAATACATATTATCTATACATATAATAAAAGAGTAGAAAAAACAAAAGAAAAGCGAATCTGTACATTGAAGTTAAAAAAAAATTTCACTGCCCGGACATTACTGAAGACCAGTAGAGTCCAAAAATATAATTAAAAAATTTCTTATCTGTCTGTATGTATGTATGTATGTACGGGCTAATCTTGGAAACTGCTGAACAGAATTAGACGGCGTTTTCACTGTTTAATAGCTTTGAGTTCGGGCCTCATACTGGTGTAAGTCATATCTCAATAAAATGTCAGGATGCTGATATACAAGTTGACCTCTCATTTCATATCATTTGTATGAAAGTGTAGTTCAACATTACTGGTCGTTGCAAGAACTTGACAGAAAGTGATAGAGATGTTTTAAAGCTTATTTATAGATTTATTTTAGCTGATGTATTTCAGGTATTTTCACAAGTCTCGATACAAAAAGTTCGCTATTCGATAATTAGTGGCCCTGTATTAGACCGGTGATCGTCGACAATGTCAATATCGAAGCTGTTCAGGAGTACGTCTGCCTAGGACAGACTATATAGTTGGCTAGGATCAATTTCAAAAGCTGACAGAAGAATCCAGTTAGGGTGGGCAGTATTCGGAAAACTGCGTCAAGTCTTTACGTCACCTATTCCACAATGTTTAAAGACAAAAATCTTTAATCAGTGCGTCCTGCCTGTCATGATTATAGCGCGGAGACGTGGACACTGATGGTGGGCCTGATCCACAAGATTCAAGTGGCTCTGCGAGCTATAGAGAGGGCAATGCTCGGGGTCTCTATGAGGGATATGATTCGTAATGAGGAGATCCTATGAATAACGAAGGTGACCGACATAGCCGAAAGAATTAGTAAGCTGAAATGGCAGGTCACATCTGTCGTAGTACCGAACGGCCGTTGGGGCAGACGGGTTCTAGAGTGGGACGCGACGTCCCACGCGCAGGGTGGGACGCCCTGCCGCCAGGTGTATGGACGACCTGAAGATGGTGGCCGGAAGCGGCTAGATCTGTAGGGCGATGTGGCATTCATTGGGGAAGGCATGTCCAGTAGTTTGACAGACATTTTGTTGTACAGTTAATTGGATATGCAACATAGGAAGGGAATAGGAGGGGAAGAAAGTCGGATGGAAAAGAATAGAGGGATTAGGGTAAGAGAGGAAAGATGAGGGGGCAGTGGTAAATAAAGGGTGTAGGAAGGGGTGGGTTAAGGGAAGGGGGAGAGGTAGGAGTAGGGAAAGGGAAGGGGTGGGGGAAAGGGTTTTCAACGTTGTGAGAAGGGGATGGAGAAGGAAAGAAAGAAAGGGTATGGAAAGGACAAATTGGAGGGGGAGAAGGAAATATGACCTAATTTGCACAATATTAAAATATAAAAAAAATTATTGATTATATGATAATCTTTTAATTCATGATAAATGTAAATGTCAACTTTATTTTAAAAAAAGAGGCCAAGTGCGAGTCGGACTCGCCCATGAAGGGTTCCGTAGCAGCAAGTAACATAATATAAAAGTTATTGCAGTTCGTTGTAACTTTGATCGATGTTTTAATAATAGTATTGTGGTTTACGATTTATGACGTATTAAAAAAATCTACTTACTAGATCTCTTTCAAAACAATTTTCGGTGGAAGTTTGCATGGCAATGTACATCAAATTTTTTTTTAGTTTTATCATTCTCTTACAGGGGGGGGGGACACACATTTTACCACTTTGGAAGTGTCTCTCGCGCAAACTATTAAAAATCTCAATATCATTTTTGAAGACCTATCCACACGTATGTGTTTGATGAAAAAAAAAAATTGAGTTTCAGTTCTAAGCATGGGGAACCCCCAAAATTTAATGTTTTTTTTTTCTATTTTTGTGTGAAAATCTTAATGCGGTTCACAGAATACATCCACTTACTAAGTTTCAAAAGTAAGTTCTTATAGTTTCGGAATAAAGTGGCTGTGACATACGGACGGACAGTCAGACAGACATGACGAATCCATAAGGGTTCCGTTTTTTGCCATTTGGCTACGGAAACCTAAAAAACTGTGGTCCAACGGGCGAAACCGCCGCCGGAACGCTAATTTTTACCCGACTTCAAAAAAGGAGGTTCTCAATTGGATAGTATGTTTTGTTTATGTATATTAATATTTTTAATGCATGACCAGATTAATAGATTTCTTTTAGGATTTAGTAACACGTAATACATAAGAATGTGTAATGTTCAGTTGTCCACGCGGACGCAGTCGCGGGCAACAGCTAGTGTTATATAAATAACAAATATATACATAAATATTCTGCAATAAATAAATCAAAACGTGATTCATAGACGATGACCAATTTACTCCTATGGTGATCCAAGTTTCTGCAATATATTGCAAATTGTTGGCACGCGTGTCAAGCTTACTTCACCATTCTATCTCATTCATTTCTACGTATCACAGAATAAGTAGTAGTAATACCACATACTTTATAATTTTGGTACTAAACGCATTAGAGCAGTCCTTTCAGTTACTCTAAAGTTGACTGGAAGAGATCCCTAAGTGGGATAAGTCGGCCTTTGTACACCACTTTATTCTTTTATTAATTTTTGTTGTTGTTAATTTTGGTACAATAAAACGTTTACATACATACATACTTTACAGAAGATATATTTTGTTTAGTATAAAAACCCTTACGTCACATTTAGTTACAAAAAGTAACTGGCAACGAAATGGGAATTTGATGTCTGTAGGTTTGGAGTATCTAAAATTTAGAGTATATGTATGATTTCAGAAGAAATCGCAGTGTGTAGATCAATCTGGTGATAAAATAAGGGTTTGGTAGGATCGGATAGGAAGGTGTGAGAGCCCTTTTAAATTCAAATTCAAAAAACTTTATTGCGATACACAGGTGTTAGTGGTAGTATATTTGTATAATGGGCTCTGTGATCTGCCTTGGAGCATGCAATAATTATTACTATTTCTAGTGTACATAGCGCTAAAAATCTTATTCATCAATTTATTATTGAAAAAATTATTATCAATATATTAGGTAATTTTCTCATCACTCCCACACATACAAGTCAGTAATTATGTATTAAGAACGCTATAATATTCCTCCATACAGTAAAATTCTTTATCAATTAGATAGAGTTGCAATCTTTTTTTAAATCGTTCAAAATCTGTACGCCGTGTTTGGAAAGGCAGTCTGTTATATATTGTAGGCGCCTGTCTAAACAAACTGTTGCCCTTACACACTTCCGTGATGTTTCCGACTCGGACATCCAATCCGATACATTCAAAGTTTGTTATTGTGTGAAGACCTTCGGATAATCGGTTCAGACTATCGAATCCGATTATCCGACGAAACAATCTATAGTGTTTAAATTGCAGCGTCAATTTGTCTTGACTTTTCTCTTCATTGCCAAGTGCGGCAACAGTTTGAGAACTGCTGGGACATCCGTGCCGATGCGCGCGACAGGTTGCTCTGTTTTGACATCTCGGATATACAGGGTGGAAAAAACGAACGGGTACTGGAGAGAAAGTACCTTAATTATTGAAGACTAGCTGTGCCCGCGGCTCTGCTCGCGTGAACTAACGAATCCGCTCCCATTCCCGCTCCCGCTTCCGCTTCAACCGCCTCCACTCCCACTACCACTCAGACTCTCAATATCCCACTTCCGCTCCTGCATCCGCTCCCGCTTCCACTACCACACCCACTCTCCTTTTCCCACGCCCACTCCCACTACCAGCCAGATGTTAAGTTAAGTCCCATGTTTCTGTGAAAAGTCCCTCAAAATCCGTTCAGTACTTTTTAAGTGATGCTTGCACAAACTCACAGTGTTCTATTACTTATCCTTAGACCGCCCAATTTTTTTTGCAAATATCTTCAATGTACAGACACGAAAAGTTTACGATTTTATTTATTAGATAGCAAATTTTACTTAAATGAACTAGACATATAGGTGCCTTGATTTTAAAACATGTGTTGCTGTTTGTTGGGCCATTTCTTTTTCACAGCGGTAACACATAGGAAGAGGTAAATTGTCAGCCAATGTGCTCATGGGCCCAGTTACGAAATTTGGTTACCAAATGGGACGACGCAATTCCCACTTCGTAACCGAATAAGGAATGGGAATTGATTTCTCATTTCGTAGGCAGTTACGAAACTTGGTTACCAAATGGGACGAAAGGATTTTGGCTTATAATAATCTGTTATCTATTCGTAGATATATATTTATTTATATTGATATCATTTTTCATGTAATTTTGAATATTTGTACCCAAGTCTTGGATGTTTATATATTTATTCAAGTATGTGTATCCGTGACATCCTTCCAGTGGTCGTCAAACCTTATCATTGTATCATACGGGCATAGGTATATTTCATTCCAGATTAATAGTCCTATGAAAACAAACGCATTTGCGTCTCGAAAACAAAATACACAATAGATGGTGTTCCTAAGTGGACTGCAAAGTTTACATGGTAATACAAACCTGTTTTTGCTGCTGGTGACCCTTTCATGTATATGTTACCGAGACGTAAATAGCGTTGGTTTTCATAGGACTATTAATCTGGAATGAAATATAGAAGGGATCATTGTTTACTTCAGTCTCGCGCGTGTCGATTTTCGGACACAGCGCGCCCCTCCCGCGCACTTTTTTTGCCTCGTGGTCACGTTTCTAGTGAGGAGATATAGTTATGCAGTTTGAAAACGGACAATATGACACTTTTTTTGTATGATGAATATGAATATTTGTACCCAAGTCTTGGATGTATATATATTTATTTAAGTATGTGCATCCGTTATCCAGTAACCATACCACAGGCTCTGCTTAGTTTGGGACTGGATAATTGGTGTGAATGTCTGAGATATTTATTTATTAATATTATTAGCTCTTATATTTTATATACTTCTAGTCCTTATAAAATTCTCATATATGTAATATTGTGCTACCTAGTCTCAATAAAGACCGTCTAGACATTAAAACCTGTCGTAAACATTGAGAGATAGTCCCGGCACGGGCTGTATGGCCTATTGGGGCTTCTCTGGACACACAATGTCGTTCCATAACGCATGCTCGGCCCATATACTCGTATGCGCTGTGTTAGAATTAACACAGTGTGTAAATTGTCATATATATAAACAATAAAAACCACCAGCGTAACTGAAAAGAATTGGTACGCTGGTTCTTTTGGAAAATTCTTTATTAACAACTGACTATCAAAACATAAATGTCAAAATGATAGAAAAACAATAATAGTATAAAATTATTTTTTAGAAAAAAACAAAACCGACTTCAAGGCTATATATACCTACACGTACAAACTTAAACTAAAAAGTAGAAAATAATATTTTAATTACTTCAAAGCAAAGAGCATTAAAGGACAATCAACGAAATTATTGATACTTATATACCTATTTACAATTTATAATAAGTTATTTCTGGAGTCGGTGCCAGCCAAGAAGGACAGTTTAATTAACAATTTAAGCAACAATATGATATGCCTGAGTGAAGTGAGGTATCCATTAAGCTTATTTTTGCTTTGGCTGGCACCGACTCCAAAAATAACTTATTATAAATTGTAAATAGGTATATAAGTATCAATAATTTCGTTGATTGTCCTTTAATGCTCTTTGCTTTGAAGTAATTAAAATATTATTTTCTACTTTTTAGTTTAAGTTTGTACGTGTAGGTATATATAGCCTTGAAGTCGGTTTTGTTTTTTTCTAAAAAATAATTTTATTTTTTACTTTTTAGTGGGTAGTAAGTGTATTTTGTTTATTTAAAACGCGCTGCTCAAATGAGACAGCGCCGTTAGGAAGACAATAGTGACGAGAAGAAAGATTGTTTAAAGAAAAGTAGGGAAAAAAATGCTATAAATATTTCAAATGAGAGTTTTGAGCAGCGGGCCTATAGACTTTCTCAGACACACGAACTTATCAAGGCTTAATGAAAGTCCAGAAAGTCATGCTCAACGACTCAGTTTGATTCACAACGTTTATCAATCGAAATCGAAGAGCAATGTTTTTTTCGTCTTGGCTTGCAACACGAGCATTTATATGAATCCAGATCGACTCGGTTAGTTGCTATGCGGCAAGTTTTTAAATCGACCCCACAATGAGAAACCTTTAACAAAAATGACACGCTTGTGTAATCTTTTCAACAAATAGGTAGTTTTCTTTAAGAACAGATATTAATGTATAACTATTATGAAGGCTCCTTACAAATACATACAATCTTCTTTATTCTTAGCTAATGACAGTTAAAAAAATATTGAAATTCCTCATCACAACTTTTGTTTAATGCAAGGATCAAGCATAAAACCATGGATGACTCATTATAAGTTGAAACCTGAAATAAATACTTCATACTTGTCATATATATGGCAGCATTTACTGAGAAAAAAAGAGATAACAATTGGCACGCGCGTCATCTTGAAAGCCGGCGGGCCACCAGTTTTGACGTCTGAAAGCTTTTGGTATACAGCTGAATACCATTTTGGTTGCGTTAGTTTTTCGTAAATTTCGTGATTAATTCGTTAGTTATAATGTTCTGTGTAACCTGCTTTTATAATAACTATGGCATGTGCTGCTGTGTGCTGTCGAAGCCGAATTGGTGTCTTAACGGAAAACAATTACAAATTATCTTTTCATCGGTAAGTTGATTTAAACAAATATGTCCATAAATACTAATTCCAGTAAATGCTAAAAAGTTATTTAATGCACTGAAAATGAAGCCTGATGGCGTCTGTTAACGTGGAATCGTGGAAAAGTGGAGACATTCTACTATTTAAACAATACAGATTCAATATACCTATCTCTTTTGTACAATGCCCATTATTAAATGGGTGAAGGAGTCGATTACACTTTTTACTTTCAACTTAATATGATGGATCCATAGTTTTAATGCTTCATCCTTTTCTGAAGGGAACACCAAACTAGCATGTCGTCTATGTAGGTATATACTAAGACTATATTTGTGTCTTTGTTGATTTTTCAAAAAGCGCTGAATGAATTTCGATAAAATTTATATGGGACCACCTCTGAAGTATGACCTACCATACAAAATATGAACCATCAAAATCCATTCAGAATTGGCGGAGTAATCGCGTAACAAACATACAAAAAAAAAAAAAAAACCGTCGAGAGAAACTCCTCCTTTTTTGAAGTCGGTTGAAAATAGGTGCGATTCTGCACAGTAACCTTAGACAAAAAATTACCTGGAATCGTATATCGTATACGAAACGCCCTTGCAAGCGATTATTGCAGGTGTGGCAACACATCCTGCTTAACCGGAATATCAAAGACACGATTTTCAAGATTCTCTTCAAAGATAGAACAATTACGTATGGATTTAACGCATTTTCAGGAATCACCGACCGTATATAAATAATAACAAAGAAACTTATCTTATCTTTCCAAATATTGTGTTGTAAATACATATGCAATACAGTGATTTCTCGTAGCGTCCGTGGAACCATCATCATCATAATCATAAAAAAAATATCATAAGATGTGATAATGCACATCTATTGATATATTTTTTTAAATAAAATGTTTCTTTGTGTTGTTTGACCATGCCACTTTGCCGCAGCTTAATGTTATAATGTAGAAACTGGTCGCTCTTTGCCATGTGTTTCCAAAAGACGCTATATCAATTCATTTATTAGGTCAGACGTTAGTCCATAAAATGTTGTTAGTATAAATAAAACTTAAGTCTATGTTAGAAAGCGGACAATAAAATAGAATAAAATAAAATTAACTTAAAATTGGTTTAGTTTGTGAAGGTGGATAGTCACCCAGTGCCTGAGTATTGGGCTATCCACCTTCTCCCGTATAGTGGCCAGGAAGCTGTTAGGGCTGCCCCGCACGCGGCGCATCAGGGAGGCAATTCTGTTGCGCAGGATGGCGTGGAATCCATCCACACGCGCCTCGGCGAACATACCTGACGCGCTACAGTAACGTGGCACCAGCCATGCACCAGCCATGTCATCATCATCATCAGGTTATTTTTGTCTCCACTGCAGGAGCACAACCCTCTCTCATCTGCCGGAGACAGACGGAGGTTTGGCCTACACTCCCCGCGCTGGCCAGGCGGGTTGGGGAGGCCTGATTGATGTTTTATAATGTATTCCCTCAGTCGCCTTGTACGACATCCACGGAAAGAGTTGGAGTGGTCCTATTCTACTCTACCGGAAACCACACGGCAATCTCTATCTCTATCCCTTTCACACGCCAGCCATGTGTGAAAGGGATAAAAAAAATATAAACAAATGTCGACTTAGCCTAGAGTTCTTAATGCCCCAAAAGGTTGAAATTAATAAGTATGAGTAACATAACAGCCCTTAGACGTCCACTAATGGACATAGCCGTGTGGTTTCCGGTAGAGTAGAATAGGACCACTCAAACTCTTCCCGTGGATGTCGTACAAGGCGACTAAGGGAATACATTATAAAACATCACTCAGGCCTCCCCAACCCGTCTGGCCAGCGCGGGGAGTGTAGGCCAAATCCTCCGTCTGTCTCCGGCAGATGAGAGAGGGTTGTGCTCCTGCAGTGGAGACAAAAATAACCTGATGATGATGATGACATGGCTGGTGCATGGCTGGTGCCACGTTACTGTAGCGCGTCAGGTATGTTCGCCGAGGCGCTTGTGGATGGATTTCACGCCATCCTGCGCAACAGAATTGCCTCCCTGATGCGCCGCGTGCGGGGCAGCCCTAACAGCTTCCTGGCCACTATACGGGAGAAGCGTTTCTGCGCCGTAGGTCATGACCGGCAGGATGCAGAAGTGTGGTTTAAAAGAAGATGTAGTAACGAAGGTAGAGAAGGGTATGTTGCGTTGGTTTGGACATTGGTGAAAGAAGAGTGACAAAAGTAATATACAGTGCGAATGGAAGGAACTACAGCTAGAGGTCGTCCTAGGAGGACGTTCAAGGGTCAAATTAGTAACGTCCTCAAAAAGGCAGTGAGAATATTAAAAGGAGGTGCATGAAAAGGTTGATGAATGTGAGTGAGGTGTGTCAGGATCGCGCAAAGTAGCGATCCATCATCTCTGCCTACCCCTCTGGGACCTTGGTCTTGGCCTTGGCGTGAGCATTATGTATGTATGTCTGAATTCATGTATGTATGTCTTTAAGTTAATCAAATAAATATATGTCGGCGAAATAATAAAAGAGGAGCTGATTTGGAGGCACAGTGTGTGTTCGGTGCGCCGTTCGGCTTTGTTCGGCTATCGTCGCTAGCACGCGCTGACGGAACGTCGGGTATAACTGGCGCAGCCGCATACTCGAGAGAGTCTTCGATGGAAAGGCGTGCGGTTCGCAGGAGTTACGCTGACGGATCGTCTGCCTTCTAAAACCGTTACTTGATGATGTAGTGTAATTTCATATAGTGTCATTGAAGTCAGTAAACGTGTTAACTTTGTAACGGCATTAAACTCAATTTGGGAGCACACATTTTCGGCGGAACCAGGAACCTACGACATTTTTGAAGTTTGACAGTGACATTTATATCTGCTGTGACGTGAACCAAGATACCGATGTACTTACGTGTTGAGCAATTGATTAATTGCTCATAAATTATGATAGAAGCGACAGGTCCGTATCTAAGATAAGACTAAACAGATAAAAGTATTAACCTGCAACCAAAACTGTAGATAATAGATATAACAAAGATTAAATATAACAACTTTGCAATGATTTGTATGTAGACACATATAACTGCTTACGCAATATTAGTTTTTAAGTCGCAGTCGACAAGGTCCTTGTATAATTATGGTTATTTTAATCACAATTTACAAGAATGGATACGGAAAACTGCGTCAAGTCTTCACGTCGCCTACTCTATAATGTTCAAAGACAAAAGTCTTTAATAAGATTTTTAATTAATTGAGCTAAGAGTGCCGGTAAAAGAATGTACATTCCAAATTAATTACTGTTACCATAAAAAGGTTAATCGAAGTTGTTCAGGAGTACGTCTACTTTGACAGACAATACAGTTGGGTAGGAACAATTTTGATATGGAGGCTGACAGAAAAATCTAGTTGGGCTGGGCAGCATTTGGAAAATTGCGTCAAGTCTTCACTTCGCCTATTCCATAATGTTTAAAGACAAAGGTCTTTAGTCGGTGCGTCCTGCCTGTCTTGACCTACGGCGCGGAAACGTGGACACTGACGGTGGGCCTGATCCACAAGTTTCAAGTCGCTCAGCGAGCTATGGAGAGGGCTATGCTCGTAGTTTCTTTGAAGGATATGGTTCGCAATCAAGAAATCCGACGAAGAACAAGGGTGACCGACAAAGCCGAAAGAATTAGTAAGCTGAAGTGGCAGTGGGCGGGTCACATCTGTCGCAGAACCGACGGCCGTTGGGGCAGACGAGGTCTGGAGTGGAGACCGCGGATCTGGACCGACGACCTGAAGAAGGTGGCCGGAAGCGACTTGATGCTGAGGGCGGAGGACCGGGTGTGGTGGCGTTCTTAGGGAAGGCCTATGTCCAACAGTGGACATCTAAGGGCTGATATGGTGATGATAAATCAGGATTTGTCCTACGGGCGTCCGGGGAGCGTCCGGGAGGGGTTTAATTTGTAGTCCAGGTTTTAAAGTTTTCAATAAGAAGATGATTTGTAAAAAAAAAATTCCGGGTTATAAGTTGGCAGATTTTAGAGATGGCGACCCTAGACATAAGGATAAGTCCTCATTGGGGAGATCTAATATTTTTTTCTATAAAATATTCTGGTATTTTCCGCGGGGGGATCTACGCACACAGGCACACTTGTATAAAATATACTAACTAAATTACTAGGTACCTACGTAAAGAATCGACACTCCCCTCCGCCCGCCAGTGTTACGTCGGCCTACATAATACCTAATTTGTGATGGTTTGTTGTCCACGCGGACGTAGTCGCGGGCAACAGCTAGTACATAAATAAGTACTCATACGTATTGTATGAGAAAAAAAAATTATTCGGAAAAATAGTAAAAATAAAAAACGTCAAATTATTTAAATACGAATGAAAGAATTAAAACATAGTCACGTCGAAGTACATTTATATTAATCGACGTCAATTCCTCAATTTTATAGAACGCCTGCTCGACAAGCCAGCGTTTCGACTTCTGTGCAATGCATGCAGCTGTGGCGTCAGACGGCAGGCAATTGTAGGTACATATTGGACCCACGACATGCACCAATTTGCTGGACTTGGGGGAGACGTGCGTCCTAGATAGATAGATAGACATTTATTCACTGACACAACACAAGTTCACAAACGAGTAGAAAACATTTTCGTGGACAAAACATGACATTTCACTTCGCGGGCACCCAACGAGACACAATAGAACTTCTACTGTTTACACGTCTACGTTGGGAGCCCGCGCGAGCGCAGCCTGGAGGCGCGTGTGTGCTCGTGTGTCGTGCCAGTGGAAAGGCCCTGACTCAGCACGTGTCGCCGCTAGCATGTGGCAGCGACGCTGGTAATTCTGCCAGAGTCTTGTCGCAACGTTTCCCCGCTAAACGCAAAACAGTGTCTTTTGAATCATATTTTTAGTTTTAATGTAAAAGCTAAAGGTAAATGAACGTATCATGGTCATCATGGTCTCAGCCCCTCGTGTGTTGTAGCTGTGTACGTCTTTATGTTTTGGGAACTCTTCCAAGTTATTTCGTACATACATGACTACCTGGTGTATGACGAGGGACCAGCCTGGTGCACCAGCCTCTCCGTTTACGTTCGTCTGGGCGCGTATGACTTCATTATATGGGTTTGCAGTAATTATTTTAGTAGGCGCCTTGCACTGGCTTATATCCTAGTGTAGGGCATATTCGTGTAGGGCAGGGATTCCCAAAGTGGTCGATATGGATCTTCCCTTGGGATCGAAATCGGTTTTCCAGGGGTCGACATAAACGAAAACTGGTTTTGGGGGTCGACGAGTTCTAAAAACGAGCCCTTGTAATTAACACAAGTTCTTATTTGAAACTTTCAAGATACTGTATAAGTTGTGTTACGTGTACCAACTTGTTATAAGAATGACTAATATTTTAGTTCAAAGTATCATTGATATACAAAGAAACCGTTTGAAAATTAACGAACGCGGAGATTTAAGGCTGCAACTCACTAATATTGAAACAGATTTAGCTAGATTGGTAGAAAGTCACGATTTATGGCTGCAACTCACTAATATTGAAACAGATTTAGCTAGATTGGTAGAAAGTCACGATTTATGGCTGCAACTCACTAATATTGAAACAGATTTAGCTAGATTGGTAGAAAGTCACGATTTATGGCTGCAACTCACTAATATTGAAACAGATTTAGCTAGATTGGTAGAAAGTCACGATTTATGGCTGCAACTCACTAATATTGAAACAGATTTAGCTAGATTGGTAGAAAATCACTAGCTTCATCCCTCACACAGAATTTTAAATCTTATTATCTTTACTTAACTTAGCGATTTTAATGTGTTTTTTTTTAAATAGTTACCTACTTAATTATTTTTAGGTAATTTGTATTAATAATTATTAATTACTCTTGATATTTACCAAATTTTATATCTATTTAATTTGTTAAATTTTGATGGGAAAATGATGTCAAGTAACCAAACGCAAAGTTTTTAAATTGGTAAGTATTTTGTATCAATAGGAAAAATCTAGAGATAGGATTTTTAAGTAATTTGGCTATGGGGGTCTGAGGTATTCATTTTGGAAAAGGGGTCTCTTGTTCAGAATAGTTTGGAAATCCCTGGTATAGGGTATGTTTGTGTGGGGGTACAGCCCAATAAATAATTAGTGTCCTCGCTTTGCAGAGGGTTCTTAACCAATAGTAATAATTTAGCTTGTTTAGAATTTTAATGGTCTGATACTAACATAGTTTTTTTAGTTGCAAACGAACTAATTATGGTTAATTATTTTTCTTAATAAACACTTTTCATTCATTCCTTGTATTTTCCTTTACATCAGCTTACAAAAGTGATATTTACAATCATTTTAATTTGTTGCTGTTTGACAATGCCATTTTACCGCAGCTTAAGGAACTGGTCGCTCTTTGCCAGTTATTTTTAAAAGGCGTTTTAACATGACATGACAATGCTCACGACTTGGTTCCGGAGGGGTAGGTAGAGATGATGTATCGCCACATTGCGCTATCAAGGCGTGAGCATTATGTATGTATGTATGTAAGTGGTCACAACTTTTTTATATGGCGTATATCTTGAGGAGTGGTAGGAATATTTTAGGGCCTCCTCTACATATAATTATTACATATTGACTGTAATTCAATACTGATACCATACTTTACAAGAGGTTAAATAAAAAAAATGTGCCACCAAAATTAGGCAAATATTTCGATTTGTTTAGAACTACCCAGAATAAGTCAGGACTGACAAAATATGGATTTTCATCATCATCAGGTTATTTTTGTCTCCACTGCAGGAGCACAACACTCTCTCATCTGCCGGAGACAGACGGAGGATTCGGCCTACACTCCCCGCGCTGGCCAGACGGGTTGGGGAGGCCTGATTGATGTTTTATAATGTATTCCCTCAGTCGCCTTGAACGACATCCACGGGAAGAGTTGGAGTGGTCCTATTCTACTCTACCGGAAACCACACGGCAACACCTATGAAAACCACAAATATGGATTTTAAATTATGTAAATATAAAAACTTCTTTTTAGCCTAAAATTTCAAAAAACAGAAAAAAGAATGAGTATTCATTTATTCATTCATGCTTCTCACTCTACCTAGAAGAACATATAAAAGTACACAATAATTTTCGTTTATTTACACTTCTTGACTACCTTATTTAATTTACAGCTATGTATTATAATAATTACATTAAAATTAACAG
Organism: Esperia sulphurella; assembly: GCA_947086405.1. Classification (NCBI taxonomy): domain Eukaryota; kingdom Metazoa; phylum Arthropoda; class Insecta; order Lepidoptera; family Oecophoridae; genus Esperia; species Esperia sulphurella. The sequence goes on from OX352261.1 coordinate 17,862,768, forward strand.
GACAGTAAATATTGGAGCTCCCACACTAGACCAGAAAACTTACTACTACAGATAGAATAATAATTAGCTACTTTAAAATGATTAAATTTCGGTTGGATCGATTTACAAAGACTTGCCTTTTTAAACAAACTCTTATCTAAGCGTATCTAAGAACTTTTATACCTATGAACAGTAGAACAGAATTACTGTAGTGCTATTCTCTAAAATACAAACTCACGTGCGAGTCTCACTCAAGTTCGAATCCCGCTAGGGGCAAATGTTCGTATGATGAATATGAATGTTTGTACCCAAGTCTTGGATGTTTATATATTTGTTTAAGTATGTTTATCCGTTATCTAGTAATCATAGCACAGGCTCTGCCTAATTTGGGACTGGATAATTGATGTGAATGTCTAAGATTTAAAAAAAAAAAAAAAAAACTATAAGTGACTTCACTCATTTTGAAACCTAATCCATAGTTAGGTTTAAAGATCTTTATTCTCATTAAGACAATGTCACTTACATGAGAAACAATATAGAAAAAACATATATTTTTAGTTCGCACCGCACACACACAAAACATTTATTTTTATTTTACCTACCTACTCGTTTAATGCATTTATTGTTAGATATCGTAATTGTACGTGTAAGTGTACGTGTTGGGCAAGTTTACCTTTGAATGCGTTAAACGAGTCGATATTTTTTACGTGTGACGGTAGGTTGGTATTTAGTTGTGCTCCCTCGTATGTAATTCTATTGTTAATTCTATAAACATTCCAGAGCACCATCGAAGTGAAGTGTGGAATGATCTCTCTTCACTTTGACAGTGCTCTGAAGCATTATTATGAGCAGCATTTGCGATCACTAACCATAGGTTTTTTTTTTTCAAAGTAGGTAATTTATGGTATTATGCATAAAATATCAATAGACGTACTACATTTCACCAAAATGGCTGCCATATAAATAAAACTGGCAAAATTTTCCAATAATTTTTGTAGGTTTTTCAGAAGGCTGGGTAAAGTTATGAACGTATAAAAAATAAAAAAAATTTATCAGCATTCACTTCAATTCTCCAGTCTCAAACTAGGCAGAGCCTGCGTGCAGACATAAAAATGTTCATGTTCTTTTGTTGCTGTGCTGTTGTCAATGCTATGCTGCTCATGATCTCACTTGATCATGATTTGATTTCAAATAAATAAACAAATACTAAATGTTGCTCCAACAAAAAAAGAAACATATGGCTTGACTATGTTTTTCTAAAAATTCAATCAGAATTGGTTCAGTAGTTAGTTTTTACGTGATGCGTGCACAAATTAACAGATAATCGGACAAAAATTCCAAAAATGATTTTAATGTACTCTGTTACATCCTTAGACCCCCCAATATTTTTTGCAAATATTTTCAATATACAGACACGCGATTTTACGTTTTTATTTATTAGATAGAATCAACAACCAAGAAAAAATTTCATTACAAAGCAATAGTCCTATGAAAACAAACGCATTTGCGTCTCGAAAACAATATAAATAACAGACGGTGTTCCTAAATGGACTGCAAAGTTTACATGGTAATACAAATATGTTTTTGCTCCTGGTGTACCTTTCATGTATATGTTATCAAGACGCAAATAGCGTTGGTTTTCTTATGACTATTGTATGGAATTAAATATAGGAGACCACAGCTTATTTCAGTATACTTAAACCTCATAGCATGAAGCAAAATAATTTTTCGTAGCTCATAGTTTCACCTCAAAGTTTTTTCCTTAAGGATTGACACTAATTGGTTATTAAATTAGATAACAGATGATTTTAAAATGCGCATCTGTTATCTAATTTAATAACCTACTTGCCACAGACTAAAAAAATCCGAAGGGTCGGTATATGTTCTCGGATCGACAATTTATAATAGTTTACCTCGAGACGTGAAAAGTGCGGCTTCCACCAGCATATTTAAAAATAAATTAAATAAAATTCTTATTTCTAAGGCATATTACTCAGTTGACGAATTCCTGAAAGATGTTTCAAAGTATATTACTTGACATTTGTGAATCTATGACATTATTTATTAATTATTATCTGTTACCTATGTGACGTTAATTGTTAAAAACATTTTTGACTGTGTCATGTAATTCAAGTACAATGTTTTTTTATTAGTTTTTAATACTGTATATATAGTTGTATAAATTTTCATTAAGTAGTAACTATAGAACATCATTAATTTTTGACTTGTAATTTTTATTACCAATAAATATGTTTATGATTATGATTAACCAATTAGTGTCAATCATGAAGGAAAACACTTTGAGGTGAAACTATGAGCTACGAAAAATTATTTTGCTTCATGGTATGAGGTGTAGTACATCGTAAAAAATATTTTAATTATCAATTAATACCATGATTAATACTTATCACTTCTAAAAAAAACTAATTAATTTTACGTGTATTTATTTATACGGGGTGTAGCAAATTAAATACTTATAGTGATGCGTTATAGAAACATTCAGTATGGAACAAAATAATACTGCATATACTCGTATATATACATCATCATCATCATCATCAGGTTATTTTTGTCTCCACTGCAGGAGCACAATCCTCTCTCATCTGCCGGAGACAGACGGAGGATTTGGCCTACACTCCCCGCGCTGGCCAGACGGGTTGGGGAGGCCTGATTGATGTTTTATAATGTATTCCCTTAGTCGCCTTGTACGACATCCACGGGAAGAGTTGGAGTGATCCTATTCTACTCTTCCGGAAACCACACGGCATTCCTTACAGTGACATAATTTTAAATACTAAATAAGGTTGTCTGGAAGAAATCGCTTTAAATCTAAGTAACGAAATTACTAAATGAGCGACTCCTCGTTTTATGAACATTAGAGAATTAAGTTACAGTGGACAGCCCACCAACAGTGTCATTCTATTGGGGAGGCTTATGTTCAGCAGTGGACGTATGTAGGCTGATGATGATGATTTTACGAACATTACTCACCAATTTAGTTATCAGTTGTCCAATCAGTTTTTCCGATGCTCATGTTATTATTATACATACAAAATGATCTGTGCATTGTATCAAAACATATTTTTTTAAATTTCTAAAACAGCAAAACAAAAATTGTTTACTATTCGATACTGAATGTCTCTGTACCCGGTATAATTCTGCCTCTTAATTTGGACTCTATTGTCTTATAATATGGACTATTTTTTTAAATTAAGATGGTGGTGAAAGATGAACTTTCTGATAATCTACTCCACAGGTGGGAAGACCCTCCTCACCGTGGCCCTGAAGCCCAGCTTATCGTCAGCCTGGTATTGGACCGTTCGCTGCTTCCCGTCAGGGTCTCTGAAGGAGTAGTACCCGTGGACCAGGTCACCGTCTCTTGACTCCAGCGCAGACTTCAGGTCACCTGTCTTCCGATCCTGGAAATAGAGAGAATAAATATATATATAAGAACTAGCTGTTGCCCGCGACTTCGTACAACTTTACATCACAAATTATTTTGTATTTCCCGTAGGAATGCGATGTTTATCCGGGTAAAAACTATCCTATGTCCTATTCTAGGACCTAACCTATATGTGTGCCAAGTTTCATCACTATCCGTCCAGTGGTTGAAGCGTGATTGAGTAACAAACATCCAAATATCCAAACTTTCGCATTTATAATATTAGTAGGCAGTAAACATAATTTTTATTCTTTAAGATAATGTAAGTAATTGATATTAACTCTACAATTTCAACTGTCATAGAGCACGTTAGAATCGATAGTCGCATTGAATTAGTTTTCATTAAAAACCTGTCTTTGTAACTCTACATACTCCTTGAAAGTACCTTCTCCAACAACTTCTCCAGGCTTCTTGCTTCTCTAGTCTATCAACATGTACTTATGCTTTTCTTTCTCAATCCTTCGATTCTGCGACAAAAACATAAGTTATCTATCGAAATCAGTCTTTTAGAGATGTAGAAACAGTGTAACTTCACGATTCCTATCGATAGTTTTGATCGAATCCTGTCGATGGGATCGAAAACGTGGACCATATCAATGTTATCGATGAGAACTTTATTTATAGATCACATAAAATAATCTATAATCTACCAACCAGGACAAAAAGCATGAAAACTCCGGATTTTGGACACGTCAACAGTTTTTTTAAAATACTCAGTAAAATAAAAAAAAGTATAATTCTTATATAAATCTACTTTTTATTAAAAACTTTAATACTCGGACTACAAAAACACCTTGGAAGCCAACGATCTCTATGTACGATCTACTGACACTAATTAGTTATTAAATTAGATAACAGAGGATTTTAAAATGTACATCTGTTGTCTAATTTAATAACCAATTAGTGTCATTCATGAAGGAAAACACTTTGAGGTGAAACTATGAGCTACGAAAAATTATTTTGCTTCATGGTATGATAACAAAATATGCAGGTACATTGATTTTTGGTCTCTCTTATACAAGTAGCAAGTTATACAAGAATGTCAACAACGATCTATATGTACTACTAGATGGAGCGTTCCAAGTAATCGCTCTGTTCCACGTAAGTAGCCACAACTCTTTCACCTTTCATATGCAATAAATGATTTTGACTTTGAAATGAAAATATCCAAACAGACAAATCCGGGGAAACCTAGACTGATGGCATCCCTACTTTGCTAAATACTTGACAGCAGTGATGCGATCCAGGTTATGGCTAGGTAGGTACCTACCATCGTGACGTCACAAGAGTGTCGATAGGCCTATCAATTTTAAGATTGATTTTGCTTAAGCGCTATTAGTGGTCATTAAGTTCCTGGCCGCTGACCTCGACACTTTCAATATGCGAATTCTTGTGGGCAGTTAACGAACTGCCTCAAGCGTAATTTTGTAATCAGTTCTGGAGGTGTGTCAACACGGACAGACACGCAGACAAGTTCAGTGCAAGGTCGATGGTTATGTTTCCTTGGCTTCTGGAGCTATTCATGTAAAAAAAATAATACAAAAAACCAAAATGTCGTACTCGCGCACATGCTCATTCAGGGGCGGCCTCAGGGGGCGGCGAGCAGGGCCACCGCCCGGGGCCTCGCTCGCCAAGGGGCCTCGCGCACTCCGCAACTACCCAAGTATATTCAGTTTATTCAGTTTATTAATTTTTTGTTAATTTCCAATAAACAATTTTAAAACTCTAAAATTTCTTAATAACTTTGCGTTTCTTAAGTATCATCATTAAAACTATTCCACAAATACAAGGGCCTCGCTGAGATCGACCCGCCCGGAGCCTCGCAATGACTAAGGCCGCCCCTGTGTTCATTGATGTGGCAGATTCTGGCAAATAGTTCCTTATGGATACAACACTGTTGCTTTAAAAAAACTCAGGTTCAGGTGAGCATTAATATCTTTATAATCTCATATTAAGTATATCCACTGAGTCGTTCAATATGAAGTACATACAGAAGGATTTCGTGCCATCTTGCGCAAACGAATAGCATCCCTCTACAGTGCGGGGCAGTACCAACACACTCCTGAAAGTTACTGGGTAATAAGAAAGCCCAATAATTAGACACTGGGTGTCACAAGTCACTTCGTCAAGCACGGGTAGCATGTGACAGCTCCCAGTGCCATCCATCTCACCCATACAAGCCACTGATTGTTACTAACCTATACCTCATACCATGAAGCAAAATAATTTTTCGTATTTATAATATAAATTTATAATATAATTAACCTAAACAGTACATAAGTTTGCATTGAGTTACTCTTCTATTTTTGTTTTTGTTTTTTTTTTTATTTATTCATTCTGAAACCTACAGCTAATTTACAAAAATATATAACACGGTATAATATAAATTAAACATTAGCCATTGACCGATTTCTAATACTTATATAAACATAAAAATTATTGCATAGGGTAATAAAAGTAGATAAAAGTAGGAAGGTACAGAAAAAATTTTAATAGAAATTTACAACAAAATAGGAATAAATAAATTATCTACAATCTACGTAGTTTTTTTAAATGAAAACGTTTTATTTATTTTTAGACCAAAGCTCAATTTCATTTAATTCTGTATTCGCTTTATTTTTGGTCTACGTAAGTACGACCATATCTCTCAGTTTCGTTCTAAGCTCAAGTGGCTCCCAATTCGCCTTCGCAGGGATACTCGCATCTTATGTATCCTTTTTAACGTTTTAAATAACCCTACTTCTCCCTCTTACTTACGGGAACGCTTTACCTTCACCCGCCCCTCTGATGTCCCTTGTCGTTCTCACGTTAGATCTCTTCTTAAAATTCCTTCTCATAAAAGTGACTTCTACTCCTATTCTTTTACTGTTCATGCGGTCAGGCTGTGGAACTCACTGCCCCCCTCCATACGCGTCTCTCAGACGATTTCTCTGTTCAGATCACGAGTTAAAAAGCACTACCTTACTTTCTGTCAATAATATATGGTATATTTTTATTATATATACAAATATTTATTTATATATACATATATATTTATGTATCTGTATTGATATTTATAGTTTATTAGTTTATGCTTATTGTATTATATGTTCTATGATTATTTAATATATAGTAGGTACACGCGACTACTGCCTGTCCATAATCCCTTGTCTTCACCGCAGGTTAGCTGGAAGAAATTTCTTTAGAAATACGCTTATCCTTTTGTATCATTTTCTTTTCTTTGTGTTGTTCTTTGTATATTTGTGTGTACAATAAACTATTAAATAAAAATAAATAAATAATTTATTATCGCTCGTTTATTATAGTCGCTTCCAGTGTTATAATTAGTAATGTACAGTCACGTAGAAAATAAAGTGTACCTAATAATAAACAAAATGTATATAAAAAGTGTGCTAAGTCGGTGTGTGTGTACATTCCTTAAACACTAAGCTGCTGTATCATTAAATTAATTATATCTATTTTCATGTTGAAGTTTCATTGTTTTTATTTTCTTTTCTTACAATAAACTACACCTCATACCACGAAGCAAGATAATTTTTCCTAGCTCATAGTTTCACCTCAAAGTGTTTTCCTTCAGGACTGACACTAATTGGTTATTAAATTAGATAACAGAGGATTTTAAAATGTGCATTGTTATCTAATTTAATAACCAGTTAGTGTCAATCATGAAGGAAAACACTTTGAGGTGAAATTATGAGGTACGAAAAATTATTTTGCTTCATGGTATCATGGTATGATATCATTAAGCATTAATTACTAACAAAATATGCAGGTACATTGATTTTTGGTCTCTCTTATACAAGTAGCAAGTTATACAAGAATGCCAACAACAATCTCTACATAGTTTATCTATCTGTTTGCCCTGATATTATCGACTGACTTGCGTAGAAACATGACTGAGAAATCACTTGATAATCACGGCTTATGGTTAAATTATAGTTCATTTAAGCAATAGTTATAGAGCCTTCTAAATTATTGGCCGAGTAACCTTATCGAGTCTTAACGTGATCGATCTGGATAGCAGTTAGTGGCGTTATTAAGTTACAAATACAGAGGGCCTTATGCTTGGCTCACGCAAAATAAATGTTCATCATCAGGTTATTTTTGTCTCCACTGCAGGAGCACAACCCTCTCTCATCTGCCGGAGACAGACGGAGACTTTGGCTTACACTCCCCGCGCTGGCCAGACGGGTTGGGGAGGCCTGATTGATGTTTTATAATGTATTCCCTTAGTCGCCTTGTACGACATCCACGGGAAGAGTTGGAGTGGTCCTATTCTACTCTACCGGAAATCACACGGCTTCACAAGAAAAATATGCTAATGAATATGAAATTATGGACATCGCCTATTATAAAACTCCTTATTGTTTGTTATGATTTGTTGTCTGGTGCAATAAAGAGTTAAATGAATAAATCAACCTTTTTTAATGTTTTTTTTGTGGGTTTTAGTTAGTACGTAGTAGTTATTACCATATTCAGCACCTATGCTAAATTGTATTGTCACCAAAGAAAAGGTGTGTCGAAATTCAGTACAATCGTGGGGGGGGGGGGGGGGGGTCGTGGGGGTGTCTGGTTTAATATTTAGTATCAAGATTGGTTCCAAACGTACTTTACCTATAGAATATTGCAAGCTTACACCCTTGGGTAAATTTATATTGGAACCGTGATGTATTTTTAACATGTATGTACTTATAAATTATGGCTAAATAAATGAAATGAACTAGAAATAGCGCTCTTCTGGGGGGGGGGGGGGGGGGGTCGTATTACCTCGCTACGCCCTTGAACACGTGTCTTTGTTTAGAACAGCTCCATGTATGACGTCACATCTAGTCCACTTGTACATATTTTTTTTGTTTATGTTATTGACGTATCATACAGTTCACGACGGCACGTCCCACTCTTGTCTCTAAATCTCTTGCATTGCATTGTATATGTTATATTGTTACGCATTAATATCAAGTGTGTATGCATACACGAACATAATGACGTTAGGATTAGCTGTCGCGCTCACCCCTCGCGAAAAGGAGCGGGTCGTGCCGTTGTGAACTCTACGATCTATACTTTTTGTTTGGGTATCCGACCGTACTTTCGACAAAGGAACCCATAAGCTATAGTAATTTTATATCCTACGTCGATCAAACTACATAGATCTTTGTCTGTAACCACCAACGTTTCATTGCATTGTCTGCGCCCGCGCAGATATTTTGACATGTTATTTATGACTGACAGGTTGAGACGTGGGCGGTCGGCGGTCAGTAGTTAGGTCGAGGTCGGATCTAAATTCCGATTATTGTAAGGTTGTAATTTATCAAATGTAATGTAGGTTTTAATGGTTTTAAGATACGATTAATATTGTAAGTAAAAATTCAAACCAATTATTTCTACGTAGAGAGGAACGCACGCTGTTATAACAGCGGTAAGCTTATGGGGAGTACATGAAGACAGTTGGAATCTAGGAATGTAAGGGGGCATAACAACACCAAGTGCTTCTACACGTCGCTGCCACGAGGTGCATTGAAAGATCTGGTAGAAGAGGCTTTCCTATCCTTCCTACTAATGTTATAAATGTGAAAGTTTGGATGTTTGTTACTCAAATGCATCAACCACTGGACGGATCGGGATGAAACTTAGCACACATATAGGCTAGGTCCTGGAATAGGACATAGGATAGTTTTTATTCTGAAAAAACATCTAATTCCTAGGGGAAATACTTAATAATAATGTGTGATGTTAAGTTGTCCACGCAGACGAAGTCGTGGGCAACAGCTAGTTATAAATAAATAAATATTTTATATATACCTACATGCGTACTGCCTGTCATGACCTACGTTGCAGGAACGTGGACACTGACGGTGGGCCTGATCCACAAGTTTCAAGTCGCTCAGCGAGCTATGGAGAAGGTTATACTCGGAGTTTTTTTTGAAGGATATGAGATCCGACGAAGAACGAAGATAACCGACGTAGCCAAAGGATTAGCGAATTGAAGTGACAATGCAATGTCGTAGAAGACCATAGACCGCGGATCGGCACGTGCAGGGTGGGATGCCCCGCCGCCAGATGGATTGACGACCTGAAGGAGGTGGCCGGAAGCGGCTGGATGCGGAGGGCCGAGGACCGTGTGTGGTGGCGTTCATTGGGGAAGGCCTGTGTCCAACAGTGGACGTCTAGGGGCCGATATGATGATGATGACGACTAAGTACAATAGATAGTGGAAAGGTAAATACACTAATGCGTCATTTTGGGAACTTTACAGATATAAAGTTTAAAGTTTATTTTTGACAGAAAAATATAATATTTCATTCATCATCAGGTTATTTTTGTCTCCACTGCAGGAGCACAACCCTCTCTCATCTGCTGGAGACAGACGGAGGATTCGGCCTACACTCCCCGCGCTGGCCAGACGGGTTGGGGAGGCCTCATTGATGTTTTATAATGTGTTTGCCGTGTGGTTTCCGGTAGAGTAGAATAGGACCACTCCAACTCTTCCCGTGGATGTCGTACAAGGGAATATTTCATTATTTATAAGAAATTGTCATGAAACTCGAAAAAAACATCTAATGGTCTATTATAGAATCACCAAGTTATTCTATTTTGCGACTGTCTACAAAGTTTTATATCTTTGGTGGGAATTCAACCTACGACCTCTGTTGCTCGAGTTTATCTTATCATATCTTCTTAGGTGGCCGGGAAGACCTGGCGACACTACGACCCTTCAGGATCTTTTGTGCCAAACCCCTGACCATCATCGGTGCCCCAAGCCGATTTGGTGGACTTCACATACGCCTCAGAATTTCTTCTTCGGCATATGCAGGTTTCCTTACGATGTTTTCCTTCACCGAAAAGCCTGTGGTATTATAAATAAACCGTACTTAAGTTTCGTAAAACGCATTGGTACGGGCGGGGTTTGAACCCACGACCTCATGAACGTGAGGCGAGTGCACAACCAACCGGCTACCACGGCTCTGCTCGAGTTTAACAACCAAGCCACTTACCCAACGCGGCGGTCTATTATTCGCATTATTAACAGTGAACCTCAAAGTCAAAATCATTTATTGCATATGAGTACACTTGGTACGTTTATACACGTAATTTTTTATTATCGACTACCGCTTCCTAGGTGTCAGCGCTGTGAAGAAGAAACGGCGCAACAAACATCACGCAACACATCTTTTAAAATCAAGTTTGTATACAATCTACGATTTTATTTATATATAATAAATAAAATCGTAGACTTCGCGTGTCTGTACATTGAAGATATATGCAAAAAAAATTGGGGGTCTAAGGATAAACAACATAATGGGAACTGCTAGAATTAAGAGTCTGAGTGGGAGTGGAAGTGGGAACGGGAGCGGGAGTGGAAATGGGAGCGGATTCTGTAGTCCACGCAAGCGGAGCCACGGGTAAAGCTAGTATTAAATAAAAAGATTTTGCGAAGCTGAAGCAACGTTAGTACCAGGCATCCTTGTCACTCAAATAATCTTTTTTACTATTTTTTTTTAATGGGATTCTTAAACTTTCTGATTGAAATGAAACTAGTTCATCGTTCAATAAGACGAACAGAAATTTCATTGGTACGTTTACAATGACAGTGGTTCAAACGAGAGTGAAAGTGATTGTATGAGAGCGTCTCATGCGCACGCGCACTGGAGCGGAGGTCGCGGCGAGAAAGTGCGTCGGTCGACGCTTACGCATTTATAATATCATATTAATAATTATGTTCGTTGACGTCATGAGTTGCGTTTAAAGGTCATTTATAAGGTCATACCTTTGGGCGATCAAAACCGGGTTTTACTTACAAGGAAAGTACTCGAGGTGTTCTTCTCCGATTTAATCGTTTTAAGTATTGTGTGAATAAATAAAATTGCCGAATTAAGAATGCCGTGTGGTTTCCGGTAGAGTAGAATAGGACCACTCTTCCCGTGGATGTCGTACAAGGCGACTGAGGGAATACATTATAAAACATCAATCAGGCCTCCCCAACCCGTCTGGCCAGCGCGGGTAGAGTAGGCCAAATCCTCCGTCTGCCTCCGGCAAATGAGAGAGAGGGTTGTGCTCCTGCAGTGGAGACAAAAATAATCTGATGATGATGATGAAATAAAATTACAATAAAATAAAATATGTTGTGGAGGGGTATCACGGGGCGAAAAGTAGGCGAAGGAAAGCCACTTTGCGACATTAGATTGCGCAAAGTGGCGATACATCGTTTCTGCCTACCCCTCTGGGGCCAAGGCGTGAGCTTTATGTATGTATGTGGAGCATTACAAAATATGGGAAAGGTATTTTTTTATAGCTAAGCTGCCCATATTCATATTCAGTGGAGGTAATCAATCTTTAAACTCATAAAAAGTGACTAAACCCACTAGGTAACTTTGTTCAGCGAGCTGTATATCATTGACTTATTTTAATGTTATGTAATAGAGCATGCAACCACGTTGAAGTGACAGTGGACTGGTCACATCTGTCAGAGAACCGATTGCCGTTGGGAACAAACGGCTGGGCAGGCGTAGTGTGGGATGGGCGTCCTGGCTAGATGGAGTTGAGAGAGGCCTATGTCCAGCAGTGGACTCTTCCAGGTTGATGATGATGATGAATTCAATTTTATTTACTTGTGTCTAGTTTAGTTATTTATTTGCAGTGTTTATTAAACTCGATTTCATGAGATCTGTGCTTGAATTTTGCCGCTTCTCGGCAAAACCCTTTCGGGTAAGTGTAGGGTGTGTATGTTGTGTGTGTGTGTGTGTGTGAGCGGGGGGGTGTGTTTGCGGGTAAGTGTAGGGTGTGTATGTTGTGTGTGTGTGTGTGTGTGTGTGAGCGAGGGGGTGTGTTTGCGGGTAAGTGTAGGGTGTGTATGTTGTGTGTGTGTGTGGGGGGGAGGTATGTGTGGGTGTGTTTTTTGTTGTCAACTAATTTTTCATGACACGCGCTTACCTAAGTAGTATGTTCTATTTGTTATTCTAATATGGAATTTCGAATAACCGCTCTGTGTCGTCGTAGTTTTTGCACTTAAGCCGTTTAACTATTGCAGATAAAGTTAATCATGACGGGTAAATAGGGGCTACATTGCAATGGTTTTGTATAACATGAGCTGTGGAAGTACTATGGTTATAATTGTTAAAGATCTTGATATGCCACAACTGTTGCATGAATCCGGGAAGCGTGTCACAACTCACTCGCAGTCGCCAAGGCTCAGGGAATTAGCAAATAACTAGAAAACGCATAAATTCACACTTCGCATGCCTTATGGTATAGCTAATAGAGTTTATAATTGTCGCGAAAATCCATCGGCACGCTTGAGTAGGCGTATGCAACGAATTGGTGTTATCAAGTCATTATCAACTTTGTATGTCCGTGTAAAATCTGTTTAGGCCAACGATCTCTATGTACTACTAGATGGAGCGTTCCAAACAATCGCTCTGTTCCACGCAAGTAGCCACAACTCTTTCACATTCACAATGAAACTTGTGCAGTTACTACGCAGAACATTTAATTATTACTAAATATTGACGCTACAGTTAAATAATGTCAATATTTAGTAATAAATTAAATGTTCTGCGTAGTAACTGCACAAGTTTCAATGTGAATGTGAAAGAGTTGTGGCTACTTGCGTGGAACAGAGCGATTGTTTGGAACGCTCCATCTGGTAGTACATAGAGATCGTTGGTTTAGGCCTCGTCCGAACTAGGGGGCATTGTATCGCAACAATGTATCGGCAAAATAGATTGTTGCGGTAGGTCAATGGTCGAACGCAACTCTTTTATACTTTAGGTACAGTCGACCACACGTAAAGCTATACCATTTTTTTATTACTAGCTGTGCCTTCTCCAGTTTTTGTTACTTTTTCATAAAGTTTAAATTTACTTAATGTTAATCCCCTTTACTCCCCTCCCACCCCACTCCAACCGCCACTGCCACCACCACCGTAGTTCTAACTTATCACAATCTGAATTCCAACGAGCATTATACTTCTTTAATATTCTGGAAAAAGCTAGAATATTCTAGAAAAGTCCTCAATATTTTCACTCACAAACGCACTTAACGCCATTCAGCACAATTATATGAGCCATACAATGTGTTAGAAAAGGATAGAAGTATCCCATCACGCATTTTTACCACCCACCGTAACCAAACTCCCTTACTTGCAAGTGCAGATCAAGGGCTATCTACCACTGCAACCATGAGTGGGTGGCATTCCCGCCTCCGCACCATTCTCCCCCCGCAACTCCTCTAAGCGAGGATCAACGGAGGTAACTGCAAAGACACCTACCAGTGAAGGTAGGGCAAGTCCCAGGTCATGAATTTACGCTACCTTGGGCCCCAGACAAATTTAATTAAAGAAGTAAAGAGTCAAAGTAGGAAGAGAGTTCCCACTGAGTGGGTGGCAGTGGGTGGTTATGGAGAAAAGGCTGGACATACATACACACACTTTCCTTTTATATATATAATAGATTTGTCATACTTATAATACCTCTGACCCTCTACTGGCTTGGCCATTAGACTCGAGGGCCAGAAGTGGTGGATTCGATTCCCATTTGGGACAGGTAACTTTGTAGGTACTTCTCGGTCTGGATTTCCCACAGCACAGGAGAAAATCCTAGTTTGGGATTAGACAAGTGTAGGGCAGGCGTGCCAGAAGACGAGCTCCGACGAGGTGGTCAGACCCGGTGAGGAGGGTGGCTGGCGGTTCCTTATATGAAGCAGTGCGGCTGGCCAATGACCGCTGTGCGTGGAGGCGCATTTTATACGGTCGCGATCCTCAGCAGTGAGGGAACGACAGAGAAGGTATAAAATAACTATGTTATACTTGAGTTGTGGTCGATCAATACGTAGGTTTTTGGTTGCTCAAAGCTTCACGATTCAAACACTTAAAATATCCTCGATAAATCCTCTAATAAAAGGTGAACATACATACATAATGCTCACGCCTTGGTCCCAGAAGGGTAGGCAGAGATCTTGACACACCTCACTAGCCTCACATTCATGCACCTCTTATCATGCATCTCACTGCCTTCCACATCACCCCAGCCTTTTTGAGGACGTTACCAATTTGATCCTTGAACGTCCTCCTAGGACGACCTCTAGCTGTAGTTCCTACCACATTCGCACTGTATATTACTTTTGTCACTCTTCTCTCAATCATACGCTCTAAATTTCCAAACCAACGCAACATACCCTTCTCTACCTTCGTTACTACATCTTCTTTTAAACCACACTTCTCACGTGTCACTGCATTCCTCACTCTGTCACATAACCACATGACCGCATCTCAACCACATTTATCCTGCTTTCATGCCTCTTCTGCCAGACCCAACATTCACTAAACGTCAGCGTAGGAACCACACCAGAAATGTTGAAATGTTAAAAATGCATCGTAATATATATAATGGTTCTCGAGTTATAACCGGATCGACATACCTACCGCAGTTGGATTCAAACCCGGAACCCTTTACTTGACATACCACGCGTATTCAAGGCTTCTGCGATGATGATTAATCATCGATTGCGTTCAAGAAACGTTAAATGAAATGTTAGAGAGTACAAAAAGTACTTTACTTCCACGGATATTAGCAGACATAATACATACATATATATATATATATTATTTTTTTATTTTATTTTATTTATTCATTCTGAAACCTACAGCTAATTTACAAAAAATATATAATACAGTATAATATAAATTAAACATTAGCCATTAACAGATTTCTAATATATAAACATAAAAATTATTGCATAGGGTAATAAAAGTAGACAAAAGTAGGAGGGTACAGAAAAAAATTTAATAGAAATTTACAACAAAATAGGAATAAATAAATTATCTACAATGTACGTCGTCGTCGCAATGAGAGTTGAGTGCGTGTGGGGGTGCGCGTGCGCATGTGTGTGTGTGGGGGGGGGGGGGGGGGGCGAGGAGAGGCGAGGGGGGGGACGGACTGCGGCGATGCTCTGCAGAGGTGCTCGATATGAATATTCTTGACTGCACATTAATTTACAAAAAAAGGTCATAACATAAAAGTGTACAAAGGTGGACTAATCTCTATAACAGATCTCTTCCAGTCATCCTCCACTGTGGGAAAATAATGCATGATTAGTCCCAGAGGGGTAGGCAGAGACGACGTATCGCCGCTTTGCGCAATCTAATGTCGCAAAGCTGCTTTCCTTCGTCCGCTTTTCGCCCCGTGATACCCCTTGACGTGATGTGTTGCGAACAACATCGCCGCCTTGTTGAGGTACCACGATAAACATAATAATAACAATAAAACGTTTGTTATTTCTCCCCAAATAGGAATTCATCATAAGCCTAAATACGTCCACTGCTGGACATAAGCCTCCACAACAGAATTACAGTTATAGTGGGCTATCCATTGGGGGATTTGCCATAATCACCACGCTTGGCAGGCGGATTGGTGATCGCAGCAATGATCTTAATTATTAATTATATATTCTTTATTGGCGAGCTTATCTCTAAAAGAGATCTCTTAACATTCTTTTATAGATCTTAACATACACAAGAGAACGCTGCTGCCAGTTCCTGGTTATACAACTTATAGTTAGCATCATCATGAGCCGAAATACGTCCACTGCTGGACATAAGCCTCTAGTGGAATGCCACTTTTGGTGGGCTGTCCATTGAGGGATCCACAATCACCATGTTTGACAGACGATCTGGTGATCACAGTAATGATGGAGAATGCTGTTGTCCGACCCTGTGCAATCCCTTAGTCGCGTTGACCACACCACGGGAAGACTGGGGGTGGAGCTATTCTCAGCCGGGAGCCACATGGCTAAATAGGTATAACAAGGAATTCAAACTTGATTTTTATAAAATGTGTTGCGTGAAGTTTGTTGCGCCGTTTCTTCTTCACAGCGACTAGGAAGCGGTAGTCGATAAAAATGAAAAATTTGACTAAGAAATGCTTACGGAGTAGCCTGTAGGTCTTCAAATATTCTTTTATAGTCGCGGGTACGAATCCCGCCCAGGGCAAACATTCGTGTGATGAGCACTTGTGTTTGCCTTGTGACTGGATGTTATTTATATACTAGCTGTGCCCGCGGCTCCGCTCGCGTGAACTACAGAATCCGCTCCCGCACCCACTCCCCTTTTCCACGCCCACTCCCACTCCCACTCCCACTCCCACTTCCATTCCCACTCCTATTCGCAGCTCCAAATGTAATCCACTCATCACAATCTGAACAGAACGGAAATACTAATGTGCAATATATTGCATACTAACCTTACCTACTAATGTATTTGAAAACTAAAAATGTCTATAACTTTTGATTTAGTTAGCCGATTGCGATGAAATAAAGACTAAATGTTAAGTTAAGTTAAGCCCCATGTTTTTGTGAAAAGTCCATCAAAGTCCGATCAGTAGTTTTTAAGTGATGCGTGCACAAAGTCACAGACAAAAAGACAAAACAGATAAACAGACAAAAATTTCAAAAATGCTCGAAATGCGTTCTTTTGCTTTTCCTTAGACCCCCCCCCCCCCCCCAATTATTTTTTTGCAAATATCTCAATGTACACACACGCGATGTTTACGATTTTATTTATTAGATTATATTATGTATTTATGTATGTATATCAGCTGTCTGATACCCATATTACAGGCTTTGCCTAGTTTGAGACCAGGTGGCCGTGAGTAAAATGTCCTTATTCTTTTATATAAAAAAAAATAGCAAGAGCGGTAGTCGACCTGCATATTATACGACAATAACAAGTTCAAGAACGGTTATTTTTAAGTATTACTTAATTCAGATAGTTTTGGGAAAGGACCTCACGACCATATTGCTTAATGCGATGTCCTCGTTTTGAAACATACACCTATACTCCGTTTGTTTTAAGACGACCCCGTAGTGGCGGAAATAGGGCACTCTTAGCATAATACCTACTGAATTAAGGCAAAACCAATTATTTTTTTTTGGTATTGGTTTATTTATCCAAATCTTTTACAAATGTTTTCTGGTCACCAATCTGTCATATTATTTGTACAAATGGGAAGCTGGTGTTTATGACACAGATTCACCTACAATAAACATCGTTTTGTCCAGTAACCCTAATCAGCTGTTTCAGTGGCGTTTTTTTTAATTTTATCTAATTTTCCATAGAGAGGCAGATATTGGTGTCAACAAGCGATCTAAGCGACTTCTTAAAATGACCGAGGTCTATTTATAACAAGTTTATAAGGTGAGTTCTCATGTCACGAAGGCTTCGCCGTTACAGTTACCACCAGATTACATCTTTATTGTCGTGTCTTAACCTTTGCTTTGCGCAAATTGTTCTCGGATGTCAGACATGTTTGAATGTATCCAAGGTTTTTAGTCCAATCATGTTTTTCTAGAATTTCTTCTTTCGGATTATAGTGGCAAGCAGACAGCCAACGATCTCTATGCACTACTAGATGGAGCGTTACAAACAATCGCTTTGTTCCACCCAACTGCGGCTCCAGCTATCTACGTTAATAAGTTTTATTTAGTTTTACAAAAAAAAGACGACAACATTCGAAGAATGCATAAACGATATATAGTTTTATCACCCATCTGTAACGCTGAAAGTCTTTGTTGATTTTGTTTTAAATGTATGAGATCTTTCCCATCGGTTAAAATAATACTCAATCAGTATCCGATATCCCAATTCTTCCCAGACTTATATTACACTTCAAATAACTAGTAAAATATGTAATTTCTCCCAAAACATTTAACATAACTGAAACACAATAATATTCATTATATCCGAATTGTTTGTCTCAGTGAGACAGACAGTTTGAAAGATTGTTTATAAATATATCTAATTATACAACAGTGTCAAGGGTCTGTGATCAACCTGAGATTAAAATATACCAGAAAAAAAAGAAAGGGAAGACCTAGAGCCAGAATAACACAAAACAACAAACACCTATAGGATTCCCCCAAATTCGGATCAACATCATCAAATTGTTTAGAAAGACTACAGTATCTTTGTCGACTAGGATTCATTGACAGAATCCTTTAATTGATTAAAGTGGCCGCTCAATGGATGCTAGTGGACATGGGTGTGTTCCATATTATTATTGGATTTGAGTGGACAATGTGTCCACGTCAATCCATTAATGAATTCTGTGAATGGATCCTAGTCGACAGAGGGTGTGTTTTCATATTGATCCATTATTGAATCTGAGCGGACAACGTGTCCACTTCAATCCATTGGATTCTGACAATGGATGTTAGTGGACAGAGGGCTTACGGCCATGTCGATGATCTTGGTTCTTCTTGACTCGAACTTGAACTCCGAGCTTAGCTCTGTCCATAGCTCGCTGTGCGACTTAAAACTTATATATCAGGCCCACCGTCAATATCCAAGTTTCTGTGCTATAGACCATGAAAATAAACTTTACGTACGTACATAATGCTCACGCCTTGGTCCCAGAGGGATAGGCAGAGACGATGGATCGCCACTTTACGACACCCTGACACACTTCACTAGCCACATACCTTTCATGCACCTCCTTTTATTCTTCTCACTGCTGACCCCAGCCTTTTTGAGTACATCACTAATTTGATACTTAGTCGTCCACAAAAAAAGATTAATATACTTACATGAACACCATACGAGAACGTATACTGCGGATGGGCATTGAAATTATCACCAGGATTCCTTACATAATGGGCTATGTTCAACGGATTGGCTTTCACCAACTGCACCTTCGGCAGTCTGAACCTTTTGTTTTCAAAACCACTGTCACTTAGCATCGAATACCTCGAATCATATGAGTTGTAGCTAGGTTTCGGATCGAACACGTCATTAGTTTTCAACGCTTCGGTTTTCGGTGCATAGTTACTGTACGGCTGCCGGCTGTACAATAGCTGTATAGCCTTGTCCCTTTCGTGTTTAGGTAGCTTAGTATCCGGGTCGTCTATATAGCCTAATAAGGCTTCTTCTAAAGTGTTGTATGTGTTGTATGCGAATTCTCTCTTTTTCGCTCCGGGGCCCGTGTCATCGTATTTGTTTTCGATTGCGAATCTGATCTGCGCAGGCGACGCTGCTGACGGCAGTCTGTCGTCGTAGGAACTTGTAGCTGTGGCGAGAAGTAGGAGGGGTACCTGCGAATAAGGGCTGCGATATAAAAGGGGTCACAAAACACGATTTCAGGGACATTTATGAAACTCAGTATAGATGTTGCATGCTTTTATACTGGCAGCAGGTCAAAGTCAAAGTCAAAATCATTTATTGCATATACTCATATGAGTACACTTGGTACATTTATACACGTCATTTTTTATCGACTACCGCTTCCTAGGTGTTAGCGCTGTGAAGAAGAAACGGCGCAACAAATTTTTAAAACCAAGTTTGCATACAATTATATAAAGAGTGTGCGAAGCTGAAGCAACATTAGTACCTTTTGATAGTTTGACTATCAAAGGTTGACTGTAAGAGATCGCTACACATTCTTAACGTTTTAACTTTATCAACACTTAATTTTTGGCCTTGTTTTTTTTAATTCGTCAATTAAGTTTAAAAAAATACATAAAACTGGGTAATATTTAATTTTATATCTAATGTGGGTATTGTCTAGTCCTATTCTGATATTATTTACTAAATAATGCTAATAAGAGATTTGATTATATCGTGATCACACTGTGAGAAATTAAAAAAGTCAACTTTTTGGCAAAAATGACTTTTATTGACATGATTAAATAAATGAAGAATGGGAGTATGATTGTAAATATGAATATGAATTGATGATGTTATTATGATTGATGCTATTTAATTTTCAAATTGTTTATTTAATTGTTTATTTTTTTTCAATATTTTTGTAAATTTGTAAAATTTTCTATGGGCTTAACCTAACCTAACCTAACGTAACGTAACGTACGTTTCTGTGTTTATAGGTGATATGTTAATGTGGTTTTCACTTGTAGTCAATTTTATTTTGCTATCTCAAATGGCGCTAGTAGCGAACGTAAACCTTCGAACTGCATACTAAATTGATTTGTTCTTTATTTCGCCACAGGTGGATAAAAGTTTGTAAACAATGTTACTAAACCGGTTTGTATCTACGTGACTCGATGTTCCCACATATTAATTTGAATGCGTCTTGAAGTCTGCGTTAATAATTAAAGTTGACCAACAACAGCGAAGTCTTAGTTGGGACTTCTTGACTTGTGTAAAAAATATCATAGCGAGCCCGCAACGAGTCCACTGCTGGACATAGGCATTTCCCAAGACGCGCCACTGAACCCGAACCTCGGTTCTGGTAACTGGAAGACCAGTTACTGGACGCCCGTCCCACACTACGCTTGCCCAGTCGCGGTCTCCACTCGAGAACTCGTTTACCCCAACGGTTATCGGTTCTCCGACAGATGTGACCAGCCTACTGCCACTTCAACGTACTAACTTTTTTATTGACTTTATTAATCCTAATTTAGATAGATAGATAGATAATTCATTTATTCTTAGACACAGCACAAATACAATGTTACAGATAGGTCACTTAATGATACAGAAGTACAGCAAACAAACATAACAGAGTAACAGTAACAGTGTAGCCCGTGCTGTGCTGCAGAAAGGGCCCTGACTCAGCATAATGTCGCAGCCCAGCGGCGCGACGCTGATATTCTGCCAGGACCGTTACTTTAGAAGGTACGTGATGCGTTATGAAGGTCAAAGTACACTGTTGTTTTTACTATTACATGTGCAAACCGGTCCAATTTATGTTAAATAACTGTTAGTGTTTATATCAATAATGCATAGTAATTAATATGTTTTTATTTTATTTAATGACTTTAATGCTGTGAGACTTAGAATAAGACCACAATCAATTTATCCGTGGGTGTCATCAATGCGACTAAAGGATTGCACCAGGGACGGCCAGCAGCGTTCTCCTGTATACATTAAGATCATTTACTGTGATCACCAATCCGCCTGCCAAACGTGGTGATTATGGCATACCACCCAATGGATATCCCAACAAAAGTAGCATTCTATTAGGGAGGCTTATGTTCAGCAGTGGACTTATGATGATGATGATGATAAAACCATATTAACATCACCAAAATTAATATTCTAATTTTCTTAAAATATTGCTAGAAAAATTTCTATGCAACTTAAGTAAGTACAGATTTGCGAAAAGTGGTTGATTAATTTTCGTAACAAAATAACGGTTACAAGCGAAACTTCCGTGTGGTTTCCGGTAGAGTAGAATAGGACCACTCCAACTCTTTCCGTGGATGTCGTACAAGGCGACTAAGGGAATACATTATAAAACATCAATCAGGCCTCCCCAACCCGTCAGCCAGCGCGGGGAGTGTAGGCCAAATCCTCCGTCTGTCTCCGGCAGATGAGAGAGGGTTGTGCTCCTGCAGTGGAGACAAAAATAACCTGATGATGAAGCGAAATTTATACGTAACTTAAATTTTACTTCTACTAATTGCATGCCGGTCAATCATTCATGCGATAACTTATCAACATTATAAAGTTTAAGCGTGGAATAAACAAACAATTACGTAACGTATGTAACGTAACCTAACGTAACGTAACGTACGTTTCTGTGTTTATAGGTGATATGTTAATGTGGTTTTCACTTGTAGTCAATTTTATTTTGCTATCTCAAATGGCGCTAGTAGCGAACGTAAACCTTCGAACTGCATACTAAATTGATTTGTTCTTTATTTCGCCACAGGTGGATAAAAGTTTGTAAACAATGTTACTAAACCGGTTTGTATCTACGTGACTCGATGTTCCCACATATTAATTTGAATGCGTCTTGAAGTCTGCGTTAATAATTAAAGTTGACCAACAACAGCGAAGTCTTAGTTGGGACTTCTTGACTTGTGTAAAAAATATCATAGCGAGCCCGCAACGAGTCCACTGCTGGACATAGGCATTTCCCAAGACGCGCCACTGAACCCGAACCTCGGTTCTGGTAACTGGAAGACCAGTTACTGGACGCCCGTCCCACACTACGCCTGCCCAGTCGCGGTCTCCACTCGAGAACTCGTTTACCCCAACGGTAATCGGTTCTCCGACAGATGTGACCAGCCTCCTGCCACTTTAACGCACTAACTTTCTGAGCTATGTCGAAGACTTTAGTTCTCTGTCGGATCAACTGATTTCGGATCCTGTCCCTTAGAGAAACTCTTTCCATAGCCCGCTGTGCGAATTTTTATCTCCGGACTAGTCCCACTGCGCACTGTCAGGTCATTGGTTTGATGCCCTTGAATTACTAGATGTACCACAGAAACCATATCAAGATAGAATGGTGAAGTACAAGTAATGGAGAAGTTGCGGGCAACAGCTAGAAGTTAATATGCATCATGTTCGGAAAGTCATCAAGACTATAATTTCAATCGAATCTACTTACAGTAAGCTCGTTTGAATGTACAATTTTACTGTTAATTAAAATCAGTAAAATTTCATTGAATAAATTATTCCGTAGTTCTTTTTCAAGATTTTATTTATCTGAAAATCGATTTCAATCGCTTACTCTTGAACGTGAGGCCGACACAACCAACTAAGCTACTTGTTATGGCCCATTGTTTGTGGCGAATCAGTCTATTGTTAAGTAACTGCATTGTACTGATAATCATCTATAGCAGATATATTTATGACGAGGGTTGCATGAATGAATTAATGGATATTGTTTTATAGGTAACGAAATAGCATCGAAGGTAATATAGTATGTAACAAGGTCTTCTTGGCGGGATCTCTTCATCATGTCAGCCCCTAGAAGTCCACTGGTGGACATAGGCCTTCCCCAATGAACGCCACCACACCCGGTCCTCCGCCCTCCGCATCCAGCCGCTACCGGCCACCTTCTTCAGGTCGTCGGTCCACCTGGCGGCGGGGCGTCCCACTCGTCCCTTCAGGGATAGACAACTTTGTACAACTTGGTTCCTTAGTGTTATTCTCTAAAATACAAACTCACGTGCGAGTTTCACTCACGTCGAAACCTAATCCATTGGTAATTCTGTAAATATTCCAGAGCACTTACGAGGTGAAGTGAACAAAGAACTCACTTCACGTGCTCTGGAACTTGAGTGAGACTCGTACGCATCTCGTACGTGAGTTTGCATTTTACAGAATAGCACTACAGGTCTGGATGTTTTGTCTTAATCCTATAGCACAGGAGAAAATTCTAGTTTGAAATTAGACAAGTGTACGTATCACTAATCAGTAAACTTTATTGCATTCCAAGGTGTTAACAGATGATAAAAAGACAGAGTTCTCATGGACCCATTTGGGCACAGCAAGTAGGAGAGAGGAGGACCAACAGTATTGTCGACGTTATCAAGTTGTTTATCATTATATACATTATCTACATAAATGTACTCGTATCATGTATCGTAAATAATACTCTCACGCAAATTCTTAACTGGTTTAGTGTAAATAACCTTGCATTAAATACAAAGAAAACTAAATGTATTAAATTCTCTCTACCAAATGTAAGAAAAGTAGAAAACAATGTGACATTAGGTAATGACACACTAGAATTTATTAAAAGTACTGTGTTCCTGGGTATAACTATAGAGTCATCTTCACAATGGGGACCCCACATAACTTCATTAGCTGGCAGATTAAGTTCTGCCGCCTACGCCGTAAGGAAAATCAGACAATTAACTGATGTTGCTACCGCGAGGTTAGTGTACTTTAGCTACTTCCACAGTATCATGGCATACGGTATCCTACTGTGGGGTCAAGCAGCAGATATAGAGACCATTTTTATCTTGCAAAAAAGAGCAGTTAGGGCAATCTATAATCTGCGTTGTAGAGACTCATTAAGAGAATAGTTTAAAGAAATAAGCATATTAACAGTAGCTTGTCAATTCATTTTAGATAATATTTTATATGTCAGAATAAATGTATCTCTCTTTTTGAGGCACTGTGACAATAATAGTTATAATACAAGAAATAAAAATAAACTTGTTTTACCAGGCTTAAGACTAAGTAAGGTCAGCAAATCGTTCACGGGGCAATGTATACGCTTCTACAACAAACTACCAGAGGAAATCTTAAATATGACGGACAGAAAGTTTAAGATTCACATTAAAAAACAACTTTGTAAGAAAGCCTATTATAAAGTAAACGATTATTTGAATGACAAAGATGCCTGGTACTCATGTTAATCCAGCTTCGCAAAATCTTTATAAATTGTATGCAAACTTGATTTTTAAAAGATGTGTTGCGTGAAGTTTGTTGCGCCGTTTCTTCTTCACAGCGCTAACACCTAGGAATCGGTAGTCGATAAAAAAAATGACGTGTATAAATGTACCAAGTGTACTCATATGCAATAAATGATTTTGACTTTGACTTTGACAAGGACTTCTTGGCGGGATCTCTTCAGGGACAGACAACTTTGTACAACTTGGTTCCGTAGTGCTATTCTCTAAAATACAAACTCATGTGCGAGTCTCACTCAAGTGACTTCATTCACTTCGATACCTAATCCATTGGTAATTCTGTAAACATTCCAGACGACTATCGAGCTGAAGTGAACAAAGAACTCACTTCACGTCGATAGTGCTCTGGAATGTTTACAGAATGCCAATGGATTAGGTTTCGAAGTGAGTGAAGTCACTTGAGTGAGACTCGCACATGAGTTTGCATTTTACAGAATAGCACTACGGTCTGGATCATCATCATCAGGTTATTTTTGTCTCCACTGCAGGAACACAACCCTCTCTCATCTGCCGCAGACAGACGGAGGATTTGGCCTACACTCCCCGCGCTAGCCAGACAGGTCTGGATGTTTTGTCTTAATCCTATATCACAGAAGAAAATTTTAGTTTGGGATTAGACAAGTGTACGTATAGTGTATGTATACAGGTGTCCCGTAATTAAAGCACCGTGGCCTATCAAAATATCACAAATCAACTATAGTACACATGTCACGTCTTTCGAGTTTTTATTTTTATTTTTTGATACTTCCTCCTTCGTTGTTAATGTTTTCGTGTTATTTTATATTTTGTTACATTTTTAATACGCTCATTTGATTCGCATTTATTAGGCCAACATCAAGAAAAGTTAGTTACGAATATGAACCTTTAAAAGTAACGCCTTTTTTTTTCAAAATAAATTATACAATACAATACACTTTATTGCACAAACCAATACAGTTACCATTTATAAAAGTTACAATTTAGGCGGTCTTATCGCTTTAAGCGATTTCTTCTAGACAACCTTTATGTTTATCTTTGCTATATATATATTATTTATTACACAAATTTTAAAAGTAAATACAGTTACAAATTTTGTGTACAAAGGCGAGCTTATCTCTAAAAGAGATCTCTTCCAGCCAACCTTACAGGGTGTGAGACAAGGCACTAAGAGCGAGGGATATTTACATGGTCTATAAATAAACGTTCAATTCGATCCATTAGCAAATCCTCGCACGAACAGACGTGACATCTGATCTGATTATGTAATCAGAGTGTGAGTACGCCCCTTAAGATGTACCAGACAGCTTGAAGGTGCTCTCATTCACATCAAAACCGGTCATTTTAACAACACACCTACCTGCTAATTGGCCTACTGACCTCATTCTAAAACAGCCTTTAAAACCAATGAGAAGAACATTAAAAAAACTATAGAATAACGATGCGCAAAAAAATCATGCTTCACTTTTAATCAGATAATTTAACTCTTTATTGCACACACACAGATAAAATAAAAAATAATACATTAAAAGAAACAAAAGTACAAAGGGCGAACTTATCTCTGAGAGAGATTTCTTCCAGCAGACCCGCGAGAGAGATATTTGAAATAATAAAGGCAGACATAGTGTGTACGTAAATAAAAAAAAACATATACATACATACACTAATATAAACTATATACCCACTTAAATAGATTATAAACTACACGGTATATATATATATATAAATATATATAAATATGTATAGAAGTGTGCAGGCTTTTCGGTGAAGGAAAACATCGTGAGTAAACCTGCATATGGCAAAAAAGATATTCTAAGGCGTATGTGAAGTCCACTGGATAATATTATCAATACTGCGATCACCAATCCGCCAGCCAAGTGTGGAGATTATGGAAAGAAAGAAAGAAAGAAAAAACATTTATTTACTACCATAATTGGCACACACAAAGAAAAAGCCAACAAAGCAAGAAAAAGGTTTTTTTTATAAGAACTAGAGAAAACAAATTTTTTACATAGTTAAAATAGTATGCGTGTGCCGTGTCAGTAAAAGGCCAAACGACTCAGCATATGCCTAGACCAAGTAAGGTGCTGGGCGCTGATTTTCAGTCGCACCCGGTGCAGACAAGCTTGTCTACAGTGCCAAACAAAGAAGTAATAAATATGATATGTGTAATTGCAATACGTATGTACCTAGACAATATAATATAACACTAAGAATCACACCAAATACATAAATGGCGAATCCCCCAATGGATAGCCCGACAAAAGCGTCATTCTATTAGAGAAGTTTGTGTTCAGCAGTGGACGTATTTCGACTGACGATGATGTGAACGGCTTGGGACACCGTTGATGGACAAAATATCCTGAAGTGTCGAAGATAAGATGTCACTCGCTAATGTTGATATATTATGCAGTTATTAAAAGGAAGTTACTAGGAGTTACTCTCAGGTCGACTGGAGGAGAACTCTACGTGACATAAGTCCGCCTTTGTACACAATCTCATCCCTATTCGTTATTATTTTTGGTAATTTTAAAAATAATAACGAATAGGATGAAGTTTTATACAAAGGCGAACTTATATCACTTAGAGTTTTCCTCCAGTCAACCTGAGAGTAACTCCTAGTAACTTCCTATTAATAACTGCATAATATATCAACATTAGTGAGTGACATTTGGTGTCAAAAATTGAAATCACGATCCTATCTGAAAACTGCATTTTATTGAAGAGTCACAGAGAAATAATGACATCAATATATATTCTTTATTGCACATCTTAAAACTAAATACAGTAATAACTGGTGTGTACAAAGGTGAGCTTATCTCTAAAAGAGATCTCTTCCAGCCAACCTTACAGGGTGTGAGACAAGGCAGTAAGAGCGAGGGGGGCAAAATAAGTGCATAATAGACTACATAATAACTAAATACCTGATATATATATGAGTACGTACGTAGTCATATATATATCTCTATTTATACTCATATATAAAAATACGTACATTCCATATTATACTGAGTGAGACAGATAGTGCTCTTATACAGACAGATATACCAACAAACAAACCCACATAATTCATGGGTACAAACCAAAACTACTGTTTTGTACGTGCGAATTGAACCGGTGACCTTATAAACGCCTGCCGGCCCTGCATCTCACAAACCGAACTATCTCGCGAAAAGTCCAAATACTATAGATATAAGACCGCCTAAGTTGTGCTATTTTTAGCTTCTAAAACTTGTAACTTTATTTGTTTGTGCAATAAAGTCCTTAGTAAATTGTACTTTTTAGTAGAAAAATTTCAATTAACTGTTTCTTAAAACAATTATTTATAAAATAAACAAAAATACTTACCATATATCGTAACATTTTTATTCCGGAACTAAAAGTCAACTAACAAACTGACTAGAACACAAAATCACTGTCACTTTCATAAAAAAAAAACTAAAATGTACACATTGTAAACAAAAAAAAAACGAATGTTGAAAGTTAAAAACACAAGCAGATCGCGCGACCGTCGGCTGTCGAGTGCTGGCGAGACGGACAGTGACCACCGGCCCGACCACTGACCACCGCTGACCACCGCTGGCTGGTTGGGCAGCTGTTAAACAAAGTTGTTATTGAATAATTAAAGTCAGTGGTATTCGGAAGTAGGCACTGCCAGGCAGGCGCGGGCGCAGACTTCTAGGCAGTCCTGACATCAGGCCTATTTAAACGTTTTATTCTACTAAATTAAGAACAACAGTAAAACGAATTTTGTGTACAAAGGCGGACTTGTCCCACTAAAGGATATCATCCAGTCAACCTTAGAGTAACTGAAATGACAGCAAATTTTGATTTCTAATTTCTAATAAATTTATGTTTGTTTAAATTTTTATTTAATATTATATACTGAAATAGATAGTATGTTATATACTATGACATTATTTGAATTGTTGACATTGTAATTTATACATTATTTTATTATATGACGATCCCTTTTACCATATTAGAATGATATGTAAAATTGAATTTTTAAGATGTAAAAGTGAAATAAATAAATCTAATCTAATCTAAATTATGTTTATTCATATTAATTTATTTGTATTAATTTAATTTTAGTATATGTTTAAATTAGTTTAAATTAAAATTTATGTTTATATGTAATATATGCAATATTACATATAAACATAAATTATACAATACAACAAATACATATATCATACACGAATTACATATAATTATAGTATACAGAGTAGTATATAGGCACAGGAGGGAAAGTATCTTAACTATTAAAGATTTTACTCATGAAACGTTCATTTACTTTTACAAGGAAGTAAAATTGTCTTAAAACATTTTTTAGAAGTCTAGCCTAGCTAGCTAGCCTCAGCCTGAAATCGAACCGACATAAATAGGATAAAATAATACTCTTTACTTTTATGACACCAATCGATAGAGTCAATCAGAAGGATCATATTTATATAATAAACATTATATCTTTAAGGAAGATCGTGAAATTAAAATGCTTATAGTTTCCCTCAACGATCTCTATGTACTACTA
Organism: Esperia sulphurella; assembly: GCA_947086405.1. Lineage (NCBI taxonomy): Eukaryota > Metazoa > Arthropoda > Insecta > Lepidoptera > Oecophoridae > Esperia > Esperia sulphurella. The sequence goes on from OX352261.1 coordinate 17,891,852, forward strand.
GATGGAGCTTTCCAAACAATCGCTTTGTACCACGCAAGGAGCCGCAACTCGTTCACATTCACATTGAAACTTATGCAGTTACTACGCTACGGTTAAATAGCGTCAATATTTAGTAATAATTAAATGTTCTGCGTAGTAACTGCACAAGTTTCATTATGAATGTGAACGAGTTGCGACTCCCGGAGCCGCAGTTGCGTGGAACAGAGCGATTGTTTGGAGCGCTCCATCTAGTAGTACATAGAGATTGTTGGTTTCCTCGCCGATTTTGATTAAGGTGGGCATTGGGCGCATTTAGGTTGATGATTATGATTGAATCTTAAATTTATGTAAGATTTTTATCCTCAATTCGTTGCTAAGACAATCAGAAAAGTCTTTTTTTTTTACGATAACTGGCCCCATCTACTTAAATTAGGCCTTTTATTTGCAAATTAATTGCCTAGCGTGGTGATTTAGGGAGACGTCTGGTTGCTTTTCGATTTTCGTCCATCTTTTATCGTTTAAGAATATACTGTACATACTGTACTTTATAAACTGTGACTATAACGGTGTGTAGCAATGCAACCAATTTCGATAATGTTGCATGAATAATGGTGAACGATTTGTCTTGTATTAACATTATCATAAGCTATACAGAGGCAACATATACGTTGGAATGTATATATTTTATTGTACAACAGCCTAGATAATCCAGTGCAAGCCTATTATAATAAAATAGACGATTATTTGAGTGACAAAGATGCCTGGTAAGAATCAACGATCTCTATGTACTACTAGATGGAGCGTTCCAAACAATCGCTCTATTCCACGCAACTGAGGCTCTGGGAGCCGGAACTCGTTCACATTCACTTTGACGCTTGTGTGTAGTTACTACGCAGAACATTTAATTATTACTAAATATTGACGCTATTTACCTGTAGCGTCAATATTTAGTAATAATTAAATGTTCTACGTAGTAACTGCACAAGTTTCGTTGTCAATGTAACCGAGTTGCAGGGGCCGGAGCCGCAGTTGCGTGGAACAGAGCGATTGTTTGGAACGCTCCATCTAGTAGTAAATAGAGATCGTTGACGAATACTCAGCTCGGCCGAAGTTTCGGCTGTTTTTGGCCGAAACCGAAACTATGGCCAAAACTCGATTTCTTGGCCGAAACTGTCCGAACCGAATCTTCAGTCGGATATTAGACTAAAGTTACCTACCGATAGGAAAAATAACCGAATCCTCTGGTTTTGAAACTCGCCACATATCTGCATAGAGCTACAAAACACTCGAGATGGTAAGACTGATTGTAAACGGAACACATGACGGATCTACATATTAAACATCTGAACATGAAGGTCGAGGCCTCTCTCTTGGTAGGATAAGGTTTAGTTAGTTATTTAAGTAGTTTTTTAAGAAAGCCTATTATAAAATAAACGATTTTGAATGACAAAGATGCCTGGTACTAATGTTAATTCAGCTTCGCAAAATCTTTATTAATTGTATGCAAACATGATTTTTAAAAGATGTGTTGCGTGAAGTTTGTTGCGCCGTTTCTTCATCACAGCGCTAACACCTAGGAAGCGGTAGTCGATAAAAAAATGACGTACCAAGTGTACTCATATGCAATAAATGATTTTGACTTTGACTTTGATTTAAGCTTTATTGTTCGAACTTAACACTGGTGGTATTCCCTACCAGTCAACCTTTGAGAGAGATTGTGGTAAGTAGCACTTTGAATTAGGGCTACAATTACGCAGATTCATATATTCTGTTGTCTGTCCCCAGTGGGAATCGAACTCATGACCTTAGACCGAAGCGGTCATACTACGATCCAGGAAAATGTTACAAATGATTTAATTTTTGTTAAAAAATATATATTTCATTTTATATAAGTACCTAGTATCCTATACCTAATCTATACCTTACCCATACCCCCTGATCCCTGTCCCGTTCGCCAATCCAAGGCCTGCCGTGCCGATGGATGTGTGTCCAGGGGCTAGCCTGGTCGTAAGCGTGCAGACATCCAGGAGCTGGCCGAACTCCGGACACTATTAGCCTGACCGAGTAATGCGGGGCTCTGACGAGGTGGACTGGACAATTATTTCCCTAGCTGATCGTGGTACCTCAACACAGAGGCGGCGATGTTGTTCACAACACATCGCGCCAAGTGGTATCACAGAGCTAAAAACGGGAGAAGGAAAGTCGCTTGGCAAAGTTTGTCTGAATCGCGCAAAGTACACGGAGAAAAAAAGTAGTAGCCGGATAAGGTAATTCCTGTTGTAACCTACGTAATCACTGTTCATCCACTCGTAAGGCATGGGCCGTCAACATGCTGCGTACGTAGTTTGCAGTACGTAGTCGGACTACGTACTACGAGTGGATGTTTTGTCACAGTAGTACGTAGCCGCTGTGTTTCACCGGTAGTACGTGGGCAGTACACGTAGCCTGTTGTTGCAACGTTGTACCACAAAGTACGTACAGCGGCGGTCGCGCGCCAAAATTCGTACTGTGTCTGTGACATTATTCCTGCGTCTCCACGCGTCTGCTTAGCTACTTACGTAAGGATGTAATTCAATTACTAAAGATGTAACATCCTTAGTAATTGTGTAACCTACTTATACGTAGTAGGCGCCGTAAACATTATGGAGCGCGTTGTTTCTCATAAACGCGTCATTGAAATACAACATTCTTACGTATGTGTCAACTAAATTACTGTTGTAACATACAGAATACGTAGTACAGCATACATACAGTAGTAATTAGTATGACGTACGTAGTATTTTTTTTCTCCTCGTACCCCTCTGGAACCAAGGCGATTAACAAACAATTACCCAGTTTTCAAATATGCAAAATATGTGTCGATTTTCCACCAAATGGCGGTTTAGAGGTTTTATGTATATTCTACTTCCTACTTATATTATAAACGCGAAAGTTTGTAAGTATGGATGGATGTTTGTTGCTCTTTCACGTAAAAACTACTGAATGGATTTTAATGAAACTTTACAATAATATAGCTTATACATCAGAATAACACATAGGCTACAATTTATAAAGATATTGTGTGAATTGTCCAAAATATCAAGTAAGTAAAACATCTACCATCTGCGAGCTATTCTGGCGTGCGCTGCCAAAACCGCTAGAGTTACACATATGTAATGTATGATGGAAATGTTTATCTTAAATAGTCCTACAAAAAAGCCGTCACAGTATATATCTATATCTTATGTGTAAGCCATTATAGCCAAAATAGTGAACAATAACTACAATAAAAATTGATAATTTATTTCAAATGCATATTTGGTAGTAATAAATTGATTCCTAATTGAAAATAGATTTATCGCTATATGCCCCACGCTAATATAAGCTGCTCGAAATACTAATCCTGCGCAGACGAAGTCGCGGGCGCCAGCAAGTGCCCAATATATGTCTTAGGGGCATCTGCGTAAAGTGATTATAATATAATTGTTGTATGCAGCCCCAGTCACGCGTGAATCGACCTTCAATCTCACACTCACGGTCGATTGCCGGTGAGAACTAATGTGAATACAGTTCAGTAATTATTTAAATAACTGACAAGCGAAGTTTGATATCATTTTCGATTTGCAAAACAATGCGTTGCAAATTTTTCTTCACGAGTACACAATGTTTAATGGTTAGGTTATATGCATGAAGATTTTAGGTAAAGTTAGCTTCCTAATTGACGTATAATTGACTGAGTAGGTAACTTGTACAAAACAAATAGTATTCCTTAGTTTTGGAAATACATCAGACGTTATGTTGTATGTATTTATGTATATAATATGTATAGTTGTAATTGTAATATTTAATGTTATATATATATATTATTATGTATGTACTTTACTTAGTAAATTATATTAGTATATATCAAAAGCTATACCTACTCATTTATTCTACGTATAGTACAATAATTTATTATAAAATTTCAATATCCATGCACATTTTATTTTTATTCTTTTTGACCTACTGCTTGTTTTAGCTTTTCCCACAGTGGAGGTTGGCTGGAAGAGATCTCTTATAGAGATAAGTCCACCTTTGTACACTTTTATGTTATGCCCTTTTTTTTGTAAAAATTTTATGTGCAATAAAGAATATTAATAATAATAAGCTAAGAAAAGGATCCGGCGACGTACAAGTTATCTTATAATTGGCTCATCAATTTATCTTGTTTCTCGAGTTACTGTTTTTATATTGTAAGGTATATCTTAATCTTCTAAAAGTTTCATTTGCTGTTAAAAACTAGCCAAGTCAAATCAAGACATATAATTTTTTCTAGAACTAGAAAAAGCATTTCAAGAAAACTAGAATAGTATTTTTGTGAAGCTAATGTAATACCTATTATCATCAGATCAAATACGTCCACTGCTGGACATAAGTCTCCCCAATAGAATACCACTGTTGGTAAGTTTTAAAATTGGGGGATTTGCCATAATCACCGCGCTTGGCAGGTGGATTGGTGATCGCAGAAATGTAATATACACAGGAGAACGCTGCTGCCCGTCCCTGGTGCAATCCCTTGACGACACTCACAGATTGGGGATGGCCCTATTCTAAGCCGGGAATTCATGCACTCCTTCAGAAAAAAAAAAATATTTTCGGAATAAGACGGCTCATTTGGCCCTCGTCGGACAGGGTAGGGAGGGGTGCGGGGCGCGACGTGGGGGAGGGGCGGCGGGGGGAAGCGGAGGGGGAGGTCCGATCCATCACCGCCCGCGCCGCTGTCACACGCCATTAGAGAGGCCTACACAGCACAGGTGGAAGAAAGTTCGATGGATTCCCGTAGACGCACTCTGAGAAAAAAATAAGTAGCCCTCCTACTTACATAAGGATAAAAATATACCACTATTACGTAAGTAGCCGCCCAAATTATAAATGGTGTCGCCTACAACTGATTCAGTAGCCGACCACATTATTACTTAGTGTGGTTACTTAGTAATGTGGCCGGCTACTGAATCAGTTGTAGGCGACACCATTTATAATGGAGGCGGCTACTTACGTAAGGGCGGGCTACTTATTTTTTTCTCAGTGCACTTGGCAACCATTATGGAAGCAGTACTAGGTTATTTGCTTGGCACGCCTAATGCTCAGAGACCTCTGCCTAGAGCAATCCATCAATCACTGGAATTGCACGCCAGGATTGAACCACTCCAAAGCACTAATCCAGGCTTACAACCGTAAGTCTGCTCAAGAAGCTTTAGCGCTTAGCAGGAATAATTGACGCATAGTAGTGAGAGCCCTCACAGGACACTGTGGTCTGAACAAACACAGGTTCAACCTCAAGCTCCGGACCACAGGAGTGTGCAGGCTCTGTGAGGAAGCAGAGGAAACCCCCATGCACCTCCTGTGCGAGTGTGGCCCACTGATGCGCAAAAGAAATACACACCAAGGTAACTACTTGCTTCGCCCTGACGAAGTAAAACAACTCAGTGCTAAAAGCATTGTGCAGTTTTTAACTGCTGCAAGGCTTAGCACCGAACTGTAGTATGGTGGCGATCACAATAGACCAGAAACGGTCGCAGTGATACAAGATATACAGAACATTTAATTATTTACTAAATATTGACGCTATTTAACCTTAGCGTAAATATTTAGTAATACTTAAATGTTCTGCGTAGTACAAATGTCAAAGTGAATGTGATCGGGCTCCCGGAGCAGCACAGAGCGATTGTTTGGTTCGCTCCATCTAGTAAGTACACAGAGATCGTTGTTAAGAAATATTTTGTGGCTCTGCTTCAATGTACTTTCGTCCGGCCGTGCGGGCGAGAAATTTCGCACAAATAACCGTAATAGCGAATATTCTCGCGCTTAGCCAGACATACATACAAACATACATACAGTCATACATACCTACGGACCCTATACGGTCTACTATGTTATTTTAGAAATGTTATATTTGTCTGTATAGGTCCATTGTGGAGCTCATAATCCTGGGACAAGTGGAGGGCAGGCGTGCTAGAGGACGAGCTCCGACGAGGAGGTCAGACCCGGTGGGGAGGGTGGCTGGCGGATCCTTATATGAAGCAGTGCGGCTGGCCAATGTTCGCTATGCGTGGAGGCGCATTTTATACGGTCGCGATCCTCAGCAGTGAGGGAACGACGGAAAAGAGAGAAAGTAATTGTAATATTTTTTTTGCTATTACATTATTGTGTCATGCATGAGATAAGTAGATTTTTAATTTAATAATACTAAAAAAAAGTAATTGTGCATTGAAATATATATTTTTTACTCTTGATAAAGTATAGAATGGTCGGCCCCGTAGCCAAGTCGGTAGTACACCTGCCCGCGAAGATCGGGATCGCGGGTTAGAATCCCGCCCAGGGCAAACATTCGTGTGCTGAGCACTTGTGTTTGCCTTGTGACTGGATGTTATTTATATATTATATTATGTATCTATGTATGTATATCAGCTGTCTGATACCCATATTACAGGCTCTGCCTAGTTTGGGATCAGGCGGCCGTGTGTGAAATATCCCCACACATTTATTTATTTTATTTACTTATAGAATGTTTCTGTATAAGCAAGGTAATGCAATAAAAATTTTTTTTTAAATAACACATTAAATAACAAATTTTTTCCGTCGTTAATATGAAACTTGACACACATATAGGTTAGCCAAATAGGACATAGAATAGTTTTGATCCCGAAAAAACATCGCATTCCTACGGGAAATACATAATAATTTGTGATGTTAAGTTGTCCACGCGGGCGAAGTCGCGGGCAACATCTAATTTTGACGACCTCCGTGGCTGAACGGGTCCTCAAAATGTTTTCTTTCACCATTTGCAGTCAAGTCTCTCAGAGCGATTTCGAAACAAAGCCTTGAGACACTGTGTTTTTTAAATTCACGCCGGAGGTTGCGGGTTCGAATCCCGCTAGGGGCAAATGTTCGTATGATGAATATGAATGTTTGTACCCAAGTCTTGGATGTTTATATATTTATTTAAGTATGTGTATCCGTTATCTAGTAACCATAGCATAGGCTCTGCCTAGTTTGGGACTGGATAATAGGTGTGAATGTCTGAAAAAAAAATATTAGTGGGATTCTCTGCCCATACATCTAAACGAATCAATTTGTCTTAAACACTAACTCTCCCACCCTTTGCCGTCTGACCCGTGAGATCACTCTATGGTTCACCACTCTATCGAATTGCGGGCACACCCTTCACCCGCGGTGTAATCAAATTAAATGGATTGTTTAAAGAGAGTTTAAAGTCAAGAGGGGGTGTGATGCCGCCGCGATTTCATCCCTTCAGGCTAATGTTTGAGTAATGGGATATTAAATGCATATTATTATAGTTATGGTATTTCAATGGGAACGTATGCGCTTGCCGTGTGGTTTCCGGTAGAGTAGAATAGGACCACTCCAACTCTTCCCGTGGATGTCGTACAAGGCGACTAAGGGAATACATTATAAAACACCAATCAGGCCTCCCCAACCCGTCTGGCCAGCGCGGGGAGTGTACGCCAAATCCTCCGTCTGTCTCCGGCAGATGAGAGAGGGTTGTGCTCCTGCAGTGGAGACAAAAATAAACTGATGATGAATGGGAACGTAGCATAGTGTATTATCATTGCATCAATATTAGCCTTTAAACGTCGACAGCTGGGCTGGAATTAGGCCTTCTTCATGCCACTGGAGTCAGTCATCTGTGCTGGAGTGACGTCACCCTAGCTCGGACTTCAATACTGCCATGCTACCTAAGAAGCTCATCATCCTGGGACAAGTGGAGGGCAGGCGTGACAAAGGACGAGCTCCGACGAGGTGGTTACCCAGTGAGGAGGGTGGCTGGCGGATTCCTATATACAAAGCGGCCAAAAAATCATCAGGTTATTTTTGTCTCCACTGCAGGAGCACAACCCTCTCTCATCTGCCGGAGACAGACGGAGGATTTGGCCTACACTACCCGCGCTGGCCAGACTGGTTGGGGAGGCCTGATTGGTGTTTTATAATGTATTCCCTTAGTCGCCTTGTACGACATCCACGGGAAGAGTTGGAGTGGTCCTATTCTACTCTCCCGGAAACTACACGGAAAATATGAAGCGGTGCGACTGGCCAATGACCGCTAAGCGTGAAGGCACATTTCATAAAAAGACCGTAAAAGCTATTATAATTCTATGAAAATTACTGGAGTTTGTGAGCCGATTGAAGAATTAGAATTCATCAGTCGTAGAATTCTAGAAAATCAGTTAGGCCCCTTATTTGACTATTTCCAAAATGTTGCCAAAGGGGGGAGGGTTGCTTTTTTACTCGAATTGGGTACTATAAAACCTGCCGGGGTCAGATTATTGAAATTCGACTTAAGTTATTCAAAACATCATCGCTGTTGAGTGCCTCTGGTATTTCCGAACAAGTACAACTTAAATCTTATCATCATCATCATCAGGTTATTTTTGTCTCCACTGCAGGAGTACAACCCTCTCTCATCTGCCGGAGACAGACGAAGGATTTGGCCTACACTCCCCGCGCTGGCCAGACGGGTTGCGGAGGCCTGATTGATGTCTTATAATATATTCCCTTGGTCGCCTTGTACGACATCCACGGGAAGAGTTGGAGTGGTCCTATTCTACTCTACCGGAAACCACACGGCTTCATTAGATCTTATAATGAAGGTGAATAGGTATCTTCTGGGTAAGCGCGCGCCACCTAGGCCGCAAAGTCAATTACCATCAGGTGAGATTGAGGTCAAGCTTAATCCCATCAGGAATAAATAAAAGTAGCATCTCTATCGATATTCTAACTCGCCCTTGCTGAACAAATTGTGCCTTATTGGCACCCTCTTCTTTTGATCTTTTAGCGCTAAACTGTTTTACAAACTCCTTGTCAGTGTTCATGTTATGGTGTCGGCGACGTCCAAACTTAGTTCTGTTAGTTATTGATCGATTACTGTGGAAACTTTGCAGACAGGAGGGACCTACTGCTGTGGAATTATTCATTCTGTGGATTTGTCGCGTAGATCCTCCAAAAATAACTTATTAAAAATTGTAAATAGGTATATAAGTATCAATAATTTCGTTGATAGCCCTGTAATGCTCTTTGCTTTGAAGTAATTAAAATATTATTTTCTACTTTTTAGTTTAAGTTTGTGCATGTAGGTATAGTCTTGAAGTCGGTTTTTGTTTTTTTGTAAAAAATAATTTAATTTTTTACTTTTTAGTGGGAAGTAAGTGTATTTTGTTTTATTATTTATATGGATAGGCCTACTAAACGTGCTGTTTAAATGAGACAGCGCCGTTTGGAAGAGAGTAGTGACGAGAAGAAAGATGGAGAAAAGAGGGAAAGAAATGCGATAAATATTTCAAATGAGAGTTTTGAGCAGCGGGCCTATAGACTTTCTCAGATACACGAACTTATCAAGGTATATTGAAAGTCCAGAAAGTCATGCTCAACGACTCAGTTTGATTCACGACGTTTATCAATCGAAACCGTGCAAGCCAAGACGATGAAAACGTTGCTCTTCGGTTACACGAGCATTTATCTAATGAATCCAGATCGACTCGGTCAGTTGCTGTGCGGCAAGCTTCGGCAAAATCGACCCCACGATGAGAAAGTTTTAACAGAAATTACACGGTTGCGTAATCTTTTCAACAATAGATAGTTTTCTTTAAGAATAGGTATTAATGTATAATTATTATGAAGGCTCCTTACAAATGCATACAATCTTCTTTGTTCTTGGCTACTGACAGTTAAAAAAAGATTGAAATTCCTCATCACAACTTTTGCTGAAGGGATCCTCAAACTAGCATGTCGTCTATGTAGGTATATACTAAGCCTATATTTGTGTCTTTGTTGATTTTTCAAAAAGCGCTGAATGAATTTCGATAAAATGTATATGGGACCACCTCTGAAGTATGACCTTCCATACAAAAAACGAACCATCAAAATCCATTCAGAATTGGCCGAGTAATCGCGTAACAAACATACAAACAAAAAAACATACCGTCGAATTGAGAACGTCCTCTTTTTTGAAGTCGGTTGAAAATACAGCTAAATAATTATAATTTCAAGCACATTTTTCAACCACCCATTTTTCTTTAACACGTCAATCCTTCGCGTTGACATTACGGAGCGCAAAAACCCGGAGCTAACGAAAAATGTCAATCCCTAATACAGAATGGAGGAGTAAAAGTATAATTTGGGTGTTTCTCGGCCCTACAATATGGGTAATTCGCTCGCAGGCGATCCATCACGCGCGGAGACAGATTTTTGAAACCTTTATTCTGCACGTGCTTGCTTTGGCTCTAATAATAAAATTGGATTTCGTTACGGCGAGAAATTTTGCGAATTCTAAACATAGGATGTTGTGAAACCTGTATAGAAATTAGCAAGCCACTGCTGTCGAAGAATTGATGGGCAACTTACTCTGTGATAACAGTTATGATACAAGAAATAAAGATAAACTTGTTTTATCCACGGTTAAGTCATAGTAAGTTTTTAGTGTTAAAAAATAGAATTTATTATGACTTAAATTAAATTTATTATGACCTTTGACATGAAATTCAATAGCTCTTTGACATCGTATAGGCTAATGTAATAATTGTGATTGTGCATGTATGAATTTTATTTACTATATTTTTTAGTTATGTTGGTAGTTTAACTAATAAATAATAATAAATAAATATGTGGGGACATTTCACACACGGCCACCTGATCCCAAACTAGGCAGAGCCTGTAATATGGGTATCAGACAGCTGATATACATACATAGATACATAATATAATATATAAATAACATCCAGTCACAAGGCAAACACAAGTGCTCGTCACACGAATGTTTGCCCTGGGCGGGATTCGAACCCGCGACCCCGAGCTTCGCAGGCAGGTGTACTACCAACTAGGCTACGGAGCCTTAAATTAACCGAAAATTCTATAACATCATCATATCAGTCCTTAGACGTCCACCTGCTGGGCATATGCCTTCCCCAGTGCCCGCCGCAACATCCAGTCCTCCGCATCCAGCCGCTTCCGGCCACCTTCTATTCCATCTCTCTGCGGGGCGTCCCACCCTGCGCGTGCCGCCCTTGGTCTCCACTCCAGTCTCGGCTGTCGGTTCTGCGCCAGATATGGTCCTCCCACTGCCATTTCAGCTTGCTTATCCTTTCGGCTATATCGGTGGACCTTTGTTCCTCGTCAGATCTCATTACGTATCTCTCGAAGTAACCATAGCTCGCTGAGCGACTTGAAACTAGTGTATCAGGCCCACCGTCAGTGTTCACGTCTCGGCCTAGGTCATGACAGGCAGAACGCACTGATCAAAGACTTTTAAAGGCATCCGATAAGACTAGACTCTGATTTGAACCTCCCAACGCCACGAACAAATGCCGAGCGCACTCAAACAAAACAATTCACTGAAATGGCAGAAGTAAGTCGTGTAGAAATGGGGACATGTCCCCACGGCTTGTCCCGAATCCCGATCCATCACGCTGTCATCGTCCCGAATCCCGCACAATACATTTACAGGACTTTCCGGCCCGGCCATTGTTGGGTGCAGTATTGTTGGGGATTTTTCGAAGGATTTCGCTTCTGTATGTTTAGTGATCGCCACTTGGGTTGGATTGGGTGTGTAGCTAAACTCAGAAGTCAGATTACTTCGCTCGCTCGTTAAACGAAATTACATACGCTTTTGCCTAGGTAACTTGCGTCATTTTGACACAGCCACAGTCTCTCATTTAAAATCTGTAGTACTATTCTCTAAAATACAAACTCACGTGCGTCTCAAATCAAATCAAATCATATTTACATCTCTCATATTCGGTAAGTAGGTCCTTATTACCCCCAAATGGGGCTTGTAGGTGACCAATTAGCGCTCTAGGGTAATAATGTAGCTAGAAAAGCCCTAGGGCGGTAAGTAATTAAAAAAAAAACTCTTCACTCTTTCAAAAAGTTCGCGTACATCTAACCATCATACTGGCAATAGACATCATGCATTCAGCCCAATGACAAAAGAGGTCGCTTCGCTATGCAGCCTTGTCTTCGTATGAGTATAATAGTCATCAATTTTAAATATCGAACGGCGAAGCTCAATTTCGTTCTTGAAACAAATAATTTAAAAAAAGGATGAAGAAAGGCGGGAATAGAAACCTTTTACTTTAAATAACTAATAAAATGTTTTATTCTTGTAATGCCGGTTTTTTTTCTACTTACCTCACAATCGAGATGTAAAGCAGAGTAGTTAGCTCGGGTGTAAGCATCAATTGTACCCTCGAACTAAATATAACTAAATAATTATTTATACAATCTAAATTTACTTAATAATCATTTGAAATTAAACATGTCATCAATCATTAAACAAAATTAATATTACATAAAATTACCATAGTTAAATACAACACAATACACTTTCTGCACAAACACAATACTTATGTCCTATTTGTAAAGTCACGCTTCGAGTAATACTTTACACAGTGCAACACCGCTACTTTGCTTTGTCATCGATACATTCCTGCACACTGTAGTAAAGTTTAGAGTCCCCGCAGACTGCAAACTTTATATCGGCCGATAATTTAGTCAGGGTCTTAAACAGACCCTCCACCTCCCATGGTCTTTCGACATCTAGGTCACACAGGCCGAATCACGGGGGAGGTGCCCGGTACTCGCTCAGGTGCTCTTTGTCGGAGCACCCTGCTTGATCCCCCCACAAATAACTAATTCTGTGCTTGGTCCTCTATACGGCAGCTCTCCCCATTCAGGGGCGCGACATCACAATGACGGCTTCGTCGTCGGGCTGCTCAGTCAGTCTGTCAAGTCAGATTTAGTCAATACAGTCGGATAGATACGTAAATAGATATTGCTCATTATTTTTTAGGTTCTTAAACAGTATAAAGATGTATGCAAGTGCGCACACCATGACGATTTGTTGGCCCAGTGTGCGCACTAGCAGCTCAATCCGACTAAATTATCGGCCGATATAAAGTTTGCAGTCTGCGGGGACTCTTAGACATTAACCATTCAGTTAGAGATTTTTAAAATTTTAAATAATCAAGCTGTATATAACAATCAGGAATGTTGTTGTATATTTTTATGGACATATAGTTCAGGCTTTTGTGGAAGAATGCTGAGGTATGAACATTTAAATGAAGAAGGCGGTGATTTTGTCACAAATTTCTCTGAAATTTACTCTCATTCAAGTGACTTCACTCACTTCGAAACCTTATTCTAATGTTTGCAACTCATCACGTCAAGGGGTATCACGGGGCGAAAAGTGGGCGAAGGAAAGCTACTTTGCGACATTAGATTGCGCAAAGTGGCGATCCATCGTCTCTGCCTACCCTTCTGGGACCAAGGCGTGAGCATTATATATGTATGTATATATGCTATTACATTACATATCCCAATAAATACTTATTAGTAGTTTTAATACTGTTATATAAGTCAGCTCAGTGCAGAGGGACGAAGACAAGAAGTCGAGAATAGACGAGGGGTCGAAATCCGTTCATCAGACTTCAAGGCACAATTACTAAGGCTAGAAGTCACTGATATAATAATGGAAGTGGATATAAAAGTGGAAAGTTGGGGTCAGCTTTCGGAAAGAATCACATATCTTAAAATTTATTTATTTCATCATCAGCCTATATCCACTATCACCATGATTGAATGGTGATCACAGTAATGATCTTAATATACACAGGGGAACACTGCTGCCCATCGCTGATGCAATCCAGCGACGAGGCGTGAGCCAATGTAATTCAAAAGCGCTAGCTAGCGCCATCTATTGAATCCTCTGCTATCTACGCATTGTGTATGTGTTTGTATGAAATTATCACTACAAAATAAAACTCCGTTCTTCTAACAATTGTATTTATTAAATAACTTTTATTTATCTATCTATATTCCATACATTTACAAACATCATCGCTTCTTATATCACGCGAGGCAGTGAAGCGTCTTACGGCAACGGTTCTCAACCTGGGGAGCCGCCAACGCCCCTGGGGTCGTTTTATTACAATTGGTTTGTTTAAATTAAAAAAAAATTATACTATTAACAACCTTTAATTCTGTATTTATACATATACAATGATATAGTGTGGCAGGGCTTATACTAGTCCGACATTTGTACTATGTACAGGGGTTAGGTTAGGTTAGGTTTCTCAAACAGACTGTTGCATTGCACGAAAATTATGTTTTATTGTTTGATATAGGTTTGTTAAATGTAGGTATCATTTCTGTAATATTGACAGGCTGGATTCGGTAAAACAGTAAATAAAACGGAAGATTTATTCAAGTACTGGCAATAGTGTTTCTTGCACGTATACATACAAAATATACTAAGTTAATGGCTTTTCATACAGCCACTGTACTTACATAGAAAAGGCCGTCGGTAGGAAGCGATATAGGGCAGAGGACCAGGTTTGGAGGCGCGTTTTAGGGAACTATTATTCTGCCCTGCTACCAAAAAAGTGCTAAGTGTTTTGGTAACATTTTGGAAACTGACAAAAAAGGGGTCAAACAGATTTTCTAGAATTCTATGGTTGATGAATTCTATTTCTTTAATTGTCGAATGAAGAAACGTTAGTAATTTTCATACATTTTTAGAAAACCCAGTTTGACCCCTTTCTTGTCAAATTTTTTTCATACATTTTTAGAAAACCAGTTAGACCCCTTGACAAATTTCCAAAAATATTCCACAACACTTAGCGGCAAGGCAGTATTGTGTCCTTATATAATTAAATTCGTACTCCAGATCCGAGAGTTCTAGTCGGTAACCACTGTTGGGCATAGGTCACATGCCTTACTCAATACGCAAATAAAAGTTAACAATCTTGTAAGAAGCGCTGCTTTAATAAAATCTATTTAATTAAATAACAGTTTAAGTTTACCCGGTCCAACCAGATGGTGCTACTTAACCTAAAGATATAGTATGTGCAAAGCTTACATCTACGTGATAATTTTTGTTTAGGAGGTTCTATGAATTAAAAGGTTGAGAATCGCTGCTTCATCGTTATCTTTGGGGTGCGTTCCCAAAGAGGGTTACAATTTTCGAAAGTGAATTTTATAAAGCATGCTGAAGGAAAAAAGAAAAGTTATTGGGAAATTCTTTCGTAGGATTTGAACTTGCGACCTGGTCCTTATTCCGTTTTGGTAACTATTTTACATCGCGTTACGAAAACGGATTTTATTTTCGCTGTTTCGTAACTGGCCTAAACAAGAATAAGTATAACGTTAAAATCTCATATCTCATTCCTTTTTTATTATTTAGAAACTTTTTATATTAAACTGTATGGGTCCTCAAGTAGTAGTATTCATGGATAATGTATATATATCTGGGTGAACGGTCGAAGACAACCTTTAGATGTTACGTTTATAAAATATTAATGTAAACGGCAATCAATCTTTAATAATCGTATTAACTAATCATGAAAACAAACTTACGAAGTCCTTTTTCGTAACAAGTCACTAAAGCTGTTACGAAAACGGTTTTTTTATAAACAGCAAGAATAAAATCGATTTTCGTAACTTGTGACGAAAAATTGTTACGACAACGGCACAAGGGGCGACCTGGCTATCCCAGGGCGTGTTCTTATTACGTTGCTTGCGTTGTTTTTTTTTTATTGAAGGGTATTTTTGGAGTTTAGGTCCGCACACGCTGAAATAAAAGGTCATCTGAGGCAGGCGGCAAGCGTTGTCGCAGGGAACAGCTAGTAAAGGATATAACATTTTGTTATCGCTAAATGGTTTTATACAAAATTCAGAGCGACGCAGACGCCAACCTCAACCGCCAGTGTATTCTAAATAAGATAGTGCCCATGTTTTATTTGAATCAATCACAGCGCACGCTGTGGACAAAATGAGAATTAAAAATCAACGCGATAACTTATACGCAAAATGCTGTGAATGTCCAATCATTCTAACGTGCAGATAAATTAATAATTATCTAGTCAAATAATAATCAAAGGAAAGGCCCCATTACAGAATTCAAGGGGTCCGAATTAGAATTTCTGACCCCTTCAATTACTTGGATACTTGGTGGCGATGTCACGTGCACCATCATACGTGAAAAACATAATACCGTGCTACGTTTCGTGTACAAATCGAAAATGGATTAGGTCGTTTACGTCCTTTTCCCCGAATGTCCATTATCCGAATTCCTTTAATGTCCATCTCCTTGTACGCCCTTTGTAGTCGGGAATATTTTCCCAAAAAAGACGTCTTTGGGAAATAGTGAGACATTGGACACCGGATTTTATTTTCGATTTTCGACTCCGAATCTGCCCGGTGTCAACGCCGAGGTAGCCTTTGATTACCTTACAACATGATTGCGGTCAAATAATGTAACTTTGAACCCTTAAACCTCTTATCTCAGAGCTGAATAAAATACAATTGTCACGATAGCAGAAAGTCATGACTGAAATGGACATTCGGGTTTTTTAAACTGGTCATTCGGGGAAAAAGTCGTAACCGAACTAACCGAAATAAATATATGGGAGTATTTACAGTGTGCGTCGCTGATAGGTGCGTTTCGCTAGAGATTCCCTGTTTATTGGCTCGCCGCTTGGCTTATTCTGGAATAGGAGAAACATATGTTTACAAAAATAGTTATTTCTATTGTCAAAAAGCGCATTTAGGTTGATATTGGCCCATTCTAAGGTTTCAAATTTTCGTTGACATCAATATAATGATACTGAGACAAGGATAGGGCACACATCGACCCTACGTGGCTCTTTGTGTCAGCCACTGTGTTTTAAAATTAATTCCAGCCCCACCTAGGATACTTTGAAGCTAGCGCATTGCATTGGCACAGCAAGTACCATGATGGAAGCATGATGAAGCATCTCACCTCTGCCCTAGTTAGATCCTGTTTGCTACCCACATTAACATCATACCCTTCAGTGGCTCCTATATCTGGTGGCCTCAGCAGATCTGAGAAGTAGGTGTGAATCTCCATACTAAATAATGATGGCCGTTTTGGTCCCAGTAATAAATAACTAGTGATGCGTCAATAAAAAGCTGTTAGTAAGTAGAACAAAATAAAATAGTTATTATGAAGGCATATCTCAGTTAGCTGTATATCCGGCGTTAGGGGGCTCTTAGTATTTATTATTGGTGGATACCACGCCAATTCTACTTTTTTCAACGATTATCGTTCGTTTAAACAACAGTTATATTTAAGTTTTAATCAAACTCCGTTCCAAACTGAAATTCGTATTCCACTCATTGTTTTACTTCAGACGATAACCGAACGTAAAAGAAACGCAGACGGAACGCACACGATACTCAGCTGTTAGGGACGAACCTAGTATTTCTTAATCCCCCATAGATACGACAGTTTTTGAAATTTAAGCGTAACGTCTGGACTGCGTGTGTGAAAAAGTACCTTTCTACCAACTTTTTAACAGACGCTACTTAGACAGCAGCTGCGTTTTGTTTTTACCTGAGACAACAGTCAAAATGTAGAAACGTTCGTTCCATCAACGTCTGACGTTCGTTTAAACGTTAGCTACGGCTGAGACGCAGCTGAAGCGCGAACGTTGTGCGCAGCGGAGTACGAATAGTGTTATAACCTGCGTTTGAAAATGCGTTAGTATAATTGGCCCCCAGGTCACATTCAAAAATGCCTCTCTCCGTTACTTATGAATGGTTTTCTTTAAAGTGCGGGCGGCCGCCCACGTCTCGCATGGAGTGAGGTCCTTGTAGGGTGGGAGGGTGGGGGGGAGCAGGGGAGGGCAGGACAGGGCTGGCTACTCACTTGTTGCCAAGCACGGCGGTGACGGCGGCGACCACGTCCGGCGGGCGCGGCAGGGCCAGCACCTCTAGGCCGCGCGTGTAGGGCATGGGCACGTCGGCGCCCGACACGCGCCACGCCGGCGCGTCCAGCTCGAAGAACGACGGAGACTCCATCACGCGCGCGCAGATCTCCGCGCCGATGCCTGCCCCCCACACACGTAGGATTAACCACTACTTACATACATACATACAGTAGCGGCGTTAGGGGGGGGGGGGGGGGAGATATGCAGGGACTAGATATGCAGGGACGCCAAGAAAAAGCGTCAGTAATTTTGCTTTTCAGCGATGAAATGGTTATTACATTTATTCTATCCCTTGCCTTTTCCTTCTTGGGTTTCGAATAGAAGATAGGGGGCGCCGTTGAAATCTCGCCCAGGGATCTAGCCCTCGCTAAAACCGGCCCTGCATACATACATAATTATCATCCGCCTATACTGGGTGTTGTTTTAGACAGTGGTCAAATTAAAGGAGGTAATTGTATTGCTGATACTGATTACAAATCAATAAAAAAAATTATAAGTACCTTAAAAAAATCCAAAAATCGTATTTTTTTTCTGAAGCATCTATTTTATTTGTTATTCTACGTCGGTGTCACGAGGTCACAAGATTACACGTGCCGTCACGTGTCGGTCGGTACCTCCACGCACAAAATAATACGTCCGACTGTATATACGTCCACTGCTGAACACGA
Source organism: Esperia sulphurella (assembly GCA_947086405.1). NCBI lineage: Eukaryota > Metazoa > Arthropoda > Insecta > Lepidoptera > Oecophoridae > Esperia > Esperia sulphurella. The sequence goes on from OX352261.1 coordinate 17,910,258, forward strand.
GCCTCCCCAATAGAATGCCTCTTTTGGTTGGATTTCCATTGGGGGATTTGCCATATTCACCACGCTCGGCAGACGGCTCGGTGACCACCGTGACCACTCACCCGACTGCGGCCAGCCCTGCTCCACGGTGACCAGGTGGTGCGTCTTGGCGACGGAGCGCGCGATGCTCTCGAAGTCCAGCGGCCGCAGGGACCGCAGGTTGATCACCTCGCACTCGATGCCTGCGCCCCAGGAGGTCACAAAATTACACTTTAAACTTGGGGTTTCGACAGAATGTATTTGTGTTGCATGTTCATTGTTACTATTTTAACTGCTACACCCCTGTGGGTAAAATTGCACTCTGTAGCAAGTCGCTCGCGCGCCGCTGCTTTCGTGGCCAGTTCCATATAAATCTATGCATTAAAACGCACCACTCCCTCGTCGTCGTCGTCGTCGTCGTCGTCGTCCCCCCCCCCCCCCCCCCCCGATTTCATGTTCGTCGCCTTAGTGATATGACAATGATCAAGTTTTATTAAGTAGGATAAAAGTTACGACATCATCCAGCAACCAATTACAATAGGTCATTAAAAGGTTATTAAAAGGCCCATCAGGACAAAAGGAACATCATCCTTTTCATATAATTTTTTTCAAATTTCTAAAGCACTATAAAGTGTCAAGTGTTCCCGTGGGTGCTGCACCAGGGACGCAGCGAGAAGCAGCGTTCTCCTGAGTATATTAAGATCATCACTGCGATCACCAATCCGCCCGCCAAGTGTGGTGATCATGGCATGGCAAGAACAGCCCACCAAAAGTGGCATTCCACTAGAGGCTTATGTCCAGCAGTGGACGTATTTCGGCTCATGATGATGCTAACTATAAGCTGTATAAGTCGCGTGGTCACCTTTCCCCGCGAGCTCGTTGGCCGCCTGCAGCGCGGTGTCAGTGGCGCGGCCCGCGCACACTAAAGTTATGTGTTTGCCGTCTCGCTCTATCTTCGCCTTGCCTGCAATTGAAACACAACCTCTCACTGTCTGTCATTTGATATTTTTTTTTACATAGAAGAGTTATAATATAACCCAGACTAAAGTTCTATATTCGCACCTAGAATTGACGTTCTGAGAAATGAACGTTCGGGGAAATGGACATTGGACATTCAGGTCTAATCTGGACATTCGGGGAAAATACGTAAGCGACCAAACCGGATAGAATGAGTCCATATTTTGGTCCATGCTTAATAATAATCAGTGGCTGACATTGAGAGATGTCACGTGTTACCCGTGCTTGACGAAATAACACGTGACCTCACCTAAAGTCTAATTCTTGGGCTATCTAAACCCCTAGAATCCAAGAAGTTTCCACAAAACCATATTGGAGTAACATAAAGTCTTTACTTCATTGCAATCGGTTAACTCAATCAAGAGTCGAGATTTTTATTTCAAAAACGCACGTACATTGCATTAGTATATATTTCATTCCAGATTAATAGTCCTATGAAAACAAACGCATTTGCGTCTCGAAAACAAAATACACAATAGATGGTGTTCCTAAGTGGACCGCAAAGTTTACTTGGTAATACAAACCTATTTTTGCTGGTGGTGACCCTTTCATGTATATGTTACCGAGACGTAAATAGCGTTGGTTTTCATAGGACTATTAATCTGGAATGAAATATACAAGAAAGTATCATGATCGGCGGGATTTGGATTGAGGTTAGGACTGTATTTAGAGCATGGTTAGAAGTGATAATTATCATTGCCAATTATATTGATTACTACAACAATCATAAAACAATTAATTAAACGCTATTAATGTCGCTTTACATGTATCCGAACGCTATTTGCTGCTTCCGCGCATATCCAAACGAGTTAATAAGTGTCAACGTTAAAAAAACACGGTCCCTATCTTATCTTCTCAGGGGGCCAGGAAGACCTGGCGACACTTCGACCCTTCAGGATCTTTTGTGCCAAACCCCTGTCCACCAACGAAGCCCCAAGCCCATTTGGTGGACTTCACATACGCCTCAGAATTTCGTCTTTGGCATATGCAGGTTTCCTCACGATGTTTTCCTTCACCGAAAAGCCTGTGGTATTATAAATAAACCGTACTTAAGTTTCGTGAAACGCATTGACACGGGCGGGGTTTGAACCCGGTCCCTATCATGATGTCTACCAAACAACTGAATACTTAGTACAAACTGTATGTTATTTAATTGTATCACTATTTATAATTTGACATTATAAAGGCCAAATCCTCCGTCCGTCTCCGGCAGGTGAGAAAGGGTTGTGCTCCTGCAGTGAAGACTAAAATAACCTGAAGATGAATAACTTCGAACCCTGATTTTGAGGGGGGGAGAGGATATGTTAAAAACCCAAAATACCCTCACATACCTATCGGCAACACGAAGTCGCTGGACTGCGCCTCATCGGACATGGGGAACTGCGCGCCGTACAGGATCTCGTCTTCCAGCACCACAACGGGGTCGGGGTCTCTGATGGCGGCCTTCAGGAGACCTACATCACAACAGAAACGTTAGTCAGAAGGGTCTACATATCGTCGAAATTTAAACTGGCGTAAAGGACAAACTACTACCTTACATGAGCCGCAAAAAAACTTGTTTGTTTTTCTTTGTGACCTATATTAATCATGTCAAAGGATAGTCATTGCATTTTTTACCCGTGAATATTATAGTAGGATAGACATTGAATTTTACTGAAAATCTAAGAATTACTATCTCTTTCTAAACAACTAGAGAATTATTGTCTCTTATTGTTTCCGAGTTCCCCATACTGATTCCCCATCTTGATGATACAGCCTGTATATTTTTATACAGGTGGTAAAAAAAATTACAAGCTCCTTATTATAATGACTTATCTCTCCCAATCTTTCCATGGGTGTCGGCTGTCTATTAACATAATTACTGTGATCACCAATCCACCGGCCAATCATGGTAATTATGGCAAATCCCCCGATGGACAGCCCACGAAAAGTGGTTTTGTTCAGCAGTGGACGTATTTCAGCTGATGATGGACAAACATATTGAAATCAGTTTACAATTGCGGCAAAACTATCGTGAAGTAAAAGTTGCTGCAGTGTAGTACCTTTGGCGTCCTCCGAGGAGTATGGCATGACGACCTTGAGCCCGGGGCAGTGGCTGTACCACGCGCCGAAGCACTGCGAGTGCTGCGCGCCCACGCCCGAAGCCGCGCCGTTGGCCCCGCGGAACACTATCGGGACGGGTATCTGCCCCGCAGACATGTAGAACGTCTTCGCTGCTGAGTTTATTATCTGTAATTTGATATGTCAGACATTCACACCAATTATCCAGTCCCAAACTAGGCAGAGCCTGTGGTCCGGTTACTAGATAACGGATAGACATACTTAAATAAATATATAAACATCCAAGGCTTGGGTACAAACATTCATATTCACCTAGGAAGCTGTAGTCGATAAAAAAAAATGACGTGTATAAAAGTACCAAGTGTACTCATATGCAATAAATGATTTTGACTTTGACTTTGGTACTCCCTAGCTTGATGGAGTGACGAACTGTGTAAGGTAACCGGCAGTGACTGGATGAGAGGAGCCGAGGTGAGGGTTCAGTGGCGACCTAAGAGAGGCCTACGAGTATGTCCAGCAGTGCACTCTTGCAGGCTGATAATGATGATGGTTTGATATTGCACCAGATCCGCATGGTTAAGAATATATTTGGCCTATTTTATAAGCCTATAGTCTATAGACACGGAAAAGCCTTTGCATGATCCGAAAAATCGAGTTACTGTAGATGTATTAAAATCAGATTTAATACATCTACAGTTAGATGTATGGACCGGGTGTGGTGGCGATCATTGGGGAAGGCCTATGTCCAGCAGTGGACTTCTAGGGGCTGATATGATGATGACGATGACATCTACAGTTACATTTATACTATATACAATTAGATTTTGTCATTTAAATATATTATGATTGGACCTTTTCTATATAACATTTATTTATTTTAATTACATATAAATATGATTATTTTCAGTAAATTTTTTAATACCAATATTTTGGCATTCCTTATCATTTACATTTACTGTAAGACAGATCTTGTATCACTTATCACATCATACATCAATTCTAACATTATCAGTAAATTGATTCATTGGTCATGTTCCAGTCACAAAGTGCTGTGACCTTAACAATTGAACAATCATTGTAATCACTATAATGGGCTGTTCACATACAACACAGCGGAACTACTCATACTATGCTGTTAGAGGAGTTTGTGAGATGTTGAAAACATTAAGCTAAGTTAAAACACATGTGAGTGGTCCCTAACTTAGAAAAGACGTGTCTTCCCATGAGTGTGGTAAAGACTAAGGGACTGCATCAGGGATGGACAGCAGCTTTCTCCTGTGTATATATTAAGATCATTACTGTGATTACCAATCCGCCAACCAAGCATGGTGATTATGCCAAATCTCCCAATGGACAGTCCATCAAAAGTGGCATTCTATGGGGGTTCTTGCCGTGTGGTTCCAGTAGAGTAGAATAGAACCACTTCAACTCTTCCCGTGGATGTCGTACAAGGCAACTAAGGGAAATACATTATAAAACATCAATCAGGCCTCCCCAACCCGTCTGGCCAGCGCGGGGAGTGTAGGCCAAATACTCCGCCTGTCTCCGGCAGGTAAGAGAGGGTTGTGCTCCTGCAGTGGAGACAAAAATAACCTGATGATGATGATGGGGGTTTTATTATGGCTTATGATGAAAAACCATTTAATACAAATTTAAAAATCAAGTTTTAGTACATTTAATGATATCTAGATCTTATTTAGAGTTTATTGTAGCTATTGGTAGCAATTTATTTCTAATTAACATACAAATGGAACAAAATGGGTTTAAAATAAGTTTGCTAGACTAGTTTCAAACACTTGTCAATCAAACAGAATCAATAATGAAATAGGTTTATTTTTAACAATTAAGGAAGAAACTAAGCAATTCCGTGTGGTTTTTCTAGCATTTTGATAGGCAGACAACCATATACTAACATGATCAATGGCCTGCATGGAGAAGTTGTAGGTCATGAACTCGCAGATAGGCTTCAGCCCTGCGAAGGCAGCCCCCACTGCTATGCCAGTAAAGCCGATCTCTGTGATGGGTGTGTCGATCACTCTCTTGTCGCCATATTTTTTCCAAAGCCCCCTGAAAATTCAGTATTAGTTACGAGAATTTTGCACAGAAGTGGATCTTAGGTTTTACTGATTAGATCCTTTTCAAAGCCCACTGTTGAATACAGGCCTTTACTTATGTGGGATTGCTGACGATAACAGCAAAGGTACAGGTAGAGAACTTTCAATTCACAATGGCACTCCTCACTACTTTTCATGAGGGGTGATCGAGGGACACTCTGAGCTAATCAGAACATAAGTATCTTAGTGTATGTATGCACACATTGATGTTTAGTATGGATTGATAGAAGCAAAGCAAAGTGAAGTGATTTAAAAGGTGTAACAGCATCCTTAAGACTGTCTGCTTTGACTTGCATAGCCTGATATTTAGGTACTGGCTAGATGTTGATCGGAGTGTGAAACGAATAAAAAGAATTATAATTGACATATTGACCTTCTTTTGGCAGGCATTTTATTTTAGTATCGCCTGTAACTAAAATATTATTATTATTCAGGCTACTGTTTCTCGTCTTATGGCAAAGTTAGTTTAAACGTTTTTTTTTATTTTAGTTTAAAAGGCAATTTTTAATTGTAAGTGTCGTTTTCCTTTTCCTTGTTTAAATTTGCAATGAGTTGTGCGTGCTTCACTGAAGCTAAGAAGTTTGATTAAAATCTATAAGCATGCAAACTAGAATATAGGTATGTGTACAGTTTAAGGGGCAGGAAAACCTTATAAAACCTTGCTGATACTGATTCATTCATTGAATTTCATCAAATAATGAACAGTAAATAAAGGAGTTAGTGTCATTTACTCTAAACAAAGTATCATCCATTTGAATATAAGATTTTATCAGCTGCGATCGTCATCATTGCAGGTTACTTTGCAAGGAAATCACTAAGACAACAAAACTCGAGATCTGTCAACAAACTTATTGGTTATGTAACCTTTACAACTTTGTTTCTGCATGTTACATATGTTTTACACATTAACTGTCCATAGAATTTCGTAAATAACACTATCTTTTAGCGATTTTAAGTTAGAAATAACCATTAGGGTTCTGTGGAAAGGTTAGAAAACTCGTATAGCTCAGACCTCGTAACTTTGTAGGCCCCATCATATTGTGCTACTTCCTCGCCAAGAACGAAGACTTTCTCATCTCTCTCCATCTCCTCGTCGATGGCCTGGTTCAGGGCATCACGTACGGTCATAGGCTTCGAAGCCAAGATCTTGGATGTGGAAAAATTACGACGAGATAGTCGAGACAGCAATCCGAACACCACCGGCGAAGATTTCAACGCCATTTTCACTATTACACCTTATATTAACACTTGTAAACTGTACAAATAACACATATAAGCCTATTGAAAGATTTTGTAATGTGTTTCCTTAATAATTTAAGTTGAAAATGGTGTTAAAACCGCAGTTTAGGTGCGACGAAGGATGAATGGAGGTCGAAATTGACGACATGACATGAAGTTCGTGCGGTACGTGTCAAACAAATGTCAAAGTCAAAGTGACGTTTTTTATGGATGCGTTCAAAAAATTCTATATGAATTTACATTCCTTTTAAGTTTCGGATACTTCCTAGCCAAAATTAACTTTTTAAAATACTTTCGATTAACCTATTTATTAATAAATCTGTGGTTTAAATTACTTAAAGATGCAATTATATGATTTGATATGATAAAGACTTTGTTACTACTCTAGAAGCGTTTCGGAAATATCCCAATCCGACACTTTATTCCCTAATACCTACTAAATGCTAAAATTTCCTTTCTTTCTAAATGCTGATTTTTTTCGTCTGCAAGTATGTGGACAGTACCTACGTATTTATTCTATATCAAAACTTTTTCCGGAAACGGGCTCATATGGTTAAAAATCGGATTGAAATTAATGATGTAGGTAGATTGAACCACAGATGAGATAAGTTGCAACAGATACACAACTTCCTCAGACAATAGGTACACGCAAAAATGTGTCTAAGGCGCTCGACGTAGAGTTTGTTACTATTCCGTACAGCTAGATATGTAGGAGGAGCGCTACCTACAGTCTTTGATATGCCAGATCATAAATCATGAAGTTAATTTAGTTTGTCAGTATCATTAGGTACCTATAGGTGTCATTATCTATACTTATAATAAAACTGTAATTGGTCTATGTCTGTACATGAGAGTTATTTAAAAAATGTTGTAAGAGGGGTCTTTATAGGGCCAATAGAAGCTAAAACAATTTTTTTAGAATTTTTGTCTGTCTGTCTGTATGTATGTATGTATGTTTGTTACCGCATCACGCAAAAACTACTGAATGAAATTTGATGCAGTCTTCACAGTTGTCTTGCTGGTGGTCTAACTTAAAATCTGGTGCATGTTTCATTTTGATACGCCACTTAGAACCTGAGATATTAATAAAGTAATTTTTTCTAGAAGCCATTATATCGGATGATAATAAAACGACTGTTAATATTTCTTCCTGTAACTCAGTATCACATTTAGAAATCATTCTTGAAAAAAACATCTCTTTTTTACGAAATTTTATTTTTTATAAAAAAATATTTCTCGAACGTACGAGTATGTTCGTCATATGGGCGAGGTCAACAGCCGCGGCGCGGCGAACGGCGCTGCGCGTATGGGATTGAGTGAGGTTTAGTTTTTGGGGATACGGATGGGGTTGAGGTTGGGGTTGGAATTGGGATATTGAGAGCCTCGAGTTTGAGTGGGAGTGGAAGTAGAAGTCGGAAGAGAACGGGAGCGGAAGTGGGTACGGGGGCAGATTCTATAGTTCACGTGAGCGGAGCCGCGGGCACAGCTAGTTTCCATTATTTTAGTAGTATTTATTATGCCGTTTTCATGAAACTATTAAGTATTTTATATTCTATAATTGCCATTTCATAGTTTTTATTTTATAGTTATTTTAATTTTTTAATTTTAAATGTGGATAATAAAATAAATAATACTAGAAAAATATAAGGTATTGTATACAACAAGGACTAGGAAATATAATAAAATGTAGGTAACATAAAAAAATATAATGGCAGGCAACGATCTACTACTAGATGGAGCGTTCCAAACAATCGCTCTGTTCCACGTAAGGAGCCGCAACTCGTTCACATTCACAATTAAACTTGTGCAGTTACTACACAACAAACATTTAATTATTTACTAAATATTAACGGTACATAGCGTCAATATTTAGATAAAAATTTGTGCAGTTACTCAGCAGTACATTTAATTATTTACTAAATATTGACGCTACGTAGCGTCATTTCAATGTGAATGTGAATGAGTTGTGGCTCCTTGCGTGGAACAGAGCGATTGTTTGGAACTCTCCATCTAGTACTACATAGAGATCGTTGATGGCAGGTAGGGATGGTAGGCGTGTGTTTTATTTGTGTGGGAAATATAAAATGCGTATTAAGTAATGTGCTATAAGATTGCCCTTCGATTTTCCCAGGGTCAAGCTTTTATAGCATATTGACAAGGGGTTTATGTGAGAATTTCTGTCCTTAAATATCTTAGCGAGGCCAGTGTCACCCATAATGGCCGCTGGTCTAGAACGAGGAAATAAATTTATTACGGCCTCCATAAAAATCGACTTGTAAATATAATACGATACGATAAAACTATATTCCATTTTTATTCTGACTCACCATCTAGTTAGCACGTACTATGTACCTAGAAAAAAACAACTTCGAGAAGGAAGCCGACAGGAGGATTACGCTAGGCTGGGCAGCATTTGGGAAGTTACGTCATGTCTTTTCGTCGCGTACCTATAATAACGAAAACTCTAACCGCTCGGCTACGACTTTTGGCTTAGCGGGACGCGGCGCGGTGAGCGGCCGCTGATTGCGGCGCCTCGTGGCGTGCTGCTAACATTTTTGTACATTTGTTCTCGCCGCTCACCGCCCCTAGCTGCCGCTGGCAGCGGCAAGGTCGTGGCCGAGCGGTAAAGTCGCTCAGCGAGCTATGGATGCTCGGAGTTTCACTAAGGCACAGGATCCGAAATAAAGTGATCCGTCAGAGAAGTAAAGTCTTCGTTTAAGTGGCAATGGGCTGGTCTCATCTGTCGGAGAACCGATCACAGCCTCGGGGTAAACGAGTTGTAGAGTGGAGACCGCGACTGGGCAGAATGTAGTGTGGGAACGGGAGTCCTGGCTAGATGGAGCGACGTAAGGTGGTAGCTGGGACTGGATGGTAAGAACCGAGGATCTTGCTATGTTCAGCAGTAGACTTTTGCGGCTTGCAGGATGATGATGTAATGTTCCGAAGAAGTCATAGGTCCGTAATATCGACTGATCCTGATAAATATGCATATTCGCACACTGTTCTTAGATCATGTACATTTCTCACAGGTACGTACTCGTAACTTTGCAGATTTTTTAAACGTTTTGCTCAAATTCATATGACAGAATCGCAACCCTGCCTGCTCTGGCAGGCTATGACGACGTCTTTGAAGAGTCTTAATGTGGCAGTCGGCGGGCCACATCTGTCGCAGAACCGACGGCCGTTGGGGCAGACGAGTTCTTGAGTGGAGAACGCGGATCGACACGCGGAAGGTGGGACGGCCCCGCCAAGTGGACCGACGACCTGAAGAAGGTGGCCGGAAGCGGCTGGATGCGGAGAACTGGGTGTGGTGGCGTTCCTTGGGGAAGGCCTATGTCCAGCAGTGGACGTCTAAGAGCTGATATGATGATTGTCCGCTAAAGGTAACGATAACGCTAGATCGGTACACGCCGTAACCAGGGCGGGCGGTGTCAGAGGCGCCCAGGCGCCCAGGCACAGGCAATCATTTTTCCGCCCCTCCAAAGTCTGCATCCTGTGATGCAGACTTTGGAGGGGCGGAAAAATGATTTCGGTAGACATTTTTGAAGGGCGTAGGTATAGAAGCTCGCACCGGATGCATAAAAGGCTAGTTACTGCACTGGATGGGTATTCCGTTTTTCAGTTATTTCAGTTTTTTTTGTAATTTTTATCATAATTCGAAAAATAAGTGGCGTAAAAGGGAACGAAACCCTAATTTAGAATATATACATATATGATTCCTTTACATACCATGCCACACTTGACCTAGTGACTACACTTTAACATTTCCACCCACCATTTCGGCCCCTTTTCTAATGAAAATAAATATGATTTTTTTAAATTCTTCCATTTGCAATAAAATTGGGCAAGCATTATTAAAATTATTCCAAATTTCAAGTCAATAGCTTAAATAGTTGCTAAAATAAGCAGCTGTGACAAACGGACAGACGGATTGATGAACTCGACGGTTAGTTTTTACCATTTTGGTATGGAATCCTAAAAAGATCAGTAGAATTTGGTAGAATCAGTGTTCCGTCGCATTACTTTTAAGGATGCGAAAAGTTTTAAGCAAAGATCGAGTAACACCGTAGGCAGGCAGAGATTGATCGAACACCCACGCTTACAAGAGATAAAATAGAACTTACTACCTGGCGGATGTGGACTAACTACTTACCTATATTTCATTCCAGATTAATAGTCCTATGAAAACAAACGCATTTGCGTCTCGAAAACAAAATACACAATAGATGGTGTTCCTAAGTGGACTGCAAAGTTTACATGGTAATACAAACCTGTTTTTGCTGCTGGTGACCCTTTCATGTATATGTTACCGAGACGTACATAGCGTTGGTTTTCATAGGACTATTAATCTGGAATGAAATATATATAACATTCTAATCGGAAACTATCTAACTAAACCTAACATCGCAATTGGAAACGTAAACATTCCTAGACATTTATTTATTTACTAGCTGTGCCCGCAGCTTCGCTCGCGTGGACCGCCACCGCCACGCCACCTCCTACCATCGCCTACAGCATACCATGAAGCAAAATAATTGTTCGCACCTAACAATCTCTATGTACTACTAGATAGAGCGTTCCAAACAATCGCTCTGTTCCACGCAAGTAGCCACAACTCTTTCACATTCACAATGAAACTTGTGCAGTTACTACGCAGAACATATAATTATTACTAAATATTGACGCTACGTTCAAAAATATCAATATTTAGTAAATAATGAAATGTTTTGAGTTCCACGCAACTGCGGCTCCCAACTCGTTCACATTCACTTTGAAACTTGTGCAGTTACTATATAGAACATATAATTATTATTAAATATTGACGCTACGGGTAACCGAGTTGCGGCTCCCTGCGTGGAACAGAGCGATTGTTTGGAACGCTCCATCCAGTAGTACATAGAGACCGTTGGATTTTTATATTTTTTTATTTATTACTAACCAGGTCACTGCCATCGTTGGTCGTCCCGAGCGAAAACAATCTCTATGTGTGTTCTTCCACGCTTTACTTCCGCGCACCACGTGCAACCGTAGACTGCCTGATTGTCGGATCATTCACCCCTAATGTCTTCGTATGTCTAATTACTTGTTCCCTAGTAAACATTTAAAATCACAAATACTTAATTACCGCGCAAACTTAAATTTTCCCCATGTTTGTCAACATGCAACAACAAACAGCAAACAAATTATGTTTTATTAAAAAAAAAAGACAATCTGCCAAAGATAGGGTTGCCATGGCAAAAATTACTTACGCCGCTGGACAAGAACTTAAAAAACCCCAGACACCTGGGTGAAATCGAGTTTTGTAGTTCATGTTACTTAGTGAAATAAAAACTATCTTAATTGTTGTGAAATGAAATGAATGTTTATTGTGTATGAAATTCAGGTAATTTTAAGATATTAGATATTTAGTACAAATTCCACTAAACCTTACCTTTGCAGGTGTATATGTCGCAGGCCGATCTTAAAATTAGGCATATCATGATGCGCCTAGGCACATCGTGATCTGGCGCCCTTTCGTGATGTGCCTGACTAACGCTGAGCCATATCGTGATAAGGCTAATTTACAACCAGGCATATCGATCGAAGACGAACGTTCGACGATCTGCCTTGCTACTCGCTTAGGCATATCATGATATAAGGTAGTCTGATCATTATTATATATCAGATAATTATTAATATAATATAAGATAAATTAAAATTAAAAAGTGTCAAGAATACAAATGTCAGAGTATCAATTACACTAATGATGTCACTACAAATTATAAATTATCTAATTATTTTTAAGTCAAACAAATATTAAAAATAATTATAAATCAACTATTTATTGAAAACTTTAAAACTACAAACCACATCCGGACTACAAATGAAACCCCTCCCTCACGCTCCCCGGACACCCGCTAAAATAAGGACAAATCCGTGGAAACCCGGACGGATGGCAACACTAGGTACAGATATCCTATCACATAGCTAAACCCGCCAATATTTTTTTCCTCTTCCCAGTTTTCTGTGAAGAATTTCCTGAGTTTCCTCTGAAGAACAGAACTGAGTTATGTATATTTTTTTTTGATCCGTGGTAGCCGGTTGGTTGTGCACTCGCCTCACGTTCATGAGGTCGTGGGTTCAAACCCCGCCTGTACCAATGAGTTTTACGAAACTTAAGTACGGTTTATTTATAACTAGCTGTTGCCCGCGACTTCGTCCGCGTGGACAACTTAACATTACACATTCTTATGTATTACGTGTTACTAAATCCTAAAAGAAATCTATTAATCTGGTTATGCATTAAAACTATTAATATACATAAAAAAACATGCTATCCAATTGAGAACCTCCTTTTTTGAAGTCGGGTAAAAATTAGCGTTCCGGCGGCGGTTTCGCCCGTTGGACCACAATTTTTTAGGCTTCCGTAGCCAAATGGCAAAAAACGGAACCCTTATGGATTCGTCATGTCTGTCTGCCTGTCCGTCCGTATGTCCCAGCCACTTTATTCCGAAACTATAAGAACTTACTATTGACACTTGGTAAGTGGATGTATTCTGTGAACCGCATTAAGATTTTCACACAAAAATAGAAAAAAAAAACATTAAATTTTGCGGGTTCCCCATGCTTAGAACTGAAACTCAAATTTTTTTTTTCATCAAACCCATACGTGTGGATAGGTCTTCAAAAATGATATTGAGGTTTCTAATATCATTTTTTTCTAAACTCAATAGTTTGCGTGAGAGACACTTCCAAAGTGGTAAAATGTGTCACCCCCCCCCCCCCCTGTAAGAGAATGATAAAACTAAAAAAAATATATGATGTACATTGCCATGCAAACTTCCACCGAAAATTGGTTTGAAAAAGATCTAGTAAGTAGTTTTTTTTAATACGTCATAAATCGTAAACCACAATACTATTATTAAAACATCGATCAAAGTTACAACGAACTACAATAACTTTTATATTATGTTACTTGCTGCTACGGAACCCTTCATGGGCGAGTCCGACTCGAACTTGGCCGCTTTTTTTAAATAAAGTTGACATTTACATTTATCATGAATTAAAAGATTATCATATAATCAATAAAAAAAAAAATATTTTAATATTGTGCAAATTAGGTGATATTTCCTTCCCCCCCCCCCTCCAATTTGTCCTTTCCGTACCCTTTCTTTCTTTCCTTCCCCATCCCCTTCCCACAACGTTGAAAACCCTTTCCCCCACCCCTTCCCTCTCCCTACTCCTACCTCTCCCCCTTCCCTTAACCCACCTCTTCCTACACCCTTTATTTACCACTGCCCCCTCATCTTTCCTCTCTTACCCTAATTCCTCTATTCTTTTCCATCCGACTTCCTTCCCCTCCTATTCCCTTCCTATGTTGCATATCCAATTAACTGTACAACAAAATGTCTGTCAAACTGCTGGACATGCCTTCCCCAATGAATGCCACAACGCCCTACAGATCCAGCCGCTTCCGGCCACCATCTTCAGGTCGTCCATACACCTGGCGGCAGGGCGTCCCACCCTGCGCGTGGGACGTCGCGTCCCACTCTAGAACCCGTCTGTCCCAACGACCGTTCGGTACTACGACAGATGTGACCTGCCATTTCAGCTTACTAATTCTTTCGGCTATGTCGGTCACCTTCGTTATTCATAGGATCTCCTCATTACGAATCATATCCCTCATAGAGACCCCGAGCATTGCCCTCTCTATAGCTCTCAGAGCCACTTGAATCTTGTGGATCAGGCCCATCATCAGTGTCCACGTCTCCGCGCTGTAATCATGACAGGCAGGACGCACTGATTAAAGATTTTTGTCTTTAAACATTGTGGAATAGGTGACGTAAAGACCTGACGCAGTTTTCCGAATACTGCCCACCCTAACTGGATTCTTCTGTCAGCTTTTGAAATTGATCCTTCCCAACTATATTGTCTGTCCTAGGCAGACGTACTCCTGAACAGCTTCGATATTGACATTGTCGACGATCACCGGTCTAATACAGGGCCACTAATTATCGAATAGCGAACTTTTTGTATCGAGACTTGTGGAAATACCTGAAATACATCAGCTAAAATAAATCTATAAATGAGCTTTAAAACATCTCTGTCACTTTCTGTCAAGTTCTTGCAACGACCAGTAATGTTGAACTACACTTTCATACAAATGATATGAAATGAGAGGTCAACTTGTATATCAGCATCCTGACATTTTATTGAGATATGACTTATACCAGTATGAGGCCCGAACTCAAAGCTATTAAACAGTGAAAACGCCGTCAAATTCTGTTCAGCTGTTTCCAAGATTAGCCCGTACATACATACATACATACAGACAGATAAGAATTTTTTTAATTATATTTTTGGACTCTACTGGTCTTCAGTAACGTACGGGCAGTGAAATTTTTTTTTTAACTTTAATGTACAGATTCGCTTTTCTTTTGTTTTTTCTACTCTTTTATTATATGTATAGATACCACAGGCTTTTCGGTGAAGGAAAACATCGTAAGGAAACCTGCATATGCCGAAGAAGAAATTCTGAGGCGTATGTGAAGTCCACTAAATCGGCTTGGGGCACCGTTAGTGGACAAAAGATCCTGAAGGGTCGAAGTGTCGCCAGGTCTTCCTGGCCTAAGAAGATAAGAAGATATGTATATTTTTATGGAGAACCGGGATATATGATGTGGTGAAGCCATAACCAAAGCCTGTTAAAGTCCATGGTTGGCATAGGTCTTTCCCTAAAGATTAGAAAAGAATATGTATATTTAATAGGAACTCCTTACTTGATTGTTCGTTATCAAACTTATAGTTTTCTTTGCAGTTAAAGCGGGTTTTTAACGTCTCGTAGCCGCAGATAATAATTGTTGCATATTTGAATTCTTTCGAAGAAGCTTTTCCTTTAATTATAAGCGAGAAGATACAATTATGCAGTTAGAAACCGAGCAATATGGTATTTTTGGAGATTTTTCATCGATGTTTACCCGACTTTGACTCAGCGCGAAAGGAGTAAGCTTTTGATAGTTTTTGCAATATATTGCAAATCGTTGGCACGCGTGCCACGCCTACTTCACCATTCTGTCTTGATAGAAAGAAAAAAAAAAGAAAACATTTATTTACTACCATAATTGGCACACACAAAGAAAAAACCAACAAAGCAAGAAAAAGTAAACGTAAAATAAAAATTATAAGAACTAGAGAAAACAATTAGATATGATTTCTGTCATGGATATAGCATTGGTTATACTTCTTCCGAGGTTTCTGTGGTGCTGACAAATATGCGTTCAGCTCAACTCGATATATTTTTCTTTATTCAAGTAAGTCCACGCACTCTCATACTTCATTTCCGGGACGCAGGCATGCGGAAGGCAATCTCCCGGCAAGCCGACACACTTACGTACATTCAAAGGCGAAATGTCCCGCTACATCTGGGACTTCTTCCCATAACCCGCGGAGTATCGGGTACATGAATTGTAAAGCTGTCGTAAATAAAGCAATAAGAGACCCAGTGCCGAATGCAGGGCCGGACTCGCGAATGTGGGCAGGTGCAGTGGGGGATCGGGGAACTGGGGCGATTGGAACTAGGGTGCAAATGCAATAGTTTATATCTATAACTGTATGGAAAAAATATTATTAACGTTATATATCTACTTAATTTGAGGTAGATTTTATAATAATTAGAGGTGCTCGCGTGGATTACAGAATTATTCCCCGTACCCGCTCCTGCTGTCGCTTTCGTTCCAACTGAAACTGCCACAGCCAACTCTTCTCCTTGGGGAATTCAGATTGCGATGAATCGCAATCAGTAGTGCTATTCTATAAAATACAAACTCACGTGAGAGTCTCACTCAAGCGACTTCACTTACTTCGAAACCTAAGCCATTGGCATTCTGTAAATATTCCAGAGCACTGTCGAAGTGAAGTGAGTTCTTTGTTCACTTCACGTCGATAGTGCTCTGAAATATTTACATAATTACTAATGGATTAGGTTTTGAAGTGAGTGAAGTCACTTGAGTGAGACTCGCACGTGAGTTTGTTTTTTATAGAATAGATGATTTCCGCCGAGCATTACACTTCTTTTTTGTATAGTGTACATATACTTAGTAACGTCATGTGACTTTTTAAAACTATAAATTAGCCTAACTTTTGATTGAGTAAGCCGATTGCGATGAAATAAATGATTGTTTTAATAGTTTTTACGTGATGGGTGCATAAATTAACAGATAGACAACAATTCAAAAGTGATTTGCAGAAATATTTAATAATAGCTGTGCCCGCGGCTCCGCTGACGTAAACTACAAAATTAAATAAAGTTGAAAATCCGCCGCTCACTCCCGCTCCAGTTCAGCACCCGCTCTCACTCCCGCTCCCGATCCCGAGTGAAGCCCCATATTTCTGTGAACAGTCTATCAAAATCCATACAGTAGTTTTTACATGATGCGTGCACAAACTAAGAGACAAACAAACAGATAAACAGACAAACATACCAAAATTCCAAAAATGATCGAAATGTGTTCTATTGCTTACCCTTAGACCCCCAATTTTTTTTAATATCTTCAATGTACAGACACACAATGTTTACGAATTTATTTATTAGATAATTGCATTGTATATCTATAGTTGTATATGAGAGTAACAAACCCATCTCTTTATATTGAGTTTGCATCAGAACTTTTCCTACATGAGCATTGTCCTACAGGTTTCTTGTGGGGCTTTAACCCCTCCAGCCCCCTAACTCTGTACCTGAAACCGGGTGCGCATTAAATCTTTACACTTGCGAGACCTTGGCCCATTTGCCTGCACTCGGCCGCGGCCCAGCGGGTCCTTAACGGCCCGAGCCTTTATCTACATACCGCGTCTGGCGGAGCCCTAATTTCCTTACGAACACGCCTCAGAAAGCTTCGGGCAGTTGAACCCAGTTATGCTGAAATGATCAAATCCACAAGATGATGTATATTCATACATATATAATGCTCACGCCTTGGTCTCAGAGTGGTAGGCAGAGACGATGTATCGACTTGTCTTCGCCTGCTTATCGCCCCGTGATACCACTTAGCGTGATGTGTGGCGAACAACATCGCCGCGTCTGTGTTGAGACACAATGGGTCCGATTCTGAAGCCACACATTTAAAATTTGACAGCGCTAAAATTGGTTTCGTCTTTATCTTCATAATACTGTGTGACAAGGATAGCAACAGTTTTAGTGCTGTCAAATTTTAACATTGTGCCTTCAGAATCGAGCCCATTATCAGCCGATCAACCAAAAGGTTAGTCATAATCTCAGGATAAATGCTAAAGTTTGGATGTTTGTTACTCAATCACGCTTCAACCACTGGACGGATCGTGATGAAACTTGGCACACATGTAGGTTAGGTCCTGGAAAAGGACATAGGATAGTTTTTATCCCGAAAATGTCCCATTATTCCTACGGGAAATACATAATAATTTATGATGTTAAGTTGTCCACGCGGACGAAGTCGCGGGCAACAGCTAGTATAATATAAACTCTAGCTAATTTACCTCCATATATTAGACATACAAAATGACAGTTATTATTAAAATAAATACCGGTATTCGTATAGTCGTAGTCACAGTCCAGTCGTAGTTTTTCTATAAATAGTATTAATGTTTTAAATGAAATATTTTTATTATTATTATTAATTAACCTATAGTAAATTAAGTAAATATAATAAATATAGTAATTACTTAGATAGAACATTTTTCATAATAACATGAGTTTGTGCCGTTTAAAAGTTTGGACATTCGAAGATCGATAGAAGCCATTTAAACTCAAATCAAAAATGGCTGACTTTCTGTCTACCCGCATTTATTTTTATTTAACACCAGAAATAATAGCTGAAAGTGATTCCAGACGGTAAAGGAAATTCGATACCTTTCTATTGAACAAAATTTAAGACGGAATAGACGAAATGAGTTTTTGTAGCTTTCTTTTATAGTCTACTTTAACCACAAAATACTTACGAGACCTCTGAATAAGATTCGGCGAAAGATTTCGACGAGAATTTGACGAAAATACGAAACAAGCAGGGGCGGATTCAGTTGGTTCCGAGGGGCTTTTTGTCAATCACTGAAGAACTTTTGGGTTGGGACACCTTATAGTGAAGATCTTTGTCTGTCTATCTGTACATCAGATACCTATCTCGAAAACTACAGGAACGATTCAGCTGGAAGGAGGATGGGTATAGGTAAATTTATGGGACTTGTCCCCACCGACCTGACAACCAAATATACGTATAGTGTCATTGGAAAGCTATTTTCATGACTATAATTTTTAAAACTGTTTTTATTTGTTTATTTACTTATTAAACTGATTTTAAATTGTAAATTCTTTCTTATCTGTAATATTTGCAGTTTTTTTTTACAAGAAACGAGGTTTAGAAGTTTTTTATTATCAACATTTTAAGTTTTTTTATTTATTGATCAAAAACAATAGAGATAAATCTTAATATTCTAGTCTTCTAACTAAACCAAAATTGAGGTTTATCTGTAGAAGACGAGTTAGCAACAATAAGTTGTCTACTTTTACAGATTATAGCATATACAGACATATAACTAAGGAAGACAATAGTGGAAGAGAGATTTGAAATAACAATGATTTTGTATAATATACGACTTATATTACAGTTATAAAAATAGCTTTCCAGTGCCGTTATTGGTCGGTGGAGACTTGCTAACACCTTCTTTGGAACTCATATGTACAAATCATCATCAGGCTATTTTTGTTTTCACTGCAGGAGCACAACCCTCTCTCATCTGCCGGAGACAGACGGAGGATTTGGCCTACACTCCCCACGCTGAGACCTGATTGATGTTTTATAATGTATTCCCTTAGTCGCCTTGTACGACATCCACGGGAAGAGTTGGAGTGGTCCTATTCTACTCTACCGGAAACCACACGGCATGTACAAATGCCTTGCGATAATGAAATAATCGGTTTACACAAAAAACTGTTGTGCTTTTGTGTTTCTAACTCTGATTCCTTTAAGAGTTTTATTGACTGGGTTTGTTTTGGGTAGGGGGTACCAACGAAACCCTGGATCCGCCATTGAATACTAGTGACCGCCCCCGGCTTTATTAGCCTCTGGCTGGACACAAAGAGGCTCCATAATAGAATCCGTTCATCAGACTTCAAGGCACAATTACTAAGGCTAGACAGAAGTCACTGGTATAATTGAAATGGATATAAAAGTGGGAAGTTGCGTTCAGCTTTCGGAAACTATCAAAAAAAAAAAATCAAAATATATTTATGGCTTTAACAGTATTTTACAATAGATATAACGTGGCCGGGACTTCTTTTTAAGCGTAAAAGCCTGTGTTAAGAAGCCCCGCTCTTCCTAATTATTACATACATAGCAAACACTCCTAAAGATACAAAAATATAAAAATAATTTAAGCGATAACTAAGATTAATTAATGTGCATCCGCCATAATACATGTTGTGTGTGTGTGTGTGTGTGTGTGTGTGTGTGTGTGTGTGTGTGTGTGCGTGTGTGTGTGTGTGTGCGTGTAAATATCGTAAAATTTAATCATTTCATCTTCAGCCTATAATACATACACTGCTGAATATAGATTCTTTTGGCGGGCTGTCCACTGGGGTATGTACCATTACTACCACGCTTGGCAGGAGGATTGGTGATCGCAGTAATGATCAGGAGGATGCCTGCCTGTCCCTCGTGCAATCCCTTCGCTTCGCTTGACTACATCCACGGGGAGTTTGGATTTAGATTTTTGTATTGGCATCTATTATTATATTCTGTATTGCACAAATATTAAAAGTAAATACAGTTACAAATTTTGCGTACAAAGAGCGAGGGGGCAAAAAGTGCATAATATACTACATAATAACTAAATATTGAAACTACACACACACACACACACACACACACACACACACACACACACACACATATATATATATAGTAAATAGTAATATAGTAAATAAATACTTATAATAAATATAAAAAACATACATATCATATTATACTGAGTGAGACAGATAGTGCTCTTTTAGTTTAGTTTTAAAGGATGTCACCGACGTACTATCTCGAATGACCGTCGGCAGTTTATTCCACATCTGCGCGGCTCGGACAGTAAAGGAATTGAAAAAGAAATTGGTGTTGGATTTGGGATAGGTGAGGGTCTTGGTGATCTATGTTGAGTTCGTAAAGGTTAAACACAGTTGTCTAATCCCTCGGTCCACTAGGATCCACTAACAGAATCTATTAATGGATTGAAATGTATATTTGGTCCTCTCAGTTCGAATATTGGATCCAAATGGATCCTAATGGACATGCTGGTTATTGGATTCTGGAACCTGGGGCAGAAAACTGTGTCAGGTCTTCACTTCGTCTATTAGACAAAAGTCTTTAATCAGTGCGTCCTACCTGTCATGACCTACGACGCGGAGACGTGGACACTGACGGAGGGCCTGATATACAAGTGTCAAGTCGCTCAGCGAACTATGAAGAGCTCTATGTTAACATAGCTAAATTAACATGTGTTTTCAATCCTTTCACTTCATTAGAACTGTATAATTTAAAAATCCTTTGCCTTCAGTGTACGTTCAATATTAAAAATCAATATAATACGACCAAGCGAGAATTGTCATACTTTCCTAAATCATTATTCATTTTCACTTGTATTTTCAATTTTGTATCTTTTATTGCGACCCTTTTTTTTCTACTGGAACAGAATACATCAAGATATTCACAGAAATTTTATTTTTATTTTAAATCGCGCAGCCGCCAAATGTAATATCATACACTCTATGCTCGGGGTTTCTTTGAAGGATATGATTCGAATGAGGAGATCCGACGAAGAACGAAATTATTAAGCAGGCTGAAGTGGCGGTCAGCAGGAAAGCCTGATTCTGTAGCAATACGATCAGCAGGTCATTGGTATCTTAATCGTAATTGTCGAGTGAAGTGAACCAGCCAAAAAATTCCATTTATTTACCGTCGTTACGTCACCCGGCGAACTGGAATGACGCTAACCGTAATGTAATACTATATCCAACTCAATAGAGACGGTATTGGTCATTTGCCAGTGAATTATTAGCTACTAGCAGTTGCCCGCGACGTCGTCCGCGTGGACAACTTAACATCGCAAATTATTATGTATTTCCCGGAGGAATGGGATGTTTTTTCGGGATAAAAACTATCCTATGTCCTATTCCAGGACCTAACGGATATCTGTGCCAAGTTTCATTACGATCCGTCCAGTGGTTGAAGCGTGATTGAGTAACAAACATCCAAACTTTCGCATTTATAATATTAGTGGGATAAACATTTCCATTATACATTACATATGTGTAACTCTAGGGGTTTTGGCAGCGCACGCCAGAATAGCTCGCAGATGGTAGATTTTTTCCTACTTACTTGATATTTTGGACAATTCACACAATATCTTTATAAATTGTAGCCTATGTGTTATTCTAATGTATAAGCTATATTATTGTAAAGTTTCATTAAAATCCATTCAGTAGTTTTTACGTGAAAGAGTAACAAACATCCATCCACACTTACAAACTTTCGCGGTTATAAGTATGGATATATTAGTAGGATTAGAAACTGCGTACATTTCCCAAGGTAAACAAAGTCAATATGTTATGGTAGTCAGATATTACGCTTCGACCTTCGATTCCCAGATGGGAATGGTATGAAAAGTTATATAGCAAATTATTTTCTTCGGACTGGTGGTTTTATAGTACGTCGTGAAAGATTGCCACGTAGGATGGCGATGATTTGATGATGATTTCGATGCCCAAAGATGTCCGCCACACCCGTTCCTCAGCCTCGCATCCAGCCGCTTCCGGCCACCTTCCTCGGATCGTCGGTCTCTATTGCAGAATTCGTCTGCCCGGTTCTGTGACAGATGTGGCCCTGTCTTTTCGGCTATGTCGGTGACCTTCGTTCTTCGTAGCATATCCTCATTACGAATCATATCCCACCAAAGAAACCCCGAGCACAGCCCTCCCCATCTTATCTTATCTTCTACCAGGAAGCCAGGGGCCAGGAAGACCTGGCGACACTTCGAGCCTTCAGGATCTTTTGTGCCAAACCCCTGACCACCAACGGTGCCCCAAGCCGATTTGGTGGACTTCACATACGCCTCAGAATTTCTTCTTTGGCATATGCAGGTTTCCTTACGATGTTTTCCTTCACCGAAAAGCCTGTGGTATTATAAATAAAGCGTACTTAAGTTTCGTAAAACGCATTGGTACGGGCGGGGTTTGTACCAGGACCTCATGAACGTGAGGCGAGTGAGCCCTCCCCATAGCTCGCTCTTGAAACTTGTGGATCAGGCGAGACTTAGGTACCCTCTGGGCAACCAGCTAAGGTCCCCAGAAGCATCCATCTGTGATTTTACTATAATTATGAATAACTTGATTTCTAAATTAATAAATAAATTGGTTTCTGGCAGGTCGTTAAGCTCCTCAGCAATAGAAGCGGGGAGAAAGAAAAACTAGTAAAAAACAAATTCAATTTAACGTAAAGGAATATTTTCCACTCAAGTTTAAGGGCCGTGTAATGTGCTGCTCTTTTATTATTTTACTTAGAATCTTTCCGAACAGCTCGGTGAAATTACGGAGGAGTAATATTAGCAACAACGCCGTTGCCTAAAGCCGTAATCATATCGCCGGCGAGACAATCTGCGCAATCTAGAGAAAAAACTTAGGCGGTCTACTCAAACGACGGTTCTACACGCCTTTTGAGAAATTCCTAGAAAGGATATTATACCTAATTGCATTTTCTCTTGATCCTGACCATGCATCCCACTGTAGGTACCTACTGTTTAGATTTTACCTCGGGGTATATACAATTTAAATCCCTCCCAATATAAATTTTCATACCCACCTACATATTTATTTTATACGCACCCGCTCTTGTCTAACTAAAATAACCTGATGATGAAATAGCACAGGAGAAAATCCTAAAATACATGTAATTTTTTTATTTATTAGTATTATAGTGTATTTTTGGTAGCTCTAGAAAAAGGACACTTTAATTCATATACACAGAGCCGGATTAACCATGTCGGGGCCCCTTTACCGTGTTCTAACTTCCTGTTTTTCTACCACAATGCAATGCTCCGCACGCGTGAACTGCTCACTTTCAATCCGACTACGACTCACCCCGAAGCCCACGCTAACGCCCACGCCTACTCCTCTTTTCACTCTAAGAAACATTTGCAAAAAAAACTCGGGGCACGGGCGCCTAGCCGATGCGGGGGCCCTAGGCAGTTGCCTACACTGCCTAATGGATAATCCAGCCCTGCCTGTACAAAATAACACCCAGTCCAAAATGACTTGTACAAATTGCACTTGCATTTGCATTTTCCTTGGAAATCGAACCCACGACCAGTGACTCTCGAGGCAAACTCCTAAACACTAGATCAGAGGGTGTAGTAGTCATTTCAGAAAGAACTTAGGGATCAAAGTTAGGTTTGTATTGTTTTTTGTAGGATTTCTCTCAGTGTTTTCTTTTATTGCTAACGCGGTGATAAATTTAAGTGTAAATCTGGTACAGTCGACGACAAAAGAAGAATCTTCAAATATAACGAATTAACTAAACTTGGGGGTGTAAGGGAGCATACAGACATCCGGCGCTCCAAATGCCAACCTCTCCTGCACGTGGTGCACCCTGCTGGTTGACCAACGGGTCTCTGGCGACCGACAATGGCGGTATAACCATGAAAACATGCACTAGGCCATAGATACCACAGACCGGTGGCGGGCAGCAGTGTCATTGGTGCGAGGCCTAGTACTGCGATGGCCAACAAGATTCTAAGCGGGGAGCCACGCGGCAATGTTGCTGACAAGAAATTGTCACTATGTTTATTCACAACTAGCTGTGCCCGCGGCTCCGCTCGCGTGAACTACAGAATCCGCTTCCATTACCACTCCCGCTTCAGCTACCGCTTCCGCTCCCACACCCACACACACTCCCCTTTTCCCACGCCCAAGCCCACGCCCACTCCCATTCCCACTCCCAGCTCCAAATGTAGTCCAAACTCATCGCAATCTGAATAGTACGGAAATACTATTATATGCAATATATTGCATACTAACCTTATCTACTAATGTATTTGAAAACTAAAAATGTCTATAACTTTTGATTGAGTTAACCGATTGCGATGAAATAAAGACTAAATGTTGAGTTAAGTTAAGCCCCATTTTTTTGTGAAATGTCCATCAAAATCCGTTCAGTAGTTTTTAAGTTATGCCTGCACAAACTCACAGACAAACAGACAAAAATATTGAAATGTGTTCTATTACTTATCCTTAGACTCCTAAATTATTTTTTTTGCAAATATCTTCAATGTACAGACACGCGATGTTGACGATTTTATTTATTAGAGATTGGCACCGACAGTACTGCCTGGAATGTTTTCTACCAGCACATTACTAAATACACAAGTAGCTGCGTCCGCTAGACGTTCACATAATTTGTCACTTGAGCCTTCGAAGCCAGCTGTCTGGCCTGGTAAGAAAGTGCAGCTTATGAAATCCGTTCTAACGAGTAACAACTCGAGGGTTACTTATGATGTCGATGACCTCAGGAAAAATGGAGGGGTTCAGCTGAAGACTTTTGAAAACTATTTCAATTTCCGTCTGGTCTAATAGAATCAATTCTGTGCGAATAATCCACTTCGAGCGACACAATAATTTAACAGTAACTCGTTTCTTCGTCAAAGAATTTGATGGCATTTTTACATATTATATTTATCGTTTTTTTTTAACAACAAGAATCCATAATAGTATTAGTAGGCAACTTATGAACTATGTTAGTATAAAAAAAATAGATTTAACAGTATAATGTGTCACATAATAGGGTAGTTCCTTTCTGCGATTACCTTCGGGATGCTGTTAGAGCTGCCCCGAACTCTCTGAAGTAAAGACGTTATTTTTTTCTCAAGCAGGCGTGAAAGCCTTCGGTGCGTGCTGCTGTGAACATTGCCGAGGCACTGCAGAAGCGGGGCAGCCCCAACAACGCCCTGAAGGCATTGTTGTATTGGATATGATTTTTGCTGACTGCTCGAGTAGAATGACGTACAGTACAATACAATACACTTTATTGCACAAACAAATACAGTTACACGTTATAAAAATTACAAATAGTACAATTTAGGCGGTCTTATCGCTTTAAGCGATTTCTTCCAGACATTCTTTGTATGCTTCCTCCTTTGTATCAACCAACCAACAGTATGCTTTGAAAAGCGTCATTTTTCAGAGTAAGTACATCGAGCAAACCTGCGGGCCTACATATTAGCCCTGACAGATAACTCTGCGCTCCCTTTCAATGTATATATTGTCCTCTCACTCTACCCTCACACACTTCGTATGGAAATTGTACGCGGTAGTTTCGTACTCTTTCTAACAAATTGAATGACATGCGATTGTAATACCTATTGGCTGGAGAACACTGTATAAATTGTATTGTTATAGTATTTTTGTTTTGTTTGTGTTGGTAAATAGTGTGAACGGCGAATACCAGTACCACCACAAACAGTTGCTGTTTAGTGGTACTTAAGGAAAACATCGTAAGGAAATCTGCATATGCCAAAGAAGAAATTCTGAGGCGTATGTGAAGTCCACCAAATCGGCTTGGGGCACCGTTGGTGGTCAGGGGTTTGGCACAAAAGATACTGAAGGATCGAAGTGTCGCCAGGTCTTCCTGGCCCCCTAAGAAGATAAGATAAGATAGTGGTACTTAAAATGTAATAATTATTTCTAATGAATAAATATTAAAAAAAAAAATTACAAAAATACAACGTATTTAGCATTACACTTTTAATGTATTACCATTAAAGCAGAAATCGTTGTAATCCGTTAAGTATATTTAAACTGATTGATTCTGTTAATAGCTGTCTTTATATAAACGTACAATTTCAAAAAGATAGTCTATGAACAGTCTCTAGTTCCCGTGCCGCCATTTTCGTCAGCAATTGTCTATTTTGAGTTTAAATATAGGTTAACGGTTCGTCCATGGTATTATTTACTGCCCCTGGCTGGGAAGATTGTCTGTAACAGACTAACAAATTGTATATCAGATTTTCAGATAGGCTGGTATAATGTCAGATCCTGGCGACTACACACGCCTAAGATAGAAATGAGTTCGTGGACATCTCTCGACCTTACGAATGCAGTACTCCGCACTGTCGAGTCTGCTGCCACGTTTTCCCTCCGCAACGTTCCCCAAATCCGTTTAAACGTATTTAAATATGTGTTTAGGGATGATGAAAAGGGATTCCCATTAGCGGGCGCTTATGAAACGCAGCGGGCCGGGAGATTTGAGCGACGTATAGTCTGGGAGTCGGTAGATGTTATTTTCTTGTATTAAAGTAGATTGCCCGGAATTGCTTGCCAAACTAAATCTTCGCACTAACCAATTGGGGCTCAGGCAGCGATCGATATTACAGGTACCACTCAGTACCATCAACTACAGACGGAATGCATTTCTGCTGCGAGCGAGCAATTACTACAATGGCACATGCATCGATATGGATTTGGACTTGTTCTGCACTGGCACTACATACGTCAAGCGTATCATGGCGAATAACTTCTTTGATTACGCCTAAACTCGCACTGCACTGATCATAATGTACCTACCCGCGTAAGTGTATTATCTTCCTTTGTACATCTTTGTGTTTTTGATCTATTATTTTGTTTGTACTGTAATTTTGTTGTTATTTTATTTTATTTATTTTCACAAAATCCACAGCACAGTATTTTTCTATATTATAGTTCTTACTGCCAATAACGGATTTACAATATATTTATATTACAGTCTAGTGATTGTGTGTGTGTGGGTGTGTGTGTATTTGTATATATATTGTATGATCTAGAAATCAATGTATTAATTTTTTAGTTTTCTGTTATCTCTTAATACCTTATTTAAGTATATTTACTATTTATTAAGTTTATGAAATGGTATTGCTATTTATAAGTGGGGACTTGTAAATCAGCATTTTTTTTTTATATTTGCATTGTTATTTGTCTGTAAGTCTTCCTCAAAGTAAATAAATAAATTAAAAGAAAAATAAAAATATTTCCTGTGATAGTAACTGTGTTTCTTATTTAGGAGAAACATTTTGGTAACACAATCGTTAGATAGATAGACAGAGATTTATTCACTGCAATAAAACCACATAAATTGCTTAGAAAAACTTAACGCTTTGGCACCCAACGAGACACACTATTGTCTTGTCTGGGAAACGTTGGGAGTATCCAATTTAGGAAGTATATGGTACAGTCGAGTGATAACTACAAATATTGTTTAAAATGTATGACATATACGCAAGACATAAAGGAAAGCCATTTTGTGACATTAGATTGCGCAACGTGGCGATATATCGTGTCTGCCTACCCCTCTGGGACAAGGCATGAGCAGTAGATTCTTTACTTCAACCATGTACAAGAGCTGGCTGGATATAGCAGCATAATTTTATTTTGTAATTGTGAATTATGTTGTATTTTATACTGTACTAATTGTAATCTACTTATGTGGATCCTTGATCTGAAATAAAGAATTATTATGTATGGATGTATGTATGTATGTATGTATGTATGTATGTATGTATGTATGTATGTTAAATAACTTCTTTTGCACATCTGCAGCTGTAGGACGTGGCAGATCAAAAGTTATGGTGATATCGGATAAAGAAAAAGGTAAGTTTCTGAGTGCAGCTCTCGGTGTATAGTTTCCGGCACGGTGGCGTTGGTCGGCGTCGCTCGGAAGGCGGTGATAAATCAAACTCGCAGTCGGACGACGACCTCACGACACGACACGACATTATGAATGTCGGAAAATTGTCATCACAGTTCACATTCATATAGTTGTAGACACTCCTCAAATGTCTTATCCATATTATATTATATATATTATTATATTGTAGTTAGCGCCTGTCCTTCGAAGTCGTCGAGGTTGATACGTACCATGGGCCCGTTCGTCTACAACCGAATACCCGAGGACATCACAGACGCACCTTCTACTCCATCATTTAAACTGAGGCTGAAGAAGTGGCTCATCGAGCAAACTTTCTGCAGCTTTGATGAATTCATGGAAAATTGTAAATGTAATTAGTAGTGTTTAATGTTTGTTTATTTTTTAATATTGTTTGATGAGACATAATCATTTTGTATAATATTTATTACTATGTTATGTTATAGATTTTAAAACTGTATAAATATGTCAGACATTCACACCAATTATCCAGTCCCAAACTAGGCAGAGCCTGTGGTATGGTTACTAGATAACGGATAGACATACTTAAATAAATATATAAACATCC
Organism: Esperia sulphurella; assembly: GCA_947086405.1. Taxonomy (NCBI): domain Eukaryota; kingdom Metazoa; phylum Arthropoda; class Insecta; order Lepidoptera; family Oecophoridae; genus Esperia; species Esperia sulphurella. Next base: position 17,938,994 of record OX352261.1, read on the forward strand.
GAGACTTGGGTATAAACATTCATATTCATCATACGAACATTTGCCCCTAGCGGGATTCGAACCCGCAACCTCCGGCGTGGCAGTCCGAGAGCTACCCGTTCCGCCACGGAGGTCGTCATGACCTGTAATTGCCGATTACCAATAATAAGTGTATATGTCTATGTCTATCCTAGTTAGGAATTAGACAGTGGAAAGTGTATGCGTTGTATCTCACAAGGCATGGTCCTGTTGTGTATCCGCCTCAAGTTTATGAGGTCCTGTGTTCAAACGTCACCCGTACCAATCAGTTTATGAAACTTCATCATCATTAGCTGAAATCCGTCCACTGCTGAACATAAGCCCCCCCAATAGAATATCACTTTTGGTGAGCTGTCCTTTGGGGGATTTGACATGATCACCACGCTTGGCAGCCAATTCTTAAATTGAATTGAATTCCACATACCTTTCCCAATCGTGGGTAAAACTTTTATAACTATTTAATTTGCCCATCGAACGCGTGACCGTCGCGACATAATAAAATGGCCAGTTCGTTGCCACTACACTTGCGACAACAAACGGTGAGCCATAAAAATATTTAATTTTTATTTACGACCGTAACTGGGGTTTTGTTTGAGTCTCAGGAAAATTTTACGACAAGAAACGCTGACATCCTTTTCAAAATTATAGCTGGATCCAAAAACGTATCCGAACATGTACCATGTGGTTTCCGGCTTAGAATAGGTCCGCCACCAATCTTTCCGTTAAATAGTAACTAATAGACATTTGTATTTATTTAATCTTTAGGTACATAAAGTACACTTAGACATGTCATCATCATCACAAAAATTGATTACAGTTATATTATAAAATTAATTAATAAAATCATGTCAGTACAATGTCAAAATGAGTAAAATTAATTACAAAATAAGTCATGTAGATTACAAATGTCAGTTTAAAAAAATAATTACAAAAAAACACATAAATGTCATAAATAATAAATCAATTACAGATAATATACCACTTGGTACAAATATTAAAATGTCAAAATAACACAGTCATACATCAAATACTTATCAAACTAAATGTCATGTTAAAGGTTTAGTAAATTCATTTAAAGAATACAGTTCGGTTTTATTTAATAATATCTTACATTTCAGTTTGATTTTTTGGCGGTTGCGTTGTCCTATGACACCTGATAACAAATTGTAATACTGAACACACACACACAGACGTTGAGACCATCATCCACCTGCGCAAGCGCAAACCCATCCACAATAAGGAGCAGCAACAGCATACTAAAATGCTAGCCAATAGAATGGACAGTCCTCTGGTGTGGATACTCACCCAGAGGACTGAATAACTTTTAGTTATTAAGTTCTAACGTAGTTTAAGTCTTTACTAACACTAATGGACCGATGTTGTCTTTAAAATAAATAAATTAAATGAAATTAAAAAAAAAACGTCTTTGATAAGATATCCAATAAAGAACGAAGGTAGCTTTTAAACTCGATAAGTATTATTCGCCTTAAATATACAGCAAATATATGCAAAGATATACTTAAGACACCCGATAAGAAGGGATTTCTTTAAAATTCAACCTCACGATGATGGGTTCTCCTAAATCTATACATATAATAAAATTGTAACTGGTCTATGTCTGTACATGGGAGATATTGTAGAAAAATGTGTATGAGGGGTCTTTATAGGGCCAATAGAAGACAAAATAACTATTTTTAGATTTTTTGTCTGTCTGTCTGTCTGTCTGTCTGTCTGTATGTATGTTTGTTACCGCATCACGCAAAAACCACTGAATGAAATTTGATGCAGTTTTCACAGTTGTATTGCTGGTGGTCTAACTTAAAATCTGGTGCATGTTTCATCTTGATACACCACTTAGAACCTAAGATAATTAATAAAGTAAATTTTTCTTGAAGCCATTACAACAAAGAAGTACCTATTATTTGTTTGATACAATTCATATTGCGATTGGTTTGTACTACAGTTGGAGCGGGAGTGGGATTGGGAGTCTGGGTGGAAGTGGGATAGGCAGCGAGAGTGGGAACGGGAGCGGATTCTGTAGTCCACGCGAGTGGAGCCGCGGGCACAGCTAGTCTTTACATAAATTTACAGACTGACAAACTGCAATGCTAAGAGCCTAACTCTGACTGTTCTAGCAAGCGCAAACTCAGGTAAATTTGCTTAAATCAACGATCTCTATGTACTACTAGATGGAGCGTTCCAAACAATCGCTCCGTTCCACGCAAGTAGCCACAACTCTTTCACATTCACAATGAAACTTGTGCAGTTACTACGCAGAACATTTAATTATTACTCAATATTGACGATACGGTTAAATAATGTCAATATTTAGTAAATAATTAAATTTTCTGAGTAGCAACTGCAAACTGCTAACAAGTTTCAAAGTGAATGTGAAAGAGTTGTGGTTACTTGCGTGGAACAGAGCGATTGTTTGGAACGCTCCATCTAGTAGTACATAGAGATCGTTGGTTTAAATTAAAACTTTCAATATGTCTGTGACTTCTGCGAGTCGACGCCATTCCATTTGACATTGACACAGGGAATTTCCTAATCATCCTGCTGCAATCCGTAAACGTATTATAAGTAAGACGTGTTTAGTTGAGTATGGAAATACTTGATTCAAAGCGTCATGATTATTGTAGAGGAAGACTAACTTGCGAATTCTGAGTAATAAATTTTAAGAGTATGAAATGAAATAATTTATTTGCTAGATTTTAAATATAGCCTAAATAATAAATATGTCAGACATTCACACCAATTATCCAGTCCCAAACTAGGCAGAGTCTGTAGTATGGTTACTAGATAACGGACACACATACTTAAATAAATATATAAACATCCAAGACTTGGGTACAAACATTCATATTCATCATACGAACATTTGCCCCTAGCGGGATTCGAACCCGCGACCTCCGGCGTGGCAGTCTGAGAGCTACCCGTTCCGCCACGGAGGTCGTCAAATAACACCAATTCAGCCATTATCACTAGCTTTCTTTATACAATTATTAAACACAATAAACATAAACAATAAATCGAAAATTTCAAAGTTAAAAAATTAAGTAAAAAATTCAATATAAGCAATATTTGGTGCGTCATTTTTAATAAGCATACCAAACGTCATCCGACCTAGACGTAAAGAATTCCAGGAATAAAATGTGTGAATCAGAAGCCAATTGACAAGAGGTATTTGGAATTGTTTATATGCTTTTACGTCCACTGCTGGAGCTCCCCAGCAGAATGCTAATTTTAGTGGGCTGTCCATTTGGGGATTCGAAAATAATCACCACGCTTAGCAGGCGGATTGGTGATCGCAGTAATGATCATAATATACACAATAGAACGCAGCTGCCTATCCCTGCTGCAATCCCATTTCATGATTATTTGAAACCAAATCATTGCCGTGTGATTTCCAGTAGAGTAGAATAGGACCACTCCAACTCTTCCCGTGGATGTCGTACAAGGCGACTTAGGGAATGCATTATAAAACATCAATCAGGCCTCCCCTACCCTGGCCAAATCTGGCCAGCGCGGGGAGTGTAGGCCAAATCCTCCGTCTGTCTCCGGCAGATGAGAGAGGGTTGTGCTCCTGCAGTGGAGACAAAAATAATCTGATGATGATACCAAGTTAAGAAGTTGGGTTAATGCGAGGGGACAAGAATTAGCTCAAGAAAACAAGATCATGGTGCGCTCGTATGGAATTAAGATGACTGTAGTGGTGCTATATTCTCTAAAATACAAACTCACGTTCGAGTCTCACTCAAGTGACTTCACTCACTTCGAAACTTAATCGATTTGTAATTCTGTAAACATTCCAGCACTATATCGATTTGAAGTGAACAAAGAACTCACTTCACTTCGACAGTGCTCTGAAAATGTTTACAGAATACCAATGGATTAGGTTTCGAAGTAAGTAAAGTCACTTGAGTGGGACTCGCACGTGAGTTTGTATTTTAGAGAATAGCAATACTGTTCACGATTAACAGAATCTTGTTCAAATAAAATAAAATCAGAATCTCCAGCCAGTGACCACTTATCATCCGTTAATCTAGGGCCCTCCCAGTTCAAGAACAGTCGTTCACATTGATGGAAACAAATTAAATTAAACTTTACCTGCAAAATTGCATTGGGTACCTACATCAGCCGAGTTCCCTGACCTTGGCAACAAAATTTCCAGCCAAATTTCCTTCCATGGAGACTGACGCTTTCCGAAATTCGATAGGTACTCGTCCGGGTCCTTGAATCGCATATTTCTAAATAAATTAGATTTGTAAGGATTGTTAAAGTCGAGAATTTTGGAAGTTAATTTACTTTGAAAGAAATTTCTGGGATCGTATCGGTTTCACAAGAATCCTCTTTGTAGGGTAGTTTTAACAAGGAAACCTCACTACCTACTATTTTAAGAAGGATGGCAGTAGCTACCTTTGAATGAATGGAAAACTTTAACGATATTATTATTAGCGTTACTTTTAAAAGCTTTTGGGATAAAACTGTTTAATCTAAGTATAGGACAGCCTAATCAATCAGTTCGTACACTTCGTAGAAGACCGTAAACTTCGCTTGTCTGTAAATTCCCAAAAATACCAAAAAAAGGTTATGTGACTAAGTATATGGATAAGTAATAGAATACATAACGATCTCTTTGTGCTACTAGATGAAGCGTTTCAAACAATCGCTCTGTTTCACGCAACTGCGGCTCCAGAAGCAGCAACTCGGTTACATTCACAATGAAACTTGTGCAGTTACTACGCAGAACATTTAATTATTACTAAATATTGACGCTACGGGTAAATAGCGTCAATATTTATTGACGCTATTATATTTAGTACATAATTTAATTAATTTAATTTAAACTTACATGACATTCTTCAGACAATTTCTTTTATACTTTCCAGAGAAAGTAACTTTGTTTTAAACTGTAAGGATCATTAACACTAATTACTACCTTCCTTCCCACAATTGCAGCTACATAAAAAAACACTAATTAAAAGCTAGCCCTGTATCGCCAGCGATTAGCGGGACCAATACCTAAAATTTACTGTGACAGTCTGAAAAACGACCTGACAACATGGCCGTTGTTCTAGTTCATTGACCTTACATCGGTGATCTGATCAACGTCATTTTACGTAAAAACACCCGAACCGCTAATTACGAAAACGTGAGAGGAGTGAGATAGAAAGATTCAACAACCATTGTTCGTTTATGTAATATGTATGTTCAAACTTTATTAAAAGAACATTTCTTTATCAAATTTGGTGCTAAACGCATTATACTTTTCCTTTCGGTTACTCTAAGGTTGACTGGAAGAGATCCCTAAGTGGGATAAGTCCGCCTAAGTACACAGTTTAATTCCTATTTTATTATCATAATTGTTGTTGTTGCTATTTTTGGTACAATAAAGCGTTTACATACATACATACTTACATACATACATATATAAACACACACACACACAATATCATCTCAGGCATTCGCTATAAACCTTAAGGTTCTAGAGTCCGTGACTGTACAAGAATTGCTATGTATGTATGTAAACGCTTTATTGTACAAAAATTAACGACAACAAAAACAAACAAAAGAATATAGTTGTGTACAAAGGCGGACTTATCCCACTTAGGGATCTCTTCCAGTCAACCTTAGAGCAACTGAAAAGGCTGGTATAATGCGTCTAATAGTACCAAAATCATAAAAGAAACGAGCCCATCAAATAAACACGCTAAATTATGCATAAACAAAAATTATACAAATATATACCTACATACCATTAGCTGAAACATGTTGATATTGCCTTTACATAAAAGTAAAGCAGAATTATAAATACTAGGAAATTATAAATATACAAAAAGTGTCGTTACGGAATGTACATTAAAGGCATTAAAATAGGCTGTTGTCTTTCATTTATTCAGAACACCGTATTATATTATAAGTATTGTCTTATAAAAAAAATAAAAAAAATACATATAAATAATTAATTAGTTAGAGAAACATTGACTTAATAGATACTAGCCGTCCAGCGGGGAAACGTAGCGAGTGTCCTAGGCACGTTGCAGCACCATTCGCTGGACAAATTAGGCGAAATTTTTTATTTAAATTAGATGTGTTTCATATTTGTTAATTTTCAGCTTGTATTTTATACTCATATTCAATAAATTATGTACCTACACATATATACTTACTATACAGTTATTAACTGTAATATAAATATTATTTGGTATAGTTTTGAGTGGCATGAGAAAGGAGAAAACCTGGAAGAAATCGCTTTTAGCAGTAAGACCGCTTAGACATACATATGTAGGCTACTTTATTATTATCTTTGTATTTTTATCGTACAATTAATAGTAGTTGAATTGATTTGAAAGGAGACCTGCTCACGTGACCCAGATGACGAAAGCAAAGGATTTTTTGTAATTCTAAAAACAATAGACGATTAACCCAACATAAATGATGTTAACAAAATGGCAAAGTCAGGTAAGAAATCTGCTAAGGTATCTATCGTTGGAATAGTACCCAGGGGAATGATCATATACTTCGCTGCCAACGATCTCTATGTACTACCAGATGGAGCGTTCCAAACAATCGCTCTGTTCCACGCAAGTAGCCACAACTCTTTCACATTCGCTTTGAATGTTGTGCAGTTACTACTCAGAACATTTAATTATTTACTAAATACTGACATTATTTAACCGTAGCGTCAATATTTAGTAATAATTAAATGTTCTGCGTAGTAACTGGATAAGTTTCATTGTGAATGTGAAAGAGTTGTGGCTACTTGCGTGGAACAGAGCGATTGTTTGGAACACTCCATCTAGTAGTACATAGAGATCGTTGTTCGCTGCATGGCAAGGCTGACCCATTGGGAACGGAATAGGCTAGGCCAGCAGTATGTCCGTAAATTTAATATATGGGTACGCTTTGTACCTTCCGATAAGGGTGCTCATTACGAAAATGTTCACCCAAGAAGCGTTGTAGAAGTCGTCGCTCTAAATGTCCAAACCAACGCAACATACCCTTCTCTACCTTCGTTACTACATCTTCTTTTAAACCACACTTCTCACGTGTCACTGAATTCCTCACTCTGTTAGATAAATCAGGTTTCATTTAATAAAGGTTTACTGCATTTTTTGGCCTAAATATAAATAAGGCACCAACCACACTGAGACTTGTTCGTGGACGGCATGGGACGACTGTTGACTGAATGCAAGGGAATGTTAGAGAGAGGAATGCCTGTTTCGTCTTTAGCATAAATAACAGATTTTACCGCAATGAATCAAAAGTTAAGGACATTTTTAGTTTTCAAATACAGTAGTGGGTAATGTTAGTATCATCATCAGGTTATTTTTGTCTCCACTGCAGGAGCACAACCCTCTCTCATCTGCCGGAGACAGACGGAGGATTTGGCCTACACTCCCCGCGCTGGCCAGACGGGTTGGGGAGGCCTGATTGATGTTTTATAATGTATTCTCTCAGTCGCCTTGTACGACATCCACGGGAAGAGCTGGAGTGGTCCTGACTGTATATGTATATTTTAAAAATAGATAACTTATTTGTTGTGAACTCGTCTTCTACAGATAAAGCTCATATTTGGTCTCGTTAAAAGACTAGATTTTTTTAACTGCTTTTTATATTTAGAATGTTAGATTGGGTTCAAAAACTTGTTTGTCCCCAGAAACAATACAAAATTTATAGGGGCAGTAAATCAGGAGGTCACAGCAATAAGGCCAAGGTATCGTTAACGTGATCTTGTGACCCTAATACCATGGAGTGGCCTTTAGGACTTAGGACTAAGCTCTAAGTACGCACTTAAGCCAAACTTTGGCTTTTAATGACCAAAGTTTGTCCCTTAATGGTCATTACAGCAAACATTTGCTGAGAAAATAAATAAGGTACTATTGAAATTTAATCAGAGTCCCTTTTTCATTAATTACCCCAGATCAACGATCTCTATGTACTACTAGATGGAGCGTTCCAAACAATCGCTCTGTTCCACGAAAGTAGCCACAACTCTTTCACATTCACAATGAAACTTGTGCAGTTACTACGCAGAACATTTAATTATTACATATATTATTTTTGTTATTACTAAATATTGACGCCACGGTTAAATAATGTCAATATTGAGTAAATAATTTAATGTTCTGAGTAGTAACTGCACAAGTTTCAAAGTGAATGTGAAAGAGTTGTGGCTACTTGTGTGGAACAGAGCGATTATTTGGAACGCTCCATCTAGTAGTACATAGAGATCGTTGCCCCAGACATAGAAATTTTTCTAGCGCAGTAAAATTTTGAAAATGATTATTATGACCGCAATAGTGTGGTCGATAAGTTTAGTAATTAATTAAATCCGAATTTATCACTCTCCTTTTCATTTCGGCTGCAAGTTGAATAAACAGAAGTGAGGTTTTAATCGCCTCGTAGACTTAGTGGTCACTGGACTCGAGCAGCCGAGGTCAAGGGTTCGATTTCCAATATGGTCAGACCACTTTGTACAATTTGTACAAGTTGGTTCATATTTGTGAATTATCTTATCCTTGTTTCATATCATAACATTTATGGATGTACCCCACTAATTTATTTTCTTAACATACATATCAAATTTTATTATAAAATTTCAATATCCATGCACATTTTATTTTTATTCTTTTTGACCTACCGCTTGTTTTAGCTTTTCCCACAGTGAAGATTGGCTGGAAGAGATCTCTTATAGAGATAAGTCCACCTGTGTACACTTTTATGTTATGCCCTTTTTTTGGTAAAATTTATGTGCATTAAAGAATATAATCAAACTATTTTCCCTTTATTTGTTTTAATTTGTCCATATAAGGATATTTTTTTATATCTCATGGAATGTCTAGTCTTATCCTGACATGATTAACTGTAGCGGTTAAAAAGATTTCATAAGAAATACAGTTTATCGATGATATTCTATTGTCTGTATAGAAATTCCTACGAAAAGTTTATTCGCGCTAGACAAAGGCCTGTCTCATCATCATCATCAGTCTAAATACGTCCACTGCTGGACATAGGCCTCCCCAATAGGGTCTGTTAATTGCACACCATTAATTTTATTTTCATGGGACATTACAATATGGTGCTGTGACCCGGATAACTTGATTCTGTCATCTTTTTAATTTATTAAAAACTAGCTGGTGCCCGCGACTTCGTCTGCGCACGATTAGTATTTCGAGTAGCTTTTTTGTAGGACTATTTAAGATAATGATTTCTGTCATACATTACATATGTGTAACTCTAGCGGTTTTGGCAGTGTTACTTACTTGATATTTTGGACAATTCACACAATATCTTTATAAATTGTAGCCTATGTGTTATTCTGATGTATAAGCTATATTATTGTAAAGTTTCATTAAAATCCATTCAGTAGTTTTTACATGAAAGAGTAACAAACATCCATCCATACTTACAAACTTTCGCGTTTATAATATTAGAAGGATACGAAAATCGGTTCTTAAATTTCTTTTTATTATATTCTAGCTGTTGTCCGCGACTTCTTCTGCGTGGACCACCTATCATCACAAACTATTATGTATTTCCCGTAAGAATTATATGTTTTTTCGGGATAAAACTATCCCATGTCCTATTCCAGGACATAGCCTATATGTGTGCCAATCTCATCCCGATCCGTCCAGCGGTTGAAGCGTGATTGAGTAACAAACATAGGATAGTTTTTATTCCGAAAAAACATACCATTCCTACGGGGAAGCTAATAAATAAAATCGTAAACTTCGCGTGTCTGTACATTGAAGATATTTGCAAAAAAAAAATTGGGGTGTCTAAGGATAAGTAATAGAACACATAACGATCACATTTGGAATTGGTCTGTTTGTCTGTTTGTTTGTGCGCGCATCACTTAAAAACTAATGTACCGATTTTCATGAACTTTTCACAGAAACATAGTGCTTAATTCGGTGTAACCTATAGACTTTATTTCATTGCAATCGGTTCAGTCAATCAATAATTATGCGAATTTATGTTTCCGAAAACTCGCATACACTGCGAGGAGTGTAAGTTGAGCGCTAGCGGGAGCGGGTATGGTACCAATGTAATGTGAGTTTATTGAAAACTATAAATTCGCATAACTTTTGATTGAGTTAGCCGATTACGATGAATTTGTTGCAAACGTATGCAACAAAGTAATGCTGGGAGGAATTTGGATTGCTATGGATTAGGACTACTACGAGCGCCTGCCCGCAGATCTACGTAACGAGACTAATGACGAAACGTTTAGTCGACGACTGAAAAACCTTTTGTTGGAAGTAGGTGATTATTGGGCATTCTGGCTCACTTTCAATCAACCAAAATCGATTGGGCATTCTAGCTCACTTTCAAATGACGAAAACAGATTGGGCATTCTGGCTCACTTTTCACTCGCTTCACTCGTTCGCTCGCTGCGCTCGCACAGTGAGCCAGAAAGCCCAATCTGTTTTCGTCATTTGAAAGTGAGCTAGAATGCCCAATCGATTTTGATTGTTTGAAAGTGAGCTAGAATGCCCAATCGGTTTTCGCTGTTAGAAAGTGAGCCAGAATGCCCAATCGGTTTCCGACGTTTGTTTGTATTAAAATAATCGCATGACTTAGAACATCTTGACAAAAGCGACTCACGTCCAATAACGATTGCAAACATCGTCGATTAAAACCTGTTGTATGTTTCGAACGGAACGCGTTTGAGTGCGCGTTGGGTTACGTACCGACGGTTACCAAGCTATGTTCGCCGTCCGACGCGCGGTTGGAGTCGAGGCGCGAGTCGCCCCTGTGTAGCGCTCTGAACGCGATTATGTTTGTGTATGCGACGTATAACGAGCTAATCGAAATTAGGTTATGTAATATAAAATTAATAAAATAATAAACTCACATGTACGAGAATCTATGTTGCGTGCACTTTGTTCTGATCACACTTTACTCACATTTATATATACATTACGAAATCTGATTTAAGGCTAACAGAGAGATATTTTAGGTTTTAACATTTTTAAGCTTCCAGCACCTAGAAACATTATTCCATCAAGAGACAATTACTATTTGTAGGTACCATCCTGTCACCGGTTGTTCAAGGAATTGTTCAAGCCCGATTGGTCGTGCAGTTCGTTATAAAGAATTTCCTAAACTAACAGCACCAAGAACCTTATTCCTTCACAAGACAATTATAATCAATTATCTTGTCGCCGTTTGCTCAAGGAATTGTTCAAGCCCGATTGGTCGTACCGTTAGCAAGGACTTCCTAAAGTCACAGCACCAAGAACCTCATTCCTTCACAAGACAATACATACATTTAACTATCTCATTAGCATCTGCTTAAGGAATTTGTTCCCAGCCCGTTTGGTCGTACCGTTAGCCCAAAGTTAAAGCCAAACCTTCACAACATCTCAAGTAATTATTTTTACCTTGAACCAGCTTTCTGTACCTGAGTTACACTTTCCATAAATAACACAACAATAAACGTGGCTCCTCACCGCGTTGCAATTTACAATAATAATTACAAAATAAAAGAGTCAATGCAAACATGCTACCAATTAATTAATAAAGGGTTCTGTATATCGAAATCATTTCTCAATGTCACATTACTCGAATGTTTTATGTATTTTTACTTAGTTAGGCCGTAGACTTGATGAGTATGGCGAAAAACACATATATGGTAAAATAATTGAGTTTTGCGGACTACAATACTTTGCGCTCTATAAGCTCTCTTCTATTCATCCTGGTTGATTACATTTAATATTTCAAGTTTATTAACTAACGCGCAGGTATATCTGCATTTTATCTCTATCACATACATGTACGTAACTCCGCAAATACCAAAGAACTCAAAATTTATGTCTCCGTTCAAAAGTTCATTATAAATGAACTAACATTCTTACATTGATTCATAAATGTGAAACAAAACAATGTCGACTTAGCCTAGAGTTCTCAATGTCCCAAAAGGTTGAAATAAATCAGTATGAGTATTGAAGAATTGTATAAGGGTTTTACAAATTATGTAGCGATCCCTAATACTTACATATTACGTTACGAGCATTATGTTATGTTCTTGTGTTACTTGAGTACCGAGCGCGCACAGAGCGCTTATCAAAGCAAAAGAATGTCGACGTACAGTCAAAGAAAAAACAGGAGAATACGTAATGGTATTAGTTATAATATTTCAATAGCAGGTAGGCACTATAATTTAATCGATTTTGTTTAATTGACTTTTTAAAGTAGTTTCGAAAACACCCAATTCGCTGATTTATGATTTCCGGTATCATCATGATGTTTTATGTTTTTTTATTAAAGTGTTTGTTATAATACATGGTCCTAATCGCGATTATTACTAAGTATGCAATATGTTAATAAATAACTTATTCATTACAATGATTCCCACGACTGTACTTGAAATGCTGAAACTTCATTTTACATTGCGCATGGTTACGACGTATTAGAGGTATGTACACATTGATTAAATTTAGTGTGACATTAAGTTCCAACAATTAAAATATTATTAATGATAGACGTACAAAGTTTATAATGTGCAATAATGATTGTACAGAGATCAATAGAATGGGTAAGTGCTAAAAACATAATGGATAAGCACCTATAAGAATAATTTAGGTGCTTAATTACCTATAACAGTCTGTTATCTTACGATAGAATTACATATTTATAAAATAGAATCATAATTCATAATAACTTTACAAAGTTAAAGAATCTAGTTAAACTAATTGTTGTGTACCTACTTTAAGTTGAGTACTCGCCCTAACATAGCCAAGTATTAAATGACGAGCGTCACCTTTTGATATTGCCGCGAATCGTAGTTCACATACACCGCAATGTGTCACTTATTTACCTATGTTCCATACACAGTTTTATGCTGATCTGATTAAAATGTCAGAGGTATTAAACAATTCACAGAACTTTCATCAAAAATTAATCAATTAAACAAGCATAAACATCTATTACATGTGTGCAGTCACGTAAAAATGTTAGTACTTTTCCTAGTAGAAGTAGCATGTTCATGTACATAAATATGTAATAAAATTACTTGCAATGATACTCAGTCAATGTTGATTTTATTACATAAGATGTATGTATGCATATTATTGGAAGCAGATACATTTTACGTTATTAAATGTATCACATTTTATATCAAAAACGCACCACCTAATAAGCTTATTTTATTTCTTTACCCGAAGGTTTCTCGGAAGTGATCGCATTATAGCAATAATACCGCTTCCGTTTTACTTAGACACAAATAAATGTAATTTGGTTTCTTTACCTTCCTGTGCAATAATCACTATTGCATTTTAATTGTTTGTCCGAAGGTTTTTAGTCCCTGATAATTTTATTATCATTAAAGCGCTTTGAATATTGTTCAAATTTTTTATTGTCTTTTCTGATTCGGTACGTGGTTGTCGTTAGTTCGTTTCCGCGTATCGTCAGTGTCCAGTGCCCCCGCTACCCCTCCACGCCGTCTTCAGTTCTACCAGCGTGCGCATCTTCGTGAAAACAATAATGTTCGTAAGTTTGGATTATTATTCATTTTTAAATAAATAAAGTTTTTCAACATTATATACCTATCTAGTCGCAAACTATCATTTCCCTGTACTAAACAAGAATTTCACAAATATTTTACTCATCAGTTAAGTTTAATGATGTTTTATTCGAAATAACAGTAAGGGTATTTTTTTTGCAGGTCTGAATCCGAGTATTACAGTAAGAGGAGCGTGGAAGAAGCCAGTAAAAGAAAATCGTGCGCGTTTGATTCGGATGACGACGGTGACGTAAGGTTAGTTGTAGTACTTACCAAATATTTTATTTTTTATTCAATCAGAGACGCTATATGTAACAAATAATGGAGTCGCCCACTTCGGTCTCGTACTTACAGTGATTGTATATTGAAATCATAATTATAAAACCTATCCTATTCATTCACTATAAAATAGTTAAGAACTTTATCCAAAATCACAGACACACGCGGAGAGAGACTTTGTTTTACGCTATTATTATTAGATTAACGTTGTATTATTATTATTATTTCAGGTCTGTGCCATCGACTGCCGCGCCCGCCAAGCCGAAGACTAAAAAGCTGAGAACGAAGCAGGTTCCATCGTCATCGGCTGTGAGCAAAAAAGGAAGCCGCGAGTGGTCCCTGCTGTCTGACGACAGTGAGGACGAAGAGGAAGCTCGGCGCGCGGCCTCCAAGCGGCCGCCGCTCACGTCTGCTCTGACGCGGCGCGTAGCCGACGGCGTGCTGCGTCGCACCGCCCTGCTGGCCGGCGACCAGTTCGTGGAGCTGAGAGTGTACGACACGCGAGACATCCTGCGCGTCGACCCGAAGGACAGGTGGGAAAAAGCTGCAATAACTCTTAAGTATCAAGTTGGTTCGGGAGCTGATGAGCTAATTTTTTTGAAGAAATTCATTAATGCAGCAAAAACTAGGTTCAAGGAAGACGGGCAGTTCTTTTCTAATAAGAAAAAATAATTTAATTTGTATATTTTTTATTAAAATAACTTTGTGGTTTTTATATTAAATATATTAAAAACTTTCAACTGCATACAATTTAATTAATTAACCTAGGTAGGTACTAATACAAACCAGAAATCGGTCACATATTTTATATTCTCTATTTCTTTTTAAATTTTCAATTACATAAACAAGTTAGGCCTTTTAGCCTCTAGACCGTCGAAGTAAAGTGTTAAAATTAATGTTTTCATCCTAGAACAAAAATATCTCAACCATGGCAGGCAGAAACATTTTCTGTACTGTTTGTGATCTAACCATCAAAAGTAAAGCCTTTTCGGGTCACCTCCGAAGTCGTTTACATAAAGATAATAACTCGATCGAAATAAGTCCAAATGTTGAAAAACTTTGTTCAGCATTTAGAAACCGAATTGCTAGTTTTAGGGTACGGGAACGCGGACGGCAGTCGGGGCCGAGACGTGGGGGTAGCGAGGGTAGTGAGGCGGACTGCGACAGCGATTGTGGGAGCGAGAGCGAGCGTTCGGCTGCCCCCGCGCCCGGCGAGTTCTTGAGGCGCGTGCGCCGCCCCGTGCGGCAGTTGATCGCTGCGAAGATAGCTCAGCACAATAATATAAAAGCAAACTTTGAACTTTTTGCAGAGTTCTCGCTGCCGAAAAATGATATGGTTGAAATTAAATCTTTCGCAACGGAAAATATTTGTATACATAAACATTATGAGTTTAATGATATGTTTGCGAAGGTCATTGAAATAATATCTAATAAAGTTGATGGATTTCAAGAGAGAGACAGTGGGTGGTCCTTTTTAAGGACTTTGTACCTGGAGGTAAATATTAACAAATATTCACCTCTACGAGCTTCTAGCTATATTGAGTTACCAAAATATTTAAAAATGAAGAAAGCATGCATTAACATAAAAAACGTAAAAAAAACGTTCTTTCAAGTCCCTTAAGCATCAAGTTTTTACTCAAGAAATAAATAAAATCGCTCTGTCTTCTAATGATGATAAACGTAGAATATTAGAAGATAATATTACTACATACGCTTGGGGTCACTGTTCATTCTTTTAATTGGGTGCCTCAGAAACTGTTCACTTTTTCTGATTACTCTAGTAATGGCTGAAAGTTATCTATACAACATTATAATTTCAAAACATACATATTTACATTCAAATGGTGTTAAGATAACCACCGGTTTATGGGCTTTAGACAATTTTGCACCACAAGTTCACATAGTTTGTGAAAATAGTGATATATTTTTCACATTAGAAGAATGGGGGCATATATATGAAGAATTTGAGTTATTTGGTAAATATGTGACCAACCATGACCGCTTTTATCAACTTTTTTTATACAAGCTAATGTTTTGTGATAAACGTTGTTCTATAAATATGTTGTACCTAGTGTGTGAAGCAATTAATATTTTTGCGCATTGTATACACGTAAGATTAAGAAATTTGACTGAAAACGATTATATTGAAGCTACAATGTTTGTTAGAAATATCGATAAAATTTTAAAAAATAGATTTCTTTCATCACTAGATGATATCTTATTAGTTTTAAACTGTAACAAATGTGTTAATTCTATAATTGAACAAGAAATATCTGTTCTGGGTTGCGATTATTTCATAAGATACTTATATAAATAGGAGTATAACCTGTATTATATTAGGTTAACCAAAATGTATGAGTTACCTACTTTTTTTAAATAAATTGTATTAATTATAATTTTTGTTGTTGTTATTATTTTAAATTGCATCTTCATTGTTTATATCTTAATTATGTTTCCCTTGTTTTGAGATACCGAGATAGATACAATTACGCACTTATAGGTAGATACATTTTATTTCGGCTTCTTTCAGAGGAAGCGTTACCTACATAATTTACCTATATATTACATACAATTAATATTGTTATTTATGTAGCTGAGACTGCTGATTCAGTACATTATTTTTCAAGTTTGATCATGTCTGTTGTCTTTAGCTTTGCGCCTGCGGTGTAACTCGAGCCGCGTCGCGCACACGGTGTTTTTCATACAAGACTCAACTAGAAATATTGACTATAACCATCATTCGCTACCAGTCCTTCGTCGCGTCTTCTCAATTCTCTTGCTTTTAATTAATCAATTCAAGTATCCTATTTCATATCATAATGTTACGAAATCAGCAGCTACAAAACGCTAAAACCAGTTACATCGCGGTACATGACAGAGGAATACCGAAATATGTAGTTAAAATTGAAGTGTATAGTGCAGATGAAACTGAAACTGAAATCGTTATGAGGTCACAAGCCAGGACGCAATATGTGGTATATGAAGAAGGTGATAGCGTTCTATATAAAATAAGACGAATTCTGTACCAGATAAGCGCGCAACTTGGAGAACGAGCCGAAAAGTGCAAGGTACTTATTTTTTTTTTTTTTTTTTTTGTTATTTAATAGTGTTGGTTATGGATTGATTCTATACGGTTATGGTTCTAAACTAATTTTATTCTTATTAACTTTCAGAATCCATAATGTGGAACACAATTACGAATACGACTGCTGTCAGAAGTCAAGGCTACCTAACTACCTATTTTATGTTTAAGATTGTATAGCTTAAGATTAGATATTTGAATAAAAATAACACCTACTTTGTAATCTATTTACATGTAATAATTTACTTGCTTGTTTCAATTATTTAATAAATTACTTGTTTGTACCACGTTATACTGTAAATAAATAATTAAGGGCTGAATTCTACATCTTAGACTTACTTTGACATAATAAAGAGCGTCATATCTGTCTATTTTAGATAGGTTATTAATCCTTATATCTATTTGTCAATATTTTCTTTGTATAAAATACAATGCTTAATTAAAATGGTGTCTACATAGTTTTTTTGTCGATAATAAAATAAAAGAGAAGTTATTATTATTATTTTATTTACATGTATCCAAAACACAATACAAAGCTGGCAATATACTATGAAACAATAATAATTGATAAATAATTGATCTTAGCGATTAATTAAATTAAGTACCTATATTATTTTCATAACACCACTTTTTTATGGTAATTGCGTTTTTTAATGCACAATATTTTTTATGAGATAAACAGTTATAAGTATTATTTATACAAAATGTGTTATATAAAATTACGAAACTGGGACAACCTTTTACGCCAACATCAATAACATTACAGTCACTACATAATTCTCTCATCCATTTTACTTTTTCCTGACCCTTTACGATTATGATCTTATTTTTTAACAATGGTAAAATAATAGATCTTTTAAATTCGCGATAGTCAATAAAGCCTTCTCTCCAAAGTATACCCCTGTTTCTTTCTAGCCACACGACCTGTTTTTTCTCCTCTGTTGTTAAATACGAAAAAGCGTAAGGAGGTTTGACTAAAAAGGTCTGAGAATATTCTTTTGTCACCAGGGCTAGTTCTTTAATAATAAACACATTATTGTAATCTTTGAAACCTTGTATATCCACGAATATGAAATTGTTACTCATGATATTTTCTTTACTGTACTAGTCAATGGTTTATATTCAACAATGGACTCATTAATAATTAGACAGAAAGCGGTGGTGTTGTTCGGAATGTCTGAAACACACTCAATTTCCACTTTAACATCTATGGGTCCCCCAGGTTTAACGCTATCTACTTGTCGACTACAATCAATTAGCCACAATGGCGCTTTATTTTTAAAATTTTCAAAGTTTAATAAAGGGTCTGGTCGACGTCCGTAATACGACTGCTGAAATTTTGCGTGATGTTCGTATAATAAAGAGTAATTGTTGTTGGCAAAATCAACGTTTAGGTTTTCATACGGGAAGTAAGTTGAATTCAGAAACACTTTAACGTTACGTAAATGACAGTGGTCAAATTGAGACATATCTTTAGTTACTTGATTCTTACGATCAGTTTGTAAACCCAATATTACATATCGTGGTTTTTCCAACTGAGAAGACGTTTTAATTGACCAAGTATGCTTAGACGTCTGAGGAAGTAAAGGATACTCATATAGATCCCAGTTTCTAAACATTATAGTCAATGAACGATCTTTTTCTAAATGACGAAGTAGATTAATTCTTTCACGATCAGAAACTTTCACTTGGGGTACCCGCCAAACCAACTTAGAAATTTCAACATCATGAACATATTCATTCTCGCCTAATTTTATACAATTCAAATTAGAGTTGTTACGCAATAAAATAAGCTCATGTTTACAATTCATTATTATTTTATTAAAGTCTTCTGCAAACCCCAGAACTTTATTAAGAGGTATAGATACTGAGAAATTACCTCCGTGGTTTGTAGTACCATCAAGGTTCCAACCCCAACATTCTGAAATTTTCGATTCTGCCGCACCCATCGATAACAAACCTTTCATAGTTGTAGTAATACCAACATTTTTAATTTTATCTATTTCTATACCATTAAGTTCATAACGTATGTCTTGAAATAGAAACAATATTGGATTATTTGTGAAGTGAATTTGGTTAACTTTTGTTTTTGATTGTCGGTTGTAAACTTGCACATTTCCTTCTATGTAAATGGTACTGGCCGATGGCAATACGTACAAATCCTGTTGATTTATAGGTATTCGTATCTCATCATTATTTTTAAAACTGTTTACGTATGGTTTGTATGAATAGTACTCATAACTTTCAATTGAATTGTCGTAAACTGGACCATCTGTTATATTTAGGATACTCATTTTAGCCCTATGAGTTTAAGGAAGTCCTTATTTTCTTTAGTTAACTTCTTTTTTGAATATGGTTTTTTTCTAAATTGTTTTGAAGGTGCTATTGCTTTAGGAGTACAATTCACACTGCTGCTTTTTACTACAGATGCAGAGTATTTATTATTAAAGTCAATCATTTTCTTCTTAAATGTAAATATAACTGAATTTCCTCGTTCCTTAAGTTAACTAAATTACCATTTACGTCTAATATTTTAATATTAATAGAACTTATGCTACTCTGGTTTACTGGAAAATAAATTATGTTTTTAGGTACTTCTATAATTCTATAACCAGGTGGAACATTAGGCGCGAATTCATGAATAATATGACTAGGTTTTCCGTTTACAAAAGATCCGCTAATGATGTCACATTCAACCCGGAGAACGGTTGTCGACAGAATGTTGACGGGAAAGCGAGATTCGTGTAATATATTCGCGGGAAGGGTTTCTGGTCCAAAACCTAATAATTGTCCTACGGAATCTTCTTTTTGAAAATGTATGACTTTCGAACAAAAGATAGTAGTTTTCAAAGTATTGTTATTACACCTTAATTCAAATGAACCATCCTTGATATTATCTTTTAAATAGTCTCTAATATCCTGAAGTTCGTAGGAGCCCTCTGGTATTTCTATCACCTCATTGTCACCATAGTATAGTTTATTATTTCTATCATCTACATTCGGTATAGAATTAAATGTAGAAAAATACAAAAGACCACATTCATAATCATTATCTAATTGTAAATTTGGCGAATAGTTTGTTGCTAAACTCGCCTTAGTATCCGATATAGACAACGTGAAAGTCATTTTGGTAATGACAATAAGTACAAGAGATAAGTTCTTTTAAATGTTTATCCAAAAGTTTTTCAAATATTTTATACATAAATGTCCACAATTAACAGAATTAAAACTTTGATATATATTGTAATTGTAGTAAATATCATATTTATCCAAGTATCCGATTAACTCTAATGGCGGCTTTAAATCTCCAAAACTGTCAAAATACTCACAATAATTATTTAGTTTTACATAGGCTACCCAATGAGTACCTTCGTTTTTAGAGCTGTCTAAATTAATAACACCACATTCAATACGTTTAGGTTTTTTTGGTAACTGATTTCTCATATAAACACCTCTAAAATATGGAATACCATGTGCATGTTCTATAATATCCAAATTAGTAAGCGCGCGTCTAGGTAGCCTTTTCTTTAGTTTTTTGCCGACCGTAAAAATAAACCATTGCCTTTTTTATACGGTTTGATGTACAAACCTTTACCCAAAGCAATGGATTCCATTACTTTGTTATGGCGTTCAGATTCTTGTAAATTTTTCTGTGCTGATTTATAATCATTTACTGTCTTCGCGATACCTGCTGCTCCTCCAGCTAATGTGCCCAAAGCTGACAACCCCGCAAATATAGGAATTAGAGGCAAAATTCCTCCTGTTTTAGGAATTGGTATGATGCGCGGTAATCGAAATCCATTATTTTTAGAGAATAGCTTCTTTGCAGCCAGATAGGCAAATTTAATTGCAGACTTATTATTTTTTGGTTTGTATTTTTTCAACTGACTATATATTTTAGAGACAACCTTTTTGAAGCCTTTGATACCTGCACCTGCTTTTAGTTTTGTTTTCATTACTTTACTTACTATCCAGGAAGATAATTTTTCACCTCTTCCTGCATCTTTTGACCTAAGTCTTCGATTTGCCATGTTCAATAGTTCTAAATCTGCTTTATGGCGATCTTCTAAATTAGTATAGTTGGAATATGCTATATCGTGCTGCATACAAGCGTTATCTAATTTATTAATTCCTCTATCGTTCCGTGATAATCTTTCTCGTAGTCGTGTACCGGGACCGCAGTAATTATACCCTGGTAAATGTAACTCAAAAGGTAAATTGTTTATTACACTATTAATAAGTCCTCCTCCATGCATTACAGGTATACTAATAAAAATATAATACGTATCAACTAATTATATAGATTTATACGATGGATGTTTTGTTAATCCAACTATTTTCACTTTCATTAAGGCCCAACCATTTTACAAATAGCTTGTTACCTTTCTTTTTTAAAACTTTCTCAACTAAGTAAATATCAGGGTATTTTGTTTTTTGAAGTTCCTGTTCGTAAAAAGTACCTAAAATGATCTGTTTTCGTTGATCAACAATCTCATAAGTCGGTGGATTAGTCGAATTTACTTTTGACACGATAAATATTTCTGTTGACCAATTAGGGGTATATCCTTTTTGAAAAGTTCCTTTGTATTTGCTAATTCGCACATAATCTCCAACTTTGAATTTATTCCTTTTTACTGTAATATATTTTCTTGATTCCTTTATATTATTTAATATTAAAGATTCATTGTATTGATTCACGTCTTTTGGTTTATGTTTAGTAATTCGATGTACACAATTATTGTAAGAGTCAAGTATGTTACTCAACTGTTTACCAATCCATTTATAATTGCCAATGAAACTAAAATATTTATATAACTTGTTTTTCAAAGTTCTAATCAACCTTTCAACAATTGAAGCCTTTTTAGTGGAATATGTTGAATAATGGTTTATTTTGTATAACATCGTTAAGTTTCGAAAATCCTCATTATAAAATTCTTTACCTAAATCGGTTTGTAAATTTAATGGAATACGCCCATTCTTTTCAAGTACTTTTTTGAACGTGTTTGTTATTTCAGATTTAGTTTTCGTTTTAACAGGCAGTGCCCAAGCAAATTTTGAAAAGCAATCGATTATGACTAAGATGTACTTATAACCATTGTTGTCTTTTCCATAATTCTGCATATCAATTAAATCAGCTTGCCATAAATCATCGATACCTTTTAATACTACAGGACGTCTGTTAAAATTTTTTCGTGCTGCTTTGTGAATTTCGTCTACTACTTGTTGCTTACTCATTTTTGGTGACTTTTAATTTGCTGTTGGCAATGGCTTGATCTACTTCTCCTTTCATATAAAATTTTACTCTCATGAGATTAATTATATCCGTTTTTATTTTATGTAGTTCGTCTAATACATCATGTTTTGTGTAATAGTCATTCAGCAAATTATCGACATACTGCTTATTTACAGCATCATCGGAGGCTGATGGAGCCTTAACTCCTTTTAACCTTACTAAATGTAAATCAAATTCTCCGTTTTCTGACTTTAAGAGCTTGTGTGAATCCAATGATTCCGGTAAACGCAAACGTTTATGAACGTGGTGACCAAATTTATCTATATTCATTTCCTAGCGACTATCTCAACCAGCGGATAAATAAAGACTGTGAAAAACTTTCTAAATATCAGCATATATTTAATGAATGATATCACTTTCCCGCAACTCTTCGATAATAGATAGTATTTCATTGTCTAATCCTGTGTTTCCAGCATCTCGCGAAGCTATTAATAGTTTCAATCGATTAACTAATTCATTAGGATCATCCCAGTAAACATAATCTACATTTTGATTCAGCTTTTTTGTGAGTGGCAAACCAGATCCATGAGATATGCTTTCAGTGCTCACACAGTTTTTGGCCAACTTCATAAATAGAGGTCTAATTATTTGTGTATATTTTCGACCTTTATTACTTTTTATAGGCTTCATGGGATTATACTCACGGCGATGAGCATTTGTAGTCAATAATATAGTCTTATAATTTTGTTTATCATCTTCAGTTATTAATTCTAATTGCGGTGTTTTCTTAAACAATAATTCCATTAGCCCCGGAGTTTTTGCGAAAGTCTTACAACCAATAGAAATATTATGTTCAGTAACAAAAACACGTAACGTTCCCATCATGAGTTTTTCTCTCTCGTTTCTGACCCCAAAAGGAATGTTTTCTGAAGACATTCTTATGGGAGTAGTGTTGTCAGTCGATTTGAATGATAGACTGCTAGTATCAGGTTCCAGATCACTATTGTCTTCATCTTTATCAGGTTCCAAATAGACGTAGTCGCTTTTTTCTTCATCTTCGTCATTAAAATAGACATCGGATTTACGATTTTTCATAAAAACTGTATTGTTGAAGTCTTTACTGGATTGGTCGCTTTCGACATCATCACTAACATCGTAACTAGCCCGATGTTCCTTGCGTTTACTAAGAGGAGTGTAGCTGAGTCTTTGTTTCTTTATTTTTCTATGTGGTATTTCCATTTTTGTGTTTATAATTTGTTTCAGTGGCTCTGTTAATGGTTTAAAAACCGATTCCATTGCGAATTCGTTATTACTTTTAATGTCTCGCATCATCTTTAGTTTTCTTTTAACTGATTCAGCTGATTTTATTACTTGTTTTTTCAATGCTTGTTCGTTATCCATGTTTATACCTTACCAGGCGAAGCCTTAAGTTGTAATGATGGTATAATAATAAATTTAGTATTTTTAAATCATCAATGCAATTCTACAAATGTGTCAAATTTCATCCTGTAACATCCTTTACTCTTTTCACAGTCTTTGTTTATAACTAAGTAGCTATAGGGTACACTCCAAATCTTGGCACACATTTCTCGAAACGCTAACCAATTCATGTCTGTATTAACATGCTCTTCATAAACATGTCTCAAGTTCATATCGTCTTGTTTAAAAAGAATAATGAGATTAGCATTGTCCCGTATCAACTGCTTCGGGATTTTGCTATAGGTCTGGTTTAAGTAAAAACAATCTATATTCTTGTGTCTACCCATTGCAAAGTAATCTCTTATATGATTTTGGTTTTCACAAGCTACATCATCAAATATAATAATCGAATTAGAAGTTGCCTCATGAGGACTCAAAACCTCATCATTACCATGAAATTTTGTAAAAGTTACCTCTGACACCTTTCTAAAAACTTTTTCTAAAAATACGTACTTAGGTTGAAAAAGTGTTTTAGAGTAAAGGTATACATTTCTATAATGTAGTCCATCTTTATGTAATAGTAGACCAATAATTAAATTCGTTTTACCGCAGTTGGAAGGTCCAGATATAATACAACGAATAGTATTCGGTAAAAGTTTGCCGTGACGTGAAATCTCTTTTGAATAACCCAAACAAATTTTTTCTAGTTGCAATGAATGCGGTTGTTTTACAAATTTCATTTTGTAATTAATAATAATTCAATGTTTGACATGCATGAGCCAAGGATCCCTGCAGAATGTAGACATATTTATTACATTAAGAGTTTTATACGTATCACGCTTAACCTTTTTCGTACAAAACGCTCGACGTCACCCGTTAGTCCGTTAAGCGGAGCGTATGATTCCAATCGCAATCGACGTCTTGCGATAATTTGATCTTGCGTTCTAATACAACCAACCGTCGAATGATTGGGAATTCCGGCACGCACGAAACAACGAAAACCGATTGAGCATTCTAGCTCACTTTCAAACGTCTAAAACCGATTGGGCATTCTGGCTCACTTTCAAACAGCGAAAACCGATTGGGCATTCTAGCTCACTTTCAAACAACCAAAATCGATTGGGCATTCTAGCTCACTTTAAACAGCGAAAACCGATTGGGCATTCTAGCTCACTGTGCGAGCGCAGCGAGCGAACGAGTGGAGCGAGTGAAAGTGAGCCAGAATGCCCAATAATCACCTACTGTTGGAAAATGAATATTATTCCATAAATGAATTTTCTAAAAAATGAAATTGGTGGGTCCTCTGACGTTTAATTTAATTTACTTTGTGATAATTTAATACTAAGTGTATTTTTAAATTTTTATTTTGATATTATATACTGACATAGATAGTATGTTATATACTATGACATTATTTGAATTGTTGACATTGTAATTTATACATTATTTTATTTTATGACGATCCCTTTTACCATACTAGAATGACATGTAAAATTGAATTTTTAAGATGTAAAAGTGAAATAAATAAATCTAATCTAATCTAATCTAAATTTGGGATGACGAGGGTAAGAGTACATAATGTACAACTAGTACATAATGTTTGTTCGTTGGCAAAATCTTAGGCATAAAGCTAGTTTAAGGCGAGTGCTAACTGCTAGTAGACAGTGTGGTTAAAATTTTTGCTGTGCCAGACTAAAGAGCTAGGATGAAGCAGTTATACACTCTAGTATATATTATCTTTGATACTAATAAATAATATGAATTAGTGCGCAATAGGGAAGAATCGAGCTCTCAATAAGGAATGGTTTGTGTACAAAGTGCCAAGCGTGCACTCGACAGGTCGGCGCATCCCTGAAAGTGGCCTTCAACTGCAGTTTTGGGTCACCGGTACAAGGCCTGCCGATGTAGGCTGCACTCGCCGTTTTATTTGCACAGGATCCCAGGGACTCAGTTGAGGTTTGCGGTAATTAGACCTTGCTCACGATAAAGTTGCCTTGTGATAGTTTGTCGTTTTTCTCGCGTTGGTGTACGACAGCTCAGTAATATATGTCTATGTCTACCTTTATTATTTCAGTTATCTCTCTCGCGGGTCTGCTGGAAGAAATCTCTCTCAGAGATAAGTTCGCCCTTTGTACTTGTGTTTCTTTTAATGTATTATTTTTTATTTTATCTGTGTGTGTGCAATAAAGAGTTAAAATAAATAAATAAATATATCATCGGAGTTAATGCAATAGGTCGTATGTAAAGAAAACAGTCTATTTCAAAATCTTTAAGATTTTTTTACATGCTTTTTTTTACATACCGCTTGTTTTAGCTTTTCTAACAGTGGAGGTTCCCACACTTATATTTACAAGGGGAAAACCAAGTTTTTTTGCATCTCTTGAAAAGTAGTGGTTGGTATCTTACGCTATATAATATTTACAAGGGGAAAACCAAGTTTTTTTGCATCTCTTGAAAAGTAGTGGTTACGCTATATAAATGGCTTGCCCTATTTTAATACAAAACATGTCCAATATAGTTTTATTTGCCGATGACACTTCGCTGATTTTTAAAATTAGCAGAAAAGATTGTGAACTTGCTGAGGTAAATAATACTCTCACGCAAATTGTTAACTGGTTTAGTGTAAATAACCTTGCATTAAATACAAAGAAAACTAAATGTATTAAATTCTCTCTACCAAATGTAAGAAATGTAGAAAACAATGTGACATTAGGTAATGACACACTAGAATTTATTAAAAGTACTGTGTTCCTGGGTATAACTATAGAGTCATCTTCACAATGGGGACCCCACATAACTTCATTAGCTGGCAGATTAAGTTTTGCCGCCTACGCCGTAAGGAAAATCAGACAATTAACTGATGTTGCTACCGCGAGGTTAGTGTACTTTAGCTACTTCCACAGTATCATGGCATACGGTATCCTACTGTGGGGTCAAGCAGCAGATATATATACCATTTTTATCTTGCAAAAAAGAGCAGTTAGGGCAATCTATAATCTGCGTTGTAGAGAGTCATTAAGAGAAAAGTTTAAAGAAATAAGCATATTAACAGTAGCTGGTCAATTCATTTTAGATAATATTTTATATGTCAGAAAAAATGTATCTCTCTTTTTGAGGCACTGTGACAATAATAGTTATAATACAAGAAATAAAAATAAACTTGTTTTACCAGGGTTAAGACTAAGTAAGGTCAGCAAATCGTCCACGGGGCAATGTATACGCTATTGCGATCACCAATCCGCCTGCCAAACGTTCTGATTATAGCAAGTCCCCTACGAAAATTCGCATTCTATTGGGGAGGCTTGTGTTCAGCAGTGAACGTACAGTTCAGTTTTAAAATTAATTCATTTTCAAACCACGCTACAAACCAGACTGTTGCGTGGAAAATTGTTTGGTAAGTAATAAGTATTGACAGGATGAAGTCGGTAAAATAGTAAACAAAACGTTCATCAAATAAGCCCTTAGACGTCCACTGCTGGACATACTTTCCCCAATAAACGCAACACTGGCTAATGGGGGACTTTTGCCCATAATAGTCACGCTCTAGGCAGACGTGTCAGCCATCGCAGCACTAGGCCATCGGTCTTTAGTATTCGTTGAATAGTTATAACGCCAGGGCTTCGTTGGTTAATCAGCAAGGTACACCGCGTGCAAGTGAGTTTGGTATTTGGATCACCGGAGGTTCTTGCGCTCCCATACCTTGAAACAAACGCTAGATTAATTCAAATTTTGACAATATTGTTCACAAAATTAGTCTTTCAGATGATGAACCATTTCATACCGCCACTGCAAATAGATACAGATAATTGTCTTGTTAATCATCATCAGGTTACTTCCGTCTCCACTGCAGGAGCACCACTATCTCTCATCTGCCGGAGACAGACGGAGGATTTGGCCTACACTCCCCGCGCTGGCATGACGGATTGGGGAGCCCTGGTTGATGTTTTATAGTGTATTCCCTCAGTCGCCTTGTACGACATCCACGGGAAGAGTTGGAGTGGTCCTATTCTACTCTACCGGAAACCACGTCTTGTTAATGATTGCCTATAAATTCTAAGGGTTAACCGCACCGAATGGATCGTAGTTGCGGAATGTTACAACCCTAGTTGCGAGAGATGACCTGTGGTCAAGCAAGACTGATCTACGTATGTACAGAATGTACAAATAGTCAAGCAAGTATACATATATATATACAGAATGTACAAATAAAGATAGCATCTATATTATGTATGTATATCAGCTGTCTGATACCCATATTACAGGCTCTGCCTAATTTGGGATCAGAAGGCCGTGTGTAAAATGTCCCCACATATTTATTTATTTATTAAGAGCTTATTTTATATCGTAAGTACACAAAATTTGAATTTAATTGTTATCTTTTAAGTACTTATACCTCTTACCATGAAGCAAAATAATTTTTCGCAGCTCATAGTTTCACCTCAAAGTTTTTACCTTCATGATTGACACTAATTGGTTATTAAATTAGATAACAGATTACATTTTAAAATCATCTGTTATCTAATTTAGTAACCAATTAGTGTCAAGCATGAAGGAAAACACTTTGAGGTGAAACTATGAGCTGCGAAAAATTATTTTGCTTCATGGTAGGTATGAGGTATAGTACAAAATGAAATTGGTATTAATTGTATATTTTGAAATGTATGGGTTTAATTTAAAGCAAAATAATAATAATCAAGACGTTTGTCACTACTAGAGAATACAGTCCCGGGATCGACTCGGCTTCGTCTTTTCTATAGTCAGACTACCTACGTTACTGACAAAATCATAATAGCAAACTCGTACCACAGCAAATAATCTCCGCAATTCAGAGGATTTGTGAGTTTGCTCGAGGCAATATCTCCGAAAATCCTTAAGTATGTACGATACTATAATAACAGCCACCAACGATCTCTATGTACTACTAGATGAAGCGTTCCAAACAATCGCTTTGTTCCACGCAAGTAGCCACAACTCTTTCACATTCACAATGAAACTTGTGCAGTTACTACGCAGAACATTTAATTATTTACTAAATATTGACATTATTTAACCGTAGCGTCAATATTTAGTAATAATTAAATGTACTGCGTAGTAACTGCACAAGTTTCATTGTGAATGTGAAAAAGTTGTGGCTACACGACAGAACGATTGTTTGGAACGCTCCATCTGGTAGTACATAGAGATCGTTGACAGCCACCTAATTTTTTATCAGTACAAGTTCATGTCCTTAGAAATAATATAGCCGAGTTGACATAGCAAAAGTTCCCATTAAGAGAAATCTAATTTTCTATACCAGTATCTCATTTGACCATTTTGAACAACGATCTCTATGTACTACTAGATGGAGCGTTCCAAACAATCGCTCTGTTCCACGCAAGTAGCCACAACTCTTTCACATTCACTTTGAAAATTGTGCAGTTACTACTCAGAACATTTTATTATTTACTAAATATTGACATTATTTAACCGTAGCGTCAATATTTAGTAATAAAGTAAAAGTAGCACAAGTTTCATTGTGAATGTGAAAGAGTTGTGGCTACTTGCGTGGAACAGAGCGATTGTTTGGAACGCTCCATCTAGTAGTACATAGAGATCGTTGATTTTAAACATATTTCATCTATACTTTAACCTATGTGATATACCTATGTACACTGGAAGAATCACATCGGAAAACTGAGTCAAGTCTTAGATCAGTGCGTCCTGCCAGTCATTACCTACGGCGCAGAAACGTGGACTCTCACGTGACGGTGGACCAAGGAGAGGGCTATGCCAGAGGTTTGTTTGAATATGATTTGTAATTAGGAGATCCGATGAAGAACGTAGGTACCCGAAACAGTCGAAAGGCCTGCTGCAAGCTGAAAAGGCAATGGGCGGGTCACATCTGTTTTAAAACCGACGGCCAGACGAGTTTTGGAGTGGGGACCGCGGTCCGGACGCGCCGGGTAGGTCGATCCATCGCCAGATGACGACCTGAAAAAGGTAGACGGTAGCGCCTGAATGCGAGGGGTGGAGGACCGGGTTTGGTGATGTTCATTAGGAAAGGTCTAAGTCCAGCAGTTGACGTCTGAGGGCTGATATGATGACCTGGGGAGATTTGTTAGCGAGGAAAGTCAAAAAAGCAAGTACGACGGAGCATAAGCAATAGATGGTTATGCCATAGATGGGACCAGCTCACTTCCACTTCAACTTCCTGACCTATGTCGAAGACTTTACTTCACTGGCTGATCATCTCATTTCGGATCGTGTCCCTTAGAGAAAATATGAGCTTGGCTCGAACACTGATAATGCTTATAAATAAAATAATTGCCAAATAACAAAGGTTTTTCGTGGAAATCTCCGACGTATCTCACTGCAGGCAATAATCTTACTCCAACAAATATATGACATGGACAAACAAATGTATGTTGAAAACATAATTAACTCTCTTCGCCGTAGGGGTAAACAGGATTGGATGGCAATGCCAAGGTCCTGCTCCAGGGAGGAATTAATATTATTAAGTCCTTTTGCACATTATTAAGACACAAGACAAGAAAAAATTCTTTGCGCGTGTCTGATCCGACATAAGAAAAAATCTCTGGTAAGGTGTATCATCATCATCAGGTTATTTTTGTCTCCACTGCAGGAGCACAGCCCTCTCTCATCTGCCGGAGACAGACGGAGGATTTAGCCTACCCTCCCCGCGCTGGCCAGACGGGTTGGGGAGGCCTGATTGATGTTTTATAATGTATTCTCTTAGTCGCCTTGTACGACATCCACGGGAAGAGTTGGTAAGGTGTATGGTCTCGTATAATATCAATGCCACTGGATTTCTTATAAGACATTTCTCATAAGACAAGAAATTTTCTGATAATGTACAAAAGGCCTGAAGCTTCCAGATAACCTTTTTGAGGCACTGTGACAATAAAAATTATGATACAAGATATAAAAATAAACTTGTTTTACCACGGTTAAGACTTAGTGAGGTCTGTAAATCGTTCACGGGGCAATGTATACGCTTCTACAACAAACTACCAGAGGAAATTTTAAATATGACAGACAGAAAGTTTAAGAATCACATTAAAAAACAACTTTGTAAGAAAGCCTATCATAAACGATTATTTGAATGACAAAGATGCCTGGTACTAATGTTGATCCATCTTCGCACAATCTTTATATAATTGTATACAAACTTAATTTGCGTGTGTTGCGTGGAGTTTGTTGCGCCGTTTCTTCTTCACAGCGCTAACACCTAGGAAGCGGAAGTCGATAAAAAAAATGACGTGTAAAAATGTACCAAGTGTACTCATATGCAATAAATGATTCTGATTTAGACTTTTTGAACCTGAAACTTTGCTTAGATATTTTGGTTGGGTGACCAAATAGAAAATTTTTACTACGAGGAAATTTCTATTTCATTTGAAAGTTGCACCGGGTCCATGACAACTAATGACAAATGTGGTAGTTAGGTTCTGGTTAAATGTTACCAGCATTATGACGACATGACGACCTTCGTGGCGGAACGGGGTAGCTCTCGGACTGCCACGCCGGAATTTGCGGGTTCGAAGCCCGCTAGGCGCAAATGTTCGTATGATGAATATGAATGTTTGTACCAAAGTCTTGGATGTTTATATATTTAAGTATGTCTATCCGTTATCTAGTAACCATACCACAGGATCCGCCTAGTTTGGGACTGGATAATTGGTGTGAATGTCTGAAATATTTATTACTAGCTGCTGCCCGCGACTTCGTCCTTGTGGACGACTTAACATGACAAATTATTTTGTATTTCCCGTAATAATGTGACGTTTTTTCGGGATAAAAACTATCCTATGTCGCATTTCAGGACCTAACCTATATGTGTGCCAAGGTTCATCACGATCCGTCCAGTGGTTGACGCGTGATTGAGTAACAAATATCCAAATTTCGCATTTATAATATTAGTAGGATTGTTAATTATGATATTGATGACAAAATAGACGTTATAAACGCCTCTGACTTGGGTCTAACGTCCCTTAGTCCATCCCTGGCCTTTATTAGTTACTACTGGACCTACGCTACAAGTCTCAAGTATGTTTGTTTAGTAAGTTTTGATACATTCAACTGAAGATAAATATTATCGATGGAGAGTTCATATTTGATTGGTTTTCGTCTGGATTATGCCTGAAATACACAAAAGTCGACTGCGTAGCGGAGGCGTGGCGGCAGCGGTATACTTCATACTCATCATCAGGTTATTCTTGTCTCCACTGCAGGAGCACAACCCTCTCCCATCCGCCGGAGACAGACGGAGGATTTGGCTTCACTCCCCGCGCTGGCCAGACGGGTTGGGGAGGCCTGATTGATGTTTTATAATGTATTCCCTTAGTCGCCTTGTACGACATCCACGGGAAGAGTTGGAGTGGTCCTATTCTACTCTACCGGAAACCACACGGCAAAGTGAAGTGTCTCGTACTAAATCGAGCAATACAAAAAACCCGAGCACGCCTTTATTATCGCATTATCTTTCTGTGTTTCGGGCATTAGGGAGAACTAGAAAGATTACTTATGAATCGAATAAGACTGACATGTGCGTGATTTAGCGTTCATTGTAACATTGACTTTCTTCCATGCGTGGAGGGTTCATATTGACTTGTAATGAATTTTGTATGTAGGTTTTTGATAAATTGAACAAGCTTTCTCAGTGAGTCCGCTTACTGTACTTTTCTAATTACTCTATAATTTTCAATACTGGTACTTACTGGTACCAAAGGGGAGGGAAGGGGGAAGGCGATTAACATCATCATAAACCCGAAAGAGCCCACTGCTGGACATAGGCCTCTCCCAAGTTGCGGCACTGAATCCGATCCCCGGCTCTTCTCATCCAGTCACTGCCAGCCACCTTATGCAGATCGTCGCCCCATCTAGCCAGGACGGGCGTCCCACACTACGCTTGCCCAGTTGCGGTCTCCACTCGAGACTCGTTTACCCCAGCGGTAATCAACCTTAATTCAACGTATGTGGAACAGGTCCCTTAGAGAAACTCCGAGCATAGCTCTTTCCATAGCCCGCTAAGCGAACAAGAGTTTTCGGACGAGCCCCACTTGTCAGTGTCCACTTTCGGCCCCGGGGCCTTTAGAACACCCGAGCGGAGCCGCGGGCATAGATAGTTAAAAATAAATATATATTTCCTTACGAGAGGACAAATACAACGACATGGCCTGTAACAAAATTATCCCAATCAATGAGAAATGCGTCGCGAATATCGCGAAGGGCAATCTTGAAGTCGGTCCTTTTACTTTGGGCTTCCTTTCTCTAAGGGCGTTGCCCCCTCTTACGAAGAGTCGGCGGGCAATCGGAACATTATCATAATAATGGCTCGAAGAGTGATAGAGCATCCGAACGGAACGTATTGCTTTGTGAGGCTTTAGCGGATGACAGATCCCGGTGGTTTCGTATTGTTTCCGGACATTGTAGGTCGTTAAGTAAAAAATATCGTCCTGCATAAGATAGGACTGTCAGAGACTGTTAAAGAAAGTAAAGAGTTGAAGTAGGAAAAGAGTTCCCAGGGGCTCGGGTAGCGTGGATTGAGTCCTTAGGACTC
This sequence comes from Esperia sulphurella, assembly GCA_947086405.1. NCBI lineage: Eukaryota > Metazoa > Arthropoda > Insecta > Lepidoptera > Oecophoridae > Esperia > Esperia sulphurella. The sequence continues at coordinate 17,972,097 of OX352261.1, forward strand.
ACCCTACCTTCACTGGTAGGTGTTATGTGTTGCGTACCTCCGTTGATCCTCGCTCAGAGGAGTTGCGGGGGAGATGAGGAGGCAGGAATGTCAGAGACTGTTATAGAGCCTGTGGAGAGGACAGCGACACGATGAAACACTTGCTGTATGAATGCAAGGCACTAGCTGCCAGGCGAATGAGTGTTCAGGGTACAGCTTACCGTAAACCCGAGGACTACAGGCTTGTGCCCCTTAGCTGCATAATAGCATTTATGTAGCAGACTATGACGGATGGAAGCAATGTATAGACAGAGGGGCTGACACAAAAGACCCTACAGGGTCGAATGTATCACCGGGTACAGTTGATACAGATGTAAAAAAAATTAAAACCTCAAGGAGAGAGACATGTCAGTCACTCCACTGACATTTTGAGATAACACGAATTTAGCATTTAACTTACTAATTACTCTCCCCTTTCCTATTTACTACGACCCAGTGCATCATTGGGTCGGCGATTAGATACACTGATTATCTTAGATGTACTGATTTCCACATCATCATCATTATCATCAGCCTGAAAGAGTCTACTGCTGGAAATAGGCCTCTCCCAAGGTGTGCCGTTGAACCCGAATCCGAACCTCGGTTCTTCTCATCCAGTCACTGCCAGCCGCCTTACGCAGATCGTCGCTCCATCTAGCCAGGGGGCTTCCCACATTACGCTTGCCCGTCGGGGTCTCTCGTCGTCGATGTAAGTACTACACAGTGCCACCGATGCTTGTATTCCATGAAATCAAGATGATCCACGACTTATTGATGTTCTTGACTTCTTCCAATATCGGGCATCATTTGGTCCTCGTGTTGTTTCCTCTTCCCTTCATTGAATTAAAAATATTTGAGAATTAAATGCTGCTATTTCGTGATTCTGCCGGTATACGGTACTTCATCAAAATAGCCACATTTAATTACGTACCATAGAAAGGGTCTCGTTCCGTAAACAAGGGACGGTCGTAACGTGTTCAGCAGCGTGACTTCCGTGGTCTAGCTATTAGGGACGCAAAGTTTGTTTGTGTTAGTTTCTAGTCATTTCTTTTGTTTCTATTTCAAGCAGGTTTAAAAATCTACCAACATTATTACACGAGTCAAAACAAATATGTCACTTTAGACTCTAGAACTTGTAGAGCTATTCTCTAAAATACAAACTCACGTGCGAGTCTCACTCAAGTGACTGCACTCACTTCGAAACCGAAATGAAGCGAGTTCTTTGTTCACTTCACGTCGATAGTGCTCTGGAATGTTTACAGAATTACCAATGGATTAGGTCTCGAAGTGAGTGAAGTTACTTGTGTGAGACTCGTCTGTGAGTTAGTATTTTAGAGAATAGCACTACTGTAGGATTATTCAATCGTCAGACTTCGGAATTCGGGTGGCTGAACTCTGCAATAGTTTTGTATGAATTTGCATGCGTCTACTCACACCAATGCGTCTAGCAGTCGAACCTATTCGACTGAATTATCCCGGGCAGCTAAATTAGGACGGATCTTAAATTAACAACGTTAACAATCTTATATCAATTGTCTTTGTTTTTAAAATGCATTCCCGCCTCCTCAAGAATTTCCCTCCGCCACTCCTCTATGCGAAGATCAACAGATAGATCATACTAACACATAACGCCTACCAATGAAGGTAGACAGTCGATTTATTTAAAAAGTTAGTATTATCGACTACTAATTAAGAAGGTTTCTGTGTAAATGATGACAGTTAACTTGAAATTCATATTTGTTTGGATTAGGCTTTTCCTGGTCATCTCCATGTTTTACTACCTATATAGCTGCGGAGATAAAAATCATCAATTAGTCATTTCAATACGTCGATACGTCTATTATAATTGTTTCTATTTCTGGTTTAGTTTAGTATCTATCCAGTACCTATAGATCGGGCTATCCATGTCACAGCAGACGGGCTTAAGTATGCTGTTTATCAGCCTTTCCTAAAAGGTAGTCACGCGCGCTCTCTTAAGTGCATAGAAGTCGAACACCCGCACCTCGGCAAACATTTCGATGCGTTGCAGTAGCGCAGCAGTCGCATGAGGGTGCGAAATGCTTCATAATATTCATTGCACCCTCATCGTACTATATGTCTTCCTACTGAAATCAGCCCAAAGTTGGCATTGACAATGTGCGTTAAAGTTACACACGGCCGAAAGGATAGCAATTTATTCTTTCTTACAGCGGTCATGATCGAGAGAGAAAAACCTGACACCTCTGAAACTCGACCTTAAAAACTCAATCAGATTTAATTTTACGTAGTAAATACAGTTTAAAATACCTTGCCTCATAGTAAATGAAGTCTTCACGTGGAAATTCAACGACGAATATGAGACCATGCGGCAACCAGCAATCTTTGAAGGAAGGGAAATTAACTGAAGGAATAAATCAAAGGACCGATTCAACAGGACACACGGTAAGCCTTACAGACTGTCACGTGGACCCTGTTAGCAAGTTTTAGGAGTTTAATTCGTATCCGAGGTGGAAGACAATCGTATGTTTCATAATAAGTATATGAAAGTTATGTCGTAACTATTCTTATTCTTCCAAGGGTAAGAGAAATTGGTGAAAGTCCCTTGTTAAGTGACTTTTTGAAGTGCTTATATATGAGTGGAAGAAGAGTGACAAAAGAAATGTACAGTACGAATGTCGAAGGAACTACAGCTAAAAGTCGTTCGTAGGGAGGACGTTCAAGTATCAAATTAGTAACGTCCTCAAAAAGTCTGGAGTCTGTAGTGAGATGAATAAAAGGAGGTGCATGAAATGGTTGATGAATGTGAGTGAAGCTAGTGAGGTGTGTCAGGATAGCTTAAAGTGGCGATCCATCGTCTCTAGGATTAAGGCGTGAGCATTACGTATGTATGTAAGATAAATAAGTAATATAGTAATATTAGTATAGCTATAGTAATACTAGCTAGTTATCATCATCATCAGGTTATTTTGTATCCAATGCAGGAGCACAACCCTCTCTCATCTGCCGGAGACAGATGAAGGATTTGGCCTACACTCCCCGCGCTGGCCAGACGCGTTGGAGAGGCCTGATTGATGTTTTATAATGTATTCCCTGAGTAGTGAGAAGAGTTGGAGTGGTCCTATTCTACTCTACCGGTACTACTACACGGCAAGTGTGATTTTATTATTGCTTCTTAATCAGATACATGAATAATTCACTCTTCACTAACTGCAATGGCCACCAGCAGCATTTTTCATCTATTTTATGATCAGATCAATAAAGTCTTAAAGCTAGCTATAACGAGCTGTAAGTAAAATTCGAAAAATGAATTAATACTTTGTGAAACCAATCGTGGTTGCTCAGTTGAGAGATCCCTCGCTCTGCGCTCGTGAGGTCCAAACTTCAATGACATTGGCCTCGTACCAAATATTACTATGGCATTTTTGTAGGCTTCATGGTTTGTCTCGATGTCTTCACTCAGACAAAACACATGCACCCACTTATACTTAGTACAAATCGGTCCTGATCTAAGTGGAGGATCTTCTCTGGAATAGAAATGAAACTTCGGTTTAAATGTACATTCACATAATTTATTAACTAAGCACAAGATATTTGCACAGTTCGGCAGATTAGATTACCATTGTGATATAAAGTACTACGAAATAGACGCGGCCCAGACGATATTCCAATTATTACTCGACTGCAGCAAGGTCAAAAGTAGGGTTAAGATTTTCATTCATAACCAGAGGTCGGATTTTTCATGGCAAAAATGGAATAGGGATTTCAAGTTTATCGACTTCAAAGATGTCGACATTTTGTTTGTTACCACAATGTCAGGAAGTCAGGTACGCGTGCCTTTTGATCATATAGATAATTAATAAGAATCCATTATTATCTATTTTACTTTTAAATATGCAACCTCTATACTTAAACTGTCATTGAAGACGTATATTGTGAGTATGACTCTGAGAGTTAATTTAAAACAACCAAATTAATACGCAAGTTACTATTGAAATGATATCTCTGATTATTTCAATATGTTTGAATATTTTTTGTTACAAAATCAAAAATGAGTACCTACAACGCAAGAAGAAATTATAGATAAATTAACCAGTATGGCCAGAATTAGTATCATTCAGTTTTAATATCGATATCTTTAAAAGTCGATAAACGTGAAATACCTATTACGTTAAACTTTTGCCATGAAAAATTTGAGCCCTGGGTGCTATCTTCGTAATTTAAATAATATCCGTCTAACTACAAAGGCATTTTGTACTCTCTTACGTGTCAAGTGATATATTCCGATAACTGTTTATCGTCATAGTACGATAATTAGACGCTAAACACTTATCGGAAAATGTTCCATGACTCGCTAGAGAGTGCAAAATGGCTTCGTAGTTTGATGGATTTTATCCGAATGCTTACCAAATAGGCGTCCAGGTCAAAACTGATGTTCTAATGTCAAGTTCTAGTGCGTAGTAATTTATACTACATGTAGCTATATGAAAACTCGCAATATTCTAAATTCACACAAAACACTTCTATAGTTTCGATGACATTTTCTTTTTGTTTCAACCTAATTGAAGTACAGTAGTGATATTCTCTAAAATACAAACTCATGTGCGAGTCTCACTCTATTGACTTCACTCACTTCGAAAACCTAATCCACTTGACCTTGGTTTGGCATTCTGTAAATATTCCAGAGCAGTATCAAAGTGAAGTAAGTGAGCAAAGATGTTCACTTCATTTCGATAGTGCTCTGGAATGTTTACAGAATAGTTTCGAAGTGAGTAAAGTCACTTGAATGAGACTTGCACATGAGATTGTATTTAAGAGAATAGCACTACAGTATCTTTAAAGTGGTTTTGACATAAAATGTAATCAAATTTCTACATGTCATTCAAAGTTATTGATTGTTGAGATGGAACAAAAAAAATACAAATAATAACTAGTAACATTATATAACATAAAGTATACTAGTATGTGTAAAATAAGTTTTTTAATAAACTGTACTTATTCTCTGCGTACTTGTTGCATCATTGTTACGAGTTATTTGCTCGTTAAAAAGCAAATATGACAAAAAAAAAATAACTGTACAGGTCATACCATGAAGCAAAATAAGAAGGTATATGTACTTCACCGAGCCGGCCATTGTACTGTTATGACCAGGGATCGGAATAAGGTAGTGCCTTAAGACGAAAATATGGCGCATAAGATTAATACGCACATTCCTTCTTACGAAATTTTATAACTGTTTAAATGAAAATACTTGGGCTCTTAGTAGTAATAATAAAAAAGTATTATTATAATATCCAATTAAGAAAAGATAATTTCATATTATTTGTATTTTTCAGACACTACCTAAGTCCCTGATTATAATTCATAATTACATGAAAGTTTTAACTTTTTTAACAGGTTATCTAAGCTTTTGACCACACATTTTTTTATTTGACTTGTCAACGTGAAAACAGCCTAATAGCGCCCGATTCGAATTTGTCAAAACTCATCGACTCGGATGCCGAGCCGAGTCTAGAATATTATATTCTAACATGAGCTTTATTCGCTTACATATAAAGTTAAGGTTACAAAGTGACGAACGTTTTAATATGTTATTGTCGTTTGTTGTCAATTTTACATTATGTTCCGAAGTAAGGATGGGTACTTGACAGTGCATTTTGACGAATTCGGATCGGGCGCCCCGTGTAGGAGTGATGTGATGGCGATGATAATAACAAGTATGCAATACAGTTAAAATGCAAAAAAAAAAAACACTAAACTTAACGTATGCGAACAACGTATAAATTTTTACTCATTGGTTGAATGAAATTTTTCATAAATATTATTTCACTGAGGTAAAGTATTAATATGTGTGCTATTTAATAGGAACTATAATAAATGTATAATATTTTTTATATATTTTTTTTTCAAAATGCATAGGTCATTAATTTTTCGAATCCTGCTATTAATTTTTAAAAATTCGTGATTTGTTTTAAGTAACTATGTCCAAAGATAAATAAGAAAAATAATTAAACTATCGCTACTATAAATTTTTTACGGCTTTTTTGTCAGGACTCTCATTTTCATTTTTTTATTTTGTAAAAAATCTACGGACTGCAAGCTTTTGTAGAAAAATCCAAAACAGTTTCATAACGAGTGTCTGAAAAATTTATCTTTTAAACGGCATGTGTCATTCGTTGATATGTTGGACAATTGTACGGAGATATACAAAATTTTAAAACTTGCGAGATCGCTTGTCACATTATATGTAATTATTTGTAATATGTATTTTCTCAGAGTATTGCCTGTCAAATCGCTCATTTGGCTGATTTGATTGTGAGAAATTGAGAATTAACAGAAAATAAAATTATGATAAAACGTTGTCAATTTACAAATATAATGTATACATTACAGTAATTGTATATTATAAGTATCATAATTTTGTATTTACGTTAAAAAAAAATTGAAGTCACCTAATACTCCATTATACAAGGCATAAAGGTTAAGTAACCAAGCCAAGAAAATAGATTTAAAAAATTCCCAAAATCGAATCAGCCATCAACTAAAGAGTTTACTAAAATTTACTTAAAGTTCTTGACCTAACATTGCTTGAAACATCAAACTACTGTATATTTTATACATTCACAATTGTATAGTACAATTTTTACAGGTACCTAACAGCAAGCTATACTACAAGCTTCTGACATCCCTAATGTTCTATAGGCATACTTAAAATAAAGCAATTTTTATATTGTATTATTATTTTCACAATAGGATTATATACGAACACATTATTATTACGCTAGATATAATATAAATCTTAAATCTAACACCAAACACGGCAAAACAAAAACAGCAATATCTTACAGAAATGCTTATTTACTAAAAATAAAATATTATTAAAGATGACTACTTTATTGTTCTAGTTACACAACTATTTACAAATGTGATAATATTACAAATGACATTTCCAATTTTGTATAAATATAGAATTTTATTTTTATTTAAAATCTTAAACAATGATGTCCTATTAAATATATTTATTTTTGTTATAACATGTAAAATAACTTTATTTATTATTAATCTACTGTGAAGTTTTCATTCAGTTGAAATAAATATTTTACATAAAGGAAATTCATGTGACAACTTTTATTGAAAATGTTTTCGGTGTGATTAACATTATTTACATAAACGTATTATATTGGCTGCCGGCAGCTTAAAATGTTATTTATTATAGAATACTAAGATATTATTTAAACTCTTCACCTATTAGTCATAAAAACAATAAACGGAGTTGCTTAGTAACTATATTATGTGCTTAACATATTGCCTTCAAATTTCTCACTTCGTCATTCATATATAAATTTATTTATTATATATTTAAATACACTTAAATATTATAACGATACGATATATATACATATTCGAATAGGTATTTATTTTTACTGGGGAATGTATTGCGAAATTAAATATTACAGAAGGGGGTTAAGCTTTCTACGAAAGGCTTAACGGATATAAAAATAGCTGAATTCCAAATCCAATTTCTTAATATCACACCCATATGTGCATCCTTTAGAAGGAGTTTTACGCAGTCATCAGTCTTGCATGCTTCGACTTTGTCCTTTGTTAATCACTCAAAATATCAAAACATATTCTGTAAATTTTGGAATTCGTAAAAGATGCCTGCTTAGCTCGAAGTAGGTTCAATTTAGGATTTGTAGGTTCAGATTGAGAAGAATTTAAATTATTTAGTATAAATTTATTTGCGACTAGCTGTGCCCGCGGCTCCGCTCGCGTGGACTACAGGATCCGCTCCCATTCCCACTTCCGCTCCCTATCCCACTTCCACACAGACTTTCAATCCCGCTCCCGCTCTAGGTCCAGGTCCAGGTTCAGGTCCAGGTCCAGGTCCAGGTCCAGGTCCAGGTCCAGGTCCAGGTCCAGGTCCAGGTCCAGGTCCAGGTCCAGGTCCAGGTCCAGGTCCAGGTCCAGGTCCAGGTCCAGGTCCAGGTCCAGGTCCAGGTCCAGGTCCAGGTCCAGGTCCAGGTCCAGGTCCAGGTCCAGGTCCAGGTCCAGGTCCAGGTCCAGGTCCAGGTCCAGGTCCAGGTCCAGGTCCAGGTCCAGGTCCAGGTCCAGGTCCAGGTCCAGGTCCAGGTCCAGGTCCAGGTCCAGGTCCAGGTCCAGGTCCAGGTCCAGGTCCAGGTCCAGGTCCAGGTCCAGGTCCAGGTCCAGGTCCAGGTCCAGGTCCAGGTCCAGGTCCAGGTCCAGGTCCAGGTCCAGGTCCAGGTCCAGGTCCAGGTCCAGGTCCAGGTCCAGGTCCAGGTCCAGGTCCAGGTCCAGGTCCAGGTCCAGGTCCAGGTCCAGGTCCAGGACCAGGTCCAGGTCCAGGTCCAGGTCCAGGTCCAGGTCCAGGTCCAGATCCAGGTCCAGGTCCGGGTCCGGGTCCGGGTCCCGATCCAGATCCAGGTCCAGATCCAGGTCCCGTTCCAGCTCCAGATCCAGCTCCAGAACCAGCTCCAGATCCAGCTCCAGATTTTTCATCGTAATCGACTAACTCAATCAAATGTTATGCGAATTTATAGTTTTCAAATACTCACATTACATTGGTACGATACCCGCTCCCGCTACCGCTCACGAATTCAATCGAGCATTTACACCCTACACTCCTCGCAGTGTATGCGAGAACTATAAATTCGCATAACTTTTGATTGACTGCACCGATTGCAATGAAATAAAGCCTATATGTTACACCAAGTTAAGCCCCATGTTTCTGTGAAAAGTCCATCAAAGTCCGATCAGTAGTTTTTAAGTGATGCGTGCACAAACTCACAGACAAACAGACAAACAGACAAACAGATAAACAGACAAAAATTTCAAAAATGATCGAAATGTGTTCTGTTGCTTATTCTTAGACCCCCCAATTTTTTTTTTGCAAATATCTTCAATGTACAGACACGCGATGTTTACGATTTTATTTATAAGATGTATGTAATTTTTTTCCTTATTTGCGCATTGCATTTATATGATTTAATCTCCTTAATATATTTATCTCACTACCATTTTGTGCATTAAAGCGGCAATTTGTCTGTGTCGTTAAAGAGTAACTGGAACTGAACCTTAAATATTATCGCTATAGATATATCAATAACTAATAATATTTATAAAAAATATATATTACTAATATCTAAGATATCATTTATAATTATTAAGTAAAATAATAAAAAAAACTTTTGACGTATACAAAAGATTTTAGAATGTTAGTTATGAAATAAGTATTTGTTTTTACTTAATTTCCAGTTACTCTTGAACGTATTTAATAACTGTATTTTTATTTTCCAATTTAAGTACTACTTACCTACGTAAAATTTATTTGACTTCAATACCATATTTTTAATCGGATTAAATTGCTTATTAATCAAGTTTTTCAAAATTTTATGCTAACATAAAAAAAAATATGTTACCAAGTTATTTATTATTTATTTATATTTTAAATGTATGTATTTTTAATTTCACTGATAGTATAAGGCTATATCGTTATTATGTAGTACGTTATTTGTAAAATTTAAAAGTAAATGATAGACACTGACGTTTTGCAGAAACATTTTAAGTAAATACATTAATTTTATTTTATTTAAATATCTAATTTATTTTATAAGTTAGTAGTTTGTACTGCACATTATCAAGTAACAAGTTACTCTTGTAAATTTTTAATTTTTCGTTTTTGTATTTTTTATAAAAATGAATGTTTTATATATTCTAACACAGAATTTAAAAAAATTACAATATAGTCAGTAATGTAATAACCAGTGACCGAAGTAGGTAGAGAGAGTATCGGTCAATGACCTCAAACTTACATGTTAATATGGACACGCCTCCGGAATCTAGGGATTTCAAAATCATATGAGTATCTTTTAATATTACATAATGTATACACATACATAAACTTGTTTAGTCCCAAATTACCATCTCACAAATAAACCCAGTGGTTTCAGTAAGATGGCTGAGAAATAATAATGTAAGTAAATAGAAAATATAAACAAAAATTCAATTTAAAATTATCGAAGTTTTAGTAATTGAATAATCTTAGCAAATATTTGTAAAATTTTAGGCGCGTGTTACAATGCTCCACAGGTACCGGGCAGGGCTGTTGTCTCTTTGGAAGGTCAAGTAGAAGACGCAGAAAAAATATTGTTCAGACAAAAATTTCTGGCCATAATGCTATCCAAAAATGGGGTTAATAAAATGACGTATCCCTTGCTGCATATGTACGGCAAATCTATACTATGACAGAATGTTGCAAGTAGCAACAACTGCTACCTACTCCGATCACTGGTAATAACAATATTAAACGATGAAGAAGTCGAAATTGTATTCATTAATCTTATGTATATATCAAATCATTTATCGTTTAAAAAAACATGTCAATTACTACAAAATATTGTGCTCCATGTGCGCTTCACTCTTCTCATCTTAGAGTATTAGAATCAGTGTAAAAATAATATCTCCCTTAGTTTAAACGACTTACGTATAAAAGTTACAATAACTTAATATAAAAACATTCACTGATTATGTTCACTTAGGTAATACTAGGTTATTGGGTAGTCACGAGGGTCGAAAACTTGGTTCTTCCACGTTACAACATCAAACCGTCGAACTTAAAAACAAACCTAAAAAATATCGTATGCATCGATATGCTAAGACGTCGACGTCGGTCGTGTGTTACGAAAACGGCCGAAGGCGCGTGCGCCGGTCGAGTGCAGGCCATCGACCGAGCTGTGTGACGTCTAAATAGCCCCATAGCTTCGATGAAAACCAGTTTCAATCACCAGAGAAGCTTTTACACTCCTGAGTGGTTAAATATAAATGACACTGCGTTCTTGTCCACGGGTGGCGAACGTCTAGTGAACGACGTGTGGTTGTTGTTGTTGTAATGCCACGACTTTCTCGTCGACGTACTCGACGACTGCAGGGCGATGGTCTCGTAGTACCGCAGCCTACCGCAGCACTTTCTACTCTTAATAATAGCGACGAAACCCTTCCTGTACTTCTTATTGAAGAAGGCGTAGAGGATTGGGTTGATACAAGAATTTGACGCCCCCAGCCATTGGGCTAAAGGTGTCACGATCGGAAAGATGTCCTCCTCCCATTTCTGAATAGGTCCCCCCAGCTTTATCCTGGCGAAGATCAGGTAGAGAGGGAACCAGGACAGCACGAAAAGGATGACAACAGCTACAAGCATCTTGACAACTTTGACTTTGGATTTCTGCTGCATTCTTTCCATTTGGGCATCTTGTGTGTCAGTTGGAATAGACCGTCTCCAGACCTTGATCCAGATTAAGATGTAGCACATTGTGATGAGGACCATAGGGAGTATGTAGCAAAATATGAGGTTACCAACGACAAAGTAGAGGATTTCGCTCAAGGGGTTGGGCCAGACGTCTAGGCATAACCTGACGTTGGGGTTATCTTCGAAGATAACGACCAGGTCGAAGAAGAAGACCCAGGGAGTAGTGACGACGATGGCGAATATCCAGATGAAGACTATCATCATCCTCGCTCGTCGCTTTGTGATTTGACATTTCAGCGGCCACCAGATGGCGAGGAATCTGTAACAAAAGGAAAATCTGTGTGAATATTTTGTACTATTTACTTATCTTACAGTGAGTATACAGTTTTGAGAGTCGTGGTAGCCTAGGTTGTTGTGCTCTCGCCTCAAGTAGTTGAAGTTGTGGGGTCATACCCCACCTAATGGGTTTTTCCAAACTTTTTAGGAAATCTAAGATGATTTCTAAGGCGCATGTGAAATCAGAATCGCTTGGTGAACAGGGGTTTGGCTCAAAAGATCTTGAGGGTCGAAGTGTAGCCAGGTCTTCCTGGCCCCTTAAGAAGATAAGATAATTTAATTTTAACATAAAGTTTTTATGTCCATTTGTTTGGCCGAGTAGTGCGTAGTAGTAGATGAATGATGAGCTCTGACTTGGCTTGAAAATAAAGTCCCCAATTTATTCTCAGGCCCCAAATTGCCTTAATTTTCCTTGATTGCAGCATTCCTCGTCAACGTCAGTAGATTATATAAAATTTTCCCGAAACGCGGAAAACGTTATTGTTCGAGAGATGTAAAGTGTAACCGAGCGTTAAGAGGTTATCCAGTCTGGTAGGTTGATTGGTTGGACGGAAAAAAGGCAGAAGTGTAAGACTGTGTTTAAAACGTTTCAGCGGTTTAGGCGCGATTGAGAATCTTCAATCACAGAAAATTTACTGACTGCCTCCTGACACAGATTCCTTATAGTTTACTCCTTTCGTAACTGGCTTCAAAATGGGAATATAGTTTCCTTGTCCGAAGACAGATTCAAAATGAGACTCCTTCATCCCATTTAGTAACAAATTTCCTAACTGGCTTCTTTTTCATAAACTAATTTCTTCATCATCATCGGGTTATTTTTGTCTCCACTGCAGGAGCACAACCCTCTCTCATCTACCGGAGACAGACAGAGGATTCGGCCTACACTCCCCGCGCTGGCCAGACGGGTTGGGGAGGCCTGATTGATGTTTTATAATGTATTCCCTTAGTCGCCTTGTACGACATCCACGGGAAGAGTTGGAGTGGCCCTATTCTACTCTACCGGAAACCACAAGCAATTTCTTAATAGTTGTATACAATATGATTATTATAACCATGAACTAAGTCATATTTTACCGTTTGCCAATTCATTCTTTACAAGTGCCTTGATAACTTGGATGAGATACTATGTGCTCTATGGCGATAGAACTAGATTTTAACCTAGTCTAGATATTAGACTATTATTATTATTCGAGTTACGGCTATTTCAAGGTCTCAGTCTAGACCTTGTATCACTGCGACCATTTCTGGTCTATTGTGATCGCCCCCATGCTATAGTTCCATGTTAAGCCTTGCAGCAGTTAGAAACTGCACAATGCTTTTAGCACTGAGTTGTTTTACTTCGTCAGGGCGAAGCAAGTAGTTACCTAGAGATTAGACTAACTACAAGAATTCGTAAATAATATGATTATTATGAACATGACCTAAGGAAGACATGCAAATACATCGACAGAGCATGAGCAATTTTTATTAGGGTCGGTTTTAAGGCTATAATCCGCAGAATAGTGCCTTTATATGTCTGTCTTGCGGAGTAATGCTAAAAAATAGGGGTGTTTAAAAAGTATTTCAAGGATAATAATAAAAGTCTAAGGGTAGAGTCGTAACGGCCCACTGGACCGTTCGGCCAAATCTTTAGGTTTTATTATTCTTATCTTTATTTATGCAAGCTGTTAACGGAAATTTGACTTTGGACTTCAGGGATGAATTTCAAGTGTAGTACAGGATTGCGTATGGATTTCGGAAATTAAATAAGCAGTGTTAGTTATACTGCCTTTTTTAAAGTGCGTAACCAAATAGAGGCTTGTTACATCTTGTATTGGAGTGTAGACAGCACGCAGCCTACAGAAGGCAGTTTAAATAACGTAGGTCACAATCTATATCGAGGCCCTCTGGCACAGACATTTTTATGTCTAAAAGAGGGCCCCAACTATCCTCTGTAACCCCCTAAGTTTCTGTTATAAACATTTATTTTTTATTTTTTTATATCTACGAGTATACTAATATTATAAAGAGGTAAAGTTGGTGAGGTTGTACCGGGTAATCTGTGGATCTACTGAACCGATCTTGAATATTCTTTTACCAATAGAAAGCCTTGTTATTTGTGAGTGTCATAGGCTATATATTAACCCGAAAAATGAAAAGATGTTCGTACAAAGTGGGCACGGGTCAGCTAGTGGTAATAAACATAATATTGAGCAGTATTTAATCGAATTTATTAAATGTTATCTCTCAGACTGAGGTCTGAATACCATATTATATACAAATAGTGTTTATTTACGAGGTTGGTATTGACCCTTTTAAATTAAAAGTCTTTAAAACAAACACAAAAAGATAAAAAATAGATATTTCTTATAGAAAAGGTCGATACTTTATAAAAAATATATTATCTTTATTTCAGACAATGGACCATATATTGTTAGTAAAAGACTTAATAATGTATTACTAGGTCGTATTAGTTACATAATTTGTACATACGGACAAGCACACAATAACAAATCAACATCATCAGGTTATTATTGTCTCCACTGCAGGAGCACAACCCTCTCATCTGCCGGAGACAGACGGAGGATTTGGCCTACACTCCCCGCGCTGGCCAGACGGGTTGGGGAGGCCTGACTGATGTTTTATAATGTATATGCCGTGTGGTTTCCGGTAGAGTAGAATAGGACCACTCCAACTCTTCCCGTGAATGTCGTACAAGACGACTAAGGGAACACATTATAATAACAAATATATAAAACAAAATATGAGAGGTACTGGAGCGGAGTACGAGTGAAGTACTTCCAAAGTCAAAAGATCATTTACTGTGCATAAGTACACTTGGTACAATAAACATCTAATAAATAAAAATATAAACTTTGCGTGTCTGTACATTGAGGATATCTACAAAAATCAAAATTGGGGTCTAAAGATAAGTAATAGAACACATTTTAATCATTTTTGATTTTTTTGTCTGTTTGTATATTTGTCTGTTAGTTTGTGCACGCATCACTTAAAAACTACTGAACCGATTTTAGTGGACTTTACACAGAAACATGGGGCTTAACTCGGAGTAACATATATGCTCTATTTCATCGTAATCGGTTTACTCAATGAGTCATAGACATTACATTAGTAGGTAAGGTTAGTATGCAATATAACAAGGATGAATAATTTTAATGTACGGTACTATTCAGATTGCGATGAGTTTGGACTACGTGAGTAGAGTGGGCATGAGCGTGGGAGAGGAGCGGGAGCGGGAGCTGGATCGGGAGAGGGAGTGGGAGTGAGAAGGGGATCTGATTATGTAGTCTGCGAGAGCGGAGCCGCTGGCACAGCTAGTAAAAAATATATACATTGAATTTTCTACCGTTGTTTTGCAAGTTCGCTACGTTTTTAGCGTCCAAGAACTTGTTAAGAATATTTATCCTATTTCTCGAGTCTTTTGAATAGCTCTCCAGGCAGCGGTGACAAGAACAATTACATAATTCATTTATCACTTGTTTTAGCCGGAAATTTGAATGGGGAACCAATTTGTCTTTGAATTAGTGACATTTCCACGAAAGGGGTACACGGTCTGGGCGGCATTGGTGTAAGATAGGAGTAAATTATTGTGATAAGGCATAGGCCTGGTTTGTATTGAATACTAAATAGCTGAAGTGGTATCGGACAAGTCTTAATGGAAGAAGTTATCGAGGGAATCAACATATATTTACAGTTTTATTGATAATTAATACAAAACTAGCTGTTTCCCGCTACTTCGTCCGCGTGGACAACTTAACATCACAAATTATAACGTATTTCCCGTAGGAATGAGATGATGTTTTGGGATAAAAACTATCCTATGTCCTATTCCAGGACATAACCTATATGTGTGCCAAGTTTCATCCCGATCCGTCCAGTGGTTGAAGCGTGATTGAGTAACAAACATCCAAATATGCAAACATTAGTGGGATAACGTGTTAGACGTAAACATAATAATTATCTTATGATTAACATATTACACAATGTGATGCCTGGGGTCTAATTTATTAGATAAAATTACAAAGAAACTTTACTGAAAAACCACGATCAACGAAAATATTATGAATTTTGCCGCCCGCTCGATTTTACCGCCCACTTGGTTTTGACGCCTAGGTCACGACGATGCCGGAACTAGTCGGAAGTATGATGATTGAGCACAGTGGGTTATAAATTTATAATGTAATGTTGTATGCTTATCAATTTAAATTAATTCATATTCATGTATGTATATTTCATCATCATATCAGCCCTTAGGCGTCTACTGTTGGACATAGGCCTTCCCCAATGAACGCAACCACACCTGGTCCTCCGCATCCAGCCGCTCCCGGCCACCTTTTCCAGGTCGTCGGTCCATCTGACTAATGTATATTTAGTTTAGGCAAACATTATATTTAATTGCCTTTTTATAATTTATTCTAACGTAGAGTCAAGGAGTCAAGGGTACGCTTAACTTATTTCAGAACTTCACATTTTCTGACGGTATTGACGTTTTCATCATCAGGTTATTTTTGTCTCCACTGCAGGAGCACAACCCTCTCTCATCTGCCAGAGACAGACGGAGGATTTGGCCTACACTCCCCGCGCTGGCCAGACGGGTTGGGGAGGCCTGATTGATGTTTTATAATGTATGTATTGACGTTTGATGAGGTATTATCCAAAAAATAGTTGACAGCGTTAAAATCACATTGTGTTAACTATAGTTGAGAGATTAGATATAGAAATGAATCGAATGCACTCTAACTTGTTTGTAAACAAAACACTGCTGACCAGAGCCGGATTAACCATGTCGGGGGCCCTAGGCAATGCACGTGTCGAGGCCCCTTTACCGTGTTCTAACTTCCTGTTTTTCTACCAAATTGCAATGCTCCGCACGCGTGGACTACTCACTTTCAATCCGACTACGACTCCGACCCCGAAGCCCACGCTAACGCCCACGTCTACTCCTCTTTTCACTCTAAGAAACATTGTGTTTCTACCACAATGCAATTACGACTTCGACCCGAAGCCCACGTCAACGCTCACGCCCAGACCGTTCAAAAAAAGTCTCGAGGCGCGGGGCCCCTTGCCGATGCGGCGCCCCTAGGCAGCCTAATGGATAATCCGTCCCTGCTGCTGACCGCTGGACTACCTTGAAACGTCATTTTAACTCGTAGTAATGTATCATTTACGCCTTACGATTCTTGACGTACGTCATAGTCGACAAGGTTTAGTTTTTTTGTTTGTTTTGTTGTGTTCACTAATGAATGCAATGATGAAATTATATCAAATTATTTCAATCGATTTGATTTTATTGCGTGTGCATAATATGTACACATAATAATTATTATTATGTAGTATTGTTGTAGTGAGGACCAATCACATAATAAAAATTTTGATTTTTAATTATTATGACGTTATGTGCTTTAAATACCAGAGAATTTAACATTATTAAAATCCATCAAGAAATGATGAAAATTTAATGCAGCTCTTCAAAACATCATCATCAACATCAGGTTACTGTTTTCTCCACTACAGGAGCACAACCCTCTCTCATCTGCCGGAGACAGACGGAGGATTTGGCCTACACTCCCCGCGCTGGCCAGACGGGTTGGGGAGGCCTGATTGATGTTTTATAATGTATTCCCTTAGTCGCCTTGTACAACATCCACGGAAAGAGTTGGAGTGGTCCTATTTTACTCTACCGGAAACCACACGGCATCAACAAAACATACTTATACATTTTTAAATAAAAACAAAACTTACATAGAAGGATGAATTTAGTGTACAACGGCGGCCTTATCGCTTTCAACGATTTCTTACAGGCAACCTTTGGGTGGTGGCGAATTTTTGAGCAGTGGAAATACTGCCAATAGATAAACAGCCCACAAAAAGTGAAATTCTAATGGGAAGGCTTATGTTCAGCAGTGGACGTATTTCGGCTGACGATTATGTAACCACTGCCTTCGTACAAAGAATATTCAAGGTATAACTAATACAATAACAATATGAGGCTTACAATGAAATGTAAGCGATTTAGTAGTGGGGCGTGCCGTCGTGAATTGTACAATCGATATCCTAAATACGTCCACTGCTGGACATAGGCCTCCCATATAGTCCATTGGGGGATTTGCCATAAACACCACGCTTGGCAGGCGGATTGGTGATCGCAGTAATGATCTTAACATACACACACAGCAGAAGGCTGCTGCCCGTCCATGGTGCAATCCCTTAGTCGCCTTTACGACATCCACGGGAAAGATAGGGGTGGTCTATTCTAGGCCGGGAACCACTCGGCAAAGTGTAAATATACACTCGTATTGTATATATATACAATCGATATATGCTACTTTATTCGCAAGGGCAAGCTGAAATCACGGCCAATGTTCATATTACCAGAATCACAGTCGAACAGCAATATGATTTTTTTTCGTGATTTTCCGCTTCTAATATCAGTACAGTATAAACATCTAGTAGCGATGCATTGCCTTTTACTTGGTATTAGAATTGTTGTATTTATATTAATGTCGTGTCTGTTTAATACTACATCTCATACCATGAAGCAAAATAATTTTTCGTCGTTGATAGTTTCACCTCAAAGTTTTTTCATTCAATATTGACACTAATTGGTTATTAAATTAGATAACAGATGATTTTAATGTGCATCTGTCATGTAATTTAATAACCAATTAGTGTTAATCACGAAGGTTAAAACTTTGAGGTGAAACTATGAGCTACGAAAAATTATTTTGCTTCATGGTATGACGTGTACTAGACTATAAAACTAATAGTGCCTTCTAATAAAACTCAACATTCTTCTCTTTAGAAGAGTCATTGGTCGGTTGTGAGTGAGTCGTTTCATAAACACATCTTCAGAAGAGTTCTTATCTGTAGGGTGGGATTTCGACGAACTTTAATTTATGTAACGGGGTAATTTATGATGATGAACAAATAATACGTGTGGAAACCTTTCGGTACGAAATTCGTGACGTCACGACGTTCGCTTGACAGCTGCTTTTCTCATCAATAATTAGTGTGGAATACCAACAGTGTGAGCGAGATGGTTGCGCGGTGCTTAGGGATCCAAATTGACCGGTCGACGATACACTGTATCTGCAGCCCCGCACGATATTTCTTTAGAGTTCTCTCAAACCAATGTACTGTAACGATGAGTACAGTGTTATGCCTTGATAATATTCTCAATATTTAAAGGATACAGTGTATTTGACTTGCCGATATCTCAGCCAAAGGTAAATAAATGAAGTATCAGGGGTATGTATTGGCCTAGAGAAAACGAATGAGCGTTATTAAGTCAAAACACTGTATGTGAATTTACAGTGTATTGGTTTGACAGGGCAGCAGTGAAGCGTTAGTATATTTAAAATAGTTATAAAACATTTATCGAAAATTTGTCAAAAATTATCATCATCTTGTCAACGATCTTTGCTACACACAGGCTAATACACTATACACATTTCATAGTAAAATAATTGGATTTCGAAAATTTTATTTAATTACGCGTATATTACACCACCACTGTACTTGACAGAAACTATCTTTTTGTATGGGAATCACATTGCTTATATCGTATGTTATACACACTTTTCAGACCGCATGTTTACCTCAGACCGCAGCTATACTGTACCTAATATTTATACTGTATCCGAGGCGTAATTCGACAAGTTCTTGGCAGAGTGGCCAAATGGCACGTCTTGGCTTACATTGGCCATTGTTTTCGTGGAAATCAGGTCTAAGGCGCGTCGGGCACGTAGCGTAATCTCGTTTTAGAATCCACATGTACGTCAGTGACCTATGATAGCCCAACTAGCGCAACGGCGAAATATGCAGCCATATAGATGGCTGTATATTTCGCCGTTGCGCTAGTTTAATTGATAAGCATACAACATTACATTATAAATTTGTAACCCTCACACTGTGCTCAATCATCATACTTCCGACTAGTTCCGGCATCGTCGTGACCTGAGGGCATCAAAACCGAGCGGGCGGCAAAATCTATACTTATAATAAAACTGTAACTGGTCTATGTCTGTACATAAGAGATATTAAAACAAATTGTATGAGGGTCTTTATAGGGCCAACAGAAGCTAAAACCTTTTTTTCTAGAATTTTTGTCTGTCTGTCTGTCTGTCTCTCTGTCTGTCTGTATGTATGTATGTATGTTTGTTACCGCATCACGCAAAAACTACTAAATAAAATTTGATGCAGTTTTCATAGTAGTCTTGCTGGTGGTCTAACTTAAAATCTGGTGCATATTTCAACTTGATACGCCACTTAGAACCTAAGATATTAATAAAGAATTTTTTTCTAGAAGCCATTATATCTGATGATAATAAGACGACTGGTAATATTTCTTCCAGTAACTCAGTATCACATTTAGAAATCATTCATGAAAAAAACATGTCTTTTTTACGAAAATTTTGATAAAAAAATTCAATATTTCTCGAACGTACGAGTATGTTCATCATATGGGCGAGGGATTGAGTGAAATTTAGTTTTTGGGGATAGGGATGGAGTTGAGGTTGGGGTTGGGATTGGGATATTGAGAGTCTCGAGTTTGAGTGGGAGTGGAAGTAGAAGTGGGAAGAGAACGGGAGCGGAAGTGGGAACGGGGGCGGATTCTGTAGTTCACGCGAGCGGAGCCGCGGGCACAGCTAGTAAGATATAAAATAAGTCTATTGTGGGGGTATATTGGTGTTAACGCACCTATTTTTTATTATTATTTAATTTGGAAAGCTTACATCAAATATTATAAAGTAAAATGAAAATGAAGAAAGGTAGTTTACATATTAAATAACTCGCAGGAGTTTGTTGGTACTGCCCCGCACTGTAGACAACAGGCATGCTACTCGCTTGCGCAAGATGGCGTGAAATCCGTCTGTATGTATGTCTGTATGTATAATAAAAGACACAACTGATCAAGATCATTTTCTAAGTTAAGGAAAAAACCGTGTACGTAAAATAATGGAAATTTTTAGGAAATATTCCCGGTGAATAGCTAGAATTTAGGCAATAACGTAGCCAGGTCGATTCAATAACCACGCCGTTCGGGGACATGCAAATAGGGACTCGGCGTGCGCTGAATCTATATTACTACCTAGCATATTGTACGTTTACCTAAAATATAAAAGGACTTTGACGTTTGTATCAAAACTGGTACCATTTTATAGAAGCTATTTCTATCTGTTAGGTAGGACTCTAGCATACTTGAATTCCAAGTTCTGACTTCCTACTACAGATTATGAACGTCCCTGTGCTCACTTTCTTTTACTACCATGGTAAATTTCAGACAAAATAGAATAGAATAGGTCATATACTAACTATATGTAACTAATTTTCTTATATAATTTTACTCCACTCATTATCTGCATGACATGAAAGGTCAACTGGAAGAGAATGCCATATTGGCATTATGTTCGCCTTTTGTACTTATGTGCAATAAAGTTTTTAAATAAAAAAAATAAAAAATATATTCATAGCTACGACACACACATAAATAAACAAAACAGAATTAATAAATTACAATTTAAAAATAATCAAGGTACCTATGTGTCGCAACAACAAAATGGCGCTGACTCAGCATAATGCTGCAGCACGCTACGCGAACTCCAGCGCTGGTATTCTGTCAGCACCAGGTCAAGTGACTTCACAGATTTAGTTTATAAATTGTGCTTAGAGGGCTGTCAATGTATTGGTGTTCATAATAATATCAAATATATATAATTTAGGTTTGTAAATTAGTAGAAATAAGGGCATTGTGTATAGCTGAACGTTCTAAATACGTTGAACTAAATACGTTCACTGCTGAACATAAGCCTCCAATCGAATGCCACCTTTGGAAAACACATAACAAGAAAATTGTACTACAGTGTGGTTCCCGTCTTAGAATAGGGCCCAAATCTGCCCGTGGATGTCGTTAAGGCGACTAAGGGAGGCAGCAGGGACGGACTGCAGCGTTCTCCGATCGTTACTGCGATCACCAATCCGCCTGCCAAGCGTGGTGGTTATGGCAAATCCCTCAATGGACACCATTAACTTAAATACGTCCACTGCTGGACACAGGCCTCCCCAATAGAATACCATTTTTGGTTAGATGTCTATTGGGGGATTTTCCAAAATCACCACGCTTGACAGGCGGATTGGTGATCGCAGTAATGATCTTATCATACACACACAGGAGAACGCTGCTGCCCGTCCCTGGTGCAATACCTTAGTCGCCTTGACGACACCCACGGGAAAGATAAGGGTGGCCCTATTCTAAGCTGGGAACCACACGGCATCTCAATGGACAACCCACCACAAGTATCATTCTATTGGGGAGGCTTATGTTCAGCAGTGGACGTATTTCGGCTGATGATGCTGAGACACGGGTATGTGTTTAATTCTACATACAGCAGTAAATATGAAAATAATGATTTTTTTTAAAATTTACATAGAACTATATATAATTTTTATTAAGTTATGTTCCCAACACTTTCATTTATTCCACTGATCAATCTAACGCCTACATTTTCTGTGCCTCAACCAAACACCAAGTTAAGAGAGGACACTGGAAGTCCGCGAGAATCTAATAAATTTGGGAAACGTAATCACTTTAAATCATTAAGGAGCACTTAAAAGTTGGGGACCCATTGTCGGTAATTGTTTGCCGTAAAATTTGGTTAACGTAAACTCTATCGTTTTATCTAAAACTGCAGTTATATGAAATATATTATCACATAACACTTTTTTTTTTATCTATATTTATTTATTGAGGGTTTGGTACAAAATGCTGACCATGTCACCCTCGTAATTGCAAGACCTTATACTCTCCTCACTCTATCTCCTAAGCTTACCAGCGTTAGTGCATACAACAGGCTTAGCCTTCTCCGATAGAGGAAAAGCCAGAATACTGTTGCATATACCAACACTAAACATATTTACATTTATGCGCCTAAAAATCTCTTGTCTTAGAGGCTTAATCCCAACAAACTCCGTCAAAATATGTTGTACATCCTCCATCAGACCACACTCCTCACAGTTGGGAGAAGGTACCAAACACTTGTTCAAACCAATATTAGGATTTTCTCCTATGCTATGGGAATTAAACAAGGATAGGACAATTCACAAATATAATATCCAGATCGGGCCCAACTTGTACAAATTATATAAAATTGATGATCGATATCATGTTCAGTTAAAAGTTATATTTTCCTAAGATCACTTACTCTGGCATTATATTATCTTATCTTCTTAGGACATTTAGCGTCAATATTTAGTAATAATTAAATGTTCTGCGTAGTAACTGCACAAGTTTCATTGTGAATGTGAAAGAGTTGTGGCTACTTGCGTGGAACAGAGCGATTGTTTGGAACGCTCCATCTAGTAGTACATAGAGATCGTTGCCTAATGTTCACTATTTTAGTTTACTAACTCTTTCAGCAATGTCTATCTTAAATAGATTTAATTAAAATACGTTTGGTTTCTGCCACTACAACTCTTCCCGTGGATGTCGTACAAGGCGACTAAGGGAATACATTATAAAACATCAACCAGGCCTCCCCAACCCGTCTGGCCAGCGCGGGGAGTGTAGGCCAAATCCTCCGTCTGTCTCCAGACAACTGGAGACAAAAATAACCTGATGATGATGATGATGAAAATACGTTAACATTTAACCAAGTGTCGATAACAAATGAATCACAGCGTATTATAATTCTTGCATTGACACTTCACGATGATAAAGTAAGGCTATTCTTCATTCCGGTGGCCTTTAAGCATGGCATGTAAAGGATATTCAATAAAGGCTATCGCGCCGCATGCAATACAAATAAACAGTTATCACGAGTTATTGTTAAGTATTCGCCAAAAAAAACACAGCAAGTAATAATTTGCTAACGAGTAGCAGTTTGTAATTAAGTGTACACCTCGATCTCGTCTTAGATCATTAATCTGATGCGTTTGAATGTCAAATTAGCACGCTTGTGAAAAATTTCTATTTCACTAGCTGTTGCCCGCGACTTCGTCCACGTGGACAACTTTTATTTTATTTTAATATTTATTAAGGGGTTTAGTCATTTCTGACTATGTCACCCCTGTGGGAAAAACTTTACATGTATATTTTTTTCTGTCTCTAAATTATACAATATTTATAGAGTTTGCACAGCATTCCGGCCTCCTCAGATAAGGTGTTGGCCAGGATGCTGTTGCACGTGGACAACTTAACATCACAAATTATTATGTATTTCCCGTAGGAATGAGACGTTAAACTATACTCTGTCCTATTTCAGGACTTAACCTATATGTATGCCAAGTTTCATCACGATCCGTCCAGTGGTTAAAGCGTGATTGAGTAACAACCATCCAAACCATGTTACTCAATCACGCTTCATCCACTGGAAGGATTGGGATAAAACTTGGTACACATATAGGTCGGGTCCTGGAATAGGACATAATAATAATAATAATAATAATAAAACCTTTATTTTCCTAATAAATTTTACATAAAATTCTAATTATAAAATTAAATTAATGATAATTGGTGTTATCATTAAGGCAATTGAATAGAATAATATAAATTTCTAAATAACATTAATATAAATTCAAATTTAAGTAAGCTATATAATATAGTTAATTAGGTTTTTTTTTTTATTTTTTTTTTATTATTGGAGCACCCATTTACGGGTAAAGGTCTCCTCCATGATACGCCAATGTTTCCTGTCAGCAGCCAGTATCCTACGTCCTGGAATAGGACATAGGATAGTTTTTATCCTGAAAAAACGTCTCATTCCTACGGGAAACCAAATTAATCGTTAAAAGCAGTGTAGATGTGTAAATATCGAAACCTACGCGGGCCAAAAGATAGTAAATCTATATCTGTAACAAAATGTCCTTCAACTTTTAAAGAAAAGTGCTTTGCCAAGAACTTCAGATCTTTATCCACTTTTAAGGCAGTAAATGGTTGTTATTACATTCGATAAAATAACACCTTATAAGGTATTTCCACTCAAAGCATTAATACAACTAGTTGAGTCCGCGACTGCGCACGCGCAGGTAACTGAAATACGTTACTGATGCTGTTTCTTCTAGCCTTGGACATGTCCACTGTCCAGTAAAGATAATTGGACAATTAGGTCCCTTCTCCTTCCCCCCTCCCTCTTCCCCCCAGATAAAATACCACATATGATTTTAATGCATACTATATTTCTCATTATCATAATTTTTTGTTGCAAATCCTTTTAATGTACAGACAGACACGCAATGTACAATTTTATTATATTCATAGATTGTCCCTTATTCAGATTGCTATAATCAGATATTATAATTAATTATATAGGTAGGCGCATTTAGTCTTAAATAAGTATTAAAGAAACTCGTAAAATACAACGATCTCTATGTACTACTAGATGGAGCGTTCCAAACAATCGCTCTGTTCTACGCAAGTAGCCACAACTATTTCACATTCACAATGAAACTTGTGCAGTTACTACGCAGTACATTTAATTATTAATAAATATTGACGCTACGGTTAAATAATGTCAATATTTAGTATTTAATTAAATGTTCCGAGTAGTAACTGCACAAGTTTCATTGTGAATGTGAAAGAGTTGTGGCTACTTGCGTGGAACAGAGCGATTGTTTGGAACGCTCCATCTAGTAGTACATGGAGATCGTTGCATTAGAATAACATTATAATAACATTAGGATCGACTTTTAATACCAATCACCCAGTTCTTTTATTTTGCGAGATAGGTGCCTATTTTCCACCAAGTGGCATTGTAGCAGTTTAACTGGCCACTATCAATAATCCATTTTTGTCACTCGGCAATGACAGGTGGCGCCTTCCCAGTGACAGGTGACACCGAGTGACATTGACATAATAAATGTATCGCTAATGATCTGTATTAAGTAATTCAGGCCGCTTTGAAAACAAAAAAACAAAATAATTATGTAGGCGTGGCTGTATCTGTGATCTAGAATTTCTTATTAAGTCGTATGTAAACAAGTCGGCAAACTATGCATATCTCGTCAACAACCGACGACCTGAAGAAGGTGGCCGGAAGGGGCTGGATGTGGAGGGCGGAGGACCGGGTGTGGTGGCGTTCATTGGGGAAGGCCTATGTCCAGCAGTGGACGTCTAGAGGCTGACATGATAAAGGAACCAACTAGTTTTCAGGATATGCAAATTTATTCTAGCACTGGAACAACACGGCATCTTCCTACTAATATTATAAACGCGAAAGTTTCGTAAGTAAGTAAGTAAGTAAGTATTTATTGTTTCGTTCTCACAAATATTTTCACATTACAAATCTTATTTATAATCACTTATTTATATCTTATTTATAGTTACAACTATAGTGACAATGTTATTGATTGTTACATCACTTATTTGTGAGAATCTGGTGTCTGTAGTAGGATGAACCTGTGGCACAGATCACCAGGTCCCCACCCCTCGGACTATTTGATACAACATTGATTGCATTATTAAAAACTAAGTTAATAGGACAATAATTATTAGAGATAGTATTGACATACAGTCTCGTGAGCCATTTCAAATATATTTATTACATTGACGAAAAAAAAGAACAAAAAATGACGAAAGAAAAAGCGTTTAGTGTGTGTGCGTATGAGTGTGTGTGTGTGTGTGTGTGTGTGTGTGTGTGTGTGTGTGTGTGTGTTATGCGAGTGGGTCCATAAGTGTTTCAGTTTCATTGTAATCCAGTTTTTGGAGCCAATCTGATACCATTTTTTTACAGCATTTAGATGAAGAGGGATACATATTTGATGATAAGGCTCCATTTACCTTGTTGTAAAGGAAACCACCTAAGAAACAAAAAAACCTTTGTGAGTGCGATGTATTTTGACGCGACGGTTTGGAAGTATGGATGGATGTTTGTTACTCTTTCACGTAAAAACTACTGAATGGATTTCAATGAAACTTTACAATAATATAGCTTATACATCAGAATAACACATAGGCTAAAAAATTTTAAGATATTGTGTGAATTGTCCAAAATATCAAGTAAGTAGGAAAAAATCTACCACCTGCGAGCTATTCTGGCGTGAGCTGCCAAAACCGCTAGAGTTACACATATGTAATGTATGATGGAAATGTTTATCTTAAATAGTCCTACAAAAAAGCCCGCCACAGTATATATCTATATCTTATATGTAAGCCACTATAGCCAAAATAGTGAACCATCGTCATGAAAATTGGCACACATATAGGTTAGGTCCTGGAACAGGACATAGAATAGTTATTATTCCGAAAAAACATCGCATTCCTACGGGAAATACATAATAATTTGTGATGTTAAGTTGTCCACGCGGACAAAGTCGCGGGCAACAGCTAGTACAAAATAATAACGTGGGCAGCACACCAGGCTTGATATGTTTGTATTAGTTCTATGCACTTGACTTTGGCAAAACCTTAAGGAAGACCTTTTCTTTTCTTATTACGTTGTTTACGCTTAACCTCAATCTCACTTGAAGGTAAGTGATGAGGCCTAAGGTGGAGCGCGCTTACCCAGAAGATGCCTATTCGCTCTTCCTTTAAAAAGATCCACGTTGTACTTGTCCGGAAATACCGAAGCTGGCAGAGAGTTCCATACCTTAGCAGTTCGTATTATGAAAGAAGAAGCAAAACGAGAACGTGGTATGTCTACTACATAAGGATGAAGTCCTCACCGGTAGTTCGGTGATGGGGGAATCAAATTGTGCAATTCCTGGGCACACTCCCCAAAATGTAACGAGAAGAAAACTGTAAGATGCGACGATGTTTGAGGCTCTGTAACCAGAGCATCGTCACCAATGAGCCTTCGGGCACGACGCTCAGCCGCGTCCAGAGCAGCCAGCGGATACTTGGCAGAGCCATCCCAGAGCCGACCGCAGTACTCCACACACGACCGCGCTTGTGCTTGGTAGAGGCTGAGAAGCTGTGCCGGTGAGAAGAATTTTAGGCAGAAAAAGAACTTAACTCAAAGTCTTAATAGGTCGCATTTTATAAAACTAAAAATACGTCGACGACCTCCGTGGCGGAACGGGTAGCTCTCGGACTGCCACGCCGGAGGCTGCGGGTTCGAATCCCGCTAGGGGCAAATGTTCGTATAATGAATATGAATGTTCGTACCCAAGTCTTGGATGTTTATATATTTATTTAAGTATGTCTATCCGTTATATAGTAACCATAGCACAGGCTCTGCCTAGTTTGGGACTGGATAATTGGTGTGAATGTCTGACATATTTATTTATTTATTTATTTATTTATTTTTACTGACTCTCCCGTGTATGTATATATATGAATCGGCGGTTTTTGCAAAATCTAATATTAACATGTTCACATTTAAAATTCGTATGAGGCAATTAGATAAAATGGCAGTGTTACCAGCAAACACTGCCATGTTACACAAAAGCCTATTCTGCAGGATACCTCACATCTAATAAATAAAATCGTAGACTTCGCGTGTCTGTACATTGAAGATATTTGCAAAAAAAAAATTGGGGGGTCTAAGGATAAGCAACAGAACACATTTCGATCATTTTTGAAATTTTTGTCTGTTTGTCTGTTTGTCTGTTTATCTGTTTGTCTGTGAGTTTGTGCACGCATCACTTAAAAACTACTGAACGGATTTTTATGGACTTTTCACAAAAACTTGGGGCTTAACTTAACTTAACATTTAGTCTTTATTTCATCGCAATCGGCTAACTCAATCAAAAGTTATAGACATTTTTAGTTTTTAAATACATTAGTAGGTAAGGTTATTATGCAATATATTGCCTAAAGTAATATTTCCGTACTATTCAGATTGCGATGAGTTTGGATTACATTTGGAGCTGCGAGTAGGAATTGGAGTGGGTGTGGGCGTGGGCGTGGGCGTCGGCGTGGGGGGTGGGATTGAGAGCAGGAGCGGAAGCGGTACCGGTAGCGGTAGCGGAAGCGGAAGCGGTAGCGGTAGCGCTAGCGGAAGCGGGAGGGGAGCGGGAGCGAGAGCGGGAGCGGAACCGGAGCTGGACCGGAGCGGGAGCGGGTATGGTACCAGTGTAATCTGAGTGTATGAAAATTCGCATAACTTTTGACTGAGTTACCTACCCGATTACGATGAATTTGTGGTATACGTATGCAACAAAGTAATTTTGGTCGGAATTTGGACTGCGATGGATTAGTTACGAGGACTACATTTGGAGAGACGAGGGAAAGAGGTTTGAGGGCAGGATTGAGGGGAGAGCTGAGGGGAGGGTTGAGGGGAGGGTTGAGGGGAGAATTGAGGATTTGGATCTGTACCTGGAACTGGAACTAGGCCTGGGCCTGGGCCTGTACCTGGCCTGGACCTGGACCTGGACTAGACTTGAACCTGGACCTGGACCTGGACCTCGACCTGGACCTGGACCTGGACCTGGACCTGGACCTGGACCTGGACCTGGACCTGGACCTGGACCTGGACCTGGACCTGGACCTGGACCTGGACCTGGACCTGGACCTGGACCTGGACCTGGACCTGGACCTGGACCTGGACCTGGACCTGGACCTGGACCTGGACCTGGACCTGGACCTGGACCTGGATTTGAAGTCTGAGTGGAGGTGGGATAGGGAGCGAAAGTGGGAATGGGAGCGGATCCTGTAGTCCACGCGAGCGGAGCCGCGGGCACAGCTAGTATATAATAAAATCCCTAAAACGATACGAGATGTAGATGAGATTAATTTATTTTAAAAAAAAACTCCACGATCTGTTGATAGAAAAATGTTGTTATAATTTGGAAGAATTTCTTGGTGACGGTTCAATTTAAGGTTTCTATATGTACCTAATGAACTTTAAAAAAATAATTTGTAACTTTGTTTTTAAATGCATGCTTTACTGCGACACAATGTTGTATGTATAAAGTAAGAGAGCTATTTCTGCCAACAAACTGTATTATACAGTTTGGCGGAGTTATTGTATGTACATTTTTTAAGAGATGAATAAATGATTTTATTATTATTATTATGTCCATGTGGCGGGACATAGCTGAGCTCTAATTATGACATTTAATACTTTATATACCTATGATCCACAATAAAGATATTTCATTTCATTTCGTTTCAAAATACTGTGTTCAATTTACATGATTGTCAATTTAAAGTTTATAGCTCCGATAAACGTTAAAAACTCTAAATACCACCCGTGAATTTTCGCAGTTCATTAAAAGAAATCGTTTAAAACTTTCAAAAACGGCGTGTTGAGATAGCCGTAAAACGTAAATGGCTGACGGGGTCTTATCGCCGCACTAATAAGCATTAACGGCTGTTTAAATGAAATTTAAGAGCATGCGAAAGGCCGTTTGTCATGAATCGATCGGTATCTATAATTGCTTCCAATTAATTTAATGCTCACCGCCTCAAGTGTAAAAAAAAATGAAAATATAATTCTTGACATTAATTTATGCAATAACTGTTTATCTGTCACTGTAATTATAACTTTGGATAAATATTTGCAAATATTACAATTCAATTCAATTCAATAACTCTTCACTGCTTTTTTATAATATAAACCGTGAAAATTGAGGGAAGGCGGGAAGTATCAGCCTTTGAATAGGGCCACCTCTAATCTACCCGTGGGTAGATTATTGTAGCAGGGACTGACGCCCTCCGTGGCGAAGGTTGCGGGTTCGAATCCCGCTAGGGGCAAATGTTCGTATGATGAATATGAATGTTTGTACCCAAGTCTTGGATGTTTATATATTTATTTAAGTATGTGTATCCGTTATCTAGTAACCATAGCACAGGCTCTGCCTAGTTTGGGACTGGATAATTGGTGTAAATGTCTGAGATATTTATTTATTTACTGCGTGGTATCACCAAAAGTGTCATTCTATTGGGGAGGCTTATGTTCAGCAGTGGACGAATTTCGGCTGATGTTGAGTGAAATGTAAGCGCAAGAAAATATGTGGCGTGCGGTCGTGAAAAAATACCTTAGTAAATTGATTAATTTTCAATCCCCTTTGAAGATCATATATTTTGGCTGATAATGTACTGTGAAAAATACATAGATACAATATAAAGTACCTTGTACAATATAAAGTACAGTGCCGTGTGGTTTCCGGTAGAGTAGAATAGGACCACTCCAACTCTTCCCGTGGATGTCGTACAAGGCGACTAAGGGAATACATTATAAAACATCAATCAGGCCTCCCCAACCCGTCTGGCCAGCGCGGGGAGTGTAGGCCAAATCCTCCGTCTGTCTCCGGCAGATGAGAGAGGGTTGTGCTCCTGCAGTGGAGACAAAAATAACCTGATGATGATGAAAGTACCTTACATGAGTTTTAGGCGGTCTTATCGATAAAAATGTTTCTTTCTGACACCCTTTGGGTAGAGGATAAGAATAGCAGAGAAAGGTAGGTTATGCAGTTAAATATAGGTAGACGTATAGTCAACGTAATATTTATATACCTAAATATACATACATAAGCATTCCACTAATATAATAAATGCGAAAGTTTGGATGCTTGTTACTCAATCACGCTTCAAACACTGGATGGATCGGGATGAAACTTGGCACATATATAGGTTAGGTCTTGGAATGGACATAGGATAGTTTTTTTCCCGAAGAACTTATACTTCGTCTGCGTGGACAACTTAATTCTTACGATGTTAAGTTGTCCACGCAGACGAAGTCGCAGGTAACAGCTGGTTGTATATATATTTCATTCCAGATTAATAGTCCTATGAAAACAAACGCATTTGCGTCTCGAAAACAAAATACACAATAGATGGTGTTCCTAAGTGGACCGCAAAGTTTACTTGGTAATACAAACCTATTTTTGCTGCTGGTGACCCTTTCATGTATATGTTACCGAGACGTAAATAGCGTTGGTTTTCATAGGACTATTAATCTGGAATGAAATATAGGTATGCATTTATTTACATATAAGTTCTAAATTAAAGGAAAGAGAGGAGAGGAGTGAGATGATCAGTCAGTGAGAAAATGCTTCTCGAATTGTCACTTGAACGCGTCTAAGAATTGCGCATGTTTTGACCAAAACAGGCAAAGAGTTCCAAAGACGTATAGCCTGAAGCGTAAAAATTGATCGCTGAATTTAGAGGAGAGAATATTACGTTACATACTACGTAACATTTTTTTTAGACAGATCTCAGTTCGAAGGTTCTACTGCCCTACATAATATTGACAAAATAAAAATAGATGTCATTTCGTCCCGAATCCTATTTTTGTAACTCGCAAATAATCTCTACTTTTAAAATATCTGTTTAATACTAGTGTGGTCATGGTAACGTAAGGAACTACACACACAAGCGTGAAAAAGGACACAATCATTGATAAAATTGTACTAAAGAAAAAATCTGTAAATATTTTATTATAACTGTATATCTGGATATAAAAATAAAGTTTATATAGTCTATTTTATTAGTCGACGACTGAAAAACCTTTTGTTGAAAAATTAATATTATTCCATAAATGAATTTTCTAAAAAATTTAATTGGTGGGCCCTCTGACGTTTAGTTTAATTTGTGATAATTTAATACCAAGTCCCGTCGGGGTGGAGACACTGGGGCCCTGGGGCCCGGAGACAACAAAGTTGATAAACGAGCTGTCTTCGCGCCTCATAGAAGCTTCCGGTGACCAGAGGGCTGGCCAGTACCTCAGGCAACGCATTAGTTTGGCCATACAAAGAGGGAACGTCGCCAGCCTTCTGGGCACAATGCCCCAGTGCGACCACCTCGACGGACTTTTTTATTACTTGTAGTTTAGTGTTAGTAGTTTTCTATTTCTTAATGTTTAGTTATGTTTGGCTTATGTCTTTATAGAATAATAAATTATTACAGTAAATACCAAGTCTATTTTTAAATTTTTATTTTAATATCATATACCGACATAGATAGTATGTTATATACTATGACATTATTTGAATTGTTGACATTGTAATTTATACATTATTTTATTTTATGACGATCCCTTTTACCATATTAGAATGACATGTAAAATCTTCTCGTTGCGTATACCACAGTGCCTGAAGACAAAAGTCTACATATATATATATACTAGCTGTGCCCGCGGCTCCGCTCGCGTGGACTACAGGATCCGCTCCCATTCCCACTTCCGCTCCCTATCCCACTTCCACTCAGACTTCAAATCCAGGTCCAGGTCCAGGTCCAGGTCAAACCTCCCCTCAGCTCTCCCCTCAGCTCTCCCCTCAACCCTCCCCTCAAACCTCTTTCCCTCGTCTCTCCAAATGTAGTCCTCGTAACTAATCCATCGCAGTCCAAATTCCGACCAACATTACTTTGTTGCATACCTATACCACAAATTCATCGTAATCGGGTAACTCAGTCAAAAGTTATGCGAATTTTCAAACACTCAAATTACATTGGTACCATACCCGCTTCCGCTCGCGCTCCGGTCCAGCTCCGGTTCCGCTCCCGCTCCCATCCCGCTTCTGCTTCCGCTCTCAATCCCACCCCCACGCCCACGCCCACGCCCACGCCCACGCCCACGCCTACTCCCACTCCCACTCCCACTCCCACTCCCACTCCCACTCCCACTCCCACTCCCACTCCCACTCCCACTCCCACTCCCACTCCCACTCCCACTCCCACTCCCACTCCCACTCCCACTCCCACTCCCACTCCCACTCCCACTCCCACTCCAACTCCCACTCCCACTCCCACTCCCACTCCAATTCCTACTCGCAGCTCCAAATGTAATCCAAACTCATAGCAATCTGAATAGTAGGTACGGAAATACTACTTTAAGCAATATATTGCATACTAACCTTACCTAACTAATGTATTTGAAAACTAAAAATGTCTATAACTTTTGATTGAGTTAGCCGATTGCGATGAAATAAAGACTAAATGTTAAGTTAAGTAAAGCACCATGTTTTTGTGAAAAGTCCATCAAAATCCGTTCAGTAGTTTTTAAGTGATGCGTGCACAAACTCACAGACAAACAGACAAACAGACAAACAGACAAACAGACAAAAATTTCAATAATGATTGAAATGTGTTCTGTTGCTTATCCTTAGACCCCCCAATTTTTTTTTTGCAAATATCTTCAATGTACAGACACGCGAAGTTTACGATTTTATTTATTAGATATATGTGTGTGTGTGTAAAGTAATTTCAGTATTTAGTTATTATGTAGTATTTTATGCACTTTTTGCCCCCTCGCTCTTAGTGCCTTATCTCACACCCTGTAAGGCTGGCTGGAAGATATCTCTTTTAGAGATAAGCTCGCCTTTGTACACAAAATTTGTAACTGTATTTACTTTTAAAATTTGTGCAATAAAGAATATAACATATAACATATGTATATAAAAAAATTACATAGCACAAAACCTTATCTAATTGCCGTATAAATTTGATAACCCTTTCAAAACCCCACCCCAAATTAGTATTCAAGCCTCAAAAATCTATGTTAATTTTATAACGACCGTTTTAGGAAGACTGAGAGCCGATGTAAGCCCCCTATGTTATTTGACTAACATGATTTTCATCATCACCATCATCAGGTTATTTTTGTCTCCACTGCAGGAGCACAACCCTCTCTCATCTGCCGGAGACAGACGGAGGATTTGGCCTACACTCCCCGCGCTGGCCAGACGGGTTGGGGAGGCCTGATTGATGTTTTATAATGTATTCCCTCGGTCGCCTTGTACGACATCCACGGGAAGAGTTGGAGTGGTCCTATTCTACTCTACCGGAAACCACACGGCAAGTAACATAATTTAGTGTTACAAAATTGAATAAAGGTTAGTAATACCAGTTAATCAGGTGAAGGCCATGATAGTTCTGTGTTAGCAACAATGTCTTATCAGTTATCTGATCTGATATCGTGAACTGCCAGGGGCGTATCTAGGATACGGACCTAAACACTGCATGTGGTCCCACAACATACCGTACCTAATACAATTAAATTTTGCACCTGATTTTAAAAATCTATTCGGATATACTTACACTGGGGTAACAATGGAATGTTGGAATATTAATGATACTTTTATTTTGTCGGCTCTGTAGCCTAGTCGCTAGCAGGCAGGTGGCCTGCGAAGCTCGGGGTCGCGGGTTCGAATCCCGCCCAGGGTAAACATTCGTGTTATGAGCACTTGTGTTTGTTTGCCTTGTTACTGGATGTTAGTTATATATATATATTATGTATGTATATCAGCTGTCTGATACCCATATTTACAGGCTTTGCCTAGTTTGGGATCAGGTGGCCGTGTGTAAAATGTCCCCACATATTATTATTTATTTAGTTAATTTTAAGTTAATTAAGAGCGATGAAAACTAATTTGTCATCCTGGGTAGCGAAATTCTAACTGGGCGAACCTTACCCTACGGGTGAGCAATAATCAGCATGGCAATCATTCATAGTTTATTTTTTATTCGTCCTGGGATATGGTTCTCAGCTATACAGCTGTATTTTACTAGAATTTCAAACTTATTTACTAAAAAAAGTATTCAGAGGTTGTCTGGAAGAAATCGCTTTTAGCGATAAGATCATGTACTTTATGTATCTGTGTATGTTTTACCGTGCAATAAAGAGTAATTGAAAAGAATATTTATAATTATTTGCCGTGTGGTGCCGTGTTTACGGTAGAATAATACTCGTAGAATAGGACTACTCCAACTCTTCCCGTGGATGTCGTAAAAGGCGACTAAGGGAATACATTATAAAACATCAGTCAGGCCTCCCCAACCCTGGCCAGCGCGGGGAGTGTAGGCCAAATCCTCCGTCTGTCTCCGGCAGATGAGAGAGGGTTGTGCTCCTGTAGTGGAGACAAAAATTATGATGATGATGAAAATAATATTATTCTACATTA
Source organism: Esperia sulphurella (assembly GCA_947086405.1). NCBI lineage: Eukaryota > Metazoa > Arthropoda > Insecta > Lepidoptera > Oecophoridae > Esperia > Esperia sulphurella. Next base: position 18,007,471 of record OX352261.1, read on the forward strand.
TATTACCTACGACATGACCCACTAGTGTCCTAGTCTACTCCGCCCCTGTCCACAAGAAAAGTAGTTTGGTAAACGATGACTTGCCAAACGCGAGGCTTTTGATTGTACGCACTTTTGGCAACACTGGAGCTTTTGTTGTATTAAACAATGCATTGTATGAACAGACCTGACTTTTGAGTTATAGGCATGGTTACCCTACTTCATAATCCGCTCGTCTGTCGTTCACGACGGAGCCTTCAATTCTGAGCCTTATATTATTTAGCAATACGACACGTCGACTCTATGGGATCTTTTCTGTCAGCCCATCTGTTTATATGTTCCATACCCAACAATTCACTGTATGAAAGCTATTATTATACAGTTAATAGAGCCTGTCCTCGGGTTCAGGGTAAGCCACACCCAGAATACTGATTCTCCTGGCAGCTAGTGCATTGCATTCACACAGCAAGTGCTTCATCGTATCGTTGTCCTCTCCATCGTCTGTACAGCTGAGGGTCTCTGACAGTCCCATCTCATGCAGGAGGTCCCTCACACTGAAGTGGCCAGTAAGCGTTTACTGGCCACTTCAGTGTGAGGGACCTCCTGCGTGAGCGCTCCTGTAGGAGCGTTCCTACGGTAACAAGGACTGTTCTCTTACCGCGAATTTACATGGATGAGTTACTATAGGCTTTTTGGTGAATTTAACCTACATACGCAAAAGGATTTCCACCAGGTTAGGTACCAGTCAGTGGTGTAAATCATCCTCATTCACACGAAACAAGTCAAGGAATATTTTCTAACTGATTAATCATCTCACTCCCCTCTATCCTTTATTTCAGAACTTTGTTTGTTATCAATCACATTGCCTAATACAAGTATAGTAAATACGAATATATGAACTTTAAAGGGGATTGAGGGGGGGGGGGGAGGTTTTCGCCAAAAGCATCAATGCTAAAATTAATCAATTTACTAAGGTTTTTTTCACGACGGCTTCTTTCAATCGCTTACATTTCACTCATCATCAGCCGAAATACGTCCACTGCTGAACACAAGCCTCCCCAATAGAACGCTACTTTTGGTGGGCTGTCCAACGCTGGCAGGCGGATTGGTGATCGTCGTAATTACCTTAACATACACAGGAGAACGCTGCTGCCTGTCCTAGTGCAAACCATTTGTCGCCTTACCGACACCAACGGAAATATTAGGAGTGGCCCTGTTCTAAGCCGGGAACCACACGGCATATACGAGACACATTATTGTATGCGTTATATTGTTACTGTGTTACTTATATCGTTACGCGCCAATGATACTCACGTTCGGATAGGTTCGGAGCGTCCCGCGCTAACTACTCGCTAGAGTAGCGTGCCATCATAAGTTGTACACCTCGCGAGTTTTCCTTGTAAGACACACTCACTTATTCCAGTGAGCATGCTAATTACACTAATTACTACTTATCATATAATTGGACAAAGCTGTCAGTTACCAAGGTTGAAAACAAACACAGTACTGGAGCTGCGCACGCGCCGTTTTGCGCAATAATCTCACTACTGCGTCTTTAATAATACGAGCAAAAGAAAGCCAAGGTAGGTCTGGCGTGGCCCAGAAATTATTGTGATGTGGGGCAATCAATAATTTGACCGCATATAAAAAGTTCGCAACTGACTTAATACCCATCAGTTGGAGCACAGGCGTCATAATAACACATACCAAAATGCAAATCATTGTAAGTTTATCAAAAGCTCGTAAATACATTACATATAATTTACCTATGAAGCAAGAAACCGCGTGGTTTCCCGGCTTAGAATATGCCGTTTGGTTCCCGACTAAGAATAGAACCACCCCTAATCTTTCCGTGGGTGTTGTCAAGGGAACTAAGGGATTTCACCAGGGACGGGAAACATCGTTCTCCTGTGTATAGATGAGATAGTTACTGCGATCACCAATCCGCCTGCCAAGCGAGTGGTTAATATGGAAAATCCCTCAATGGACAGCCGACCAAAAGTGGCATTCAAAAAGGGAAGCCTTGTGTTCAGCAGAGGACATATTTCGCCTGATGATGAGGTCAAATTAGGTCCTTAAAATAATGGATTACAATCTACTAAACGATATCGCATGGATACAGACGCTGTTGTCTTCAAAGTATTTACAGCAATGACATTAACCAAACTTTATGTAACAGGTATTCTTCACTGCCATCGTGGCTTGCGCAGTAGCAGCTCCGGCGCCAGGTCTACTCCTGACCCACGACACCCACTACGTGCCCTTAACCGCGAAGTCTACTCTCACGAAAAGCAGCCAAGTCGTGAACCACGGAAGCACCTACATCCACACCCCCGTCGTCCACACTCATGCTCATATCGTCCCCGTTGTCCACGCCCCCCTAACTTCAAAGACCACTGTCACAAAGAGCAGCCAGGTTGTAAACCATGGAGGCTCTCACGTCGTCCACTCACTTCCTGTGGTTCACTCAGTTCCCGTGGTCCACTCAGTCCACGAACCAGCTCACATAATTACCATGCCAGCTAAATCCAGCCAGTATTTCAACTTGGATAACACTGTGTACCACAGCAACCACGGCAGCGTTCACTCATCGCTGGTCCCAGTAGTGCATTCATCACCTGTGTATCTGCATTCATCACCTCTGGTGACGGTGAAGACTGGTGACTCGGCCGTGTCTCACCACAGCTCGACAGTCCACGAGACTGTGCCTTATGTTGCTTACCATCATTAAATGTTAATTGATTCTGCTGTAACTTAATAAAATGTTTTGTAAATATTTTATTTTATTTTATTTTAACAATTATATATTCTGTATTGCACAAATTTTAAAACTAAATACAGTTACAAATTTTATGTGCAAGGGCGAGCTTATCTGTAAAAGAGGTCTCTTCCAGCCAACCATACAGTGTGTGAGACAAGGCATTAAGAGCAATGCTTCCAATGCTGAAAATTTTGTCTGCTCTGTACGTTGTCGGTTTTATATAAGTAATATTGAAATTGAAATTGAAATATCTTTATTGTGGATCATAGGTATATAAAGGATTACATGTCATAGTTAGAGCTCAGCTATGTCCCGCCACGTGGGCACACAACATTGCGTCGCAGTGAAGCATGCATTTAAAAACAAAGTTACAAAAAAAATTAAGAGTTAATTAGATACAAATTGAAACCTTAAATAGCTCATCAGCGCTGGATCTCCTCGTCCAGTCGCGAATTTTTCAGAATAACAAAGGATGATGGGTATTTTGGCCCCGGACTCCAATAACAATAACTTATACGCCATTGTAAAGGTCTTATAAGTAGAACAATAGTTACTATGGCGGATAACCTCAGCTGTATATTAAGTAGAACAATAGTTATACTATGGCGGATAACCTCAGCTCTATTTTCGTCGTTATAGGCCTTTTAGTGCCCTCGAATTACCCTACCCTGTACCGCCTGCACTCTTGTAAATTTGATTTACCAATAATTAATTGATCTATTGACTTGGAGTATCACTTAATGTTATTAGTGGGTGGCTATAAGAGGCGTATAACGTTGAACATACAGCTAACTGAGATTAACCGCCATTCTATAGTTTTTTTACTCATTAAGACCTTTACATTGGTTAATCATTTATTGTAATTGGTTGCAAGTTGGTTGCTAATAGTAGGTGGGTACTTAAAGGATCATAACTCTGAAAATATAGCTAACTAAGATTATTCGCCATAGTAATTATTGTTCTACTTATAAGACCTTTTCATTGGCATATCACTTATTTGTTATTGGTAGCTGGAACCAACCCGACGTGTGGTTTCCGGTAGAATAGAATAGGACCACTCCAACTCTTCCCGTGGATGTCGTACAAGGCGACTCAGGGAATACATTATAAAACGTCAATCAGGCCTCCCCAACCCGGGGAGTGTAGGCCAAATCCTCCGTCTGTCTCCGGCAGATCATAGTGGGTTGTGCTCCTGCAGTGGAGACAAAACTAACCTGATGATGATAGCTGGGACCAACATACCATATTTCTTCTACAAATTCTTTTATTTTGTTTGCTGACAATGTGATTTTATTCATCATCAGGTTATTTTTTGTCTACACTGTTTCAATGGCCACCAGCAGCATCTTTCATATATTTTATGATCAGATCAATAGTCTTATTAATGGAAAGAAACAGCAATCAGCATCGTACAAACTTATCGGTTCGTTTAGTTTTTCATTGGCCTCTGGAAAGTTATTTATTTCATTTACTATACTTTCAGGAGATTCGCCAGTAATCATATAACATTTCTGTAATGGATTCCTGAGATCCAATTTCTTACCTCTGTGATTCATCTGACGTAAATCTATACATATAATAAAAATGTAACTGGTCTATGTCTGTACATGGGAGATATTGTAGAAAAATGTGTATGAGGGATCTTTATAGGGCCAATAGGAGCCAGAATAAATGTTTTTACAATTTTTGTCTGTCTGTCTGTATGTATTATTGTTACCTCATCACGCAAAAACTACTGAATGAAATTTGATGGAGTTTTCACAGTTGTCTTGCTGGAGGTCTAACTTAAAATCTGGTGCATGTTTCATCTTGATACGCCCCTTAGAACCTGAGATATTTGCGTGGGCGTCGGGATCAGAGTCGTAGTCGAAGTCGGACTGAGAGTGAGTAGTCCACGCGAGTGGAGCCGCGGGCACAGCTAGTATTACGTTAAAGCTCATTCACAAGTTGGAACAGTAAGGTTGTATTGAGGACATTTTTGGTCAACTATGTGTCATTTTGTGTCGGTAATCAAGTTAATAAATTAAGTTAGTGCTGAGGGACAAGATGTCGTTCATGGAAGAAGAAAAGGACCGGAAGGGTTTTTTGCAGACATTATTAAGTATCATAAATAGTTATTAAAATAGTTTATTATTATAAATTACCAGATTCATAAATATATATATGAATACGATTAGACCGCGGATCGGCACGCGCAGGGTAACGCCCTGCCGCCAGATGAACCGACGACCTGAAGAAGGTGGCCGGTAGCGGCTGAATGCGGAGGGCAGAGGACCGGGTGTGGTGGCGTTCATTGGGGAAGACCTATGTCCAGCAGTGGACTTCTAGGGGCTGATATGATGATGATGATGAAAATTAACAGGACAATACATATTGGAGCTCCCACATAACACTATACAGGTTGTATCGGGAAGCCTGAGATTCCAGGTTACATTACAAACTGTAGTACAGAATAAATATTGTTAGAAGGAAGAAAATTATAATATTATTAGGAGGGTGAGAGTTTGATGGGTGTGTATTTATGTTTGTGCGTGGGGGGATTACAATTTGAGTGGCCTGGACTTTTACTACCAAAATCAGTCAATACTTTCATTATCCAGTTAATTCCGGCGATCGCTTCACACGCACGGGGAAATTATAATCACCAGTGGTAGGAGGGCCAGTGTATGTGGAAATGTTTGTATATAAGTACAGACGCCGTGTGGTTCCCGGCTAAGAACAGGGCCACCCCCAATATTTGGTGTCGTGAAGGCGACTAAGGGATTGCACCAGGCACGGACTGCAGAGTTCTCCTATGTATATTAAGATCATCACTACGATCACCAATGCGCCTGCCAAGCGTGGTGGTTATGGAAAATCTCCTGATAGACAGTCCACAAGTGACATTCTATTGGGGAGGCTTATGTTCAGCAGTGGACGTATTTCGGCTAAAGATGATACAGACAATAATAAAAAAAAAAATAGTAATGTGGTCTAGCAGTTAGTGTGGTGGTTTCTCTCGTCGAGTCGGTTTCCATGTTGTACTATTCACTATACTGTGACCCAGTCAGAAATAAGTGAGACGTAAGTAGTGCAAATATATCAGTAACTGAACCTTTCATTAACTCTTAAAAACTCGCACTGTGTGATTTTAAAACCACATTTCTTATTTTACAAGTCACGCAGAGGCTACAAGTGATTTGCAACCCTAATGAGGAGTACATTGTAATGTAACTTTGGGTGAATCAGCTTTAAAATAAAAAGATAATTTAAAAAAAGAGGACTTCAAGACCTACATTTACTCGTACTAACTGAAACTATATAGTAGAAAATATTTTTTTAATTACTTCAAAGCAAAGATAGAAAAACATTCATTTACTACCATAATTACACAAAGAAAAAAACCAACAAAGCAAGAAAAAAAAACTATAAGAACTAGAGAAAACAATTTTAAAATTTTAACATAGTTAAAATAGTATGCGTGTGCCGTGGCAGCAAAAGGGCAAACGACTCAGCATATGCCTAGACCAACGATCTCTATGTACTACTAGATGGAGCGTTCCAAACAATCGCTCTGTTCCACGCAAGTAGCCACAACTCTTTCACATTCACTTTGAAACTTGTGCAGTTACTACTCAGAACATTTAATTATTTTCTAAATATTGACATTATTAGCGTCAAGTCACCTTGTACGACATCCACGGGAAGAGTTGGAGTGGTCCTATTCTACTCTACCGGAAACTACACGGCAAAGGATCACCTTTACATATAATTATTCAATGTAATATATATTTTTAACAACAGCATACAATTTCTAATAGTCATTTATCAAACGTAATGGAGACAGTGGCCCTGGAACAGTAACCATAGAGACGGTAACATTGTTCGCTTTCTTACCATCATCAGCCGAAATACGTCCACTGCTGACCATAAGCCTTCCCAATAGAATGTCACTTCTGGTGGGGGGTCAAAGTCAAAGTCAAAATCATTTATTGCATATGAGTACACTTGGTACATTTATACACGTCATTTTTTTATCGACTACCGCTTCCTAGGTGTTAGCGCTGTGAAGAAGAAATTTCCACAATCACCACGCTTGGATTGGTGGTCGCAGTAATGATGAACGCTGCCGCCCGTCCCTGGTGCAGTCCCTCAGTCGCCTTGATGACACCTAGGGTAGATTGGCAGTGGCCCCATTCTAAGCCGGGAACCACACGACCAATCTGTCATTGAAACTTATGAATCAATGTATTATTTTATTACGAACTTGACATTCGTATTTTTACGTTACTATTCGTTAAATTACACGCTGTCACACCCATGTGCTGACGATCAATCAACGCGAGATGATTAATTCGCGCGTGCGCGTAATCATATGCGCCTGCGCATTGAAATGCGGCGACCTTTAGAAAATATTGTGTTAAATTAATTTATGAATTGTTTTTTTTTTGCTTTAATTAAGCATGAATAAAATTTTGGATTTTTGACATTTGACATACATTTTTTATTTATTGTTTTGCAAAATTATCTTTTGTAGTAAATATTCGAATACTAATATAGAAAGCTCAGCCGTTCTCTACTCCTGTAAATTCACAGTATTTGATGATTTTTGGAAATTTGAGAAACATTTACGTTATCTAAGCAGATACTCGTAGGTAGGTCTTTTGTCGAATTTTCCAAGTGTAGATTTTAATTATAATATAAGCAATGATAATTAGATTTTTGTCTAAGGCATTGCTCTTACTTTCAAAATATCGAAAAATTAATATAATATTAAAAAAATATATATATTAACTACGATTTTTTTTGGAAGTATGTAATTAATGCCATCGCTTCGCCTTAATCCGACTTTACCAGTACAATAAGACACAATCTTAAATTTTTATTACCATACTATATATACATACACACTCTAATCATAAGAAAATTACACTCATTTGCATGAGAGTTGAAAACTTAAAAGTTAATTGCCTTATTACTGTGTTTTCGAGTTGTTCCACTATTGAACATACAAAATAATAAAATCAAAATTTTGAAATTCTGGTGAATGTGTAGAGGTGAGTAATCATACATACATACATAAGGCTCACACCTTGGTCACAGAGGGGTAGGCAGAGACGATGGATCGCCACTTTGCGAGATCCTGACACACCTCACTAGTATCACTCACATTAATCAACCTTTTCAAGTCGTTTTATTATTCTCACTGCGGACCCCAGCCTTTTTGAGGGTGTTACTAATTTAATCCTTGAATGTCCTCCTAGGACGACATCCAGCTGGTAGTTCCTTCCACATTCGCACTGTATATTACTTTTGTCACTCTTCTTTCACTCATACGCTCTAAATGTCCAAACCAACGCAACAACCCTTCTCTACCTTCGTTACTACATCTTCTTTTAAACCACACTTCTCACGTATCACTGAATTCCTCACTCTATCACATAAATTTAAATCAGGTTTCATTATAACGTGGGTGGCTTTCATTAAAACATGGCTTCCGAAATCCGAAAATTACTTCATTCCCCATTTTTTACAAGCTCTATAACATACGAGTATCCTATAACCGAACAAATCGGAGAATCCTCGGGTACTTTCCTTATCAGTTTTTTTTGAGAATTAGGTTAGTTTTCTTATGTTTCTTTTTAATAAATCCATGAACAACATAATTATGTTAATAAACCCCTTTAGGAATAAATCAATCAGAAAGTTTTAATTATACTCACTTCTCATCTTACCAAAAAGATCACAATTTATGTATCGGAAATGGGTAACCGAATAAATTATCATTATATTGGACGCCCTAGTAACATGCCCTTAAATTTATTAAGGGTTCTGTCGCAACACCATATGAAATATTCATAAATTTGCGAGCTGCGAAAAATTAAACATGTTTTTTTTTTATTTGAAATTTGTGTCTTTATTTTTTATTTTACTATGTTTTCAGAGATTATTTTTTTAATGCCAATCGAAAGCCTATAAAATACATAAAAGGTTATGTACTTCAATGTCGAAATTCGAACAGTTGTCGAAATAAGTAGTATAATAATAAATTCACATTATCCTTCGCAGCCTTTTAGCATCGGTAGTGCTATTGTCTAAAATACTATCACTTCGAAATCTAATCCACTTGCCCTTGGTTTGGCATTCTGTAAATATTCCAGAGCACTATCAATGTGAAGTGAGTTCTTTGTTCACTTCATTTCGATAGTGTATGTATGTAAACGCTTTATTGTACCAAAAATAACAACAACAACAATAATAAAATAGGAATTAAACTGAGCACAAAGGCGGACTTATCCCACTTAGGGATCTCTTCCAGTCAACCTTAGAGTAACCGAAAGGACAAGTATAATGCGATTAGTACCAAATTTGATAAAGAAATGTACTTTTAATAAAGTTTGAAAATACATATTACATAAACGAACAATGGGCCCGATTCTAAAGGCACACATTATATCTATATATATATCCCAATAAATACTTATTAGTAGTTTATATACTGCAATATAAGTCAGCACAAAGCTTCGGCTTCCAGACCATGGAATGCTTACAGAATGGTTTCGAAATGAGTGAAGTCACTTGAGTGTGTCTCGTACATGAGTTTGTATTTTAGAGAATAGCTCTACGTGCAGGAGGCCTTCGTCCTACGGGCGGACTGAATTATTAAATAATATAAATACATATATCTAATAAATTAAATAAATAGTCAATGTCATCATCATCAGGTTATTTTTGTCTCCACTGCAGGAGCACAACCCTCTCTCACCTGCCGGAGTCAGACGGAGGATTCGGCCTACACTCCCCGCGCTGGCCAGACGGGTTGGGGAGGCCTGATTGATGTTTTATAATGTATTCCCTCAGTCGCCTTGTACGACATCCACGGGAATATTTGGAGTGGTCCTATTCTACTCTACCGGAAACCACACGGCAAATAGTCAACGTAATTTATATTATTATCTCGGTAATATAATATAATGTCATAATTTAAATTGTAAGCTTACATTCTTGAACAATGTTGTATATTTTTCAGTAATAAAGAGGGTTTTTATCTTAATACATGCCACTTAGTAACCAAGTATATCAGTTTGAATTTGTCGGACAACTTTATTAGCTAAGGAATAATCGGCTGGTGACATCGTTCTGTTCCACCCTGTATAGACTAAATAGCTTCACTTTAACGGGTCATCATCATCATCATATCAGTCTTTAGACGTCCACTGCTGGACATAGGCCTTCCCCAATGAACGCCACCACACCCGGTCCTCCGCCCTCCGCATCCAGCCGCTTCCGGCCACCTTCTGTGCGTGCCGATCCGCGGTCTCCACTCCAGAACCCGTCAGCCCCAACGGCTCTACGACATATGTGACCCGCCCACTGCCACTTCACTTTAAAGGGTGACAGATTATAATCAAACTCAAGAATGTGACAATTAGATACTAAAATGGAGTAAAGGAGATAAATTCAGCTGTAAATGTAATTAATGGACAAAGATCTGCGATCGGCTGAGACTTGTCTCGTATAGTTAACACATAGTAGTGGTACTCTGTCTTGTTGGGAGAAGTCGAACATTATTTTCAACTAACCGTTGTCTGTTACTTAGTAACAGGCATGGAGTAACGACTCCTTAGGGGTGGCATTTTAAAACATTGTTTGTTATAGGTGGTAGCGTTGTAGATAATAAACAGCGCATTCGTCATTTGAGAAATACGCTCTAAATTCCCTTTTCTATCTTCGTTACTACATCTTCTTTCAACCCACACTTCTCACGTATCATTGTACTCCTTACTCTGTCACAAATACAAAAAAAATACAAAAATGTTTATAACCGCATTTATCATGCTGTACTATTTGTACATGAAATCGCTATAATATCTTGTCTGATATTAATTAGATTTTTACCTAGACATGCATTAGTGCCTAGGTAAAAATCTGCCAGGTGGATCGACGACCTAAAGAAGGTGGCCGGCTGGATGCGGAAGGCGAAGGACCGGGTGTGGTGGCGTTCATTGGGGAAGACCTATGTCCAGCAGTGAACTTCTAGGGGCTGACATGATGGTGATGCATTAGTGATGAAGTACCTTTCAAAACAGTGCCTAGCCTGTATCTAGCTATACAGGTGATGCAGTGGATAATTAAAACTTGGTCTCAGTTTACAGGGGACTCGAGTTAATGAATTTCATTTCGTTTGTAAATTTCTTCTCACTTTTTGTCACGGCTCATATTGTTAAATTCCTGTGCCCTTCAGGTCAGGTAGAGTTTAACTAAAGATGGGGGAGGTAAACGACCTTAACCTTTTCTGTTAATTAATCCGAATTAAAAACTCAATGCTCATATAAAGGGCTATATATATATACCCTTCTGAATAACTCGTTTGTAAAAAGACTTCCTCCACTGTCTTTTAATTGAATTATGAGTCAGTGAACCGAGGTCTTGAGGACTCAAAAGTCCTCGACTGATATAAGTCGCTCAATTCATGACGGCACGTCAATCTTTCTCTAAATCGCTTACATTGCATTGTATGGGTTATATTGTTACTGTGTTAGTTCTATCGTTACGCGCTAATCATCAATGTGTTCAACGTACCCTTACATACTGAGGTATTACAATACACACATACATACACTTGTCTAATCCCAAACTAGGATTTTCTCCTATGCTATCGTTCACGGGGCAATGTATACGCTTCTACAACAAACTACCAGAGGAAATCTTAAATATGACGGACAGAAAGTTTAAGATTCACATTAAAAAACAACTTTGTAAGAAAGCCTATTATAAAATAAACGATTATTTGAATGACAAAGATGCCTGGTACTAATGTTAAATCAGCTTCGCAAAATCTTTATTAATTGTATTCAAACTTGATTTTTAAAAGATGTGTTGCGTGAAGTTTGTTGCGCCGTTTCTTCTTCACAGCGCTAACACCTAGGAAGCGGTAGTCGATAAAAAAATGACGTGTATAAATGTACCAAGTGTACTCATATGCAATAAATGATTTTGACTTTGACTTTGCTATGGAAATAAACAAGGATAGAACAAATCTACACTATAATATTATAAAGAGGAAAGATTTGTATATTTGTATATTCGTGTTTTTCTTATCACCATTTATATAGTAACCTGCTTAGTTACAAGCGGACAGTACTTTCTTCCTTATCTAGGTACGTCTACAATAATATTATAAAGATGAAAGATTTGTATGTTTGTAACGAATAAACTCAAAAACTACTACCTAAATCGATTAAAAAAAAATTCACTATTATAATTCTACATTATCCCTGAGTTAACATAGGCTAAATTTATTACTATAAAAAATTAGGGATCCCTACTAAAACTTCAGTAATGTAACCCAAGGTGTACAAAAATTAGTTACAAAATGTCCTTCATCGCATGGAAGTGGAAGCGGGAGCAGGAGCGGTAGCGGGAATGGGAGTGGGAGCGGAAGTGGAAAAGGAGCGGATTCTGTAGTCCATGCGAGCGTAGCCGCGAGCACAGCTGCTCATAAATATATACTCATACATAACATCCAGACCGGGACCAACTTCCCCCTTGACCAAGCCAGCGAAGCGGTCTAACTCCCCGCGTCCCGCGCTCACCTCTCTCAAGCAGTGGGGCGTGCCGTAGTGAATAGAACGATTTATTTTGATATTTATCCCCACCAATGCTAGCCTCGCGAAAGCCTCCGAACAAAGCAACATAAATAATACATTATGCATATTTTATTACGATACCATACACTCCATGCAACCTTCGAGAATTACCATACAACAATACAGTTACAAGTCGGGATCATGGCTTTATTTGAATAGATGAATGTGTAGATCACAGAAATCTATCTAGATAGAATGGTGAAGTAGAAGCGACACTCGTGCCAACAATTTGCAATATCCTACTAATATTATAAACGCGAAAGTTTGTAAGTATGGATGGATGTTTGTTACTCTTTCACGTAAAAACTACTGAATGGATTTTATTGAAACTTTACAATAATATAGCTTATACATCAGAATAACACATAGGCTACAATTTTTAAAGAAATTGTGTGAATTGTCCAAAATATCAAGTAAGTAGGATAAAATCTACCATCTGCGAGCTATTCTGGCGTGCGCTGCCAAAACCGCTAGAGTTACACATATGTAATGTATGATGGAAATGTTTATCTTAATTAGTCCTACAAAAAAGCCCGCAACAGTATATATCTATATCTTATGTGTAAGCCATTATAGCCAAAATAGTTAACCCTAATATAAGCTACTCGAAATACTAATCCTGCGCAGACGAAGTCGCTGGCACCAGCTAGTTAGCCATAAAATGTCTATCGGCACGCGCGAAACTGAAGTAATCAAATGGCTATAACCGTTCTATCTTGATAGGATTTCTGTAGTGTAGATTCTATCAATCGTCAGATCAATGTTTTGTGTTAATTCTGGATGATGTGAGATTGAAGTTGACCTCATCATCATCATCATGAAATACGAATTACGGTGCAGAAACGTGGACACTGACGGTGGCCTGATACACAAGATTCAAGCCGCTCAGTGAGCTATTTAGAGGGCTATGGATAGATATGAATACGCCTTTGAAGGAGATGATTCTAATGAATATATCCGACAAAGAACGAAGGTGACCGATGGCAGTGGACGGGCCACGTCTGTTGCAGAACCGACGGCCGTTGCGGCAGAAGAGTTCTGGATTGCGGCACGGTGGGACGCCTCGCCGCCAGATCGACCGAGGACGTGAAAAAGGTGGCCTGTAGCGGCTGGATGTGGAGGGTGTTGGACCGGGTGTGGTGGCGTTTGTTGGGGAAGGCCTATGTCCAGCAGTGGACTGCTGGTCATATACCTCTTGTGTCCGTAACCACACATCAACTCCTTTGTCAACGAAATGCTTGTTTGGTGGCAGAATAACCATCAAATCGGATTCTGATCCTTTCTCCGTCTTTTAAAAGGCTTTTGATGATCTAACTAATATCTTTTTGATTTCAGGTTTTTGCCTGCTTTGCCTCTAACTAGGGAGTGTATATTTCATTCCAGATTAATAGTCCTATGAAAACAAACGCATTTGCGTCTCGAAAACAAAATACACAATAGATGGTGTTCCTAAGTGGACCGCAAAGTTTACTTGGTAATACAAACCTATTTTTGCTGCTGGTGACCCTTTCATGTATATGTTACCGAGACGTAAATAGCGTTGGTTTTCATAGGACTATTAATCTGGAATGAAATATAATTGTGGACATAATTCGTGGCAAAACGTGAGTAATACACACACAATATTAATTTCTCGCCCTGTTTCACATTTCAATATCTATCTACCACTATAATTAATTCATACATACGTTCTTATGTTATGGTTTGAGCAGAATTCATTTCAAATCTTTTTAGGTACTCGTAGTTACTAAGGTTTTGCGGTAAATCAACTATACTTTGTTTGTTAAGCAAAGTGCTTAACTCTCAAGAAAGGCTTTGATACTAAAACAAATCACCTGGATGAAGGTTTAGGTTTCAAAGAAAAACTCAACTTTGCAAGTTTAAAGGGAACGTTATAACCGGTTTCCGTAACAAAACCGCCTTGAAATCTTGTACCTTAGAGAAACTATCAAGAAAATCTTTAGTACCTAAAGAAATCATCTATCTATATTCAAAAGGAAGCCGAGTAGTAGTAACTGTTTTCAGAGAAACAAATTGAAGAGAAACTGAACCTCTGCAAATAAATAAATAAATATCACAGACATTCACACCAATTATCCAGTCATAAACTAGGCAGAGCCTGTGGTATGGTTACTAGATAACGGATAGACATACTTAAATAAATATATAAACAACCAAGACTTGGGTACAAACATTCATATTCATCATACGAACATTTACCCCTAGCGGGATTCGAACCCGCAACCTCCGGCGTGGCAGTCGGAGAGCTACCCGTTCCGTCACGCAGGTGCAAGTTTATATATCGTTTGAAATGTTGCATCTTCCGGTGTCCGTATCAAAAACCGCCTGAGGCGTTTTCTGACTTAGAGTAACTATTAAAGAAAGGCTTTAGTATCTATAGAAATCATCTATATTCAAAAGGTAGCCTAGTATCTAGTAGTAAATTCAAGTTGAAAAGAAACTGAACCTTTGTAAGTTTATATCGTATGGAAGTTTGCATCTTCCGGTTTCCCTATCAGAACCGCTTGAGGCATACCTATTACCTCGCAAGAAACCCTTCGGAGAAGGTAAAGGTCGTATTAAATTATATATTTTTATCGAAAACTATATTTACCTTTACCCAAGGTCTTCGCAGTTTACACACTCGGAACTAAAGATGACGGGTATTACGTTTTTTTAGGGTTCCGTAGCCAAATGGCAAAACGGAACCCTTATGGATTCGTCATCTCTGTCTGTCTGTCTGTCTGTCCGTCCATATGTCACAGCCACTTTATTCCGAAACTTTAAGAACTATACTGTTGAAACTTGGTAAGTAGATGTATTCTGCGAACCGCATTAAGATTTTCATACAAAAATAGAAAAAAAAAACAAAAATTTCGGGGGTTCCCCATACTTAGAACTAAAACTCAAAATATATTTTTTTTATCAAACCCATACGTGTGGGGTATCTATGGATAGGTCTTCAAAAATGATATTAAGGTTTCTAATATCATTTTTTTCTAAACTGAATAGTTTGCGCGAGAGACACTTCCAAAGTTGTAAAATTTGTGTCCCCCCCCTCTCCCCTGTACCTTTAATTGGTTTGAACGAGATCTAGTAAGTAGTTTTTTTTTAATACGTCATAAATCATAAACCACAATACTATTATTAAAATATCGATCAAAGTTACAACGAACTACTATAACTTTTATATTATGTTACTTGCTGCTACGGAACCCTTCATGGGCGAGTCCGACTCGCACTTGGCCGCTTTTTTTTATATTTATTTAAAGAGCTGCAGCGACTATGTCGCTCTATTGATGACAACACAGTTAACAGATGGAATCTACATGACTAATGCTTTATAGATATCTTCTGTTAAATCCAATCTTAACTAATCTATAAAGTGCCTTGGCAGCATCTGATAGTGGAAAATCCAAGGCAATGTTACATTGACCCACATTCCATAAATCTAAATTATTGTATATATGTATTCTAGAAGACTCATTCCGGGAACACTCCATCAAATTGTGATAAACATTCTCTGTTACGTCGCATTCCGTATAATTGGGAGGTGTTTTGCCGATAAGAAATGCAAAATTATTCAATGGAATAAGTCCGGAACGAAGTCTTAGAGATATAAGTAAGTCACATCTGTTAAATGAGCAATTATAGCCAAAATAGTGAACCCTAATATAAGCTACTCGAAATACTAATCCTGCGCAGACGAAGTCGCGGGCACCAGCTAGTTAGCCATAAAATGTCTTTCATAGCATGCACTGCGGAAATTATTGATGATAGAACAAAAGGGGGCGGTGAGGGGGCAGAAGCGAGAGTGTGAGTGGAAGTGGGAAGGGGAGCGGATTCTGTAGTCCACGCGAGCAGAGCCGCAGGCACAGATAATCCATAATAAATGTGTGAAATCTTGGATCAACATAAATTGATTTTTTAGGGGCTTTTAAAGACCACCAAATCCGATTACGAACTTCAAAATTAATAAAACCAAAGCTAATAACTGTACTGAGATTCTCTCGTTAGTTTAAAATGATATTTTTTTAAATTTCGATGCAAAACTGTCTTAGTTTTTTTCCGACGGTCGCTTGGGAAACCAAGCTTAAACGCTTCACATTTCAGACGTCTTCTTTTATTAGTTTTCAATAGTTTTTGAGTTAGTCTGGAATCTGAATAGGTAGAGGCCATTCTCTATTGTACTCGCTCCGTAGCCATAATAAAAGAAGAAAGGATTCTTTTAATATGCATATAGACTTTTATAGCGAAGGTTTTTGGTCCTTCTATCGATCTGTATGCTGGATGTCTGTATTTTAAGTTATTGATTATTATACCCATAAAGTTGAAATTTGGTTGGCACTGATATTGAAATTAAATTTCAGGAATAATGCAAGGTTTCCACATGTTTTATTAAAATTTAAAAAAATACATGTATGTATATTACGCGAGAAGGTGGTTTGAAAGAAGATGTAGTAACGAAGGTAAAGGGTATGTTGCGTTGGTTTGGACATTTAGAGCGTATAAGTGAAAGAAGAGTAATCGACGAGATTTATAACGTGAATGTGAAAGGAACTGCTAGAGGTCGTCCTAGGAGGACGTTCAAGTATCAAATTGGTGATGTTTTCAAAAACCCTGGGGTCAGTAGTGAGATGAACAAAACGAGGTGCATGATAAGTAGTTTTTCACAAAACATGTTGTTATAAGTCTTCTGCCCAACAGTGGGATGTACAGAAAGTGGCCCAAGTTTTAGCAAAACTTTTTTCATGTATTCGGACGTCACTGGAATAAATGATATATATAGAGCATTAGTAACCGTCAGATATATTTTTTGCAAGTGAAAATCGACCTTATCGTTTTGTAAATTGCAAACGAACGTCAACCGACTGTACACAGGTTTAACGCATGTATTTATTTTTTGATCTGAGATCCTTTTTGAAATAAAATTATAAATTATTTAACATATTTGGGGTAAACTGGGTAAACAGGGTAAGTTAAGAGAAACGATTTGGATGTAAAAATAGAATATGAAAGGGAAAAGGCTTTACATTGTGATCAAGGGAAATCACATTCGAATCAGTAAAAAATATTTACCAAAATATTAGGTACCCACATCAGAAGGCACATTTTGTTATTAAAACTCAAGGCCATGTTTCGTAACGATTTTCTCTTAAGCGATTTTTAGCACGACGAAGATTTTCTAACTCCCGAAAGATCCAGACTTTAACTCACGACCTCATCAACGTAAGGCTTATTGAACATACGAGGTAGTAGCATATTATATCGACGTAGTTACTGCAAAGGGTAAAAAAAAACAAGAAACATGTTTGTATCGGAAACAAAAATAAGTTATTGATCCAATTAGTTTTTTAAAACCTAAGTACGGGTTTTTATAATACCACATCATCATCATCATCAGGTTATTTTTGTCTCCACTGCAGAGCACAACCCTCTCTCATCTGCCGGAGACAGACGGAGGATTTGGCCTACACTCCCCGCGCTAGCCAGACGGGTTGGGGAGGCCTGATTGATAATTTATAATGTTTTCTCTTAGTCGCCTTGTACGACATCCACGGGAAGAGTTGGAGTGGTCCTATTCTACTCTACCGGAAACCACACGGTAATACCACATGCTTTTTGGTAAAGGGTAAAATCGTAAGGAAACCTGCATATGCAAAAGAAGATATTCTAGGCGTATGTGATGTCCAGCGAATGAAAAAGCTTGGAGCGCCATTCGTGGACAGGGATTTGGCACAAAAGATCCCAGTCAAAATGTCGCCAGGTCTTCCTGTCCTCCGTTTTTTTTTAGCAAATCTACGACAGTGAAATTTTATGAAAACGTACCTACTATCATTGTTGACATTACTATTTGAAAACCGGTTTCTTTACATCCGATCGTCCTAATGCATTTGCTATAAAAAGATTATTCGTTGAAAGATATGATCCGCAATGAGGAGATTCAACGAAGAATTGAAGTAGGTAACCATAAGTCGATAGAATTAGCAACTGAGTGGCAGTGGATATCCGAAAGATGGATCGAAGACCTGGAGAAGGTGGACAAAAGTGACTAGATGCGGAGGGCCGGTTGTGGCGGCGAGTCATTGCAGAGCGTCATCAGCAGTGGACGTTGATAAAACTGATGTTGATGAACATCTTAAATACAAAGAACCCAGATATGTTTATGTGGGACCAGACCGACGACCTGAAGAAGGTGGCCGGAAGCTGCTGAATGCGGAGTGCGGAGGACCGGGTGTGGTGGCCTTTACTTCATTGGGGAAGGCCTATGTCCAACAGTGAACGTCTAAGGGCTGATATGAGATTTGTTTATTGGAATTAGTATAGTATACATAAAAATCCTAATTGCGGTTTGTTTTGATTTTATTTACATTTTACTTAAACCTATTTTAATCTTGCTATACAGAATTTTTCCTTATACACTTTTTGTTCTTTTGACGATTTGCCTAACAGCAAGCTTTATAGGTCGCAATTTCTGCTAGTCTTAATTTATCTTAATTTTAAAAATGAGAACTTAACCGTGGAGTGACAAGAGTCAGTTTAAGCGAACCGAATGAACTTGGCATCAACCTACATGGCACTCGTCTGCATACCCGTTCTGTGCGGGAGATTTACACGCTCGTAGTAAGTATTATATTAAGAGTCACGTGGTCGACCTGCCAAGAAGTCGATGAAGCTTTTGTAGATGTGACATGTTTCTAACTGCAGGGAATAATAGAGAAAATGGATTGTCTTAAGAAAAGCACGGTTGAAAACTTGTAATATGAATATAAGGCAAGCTATTGACGGAGAAAAAAGAAACGGAAGTAAAACTTTTAACTTAGAAGCTTTAATAGGTCATAGAATGGATGGACGGGACTACCAGAGACAGACAACTGTTGAGCCTGTGGAGAGGACAGCGACACTGTACAACGAATACAATGTACTAGCTGCAAAACTAATGACTATCTGAACGCAAGGTCTAGAAACTCCTATCCCTTAGCTGCATGATAGCTTTTATGCAGCGGCCTGTTGTGTATAGAAACAACATATAAACAGAGGAACTGACACAAAAGATCCCATAGGGTCGACGTGTATAAGTTACAAGATGATCTTAACATTGATGAAGGGTATCAATGCCAAGAGAAGGGTAGCTGTTGCCCGCGACTGCGTCCGCGTGGACAACTTAACATCACAAATTATTATTTATTTCCCGTAGGAATGGGATGTTTTTTCGGGATAAAAACTATCCTATGTCCTATTTCAGGATCTAACCTCTATATGTACCAAGTTTCATTACGATCCGTCCTGTGGTTGAAGCGTGATTGAGTAACAAACATCCAAATATCCAAACTTTCACTTTTATTTTATTAGTTGGATAGTTAACATTAAAATGTTGTTTGCATGTACATTTCAAACTACCAACTGACTGCAATCTCTGATACAGTGGTTCCAACTGTAGAAAAACCTCATCCGAATACCAGTCTTTCTGTCTACTCCACTCCTTGAGCATATAGCCTTACCGCCTCCATTCGCATTCAACTTTATTCGTACCTCCGTTAATAATTTATTCGAGCTTCAAGTACGGCGTTGCAAGCGTTCATTGTCAAGTTTCGGCTTGGCCCGGTATAAATACCGCTCGCAGTCGCCCAATTTTTAGATATCTCCAAAAGCCTGTATTGAACACTCCTCGTCTTACAGACAAACAAACAAAACCAACAATGCAGAAATTTGTAAGTTCATTTTGCACAGAGTAATTAATTTTATTACTTAAAAATAACATAAAAAAATATATTATTAGGAAATAATACAGTATAATCACTGTTACCAGTTCCGAATACTAGTCAAGCGTGTATTGTACGGGACTAGACAATAAGATCTCAAGAATAAGATATCGTAAAAAGTTTGCCATCCATTAGGCTATATTATCATTATTAGATTTATCTTTACCATCTGGGCTATCGGGCAAAAGATATACTCTTACAAAACTGTTACTAACTTGTACTCGATCTCACTAGATTAAGTTGTACTTGACCTATAAATCAGAAGTGTCCTAAACCTTGAGCGCAAACTCTCCGCTATTAAATCCATCAATCATTCTAACGCCGGGTTTGTTTCATAGTGTCTCTATTTCCCGTCTCTCCCCCATCAAGTAATATAGAGTCCAGTAAATTTATAACGTCGTTAACAGGTTTGTACTGTCCACTCCCTAAAATACGCAAAGTTAATTTCAGACACTTAGATTTTTTACTTTTATTAAATACAGTTACCAAAACCATTACAGTAATTTCCTTGTATATTTCTTAGCTCTTAAAAAAATTTCCCGTAATAATTTTGAAGGAAAAGTTAATTTGGCACTTTTTTTATTATTTGAGCTGTTGTGTGAAATGTGTGTATTGCCCAATAATATTTCGATTTAAAACTACGCGATAGGATGGTTGTGCCTCGGGGTTCAATTCTAGGTCAATTTCTTTTACGCTACTTTGATGAGAGTTTACAGATTCGATATTGAATGAACAATTTGTTCTATTTCGTTTACCTAAGTTCCTCGGAATAGTAAGATCGAGTCGTTAATAGTATTCCATACTGCCTTTGAGGGCTTCTTAACTTTATTTCGTTTTAACATCATTCCTGTCCAATACTTGTTCTAAATCATTAGTATTAATTTCAGAGTGGATTTACATAATCACAGATTTACATTACCAATTATAATTATTTTTTTTTTTTTTTTTTTTTTTTATTATATTAACTTCTTCCCGAAAACCTGCTAAAACGGTGATAAATTTTGCAAGTACCCTGTAGAAAACAACTGACGATCAATAAGCTACCGGAAATTGCTAGCGGTAATTATATTCTTGCGACGAGTAGTACAGATTTAATTTCATTATCCAACTTGTTTCGACAAAATGGCGTAATACTTTTCACGATCAACAAATGATTTTTGATGGAAGTTTTAATTTGTTTTTGAAGCGCAATTTACACGTGCCAGGCCTTTTTTTGTTTTAAACGCAATTTTACAAAATTTTGAACGCAATTTTCAATGCTTGTAATGATTTATTAAAATCTGGGATCCTTGTTAATTTTATACTGTGTTGAGAATTCGTACATTTAGTATGAAAAATACGATTTTATTTTACCAAGGCTACAAATTTATTATCAAATTGCCTGTGCCCTAAGTCATTTTGTTTTCTTTCTTTTTGTTTTTCTATTTTATTATCTCTCATTGTTTTCCTTAAAATGATATTAGTTTTTATTTATTTATTCTTTTAAGACTTAGTGACTGTATTAGTGAGTCTACCTAACCAAATATTTATCTTTCTTATTAATTATTTATACTGCTGTTATTGTTTATTTTTTTTCTTTTACAGAACTTATCAGTATTAATATTGATATTGCTTTGTTATTTGGGTGAAATCCATTTTTGTTTGTTTTGTAATTGTTTATTCCATTTGATCTGAGTATAAAATGGCTATTAATATTCGTAATTATTCGTGCGTCTGCATTTTGATCACATATTATAATATACAGGTCAGAATTTTTTTCTGATATGGGTCTGAGGTATTGTTTGCTTTTTTCAATATGTTGTGTGGCTTATGGGCAGAGGTGGGACTCTGCCAGTGATTCCACGACCGCATTTAAGTGTTGATACAGTGGACATTCTTTCAAATCATTTTCATAACTACTTTCTAGATGTTTGCCGGATGAACTGGCTTGTTTAAACATAAATAAAACGATGTTGGGATGAAATGCAGAAAATTGCAAGTCAAGGTTGCCTATCTTTTGAGACAGAATTATTATACATACGAGTACACATGTCTAATTAAACACTAGGATTTTCTCCTGTGCTATGTGAATTAAACAAAGATTGGACAATTAAAAATATAACTACCTGACTGGGAACAGATTGTACAAATTGAACAAAATAGTATGTCCCCAGTGGGAATCTAACCCATGATCTCTGGTGTTCGAATCCAAAGACCAAGCCACTAGAACAACGAGGCGGTCATAGGCAATCGCCCGTACTTTTCCCACATTAGCACATAAAAAGGGATTCATTTGGAATAAAAAGGGACTTGAACTCAGACCTCTGCCTTCTGCTAGACTACAGGTCATATCATTAAAGAAAATACTTTTTCGTACCTCGTAAGTCACCTCAAATTTTTAACATTCGTGATTGACTCTAATTGGTTATTAAATTAGATAACAGTTGTCGTCAGTTATCTAATTTAATAACCAATTAGTGTCATTCATGAAGATAAAAACTTTGAGGTGACTTATGAGGTGCGAAAAATAATTTTCATTCATGGTAGGTCCTGTATGTGTTTTTAGTTGGCTTTATGTAGATCAAAACCTTCCAACCTAACTTTCGACCATCTGTAGATATATTTTAAATTCAAATTCGTTTCGCAGGTTGCTTTCGCCGCTCTCCTGGCCTGCGTCGCCGCCGCCCCCGGCCTGCTGGTCGCCCATGAGGCCCCAGTGGTCCACGCGGTCCACACCGTCCCCGTAGTGGCCGCAAGGACCACCATCACTAAGTCCAGCCAGGTGGTCAACCACGGAACGCCTGTGGTTCACGCCGTCCACCACGCCCCGGTGGTCCATGCCGTCCATGCTGCCCCAGTGGTCCATGCTGTGCACGCCGCCCCTGTGGTTCACACGGTCCACGCCGCCCCCGCTCTTGTGGTCAAGACTGCCCCTCACGCCATCGCCCACAGCAGCTCGGTGGTCCACCACTCCCCCATCGTCAAGACTGTCCCGCTAGTCGCCGTCCACCACCATTGATTTTGGATCAAAATATAAACTTTTCCTTCATAATGAAGGCTTATTAAGAATAAATTAAGTGCCTCCTCATTTTATCGTTTCATTTCCGCTTCCGGCTTAGAATATAGTCACCCCCAATCTTCCCGTGGGTGCCGTTAAGGCCACTAAGGGATTGCACTTAGCGTTCTCATGTGTATATTAAGATCATTACTGCCATCACCGATCCGCCTGCCAAGCGTGGTGTTATGGCAAATCCCCCAATGGACAGCCCACCAAAAGTAGTATTATATTGGGGAGGTTTATGTTCACCAGTGGACGTATTTCGGCTGATAATGATAAAAGTTTAATATAAAGATATGCTTTTACTTGAAATAATTTTAGTCAATTGCTATATGTGGTAGATAAGTAAGTGCAATTAAATAACGAATACCATTCATACCGATTAACGATAATTGATATATACATTTTTATACTTCAAGGGAATCTAGAGCAAGTCTAAGCAACCAGGGATTGAGTAATGCGAATTCTATACTAACTCGTTTCGTTTCTAGTAATTGACACAAATAAAAGAAAACTGATTGTGTTCGGAGAAATACGAAGGTAGATGAATTAATGTCTTAAGTAAAACAGAGAGTACGATATAAATATGACGCTTATGTCAGTCGATGTGAATGGAGAAACGCGAAAGCGGTTTCGTCTTCTTTCGTGGGTGAGGAATCCATGCACGCTGTCGTGTCGCTACGAAACACAGGGCGCATGACCGCTGGTCTTGCACCTTTGGCATAGGGGAAGGTCTGCGTATCGCGAATCACCAATAGACGATACTCGATTTTATACCAGTTTGTAACTTCATACTTACTTAAAAATAACTTAACAGAAATCTTTATGATGTAATATGGTCAGTTATTCGTCATGTGAAATGGTAGGGTAATGGATATCGACGTCTCCGGCTCCAAAAACACAGATTGTCAGGGGCTATTCAGGATGAGCGACAACCTTATTTGTCATATTTTTTCTATAAATATAGCTAAAAATATATCTAAAATATCTTTTCCTATAATTTATGCTAAGGAATGGAACTCCCTGCCAGCTTCGATATTTTCGGACAATTACAACTTGGATCTTTTTAAAGGAAGTGAATAGGCATCTTCTGGGTAACTCATCACCAGGTGTGATTGAGGTCAAGCGTAACGCCATCAGGAATAAAAAAAAATCAGGAAACTTGACACCATTTAATTTCAAATAAGTCAGAGTTTTTAAAAGGAAACTTGGCTTCTTTCGTATAAATGGCTTTTATGACAATTTGAGGGAATCGTCGAAATATTGTTTATTTGCAATACGAAAAATAACTATAAATATAACAACAATAAAAATGGTACAATATTTAAATCCAACAATGATATAGACCTCATGACTATAGGTCAAAGTAATTTAATGCTATAGAAGATTGTGTATAGCCTTTAAGGTACAAATGGACAGCCTATAACGTTTACGATTTAATTACTGTCAGCTAGGTCTCTAGTAAAAACCAGACCAGCTCAATGAGACTTCAAATAAGTGTGTTTTATTAAAAGAACCTGGCACGGTCTCACAGTGGAATGTCGGCCATATTTGCGTCGGTCATGGCGCATGGGTTGCAGTAAGATGTCATCCGTTTTTGCTACGTTCCGTAGAGTAATAAATAAACCACAGTCCTACGTTAAACTTTAATTAATTACCAAGAAATAATGTGAATGTGGACCACTCCGACTCTTCCCGTGGATGTCGTACAAGGCGACTAAGGGAATATATTATAAAACATCAATCAGGCCTCCCCAACCCGTCTGGCCAGCGCGGGGAGTGTAGGCCAAATCCTCCGTCTGTCTCCGGCAGATGAGAGAGGGTTGTGCTCCTGCAGTGGAGACAAAAATAACCTGATGGTGAATGTGAATCCATAGAAATCGATGAGAGCGATAAGGTCTCCGTTGTACACTAAATTAATCCTTCTAAGTATGAAATTGTTTTTTTTTTTATAAAATTTTATATGTTTTTTTGCACAATAAAGGAATATTTTAATTGAATTCAATTATTACGTTGTTTAATAGTGTTTAAGAAAGCTTGTTCAATTTCTCGCAAACGTATCTACAAAATTCAACGCAAGCCAAATTGAATCCTACGCGCGTGATACAAAGTCAAAATTACGCTAAACCGCTATATCACGCACACATTGACAGTTGTACACGATTCGCCTAGGGCTGGTACCAAAATTTTTGGATTGTGGAGCGGCGACGCGGGACCTTACTCAAATGCGTCACGTCGCTCTCGCAATACTTGACCCCGGCATTCGGGGCCGCGCCGAGCAAGTATATACCTAAAGTACGGAGTGAGACAAACCTGGCATAATTTTAATATTTGTAAATGCATTTAATGTAATGATAGTCTATAAGTAACTAGATTTCTAATCTGCAACGAAAATGAGCTCGCAATACTAGAGGTAAGCTTATTTGTGATCTGTCAGAAGGTAGACCAATGCCGGGCGTGCGACGCCTTCAAAATGTCAAAGTATTCTTCCAAACGACCTAAAAAATAAGAAATTAAACAGCTAAAGACATTATTAATGTGCGTGAAATGTTTACTTATGTATATATTTATGTTAAAGATTTTGTTCAAAATTCTTTGTTTAGTTTAAATAGAAGACCAATAATTAATTAAATATAAACAATCTAACGGTGTTATAAAAACCGAATAGTTTTGTTTTCGTCAGGAAATCCTGAGAAGGGGTCCTTGATAAGGGTCTCCGGAGGACACCAGATCAAGTTTGACTTCATGTTTACACGTGGTATTGAGTTACTGTATATTTCCAAGAATCGTATCGTTAGCCATCTTTAATCATTCTTGGAAAAACATCATTAGAATATGTACTTCGGATAAACTGAAAAACATTTCAGATTGTATTTCCACCTACTCTACTCTAACCCAAGGCAAAGAATATTAACTACTCACTGCCAGTGTTAGGAAGGTACCCAAACTACGTGACCCGTTCAGGGGGGGGGAGGGGGTCTTCAAAATACCACGCTTGGTCACAGGGGCGGATGGGGGGGTTTAGGTTTTCGTCACATAGTCAATATCCTCTGAGAAAATCTCGCGCTTATTCGAACTATATTCAAATTTGACGCACAGCGTTTAGCGCTTTTTAAACACTGACGCACATATCGTCAACTGATTGAAAACGGTCAGTTTTATTATCTAGAAAAATAATGACTTGAGCAACGATCTCTACGACGCAAGTAGCCACAACTCTTTCACATTCACAATGAAACTTGTGCAGTTACTACGCAGAACATTTAATTATTACTAAATATTGACGCTACGGTTAAATAATGTCAATATTTAGTAAATAATTAAATGTTCTGAGCAGTAACTGCACAAGTTTTAAAAGCGAATGTGAAAGAGTTGTGCTACTTGCGTCGTAGAAATCGTTGCTCAAGTCATTATTTTTCTTAACAAGTCTATCTATCTGCACATAAGCTAGTCTGTGCCTCCGGTACGTGAGCCGGCCTCCGCAACAATTTGGCGAACTGACCAACTTCTACTATTACAACAGGATACGCAGGCTTTTGTATACTTCACGAAAATGGCGGAAAATCCACGCCACCTAAACTTGTTAGTCTTGAAAAACGGCATAAAAATAGACACCGAATTTCTGGTAAATATCTCTACCATTTTGCTCTTTGTTGGTTACGACGAAAGAGCATATGCTAACTATATACAATTCAATTCATTACATGTAATTCTATTTCTCGTTTCATCATCAGCCGTAATACGCCCACTACTGGACATCATCGGGCTGGCTGTACATTCGGCGATTTGCCCCTTATTCCCCTTGACGACAACCACGGGAAGATTGTGGCCCTATTCTTAACCGGGAACCACAACAGAAGAAAATTAAGGCTTATCTAATAAATAAAATCGTAAACTTCTCGTGTCTGTAGGTACAGTGAAGATATTAGCGAAAAAAAATGGGGGGTCTAAGGTCTAAGTAATAGAACATATTTCGATCATTTTTGGAATTTTTGTCTGTTTATCTGTTTGTCTGTTAGTTTGGGGTAGGGGTTTGGGATCATAGTCGAAGTTGGTTCATCATCAGGTTATTTTTGTCTCCACTGCAGGAGCACAACCCTCTCTCATCTGCCGGAGACAGACGGAGGACTTGGCCTACACTCCCCGCGCTGGCCAGACGGGTTGGGGAGGCCTGATGATGTTTTATAATGTATTCCCTTAGTCGCCTTGTACGACATCCACGGAAAGAGTTGATGTGGGGTTTCCGGTAGAGTAGAATAATCACTCCAACTGTTTCCGAAGTTGGATCGAGAGTGAGTAATTCACGCGAGTGGATTTATATTAGTAGGTATGCAGTATACTCGTAACAAAGAAGTTTAATTAATTTCGGTGTAATTCAGACTGCGATAAGTTAGGATTATATTTGGAGCTGTAGTGGATTGGGATCGGGTTCGGGATCGGGATTGGAATTGGAAGTGGGATAAAGGGCGGGAGTGGGAACGGGAGCGGATTCTGTAGTCCACGCGATCGGAGCCGCGGGCACAGCTAGTAATAAAATAAGAATGTTGAATTAATCAGGGAAATTGTCCACTCTGTTTGAAGATAAAGACGCGAAGCAGACAATAGATGTCGCTTCATAAAAATATCTCAAAATACTGCAAATAAAATTAAATCCTATGGACATTGCTTTGAGTCGACTTTTGTTGTTTAGTGCACTTATAGATGGCGCTATAATAGTGTCAGGATAATGAAATTGGAATTTACTGTGAACTCTTTTAGGTCTGAATTTGCATGTAGGTATAAGACTGGAGCCTTCTGCAGTTTTAAGCGCTCGATATTAATAACTATGGGAAATCAGTAGAGTTTCTTATTTGACAGCATCGATTATTCAATTTGTTAAATCGATGTAGTAGAACCTATGCACTAGGTTTCGTACTGTGACGTCATATCCTATATCATGTCAACAACTGTTTTTTCTCGGTTTGTTTACATTGTGTATTTGGGTGAAAAATCTATTATAACGAGCCTAATGTAGTGTCGAACGCAATACACCGTCATCGACTAATAACCACACAATGACGTCAAGATATATAGCGGATATTCGTGGCCAATATACCCACGGTGTGAAAACTGTGCGCTAACAAAGATTCCATTCCAAGTAAGATTATTCAATTTTCCCATCAAATAGTTAAACGATTTTCTTTTTATAGGAATCCTTAGTATTTTGCCTGTATTTTGACGACAATTTGATGGCCCAACTTCCAAACAATTTTGGACATTCTATTTTGTTGTCATTGATACATTCATGTATATCATCCGATTTGATATCAAACTCGTCAGTCAGTCACGATTTTACTCACAAATTCCTATGCTTTAGGACATGCGTATACGCACGCCATATTCCTAGTACTCCGAGCGCGGAATCCAACTGCATTTAAAGAAATTCCTGCCCATATCAAGTTGCAGCTGAACTGCGGTTAAATGAATAGCGAAAATATCTAGGTTTAGTATAAATGGAGGCGGCTGGCCCCCGCTAAGCAGTCATTAAGTTAACTGCTGGCAATTCAGTTATTTTTGGAGCAAACATATCAAAATAAATCGGAAAATATGTACCGTATGGTAAGTTATACTTCATTTTCTTTATAAACCATCACGTGACGATTTCTTTGCCGTGTGGTTTCCGGTAGAGTAGAATAGGACCACTCCAACTCTTCCCGTGGATGTCGTACAAGGCGACTAAGGGAATACATTATAAAACATCAATCAGGCCTCCCCAACCCGTCTGGCTAGCGCGGGGAGTGTAGGCCAAATCCTCCGTCTGTCTCCAGCAGATGAGAGAGGGTTGTGCTCCTGCAGTGGAGACAAAAATAACCTGATGGTGATGATGATAATGTGACGATATCACCATCAAACCAGCCCTCATAGACGTCCACTGCTGGACATAGGCTACGAACGCTATGAACGCTATGTATGAACTCCCCAATGAACGCTACCACACCCGGTCCTCCGCCTTCCGCACTCAGCAGCTTCCAACCACCTTCTTCACATTGTATACAATTTTGCAATAAACTACCAGGGGAAGTATTAAATATCACGGACGGAAAATTCAAGAATCATATTAAAAATAGCTTTGTAAGCAAGCTTATTATAAAATAGACGAATATCCCACTAATTTTATAAATGCGAAAGTTTGGATGATTGGATATTTGGATGTTTGGATATTTGTTACTCAATCACGCTTCAACCACTGGACGGATCGGGATGAAACTTGGGACACATATGGGTTAGGTCCTGGAATAGAACATAGGACAGTTTTTATCCCGAAAAACATCTCATTCCTACGGGAAGTATATAATAGTTTGTGATGTTAAGTGGTCCACGCAGAAGAAATGAAATTTCTTTAGAAATAAGCTTATCCTTTTGTATAATTTTCTTTTCTTTGTGTTGTTCTTTGTAAATTTGTGTGTACAATAAACTATTAAATAAATAAGAAATCGCGGGCAACAGCTAGTTTTTAATATTTTGTACAAGTAAACTTGATTTTAAAAGATGTGTTGCGTGAAGTTTGTTGCGCCGTTTCTTCTTCACAGCGCTAACACCTAGGAAGCGGTAGTCTATAGAATGTACCAAATGTATCTCACGTGCATAAAAGATTGTGATATTTAGGCCCGATTCTGAAGCATGCATTTAAAATTTGATGGCACTAAAATTAGTGTCGTCTTTATCTTCATAATACTGTGACAGGGATAGCAATAATTTAAGTTCTGTGAATTTTTTACTTTTTGCCTTCAGAATTGTATTGTTTACTATCTGTGCCCGCGGCTCCGCTCGCGTGGATTACAGTATCCGCCCCAGTTCCCACTTCCGCTCCCATTCCCAATCCCACTCCCACCCCGACCCCACTCACACTCACACCCAAACCCCACACCCACTCGCACCACACGTGCATGATGCGTGCACAAACTAACAGACAAAAATTTCATAAATGATGGAAATGTGTTCTATTACTTATCCTTAGACCCCCAATTTTTTTTGCAAATATCTTCAATGTACAGACACGCGAAGTTCACGATTTTATTTATTAGATTTGTATTGTTTATGTTATTGACGACAGTACTAAGATTTACTTTCTTTTTCAACTTCTTCTGGGTGTTTTGTGTTATCTGTGGTGGAATTAGTTAATTTCTCATCTTTCATTCTACCTTCCCGTCGTCTTACCCCAATCTTCCCTTGAGTCGTCAAGGTGACTAAGGGATTGCACAAGGGACGTCTAGCAGTTCTCCTGTGTATATAAAAATCATTACTGGGATCACCTTTCCGCCTGCCTACGCTTGGCAGGCGGATCGTTATGGCAAATCCCCCAGTGGGCAGCATGGCATTCGATTAGGAAGGCTTATGTTCAGCAATGGACGTATTTCAGCTAATGATGATAATTATATCTTGACTTTGGTGACCTTTATGACTAAAGTCGTTGAACTCTACTACGTTATGAATAATTTTCTGTTTAATGCCTTTTAATTAACCTATTTCTGTAATTCATATCTGAATTAATGTAATGAGAACTCTTTGTATTTAATTAATTGAGAATGAAAGGATTTAAATCCTTTCGGCCTTCGCGTGGAGTATAATTCGTTTTATTAATTAATCTGTTTCAGTTACTAGGCTCTACACGAATAATTTGCTTGTCTTTCGCCCACATTAATTCAAATTTTAGGCCAGAATTTTCTTTAATATAATAAAAAGTTTAATATATTTCACAAACTTTCACAAATATCCCTTGTAAAGAAGGAAAAAACGGTCAAGTGCGAGTCGGACCCGCCAACCGTGTACATTGAAAACTCGCAATAAAGTTTATTTTTTGGTTTGCATAACTGAGTTTGTTCGTAAAGATTTTTTGCTGATTTCTAAAAAAAACTCATCAATTCTAATTAATTCAGATTTTTTACTATGCACGCTTTATAGATGGAATGGTTTTTTTTTCGAAAACTTTCATGATAAATCCTTGATATAACATCCGTAATAGTAAATCCTTTTTTATTTTCAAAAACCGTGTTAAAGAACACTATCTATCACTAAGTTAGGATTGGAATCCATATCTTATATGTATTTTATGAATATTTGTATAGTATTATTATTATTTAATAATATATATTATATTTATATATATTTACCGTGTAGTTTATAATCTATTTAAGTGGGTATATAGTTTATATTAGTGTATGTATGTATATGTTTTTTTTTATTTACGTACACACTATGTCTGCCTTTATTATTTCAAATATCTCTCTCGCGGGTCTGCTGGAAGAAATCTCTCTCAGAGATAAGTTCGCCCTTTGTACTTGTGTTTCTTTTAATGTATTATTTTTTATTTTATCTGTGTGTGTGCAATAAAGAGTTAAATAAATAAATAAATAAATAAGATAAGTCAAAACACAGAATCCTATCATGATAGAACGGTTATAGCCATTTGTTTACTTCAGTCTCGCGCGTGCCGATTTTCGGACATAGCGCACCCCTCTTGCGCACCCTTTATGCCTCGCGGTCACGTTTCTGGTGACGAGATACAGTTATGCAGTTAGAAACCGCGCAATTTGGCATTTTTGTAGTTTTTTTGCCGATGTTTACCCGACCTTGACTCGGTGCGAAACGAGTAAGCGTTTGATAGTTGATGTTTGCGTTTGATGAAATATATTCCAAATTGTTGGCACGCTATCGCGCCTACTTCACAATTCTATCTTGATAGGATTTCTATGTGGCAAAACTAAGTGGCATAAAATATGCCCTTTCATGCGAGTCCCCACTCCCCCACCACATGTCGGACCCTTTTGAAATGCAAATAAAAATCATTTTTTTAAATATTTTGTTTGAAATACATTGGGCAAGCATTATTTAAACGATTGCAAGTCGATAGCGTTAGTAGTTGCTGAAATTGGCAGCTGGGACAGACGAACGAAGTCGTAACAACCCGTTTTTACCCAAGGATCTCTATGTACTGCTAGATGGAGCGTTCCAAACAATTGCTCTGTTCCACGCAACTGCGGCTCCTGGAGCCCCAACCCGTTCACATTCACTTTGAAACTTGTGCAGTTACTACATTTAATCAGGTATTACTAAATATTGACGCTACGGGTAAACAGCGTCAATATTTAGTAAATAATTCAATGTTCTGCGTAGTAACTGCACAAGTTTCAAAGTGAATGTGAACGAGTTGTGGCCCCAGGAGCAGCAGTTGCGTGGAACAGAGCAATTGTTTGGAACGCTCCATCTAGCAGTACATAGAGGTCGTTGTTTTTACCATTTTGTTACGGAATCCTGGTTATGGTATGACATTTTGGGGTCCACAAAAGAAATATAGTTTTACCTTAAGGTATATATTTTTACCTACAGATGACGAATCACGACATGACTACACTTATTTGCTGTAATCCTTAATTCACAAAACATTCTTATCTGTCGAACGTTCCTTACAGGTGAAGATAAGATTAAACAGCAATCCATCGCAATTAAATACGATAACTCGACATATTTCCAACAGTTCACTCACGAAAACCGTTTTTAGCGGTTCTACACGTTCATTCTCCCGGTTTTAAAAGCGTTTTACTGCGACAATGAGCCAATGGCCCCACCACCCAGGCCAGGGACACCCTGGCCACCCAGGTCACCCAGGATACCCAGGCTTCGCGCCGCCACATCAAATGTTCCCACCGCCTCCTGACGGTGGTCAAGTCACGGCGCCTGGACCGGTCTATATGTACCCGCCTCCTCCTGATGGTGGGCAGGTGACAGCACCTGGGCCTGCATATATGTACCCACCACAGCACCCAGGCGGTGGTCACGTGAATGTGCAGCCTGGGTACATGTACCCTCCACCCCCAGACGGTGGTCAAGTATCAGCTCCACAACCTTATCCATATCGTTGACTACTTAACGATTTTTTTCTACTGTATTGTGATTATTTAAAAGTGATTTAAAGTGATTCTGTGCTCATGTACTTGTTTTTAATTTAAATTACTTGTTATGTATTAAAAATTAATAGAGAATATTTATTTTGTTTAAATTGGAAGGCAGTTTACAGCTCAGCTTCCATATCCTTTGTTCTTGAACATGTTATTGGTGTGGCAGAATACAACAGATTCCAGCAGATTGTTCCATCTGGCAACCCTGTTATTTAACAAGTATGTTTGTTTATTAATTAAATATCGAACTGTCTCTACTGTTTATTCTTTGTCGCTTGAGTACATCCACTTTCTATATATCTTTTTCTTTATGTAATTAATTCTTGGTAGGACTGTCCGAGTATAGTTGACTCTCATTCCTCTTTTATGTTTTTGTGTCTACGACGCCATTATTTTTTTGCTTTTGTACCAACGATCTCTATGTACTACTAGATGGAGCGTTCCAAACAATCGCTCTGTTCCACGCAAGTAGCCACAACTCTTTCACATTCACTTTGAAACTTGTGCAGTTACTACTCAAAACATTTAATTATTTACTAAATATTGACATTATTTAACCGTAGCGTCAATATATAGTAATAATTAAATGTTCTGCGTAGTAACTGCACAAGTTTCATTGTGAATGTGAAAGCGTTGTGGCTACTTGGGTGGAACAGAGCGATTGTTTGGAACGCTCCATCTAGTAGTACATGGAGATCGTTGTTTTGTACCTATCATGTATTTTTCTATTACAGTCGACCAGTATAGTTTCCGCCTTAGAATTAGCCACCCCCAATCTTCCTGTGGGTGTCGTTAAGGCGACTAAGAGATTGCACCAGGAACGAACAGCAGTGTTCTCCTGTGTACATTAAGATCGTTACTGCGATCACCAATCCGCCTGCCAAGCGTGGTGCTTATGGCAAATCCCCCAATGGACAGCCCACCAAAAGTAACCTATTAGAGAGGCTTGTGTTCAGCAGTAGACGTATTCCTATTAATATACTAGCTGGTGCCCGCGACTTCGTCTGCGCAGGAGTAGTATTTCGAGTAGCTTATATTATCGTGGCGTAGAAAAGAACTAACATTATGACATTAAAATCATAATTTTATGGCGCATGCCAGAATAGCTCGCAGATGGTAAATTTTTTTTCTACTTACATGATATTTTGGACAATTCACACAATATCTTTATAAATTGTAGCCTATGTGTTATTCTGATGTATAAGCTATATTACTGTAAAGTTTCATTAAAATCCATTCAGTAGTTTTTACGTGAAAGAGTAACAAACATCCATCCATACTTACAAACGTTCGCGTTTATAATAGGATTTTCAAAGGTTACTACTGAGTTAGTGAATTAAAGCCTCCCTTTTGTAATAAAAAAAATATTGTAAATTATTCATTTCATTCTTATAAGAATACTTTTGATCTACATAATTATATTTCATTGTCTTTGAAAGGTAAATTGCAGAATGTTATATTGTGTTTTTGAATTAATATGATATTTTGCTTTGGGTTTTACCAGAGAATGAAAGGTCACTGTATTTTTGTCTCTCTCTAGTTCAAATTCTGGGACAAAGAGATTGTAACATGAAATAGATTTCTCCAAGACTCCATTCGTCGTGTTAGTTGATATCCTTTCATATAAAACACTTATATTTTGATCTTAACTCGAACGTGGTGATTATATCAAATCCCCCAATGGACAGCCCACCAAAAGAGGCATTCTATTGGGGAGGCTTATGCTCAGCAGTGGACGTATTCCGACCGATGATGACCTCAAGTTTCAAGTTGGTACTCCTTCAATGTTATTATTTTACTAGCTTTTGCCCGCGACTTCGTCAGCGTCGGTTGCGATATTTATACATATTTAAAAAAGATATCATTTAGGAAACGCTTCCTAGGTGTTAGCGCTGTGAAGAAGAAACGGCGCAACAAACTTCACGCAACACATCTTTTAAAATCAAGTTTGCTTGTATATAATATTAAAAACTAGCCGTTGCCCACGATTTCGTCCGCGTGGACATCTTAACATCACAAATTATTATGTACTTCCCGTAGGAATGAGATGCTTTTCGGCATAAAAACTATCCTATGTCCGATTCCAGGACCTAACCTATATATGTGCCATGTTCCATCACGATCCGTCCTGTGGTTGAAGCGTGATTGAGTAACAAACATCCAAACTTTAGTATTTATAATATTAGTGGGATGGGATACTCAGTATGCTAGTATGGATTTTAAAAAAACTACATTTTTGTCGAAACTAACGCAATGCAAATAAAGAAAATGAGTCCACGCATGTGCTGATAAGACTGATTCTCGAATACATCAGCTGACAATATGTAATCAAATCGCGTCGCATTTTTCATGTACCTAATATTTCTGTTTCCAGCTGACAATTTTGTGCGTGCTCGCCGTGGCATCGGCAGCTCCTGCCCCCAAGCCGGTTGTGGTCTACCCCCAGCC
The DNA here is from genome assembly GCA_947086405.1 of Esperia sulphurella. Taxonomy (NCBI): domain Eukaryota; kingdom Metazoa; phylum Arthropoda; class Insecta; order Lepidoptera; family Oecophoridae; genus Esperia; species Esperia sulphurella. The sequence goes on from OX352261.1 coordinate 18,043,023, forward strand.
GTACCACCACCCCGTCTACCCCCCCGTCTATCCGTCCGTCTACCACCACCCGGTGGTTGCGCACGCGCCGCTCGCCGTGTCCCACGTCAGCACAGTGGTCGGACACCCGCCCGTGCTGCCCTATAGAACCGTGCTGCCTTCATCGCCGTTTGTTTACTAAACGTACCATCATATTTATGGCCTCCTGGTATCTCACTACGAATTACTGAACAACATCTCAGAGAACTGTATCCAACGGTGGGCGTATATAAGCCAAATCTTCCTTTAGAGAGGAAATAGGTAATGTAAGGAAGCCGTACTTCTTGGTCTAGATTAAGTTTTAGGCGTACCTATAGTACCAATCTATAAAAATCTCAGCTGATTCCCATGGCGTATCTTAATGGCGTAACTTATAACAAAACTGTTTACTTATTAATAATAAGTTGCTACTTTTAGCAAATGTTTTATAATAAAATTCGCCAGGGGAATCAACAAAAATGGCGTCGGATATAATGACGTCATCGTAGTGAAATGCTTGGAAATTTACTTATTGTGATGACCTTTTTGTGATTTTAGAGATATTCGTAACAAATTATTGTCTGGCAACACTAACTTTTAATTATGCTTACCCCTTATTATTTAGCGGAAGACAGATTACCTATCTGAATTACCTATAATACTATTTCTTCTTGCCTTAAAAATCTTTTTAGATGATTCTGCTATAAGCGGTAATCACATTACTTCTGAAATAACCTTTTCAATTAATTCTGTCTCGCACAATTTTACATAATTCAGGTGACATCTCTAAAATCAACCAAATAGACATGTTAATAGACCAATGCAACTGGAAATGGACTGCAAATGAATGTTTGTAATAAAGAATCATGAGCAACAGTCAATATAAAATAAATGTTATTAATATTCTTGTTTCCTTGTTTTATTACTGTCAGTCAAGAAAGTCTGTACCATTGATGGTGCAACTGGTAGTGATCTGATCTGATTTACATGGTTTGATTCCCCATCACCGGACTACCAGGCGTGGGGAGCGACTTCATCCTTATGTGGTAGACATACCACGCTCTCGCACGAAGCGTTTTGCTTCCTCTTTCATGATGCGAACTGCTAAGGAATGAAACACCCAGCCAGCTTCGGTATTTCCGGACAAGTACAACTTGGATATTTGCCTGAAGGAAACTAGTGCTGTGGCCCTTCTAATTTTATCCATTTTTGTGGGGAACAGTTCAATGGAAATATTCTGAAATAGGTACTTATGGAGTAGGCCCCAGTGCAATGGTATATGCTATTGGAAATAATGATGAGATCAAAAGTCTGCTTACCATACGCCCTATTTTGTTTTCTATTATAACGAGAATAAAGTCGGATAAAAAGAAACAAAATAATATGAAATCCAATTTGAGTTTACAAAGAAGTCGTAATAAGCCGCCTGCGGGTCTTTATTAGGCTCATTTCTTGATGAGATTGAGACTTTGGCTTGTTTGAAACAGAACAAGAATTAATTAGGTACTTATTTAGTTATCAGTAGTGATCGGAGTTAGGTAGTGTCATTAATGTCATCATCATCATCAGCCTAAATAAGTCCACTGCTGGCCTAGGCCTCCCCAATAGAAAACCACTTTTGGTTAGATGTCCTTTGGGAGATTTGCTATAATCACCACGCTTGGCAGGCGGATTGATGATCGCAGTAATGATCGAACATATATAAAGCAGTAATGATCTTAATATACACACACAGGAGAACGCTGCTGCCCGTCCCTGGTGCAATCCCTTAGTCACCTTGACGACACCAACGGGAAAGATAGGGGTAGCCCTATTCTAAGCCGGGAACCATTAATAATTAATGTATTTGAGATGAAAATTATATAAACAAAACGTCTAAAAAGTACGCAATTTTATTACATTATTACATAATGAAAAACAAAGACAGAGGAAATCGAGTACGCTTTTTTGTTTTTAGACGGCATTTTTTAAGGGGATTTCTGGATTTTTTTTCCAAAAATCTCTTTAGCGTTTCCTTTGAGCACAGGCAGGGGATTTTTGGACAAAAAGTCCAGGGGATTTTTGGACAAAAAGTACAGGGGATTATTGGAATAAGCCCATTTTTTTGAGTTATGACGGTCTATAGTTTCATGTGCGAATTCTAATGAACTGTATAATTAATTATTAGTGATCGGAGTAGACAGAGCGATATCCGTGCAATAACCTCAAACGTACATGTCAATATGGACATGCCTCATTGATTCAGGGATTTTAAAATCATCGAGAACTTTAACGTTAAGAAAAAAAAGCGGCCAAGTGCGAGTCGGACTCGCCCATGAAGGGTTCCGTAGCAGCAAGTAACATAATATAAAAGTTATAGTAGTTCGTTGTAACTTTGATCGATGTTTTAATAATAGTATTGTGGTTAACGATTTATGACGTATTAAAAAAAACTACTCATTCAAACCAATTTTAAGTGGAAGTTTGCATGGCAATGTACATCATATTTTTTTTTTAGTTTTATCATTCTCTTATTTTAGAAGTTACAGGGGGGGGGGGGGGGGGGGGACACACATTTTACAACTTTGGAAGTGTCTCTCGCGCGAACTATTCAGTTTAGAAAAAAATGATATTAGAAACCTTAATATCATTTTTGAAGACCTATCCATAGATACCCCACACGTATGAGTTTGATAAATCTAGTTTCTGTGTCAATATTGTGTCGTAAATAAATGAATTCTACGAAATGTAACACTGACTTACAAATCCATTCGATAGGATCAATTAGAGACACGAATTTTATTAAAAGGATACTTTATTTTATTTACTAAATATTTACATTATTTACCTGTAGCGTCAATATTTAGTAAATAATTAAATGTTCTGCGTAGTAACTGCACAAGTTTCATTGTGAATGTGAAAGAGTTGTGGCTACTTGCGTGGAACAGAGCGATTGTTTGGAACGCTCCATCTAATAGTACATAGAGATCGTTGTAGCCAGCGACTTTTTAGGGTTCCGTAGCCAAATGGCAAAAACGGAACCCTTATGGATTCGTCATGTCTGTCTGTCTGTCTGTCCGTCCGTATGTCACAGCCACTTTATTCCGAAACTATAAGAACTATACTGTTGGAACTTGGTAAGTAGATGTATTCTGTGAACCGCATTAAGATTTTCACAACTGCAACTGCACAAGTGTCAAAGTGAATGTGAAAGAGTTGTGGTGGCTACTTGCGTGGAACTGAGCGATTGTTTGGAACGCTCCATCTAGTACCTAGTACATAGAGGTCGTTGGCTGGCCATTGTACTCTCTATGTAATGCTGGGTGTCAAGATATCACCACTCTTGCTGCACAGGTGTCGAGTTCTGTGTCATTTTAGAAGGTCAAGTAGGGGGCGCAGAAAAGAATTGGTTAAGATAAAAGTTGTTCGCCATAATGCCCTCAAAAAATGGGCTATCAAGTATATGTCTGTTTATTATTATATATATATAATATATATACATATATATACATATATATATATATGTGTAAAGTAGTTTCAGTATTTAGTTATTATGTAGTATATTATTAATTCCTGAAAGATGTTCAAAATATGTTACTTGACATTTGTGAATTTATGACATTATTTATTAATTATTATCTGTTACCTATGTGACGTTAATTGTTAAAAACATTTTTGACTTGTAATTTTTGTTACCAATAAATATGATTATCTTTTTGCCCTTTCGCTCTTAGTGCCTTGTCTCACACCCTGTAAGGTTGGCTGGAAGAGATCTCTTTTAGAGATAAGCTCGCCTTTGTATACAAAATTTGTAACTGTATTTACTTTTAAAATGTAAATACAGAATGCAATAAAGAATATATAGTCAAAATGACGCCCCCCTTGCTACAAATGTACTAACGCACTGTCCATTCCATACTATGACAGCATGTTGCAAGTACCTAAAATAGCTCTACCATGACAGTGTCAGCCCCTAGCAGTCTACTGCTGGACATAGGCCTTCCCCAATGAACGCCACCATACCTGGTCCTACGCCCTTCACATCCAGCCGCTTCCGGCCACCTTCTTCAGGTCGTCGGTCCACCTGCCGGCTGGGCATCCCACCCTGCGAGTGCCGATCCGCGGTCTCCACTCCAGAACTCGTCTGCCCCAACGGCCGCCGGTTCTGCGATATATGTGGCCTACCCACTGCCACTTCAGCTTGCTAATCCAACTTATTTACTTAAATCAGTCGGTTAAGAAGGTCAGTTCACATTTATCATTGAGCCTGTCCTGAATGAAAGGAAAATTGAGACACGAATAATTTTATTTTATAATTTATGCAACAATCTAGTTAATTAAGTTACTTGAAACTTTTCAAAATACTTAAATACCTACCCAAAATGGACGTTTGACGTAATAAATAGAGCAATTATATGTAAAATTGTAACTTTCCTGTATTTAATTGAGCTATACCCCAGAGCCTAACAAGGCAACGAAATTATAATGAATTCATGCAATTTGTTAAAAAAAAAACAGCTTGTTTATGGAACTCATTATCGGGCTGTGTTGCGCAAGGAAGTAATTTGTACGTATGTCGCTCCACGGCGCAAGCCACACAGAACACACGTCGGAGGAGGACTAAGCGAAGACATGGAGCCTCTATATATGTAAACGCCTTTTATTCTTCTCACTGCGGACCCCAGCCTTTTTGAGGACGTCCCAATTTTATCCTAGAATGTCCTTCTAGGACGACCTCTAGCTGTAGTTCCTTCCGCATTCGCACTGTATATTACTTTTGTCACTCTTCTTCCACTCATACGCTCTAAATGTCCAAACCAACGCAACATACCCTTCTCTACCTTCGTTACTGCATCTTTTTTCAAACCACACTTCACGCGTACCTATCGCTGTATTCCTCACTCCAATTATTTTTCTTAAATACCGCGTCTATACCGCTTTTATCCTGCTTTCATGATTATTCTGCCAGACCCAACATTCACTACCAAAATAAAATAATAAAATTATAACATTGTAAAATCAAGTACTTATAAGTATAATAATTATATATTTTTATTATTTAATATTTATACCAGTGCGCTGTCGAACGGCGCCAAGAGATCGACGCTATAAGTTGGAAAGAGACGCACTGATGACTGTTTATAACGTTGTCCCTCTCTCGATCAAACATGTTCGCGCGCTGGGTGGAGCAGCCCTACAATAATTTACGCACACACACAAAGTGTACGGAGAAGCTGGTACGCCTGTAGTGTGTATGAAGAGTAGGTAGTAAGGATTTTTTTTGTTTCCCGAAAAATAAATATAGGTCAAAAGTTCAAGGCTAAAGCAGACCTAACAATGACACGATATGGCACCGCATAAATATATTAGTATGTCGTATCAATTACTTACTATAAATCCCAAGCTCACGGCGTATGTGATTTACTCTTTCACAGTCGTGCACAAAAGGGTTAACGAATTTATGGGAATTGTCGTCAAGGTTAAAAAATTTGTTGCCAGCAAGGATTTTAATTTTTTTTTACTTTCAATGCAAATGGGGCGGAAATGGGGTTGGTGAATTTTCAAAGTGCGTAATTTGTATATTCTAAAATTGGTTTTATTTTCTTTGCATGCAGCTTAGTTGTCGACTTATGATGTTATGATAAAAAATGACTAAAAATACCATTCTCCCCCCTCCCTCTCAACTACGTTTAACCTTAAGTTTGCAAAGCGAAAATTCTGAAATAATTACAGTTGATCGAGTTTATGTATATAATATTACAGGAAAAATAAAACGATCTCTCTAACTACCGCAGTTTTTAGATATCAGCAAAAATTGCTTAAAAACAAACTTAGTTTGGCGGTCCAATAAATGAACTCTATTGCGTGCTAATAATACCTATAAATTCTAACTTAAATAACTTTTTACATGTTTCCGTTCAAGATACGGAACCATCGATGTGCGAGTCTGACTCGCAATATACCTGTTTTTGTATCCATGTTTTGTATACATGCTGATAAAATATATTTATAAATTATAGAACCCTGTAAAACAAGAAACCACGTCAGAAACCTCTTGATGGTTCAGCTGGCTCAGTTTCTGAAAGTTTCAAGATAAATATGAGTTTCATCCGGTGTTATTGATAACAAAAACAACAAAAAAGAACTTTATTAATAATGAATTAATTCACTAAAAAGTACCAAGAATACGACTGGAGTTTGTATTACGTAGTTCCAAAACTTTTTATATATTCATATTAAATTATTTCAAACTTTTGGGACATTCTAAGTCGATAATTTTGTTTACATTTTGTTTTATATTTATTTTATACCCTACTTGGCTGGCGTTAAAGTGTCTTTTCGAAATACATGGCAAAGAGCGACCAGTTTCTACAGCTATAAAGTGGCATTGTCAACATCTAATAATTATAATAGTTTTAAATCATACAGTTCACGATTTGAGTATCGATTTCGTGAGGGGAGAGCGCGGGTCGCGGGGAGCTACTCCGAACGTCAGTATCTTAGTGTATGAAGACACAGTAACAATATAACGCATACAATTAAAAGTAAGCGATTTATAGAAGGAGCGGGGCGTGACGTCGTGAACTGAACGATCTAGAGATGGTTAACACTTTTAACCGAAGATAGACCAAAATTCGGGACTCCAGCTCGACAAAGTTGAATTCAGGCAGGATTGTGTACCCAATAAACTATTTTCTACTAAAATTTTAGATTTTGTACTTAAATACATCAAAAGATACAGTTGTATAGCGACTCCAGCTCCTCCATTCTGAACTAAGGCACGTACTTAAATTCTGATCACACCATGCTTGGCAAGAAGGCATTGTGCACTCGCCTGTACATCAATAACCCGCTTGATCTGCGAGTGCGCCTAATGAGGTGCGCCCGCGCAGCGCTCGTGACCGCGTTTCTCAGCGCGTTGACATTGACTTATAAAGCACAGTTGACTTCGTGAAGGTTGCATATGCATTACTTTAGGGCAGACGACTTGACAGCCTTACTCAGATGCATCATTATCCTGACTGCAAAGGAGTCCAAAGGAGATAGTTACTAAATCATCATCATCAGGTTATTTTTGTCTCCACTGCAGGAGCACAACCCTCTCTCATCTGCCGGAGGCAGACGGAGGATATGGCCTACACTCCCCGCGCTGGCCAGACGGGTTGGGGAGGCCTAATTGATGTTTTATAATGTATTCCCTTAGTCGCCTTGTACGACATCCACGGGAAGAGTTGGAGTGATCCTATTCTACTCTACCGGAAACCACACGACACTAAATATTACTACGTAAAGAAGCAACACTCACCTCACCCCGACAGTTTAACTTCGCTCGCAAAATAGAGCACGTTTGGCAGTACTTTGGAAATAATATTGCTATTTATTATTAGAATTGCGTTTATTTGCTAAATTTTTTTTGTATCCAGAAATTTGTTACAAATATTCATTAGCTTCTTTTAGAAGGCCTGTGAATTTTAGAAATTGATTTTTCATCAAAAATATTGGTAATATTTGAACTTTAGGCAAAATGAAAAAACAAAAAATAATTTATATTTTGGTTTTTCAGCACTCAAATTATTTTTATCGCTGTAAAACAAAAACTAAAAAGATAGAGATGAAGAAGAATAAGGTCTAATAAAAGTACCATTTATTTACTGGTTATTAAAAAACGGAAAACACGATCCTTTGTTACATAACCTACAAAGGTTTTATACTTTTGCCTCTATGACGTAAAGAGGAAACTAGTAAGGTATAATTAAAAATTGTTACAAAACCGTGTCTATTGTTTTCTTAGGTCTGTGGTGAAAAAGTGCAGTTTATAAGTGACATGTCAAGTGTGTCGAGAGCATATGAAGTTACTCTGTGGTCAACATGACACGGGCTGTGTTGTTGGTGAGAGACTTTAATTAATTATAATTGCACCTTGGGAGAGGACTATGTCCAGCAGCGGGATCCAGCAATGTATACGCTTCTACAACAAACTACCAGAGGAAATCTTAAATATGACGAAAAGACAGTTTAAGATTCACATTAAAAAACAACTTTGTAAGATTATAAAATAAACGATTATTTGAATGACAAAGATGCCTGGCACTAATGTTAATTCAGCTTAGCAAAATCTTTATTAATTGTATGCAAACTTGATTTTAAAAGATGTGTTGCGTGAAGTTTGTTGCGCCGTTTCTTCTTCACAGCGTAACACCTAGAAAGCGGTAGTCGATAAAAAAATTACGTGTATAAATGTACCAAGTGTACTCATATGCAACAAATGATTTTGACTTTGACTTTGGGATCTTTCGGACTGATGATGATGATGATTACTCAGGGTGTACAAAAAATTAGACCATCTGGATTATTTAAATTATTATTTCTATTATATACTTCCGTCCAATCCCAAATTAATATTTTCCCCTGTGATATGGGAATTAAACAAGGATAGGACAAAAGGATGGACAATATACATATATATTATAAACGCGAAAGTTTGTAAGTATGGATGGATGTTTGTTACTCTTTCACGTAAAAACTACTGAATGGATTTGAATGAAACTTTACAATAATATAGCTTATACATCAGAATAACACATAGGCTACAATTTATAAAGATATTGTGTGAATTGTCCAAAATATCAAGTAAGTAGGAAATACATAATAATTTGTGATGTGAAGTTGTCCACGCGGACGAAGTCGCGGGCAACAGCTAGTTTTATATATGTCATGCTTGTTTCAGGTTCTAACTATAGTGGCCTTGGCATCAGCCGCTCCTAGGCCAGGCATCCACATCCACACCTCCCCGGTATACCATTCAGTCCCGGTGGTCCATCACGCAGTGCCAGTAGTCCACGCCCCCGTGGTCCACAGCGTATACTCGGCACCAGTGGTCCACACTGTACACACGGTCCCTGTGATACATTCACCGCCATTGGTGAAGTATAAAGTGAAGACCCATTACCATGTCTATGGTAAATAATATAATAAAGACTCAATTAGCTTATTAAAGTGGAAATGTCGTCTTAAATACTAAAATGTAGAATGCTGTGGTGCTACATTTGTCATATGCAACAGTAAAAGAACTAGTCACATAACAAAACTATGTGTTTTATTTTACACTTTAAACAGTTGTCACACAACACGCCTTATCAAGTTTTCTCATTTGATATGTATGTGCTTAATATCTTTTTTTTATATTTTCTTTTATGTAAGAAAGTTATGTTTTATGATTTTATTTTAACAATATTATGATGCTTAGTTGGTCTGGTCTAGTGGTTAGAGCGTTTGCTCTTATACTTATAAGGTTTTGATACCCACAATAGTTTGTATGGGTTCTGATCTGTCATCATAAAGGAGTCCCATTCTGTAACTGGCTTCGAACTGGGAAAATACGTTTCCCATTTCGTAGCCAGTTACGAAATCTGGTTACGAAATGGGACGAAGGGGTATTTTACAGATAATCTTGGTTTGAATGTACATACCGTATGGTTCCCGGCTTAGAATACCCCCAATTTTTCCATTATGTGTCATTAAGGCGAATAACAGCACCAGGGAATGTGAGCAGCGTTCTCTTGTGTTTATTGAGATCATTACTGCGATCACCAATCCACCTGCCAAGCGTGGTGATTATGGCAAATCCCCCAATGTACAGCCTGCAAAAATTTGCATTCTATTGGTGAATCTTTCAATAGTGAACGTGTTTCGGCTGATGATGATATTGTAGAGTTATATTTCAAATCACTATCTACCAAGATAAATTAGGACATACTCGTACATTAAATTAATTAAATCAGTACCTACTCTTAAAGCCTTCACTCATTGCGCCGAGGTCTTATGAATGCATTAATCTAAGTAATGTAACTTACACGTAACTTAATTTTATCTAAGTAACTTACACGTAACTTAATGACACTGCACTTCCAAGAGTAGGGAATTCCTTTTGATCTCTCTTTGTCGAAGGAAATCTTGCACATCTCCTTGTATTGAAATCTTCGTCATCAGCCTGAAAGAGTCCACTGTTGGACATAGCCCTCTCCCAAGGCGCGCCACTGAACCCGATCTTCGGTTCTTCTCATCCAGTCACTGCCAGCCGCTTTACGCAGATCGTCGCTCCATCTAGCCAGGGGGCGTCCCACACTACGCTAGTCGCGGTCTCCACTCGAGAACTCGTTTACCCCAGCGGTAATCGGTTCGGTAATGAAATCTTAATAATTATGAATGCCTACGCTCCTTCTAAAGTAGTAACTCTACTTACTATTCTTGACGTAATTTTACGTAAAAATTGCTTGAAACGAATTATTATAAACTTATTATTAGGTATCTATCTGTTTATCTTTTTACATATACATATAAATATAGAACAATAAATAATTATACATTGATTTCCAGATCATACAATATATATACAAATACACCCCCCCACACACACACAAACACACACACACACACAATCACTAGACTGTAATATAAATATATTATAAATCCGTTATTGGCAGTAAGAACTATAAATTAGAATAATACTTGAAAATGTTTTGTTCTATCATCCGCAGCGCATGCGATAAAAGACATTTTATTGCAAAAAAATTTACACCTTGGGTTACATTATTGAAGTTTTAGTAAGGATCCCTAATTTTTTAAAGTAATGAATATAGCCTATGTTACTCAGGGATAATGTAGCATTCTAATGGTGAAAGAGTTTTTGAAGTCGGTCTAGTAGTTTTTGAGTTTATTCGTTTCAAATATACAAATCTTTCCTCTTTATAATATTAGTGTAAATACATCTTCATTACCAACTAAAACCTTTTTATGTATCCGTTTGTCCTTATCGTCTATTACCTCTTGGCTATTTTTAGTCTAGCTAGAAATGAATGAAGTCAGGTGTGCAGAGTGAAGTGGTGTGTGAATGCAGATAGCAGAAAGTGTCTTGCAGGATTCATATTACTGTAAGTTTCAGACTAAGATATTATAGGAGACGGAAAAAGGGTTGTGACAAAAACAGTACCGCTTTTAGCTAAACCCCGGCACTCCATACAATCTAACAGCCTATAGGTGCACATATGTGTGTGTGCGTTAATTATGGTGGGGCTAATGCACCTAGTGTGCGAGCATAGCTGATCGAGAGAGGGATAACATTATACGTCAACAACATTAGAGTACTCTTTTTATCTTATAGCATCGTTTACTCGGCGTCGGCGGCGATGGGCGGCAGCACAGTGTTCTGTTGTGCAGGCGACCTAAACCTGGCGGGGGGAGGTAGTGGTTGCTTGCTTGCTATTTAGTACTAGCTAACCAGTGCCCACTTCGTTGGGCGGTAAACATTTTCAGACTACCACGAAAAAGTCTTTTCATTTTTCGGGTTAATATATATCGCCTAATATATAGCCTATATATTTCGTAGGACTGTTTAAGATAAACATTTCCATCATACATTACATATGTGTAACTCTAGCGGTTTTGGCAGCGCACGCCAGAATAGCTCGCAGATGGTAGATTTTTTCCTACTTACTTGATATTTTAGACAATTCACACAATATCTTTATAAATTGCAGCTTATATGTTATTCTGATGTATAAGCTATATTATTGTAAAGTTTTATTAAAATCCATTCAGTAGTTTTTACGTGAAAGAGTAACAAACATCCATCCATACTTACAAACTTTCGCGTTTATAGTATTATAATAGGATTATCTGGAAGATACGTGTTTTTATAGCGTACAGGGATACTGCAATTACAAATAATAGAAATTTAATTATTTTAAATAGGTATTTGTTCGACATAATTAAATAATTAGATAATTTATAATTGGTAGTAACTTTGACATTTGTATTCTTCTTGACATTTTAAAATATAATTATTGTTGATAGAACTTGAGTAGGTAACCATTTTTAATTTAACTTACATTATATTAATAATTTGTGTATACAACTGCAAAGGTAGAGTTAAGTGGAACTTGTACTAAATATCTAATATCTTAAAATTACCTGAATTCCATGCACAATAAACATTCATTTCATTTCACAAGAAACGAATAAAAGACAGCATTGTCGTTTTACTCCGGCGCTGAGAGTTCGACGCTTAGTTAGAAAGAGAAGTACCTATGTATGTTGTTGACGAGTAACTTTGTCCATCTCTCGATTGCCCTCGGTGCAGCAGCAACCCCTACATTTATTTAGTACGGAGTGCGGGGGTGGGGTCTTTATAGCTTTTAAATGTCATACCAAGAAGCAAAATAATTTTTCGTAGCTCATAGTTTCACCTCAAAGTTTTTTCCTTCAGGATTGACACTAGTTGGTTATTAAATTAGATAACATATGATTTTAATGTGCATCTGTTATCTAATTTAATAACCAATTAATGTAAATCCTGAAGGAAAAAAACTTTGAGGTGAAACTATGAGCTACGAAAAATTATTTTGCTTCATGGCATGAGGTTGCGCATTAAAATCATCTGTTATCTAATTTAATAACCAATTAATGTAAATCCTAAAGGAAAAAACTTTGAGGTGAAACTATGAGCTACGAAAATTTATTTTGCTTCATGGCATGAGGTTGCACATTAAAATCATCTGTTATCTAATTTAATAACCAATTAGTGTCAATCCTGAAGGAAAAAACGGGTTTGGAGTTCGTTAACTTTGTAATAAGTGCGAACAACAATTATAACCAGTGTAATGGCCGTGTAGTTAATCCGAGGTTAATCTGATTACAAAGTCAAACCCAATGATGACACTCGACTAGGAATACGAAATTAAGCTGAAAGCATGCATGAAGTAGTTACCAGATATGATCGTTAGGGAGTAGTGTTGCCATGTGTTAGTTTATGCGGGACGAATGTCCCGATTTTAGGAGTCCTTATCTTGTTAAAGGAGGCAAAGTCTTCCAACCCCAAGAGTCCGCTGCTCAAAGCGTTTATGCCAAAGAAAGGGGAGAAAAAGAACAGTATACACTTGTTTTATATAAAGTTTATGAATTAAAGTTAATTAATTTTTTTTTTTATTAAATGGGAATGATGTAGTGGTCGGTGTAAGCTTATGATCATTCCCGTACTTAATGTAACACCGTAGGCCCGGTGTAAACTTATGAACGCACCTCGCCCTCTTTGTCTCCAGCTAGAACCTAAGACGGACGTCTAATACCATCTCACATATTTTATAATAATATTAATAGTTTTACAATAATATAACAGTGTCTCACCAATTAGACGTTTTATTAAAAACCCTCATCAATACAATAGGAGCCTGTTGTTAGATCCATGGTTTCAGGGTAAGCCACACCCAGGACACTTATTCGCCTTGCAGCTAGTGCATTGCATTCACACAGCAAGTGCTTGATCGTGTCGCTGTCCTCTCCACAGGCTGTACATTTGACAGTCTCTGACAGTCCCATCTCACGCAGGAGCTGTCTCACGCCGAAGTGTCCGGTAAACGCTTCTATGATAACACGGATGGTTCTCTTACTGTATTTTGGTAGTACAGTGATCTGCATTCATAATAATCACGGAAGCAAATTACGGGACAAAAAGTTCCGATCTTGCATGGTACTCTTTGCAGTGATATAAAAAAAAATCAAAGGTATTTATTTAATTATTATTTTATTTAACATGGAATGGCAGGCTTTTTTTAAATGGATTTAGTCTGATCAATTTATGCGTTTCTTTGTGATCTCACAATACTAGTTCCTCTGGATGTCCCTCTATGATACTTTCATCAATATGCTGCACCCATGATCTATTTAAAAAATATTTCTAAACCAAAATTGACATTAGTAAATCATTTTATAGATAAATTAATATCAGTGTTTAACATTATACCGATTATTATTATTTTCAACAATTTCACAATTTTTATTTTTATATTTAGTATTATTATTATTACCTACGATTACAATTAAATAAGAATAGAAATATTATGACGTTAAATGTCTTCTAATTAATATTACCAATAAACGATATTAATTAATTTTGTACTAAACGCATTATACTTGTCCTTTCGGTTACTCTAAGGTTGACTGGAAGAGATCCCTAAGTGGGATAAGTCCGCCTTTGTACACAGTTTAATTCCTATTTTATTATTCTTGTTGTTGTTATTTTTGGTACAATAAAGCGTGTACATACATACATACATACGATGTCTATGTCGTCCAAAAAAATCCGCATTACTAAAGTCCCGCCAAGATGATGTCCCGCAAACTTACCCCCTTGCCACATACACCTGGCAACACTATTAGAGAGTGATATTAGTAATTAATGACGGATGTAGAGTTCGATGCCCGGGGGGGGGTTACACAAAAACTAATTAAGTTTATTAAGAGCGTTTTACGAGTGATATTTGTGGCCGTTCCCCCTTTAAGTGGGTGAGAGTACTCTACATAATTAATATAAACTAATGTGAACAGCCAGATAGGAAGAAATGGCAATTCTTGGAAGAGGCATACGCTCGTAACATAGCTAGAAAAAGAAGGTAACAAAACAAAAAAAAGGGGCCAAGTGCGAGTCGGACTCGCCCAGGGGTTCCGTAGCAGCAAGTAACATAATATAAAAGTTATAGTAGTTCGTTGTACAACTATGGAAGTGTCTCTCGCGCAAACTTAAATGATATTAGAAACCTTGATATCATTTTTGAAGCCCTATCCATAGATGTACCACGTATCTGTATGATGATGTACGATGTTTCCACGTATGGGTTTGCTGAAAAAAAAAATTTGAGTTTCAATTCTAAGTATGGGGAACCCCCATATTTTTTTTTTCTATTTTTGTATGAAAATCTTAATGCGGTTCACAGAATACATCTACTTACCAAGTTTCAACAGTATAGTTCTTATAGTTTCGGAATAAAGTGCTGTGACATACGGACGGACAGACAGACAGACAGACAGACATGACGAATCCATAAGGGTTCCGTTTTTGCCATTTGGCTACGGAACCCTAAAAAAACACGTTATGGATACGAATTAATTAAGGTAAATAGTGAGATGCAAAAAAAAATATAAAGGCAATTAAACATAAATATATAAAGGCATTTAAATTTATAGCTATAAACTACGAGTATCTTACTTTATTTTAAACTTAATCGCACAACTATGGCTACATTGCGTTTGCTTTTTTCGTACCGTAGACAATTCAATATTTTATTTTTCTTTGAAAATAGTTACATGGATACCTAATGTTAATATTTTTATAATCTATGTTAAATAAGCTTTTAGACAGTATTTTGTATATGAAGTTTCGTATATAAATCTAAAAATACAAGGGTTTATATTCCTAACTTTACTACTGAACATTTATTATTTTACGTATTTCGTAATATTTTACTACGGAACCCTACAAAACTGGTATTAAAAATGAACTGGCCATCGTCGATTTATCAGATAACGGCATCAAACTTGACTCTAAATAATAATAATAATATAGTTCTTTATTCAGGCAAAAGACCCACTACAAAAATGTATACAAGGTATAAATTACAATAATAATAATTGACTTACATATTACAAAACATCCGCTAGAATTTTTTTATTAGTGCACGAAATTCGGTACTTCGACTCCCCTCCTACCTGTCGCGAAGTTATGTCTGCCTACCAGGCGTATTGGTCCCAGCTTGACGTGTATGACACCCATGCCTGAGAAGTATTAGACCTGTCGAGTGTCTAGATCAAGGGTAGGTCCGAGGAGCACAAGTAAAACACGTCCATACGCTTAACTGTCTAATTGCGAGAGGAAGAAATGAATCCACCCACATATTGGGTACATAAAATATAACCGCATACATTAAAATGCCAAGTGGCATTGCTCTACTCAAAACTGTCATACATTGCCCAATAGAAAACGGACGCTGCTGCCCGTCTCTAGTACAATCCCTTAGTCGCCTGTGCGTACCCACGGGAAAATCGGGGGTGGCCCTATTCTAAGCCGCGAACCACACGTCCGTATAAATCATATCGGTATTGAATCTCGTGACACTCAAATGTTGACTCACTAGGTATAACACCTTACTACTGGAGTTGAATAGTCCGGCCGCTTGGGCATGATTTATTTACTAATAGGAAATGTAAGGATAACAGTACAGAATATCCAAATTTACTAGCAAGGGATCCTCGCGTGGTCTTCCTCATCGATTTTGAAGAGACTTTGTCCACATGTAGCGCTGGTAAGTTGACTTATTTCTGTTATTTTCTATACAGTAAAAAAAAATCACAAATACTATTAATAATGTAAGTTACATTAAGTAGGCGGTCTTAGCGCTAAAAGCGCTTCCAGACGACGTACTAAACGGTTAAGAATAGCAGAAAAAAAGTTGTACAGGTAAAATGAAAGTAAGAGCATATTTTATGGAATATTTTAAAAATACGAACATTAAATGCATACATACTATAATAAATTAATAAATACATAGTTATCCGGCAATAAAAAAATACTATCCAATAATCTAATACATAAAATCTTCGCGTCTCTATGTAAAAATATATGCAAGAAAAAAAATTTGGGTCTAAGGATAAGGAGTTGAACACATTAAAATCATTTTTGGATTTTTTGTCTGTTTATCATTTTGTCTGTTAGTTTGTGCACGCATCACGTAAAAACTACTGAACAGATTGTAATAAAACTTTCAGAAAAACAAACAGCTTAACTCGGAGTAACATTAAGTCTCTATTTCATCGCAATCAGGTTACTCAATCAAAAGTTATGCGACTTTGTAATTTTGAAAAATCACTCAAAGATATATTATTTCCCGGCGGGATTCACACAGCGTTGAGTTAGGACTAAGGTGGCGATGACAGTAGTAGTTGGCGGGAGGGAAGGGGGTGGTGGGAGGGGGTAATTACAAAAGCGGGGAATGATTCTGTAGTTCACGCGGACGGAGTAGCGGCCACAGCTAATCTAGACCCTTTCTGTCAATATAACGACCAAATAACATTTGCAGGTAAAAAAACCCGACAACCTTCCCTCACCAATTATAACTAATTCTTAATAACCGTATTCTGGAGCGTCTAATAAGCTGGGGTGAGTTATTGGGGAAAAAATTTCCTCCCACGGACGACATCTGTTACCCATTTACCGGGGAGATTGGGGGAGAATGAAGGCAGCCTCCTTCACTCGAAGAAATTTATAGACAGTTCACAAAGTCACTCAATTTAGTGGCTAGAGTTTACTTTACCATAATTACGAAAGGAAGCAGGATTATGGAGTGCCTTAAACAAATAACTAATTTATATTGTTACCGATTTACTGCTGGGCTCGTTTTTGTCATAATCAGTAATCGAAATTACGTAGGTACCTTACGACGAAAACATGGAACAGAAGATTTATAAATATAGCCATTACACGGGATTTTTATTAATGTTTTAATGAAAATCCGGGGACTCTAAGTAGTAATAATTAAAAATAACGAATTAAGAAATTGTATTTCACATCATTTGCATTTCATTTTACTGGTAAGAGGGAGATGGAAGAAGTATTACAGATTACTAGCTGGCCCGTGCCCACCTCGTTGGGCGGTAAACATTTTCCGACTACCACGAAAAAGTCTTTTCGGTTTTCGGATTAATATTTAGCCTATGACACTCACAAATAACGAATTTTCAAAATCGTTTCAGTAGATCCAGAGATTACCCGCTACAACCTCACAAACTCACAAAGTTTACCTCTTTATAATATTAGTATCATCATCAGGTTATTTCTGTCTCCACTGCAGGAGCACAACCCTCTCCCATCTGCCGGAGACAGACGGAGGATTTGGCCTACACTCCCCGCGCTGGCCAGACGGGTTGGGGAGGCCTGATTGATGTTTTATAATGTATAGATATAGATTAATGAATAGACAGACGGTAACACAGTCTCCACAACAGTTAGAAGGTCGTTTTGGTCTTCAGACAGACATATACTAAAACACCACTTAATTGATCAATGCCTTGGTCCCTCACTCGAGCGCCAGAGCTCGTGGGTTTGATTCCCACCGTTCTGGATGTTATCTTTGTGAATTGTTCTATCTTGTCTAATTTGGGAATAGACTCCAAAGTTTCCTTTTCATTGGTTGTAAAGGAAAGTGTAAATTATTATGAAAATTAATAAAACCATTTAATTTACGTATTCGGTATATTCTCACACGAATAAAGATATTTATTTACATGATTTTTATTTTCAAAGATTGAAGATTAATATTAAGTTGCGCATCGGCCGTGCTATATGCAGAGACTCAGGTTGCAAGTTGCCAAACGTGAGAGATTTATTACAAGTAGATGCATAGCCTAGACCGTAGGCTTAGCACTTAGACCTATAAAAGGACTGGCCCTAGCCGAGCCTGCTATACACTCGCCAGGCATCGGCGGAGCGGCTACGAGAAACACATTATAATATTAATCAAGATGTTTAAACTGGTAAGAATATTGCATTTATTTTAACTTTTCTTAACTGTATGATTCTCACCCTATATGGACCTACAACAATCTTCCCGTGGGCGACTAAATAAATATCTCAGACACTCACACCAATTATCTAGTCATAAACTAGGCAGAGCCTGTGCTATGGTTACTAGATAACGGATACACATACTTAAATAAATATATAAACATCCAAGACTTGGGTACAAACATTCATATTCATCATACGAACATTTGCCCCTAGCGGGATTCGAACCCGCAAGCTCCGGCGTGGCAGTCAAAGTGCTACCCGTTCCGCCACGGAGGTCGTCATTGGTATTGCATCAGGAACGGGCAACAGCGTTCTCCTGTGCGTTCTCCGATGTTGATTATGGCAAATCCCCGAATGTGTCATTATATTGGGGAGGCTTATGTTCAGCAGTGGACGTATTTCGGCAGATGATGATATTCATAGCAGCATTACTATACTTAACAAAACAACAGGCTTATTAGCGTCCCACGTGTGGGCAAAGGACATCTTTTAACGAGGTCGTATGGGTTATAGTTTATACACTGGCCAAATGCGTGTTAATGTATTTCACATACATAATGCTGACGCCTTGGTCCCAGAGGGGTAGGCAGAGACGATGTATCGCCACTTTGCGCAATCTAATGTCGCAAAGTGGCTACCCTTCGCCCGCTTTTCGCCCCCGTGATATCCCTTGACGTGATGTGTTGCGAACAACATCGCCGCCTTGTTGAGGTACCACGACTAGCTAGGGAAATAATTGTCCACCTCATCAGAGCCCTGCATGATTCGGATTACTTCATATGAGTCATAGAATTCCTTATTTGTCATATGCTGGTGTCCTCGGGATGTTTCATCATCAACCAGCCAAAATTCCACTGCTGGTCATAGTCCTCTCCCAAGGCGGGCCACTGAACACAATCCTAGGTCTTATCCATCTAGCCAGCACTGCCCAGTCGCGGTCTCCGCTTGAGAACTCATTTACCCCAACGGTAATCGGTTCTCCGACAGATGTGACCAGCCTACAGCCACTTCAACGAATTAACTTTTGAGCTACTCTGCCTTGAGCTCATTTCGGATCCTGTCCCTTAGAGAAACTCCGAGCATGATAGAGCGCTTGTCATTACCGAAAAGCCTGTGGCAAGTCCTGCAAAACTCAAAACTCATCAGGTTTTACAAGAAAATATACATATAACACGCTGTCTAGGATCTTATCCTCAAAATTGTATTACACGATAAAATATACTTTGAAAGATCAAAATAAAAGTAAGAAACAACGTCGGCCGTAATCGACACGACTATGAAAATTATTAAAATACTAGCTGTTGCTAATAATATATTTCCTGTAGGAATGGGATGTTTTTTCGAAATAAAAACTATCCTATGTCCTATTCCAGGACCTAACCTATATGTGTCCAAGTTTTATCACGATCCGTCCAGTGGTTGAGGCGTGACAAACATCTAAATATCCAAACTTTCGCATTTATAAAATTAGTAGGAAGTAGGATAGGATACAGACTCTTTCCTATCGTCTCTAAAAAAATATTTATACAAAAAGGGCAGAGAAAGGACAGTGTCAGATAAATGTAGGTCAATGTCGAACATAATAATACATTCTATCATCTGTTTTTCAACCCCATTTTCCAATTAAAAGTTTCGTTTAACATTGGAAGGAGAGTAGTTAAGGAAACTGTGCTTTTGAAAAATAAACTTTATTTTAACAACGATCTCTATGTACTACTAGATGAAGCGTTCCAAACAATCGCACTGTTCCACGCAAGTAGCCACAACTCTTTCACATTCACAATGAAACTTGTGCAGTTACTACTCAAAACATTTAATTATTTACTAAATATTGACATAATTTAACCGTAGCGTCAATATTTAGTAATAATTAAATGTTCAGCGTAGTAACTGCACAAGTTTCAAAGTGAATGAGAAAGAGTTGTGGCTACTTGCGTGGAACAGAGCGATTGTTTGGAACGCTCCATCTAGTAGTACATGGAGATCGTTGTTTTGTACCTATCATGTATTTTTCTATTACAGTCGACCAGTATAGTTTCCGCCTTAGAATTAGCCACCCCCAATCTTCCTGTGGGTGTCGTTAAGGCGACTAAGAGATTGCACCAGGAACGAACAGCAGTGTTCTCCTGTGTACATTAAGATCGTTACTGCGATCACCAATCCGCCTGCCAAGCGTGGTGCTTATGGCAAATCCCCCAATGGACAGCCCACCAAAAGTAACCTATTAGAGAGGCTTGTGTTCAGCAGTAGACGTATTCCTATTAATATACTAGCTGGTGCCCGCGACTTCGTCTGCGCAGGAGTAGTATTTCGAGTAGCTTATATTATCGTGGCGTAGAAAAGAACTAACATTATGACATTAAAATCATAATTTTATGGCGCATGCCAGAATAGCTCGCAGATGGTAAATTTTTTTTCTACTTACATGATATTTTGGACAATTCACACAATATCTTTATAAATTGTAGCCTATGTGTTATTCTGATGTATAAGCTATAATAATACATTCTATCATCTGTTTTTCAACCCCATTTTCCAATTAAAAGTTTCGTTTAACATTGGAAGGAGAGTAGTTAAGGAAACTGTGCTTTTGAAAAATAAACTTTATTTTAACAACGATCTCTATGTACTACTAGATGAAGCGTTCCAAACAATCGCACTGTTCCACGCAAGTAGCCACAACTCTTTCACATTCACAATGAAACTTGTGCAGTTACTACTCAAAACATTTAATTATTTACTAAATATTGACATAATTTAACCGTAGCGTCAATATTTAGTAATAATTAAATGTTCAGCGTAGTAACTGCACAAGTTTCAAAGTGAATGAGAAAGAGTTGTGGCTACTTGCGTGGAACAGAGCGATTGTTTGGAACGCTCCATCTAGTAGTACATAGAGATCGTTGTGTTTTAATATTTTATTTTTCCATTTCGTTCAGTTTAGTTTTAATTTTTACACAGTTGTTGTTTGATGTCTTATTATACCAGGGGGCCAAGAAGACCTGGCGACACTTTGGGGTCTTTTGTATCAAACCTAACAAGCTGATTTGGTGGACTTCACACACGCTTTATAATAACTCGTGGAAACGGGAACGGAGGTATTCCGTATATACACAGCAGAACGCTGCTGCCCGTCCCTGGTGCAATCCCGAGGGCCTATACTGTGGTTTGATAAGTTGTAATTGGTAAGATGTGGCAAGATTTCATTGTCTAACGGGTGAAACTCCGTTTAGGTCATTCGCGTGTTATAAGCCTTATAATCCGCTAAAAGCAGGGAAATTTTTACTTCGTTTCGTGCTAAATTCTATTTCGTAAGCAAGATAAACGATAAGGCACTTAATCTTGCAGAGAAAATTAAAAATGCTTTACACAAAACCTTCATCCCCAAAATGAGAGCCATTTTTCATTTTCAGACAGCGTTCCTAGCAATCATCGCGTACGCTTACGCCGGGGTCATTGCGCCAGTGGTGCCGGTGGGGCATCATCTAGTGGCCCATCCGGTGGCAGTGGCCCATCCGGTGGCAGTGTCCCACAGCAGCTCCGTGGTCCACCACACCCCGTTGGTCCACCACGCTCCACTGGTCCATCACGCCCCGTTGGTCCACCACGCTCCACTGGTCCATCATGCTCCATTGGTACCAGTCGTAAGGCACGCGCCTATCATAGTCCACCATTAAAATTATTAAAAAAAGTTAAAAATATTCATGCATTAAATTTTTTTTGAACGTATATTAAAGAAACTTTTATTTATTACCAAGGATTGGAATCAGGTATTATCATTCTAGTTGGTGTTAATTTCCGTGTGGTTCCCGGCTTAGAATAGGGTCACCCCTATCTTTCCCGTGGGTGTCGTCATGGCGACTAAGGGATTCCACCAGGGACAGGCACCAGCGTTCTCCTGTGTGTGTATGTTAAGATCATTACTGCGCCAATCCGCCTGCCAAGCGTGGTGATTATGGCAAATTCCCCAATGGACATCTAACCAAAAGTGGTATTCCATTGGGGAGGCCTATTTTCCGGCAGTGGACGTATTTAGGCTGATGATGATGGTGTTAATATGGATATTCCGAGATTTATTTAAAATGTTGTCTATCGCTCATTGTATTTACTACCATGCTTCTTCTTCAGACTCCCGCTTACCAGTAAATTAAAATAAAAATAATTTAAATTATCTTTTCTTAATTAACTGGACATATATACTTTTTAAGATTTCTGGGATTTTCATTATTCAGTTAAATTTGTTCCGTTTATTTTCCTTAACAAATTGCATTGTGTCGAAATTACATAAAATTATAGATAAACAATAACAATGTCAAAATTATACATGATTAAAATTTAATTAAAAACAATAAAAAAAATTAATTAAATTATGCATCACCGTTACAAATTCATCAATGGAGTAATAGTTCTTTTCCAACAAGAAGCGCTTCAAAAATTAAATAAGATCTCGTGAAAACAATTGTCCATATTACTATGTACAAAATGACAATACCTAATTCCGATCTCTATTTATTACTATAGTTACTTCAATCTTTTTTTATTTTATTGACGACCTCCGTGGCGGAATGGGTGCCACGCCGGAGGTTGCGGGTTCGAATCCCGCTATGGGAAAATGTTCATATGATGAATATAAATGTTTGTACCCAAGTCTTGGATATTTATATATTTATTTAAGTATGTGTATCCGTTATCTAGTAACTTAGCACAGGCTCTGCCTAGTTTGGGACTGGATAATTGGTGTGAATGTCTGACATATTTTATATTTATTATAATTGTGTAACTCGGTTCATTGTTATTGAGTTGTACCATTACCTAAACTTATTTTATGCTCCAACAAAAAGGAGAACTGAAATTGTTTGTCAAACAACATCATCTCGTCTCTTGTAGATCAATTATTAAAAATATATATTTTTATTACCATGCCTATTATTTCGGTAAGTTCAGTGACCCATGCTATCTTAGGCTGATTTGCATATAAATCTAAAAGTAACATTCCATGTTTCGCGGAAAAATATCTGGTTTTACAGATATTATGATATTATATTCTTTATGTTTCTGACGTTGCGTCAAAACCAAACGCTTGATGCCTAATTTAATATTCCGAGCAAAGTTACAAGAATTTATTGCTATTAAAATATATCAGGCACTCCAACAATTGAATATAAATTTCCACTTCTATGTGTTTTATAGTCAGATTTTCTTGCAAATACCATATATTTTACTTGCCATTCCCAACCTTCCCGTGGGTGTCGTCAAGGCGACTAAGGGATTGCACCAAGGAATGGCTGCAACGTTCTCCTGATCACCAATCCGCCTGCCTAGCGTGCTAATTATCGCAAATCCCCCAATGGACAGTTCACCAAAAGTGGCATTCTATTGGGGAGGCTTATATTCAGCAGTGGGTGATGATGATGAAAGAGTACATTGTTTTGCATCTATCATCTGATATCTAATAGTCCAATTGCCTCTGAGAGACAGTACATAAAAAATCATTGGTCAAAAGAAAATGGGAATTCCGCGTAATATCCATAAAAGATAATGAAGATTTGCCCGAGCAATGGCTGGACAGACCTTGGAAAAGATGCACAGCACCAATACTCCAAGGTCCTTGAGAGGGTCTGCAATAACGCCTATCTCCAAGGATAATTGCTGGTGGTGTGCTGGAGGATACCACAGGGGCGTATCTATTAAATTGGGAGGGGGGTCAAAGTATGTAATTTTGTATTTCTTAAATGTCAAACAGGGTCACATGTATGGGTACTATAAAAGTGTCTATAAACTTACTACCTATTACTCCAACCAATTTTGATGTCAAATACATGCATATATACATAATGCTCAGATGTATGCCGCAGAACCGACGGCCGCTGAGGCAGACGAGTTCTGGAGTGGAGACCGCGACCGGTGATGTAAAAATTTGGGCGGATGAAAGTAACTAGTTTTGCAAGATATGCTTCAGGTTCTGTCATTAATATAATTAATTGAAATGAACAAACTTGTGTTTACAATGCGCATCAATAAAATGAACATCACTTGTCATTACATTGAAGCAATCAAGAATAACTATCTAGGGCAGACGAGTTTTGAAGTGGAGACTGCAGCTCGGGACGCCCCGCCGCCAGGTGGACCGACGACCTGAAGAAGGTGGCCGGTAGCGGGTGGATGCAGAGGGCGGAGGACCGGTTGTGGTGGCGTTCATTGGGGAAGGCCTATGTCCAGCAGTGGACTTCTAGGGGCTGACATGATGATGATACATAATGCTCATTTTGTCCCAGAGCGGTAGGCAGATACGATGTATCGCCACTCTGCGCAATCCAATGTCGCAAACCGACTTTCCTTCGCTCGCTATTCGATCTTTGATAGTCCTTCAATAACGATGTTGAATTTGTCTTAAAAACAACTAATTAATTATTTTTTGTAATGGTTCTCATAAGACTGGTGGCATTGAGTCTAAACCCTTATCCTTTGGTCTCCCCAACGAAGCTCTTAAATTCTGGGCCCCATCAGTGAGTTCAGAGTACTGAAGGGCTGTATAAAATGATGATTTTCATACACTTAAACATTCCGAAAGGTAAATACCAATATCAAGTACTTGCGTTGCGAGAACCTCTATTACTCATATTTTGAACATAATGTCGTGTGTTCATGAGCAAGATTGCATCCAGTTAGCTCTAGGTTTAGCTGATATAATCAACTAAATTTTATGCATCTTTTTCATTTACCTATTTGCAGACTCCCTACAGGTCAGCGTTCAAACCCAACCTTTTTCATGTTAATCGTATGATCAATATATTTTGGGACTACTTAACCTTATTTTCTTGGGGGTATTCTATATACTTCTGTTCTGAATGCGCCCCTGTCCTCGGGTACCGCTAATCGGCTTTCGGCGGCAATTCCCACCGTGCCCTTGATTCTTGTTAATGAGTCGTGTAAAATTAATCGGTTTTCCCGTGATCAATGGTAGGTAACCCTGAAAATAGGCTTACGAGCGGCAAAGCCTTTTTTAAAGACTGTTTGTATGTACGTATGTAAACGCTTTATTGTACCAAAAATGTACCAAAAATCAGAACAACAACAATAATAAAATAGGAATTAAACTGTGTACAAAGGCGGACTTATCCCACTTAGGGATCTCTTCCAGTTAACCTTAGAGTAACCGAAAGGGCAAGGATAATGCGTTAAGTACCAAATTTTGATTAAGAAATGTACTTTAAATAAAGTTTGAAAATACATGTATTGGACAGTACAATGCATTCCCTGAACAACTTTCAGCAAGACTGTAATTAACTGTATTTTGTTTAATATTATCTTTTTAATTATATAATCAGCCGAAATACGTCCACTGCTGAACATAAGCCTCCCTATCGAATGCCACTTGGTGGCTTGACAATAAGGGCATTTGCCATAATCACCACGCTTGGCAGATTGAGGATCACAGTAATAATAAATATGTGGGGACATATCACACACGGCCACCTGATGCCAAACTAGGCAGAGCCTGTAATATGGGTATCAGATAGCTGATATACATACACAGATACATAATATAATATATAAATAACATCCAGTCACAAGGCAAACAATAGTGCTCATCACACGAATGTTTGCCCTGGGCGGGATTCGAACCCGCGACCCCGAGCTGCGCAGGCAGGTGTACTACGAAGAAACGTTTTTTTTCCATCCGAGTTGAAACTCCAAAACAGCTAGTTTCAAAAATACTTTCCCCAAACAGGTTCGATCCTAACATCCCAAAGCCTTGAGTCGCTAACGAAGTAAACGCAATCAGCTTCCAAATCATTATCCTTGAACCGAATGAAGATACGGCAACAGTATCGCGATGTACTTACCATGCCTCCAGGCTGTGCCTATGTAGGCCGCATCCGGGAGTCAAGGCTGTGTGTTCTGCATGGGGATCCTTTTCCCCAGAAATTGTTATTGCTTCCGAAGGGACGATCTCGGCAGTTAGGTGAGAAAAGGTTTCTCATCTTGATAATAGGTGCGTGAGATACGGGCCGGCTGAGTTGCTAACTTTAGCGAATTGTCATGAGATACGTAGATCAATGTGGACTTTGAGTAATGAGCTGGATCGGAATTAAATAGAGTAATTGCGACGAAAATAAGACACGAAAAAATATTCAAATATTCAGTCCTATTGTAAGTCATAGTACAGCTCAATTAGCCTAATTCAAAATCCTTTATTGCATACTAGCTGTTGCTTGCTACTTCGTCCGAGTGGACCACTTAAAATCACAAATAATTATATTTTCCCGTAGGAATGGGATGTTTTTTCGAGATAAAAACTATCCTATGCCCTATTCAAGAACCTTACCTTTATAAGTACCAAGTTTCATCACGATCCGTCCAGTGGTTAAAGCGTGATTGAGTAACAAACATCCAAACTTAGGAAGCCAAATATCCAAACTTTCGCATTTATAATATTAGTAGGAAGGAAGAGAACACTTAGTACATTTATACACATCAAATTTTTATCATCTACTTATTTCTAGGTGTTAGCGCTGTGAAGAAGAAACGGCGCAACAAACTTCACGTAACACATCTTTTAAAATCAAGTTTGTATACAATATTAAAAAAATTGTGCGAAGCTGAAGCAACATTAGTACCGGGCATCTTTGTCATTCAAATAATAATCGTTCTAATTACTTATAATAGACTTCCTTGACACAAACTGGTTTTAATGTGATTCTAAAACTTCTGTCCATCACATTTAAGATTTCCTCTGGTAGTTTGTTGTAGAGCCTTGTACAAACGATTTCCTTTTATGATTGATGCACGAATTATCATATCTATTATACGAGCCACGAGTATGTGCATTCGCGGCACTCGCCACAAATGGATGCCCGCTGCCAAACTCTTCGGTTTCGATGATGGAGCAGCGCTACCACACATTAATTAGTTCTTCCATAACGTAACGTAGATTGTACACCGTATTCCAAATGTTGCATTCCTCTTGTTACTATTAACTCTTTGAATAAATAATTTGCCTTTCCTTTTATGATGGTTTCTTACGAATAACGTGAGAAAACCTTGGATACCTATTAGTGTCTAATCACTATGAACGTCTGTAATCAGATCTTGGACAAGCAACGTAACTACAAAGCCTTTACAATAAGTTTTATGATATATATATACATATTTAGGGACTATGATGACTACAGTTTTCTGGAACGCACCATCATTCGGAACAATCTCATTGATTAAAATGAGAGTCCCTTTGGAACAAACGGCATCCATAAGAGAGATCTATGTCCAAGTTCAAATTTGACCCTTTGATGTTTGTTTGTGTATCTGTAAAGAGCCTTTGGTAATCAAATTGTTGTTGAAGTATCCAAGTCATTACATCAAAGGTTTGAAGTATTTCTAAATCCCTTTGAATTTGTTGCTGAAATCTTACGTCGTAATTCTATAAATAAAATTTTAGATAATTTTGCAGTGACGTTGATTCAGAGATATTTTGCTTCAGTTACGTAGAAAACCAAGTTTGTTAACCAACAGTCTAGCAGGAAAGAAAATCTTGTATCTTTTCATGTTTAAAACCTAGTTCTGTGAAGATATTCCTTTCCTGTTTGAAAATCGCAATTATCTATAATGAAAGACAATGTTCAACAAAATCATCATCATCATATATCAGCCCTTAGACATCCCCAATGAACGCCACCACACCCGATCCTCAACCTTCCGCATCCAGTAGCTTCCGGCCACCTTCTTCAGGTCGTCGGTTCCTACGAGTGCAGCCAGCGATCTTCACTCCAGAACTTGTCTGCCCCAACGGGCGTCGGTTTTGCGACAGATATGCCCACAGCTTGTTAATCCTTTTGGATACGTTGGTTACTTTCGTTCTTCGACAAATCCTCTAATTACGAAACATTTCCTTCAAAAAATTTAACTGTTATGTAACAAGAGTTTTCTTCCTGCGAGATATCTGGTTTACAAACATGTCTTTTTTACGCGGTTACATCAGCAAAAATAAAAACAATGATATAAGAGATGGGTGTAAGTGAATTCTATTTATAGTAAGTTTTTTGGCTCAAGTTCAACTTGCTGGGATTTGTGGTTAGATCATGGCTGCGGGCGATGTCAAGCCAGATATGTACATTGATCTCTGACGTAACCAAAAACCGAGTCACAATTGGTCTAATGTTACTTGTTTACGAGGATATTAAAGTTACCTACGGCTCATGGAAGAAACCAAACCGCTTTGTATTATTCCTTCTTGTAAATCATATGGAAACCGCCGTGGCGTTTAATAGATCACCATAGAGGATTTTTAAGCAAAGTTTAAACAGACTTGTATAAAAAAGACTAGGACTTGCGTCCTGAGTATTCTGTAGACTTTAATATTTTCGATAATTCTAGAAGATACGCCTGAGAATAGAGTTCTTAAAGGACAGAAAAACAAAGTGATCTTATAAAGGTTCCTTTTTTTTATTTCGGGGTACGGAATCCTAGAGACGCTATTTAATTTTTACCTTGCATCTACGATGTAATTCAGTCTTTAGAGTCAAATCCCTTTCAATATAAATAACTAAATATATCATCTAGATTTAATCTACATATTTACATAAATACCGGAGGTTGCGTTGTTTACTATCCATCTGTTTACAATTTCCAAACAACAAGGAAACTCTATCAAAGTTCCCCAACACAAATTCCCCACACGACACCATCCGTTGCCTCAACTGGTATCTGATTGGTAACAAATCGGAATAGACTGTGCCAAGGGCAGGGCGAAAGGACAAAAGGTCCCATATGTCTTGTCAGTTCGAAGGCTGCGCCTTTCCAAGGGAAGCTGTCACTTGCTCACCACATTATTATGTAAATCTTGTAATTTACATGGGAATTTTCAAGGGACTGCCGCCTCAATTTTTAAAGCGATCTCTTAGAGGAGTCAAGGAGAAACGTTGCGCCGTCCTTGGCACGACGTGGAAACAACATGCCTTTTTTAAGAGTTTCTTTTTTAACGTTAACGTTTTGCTCATGATTGAAGTTTGCAGGCCTATATCTAAGTAGCAGCCATCTTTGAACAGTATAAAGAATATTTTAATACAATTGAATCACTTTGCAAAAAAGTCACTCAGGAAGCAAGCTGCAAGAACTGCAAGAAAAGGATAATTGGTGTGAATGTCTGACATATTTATTTTTAAGTTTTGAGATTTTTGATGACTCGATTTTGATAAAAACAGAAATTAACAAAACATAATTGGCGTAGTGTATGTACCTTCGAGGTATCGAAACCTGTACTAAAATACTATTGCCTAAAGTGGTAGTTAAATAAGCAATAAAATTAATATTTGGCAATTGAAGAATATGAAACTTCAATCAGGCCTCCCCAACCCGTCTGGCCAGCGCGGGGAGTGTAGGCCAAATCCTCCGTCTGTCTCCGGCAGATGAGAGAGGATTGTGCTCCTGCAGTGGAGACAAAAATAACCTGATGATGAAGAATTTCGAGAACAAAAAACGACAAAAAGATTCATAAGATTCACTAAATTAAAAAAGAAAAGAGTATTGTAGGTATCTGTTCATACTAAAATCCTATAACAAAAATGGCTTAGAAAGCTTTTAAATCAATATTGATGAAGGAATTACTATATACACGAAGATAACTCGAAGAATAAAATATCAAGTTCCTCTATCACATCTCTATGTGACTGACATAAAGAATGAACGACATTGAACGACTGAATGAAGCAACGACATTAGGCAAATGGCGCCCATTCACAAAAACTGGGGTTACTGCCATCGTGTCATCCATCCAGTCGATGAAAATAACATGATTAGTTAATGGATCTGGTCAAACTTAGCAAAAACATTTTAAGTTAATATTTTGTTGAGAAATTTTGCGAATGAAAAAGTCACATTCAGTCAAGCAAAGAATCAAATTATATATTTTTCATTCGTTCATAAAAAGAATAAGAAAATAAAGAAAATCACATTAGAAATGAAATGAAATGATTATTGTATGTGGATTTAGGTTAGGTAGTAATACAGTTTCATTTGCATATCTTAAGTATACATATATATTTTTTAAATAATAAAAACTTTATTATTATATTTTTTTGCTTACAGTAACAAAATGTCAAACTACTTAACACTTGCATTCAAAGAATTCACTCGTACTATAAAACCATCTCTCCAAAAGCCACGATTTTATCAGTCTTTTGTATGTGTTCAAATTCTGGTCTTTGTGGACGCTTAAATTTTGCCGCGCTGAGATCTGTGCGCGCGAACTCTAGCTGTCAAAATGACAGTAAAGAGATCTTCTCAAAAACGAACTATGGAGTTTTTCCAGTGTACTCCGATTTTTAAAAGGATCGTTTTATTCAAGTACAACGTCCCTGACGTCTAAATCTTTAATAGAGTCAAAAGAAGAAGAAGAAGAAAAAACATTTAGTTACTACCATAATTGGCACACATAAAGAAAAAAACCAACAAGGCAAGAAAAACTAAATAAAAATTATAAGAACTAGAGAAAACAATTTAAAAATTTTAACATAGTTAAAATAGTATGCGTGTGCCGTGGCAGCAAAAGGGCAAACGACTCAGCATATGCCTAGACCAAGTAAGGTGCTGGGCGCTGATTTTCAGTCGCACCCGGTGCAGACAAGCTTGTCTACAGTGCCAAACAAAGAAGTAATAAATATGATATGTGTAATTGGAATACGTATGTACCTAGATAATATATAATAATATAACAGTCAGGTAGTTGATTATATATTTCAATACACATTATATATGAATTCGTTGATATAAATTTAATTTGACATGGGGTTTATATAATTTATGCATATATCGCGATCGTACTTTCCGAGTGGTCATATCTTGTTTCTCTCGAAAAAGATATTATTATTTGTACACAAATAGACAGACCTCCAATATAAACAAGGCAGAAAGCTATACTTTTTGAAGTATGGGCGACAAGAATCAATCTGGTCAAGTCCAAATATAGCCCTGTTACATCGTTTTTGAATTAAAAATACCCTATTTATGTGTGTGGAATTTCCCCAAACCACGATGCCATAACGCAAGGCAGAGTCTACATACCCATTATAGGCTGTGATAGCGGCCTGCAATGAGACTGTCTGGCGAGCTCTTCTTAGAGCACATACAAATCTATTTATTTTAGAGCATACACTGTCTCGTGTCCCTTCCAATTACAACAGCAATCTATATTTATGCCTAAAAAAATTTACAGCAATACCTCCTCTATTTGTGTGCCTTTATAGTTAATGTTTAAAATTTGTGAGCTTTTAAATTAATTTAAAATGAAATAGCACATTTTTTAAGTTAAATTACTAGATATGTATACTCATACTCATTTATTTCAACCTTTGGGACATTGAGAACTCTAGGCTAATTCGACATTGTTTTGTTTACATTTTGTTTTTATTTACATTTTGTTTCACATATAAGCATGGCTGGCGTTAACGCGACCATCAGGAATAATACATGGCAATGAGCGACCAGTTTTCACGTTATAAACATTAAGCTGCGGTAGATGGCATTGTCAAATATACAAGACAAAATAATTATAAATATCAATAGATATGCATTATTAGCTGCTGTAAAGTGGCATTGTCAACTTATAATTAGAATGCTAAATAAAATAATTATAACTATGTCAGCTTGTCAGTACATATAGTATAAGATATACTATGCGACATCTGTTCAATTAGGATAGGACCAAGAATATCTTGTTAGTAGCATAGTTGCTTGTAGAGTTGCTATTCTTTCATATTACAACCGACAACAAGGTCCTTTTTTCACTAATCTTAAAGACTACATTTTTATACCCAAACATTAGTATAGTTAAGATTTTGTTTAGATGAAAATGCAGTTTAGTGTCTTAACATTGAGGCAAGGTAATAAAAAATATTTAAAGTTGCGGTGTGGTTTCCGGTAGAGTAGAATAGGAGCAGTCCAATTCTTTCCGTGGATGTCGTACAAGGCGACTAAGGGAATACATTATAAAACATCAATCAGGCCTTCCCAACCCGTCTGGCCAGCGCGGGGAGTGTAGGCCAAATCCTCCGTCTGTCTCCGGCAGATGAGAGAGGGTTGTGCTCCTGCAGTGGAGACAAAAATAACCTGATGATGATGAAATCTCAAAAAATATCGCCAATAAATTTACAGATAGTGTGCCAGATGAATGATTTACAGTAATAATAGAATATTAAATGTTATAATCAAACTGCCACTGTCCAAAACTGCCTAACCTCAAACTGAATTTCAATATTGACACTTCCTGTCGACCTTCACAATAACGTCCCGGGAACGGAAATATAATTCATACGAGCTTCTCCTGCCTGGCCTTGGTAACTTAGGGAATTTCCCCATTGTCGTTTATCACCGCAACGCGAACATTTGTAATTCAGGGTGTACCAAAAGGAAATTGATAGTTTGTAAGGCCATTCAGAGTTGAATCAGAATTCTATTTATTTTGACGTATAGGTACCTAATTTAATAATTATATTTTTAATAATATAATTAGTTTTTTTTTAATTTATTAGATTCTGTTAAGATACACAGAGATAATAGAAAACATATGCGATTTGTTAGAAACTAGTCTTTAGCGATGGGAGGGCTTGCTCTACAGATAAGAGATTTCCTCAGCTCTGCAGAGCTTTTGATGGTGCCGCGTTACCCCTTTGAATCTACAGGCCGCGGCTTATGGCTGGCAAATCCAGGACTGTGTTGAGTAATGAACAAAACATTGTAAAGAATAACATAGGTTGAACCACGAATAACTCCATAATCATGAACTGGTTGTCTCTTCTATTTTTGAAGAGGAGGATAATGACGGCGGTGAATATTCACCCAGTATTGCCCTGTGAACGATATACCGACCTTTCCAAGTCTAGTCTTAAATAGTATTCGCTGAATTGACAATAGTATATTGTGACAGCCTGTACTGCAGCCTTGGATGGATCATCAAATGCACATTAGCTAAATTAATTCATGTTACATAACGGAAATGAATAAATCAGCAGAGGGGAGGGTGGGTTGCGGAATGTTTGGAATTACATATTTGATCGAGGAGATTCTAAGAAAGAAATGGAAAGAATTAGTTAAGTTTGAAGTGGCAGTGGACAGGACAAGTCTGTGGATGAAGCAAAGGCTTTTAAACTAAACTTGACTACACAACGATCTCTACATTTAATTATTTACTGAGTATTGACGCTATTTACCCGTATAATATTTTGGTCCCAGAGGGGTAGGCAGACGATAAATCTTTGCGCGATGCTGACACACCTCATTAGTCTCACACACATTCATCAACCTTTTCATGCACCTCCG
The DNA here is from genome assembly GCA_947086405.1 of Esperia sulphurella. Taxonomy (NCBI): domain Eukaryota; kingdom Metazoa; phylum Arthropoda; class Insecta; order Lepidoptera; family Oecophoridae; genus Esperia; species Esperia sulphurella. The sequence continues at coordinate 18,076,705 of OX352261.1, forward strand.
TTTATTCTTCTCACTGCGGACCCCAGCACTTTTGAGGACGTCTCCAATTTGATCCTTGAACGTCCTCCTAGGACGACCTCTAGCTGTAGTTCCCTCCAGATTCCCACTGTAAATTTCTTTTGTCACTCTTCTTTCACTCATACGCTCTAAATGTCCAAACCAACGCACATACCTTTCTCTACCTTGGTTACTACATCTTCATTTTCTTCAACTGTATGTATACGTAAAATTATGGCTTGAGGAAAGGTATTTTTATAGCGTACAGGAATATTGCAATTATAAATAATCATAATTTAATTATTTTTAATATTTGCTTGACATTAAAAATAATGAGATAATTTATAATTTGTAGTGACATTGGGCTCGATTCTGAAGGCACAACGTAAAAATTTGACAGCAGTAAAACTGTTGCTATCCTTGTCACAGTATTATGAAGATAAAGACGAAACCAATTTTAGCGCTGTCAAATTTTAAATGTGTGCCTTCAGAATCGGGCCCATTATTAGTGGAATTGATACTTTGACATTTGTATTCTTCTTGACATTTTATTCTTGACAGTCTTTACTTTTATTTTAACTTGTATAAAATTTATATTCTGTGTATACACCTGCAAAGTTAGGGTTTAGTGGTACTTGTACTAAATATCTAATATCTTAAAATTACCTGAACTTCATACACAATAAAGATTCATTTCATTTCATTTCAGTCTTTCTGACATTAGTTTGAACACCTTAAGGCAATTTACATACATATATGTGTACATCCATCGGACTGAGAGTGACAAACTCTAAATCAAAAATGTTAAAATGTGGAATTTATAATTATCTTATTTACAGACTTATATTGTTACTAGCTGGTGCCCGCGACTTCGTCTCCGCACGATTAGTATTTCGAGTAGCTTTTTTGTAGGACTATTTAAGATAAACATTTCCATCATACATTACATATGTGTAACTCTAGCGGTTTTGGCAGCGCACGCCAGAATAGCTCGCAGATGGTAGATTTTTTCCTACTTACTTGATATTTTGGACAATTCACACAATATCTTAATAAATTGTAGCCTATGTGTTATTCTGATGTATAAGATATTAATGTAAAGTTTCATTAAAATCCATTCAGTAGTTTTTACGTGAAAGAGTAACAAACATCCATCCATACTTACAAACTTTCGCGTTTATAATATTAATAGGATTTGTTATTGTATCTCTTTTGTAATATGGGTTTTTGCCTGAAAATAACTGCTTATTATTATATTACTTTTATTATTTATTTGCTGATGACAATTTGTAAAAAAATAAGTGTTCGAAATGTTTAAAGTAATGTTTGTTTTTGTTGAATTTTAGGTGAAAAGTAAGAATACCATCCCTATTTGAAGAAGGCAGGCATTGTTTTACGATAAAAAAATGGCAAATAAAACATTTTATATAGGCTTCGTTTTGTTACCAACTTATTGTTATGGAAATCTTTCAGTTGTCAATGACCTGGAGCATGGATCGCCTTCGCTAAAGTATTATTGCTTTGTAAATAATGTCGGGTAACCACGTGCCTAAGATATTATATCTCTATCACAAAGCTCAAAATCACTTCAATATAGTCGTGTAGTTCTCTCCTTAGAATAGGGCCACCCCGATCTTCCCGTGGATCTACCAGGGACATGCGCAGCGTTCTCCTGCGTATATAAAGATCATTACCGCGATCACCAATCCGCCTGCCAAGTGTGGTGTTTAAGGCAAATCCCCCAAAGGGCTTCTCGCTAATAGTGGCATTCTATTGGGGAGGCTTATGTTCAGCAGTTAACGCAGTTAACCTGGTGCGTTAAAAGTCGGGATCTTTCCAAAATTGATACTTTTGAGATGTGGTGCTGGAGAAGACTACTTGGTATACCATGGACAGCCATGAGAACAAATGACTCCATTCTTAAAGAGCTCAATATAACAAAACGGCTCTCCACTATCTGCAATGAATGGACTCTAAGCTTCTTCGGTCACATTGTACGATCTCCCAAGCACGACCTGGAGAAGCTCATCATCCTGGGACAAGTGGAGGGCAGGCGTGCTAGAGGACGAGCTCCGACGAGGTGGTCAGACCCGGTGAGGAGGGTGGCTGGCGGATCCTTATATGAAGCAGTGCGGCTGGCCAATGACCGCTGTGCGTGGAGGCGCATTTTATACGGTCGCGATCCTCAGCAGTGAGGGAACGACAGAGAAGAAGAAGAAGATGGTCAACAGTATTTTGGATGATCATGATGATTCACAGACAACTTAAGGAGCTAACTAACCACGGAATGATACCTCGGAGATCTTCAAGAGGACAGCCAAGAAAGAAAAAGGCAGACGACATCGCTTGCGCTGCGGAAATAATATGTTATAGGATAGGTCATTAACTATCCTACTATACATAACATATTATTATTTCCGCAGCGCAAGAAGCGGTAGTCCTAACAAGTATACACTTATACACTCATGTGGAATAAAGGATTTTGACTTGTATTGAGCCAATACTGGATCCGTGAAGAAGGAAGGGTCCCTCGATTCAAATTCGAGTGAAATATTTTACTACGCTAAAGATGACAAGGGAGGCTTCGTGAAGAAATTCTACGAGTCAACAAAATCAGCAACGCATGCTTTTTTTTTCTTGTATGAACCATTGTCAAATTTTTGGCACGCCGGTCCTTGGAATGTGGACCCAATCGCATTATAGGACCATTATAATAATAGGGTCCCACTGCTGGGTCAAGGTGGCCCGCGGGCCATGCGCTAGGGGCCGGCCCACCCTGTATATTATTGTCTATGCTGCGGTAATGAGAGAATCGACAAGGTGAGATATTGTGGAGCAGGTGTGTTTGTATGAAATATGTTTCTGTGAATCTACACTAATATCATAAAAAGAAAAGATTTGTATGTTTGTAAGGAATAAACTCAAAAACTACTTTCACCTTAGAATGCTACATTATGCCTTATACATAGGCTATATTTTTTACTAGAAAAAATGGGGATCTCTCCTAAAACTTCAATAATGTAGTCCAAGATGTAAAAAAATTAGCCATAAAATGTCTTTCATCGCATGCGGGAGTGGGAGCGGGAGCGGGAGCGGGAGCGGATTCTGTAGTCCACGAAATACGTCCACGGCCGAAATACGTCCACTGCTGAACATAACCTCCCCAATAGAATGATACTTTTGGTGGACTGTTGATTGGGGGATTTGACATAATCACCACGCTTGGCAGCTGATCGCTGAAATTTTGTGCACAAAGGCGAGCTTATCTCTAAAAGAGATCTCTTCCAGCCAACCTTACAGGGTGCGAGACAAGGCACTAAGAATTAATTTAATTAATTTATATGTACAGATTTTCTTATTTTTAAAAATAAAATAAAGTATCCTTTTAATAAAATTCGTGTCTCTAATTGATCCTATCTAATGGATTTGTAAGTCAATGTTACATTTCGTAGAATTCATTTATTTACGACACAATATTGACACAGAAACTAGATTTATCAAACCCATACGTGTGGGGTATCTATGGATAGGTCTTCAAAAATGATATTAAGGTTTCTAATATCATTTTTTTCTAAACTGAATAGTTTGCGCGAGAGACACTTCCAAAGTTGTAAAATGTGTGTCCCCCCCCCCCTGTAACTTCTAAAATAAGAGAATGATAAAACTAAAAAAAATATATGATGTACATTGCCAAATTGGTTTGAACGAGATCTAGTAAGTAGTTTTTTTTAATACGTCATAAATCGTAAACCACAATACTATTATTAAAACATCGATCAAAGTTACAACGAACTACTATAACTTTTATATTATGTTACTTGCTGCTACGGAACCCTTCATGGGCGAGCCCGACTCGCACTTGGCCGCTTTTTTGAATTCAATTACAGGCTGATGATGATGAGCTGATATTCAAACTGGAATGACGTCAACCTGTTGATCAACATCTGATGTGTTGTATTGTGTGTGTTGTATAAATACGTAATAACTAGTTATTTCTGTTCAGCAATAACTTAACTTGTTAAGTTCCTAACAAGTTAAAGACTTAAGTACAACAGCAATAAGTCTTACACGTGCCAGAACCATTAATTACATAAGTTATTTAGAAGGCATAATTAGTTTTAATCATCCCCGCATATTTACGTCGAGGGATTGAGTTAAACAAACCGCAAAGCACTGGAATAAATAGTACACTCACTGACTCTAATTTGGAACCCATGTAAGGTTTAATATTCTACAGAATTATACCCATACGAGCGAACGCCTACGATGACATTTTGAGTTGTCTGTGACTAGCACAATCTTGATTTTTGTGGTTAGTAACCGAGGAGTGTTGTTTCCTTACCTTCCTTTCTCTCTCACGTCGGATATGTCTGTATGTATGTAAACGCTTTATTGTACCAAAAATAAACAACAACAATAATAAAATAGGAATTAAACTGTGTACAGCCATGAGAACAAATGATTCCATTCTTAAAGAGCTCAATATAACGAAACGACTCTCCACTATCTGCAATGAAAGGACTCTAAGCTTCTTCGGTCACATTGTGCGATCTCCCAAGCACGACCTGGAGAAGCTCATCATTCTGGGACAAGTGGAGGGCAGGCGTGCCAGAGGACGAGCTCCGACGAAGTGGTCAGACCCGGTGAGGAGGGTGGCTGGCGGGTCCTTATATGAAGCAGTGCGGCTGGTCAAAGACCGCTATGCGTGGAGGCGCATTTTATACGGTCGCGATCCTCAGCAGTGAGGGAACGACAGAGAAGAAGAAGAAACTGTGTACAAAGGCGGAATTATCCCACTTAGGGATCTCTTCCAGTCAACCTTAGAGTAACCGAAAGGACAAGTATAATGCGTTTAGTACCAAATTTGATAAAGAAATGTACCTACTCGTATATGTCGTCGGATATGACGTCTCTTTGACATTATATTTGCTAAGAGCAAATATCTTAAACGTGTGTCAGTGTCATATAGGCTAATCTAAATGACAATGCTGTTTATAATAATAGATATAGTGTTCTCTTTTTATATTACAAGTTAAACGATTTTTCCTAATTTGACGAAAATTTAACTTTTTACCATAGACTTAAAACATCAATCAGGCCTCCCCGACCCGTCTGGCCAGCGCGGGGAGTGTAGGCCAAATCCTCCGTCTGTCTCCGGCAGATGAGAGAGGGTTGTGCTCCTGCAGTGGAGACAAAAATAACCTGATGATGATAGCTGGAATTTGAAGAATTCGACCTTATTGCTAATGAGTGTTCTAAGAACTTGTCTACGAAATGGGTCCCAAATTAACGTTCGCGACTGTACCTACTCTGTGATATTTTCCCATGAACGAGTTTCTGCCCAACTGTAAGCTTATTGCGGATACAAATAAATACAGCGAGACCTATAGCCGTCCTGAACAAATAGGAATGAATTGAGTGTGACGGTCAGCCTGGAATACAAAAGATCATGAAATTTATTTATACTCTTCGCCTCTTGGATACGAATTTTATTGATCTTCAAATGGAATTAAAAACATATCTTTACTATTCCTATAATATTAAAATATATTTGTTTGCTCCATCAATGTCCTTTCATTACTTTAAAAATGTAAAAAATTCCGTTACGAAAATGAATTCGTTACAATATCTGAAAAGGAATTCCCGTCAAGGACAAACTTATTTGAGTTCGGTGCTGAAATCTGTAAGTTTCTGCAATAAGTTCGCTTCTGAAAACACACACTTCAATAATGGATAGGTTTGAATGAATATATTTGTTTTCCTGTCAACGTAGTAGTAAGTCTCACGCTTTCCATTCATAGCAATTTAATCTATTTTACGCCAAAGAAATTACTTACCACATTCCTTGAGATTCATACAGTTATTCCTCAGAATAGAGTTCTGTGACTGCAAAAAAAAATTATTTTGAAAGGGGAAGGAGAAGGAGAGGGTGGTAGAAAGAGCTTCATCTTCTGCATATGCAGGTTTCCTTACCACGTTTTCCTTCACCGAAAACCCTGTGGTTATATATATAAACCGTGCTTAAGTTTAAAAAACTCATTGGTACGGGCGGGGCTTGTACCAGGATCTCATGAACATGAGGCGAATGCATAACCCTAGGCTACGTGGGCTCCTAAATAATGATAAGAAAAACCATTATGTCTGTGCGAACGAATTCGCATGCCTCGCTGATGAACTAGTCTAAGGCATATTATAAACAGTAACTATTTGAACTAATTTTACCTGTCTAGTGAGACTGCCACCAGGCTGTAGACAGAGGCTGCGACGGACAGTCCCTGCACGTACGGCACTGTCTTGCACATTAGCCAGCCCAGCACCCAAGCTGCAACAAAAAACGAGCAATCAAAGTCAAGTCAAAATCATTTACTGCATATGAGTACACTTGGTACATTTATACACGTCATTTTTTTATAGACTACCGCTTCCTAGGTGTTAGCGCTGTGAAGAAGAAACGGCGCAACAAACTTCACGCAACACATCTTTTAAAAATCAAGTTTACATACAATTAATTAAGATTTTGCGAAGCTGAATTAACTTTAGTACCAGGCATCTTTGTCATTCAAATAATCGTTTATTTTATAATAGGCTTTCTTACAAAGTTGTTTTTTAATGTGAATATTAAACTTTCTGTCCGTCATATTTAAGATTTCCTCTGGTAGTTTGTTGTAGAAGCGTATACATTGCCCCGTGAACGATTTACTGACCTTACTTAGTCTTAACCCTGGTAAAATAAGTTTATTTTTTATTTCTTGTATTCTTGTAAATAACTATTATTGTCACAGTGCTTCAAGAAGAGAGATAATTTTTTTCTGACATATAAAATATTATCTAAAATGAATTGACCAGCTACTGTTAATATGCTAATTTCTTTAAACTTTTCTCTTAACGACTTAACGACTCTAACTAGTTTGTAACTAGTTCAATTTATGTAAGAAATATTGTAAAGAAAACTTTATTATAATGACCTTAAAACTAAATTCAGTCGTAATTCGCCTGACTGAAACCATTCGGGGTTTATCTGCAAAAAAACAGTTCAACAACAATCTATCGCAGATTTCAAAGTGTTTAATGATATAAAGAGAGATTAGTCTAAACAAATACTTGCACCACGAACATGATATAAATATGATATGTAGTACATAATACTGTATTATATAATATTACATATATATAAATACACCCCCCCCCACACACACACACTCAAATCCACACACAAACACCCCCCCCCACATCCACACACAACCAAACATACACACCCATTGATCCACACCTTGGACCTATTAACCTATGGACGAGTAACATTACCTTTCTCGCCTGTACCCCCTCTGTCTCGAACCACGAACTTTTTCCATGGCGATGACGATCTTTTTGTCAGTCTGACGCAGACGCTCGGCGAGACAATATATGTGAAAAAATGGGTAAATGCGCAATAATGTGGTGCACATCTTATAGTGGCAAAACAGGCAATCTGTCTTTTCACTTGTCAGTATAATTTTATTTCATTTACATGGCTACTTTTATCGAAAGTCATAATTATTGAAAAATAAAAACAATGTAATCCGTCTATGTTGAATACCTCATTTATAATTCCACATGGTAACCAAAAAGTTACCTACCTTATTTAGCCGGATTATCGCTCATTCATTCTTGACATATTCATCGTGAGTAGGGGTTGACGTTGTCGATAATGATATCGATAAGAACGAATGAATGAAATAGTGAATACAAATATCTTTATTGTGTATATATTGCATGTTATAGTTAGAGATCAGGTATGTCTATTATTTGCGGTTCCGTAAATTTTTCTAGAATATTCCAGAAAATCTAACTTTTTTTCATAATTCCTCAAGTAATCAAATAATACGTGTTAATATATAAGGTTGACTGGAAGAGAGTCCTAAGTGTACATAATCGTAATCCATTGTACACAGTTTTATTAATATTTCTTATTATTTTTGTTAATTTTGATAGAATAAAGCGTTTACGTTACAAGTTTCAGCTCAACCAGACCTGTAGTTTTTAGTTATAAAGCAGACGGACGAACAGAATACCTACACTTAAAGTGTGTCACTTTTGACGGAACCATAAATACGACACTTGGATACGTCGCCGGTCCGATAGTCTGAGTAATAGACAAGACGAGAAGATAAAAGCAAAGATAGTGTAACTATTATGTCACATGACATAATTGTGTGCAGTACCGAACATTAAAATATTACAACAATATACAGATTTATTTTTAACAACTGAACTAATATTAACCACAACATAAGAAATTGTCATTCATTCGTTCGTTCTCGATACCAAGTTATCGACTGCGTCAAGCACTAGTGTCAGTCGCTCATTTTATCTATGTAATGCATAAAAAAATGCTTCCGTGGTGGTAGTTAGACAGTGACAAAACTCTATGTCAAAGTAGTGCAACAATAGATCACACAACCATAAAACGTCGTGTGTGCGAAATAATAAACAAGGCTATTAAGATAGTGTGTATTAATTACGTAAAGTTAGCGTTGTGTGAAGTCTTTCCCCCCTCGGACAGTTGGTTGAACGTGATTCCATACTTCGACGATAGCGGGTCGTGTCCCGAGGTTAATAGGTCCAAGATCCACACACACACATTGCTAAATCAAATGCAAAGAGTCTAGCCGCACAACACAGGGTACCTAGTGTGTTAGTTTCTGAAATACTTTATGTACTAATTGTATTATGAGTTGTAAGAATTGTTATGAAAAACGAAATAAATTATTATTATTATTATAAGATTTTTATTTAATTCTCTCTTACAGAGGTCCAAAAGCACGGGCCATGGCCAAGTGCGTATTAAACTAATAGGTGTCGGCCGACAGGAACTTTCTGACTATGCGGCATGAGTTTAGGATTACGGCTTTTTGTAGGATGTAGATGTTCTTTGCTGACAGATCTAACATTTTTAAGCTGTTGTGCAGAGATGTTGGTATTACGCCGGTGGTGGAGACTATTATCTATTATTTATACATATAATAAAAGAGTAGAAAAAACAAAAGAAAAGCGAATCTGTACATTGAAGTTAAAAAAAAAATTTCACTGCCCGGACGTTACTGAAGACCAGTAGAGTCCAAAAATATAATTAAAAAATTTCTTATCTGTCTGTATGTATGTATGTATGTACGGGCTAATCTTGGAAACTGCTGAACAGAACTTGACGGCGTTTTCACTGTTTAATAGCTTTGAATTCGGGCCTCATACTGGTATAAGTCAATATCTCAATAAAATGTCAGGATGCTGATATACAAGTTGACCGCTCATTTCATATCATTTGTATGAAAGTGTAGTTCAACATTACTGGTCGGTGCAAGAACTTGACAGAAAGTGACAGAGATGTTTTAAAGCTCATTTATAGATTTATTTTAGCTGATGTATTTCAGGTATTTCCACAAGTCTCGATACAAAAAAATTCGTTCGTTATTCGTTAATTAGTGGCCCTGTATTAGACCGGTGATCGTCGACAATGTCAATATCGAAGCTGTTCAGGAGTACGTCTGCCTAGGACAGACAAAGTTGGGTAGGATCAATTTCAAAAGCTGACAGAAGAATCCAGTTAGGGTGGCTGCCCACCCTAACTGGATTCTTCTATTCGGAAAACTACGTCAAGTCTTTACGTCACCTATTCCACAATGTTTAAAGACAAAAATCTTTAATCAGTGCGTCCTGCCTGTCATGATTACAGCGCGGAGACGTGGACACTGATGGTGGGCCTGATCCACAAGATTCAAGTGGCTCTGCGAGCTATAGAGAGGGCAATGCTCGGGGTCTCTATGAGGGATATGATTCGTAATGAGGAGATCCTATGAATAACGAAGGTGACCGACATAGCCGAAAGAATTAGTAAGCTGAAATGGCAGGTCACATCTGTCGTAGTACCGAACGGCCGTTGGGGCAGACGGGTTCTAGAGTGGGACGCGACGTCCCACGCGCAGGGTGACGACCTGAAGATGGTGGCCGGAAGCGGCTGGATCTGTAGGGCGTTGTGGCATTCAATGGGGAAGGCATGTCCAGCAGTTTGACAGACATTTTGTTGTACAGTTAATTGGTTATGCAACATGGGAAGGGAATAGGAGGGGAAGGAAGTCGGATGGAAAAGAATAGAGGGATTAGGGTAAGAGAGGAAAGATGAGGGGGCAGTGGTAAATAAAGGGTGTAGGAAGGGGTGGGTTAAGGGAAGGGGGAGAGGTAGGAGGTGGATGAGGGAAGGTGTGGGGGAAAGGGTTTTCAACGTTGTGGGAAGGGGATGGAGAAGGAAAGAAAGAAAGGGTATGGAAAGGACAAATTGGGGGGGGGGGGGGGGGGAATATCACCTAATTTGCACAATATTAAAATATTTTTTTTTTATTGATTATATGATAATCTTTTAATTCATGATAAATGTAAATGTCAACTTTATTTAAAAAAAGCGGCCAAGTGCGAGTCGGACTCGTATTGTGGTTTACGATTTATGACGTATTAAAAAAATATCTCTTTCAAACCAATTTTCGGTGGAAGTTTGCATGGCAATGTACATCATATATTTTTTTTAGTTTTATCATTCTCTTACAGGGGGGGGGGACATTTTACCACTTTGGAAGCGTTTCTCGCGCAAACTATTCAGTTTAGAAAAAAATTATAATAGAAACCTCAATATCACTTTTGAAGACCTATCCACACGTATGGGTTTGATGAAAAAAATTTTGAGTTTCAGTTCTAAGTATAGGGAACCCCCAAAATTTTATGTTTTTTTTTTCTATTTTTGTGTGAAAATCTTAATGCGGTTCACAGAATACATCCACTTACCAAGTTTCAATAGTAAGTTCTTATAGTTTCGGAATAAAGTGGCTGTGACATACGGACGGACAGTCAGACAGACAGACATGACGAATCCATAAGGGTTCCGTTTTTTGCCATTTGGCTACGGAAACCTAAAAAACTGTGGTCCAACGGGCGAAACCGCCGCCGGAACGCTAATTTTTACCCGACTTCAAAAAAGGAGGTTCTCAATTGGATAGTATGTTTTTTATGTATATTAATATTTTTAATGCATAACCAGATTAATAGATTTCTTTTAGGATTTAGTAACACGTAATACATAAGAATGTGTAATGTTAAGTTGTCCACGCGGACGAAGTCGCGGGCAACAGCTAGTTGGTACTATTTTGACAGTACTTACACGCCATTGTGTTTTAATTTCAATTGCCAAATCAGTGTATTTATTTAATTTTTGGTTAAATGTAGTTTGAATGTTGTGTGTATTAGGTACAGCTATGTCTATGAGGTAAACTGTGCTATTATTTTTGTCATGGATTGTTATATCTGGTCGATTGTAATGTATGGTTTTGTCAGTTATAATCGTTCTATCCCAGTATATTTTAAAATTGTTATCTTCCAGTACGGTTTCAGGTTTGTATTTATAATAAGGTACCTTTTCGTTTATGAATTTATATTCGTAGGCAAAGTGTTGATGTATTATTGAAGCTACTTGGTCGTGTCGGTGTTTATAATCTGTTTGTACAATTGATTTGCAAGCTCCAGTAATGTGCTGAATGGTCTCTGGGCTACTATTGCATTTTCTACATAAGTCACTTTGCTGGTTTAGTTCCTTTGTTATGTCTTTTTTGTAATTTCGCGTAGCTATAACCTGATCTTGGATTGCAATCATAAAGGCTTCTGTTTCTGGGAACAGTTCACCTCGACTAAGCCACGCGTTCGATAAATTCTTATCGACGTATGTTTGGCAGAGATCGGCTTTGTGTCTCCCATGTAAAGATTTTTGTGCCCAGTCTGGAATTTATTATTATTATTATTATTGTTATATACTACAATGTTATTAACTATCTGTAATTTTCTGTGAAATTGTTAGCTAAACCGGATTAGATGCTTGTTAGTTCTGATTTCTCAGCATTGTTCCTTGAGTTTGATTGTATTTAATACAATTCACTTATTATTGGAACTCCCACAAAGAGTTTTGTAATTTTAAGATTACAAGATCCTTTTTCTTCGTTTTCCAATTGACTTTTTAATTTTATTTGGAGTTCACCCTCTCTACGTCAAATTGCAGATGATTCTGCATTCCTTTGAAGACTTTAGCATCGTTTTCTTGTTCTCAAATCGTTCTCGTCTCTCTGTTCACAGCGTTTTCAATTTCATAGTCCTCCGGGCATCTCATTAGGTGACGTACCCACGAAAACACAATACTTACATGTGATACTTTTTTCCTACTTACTTGATATTTTGGACAATTCACACAATATCTTTATAAATTGTAGCCTGTGTGTTATTCTGATGTATAAGCTATATTATTGTAAAGTTTCATTAAAATCCATTCAGTAGATTTTACGTGAAAAAGTAACAAATATCCATCAATACTTACAAACTTTCGCGTTTATAATATTATTATAATATATAGTAGGAAGGATACTTCTCTCTAACTGAATCTAAAAATATAAGCTAGTGTTATTACACTAGAATGCTCTTTTATTAAAAGAACATTCTCAAAAGCTTATTGAGGAAAGTCGTCCAAGATTATATTAATTCGCATCACAAAAGAGGGCTATACCTTGGATAATATCTGCTAATATCGCAAACTTTTCGCAAATCTCACCAAAATGTCATCTTTTATATAAGTTGCCAAGTATCAGCCACGTTACAACCATTATTCATGAGGTCCGAAAACCCTTGAAACTCCATCAATAAATCACAACGGAAACGAGCATCTTAAAGGTTCCGAACGCTCAACAGGTGGAAACAGGTCACTAAATCAATATTTATATGGTGGCCTGCATCGGAAACTGGGTCAGGTCACTGTACTACCTGTGAACTTTTAGCCTTGCATTCCTATACACCTCTCCCACTCCCACCCCCACAATCTAATATACATCTGCTCGTTTCACCCGTGGCCTTGCCAGCACAATACAAAAGTCGGATATAATAAACGGATTTCAAATTTTGTTTCCTAATAGCTTAGCATTAAGGCTTCCTTTTCAACTGTCTACGGTTGAGGAAGAGTTGCATCGCTTTAGCTCTATCGATTTCACTTCTAAAATGTGTAACTGATTTGTTTTTAATGAGGGTTGCCTTCAGCTGTTTTTCATTTCCGTTATTCATATCATAACCTATTTTTATTGCCTTGACCTGATGAATTTAATTGTTAATATTAAAAAATTCAATAGATATATTTTCAGTTTGTAATAATTTTGTTTATTCTACAATTCTACATGTTAAATTCTTTCAGGTTGTCTTTATATTCAAATTTATGCCTAAATTCTACTTGGTCGAATACTATTCTTCTTCTATAATTAAATAACACTGTGACCTGACTTGGATCAGAATAGCCGCAGCCTATTTCTATTTCAGAGAAACGAGACTTAACAAACACATGTTTAATAGTGAATAGGACTATTGTAGTACAGACAACAGAATTAAATAAAGTTGAAACTTATTAAGCATCAATTCCCATCGCCCTTTCCCTTCCCTCCACCTTTTCCCCTCCCACTTCAGCTCCAGCTTCGACTCCTGCAAATATTTTCAATGTACAGACACGCGAAGGTTCTATCATCAATAGTTTCCGCAGCGTCTGCGATGAAAGACATTTTATGGCAATTTTTTTACACCTTGGGATACATTGTTGAAGTTTTAGTAGGGATCCCTAATTTTTTTATAGTAATAAATATAGCTTATGTAACTCAGGGATAATGCAGCATTCGAAGGGTGAAAGAATTATTGAAATCGGTCCAGTAGTTTTTGAGTTTATTCGTTACAAACATACCCAATCTTTCCTCTTTATAATATTAAAAGTGTAGATGTAGATAAGGCAATGAATTAATCTATTGCAAAAGAGGTAAAGTCCATTAGACTTACCTTCACAACAATATGAATAATGGTGACATTTGCAAAACGTATTGCAATATGCAAAGGTCAACATAGAGTTGTAAATCACGTTATACAATAAATTAACTGAGGTCAAAGTCTTACGACTGCACACGTACACGATATTGTGGTCCTTTTCAAGAATGTTGATATTACTCAAAGAGACAAGCCTAAACAAGTTAATTCAATAATTGATATTGATAAACTTCTGTGTCACGTCTGTGAACATTCACAAACAGATGATTAAATTTAACGCCCAATTTGTTTGGGAATTTGATAAATTTTGTTTACTTATTTCACTTAAAAGCTTTTCAGTTTGAAACAGAATAACTAAATATTTTATTTCAACTTTAACTGCCTCATTTATACTTGCGTTTGTTTACAGTACATCTCGTGCGTGTTGGACTGGTGGATTTTTATTTTATTTTACGTTTTTTTTTCTATTTGAGTCTTGTCAACGGATGATATCAGCGGTACTTCTCACTGGCACAGCTTCTCAGCCTCTACCAAGCACAAGTACCGCAGTCACCTATGGGATGGCTCTGCCAAGTATCCGCTGGCTGCTCTGGACGCGGTTGAGCGTCGTGCCCGAAGGCTCATTGGTGACGATACTCTGGTGAATCAATCATCGTCGATATGTAGCCTGTCTTTCGGGTTTCTAGAGGTTACATTTTGGGGGGTGTGCCCAGGAATTGTACATTTGATTCCCCCATCCCCCTTCCACTACCAGGTGAGATTGTGGTCAAGCGTAAATCCATCAGCAATTAAAAAGAATTATAAGGTCATCTAGTGTAGGTGAAGTTGCTAATCTGAGGACCTATTTGAACATAGTAACCTTTTCATCATCATCAGGTTATTTTTGTCTCCACTGCAGGAGCACAACCCCCTCTCATCTGCCGGAGGATTTGGCCTACACTCCCCGCGCTGGAGAGTCGGGTTGGGGAGGCCTGATTGATGTTTTATAATGTATTCCCTCAGTCGCCTTGTACGACATCCACGGGAAGAGTTGGAGTGGTCCTATTCTACTCAACCGGAAACCACACGGTACCTTTTAGGTGGCATCAAAGTAAACTGTTGTTGATTTTCAATTTGCCAAAGCAACCGCAGTTTAAACGACGTTTAATAACTTAACTTGTTTCTGGGCAAACATACCCGTTTATAATGCAAGAGTTTGGGCCCGGGACGACCAGTGTACTCGGATCCTTGGTTCTTACGCCCTTGGCTTTTTGCTTTGCTGCTATGTAATTTTATAGCTGGAATTTTATATTGTTACTGTATATTAGCTAAGCATTTATATGTTATGTGTATCAATTTATGTATATATATTTTTTTTTTAAATTTTCTGTAGATACATATAGTATACTTAGAATCGTCAATTTAAACATTGGTAGCGTATAAACATAACATTGGTAGGTCACAGTTAGTACCTACTAAACTATAGTGGAAGAGTGCCACTATAAATTCTTTCATTCATTTAGTCAAAGTCAAATTAGAAATATATATGCATAAAATTTATTTACATGTCAAAAATATGTAAATAAATTAATTATAGAAAAAAAATTATGAGTACGATTTTGGCTGTATAAAATATAATTTAAAGTGTCATGTCTTATGTTTGGAAAATTCATCTAATGAGTAAAGCTCGCCCAATTTATCAGACACCATATTATAAAACTTAACACTATTCATTATAAAACTCTTTGATTTTTTTGTCAATCTGCATTATGGATTTGTATCATTCACTTATTCGTGTATCGTCTATGTATATATTGTTCGTTTGTGTTTATGTAATATGTATTTTCAAACTTTATTAAAAGTAGGTACATTTCTTTATCAAATTTGGTACTAAACGCATTATACTTGTCCTTTCGGTTACTCTAAGGTTGACTGGAAGAGATCCCTAAGTGGGATAAGTCCGCCTTTGTACACAGTTTAATTCCTGTTTTATTATTGTTGTAGTTGTTATTTTTGGTACAATGAAGCGTTTTCATACATACATGCACACATACATACATTTTTATGAATCATCATCAGTCCTAATACGTCCACTGCTGAACATAAGCCTTCTCAATATAATGTCACTATTTTTTTTATTATTAATGGGTTTGCGCTTGACCTCAATCGCACCTGATGGTAAGTGACGATGAGACCTAAGGTGACGCGCGCTTACCCAGAAGATGCCTATTCACTCTTCCTTTAAAAAGATCCAAATTGTACTTGTCCGGAAATACCCAAGCTGATAGGGAGTTCCCTTCCTTAGCAGTTCGCATCATGAACGAGGAAGCAAAACGCTTCGTGCGAGAGCGTCGTATGTCTACTACATAAGGATGAAGGCCCTCACCACGTCTGGTAGTCTGTTGACTTTTGGTGGACTGTCCATTAGGGGATTTGCCATAATCACCACGATGGGCAGGAGTATTGTTGATCGTAGTAATGATCTTAATATATACACCAGCGTCCAAGGTGCAATCCTTTAGTCGCCATGACGACACCCACAGGAAGATTGGGAGGGCCCTATGCTAAGCCGGGAACTACGCAGCAACGGCGTTTTTATGATTTTTAAAACCAAAGCATGATCAAGTTAACAAGTTGAGTTACTTACATAATGCTCACGCCTTGCTCCCAGAGGGTAAGCAGACACGATGTATCGCCACTTGCGCGATCCTGACACACCTCACTAGACTCACTCACATTCATCAACCTTTTCAAATTCAAAATCAAAATATTTATTTTCAAAATTGGAATAAATTATTCTCTTTTTGACGTCAATTTCTGCCTAAAACTACTCCACTTCCACCTGTATAACCGAGGGGAAGAAGTGGCAACAAACCCAACGGCACAGGGCCCTATCTTTGATTTATCTTATTCATTACAATCATTAAGTCTACCTATGCTGAGCCATCAAGCACTCCATGGAATTTTATAATTTAAGTATCATCTAACTTATGCTTTCTTGCACAGTTTTCATGCACCTTCTTTTATTCATCTCACTGTCTCTCTTCTTGAACGTTCTTCGGACGACATTAAACTCTTATAGAGTTGGGTGCGCCTTTGTTAAAAAGACTTGTATTTGTGTACAAGAAAGTATAAATAAATACGCTTTAAACTTTATTGTATAGTTTTATTTAAGTTTCAATCGCATTTTAAACACTGTTTTGTTCGGAACTTTATCATCTTCGTATACTTATATATTTTAACTCCGTAAGGTTTTATAGACATGCGAAATGTAACGAAAAATTTTTCGTTTACGGAAATACAATATTCTGTTTGTCTATCTCATTATAAATTCAATACAGGCAAGCCACAATTTTCTACGGAGGTTCAGCGTATGTCGGTTGGTTCAGGTCGGCGCGGGGCGAGGAGGGGTGCAGCGGAAGTGGGTCAGGCCGATGAACTGGGGCACGCCGGGGCATGCCGGGGCACGCCGGCGAGGGCGTGCGGGGACTTGTTGCCTCGGGGCGGTAGTACACACACAGGTGAGACGAAACACTAATAAATACGAGATATAACGAGATATACAAGCCGTGTGGTTTCCGGTAGAGTAGAATAGGACCACTATAACTCTTCCCGTGGATGTCGTACAAGGCGACTAAGGGAATACATTATATAACATCCATCAGCCTCCCCAACCCGTCTGGCCAGCGCGGGGAGTGTAGGCCGAATCCTCCGTCTGTCTCTGGCAGATGAGAGAGGGTTGTGCTCCTGCATTAGAGACAAAAATAACCTGATTAACGATTTGTAATTTTCAGTAAGCGACCGCTGTGTGGTTCCCGGCTTAGAATACGGCCAGCCCCTAATTTTCCCGTGGGTGTCGTCAAGGCAACTAAGGGGATTGCACCAGGGACGGGCAGCATCGTTCGTCTGCGCACATTTATTAAGATCTGTAGTTGTTATGGCAAATCCCCCAATGGACAGCCCACATTGTGGCTTATGTTCAGCAGTGGACGTATTTCGCCTGTAATGATGAATAGGTACCAAATTTTAGTTGCTAATGTTGGCAACAGATGGCGTTGTATTGATGTCGACTGAGACAACGCCAAAATTGGTTGTAATTTTTTACAATTTTAGGACCTTGATTGTAGGCTTTTGTCAATATTCTCGCAATATTAGACATTTAATGTTACAGATAACTATTTAGGCAGTTTCTTCCAGAAACCCTTGGATAGGAGATATTGTGCCAGAGTAAATGGTAGGTTGTGCTATCAGAGTCAAAGTCAAAATCATTTATTGCATATGAGTACACTTGGTACATTTATACACGTCATTTTTTTATCGACTACCGCTTCCTAGGTGTTAGCGCAGTGAAGAAGAAACGGCGCAACAAACTTCACGCAACACATCTTTTAAAAGTCAAGTTTGCATACAATTAATAAAGATTTTGCGAAGCTGGATTAACATTAGTACCAGGCATCTTTATATTGTCAAATTAGTAGACCACAATTTTTCATAGTGCACAGACTGTTCGAAATCTTTTGAAACACTTCTCTACATCATAACTAGTTTACCTACTTATACTTAATATTACTATGTAAGCAACGATCTCTATGTACTACTAGATGGAGCGTTCCAAACAATCGCTCTGTTCCACGCAACTGCGGCTCCGGGAGCCACAACTCGTTTACACTCAAATGAAACTTGTGCAGTTACTGCGCAGAACATTAATTGGTACTAAATATTGACGCTACGGGTAAATAGCGTCAGTATTTAGTAAATAATAAGATGTTCTGCGTAGTAACTGCACTAGTTTCAAAGTGAAAGTGAACGAGTTGCGCGGGAGCCGCAGTTGCGTGGAACAGAGCGATTGTTTGGAACGCTCCATCTAGTAGTACATAGTGATCGTTGCAATAATGATATATTGCGCAGTTTCTAACTGCATAATTGTATCTCTTTACTAGAAACGTGACAGCGAGGCTTAAAAGATGCGCGAGAGGAGCGCGCTGTGTGAGAAAATCGGCACGCGTGGAACTGAAGTAAACAATTGGCTATAACCGCTCTATGTTGACAGTTTCTGTGATTCATATAGAAGAAATTGCCCTGTGGTTTCCGGTAGAGTAGAATAGGACCACTCCAACTCTTCCCGTGGATGTCGTACAAGGCGACTAAGGGAATACATTATATAACATCCATCAGCCTCCCCAACCCGTCTGGCCAGCGGGGAGTGTAGGCCGAATCCTCCGTCTGTCTCTGGCAGATGAGAGAGGGTTGTGCTCCTGCATTGGAGACAAAAATAACCTGATGATGTATATAGAAGAAGGTAATTAAATCAGTTTGCTTGTGTAAAGTGATGGGGTATCGTAATAACACTCTATGACCTTGGAAACTCTTCCCCACTAGTAGACGGATCCTATAAATATTAATCTCCTCATCAAAAACCCGTTACACTGGGATAGCTCCCTTCATAAAAAGGTTTGGACGTAAGACGTTACGCAATTTTCCTAACCAAACATTTGCGTGCACCATTCTGCCCAAGAAAGGCAAATGTCATTTAAAATTAGTTTAAAGATAAAATAGAATTTGTACCCTTAAAAATACATTGAACAAAATGCTGGTCAAACTACGATCACCAATCCACCTGACTTTGACAAACAATGATCAAGTTTACAAGTTTAGTTAGTTCGCTCGTGTGGAACTAAGATATCTGTTCACAAATCAGTTCGTTCTATTTCATTAATATTAATTTACCCCTAATTATTTATATTTTACAGCTGATGTTTACTTAGTACATTTTCCCCGTATAAAAGCAGGTATTCCTAGAAATCTTAATATAGATTCTAAAACCATTCGCCATCTATTTCTCGTGTAAACCCAATACAGTAAACAACAATAAATCATGTTTGCCTACACATTTTGCGGTGTGTGAACCAACAGTACACTTTCAGCAAGTCTACAAATATATTCGACTAAGTGATTCTCCAGGATAAATTGTCTGGGAGGCCTGAAATATTGGCCAGGCAATACTAGTGGCCTACTTCGGATACTGCCACATGAGGATAAAAGGGAAGAAACGGGAGGGAAAAGTAAAATATGAGGTTCTATTTGGGGAAATGGATTTTCTATTTCTATATGGATTATCCTGAAGCCTGCCGAAACGATTATATTACGTATGTCCGAAACAACGATCTCTATGTACTACCAGATGGAGCGTTCCATACAATCGCTCTGTTCCACGCAAGTAGCCACAACTCTTTCACATTCACTTTGAAACTTGTGCAGTTACTACTCAGAACATTTAATTATTTACTAAATATTGATATTATTTAACCGTAGCGTCAATATTTAGTAATAATTAAATGTTCTGCGTAGTCACTGCACAAGTATCAAAGTGAATGTGAAAGAGTTGTGGCTACTTGCGTGGAACAGAGCGATTGTTTGGAACGCTCCATCTGGTAGTACATAGAGATCGTTGGTCCGAAATAACTTTGATATATACACTACATTACTACAAGAGAAAAAATACTTGTTCATACTCTTATAAAATTACCCTATTTAAATTACCCTATGTAATGAAAAAAGGGTCTTGTTAGAATTTCAGATATTCAAAACATCTAAGTTACTATTTAAAACAAACAGTTTTACGAAATTAAAGTATGAGGCTTTGAATTTATTCCATACCTCTTCCGACGTAGTTAGTGATGATCAGAGTTTATTTTGCCGTGTGGTTCCCGGCTTAGAACAGTGCCACTCCTATCTTTCCCATGGGTGTCGTCAAGGCGACTTAGGGATTACACTAAAGAAACCCCGAGCACAGCCCTCTCCATGGCTCGCTGAGCGACTTGGAACTTGTGGGTCGGGCCCACCGCCAGCGTCCACATTTCCGCGCAAAAAAAAACATACGCAGGTAAGTAACTAAAATTAGATTTATAAGGACACAGTGGGCTCGATTCTGAAGGCACAACGTTAAAATTGGACAGCACTAAAACTGTTGCTATCCTTGTCACACAGTATTATGAAGATAAAGACGAAACCAATTATAGCGCTGTCAAATTTTAAATGTGTGCCTTCAGAATCAGGCCCAGTGTAATAATAATAATAATATGTCACCAATCATCCAGTCCCAAACTAGGCAGAGCCTGTGCTATGGTCACTAGATAACGGATAAACATACTTAAATAAATATATAAACATCCAAGACTTGGGTACAAACATTCATATTCATCATACGAACATTTGCCCCTAGCGGGATTCGAACCCGCAACCTCCGGCGTAGAACCTAACATCGACTTTTTATCACTTATTAGTTTGTTTACACTTGCGAATCTTTTTTCACTATTTCAGGTCAAGGTTCGGGTCGTAAAACCAGGCAAATAAGAATAAAGTGTCGTATATCTGAGCAAAATACTATTAAAGATAGTAAGCTGAACCCTCAGCAGACCTTGGCGCAACGCCTAGAGAGAAACATTAAATCACCGAATGGATTTGTTGAGCACACAATACTACCGAATAGAGAGGAATCTAAAGACAGTTACGAATAGGCATTGCAATCCCGCAGCTCATTCAATCCAGCGGGATTGATATGCGGGATTACTCAATCCCGCGCGGGATCACGCGGGATCCCGCATCTTTGAAATTATGTTATAAAATCAAATTAAAACTAGGATTTTTGTGTAAAAATCATTTTTTATTAAACATTTCTTCATTAAGCAATAGATTTTATTTCTTTTCCATTAATTAATTATAAGTAATTAGTAATCTGTATTAAGATTCATCTTTAAATGTTTGGTAGTTTAATAGTTTTGTTCAATTTTGCTTTTACTCCTAAAAACAGTTTCATATTTTTAATTCAGTATTATTCATATAATGACTAATAATCAAATCACAACTTTCTCTTAGATGCTATTACTATGATATCAACCTATGGTGATAAATTTTGAAAATACTCGCGATTTACGCGAAAGTTTTAGAGCCAAATTTTTAATTTGCAGGATTCGTGGATCCGCGCTTTGAAGGTGCTGGTTCCAGCAGATTATTAAAAGTAGCGGGATCCCGCGGGATTGCGGGATCCCGTTTTGCGAACCCTAGTTACGAAGGTCCAAAAACGCTCCCTTGTGGAACACATTTCAGTTTCTACTAGCATCCGACTAGAGTGTAATACAGTTACTCGATGTTAGTTGATGTTTTAAGTCAAATCGAATCAATTTATTCACTCCTTCAACTGAGTACGTTGCATTCAGCAGAGTATAATGTTATTTTTGTTTTGTAAATTTTTAGTTACAAAAATAATTTCATCATCAGGTTATTTTTGCCTCCACCTGCAGGAGCACAACCCTCTCTCATCTGCCGGAGACAGACGGAGGATTTGGCCTACACTCCCCGCGCTGGCCAGAGGGCCTAGCCAGTGCCAAACGTTCCGAAGCGATTCCTTTTCTACAAACGCTAACGCTTTGGCGTTAGCGTTAATTAATTGGTAGCCAACGTGACAAGAACTTAGCGAACGCTCATTCTATTCGATCGTTCGATAAAAATCAGAATTTTGTCTATGGTTTCGTTTGTAAACGTCAGTTGAGTTTGATGTTCAGTGCATTTGTCGCGCGAACTCTGAAAGTACGAAAGTGCAAAGTGGTGCCAGATTTGAGAAAGTTTTATTTATTGTGGATTTATCTACGATTTTAGAGTGGTAAGTATCCGAAATATAATTGAATCAGCCTTTTTAAGTTATATTTTAGTCACACAAATGTGTATTTCGTACAAAAGTTTATAAGCTTTAACAATGTTATAATTTTAATTTCAAAGTCTTTTCTGCATCTTTTCAGCAATGAAACCGAGGTTGAGAGCCAGTCCAGAACAATTCTCAGCTCTTGTAGAGTTCATGGAAAGGTATTCTATATAGAAATTATAATATTTGATTCAAATGTACTGGTACTTGACTCCGGCATAAAATAAACAATGACGTGTTCAACATAAGCAAGAAAGGAATTTGTTTATATATAGGCATGGTGACCCTCTAGACCCCAGCCAGGTGCTCAAGGTCGGTTGTGGCAAGAGTTGCCACTAGCTCCAGACACGCCACCGCCTCCTCCGCGAACTCCTGCACGAAGCACTCGACGTGGACAGGCAGCAGACTCTCCGCGCTCCACGGCCACCACACCGCGCCGATTACTGAGGATGCGCAGGACTCGCGGACAAAACCCGTTTGAGCGAGCGACCAGTGAGTTTGTAGCCGTCGAGCAGCGCTGCCTTCAACTGGAGGAGATGCGAGAAAGACACCTGCATGAGCAGGAAGTTGAGAGGCTTTGACTGGAGTCACAAAGGATTGAGGTGGCTCGCGAGCACAACCAGCTGTTGCATCAGTTAGGTGTAATTGCTCAGGGATTTCTGGACACACTGACGGAACAGAGCCGGACTAGGTTACCATCGACAGAAATTCAGAATAAAAGCAGAATAGTTAGCCAAATCCCTTTCCAAAGTTCATGTGTATTTTCTAAGTATTGTTAAGTTTAAACAGGTTAATAGTTATTTTTTTATTTACTTTATGATAAGACTAAAACACTTTATATACAAAAATTATAGATATATTTTTTCCATATACAAATTATCAACATCTTTAATTTATTTTATTTACAAGAGAACCTCTAAAATTACAATAGAACCATTATAAATCAAAATCAGTATCTTACATCCTATTTATTAAACAACTGAGCATTGCTCTGGCACGCATCAGCTCGTCTTGGCTACTAGGAGTAGAGGGGCCAGCATGTATACCAAAATTATCGTCACCATCATCGTGTTGCTCAGCCATATCACTTGGTGGTGGTAAGCGATCATTTAATGCAATGTTATGCAGTACACAGTACGCAGTTGCTTCTATTTGTTCCAAGCACCGCCGAGAAACATTTCTTGTTTGGCGCCTGAGCCACATATTTTAATTATGTGCGCTCATAACAGTCTAAGTGAATGTATTTTACTAAAATAATCGTAAAGATTTGCACAAACACAACACAACACTTCACGAGCTGATTAAACAGTCGCCATTTTGTGTCGTTTTCTACAGGGTTTTAGCGAACGCTTCGTAGCGTACAAACGAATAGCTCAGTGAGCGTAAACGCTTGTCAAAAGTGCGACTTGGCTACCATTTGTATGGTGGTTGTCGTTCGACATGGGCGTTTCGTTTGATCGAATAGAAAGATAATAACGTTGGCTACCAATTTAAAACGCTTAACGCTTGGTCACGTGACATTTCGTTAGCTTGTGTCAATCCCATACAAATCTTTCTATTCCATTAGCGTTAACGCTAATAGAAAAGTCATCTTGTCTAGCCCCTCAGGCCTGATTGATTCTTTATAATGTATTCCCTCAGTCGCCTTGTACGACATCCACGGGAAGAGTTGGAGTGGTCCTATTCTACTCTACCGGAAACCACACAGAAAAAAACATTTAAACAGTTTTAATTACAACCTAAGTGCAGCGAACAGAAAACGAATATTCATCTAATGGCATTTTCATGAAATTTTTAAGTGAAAAGAATGCATGGCCTTCAAAAAAACATTTTAAGCTTCCGTTTGAACTCTAGCATCGGTAATCTCTAATAGTGTCCGAAGTTCGCCCGGCTCCGGGATGTCGGCACGCTTATGACCAGGCTAGCCCCTGGACACGCATAATTTTTGTTTTAAATACACAAAATTAATTAAAGTGTACCTGTTGGTTTGATAATAAATTCAGTGTACTTTAAAAACTTTACGGTCATTCATTTTACAGCGTTCTGAAAGTTTAAAAGCAATCTTGGGTACATCATTTTAATTTTTGTTTTTGAACATTATCGAAGTTTCAGAGGATTCACCATTTGTGGAACAATTCTGAGGCCGTTTTTCTTTTTATCCATATATTCGTTCTTATACCTAAAAATATAAGAACTAACATTGGTTCGAGGATGAGGCAGGTTGTAGGTTTGCTGTGGTTAAATCCATGGTTGACTGCTTTCCTGCAGAGGAAGTAATATCGCACAAGGAGAATGATCGCCAGGCGCAAGATCGCTGTCTGCCCTTTAACGAGGAGTTCCAGGCGATGAACACGGGGACGTCCGCCGCCTGCTGATTGGTGCCAAGTGATCCAAGGACGCTACTGAGTACCAGAGGGCCCCCTCTGGTACTCAGTAGCGTCCTTGGATCACTTAGGTCCCCCAAAGGAGAGTCCGATTGCAAGTCCGAAGCATGCGCAAGCGATTCCCGTAACTCCGCCACCTGGCAGCGAGAGGAACCGGCGGTTCTTAGTCAGTATAAGCCTGATATAACCACGTCTTTCCGTAGCGTGGTGGTATGTATGAGGATTTTTCACGAGGCAAAAATTGCACCCGGCTTGACCGAAGTGTGATACCTCTTATCAAAGAAATTGCACTAAGGCAATCTCAGTTACTTCTGCTGCATAAGTTGTACAGAAGAATTGAGATTAGCGAATTCTGAGTGAGTTAAAGAATTTCCTAAAATTTGTATAATTCTTGAACATTGTGTAGCCACGCAAAATAATGTAGAAGCGGACGGAGAGTATTGAGGACGAAGATCGATCACCTCATATCGTTTAGGTGAATTTTCGTATGTGTTTACATTGTAGGTATCTGGGACACTGGGCCGTGTTTTGTTTATGACAACACATTTAACTTTTAGAATGACGACGCAAGATTTTATAAGGATGATTTACGTGCTAATTCACTTTAGCATATTCTGCATAAACATTACACTCATGTTTAAATGAGTAAGTCCAATGACTTAAAGCAACATGACATTGACATTTCTTGAGATGATTCCTCACAATGCTAATCTGCCGCCCTTAGCATAACCAACGCACTTGCGTCGCGAGCAGTTTCGAGAAAACGGCGCCTAAAGTTTTTTTTCATTTTTATGCTGTCTTAACGAAACCAACAGAGATATTTTAATATTATACTGTACCTATTGAGTGGTGTTCAACTAGGTGGCCAGGCTTATCTTGGCCACACCAAACCCCCCAACCCCCCAACCTTGACCACTCTGGTCACCGTTTCATTGCTACACTCCCATTTGCTAGAGGGGAAGTGGGAACTCTCTTCCTACTTTGACTCTTTACTTCTTTAATTTAATTTGTCTGGGGCCCAACGTAGCATAAACTCATGACCTGGGACTTGCCCTACCTTCACTGGTAGGTGTCTTTGCAGTTACCTCTGTTGATCCTCGCTTAGAGGAGTTGCGGGGGGAGAATGGTGAGGAGGCGGGAATGTACCTATTGACCGTGGCTTTTGTATGAATTATCTTTTTTGTATATTTAATTATTCTTTGATGGATATGATTAGTAAAGAGGTTGCGCATTTTGCACTTACTCGTCCGATGGTTATGCTTATCCAAATCCGGAAAATAAACAATATCTCAGAAATTGGACCACTGATTCTTAAAGAACTCATTGCGCTGATTCCGAATATGCTATTAACTCAATTTTCACAAAAATTTCGATTACGTTGGTTACGCTAAGGACGGCAGTAATGCTAAAAAGATTTTTTTAGGATACTTAGCCCTACTTATTGATGATCAGATGATCAAACATCCTGACTGCTCAAAAGGTTAACAACAACATTCAAGAGTAAAACATAACCTTAAACAAACACACACGAAGACTTTAAAAAACAAGCTAGACAAGTTCTTCAAAAAAACCAGTGTTAGAAATTACAACTGTAAGACTTAAACACACCAGTTCAGATATAGGCAAACCAACAATGCCCGTAATAACAATAACAAAGCTAAACATAAAAGAAACGAGCCGAAAGATTAAATAAATCCCACTGAAGCGTAATCTAAAGGATCCGATGCAACCTTCCACGTCTATCAAATCACAGCTGCACAAGATTAATTCAGTATACGACCTTGGACGGAAAGAAATGTGGCCAATATTGGAGTGGTGGAGCTCCACTGAGAGTGACAAGCGGAAATTAAACAAAAATGGTATTAAACAGCGGAGAATCGTGTTAAAGGACCGTCGGAGGAATGCGACAGTTATATCTAATTTCTCTTTTATCACCTGCAATACTCTGTAGCCATGTCTCTCTTATTTTCCTTCAGAAAGGTTGCCTGGAAGAGATCGCTTTAAGCGATAAGGCCGCCTTTGTACATTTTCCAAAAATCTGTACCTATTTTATTGTTATCCTTAATTTGTGTGCAATAAAGAGTTTATCTATCTATCTAATTACTATCTTCTAGTCACAGCATTGCAATTAGAAGTTTGACGTTTATAAATGCAATATATGTTACAAATAGAAACTTTAAAGAATACAATAGAACAAAAAAACAGTAGAATTTTACATTCGCATTTTTTATTCTCCTCTGTCGGTCACCGGCAGATGAAAGAGGGTTGTGCTTCTGCAGTGGAGACAAAAATAACCTGATGATGATGATAGTGGAGACAAAAATAACCTGATGATGATGATGATTTATTACGAAATAACATAATTTGAATTTTGACATAATTTAAACATAGATGGCATGATAATCAGTATATGTCTTGATGATAACTTCAGTTAGCAAATATCCCTCTAATTCCTGGAACTAACATTCAAAGCATCATCATCATCAGCCTGAAAGAGTCCACTGTTGGACATAGGCTCTCCCAAGGTGCGCCACTGAACCCGATCTTCGGTTCTTCTCATCCAGTCTCTGCCAGCCGCCTTACGCAGAACGTCGCTCCATGTAGCCAGGGGGCGACCCATACTACGCTTGTCCACTCAACCGTGTCCAATCCAAGCATATTATGTAATAACTATCAAATGTTAATTTGATATCGCTATTACTCGCAACCTAACTCACTATAATCCATCAAACAAATCGCATTGAACCGATAGTTTTTCGTTTACATATGATAATATTATTAGAGACTAGCTGTTCCCGCGGATCTGCTCGCGTGGTCTACAGTTTTTTTAAATCAAGTTGAAATTTATTTATTGTTAATCCTCTTTTCTCTTTCTTCCCGCTTCCGCTCCCATAAGTAGTCCTAACTTATCGCAATCTGAATTCCGCAGCACATAGTATTTCTTAGAGTGAGTTTTAGAAACTATAAATTCGCATAACTATCAATTGAATGAGCCGATTACGGCAAAATAAAGATTAGATGTTACTTAGAATCAAGCCCTATGTTTTTCAGAAAGCCTCATTAGATTCGTTCAATAGTTTTTATGTGACGCGTGCACAAACAAACAGACAAACATACAAAGTTTCAAAAAAATATCCTACAGTGGTCTATTACTTATCCTCTAATATCGGCCCCGTAGCCTAGTCGGTAGTACACCTGCCTGCGAAGCTCGGGGTCGCGGGTTCGAACCCGCCCAGGGCAAAGTTTCGTGTGATGAGCACTTGTGTTTGCCTTGTGACTGGATGTTATTTATATAATATATTATGTATCTATATATGTATATCAGCTGTCTAATACCCATATTACAGGCTCTGCCTAGTTTGGGATCAGGTGGCCGTGTGTGAAATGTCCCCATATATTTATTTATTTTAAATTTTTTCAATGTACAGACGGGAGAATGTTACGTTTTTATGTTGTAGATGTGCAAGTAGGCTTCTCGTTATTTGACTTGATTATATCCTCGCATGATGCAGTAGGATTGGTTAACGTCGTTTATCATTCAAAGCGCAAGGTTGCTCGGAGAATAGATAGGTACCATTAATAAATACCTATCGATCTCGAATTTCTTCGAGTCATTTCCCTTTGGAATTGGATTCAAGATTCCAGATTCCTACATTTGCGATTTGAATAGGATTCCATCTAAGGGTTGAGAAGCTCAACTTGAGATAAATATAGAACTAGATAGTTTGTCATTAGATCTATGTTATAATTAACGTTGGATACATTTGATTTCCGTGGCGGAACGGGGTAGCTCTCGGACTGCCACGCCGGAGGTTGCAGGTTCGAATCCCGCCAGGAGCAAATGTTCGTATGATGAATATGAATGTTTGTACCCAAGTCTTGGATGTTTATATATATATTTAAGTATATGTATCTGTTATCTAGTAACCATAGCACAGGCTCTGCCTAGTTTGGGACTGGATAATTGGTGTGAATGTCTGAGATATTTATATTTATTTATTTTATTGCACCAGGGACGGACGTTATTACTATATTCTTTAATGCACATAAATTTTACAAAGGGCATAACATAAAAGTGTACAAAGGTGGACTTATCTCTATAAGAGATCTCTTCCAGCCAACCGTCACTGTGGGAGAAGCTAAAACAAGCGGTAGGTCAAAAAGAATAAAAATAAAATGTGCATGGATATTGAAATTTTATAATAAAATATTGTACCATACATAGAATAAATGAGTAGGTATAGCTATTTACGTTATTTTACGTTGTGATTATGGCAAATCCCCAATGGACAGCCCACCAACTGCGGCATTCTATCAGGGAGGGTTTTGTTCAGCAGTGGATGTATTTGAGAAGAAGCGTCAGGGGTTAGATTTTTGTAAAGTTTCGACTCCTCGACAAAATGATGGTGTTCATTATTATCTTCGACTGTAAAAGTCATCGAACGAAATATACATAGATAATTCATCATCTATAGGTAACAGGTATCATTTTTAATCATATAAAGTATGACGATATATCGACGAGAAGAGAAGAGACAAGGTACTACAAAACTTATATTGTATCCCCAATAACTGTTATTACTGACATCCTGCGAGACGGCCAACAGGTCAGTGCAGGTGCCGGGAACTATTTTTTCTTTTATTTATCTTATATTATATTTATCTAAGTATACCAGTCCTTTCTGGCTGACTGGAAGAGATCGTTGGTGGGATAAGTCCGCCTTTTTACACAAATTTATTCTTTTGTTTGTTTTTGTTGTTGTTAATTTTGGTACAAAGCGAATGTCCTCTCACTTGCGCAACAAAAAAATTAATTTTAGTAAGTGCAGAAAGTCGGAGAATAGTTTCATTCCACCCGCTTTTTGATCAGCTGTCACTCGTGCTGTCTGCGCGTCATCGTCGCCCAACTGTCAAGACAACTCGCTAAACTGATTTGCAAGTGGCTGTGCGCACGCGACTATTCGATCTCCTTCAATATTTTTAATTTCGAGTGATATTACTACTGTGTCAAAGTGAAACGGGTACCCGTGACGTCAATATTTACTCCGGAGTATACGCTTCTACAACAAACTACCAGAGGAAATCTTAAATATGACGGACAGACAGTTTAAGATTCACATAAAAAACAACTTTGTAAGAAAGCCTATTATAAAATAAACGATTATTTGAATGACAAAGATGCCTGGTACTAATGTTAATTCAGCTTCGCAAAATCTTTATTAATTGTATGCAAATTTGATTTTTAAAAGATGTGTTGCGTGAAGTTTGTTGCGCCGTTTCTTCTTCACAGCGCTAACACCTAGGAAACGGTAGTCGAAAACAAAATGACGTGTATAAATGTACCAAGTGTACTCATATGCAATAAATGATTTTGACTTTGGGATTTATTGGGAGGCTGTAAAAGATTGCTTTAAGTGGCCTCATCTGACAATTATTTCACACTACAGTTTTTTTAAATATTAAATATACCTTGATCTTTAATCAAGTCAGGTTGAGCTTGATTCTAATTCTGATTGTATTTAAATGGGTGTAAGGGAGCGCAAATACATCCGGTGCCCAAATGCCAACCTCACCAGGATGCAGTCCGCCTTGCTGATTAACTGCCCTGGCGACCGACAATGGCGGTAACTAAGCCATAACTTCCACAGACCGGTGGCGGGCAGCAGCGTCAATGGTTCGAGGTCTATTACTCCGATGGGCAAAACTCCCCTATGAGCTGGAGGTGGCCGCAGTGGAAGTCTAAGAGCTGATGCTTTAGACGTCCACTGCTGGATATGAACGCCACCACACACGGCCCTCCGCTCTCCGCATCCAGCTGCTTCCGTCCACCTTATTCAGGTCGTTGGTCCATCTAGAGGTGCAGCGTCACACTCTCTGAGGTCTTGAATTGTCTTGTATTTATAAATCAAAATCAAAATATTTATTTTCAAAATTGGAATACATTATTCTCTTTTTGGCGTCAAATTCTGCCTAAAACTACTCCACTTCCACCTGTATAACCGAGGGGAAGAAGTGGCAACAAACCCAACGGCAAAGGACCCTACCTTTGATTTATCTTATTCATTACAATCATTAAGTCTACCTATGCTGATCCATCAAGCACTCCATGGACTTTTATCATTTAAGTAGTCATCTAACTTATAGTAGGCTTTCTTGCACAGATTAACTTTTATAGAAGATTTTTGTTCAGACAAGTTAATAAAGATAATATAGATAGACGGTATTAGCTAGACAAATGTGTAACCTATACTCATAGTAAGAAATACTCTTATTGAACAAAGCTCGTTTTCACCACACGGTACCACTTGAAACTTTCGTTTAAATTAGTCTATTGAAAGGGTAAATTTTCCTCATAACAAAGTTCACTGAAGGGTTCATACCCTTGACACACATCCACACAATGGCCCACGCATCCCTTATCAAACTGCGACCACCTTTCCGAATGACACCTCTCTCATCCAAGGTCGAAGGCCAATGGAAAGGAAGACGGAAGATAAATCGTCGGTGACCAATCCAGCCTTGAGATGAAATATGTCTGTCGATCCTGCAACCTTCGGATCTAAATGCATTATTACCAAGGTTGCATGAACCAGAGAGATACGGGTTTGACCTATTTGGGTACAGAGGCATCATGTTATTGGCAGAGAATCCTACTAATATTATAAACGCGAAAGTTTGTAAGTATGGATAAATGTCCGTTACTCTGTCACGTAAAAACTACTGAATGGATTTTAATGAAACTTTACAATAATATAGCTTATACATCAGAATAACACATAGGCTACAATTTAAAAAGATATTGTGTTACAAAATATCAAGTAAGTAGGAAAAAAATCTACCATCTGCGAGCTATTCTGGCGTGCGCTGCCAAATAATGTATGATGGAAATGTTTATCTTAAATAGTCCTACAAAAAAGCTACTCGAAATACTAATCGTGCGCAGACGAAGTCGCGGGCACCAGCTAGTAAGTAATAATAGGACACAATACGATAATTTTTAGAATATTTGTCTGTTTCTCTGTTTAGTTTGCACACGCATCACGTAAAAGCTACTGAACCGATTCGGATAAAGTTTTCATGTAAACATAAGGCGTAACTTGGAGTAACACAAAGTATTTATTTCAGTGTAATTGGCCAACTCAATCAAAAAAAGTATGCGAATTTATAGTTCTCAAAAAATTATTCAAAGTATAACGCGCGGAACTAAGATTGCGATGAGTTAGGAATACGGTGGCGGTGGCAGTTGTTGGGGGGGAGGGGATGGGGAGAGGCAGGGGAAGTGGGAGGGCAGGGGGAAGGGGGCATGGGGAGGGGAGGAAGTGATACAATACAATACAATACACTTTATTGCACAAACAAATACAGTTACACGTTATAAAAGTTGCAAATAGTATAATTTAAGCGGTTTTATCGCTTGAAGTGATATTAAAGGGGGAAAGGGAGGGGGCACGAGATAAACAATTAGTAAATTTTAACTTTATTAAAAAAAACTGCCGTCCATGCGAGCGGAGCTGCAGGCATAGCTAGTTCCAAATATTTCTACGCTAAGGAAACAGAGAATTCGGCAATCCACCGGTGCCAAGAGATCAATACAATACTATAAGTGAGAAAGAGAAGCTCTTATGTTCTTGATGTATAATGTATAGCGTCTCTCTCGAACGACTACGTTCGCGCGTTGGGTGCAATAGCCCTACCATAATTTACGCACTCACGCACGTGTACAGACAGGCTGGTGCTCTTGTAGTAGATGATTAAATCTATTCGCTTGTATGTATGAGTGTTATTCGTGTCTGTGACTTCATTTCATTCATTCATTTCACATAGGCCTGAGAAGTAGACTTTATGCAAGACTGGAGAGAAATATTGTATAAGTAAGATTACTTATACAATATTTCCAATTTAATCCAAATCAGATGATTTGGATTGCTTTTTTGAAATTGCATTATTAAGTCTGAAAGTTTTAATAACTTCAAAGAACTTTTCAATCAGTTTTTCGTCTAAGCTAAGCCTTCTGAATTGTAAATTATAATAACTAACAGTCCAACCGTCTGCCAGTGAATTTGGGTGTCTAGTTTGTTCTCATATTCAGTTAGCCTTTTGGTTTTTTTTTTACATTCACACCAATTATCCAGTCCCAAACTAGGCAGAGCCTGTGCTTTGGTTACTAGATAACGGATACACATACTTAAATAAATATATATACATCCAAGACTTGGGTACAAACATTCATATTCATCACACAAACATTTGCCCCTAGCGGGATTCGAACCCGCAACCTCCGGAAAATCGTTATGGAAATAAGACAAGTACAGTACAATATTTTATTATAAAATTCCAATATCCATGCACATTTTATTTTTATTCTTTTTGACTTGTTTTAGCTTTTCCCACAGTGAAGGTTGGCTATAAGAGATCTCTTATAGAGATAAGTCCACCTTTGTACACTTTTATGTCATGCCCTTTTTTTGTAAAATTTATGTGCAATAAAGAATATAATAGGACAACTCAGAAATATAACATCCAGACCGGGCCCAACTTGTACAAAGCTATCTGTCCCCAGTGGGAATCGAAGCCACGACCTCTGGCACTTGAGTCCAATTACCAAGCCTCTAGGCCAACGAGGCAGGACCTATATTATTTTAATTATATTATTTTTAATTAAGCTTCAGTATGCGTTATCGTTACATTATCAGTATCTAAATGTAGAGTGTATGTGGTAATTTAAATTAACTATAAAGGTGGACACAGACTACAAACATGTCAAAATTTCGAAGCACTTACATCTCATACCATGAAGCGAAATAATTTTTCGTAGCTCATAGTTTCACCTCAAAGTTTTTACCTTCAGGATTGACACTAATTGGTTATTAAATTAGATAACAGATGACGTTTTAAAATCATCTGTTATCTAATTTAATAACTAATTAATGTCAATGCTAAAGGTAAAAACTTTGAGGTGAAACTATGAGCTACGAAAGATTATTTTGATTCATGGTATGAGGTAGCACACTTAGGTTTGCAGGAAGTACAAACGTCGTAAATCTATCACGTTATTAATTAAAGGCATCTCATACAAAGATATATTTCTTATTTAAATTAAGTAGGTTTAAAACCTGTATAACAAATTATATACAAAATAGTACAAAACCTAGCAAAATAAGAATGTTTAAATCCCACTAATATTATAAATGCGAAAGTTTGGATGTTTGTTACTCAATCACGCTTCAACCACTGGACGGATCGGGATGAAACTTGGCTCACATATATATTAGGTCCAGGATTAGGACATAGGTTAGCTTTTGTCCCGAAAATACATTTGATTACGAAAATAATATCTATTTTAAAGTTCAAGGTGTATAAATATCGAAACTTAAGCGGACGAAGTCGCGGGCAAAAGCTAGTATACCACCATCTAATAAATACAAATGTAAATTTCGCTGTCTGTACCTTGAAAATATTTCCCAAAAAAAGTAAGAGCGGGAGTGGGAGCGGGAGTGGGAGCGGGAGTGGGAGCGGGAGTGGGAGCGGGAGTTGGAGACGGAGCGGGAGCCGGAGCGGAATCGGGAGTGGGCACACTAACGGACAAACTGTAACTAGAATTGATATCATTGAAGTCAATGACATCAAACGAAGTACCTACCTATTCAGATCATTTTTGATCTACATTCGGATGCACTTTAATAGTTTATTTTATTTCATTATTACAAGTAACATTTTCATGTTTCTCTATAACTGGCTGTTTTGAAATGAGAGTGTAAATTATGTCGAGATTTTTAAAATGAATAATACTCAAAGCATTCATCCTTCTGACTGTATTTTGGAAGAAGAAGAAGTAGATCGGCTTCTTTTCAAGAAAACGAATCCTTACGAATTATCTTGGATAATCGGTACAGTTATATCTACCATATTATTACTATTATGTCTGACATCTTGGATTTTGATACCAAAATGGCGTCAGATGAAGAACTATGCTTTTCTGAATAGTATACTTACAAGTACTATAATAATCTACGTATATACTATTGTCAATGTTATTGCAGTCGATACAGGGGCAAACGTTTGGTTGCATATTTTCCTGTGTTACTTCTTATCTGTGTACTATTGTTGGCTCTTCGTGATCTCCATTTTGGTCTACGCGGATATCGTCAAAGTGTTCCAAAGTGACGTTACAAGAAAAATGCTCAAGTGCAATCTCTTTGCTTGGGGATTTCCTTCCATCGTAGCCGTCTTGAGAATTCTAGGCCAGATATTCGACGTAAAATACATAGATGTGTTTTTAAAGCTTGACGAATACAACGCTACTCAACTTTTATTAATGACAGCTGATGTTCTAGTATACGTAGAAGTGCTACGTACGTTGTTTAAAAGCAAAGTTATGAGACAGAATACTAAGTGGGTAAAGTTGAAAATGGCAACACTGATATTTTTGCTAAGTGGATTCTTATTGTATTTAGCAATGTTGGTGACTGTGATAAATGTCTCGCCTGTTATGAACGCGACAGCTTTGATGACGTTTGTGATGGAGATGGTGATAGTGAATATATACTTTGTAATGCTGAAGTCAACCCAAGATGCCTGGCGAGGGTGTTGGCATCGGAACCAACCCCAACTTAACAGTGTCATTTTGACGTAACTTGAAAAAATAATTTTAAACGGTGAAACTTAAACTCAAAACTGGGGAAGATGTAGCTTATTCCACAATGTTTAAAGACAAAAGTCTTTAATCAGTGCATCCTGCCTGTCGCGACCTACGATACAGAAACGTAGACACTGACGGTGGACCTTATGGACAAGTTTCAAATTGCATAGCCATGCTCCGGATTTCTTTGAAGGGTAACCATAATCATAATCATATTTATTGGTAACAAGTCAAAAATGTTTTTAACAATTAATGTCACACAGGTAACAGATAATAATTAATAAATAATGTCATAAATTCAAATGTCAAGTAATATACTTTGAAACATCTTTCAGGAATTCGTCAACTGAGTAATATGCCTTAAAGATAAGAAATTTTTTAATTTTTTTTTTTAAATATGCTGGTGGATATGATTCGTAATGAGGAGATCCGGCGAAGAACGAAGGGGTCCTCAAGCTGCAGCGACTTCTACAGTTTCACCGACTTCTATGTGAATAGAAATAATGAATTTGAGAGTGCCTTTAAAGGTCATAATGTCCCTCACCGACTTTTGTTAAAACTCGGTACAGATTTTGCTCAAATAAATTGATTTATTTTGAAATTGGTCTGGTAATTTATAAAACACACTTAGAATCATTTCTCCACAAATTGGACTCACCTACTATCAAAATAGATGGTAAAACTGTATCCAAATTGAGCTATTCTTGTGAATCAAGGTCAGTTTGGCAGACTATTATTGTTAAGCAAGTCCCGGCTTGCCCTGGATTGCCCCAGATCGAGGACAAATCCTTATCGAGCCCCGGGATCCAACTCTATTGAAATCCTGTGCGAACAGGATGTTTTAAGATATTTTTTGTGTTTTTTTTTTTAGTCATACCTATCGTTACACGTTACACACAGCCTATGATATACAAAGGTGTAACTCTCAAAGAGTTTTCTTCCAATAGACCTTTAGATGAAAAATATCAGTTAAAGCAGATAAGCAGACAGCAGTGCACATTAAAATGTAAACAAACTGGGGAACAACCTAAAACAACAAATATTTATTACTAAAATTGACAACTATTCCTATAGGTAATAGGATAGGAAAAATTTACAAATGTTTTAATGAACCTTTATTATTACCAATTATTGTTAAAATTTTATTTAAATTATGTTAATAAATAAATAAATGTATGGGGACATTTCACACACGGCCACCTGATCCCAAACTAGGCAGAGCCTGTAATATGGGTATCAGACAGCTAATATATATACATAAATACATAATATAATATATAAATAACATCCAGTCACATTTATTTAATACAGAGACCAGATATGTTTTTTTTTTTAATAATGTATTATTGTTTCTTTAGATTGACTATCTTATTGTACGTGGTTTTAGAATTTAAGCGACATTTTACAATGTAAAGTACCAAAATACAGCTCATTTAAGTTGTAATAAGAAACTAATTTAATTGTACAATATATTTTGCTTTATTAATCACTAGCTGTGCCCGCGGCTACGCTCGCCTGGACTACAGAATCCGCTCCCCTTCCCACTTCTGCTCCCGCTCCTACTCCCACCCCCACTCCCACTCTCGCATACGATGATAGAAGACTCTCGAAGACATTTTATGGCTAATATTTTTTACACCTTGGATTATCCTATTGATGTTTTAGTAGGGATCCCTAATTTTTTATATCCCTAATTTGATCGATCCCTAATTTAATAAATATAGCCTACCAGCGGTTGCCCGCGACTTCGTCCGCGTGGATAACTTAACATCACAAACTATTATGTATTTCCCGTAGGAATGGGATGTTTTTTTTTGTGATTTCGTGTGTGCCAAGTTGCATTACGATCCGTCCAGTGGTTAAAGCGTAGAGTAACAAGCATCCAAATATCCAAACTTTCACATTTATAATATTATTAGGATAGGATTAAAAACATATTTACTCAAATAAATGTTAACCATTTATAAAACTGTGAGGTATCAATAATTTGTACAATCATTATTCATAATTAGAATAATTATTAATAAATATAATTCCTATTACTGGCGGAATTTGGTCTACTACTATTAACATCTAATAAATAAAATCGTAAACTTCGCGTGTCTGTACATTGAAGATATTTGCAAAAAAAAAATTGGGGGGTCTAAGGATAAGCAACAGAACACATTTCGATCATTTTTGAAATTTTTGTCTGTTTGTCTGTTTATCTGTTTGTCTGTTTGTCTGTTTGTCTGTTTGTCTGTGAGTTTGTGCACGCATCACTTAAAAACTACTGAACGGATTTTGATGTACTTTTCACAAAAACATGGGGCTTAACTTAACTTAACATTTAGTCTTTATTTCATCGCAATCGGCTAACTCAATCAAAAGTTATAGACATTTTTAGTTTTCAAGTACATTAGTTATAGGTAAGGTTATTATGCAATATATTGCACATAGTAGTATTTCCGTACTATTCAGATTGCAATGAGTTTGGATTACATTTGGAGCTGCGAGTAGGAATTGGAGTGGGAGTGGGATGTGGCGGGGAGTGGGTATGAGAGCGGGAGCGGAAGCGGCAGCGGAAGCGGGAGGGGAGCGGGAGCGAGAGCGAGAGCGAGAGCGGGAGCGAGAGCGAGAGCGGGAGCGGAACCGGAGCTGGACCGGAGCTGGAGCGGGAGCGGCTATGGTACCAGTGTAATTTGAGTGTTTGAAAATTCGCATAACTTTTGACTGAGTTACCCGATTACGATGAATTTGTGGTATACGTATGCAACAAAGTCGGAGTAATGGTCGGAATTTGGATTGCGATGGATTAGTTACGAGGACTATATTTGGAGAGACGAGGGAAAGAGGTTTGAGGGGAGGGTTGAGAGAGTGTTGAGAGGAGGGTTGAGGGGAGGTTGAGGGTTGAGGGGAAAGTTAGGGGAGAGTTGAGGATCTGGAACTGGACCTGGACCTGGACCTTGACCTTGACCTGGACCTGGACCTGGACCTGGACCTGGACCTGGACCTGGACCTGGACCTGGACCTGGACCTGGACCTGGACCTGGACCTGGACCTGGACCTGGACCTGGACCTGGACCTGGACCTGGACCTGGACATGTACCTGGACCTGGACCTTGGTTGGTACTAAAAGGCATATGGGCCAAAAATGCAGTTAACTGCTTTTAGAAGGGTTACAGGGTTCATATTAGCGCCTATGATTATATGTAAGACCCGGTTAACAACTTCCTTCCTACTAATATTATAAACGCGAAAGTTTGTAAGTATGGATGGATGTTTGTTACTCTTTCACGTAAAAACTACTGAATGGATGTTAATGTAACTTTACAATAATATAGCTCATACATCAGAATAACACATAGGCTACAATTTATAAAGATATTGTGTGAATTGTTCAAAATATCAAGTAAGTAGGAAAAAATTTAACATCTGCGAGCTATTCTGGCGTACACATATGTAATGTATGATGGAAATGTTTATCTTAAATAGTCCTGCAAAAAAGCCCGCTAAAGTATATATCTATATCTTATGGGTAAGCCATTATATATCTATATCTTATGGTACCAGTGTAATTTGAGTGTTTGAAAATTCGCATAACTTTTGACTGAGTTACCCGATTACGATGAATTTGTGGTATACGTATGCAACAAAGTCGGAGTAATGGTCGGAATTTGGATTGCGATGGATTAGTTACGAGGACTATATTTGGAGAGACGAGGGAAAGAGGTTTGAGGGGAGGGTTGAGAGAGTGTTGAGAGGAGGGTTGAGGGGAGGTTGAGGGTTGAGGGGAAAGTTGAGGGGAGAGTTGAGGATCTGGAACTGGACCTGGACCTGGACCTGGACCTGGACCTGGACCTGGACCTGGACCTGGACCTGGACCTGGACCTGGACCTGGACCTGGACCTGGATTTGAAGTCTGAGTGGAAATGGGATAGGGCGCGGAAGTGGGAATGGGAGCGGATCCTGTAGTCCACGCGAGCGGAGCCGCGGGCACAGCTAGTTTTCTAATAAATTTTATTTTATAACAACATAATATTATTATTTTGTTACAAAACATGTATCATTACGATAAAACGTAAGTAAATAAAACTTTTTTGAATCCAACGATATTTTTTGCACATCCTGTCAAAGTAGGTTTGTGTGTCAGTGCTAAGTTCGGCAGCTACAGGCTGTTTGTATTAGCAATTCCCCGGTCCTTCCTTGTTAATGCTTATACGGATTTGGGCCGCGGCCAGGCGTGACGTCACGTCACTCGTCCGTCTGTTTGTCTGCTAAGCAAACTGTTCGGGAACTAGGGCGTGTTTACTTCTAGAGTTCTTACGTTAGGAAAGTTTATTTAGGATTAGGAAATAAAATGAATTATTTATATAAATATATTTACTGGCAGAGACATGTCATTTATTTATTAACACTACATGGGTACTTACAGTATTATATTTTATCTACTGGTACATGTTTTACATACATAATGCTCACGCCTTGGTCCCACAGGGGTAGGCAGAGACGATGTATCGCCACTTTGCGCAATCTAATGTCGCAAAGTGGCTTTCCTTTTAGCCCCGTGATACTCCTTGACGTGATGTATTGCGAACAGCATCGCCGATTAATAATGTTATTAATAAATACAATTATAATTAATAATTAAGTCTACTTTCTGCACATCTTACCTTTCTGTGCTACTATTATCGTCTATCCAAAATTGACTGGAAGAAATGGATT
Source organism: Esperia sulphurella (assembly GCA_947086405.1). Taxonomy (NCBI): domain Eukaryota; kingdom Metazoa; phylum Arthropoda; class Insecta; order Lepidoptera; family Oecophoridae; genus Esperia; species Esperia sulphurella. The sequence continues at coordinate 18,116,960 of OX352261.1, forward strand.
TTAGCGATAAGACCGCCCAAATGTAAGCTACTTTATTATTGTATATTTTTCTCGTGCAATAAAGAGTAACTAAAATTAAATTGTAAAAAATAAATAAAGGATTTTGACTTTTGGGCTACGATAGTAACAGAATAATGTAAAATATTTGCCTAATTCATTTTACAATAATTATTTTTATGACAAATATGTTCTTTGTGGTTTCCGGTAGAGTAGAATAGGACCACTCCAACTCTTCCCGTGGATGTCGTACAAGGCGACTAAGGGAATACATTATAAAACATCAATCAGGCCTCCCCAACCCGTCTGGCCAGCGCGGGGAGTGTAGGCCAAATCCTCCGTCTGTCTCCGGCAGATGAGAGAAGGTTCCTGCAGTGGAGACAAAAATAACCTGATGATGATGATGATGTTCTTTGTATATTATTTATTACAAAATGTACTTATTTACTCCTAATTGTTATTATTGTTGTTAATTTTGGTACAAAAAAGCTTTCACCTACTACTTACAAAATGTGACAGAACAAATTTATAGCTAGAAATAAGTAAGTTCGAGCCACTACATGCCATGCCCATCGGATAAGAGCTGCTAAAATTACTCCAAATCTTTTCTTATTTACCCACTAACACAGATCCCAGCCAGATTTATGAGGGTTCCTTGATAAATATTCAATTTCTGCCCGACAATCCTTGATAAATTCTAGCCATTTCGGGACGTTTATGAAGGATTAGGGTTAAAATCACTTCCGAGAGCTTTCGTGGCCCGAATTCTGACTAAATATTTCTACACCTTAGTAGACCCCTAACGGCTGAAGTACAAATTCTAATTTTGGAATAGAAAATAGAACATCTTCAGTACCTACATTTATTAGTCAGGTTTCAAAAAATGTGTACAGTCAATTAAATATATTAGGTGCATTGACATTTAATCAAATGATAAGCACTCAGATGGTAAGCAGAATTATTTAGTAAAAAGATATAAAAGAAAATTATTACGCAGACAATATTACAAGCTGACTGCTCATTGGTTAAATTGTTAACAATATTAAAATTGTTTGCAGAACAACAACAGAGCGTAGCAGCCTGATTTTTATTTATTGCAAGCCAAAACTTTGTATGCTGGTCCAAATGATTTAACAGCAGTTTTTTTTGCTAATCAAATTAATTTAATTACCTCTTACAAAATATGGAAATTAGATTAACCTCCACTTATTTTGGGAGATACCTTTCCAGAAATAAATTCATCACTGGCTGCTAGTTGAAATTAAATCTACAAGAAATACAATGGAAATATGAGCAAAAAAGATAAGTTTACAAAGAAAATAAGGAACAGGTGGCCTCGAATTCTTTCAGCCATATTTTCTACAAAAAGGGTAAAACTAGATCATAACATAACTTATTTCGGCCTAGATAGACCGGAAACATCGTAACTTCGGGGTCTGAGGAAACTATATCCCTGAACTCGAAGTCACGGCCCGGTAATTGATTCGGGGTCGCAACACTTGCCCGGAGCCACATCTGACGCAGCCCTGAAACTGAACTGACGCAGCTACGTCATATCGGACTTATTCTAACAATTTTTTTTTTCTCCAAGAAATCTTTACAAAAGTATTATTTAAATTAATTTAATTAGGCGTCAAATAGCAAGGAAGATTGTTGTGGAGACTGACGCTTGGACTTAGGGAAACCCTGTATTCCAGGACGCCAGGTCTCCACCCCACGGAAAGAACAAAGTTATATCGCCAGTTAAAATTGAAATACGTGTTCGTGTGTGTGTGTGGGTGTGGATGTGTGTGTTTGGGGGGGGGGGGAGTGTGTGTGTGGGGGGGTGTGTCTGTGCAGCAAGTTAGTATTCAACTCATATATACTTTTAATGTAATATATGTACATACATACATACACATACAATTAACATAGGTATGTCGTCCCTAAATAAGTATTTTTATTTACACAACAACTTCGTATTGCGTAATCAATTATGAACTAGAAGATTTATTTTTCATTCGTTACCAATGATGTTCTAAAAGTAACTAGATTTCTAATCTGCAGTGATAAAACGGCAACGCAAATGAGCTCGCAATGCTAGAGGTGAGATCTTTTGCGATCAGTCACTTCCACAGTCACAGACCACTTCCACTCCTTGAAAAAATTCCCCAAACCCAAGAGTGTCTGGAAGAAAAGGCCGCCATTGTACATCAGATTCATTCTTCTGTTTGATTTTTATAATTTTATTATGATGTTTACAGTGCACAATAAAAATATTTTGAATTGATTTTTGATCAGACCAAGCCTTCAAAATGCCAAAGTCTACTTTCAAATGATTTAAGACTTAAATAAACAGACAAAGACATTATTAATGTGCATGAATATGAATACTTTTATTTACACGTCATGCTGAACTTTGGACATGAAAGATTTTCTTCAGAATTTACTGTCTATTTTAAATAGTAGATCAATTATGGTCACACTGAAATTTATAGAAATTGTTTGTTATATTTTAATGTTTTTTTTTCACAGGAGGGGGGGGGGGGGGGGGGGGTTGCCTCGCTGTACCCCTCCCCCCGCGTGCTAAAAAAAAAGGACAGTGTTATCGAGATTTCGAATGTAGTTAAATACAATCCATCTAGCACCATGGGGAAATATGTAGCCTATTTTATAGCTCCATATTGGAGCTAGCTAGCTTCGACAAAGCTCAATAAGTTAGTACGTTGAAGTGGCAGTGGGCTGGTCACATCTGTCGGAGAACCGATAACCGTTGGGGTAAACGAGTACTCGAGTGGTGACCGCGACTCGGCAAGCGTAGTGTGGGACGTCCCCTGGCTAGATGGAGCGACGACAGTGACTGGATGAGAAGAACCGAGGATCGGGTTCAGTGGCGCGTCTTGGGAGAGGCCTATGTCCAGCAGTGGGCTCTTACAGGCTGATGATGATATTTTTTTTATTTATTTTTTTATTTATTTGTAATACAATTACAGTGCCATTACAGGTAACCTAATTTGGCACTGTAAGCAACCACTCTTAAATATTTAGATTTTATATCTAGGTAAGTACTTAGTATATGATGATAATGATTGGAGTTATATCGGTGTGCACTAACACTGATATACGCCCACTATAGACCTGTGATACAGCTTATAGCTGCATAAGACGGTCTAATTGCGAAGTTAACTTATTGTTATGATACGAAATAGAGCTAATCGCTTCTCACCATCTGTAAATGACGTAATAGAGATGCCCCTTGCGCCGTCACGTCCATCGTAAAAACACGGCCAGTAAGTTAGTGAGTCGGAGAGTTCCAAACTATTGGGTTTAGGTTGCGACACTAATGCTCCAGTTGGGGAAAGTAGCAGGGAATTTGAATTGAAAATATTATATATATTCTTTGCAGGTGCACAACCCTCTCTCATCTGCCGGAGATAGATGGAGGATTTGGCTACACTCCCCGCGCTGGCCAGACGGGTTGGGAAGGCCTGATTGATGTTTTATAATGTATTCCCTTAGTCGCCTTGTACGACATCCACGGGAAGAGTTGGAGTGCTCCAACTCTTCCCGTGTCAATCTCTAATTAGACTGAATTTGTAGTCATAGATGTATTCTTCACTAGCTGTTGCCCGCGACTTCGTCCGCGTGGATCACAAATTTATTATGTACTTCCCGCAGGAATGGTATGTTTTGTCGGGATAAAAACTATCATATGTCCTATTCCAGGACCAAACCCATATGCGTGCCAAGTTTCATCACGATCCGTCCAGTGGTTGAAGCGTGATTGAGTAACAAACATCCAAATATCCAGACTTTCGCCTTTATAATATTAGTAGGATAGGAGAGTAGGATTCTTCATAAGTTTCTACAAGTCTGCTGAAAACTAGACATTGTCGAGGTAAGTTCAGAAGACGTCGTAGCTAGGAACAATTTGGTCCGATGCATCGCTGCGTTGTTTCGACCATACCTCACCCTGATAAATAACAAAGCTAGGGCGTATCCACAGGAAAGTCCACAAATGGTTTTCCAAATGCTTCCGGCCTAACTGAATGTATGTCGCAAATAATCTTGGACAACTTCGTCATCGACGTTGTCGACGATCATCGATCTCATGTCGACGTGAACGCCCCGCTCGCGGCCCGCCCAACGTGGTCGCCGACGCTGATGGTTACGTCGTGGTTGAAAACCGAAAACGTCGTCAGCGTCGCGACCGCAACAAGCGCGGCACCGTCCCTGCAGCCTCGACCAACCTGAAGGCTGCAATGCCAACGACGTCCATTTACCTCTCCCGTCTGGATGCGGCCACAACACCAGAAGATGTAATGCAGCACATACGGGCGAGGCTTAGAGGTCGGACTGGGGAAAGGATCTCGGTCGAATGTGCGATCCTGGAGTCTACTATTTCTAATAACTTTAGGGCCTGTAGACTCCGGGTTCCCACTGAGCACCAGGGTGTATTCCTCAGTCCCGACTTCTGGCCCGAGGAAGTCGTCTTTAGACGCTACAGGGAGGCGAAAACTCTAAAATTCCTGAAATAGTGTGTATTTAGTGTGTATTTAATGTGAGGTTATATAATGTATGTATTTCTAGGCTAAGGTATTTATCTATGGGCTAAGTTGCCTGCAAATAAATGATTATATTATTATTATTATAAGACAGTGTTCTATCGTGTCCCGTTCATTATAAGACCAACTCGTCTGATGGCAGAATCGTTGAAGCTGTTCTGTGTTCCTCGATATCCTACAGCAACTCAGCCACTACCACTATCATCATAGCCATCAGCCCTTAGCCATCCAAGGCCTATGTCTAGCCTTTCCCAATAACCTCACCATGCCTGGGCCTCCGCCCTCGGCATCCAGCAGCCAGGAATAGTAGGGGTGCCGAGAACTGGGGGTCGTAGTTTTTGGTTACTGCTCATGAGGGAGTTTTGCCTTGCATCGTTGACGTTGCTGTTCACCACCAGTCTGTGGTCTATTGAGTTATTGAATGGTTATACCGCTATTGCTGGTAACCAGAGACTTGGTCTATGCAGGTGAGGTGGATATTTGGAGCCCTCTTTCTGTTGAGGAAACGAAATCTGGACCATCAGTTGTAAAGCCTGTGGAGAGGACAGCAAGACCATGAAACCATGTGTCCTGGTATGGCTTACCCTGATCCCAAAGTCTACAGGTTCCTATCCCTCTTGGAGGAAGCATCGTATAGACAGAGGGGCTGACACAAAAGATCCCAAAAGGTCGACGTGTCGTTATACCTAACCCTTTTTAAAGGAGGGAAGGTCTTTTGTGTTCTACAGTAGACGATACTTAGCTTTATGGAGTTAGTGTTGCGAAGATTGTAATCGACTTAAGGATTCATCATCATCAGGTTATATTTGTCTCCACTGCAGGAGCACAAACCTCTCATCTGCCGGAGACAGACGGAGGATTTGGCCTACTCTCCCCGCGCTGGCCAGACGGGTTGGGGAGGCCTGATTGATGTTTTATAATGTATTCCCTTAGTCGCCTTGTACGACATCCACGGGAAGAGTTGGAGTGGTCCTATTCTACTCTACCGGAAACCACACGGCAAGGATTAAGGATTAATATGACCAAATAACCTTGCTTGGTTGTCAGTAGGAAGCCACTTTTCATCATATCAGCGGCATTGTCGTCACCTTTTCTGTTGATACTCGTAATAGATTACGTGCTTAACTGTAATTTAAGGAGCGTGTGTTGTGAACTCGTCCCTAAGCTGCCTCGATATTGGTCCAGCGACATATTGCTCCCCCCTCCTCCCACGTCGCGTCACCCCGCTCTACACAAATTTATTGTTCTATTAGTTTACAACTTTATATTAAAACTCGACAGAGAACCACAGGATTATTGATTTTGCTACCATTGCGAAGGTTTGTTGTTGTATATTGGCTATGGTGTTTTGCTATTTGCTCTACGCTCTCCATTTATCCAGGGTTATACATGTCATCCGTCTGTCTCAAACACTATGAACCAACTGACCAGAAGTTTGCAATAATGATAGAAGAGTTTTGGAAACGCAAATCGTTAACTTAGCTTACTTGTTTGGTTTCATCAAAACGAATATTCTTATAGCGAATCTTATTCGTCTATGGTCTGTCTATAAGTTCAAAAATGTGAAAATTACTCCACCAGTTTAACTTTGAAACCTATTTATAATAATAAAAACACATTATTTACTCTAAACTAACTGGAATAGATTTCTAAATAGAACCCCTAAAATCCCCATCACCCAAAAGTTGACAGAAAAAATCGCAGAAAGCGATTGTACACAATTTTAATAATTGTCAATAAAAAAAGGTTAATTGTCCAGGCAGACGAAGCCGCGGGCAATAAATAGTAGCATAATAAATCATGGAATTATTAAACTACGTAAATATTACAGGAATATATATAAAAACTACCTACTATCGTATTAATGAAATATGTATTTACATATTTGCGGGCGAAGGAAAGATTGCGCAAAGTGGCGATACATCGTCTCTGCCTACCCCTCTGAGGCGTGAATTATATATGTATGTATGTATTTACTAGAATATGGTAAAAATAATATGCTATGCAAATTGATATTTTTGGGATAAAGTTTATTTTCTAAATGCAATAAAATATGCAAATGTGCCCTGTGAATTGTATACGCATCTACATAAAATTATTTTACGCTTAACCATTAGTGTAGGTAAAAGTTAAGCTATTAAAAATGCATCAAAAACCGCTCGCTCCTAGAGATATAAAATATATCTGTTAATAACTGAAAAGTTAGGCTACGTACTCTTTCAACCGCTCATTTGAAAGGTATTTATCACTAGCTGTGCCCACGTCTCCGCTCGCGTGTACTACACAACTATTGGGTATTTTTCCATATTTTATACTTTTTAATTATTACCAAAAATCCCGTGAAAAGAATGTCATAATTGATATTCCGTGGCGTATTTTCGTTACGACCTCCGTGGCGGAACGGGTAACTCTCGGACTGCCACGCCGGAGATTGCGGGTTCGAATCCCGCTAGGGGCAAATGTTCGTATGATGAATATGAATGTTTGTACCCAATTCTTGGATGTTTATATATTTATTTAAGTATGTCTATCCGTTATCTAGTAACCATACCACAGGCTCTGCCTAGTTTGGGACTGGATAATTGGTGTGAATGTCTGAGATATTTATTATTATTTATTAAGTACATAAATGACACTATCGGATTCCGATCCTTGGTTATTCTGCATCAGAAAGTAATGGAATATCGAGCGACGTCGACTTTTTACTAAATTGAGGTGAATATCGTTTCGAGATTGGCTGTTATTGAGTTTTAGAATATTCACCATAATGCGTTACGACGGTGCCAGTTTCACTGCCCTACAAAAAAAGGATAAACGCAAAATACCATTCACTATATAAATAAATAGCTAATGCCCGTGACTTCGTTCGCGTAGCTTTGAATATTTACACATCTTCACTGCTTTTAACAATGAATTTGGTTCCCCGTACGAATGAGATATATTTTCGGTATAAAAACTATCTTATGTCCTATTCCAAGACCTAACCTATATGTGTGCAAAGTTTCATCCCGATCTGCCCCCCTCCCCCCCCCCCCCACCCCACACACACACAAAATAGAGAATGTTTGGCAGTACAGACGTTTCGCCGCCGATATAAGTTAGATAGAGAATCACTTATGTTATGAGTTATGACTTATGTTGTTGACGTATAAACATTTTCAAAAAATCATATCTAGATAATTATGCGTCTTCGCACTTCCCCCCCTCACTTCGAAGGTTGTAACCCTCCCCCTCCCCCTTCCCTGCTCCCCCTCCCCATTCATACTCCCCCTCCTCCCTTCCATTCTCTCCTTTCTGATCGTACATATTACTCAGTGCCACCCAATCATATATTATGTATTTATATTATATTTTAAGTTTGTTGAAGGGGTACATTTTGTTTAGTTATATTTTTGGAAACGTTTTTTGGTTGTTACTTTTATAAATTTTGTATGTATTCCACTTAGGGATCTCTTCCAGTCAACCTGAAATAAAATTTAAATTCATCCCTATTTTCTTATAACTATATATTAAACAATCTTCAAGCTATTAAAAAGATATTGCGCAAGGCAGAAGCGAATTTCGCAATACGATGTGAATATATATTCGGGATAATTAACGTAAGCCTTTAGTTTAAACCGAGTAATGATTCGTTCTAAAAATAGGCTTCTAAATATATCATTGATTAACTCTTCCGCTTCCGATTAACGACCTCCGCTGAGCCCTCGCTTAGGACTCCTAATCCTGAACAGCACTACAGCCTTAAATGGATCCATTATCCTAACTGTATAATGCACTTATTTTAATTAAATGTGTACAGCAAATTAATTAAAAATGTCTGACGTTCTTCACTAAATGTAAGTTCCTTAGATTTAATTTATTACTGCTTTACATCCACTGCGAGAAAGCCTCGCCAATAGAATGCCAGTTGAAGCGTGATTGAGTAACAAACATCTAAATATCCAAACTTTCGCATTTATAATATTAGTAGGATTATTTGTCTGAAAGCAATAATGTAGTACCTACATTCCGTCGCAGTACCTATACCTATACGATGTCTGCAGTCTACAATTTCACAGCCTAAAAGCTTTTTAGAAAGTGGCGTAAGTGTCAGATCGTGGGTGGAAGTAACCAGATATATTTTCAAGTAAAGGCGCAAAACTACGCAAGACAGGTGACGTGTTGCAGAGCGATCAGTCATCATCAATTAATAGGACATCATCTGTAGCGAGTTTAAATAAAATCGGTGAGGAACACCATATTATGTACTTTAATGAGAATCATCATCTAATAAATAAAATCGTAAACTTCGCGTGTCTGTACATTGAAGATATTTGCAAAAAAAAAATTAGGGTGTCTAAGAATAAGCAACAGAACACATTTCGATAATTTTTGAAAATTTGGTCTGTTTGTCTGTGAGTTTGTGCACGTATCACTTAAAATCCACTGAACGGATTTTGATGAACTTTTCATAGAAACATGGGGCTTAACTCAACTTAACATTTAGTCTTTAATTCATCGCAATCGATTTACTCAATCAAAAGTTATAGACATTTTTAGTTTTCAATTACATTAATGTAAGGTTAGTATACAATATATTGCAAATATTTCCATACTATTCAGATTGCGATGAGTTTGGACTACATTTTGAAGCTGGTAGTGGGAATGGGAGTGGACGTGGGCGTGGGCGTGGGTGGGGGAGCAGGAGCGGGAGCGGGAGCGGTAATGAGAGCGAATTCTGTAGTTCACGCGAGCGGAGCCGCGGGCACAGCTAGTTCACTTAATAAGATTGTTGATTCTTAAGCAGTAAGGCGTATGTGCTATAAATGATAATGCATATCTATTGAAATTTTTTTTTATTTAAAATTTTACTTTGTGTTGTTTGACCATGCCACTTTACCGCAGCTTAATTGTATAAGAGTGTCAGGGGACTTGGTTGATGTAGTTGCCTGTCCGGTGCTATCCAGACGAGTCACGGGTATGCGGTCCCGGCTTCCCGAGTTATCGCTACTACAATCCCACTATCCTTCCGTAATAGCGGTATCCCATACCTATCCTATACTCCTTACCCATACCCCCATCTCCTGTCTCTCTCACCCCGATCCCTGTCCTGTCCGCCAATCCAAGGTCTGCCGTGCCGATGGATACGTGTCCAGGGGCTAGCCTGGTTGTAAGCGTGCCGACATCCCAGAGCTGGGCGAACTCCTGGCACTATTAGTCTCAGCGAATCATGCAGGGCTCTGATGAGGTGGACAATTATTTCCCTAGCTACGCGTGGTACCTCAACAAGGCGGCGATGTTGTTCGCAACACATCACGTCAAGGGGTATCACGGGGGCGAAAAGCGGACGAAGGAAAGCCACTTGCAATATTACATTATGCACAGTGGCGATACATCGTCTCTGCCTACCCCTCTGGGACCAAGGCGTGAGCATTATGTATGTATGTAATGTTATAATGTATAAACTGGTCGCTCTTTGCCAGGTGTTTTCAAAAGACGCTGTAGAGCCAGCCATGTGTGAAATGGGTATATAAAAAAATTTAAACAAATGTCGACTTAGCCTAAAGTTCTTAATGCCCCAAAAGGTGGAAATAAATGAGTATTCTCATACTTTTATACTACTTATTACTTATATACTGCCGTGTGGTTCCGGTAGAGTAGAATAGGACCACTCCAACTCTTCCCGTGGATGTCGTACAAGGCGACTAAGGGAATACATTATAAAACGTCAATCAGGCCTCCCCGACCCGTCTGGCCAGCGCGGGGAGTGTAGGCCAAATCCTCCGTCTGTCTCTGGCAGATGAGAGAGGGTTGTGCTCCTGCAGTGGAGATAAAAATAACCTGATGATGATGATGATGATACTTTTATACTTTGATACACTTAAAGTGTTATGTTGTTACTCAAAGTTAGCAACGATCTCTATGTGCTACTAGATGGAACGTTCCAAACAATCGCTCTGTTCCACGCAACTGCGGCTACGGGAGGTTACATTCACAATGAAACTTGCGCAGTACATACATACACATTCACAATGAAACTTGTGCAGTTACTACGCAGAACATTTAATTATTATTAAATACTGACGCTATTTACCCGTAGCGTCAATATTTAGTAATAATTATATGTTCTGCGTAGTAACTGCACAAGTTTCATTGTGAATGTGTATGTATGTAAACGCTTTATTGTGCCAAAATTAACAAACAACAAAGAAAAAAGTTGCGTACAAAGGCGGACTTATCCCACTTTGGGATCTAATAGGACTGGTATAATGCATTTAGTACCAAAATTATAAAAGAAACGTACCCATCAAATATACACTTACACTAAAGTATGCATATAATAACATAACCATAAATGATACAATATATACCCAAGAATTAGCTCATAATACATCTATATTTTGTTGTGAACGAGTTGTGCTCATGGGGAGCCGCAGCTGCGTAGAACAGAGCGATTGTTTGGAATGCTCCATCTAGTAGTACATAGAGATCGTTGGTTTTCAGGTTGTTTTAAATGATACAAGGAAGGGGGAGTTTGTAATAAGGATGGGGAGTTGTTTCCAGAGTCTCGGTGCTTGACTGTACAAACTTGGTATTGTTCCCGTTCCTTGATATTATTATTGTACCACGCCATCTATTGTCGAACTTGAAGAAACAAAACATGTACGGTGACTGACAGGCTGTTAAACTTGTACATAAAACAATAAAGACAGTAAGACAAAACTTCGATCTCACACTACATTCACCCTCCAGAATTATTGGCAGAGCCTATCAAACCCGCTGTGCGTACAAAGGGGTCGTCACCCTGGGTTTTATTTCCAGCATAGAGTCCGAAAGAGCAAACCGTTCGGTCAAAACCGAAATCTTCGACTTTCGGCGAAACGTAGTCCGCCTTCATTATAATATGTGTGAATGTGAATTCCCCATTCCCCATTCCCCAATTCGACATGAAACGTATAGTCGACGACTGAAAAACCTTTTGTTGGAAAATGAATATTATTCCATAAATGAATTTTCTAAAAAATGAAATTGGTGGGCCCTCTGACGTTTAATTTAATTTACTTTGTGATAATTTAATACCAAGTGTATTTTTTGATATTATATACTGACATAGATAGTATGTTATATACTATGACATTATTTGAATTGTTGACATTGTAATTTATACATTATTTTATTTTATGACGATCCCTTTTACCATACTAGAATGACATATAAAATTGAATTTTTAAGATGTAAAAGTGAAATAAATAAATCTAATCTAATCTAATCATGCATTTTATTTTTATTTCCTTATTTCTGACTATCAATGTTTTATTTTGTTTTGTGTTTAATTTTAATGTTATTTTTTTTTAATTTACAGTGTATTCCTTTGACTATGTATGTATGTAAACGCTTTATTGTACCAAAAATAAAACAACAACAATAATAAAATAGGAATTAAACTGTGTACAAAGGCGAACTTATCCCACTTAGGGATCTCTTCCAGTCAACCTCAATTTATTAACATTTTAAAAATCTTTATTTTATTTAACTTATATATAGGTAAGTATAATATTAGACTAGTATGTATAATTATAATTAACCTAACACAAACTAGGCATGCTGTCGTTGCCTATAATAGGGGTGGCATCTGGCCAATGTACAATTGTAAGATTCCGCTAAGCAACAATTGATGTACATCCTGTTGGTAACCTAATAAATAAAATAAAAATTAAATATTATTAGATAGTATTAGTATAATAGTAGTAGATTTAAAATACAGTACTTTTACAAAAGTTAATATATCAAAGACCCTTTTTATCCTGAAGCCTAAGATCGCGCTTACCGAGAAGACACCTATTTACTCTTCCTTAAAAAAAGATAGATAAATAGATAGATAAACTCTTTATTGCGCACAAATTAAGGATAACAATAAAATAGGTACAGATTTTTGGAAAGTGTACAAAGGCGGCCTTATCGCTAAAAGCGATCTCTTCCAGGCAACCTTTCAGAAGGAAAATAAGAAAGACATAGCGGCAGAGTATTGCAGGTGAAAGAAGATAAATTTATAAGACAAGTACAATTTGACTTGTCCAGTAATATCTAAGCTGTCAGTGAGACTGGACCATAAGCATTGGCTTCACGCAACCTAGCATCAATAAAGAGTGTTAAACTTTCTTATTAATTATTAATATAACCGAAATGATTCCCTGTATGGTCATAGTTTCAAACTTACCTGCTGTTAAAAAAATCTATCGCTTGACAGAAATGGTACCTCGAGCCTTCACTTGCAATGTTCCGCACGCGTGGACTTTCAATCCCGAAGCCCACGTCAACGGCCAGGCCCACGTCTACTGCTCTTTTAACTCTAAGAAGCATTTTCAAAAATACACTTTTCCGATGCTGGGCTCCTAGGCAGTTGCCTAAACACTGCCTAATGGATAATCCGGCCCTGGTTTTATGTCCCTAAGAGAACTGAGTTCAATGACCAAGGGAACGAGTCGATCATACTCGTACCCGTACAGAAAAATCATAATAGATACCGATACCACAAAAGACGAAAGCCGAAACGGCGGTCAGCACTATTCGAGTCACTGTTTGTTGGGACAAAAACAGCCCATTAGCATGGTGTGGAGCCGTCTCAAGTTCACTGAAAGGGTTATCACATATCACGCTTTTAGGGTCAAAGCGTGAATATTTTAAAATTTCTATTTTTAACTTATTTGTTTTCGGAAGGGTCAGATACCCTTCATACCTTTCATTTTGACCAGATACTTATCGTTCATTCCTAGACTTTATTGTAATTTCTACAGTAAATTGTAACAAAAGGATTGTTAGCTGCTTTAAAAATAAGTGTGTAGTCGTTGGAACGAGCGCCAGAGGTCGTGGGTTCGATTCCCACTGGGGACAGACAACTTTGTACAAGTTGGTCCCGGTCTGGATGTTATAATTGTGAATTGTCCTATCCTTGTTTAATTCCCCTAGCACAGGAGAAATGACATACATACATATGTTAATGCTCACGCCCTGGTCCCAGAGGGGTAGGCTGAGACGATGTATCGCGACTTTGCGCAATCTAATATCACAAAGCGGCTTTCCTTCGCCCGCTTTCGCCCCGTGATACCCCTTGACGTGATGTGTTGCGAACAACATCCACGATTAGCTAGGGAAATACTTGTCCACCTCATCAGAGCCCCGGATGATTCGGTAAGGCTAATAGTGTCCGGAGTTCACCCAGCTCCGGGATATCGGCACGCTTACGACCAGGAGAAATTCTAGCTAAATATATATATGCAAACTTAACAAAAAAAAAACCTGAGTGATCCTAATTGGGGAAGGCCTATGTCCAACAATGGCCTTCTAAAAGATGATATAGTTGTGATTAAAATAAATAAATAAATATGTGGGGACATTTCACACACGGCCACCTGATCCCAAACTAGGCACAGCCTGTAATATGGGTATCAGACAGCTGATATACATACATAAATACATAATATAATATATAAATAACATCCAGTCGCAACGCAAACACAAGTGCTCATCACACGAATGTTTGCCCTGGGCGGGATTCGAACCCGCGACCCCGAGCTTCGCAGGCAGGTGTACTACCGACTAGGCTACGGGGCCGACATAATTATAATTTATTCATTAATTCTAGTGTATGATGGGATTTTTCTGTTTTCGAAAATAAAGAAATGAGATTAATATTTCTAGATTGTCTAAGATCAATAATTCTTTTGTGGGGCTGTGCGTGCGTTACTACACTAAGGTTCCGAATGAAATTATTAACTTGTCTGAACAAAAATTCAAATCTTCTATAAAAGTTAATCTGTGCAAGAAAGCCTACTATAAGTTAGATGACTACTTAAATGATAAAAGTCCATGGAGTGCTTGATGGATCAGCATAGGTAGACTTAATGATTGTAATGAATAAGATAAATCAAAGGTAGGGCCCTGTGCCGTTGGGTTTGTTGCCACTTCTTCCCCTCGGTTATAAAGGTGGAAGTGGAGTAGTTTTAGGCAGAATTTGACGTCAAAAAGAGAATAATGAATTCCAATTTTGAAAATAAATATTTTGATTTTGATTTACTAATTATGGCCACTGTGTTAATATTAGGAACAGTAACTCCTACTGCTAATTATAATTATCGAAATGTTTGTATAATACACGTAATCACTAAAGCAGAACCGACCCAGATTCGTAATAAAGCTTCAACGTCTGATAGTATGCAAATATGTAGGATTTGGGTCCTGCCCACATTCTGCGGTCGACAAACATTACGGGAAGCGGTTTATCACTAATTGTTTTAAACTACCAGAGCGTTATAATTTAAATTCTTCTTTGATTGGCAGGATAATGGCACTTTACAGTAGTTCGCGGCGCTTACAGGTTTCTGTAAAAGTTTAGATAAGCCTTATAGCGATGATAGAGGATACTTAATAATACTACGGAAAGAATCCACTTTCACCTCCACCCACAAAATAAAGAACGGTTGGCGGTTACATTCACAATGAAACTTGTGCAGTTACCACGCAAAACATTAAATTGTTACTAAGTATTGACGCTACGGGTAAATATCGTCAATATTTGGTAAATAATTAAATGTTCTGCGTAGTAACTGCACAAGTTTCATTGTGAATGTGTATGTATGTACTGCGCAAGTTTCATTGTGAATGTAACCTAGTTGCGGCTCCCGAAGCCGCAGTTGCGTGGAACAGAGCGATTGTTTGGAACGCTCCATCTAGTAGTATATAGAGATCGTTGACCGTCGGAGGAGGAAGTTGATAGTTATCTAATAGTTATGGGGATATGTACGTTTGAGGTACCTTATTCCCCGAAGCCCTTAAACTCGGTCCCCCACTCAAATTTACCACGGATTTTGATTACAACTACCACTGGCTTTAAAATTACAAAACTCCAAAGAAACAACCCCATAGCAACCAGCTGAAGATATGATGTTGACCTGGTGACCTGAGCTGGCCGAGAGCCCACGGAACCCTATCGAGACTCACTTCACGAATTGGGTTATTGGCGAGTCGGCAGAAAGAGACAGCTTGTTGAGTGCTCTTCTACTGAGATGACGAAGGCGAGGGAAATATAATCGAAACATTAGGTAATTAGGTATATACATAAGTATTTATGTATCGTTGTTTGCTAGTCGGTTTTTTTTGTTACGTCTTACTTGGTCTTATACAATGTGTGTGATACACAATTATTTTTTAGTTTTTCTGAAATATCATGTATTTTTTATGTATTTTTGTACAATAAAAAAGGGGGAAAAATACCATGTACCAATGGTAAAACTTATCTCTTTAAGAGATTTCTGCTAAAAAATAGGTTTTTTTTTCTGGAATTTTGATAAAAATAGATATAAACAGCTCTTTCGGTCCAGTCCAATATATAATTTGTAATTCCTAATTTCTTATAAATTTTATAACATTTGCATTTCGTATCTTTCGTTTAATTATAAATCTACACAAATATTATAAAGAGGAAATATTTGTATGTTTGTAACGAATAAACTCAAAAACTACTAGACCGATATCAAAATTCTTTCACCATTAGAATGCTACATTATCCCTGTGTAACATAGGCTATATTTATTACTATAAAAAATTAGGGATCCCTACTAAAACTTCAGTAATGTAACCCAAGGTGTAAAAAAAATTGCCTAAAAATTTCTTTCATCGCATGCGGGAGCGGGAGCGGAAGTAGAAGCGAATTCGGTAGTCCTCGCAAGCGGCTCCGCGGGCACAGCTAGTATTATATAATTTCGTCAAAATCGTTGAGGAACACACTTCTGTGATGAACACTATATTAAACTGCACCATTTGTTTGATTATCATGAATTATTGTCTAATTATGCCGTGTGGTTTCCGGTAGAGTAGAATAGGACCACGCCAACTCTTCCCGTGGATGTCGTACAAGGCGACTGAGGGAATAAATTATAAAACATCAACCAGGCCTCCCCAACCCGTCTGGCCAGCGCGGGGAGTGTAGGCCAAATCCTCCGTCTGTCTCCGGCAGATGAGAGAGGGTTGTGCTCCTGCACTGGAGACAAAAATAACATGATGATGATAAGTACATTAGATTTTTCTGTATGTAAATCCGTAGTGCTAACTTATCTTCTTAGGGGGCCAGGAAAACCTGGCGACACTTCAGGATCTGTTGTGCCAAACCCCTCTCCACCAACAGTGCCCCAAAGAACTTATTTTGACATAATATGCAGGTTTCCTCTGGTATTATAAATAAACTGTTCGTAAGTTTCGATAACTCATTGGTACGGGCGGGGTTTTAGGAACGTCTCTTAAACTTAACCTATAAGTTACATCAAACACGTTACGTTGAATAATACCTTTGACTTTGTCCACGTAGACTTTTATGTACTTTTATATCCACTTTCATGCATCATTAAGTTTGAAGTACAAAGTGTATTTTTAAGTGTTGTTTTTATCCTTCGAATCAAAGACACAGTTACCATGCATAAGCCATTAGCTAAACGGAAGGTTACAGTTCTAAGAACTAGACTAGAGCTGGGCATCGATCGTGGTGACTGCAGGTCGATGGGGAACTGGGTCACGAGGTCGTTCACTGTCTAACCTCGGTGCTTGTTGCGAATGTTGGCGGAGGCGACACACCTATGGGAATGTTTAGCACCAATATTGCAGAATAGAGTGCAATGTACGCGATAAAGATTTGGCCCAACTAAGGAAATTATACACGATATTTTTTACTCTTCTGAAGTCATGGTATCCTAGTGATTATACGACCTCCGTGGCGACGGGGTAGCTCTAGTACTGCCACGTCGGAGGTTGCGGGTTCGAATCCCGCTATGGGAAATTGTTCGTATGATGAATGTGAATATTTGTACCTAAGTCTTGGATGTTTATATATTTATTTAAGTATGTGTATCCGTTATCTAGTAACCAAAGCACAGGCTCTGCCTAGTTTGGGACTGGATAATTGGTGTGAATGTCTGAGATATTTATTTTATTTATTTATTCGTCAGTGCTCTCGGCTTAGGGACATAGGACTGTGTACAATTTGTACATGAATGTCTCGACCTGGATTATATGTGATATCTTTGTATAATTAATCCTATTATAAAAAGAAAAAACCTATTTTGAGAATAGACAAGTGAAGTATGTATATGTGAAACATTACATCAGACATACAAAATTACGTTATCATCACCAGTCGAAATACGTCCACTGCTGAATATAAGCCTCCCCAATAGAATGCAATTTTTGGTGGAATGTCCATTGGGGGATTTGCCATAAACACCACGCTTGGCAGGAGGACTGGTGATCGCAGTAATGATTTTATTATACACAGGAGAATGCTGCTGCCCGTCCCTGATGCAATCTCTTGGCCGCCTTGATAACATCCACGGGAAGACTGACGACCTCTATTCTAAACCGTGTCGTGTGGTTTTATTTATAGAAATGCTACGGTCGCTACGCTCACAGCTATGGCGGTATCCGCAACTAAAAATCGTAGCTAGAGTGTATCAAAATTGCTTAATAGACTTAGGGTAGAACTACACACGCATTCGCACTGCGCCGTCCCACGCCAAAGAGCGCGCTCCGATACAAAACACGCGTTTTGAATAGGTAAAGAGCGATCAGCTCTGGAGGAGAGATGTGAAAAGAAATATAATGATTCTACTTAAGTCGAGCCGGAGTATGAAACAATGTAGATTCTGGTAGGTCACGGCTGCTACCGAAAGAGACTTGATGTGTGAGATGAGTGTAAGTTAGTATCACGGAGCAGATGAGGCTATGCATTACTTGCTGTGAGAATGTCCACTGTATGATGAGCTCAGCCGAAATATGATAGACGGATAGAGTGAGAAGAAGGCATGGTCTACTATTGCAATCTCGTGAGTATGTAAGCGGTACTTTGCAGGTTTCAAGAATCGGCACACGGTTGGCAAAGAGTAAGAGTTTGAGCGTGAAGAAGGAATAAAGGAATATGCCTGAGCAGACCGACGACGATGGCGTAAATGTAATTGTCTTACCTCAGAAAAGAGAGAGAAGCAAAAGTACAGCGTACAACGTGCGACAGTAGGGTTCAATCCCAAACGACCCGACTATTAGCTGAATAGGCAGGACAAAGGAGTTGCCAGCTTTGAGCTAGATACAGATAAGGGGTTAATAAATCTGCCCTACAAAGGAGAAAGGATAAAGTCTTTTGTAGTGAGTGACGAGTTGCTTAGTAACGGAGGCTAGGTGAAGGAGACAGAAACGTTGCAACTTCAATATTTTGTTTGTTCACTTCTGATCTAGAGGTATCTGATATAAGGACAGAGTTTTCTTCAGGAAACTTAGTCTTTATATAAATAACAGCACGTTGACAGAATCAGCTTCCTCCGATTTTTAGAATATATATAATGAAAGAGATATATAGCAAAAAGAAGCATAATAGTGCTAAGTAAATTAATAAAGAAAAGATTCCGAGGAAAGGAAACGATACTAAGGATGAATGAAAAGTTTCAATATAATAATTTATCAATATTAATCATGATATTTAGTTCATCATTGATAAGAAAAAAGTTGATTCAGTTATATGTCTCCATTTAGATACTATAAACGGTGAAGTTAACTACTTTAGGAAACATCAATAACACTATTTTAGCGGTAAAAGCTACTTAAAAATAAACGACGTCCTGACAGCGGTGTCGACAGGTGCAAATTATACATTTAAATTGAAGAATAATGTAATTAATTCGAAGACACTTACTGAAAGTCTGGAGTTTCAGAAATTTCCTTTTAATTTAGCTCTTGTTTCAAAGGTCCTGCTCCGAATCTAATAAAAACAGAATCCTATTAAAATAGTTTTTTAATATGCTAGCGTTGTCCAAGGTTAGTACAAATACTCAATATAAGGCTTGTCCAAAATGCGTCAGCGAGACGAGAAGAACTCTGTAAAAGGAGTTTGTATGAATTCTCTAACTGTTGCGACCTATCTTAAGGCTAGCCACTTTTGTAAATCTTTAAAAGCAAATTTAAATGCATTTAATAAACAAGCGATCATCAATATTTAAAGTAATTTCCTTGCACCGTTTGTTCCACAAATTATGGAGATTGAAGAAAATTACAATAAAATATTTGATTTATTGAGTACGACAGTAAATTTGTCTGACTTTTATTCTATAGTCCACCTTATCTACATAAAACTTGGTATTCGAGCCAAGAATGAACTGAAATTTGAATAAAACCCCACGGAAGATCTAAATAACAACGTAGGTGAAAATTTTAAAATAAAGTAAAAATTCTTCCCTAACAAAATAAGCCCCATTTGCATGTTTACGTGTGACCTTTACCCAGTGACATTGAGAGAAGCCCATTGCCCCAGAATCCAGTTCCGCAGCGCCGCGGAAAACTCTAGTTTAGTCAAAAGCCTGGAATTGAAAAGGTGAAAAAAACTAGAGGCTGCTAAGTAAAGACACACCTAGGAATGAATGCTGGGAGATTGTAGAGCTAAGCGGCGACTAGAGAGGAATCATTTACGTTTTACGCAATGTATAAGCAAGAAGGCTAGTCCAAAGATACACTGAAAAAGTAATTTTGATTTGAACAAGCTCTTGTTAAATGTAAAAAATAGA
Source organism: Esperia sulphurella (assembly GCA_947086405.1). Classification (NCBI taxonomy): domain Eukaryota; kingdom Metazoa; phylum Arthropoda; class Insecta; order Lepidoptera; family Oecophoridae; genus Esperia; species Esperia sulphurella. Next base: position 18,137,073 of record OX352261.1, read on the forward strand.
AACAAAGACATATCAAAATAAATTTAAAATTGATCAATTCTGAGTACTGCCGAAGCTATTCGGAGTTCTTTGCTTGCTTTTTACTGTCATGGAATATCTTTGAGAGTCTAATCTCTTTCTATCTATTCAGACAGCGTGTCTGCGTCTCGCGCCCTCTATAACTCCTTATAGCCTCTCGTATATGTTGTCTTTATATCACATTTCTCATGGACATAAAATGAAATTGAAAATTTTCACGTATTTCGCATTTTGCTCAGTCGTAATTGCTGTGCTCAGAAATATTCATACGCATTTATTCTTCAGTAATGATCATTCAGCGTCAGAGACGTATTATCTATCATGTAAGGATCGTTGTTGTAGACTCAGGAAACGAGGTCCTCTTAGACCGGAGTTGGATGTCGGTCGATTTGTTGAGTGTCATTGTTTTTACTGTTAACTACAAGTCGGCTTACAATAGGGCACTCCCAATATATTCCCGAGGGTTTCGTCAAGGCGACTAAGGGATTGCACCAGGGACGGTCTGTGCTGTGTCTGATCATCAGGTTATATTTGTCTCCACTGCAGGAGCACAACCCTCTCTCATCTGCCGGAGACACACGGAGGATTTGGCCTACACTCCCCGCGCTGGCCAGGCGGGTTGGGGAGGTTTGATTGATGTTTTATAATGTATTCCCTTAGTCGCCTTGTACGACATCCACGGGAAGAGTTGGAGTGGTCCTATTCTACTTTACCGGAAACCACACGGCAGGTCTGTGTATATTAAGATCAAATTGGTGACGTCCTCGAAAAGGCTGGGGTCAGCAGTGATATGAACAAAATGAGGTGCATGAAAAGGTTGATGAATGTGAGTGAGGATAGTGAGGTGTGTCAGGATCGCGCAAAGTCTAAGGTATGAGCATTATGTATGTTAAGATCATTTCTGCGATCACCAATTTGCCTGCAATGCCAATGCACAGCTTACCAAAGGTGTGATTCTATTGGGGAGGCTTGTGTTGAGCAGTATTTCGGCTGATAATGATAAGAAAATCCTAGTTTGGGATTAGACATGTGCATAGATCTACGTAACGAGACCAATGACGAAACGTTTAGTCGACGACTGAAAAATCTTTGGTTAGAAAATGAATATTATTCCATAAATGAATTTTCTAATAAATGAAATTGGTGGGCCCTCTGACGTTTAATTTAATTTGTGATAATTTAATACCAAGTGTATTTTAAGTTTTATTTTCTATTTTATTATTATATACTGACATAGATAGTATGTTATATACTATGCCATTATTTAAATTGTTGACATTGTAATTTATACCTTATTTTATTTTATGAGGATCCCTTTTACCGTATTAGAATGACATGTAAAATTGATTTTTTAAGATGTAAAAGTGAAATAAATAAATCTAATCTAATCTAATCAAATCTATATGTGACATTGGCCACAGTTGTTGAAGTTAGTTCTCGCGTGCAAGCCTTGCATAAAATACATACATACATAATGCTAACGCCTTAATGCCAGAGGGGTAGACAAAGATGACAAATCGCCACTTTGCGCAATCCTGTCTGACGTCGCAGTGACTTTCCTACGCCCGAATTTCGCCCCTTGGCGCGATGTGTGGCGAACAACATCAGCATCGCCACCTCCGTGCTGAGACACATTGTATTACCAAGGTGACTCGAATTTACGATGCTGAATGTACAAACGAAAGCTCCCAGTCGGACGTTACTTAAGTGAAGCAGTAAACAAAAGTGATGTAACTTAGCTGACAATAAAAGAGAATGACAGACAGAGTCCACAAAGTCCGTCTATTATAAGTGCTCTACCCGACTCCGCTTAAGATTTCTAAGTTACCAGTCGTCATCAGAAAATACGTCCACAGCTGAACATAAGCCTCCCCAATAGAATAGCCCCTTTGGTGGGCTTACCATTATCAGATTTGCAATAATCACCACGTTTGTCTTGTTGTCTGTTTTTGATTCTCTGCAACGCTGATTATAGATGCCCTAATTAATAGCTCTCTTTTTGAAAGTGATTTCTCCCAGTAAACTAGTATTTATGCATCTATAGAAAATATAGGACTATTGTTTTTCATTATACTAATCATCATCAGCCTAAATACGTCCACTGCTGGACATAGGCCTACCCAATAGAATACCACTTTTGGTAAGTTGTCCATTGGGGGGTTTGCTATTATAGCAAACCCCCCAATGGACAACACCACGCTTGACAGGCGGATTGGTGATAGCAGTAATGCTTAATATACACAGCAGAATGCTGCTCGTCCCTGGTGCAATCCCTTAGTCGCCTAGAGGATACCCACGGGTAGATTAGGGGTAGACGACTTCTAAGCGGGGAACCACACGGCATACCCCACTAATATTATAAAAGCGAAAATTTGGATAATTGGATGTTTGTTACTCAGTCACGCTTCAACCACTGGACGGATCAGAATGAAACTTGGTACACTTATAGACTAGGTCCTGGAAAAGGACATAGGATAGTTTTTATCTGGAAAAAACATCCCATTCCTACGGGAAATACATAATAATTTGTAATGTTACGTTGTCCACGCGGACGAAGTAGCGGGCAGCAGCTAGTCACAAATAAGAAGTTAATAGTAAAAGCAATGGGACTAGACAAATTATACTTGAAGTGCAGTTTAACCTGCGTCGTAGAAACTTCGCAGACGAACTAACAGCCTGACGCGATAAAGTTTAAGATCAAGATGTAAATCAGTCAAAGTACGGCGAATCAATGGGGAAGGACTAGAATTTCAGGAACAGTGTCGTAAAAGTATTAAATGTTGCCAGACTAATAAACAGGGTTCGGAATTAGGTAATTAGTACCATGTATGTACTTGCGATGAAATGTTTATGTTGGTTTGGATATTCCGGGACTTTTATTTCGTATCTTTTTATACAAAGTCAAGATCATTTCTTGCATATGAGTACTTTTGGTACATTTATACACGTCATTTTTTTATCGACTACCGCCTCCTAGGTGTTAGCGCTGTGAAGTAGAAACGGCGCAACAAACTTCACGCAACACATCTTTTAAAAATCAAGATCGCATACAATTATATAAAAATTGTGCGAAGCTGAATCAACATTAGTACCAGGCATCTTTGTCATTCAAATAATCGTTTATTTTATAATAGGCTTTCTTACAAAGTTGTTTTTTAATATGCACCTTAAACTGTCTGCCCGCCATATTTAAGATTTCCTCTGGTAGTATGTTGTAGAAGCGTATACATTGCCCCGTGAACGATTTACTGACCTTACTAAGTCTTAACCCTGGTAAAACAAGTTTATTTTTATTTCTTGTATTGTCGACTCTACAACGCAAATTATAGATTGCCCTAACTGCTCTCTTTTGCAAAATAAAAATGGTCTCTATATCTGCTGCTTGACCCCACAGTAGGATACCATATGCCATGATACGGTGGAAGTAGCTAAAGTACACTAACCTCGCGGTAGCAACATCAGTTAATTGTCTGATATTCCTTAAGGCGTAGGCAGCAGAACAGTAATATTAATATAGACATTCTACATTTATCGCTTAATAATCTATAATTATTCTTCAGTCTCCCGCTTACTAATAAAATAAAGTACGAATAACATGAAATTATATTCTGTTCATTGGACATTAGGCCCGATTCTGAAAGCACTAAAATTTGTTTCGTTTTTACCTTCATAATAGTGTGTGACAGGGATAACAACTATTTTAGTATTGTCAAGTTATGACGTTGTGCTTCCAGAATCGGGACCATTATATACTTTTTAATTATTACTTCTAAGAGTCCTTGTATTTTTGTTAAGAGTAATTTCTGTTAATTATAATATGGTAATATAAAACAAAACCTAACTGTTATACACTACAAATAAAAAACGGACCCCAGTTCGTCCCCCGCTGGCAGAGTACCCAGGAGGCTGGCGGCATTGCCTCGCTGGATTGCGAGGCTTACGCGCTGGGCAAAGTAGCCGGTTAATAATATCCCGTCAAAAGGAATCCGACTAATATTATAAATGGGAAAGTTTGTATATTTGTTACTCAATCACGTTTCAACCACTGGACGGATCGGAATGAAACTAGGCACACATATTGGTTAGGTTCTGGAATAGGACATAGGATAGTTTTTATCCAGAAAAAACATCTCATTCCTACGGGAAATACTTAATAATTTGTGATGTTAAGTTGTCCACGCGGACGAAGTCGCGGGCAACAGCTAGCGTCTACATAAATCTTCCGCGCCATATTTAAATAAATGACACTACCTAACTACGATCCCTGTTTGCCTGGCAACAACGATCTCTATGTACTACTAGATGGAGCGTTCCAAACAATCGCTCTGTTCCACGCAAGTAGCCACAACTCTCACATTCACTTTGAAACTTGTGCAGTTACTACTCAGTACATTTAATTATTTTCTAAATATTGACATTATTTAACCGTAGCGTCAATATTTAGTAATAATTAAATGTTCTGCGTACTAACTGCACAAGTTTCATTGTGAATGTGAAAGAGTTGTGGCTACTTGCGTGGAACAGAGCGATTGTTTGGAACGCTCCATCTAGTAGTACATAGAGATCGTTGCCTGGCAATAATATGTCTGCAGACCGGGCAGATAGGTAAAAACGATAGGACGAAACAATCGAGTATTTTTTAAAGAAAGGAAGTTCAAAGCACTCAGCAAACAACGTGAGAAAATTCAATTAAAACTGATGAAAATAAGATTATTGGATGTTCTTTAGATTAAAACCAACTTCATCAATACAATGTACCTAAAAGGAGATAATAGTCCTAGCACCTTATTCAATTATGACAAAGTTAAAATTAGAACGAACTTCGCCATTTATACTAAAGTGACCACAGAAATCCTATCAGATAGAATGGTGCAGGCAGCGCGGTACGCGTGCCAACCATGTGCAGTCATCATCATCATGTCAGCCCCTAGAAGTCCACCGCTGGAAATAGGCCTCCCCAATGAACGCCACCACACCCGGTCCTCCTTCCGCATCCAGTCGCTACCTGCCACCTTCTCCAGGTCGTCGGGCCATTCCAGAACTCCACATGTGCAGTATATTGTACAAACTATCAAACGCTTACTCATTTCGCGCCGAGTCAACGTCGGGTAAACATTAACAAAAATACTGCAAAATGCCATATTGTGCGGTTTCTAACTGCATAACTGTATTTCCTCACTAGAAACGTGACCGCGAGTCAAAAAGGGTGCAGGGGAGGGCCGCGCTTTGTCCTAAGATCGACACGCGCGGTACTGAAGTAAACAAGTGGCCATAACCGTTCTATCTTGATAGGATTTCTGTATCGGTATATTGTTGCCGAGAGCGGTATAGACAATTTTTAGACTCGGACATCATACAAGCGAAAAGATATAATTACCTACTACTACTATAGGAACACCAGCCTGTCTGTACGCGGTTTGTGGGTGTGCATAAATTATTGTAGGGCTACTGCATCGATCGAGAGAGGGACAACGTTATACGTCAACTGAACATAAGTGATTCTCTTTCTAACTTATAGCCTGGCCTTCAGTCTGTCCACCGTTTCACCCTCTTCCCAATCCCTCACCCTCTACTTCCCTCTCTCTCCCCTAGCTTCTCCCTTCCCCTTGCTTCATATTTTCATGCCCACCCACTTCCGCTTTTACTTATCACCAAAAAGTAGTTCATTGCAATACAAATTCCATTTCACACTATTTCGTTGTATACTAAGCAGTGTATGCGAGTTTTCGAAAACTATAAATTAGCATAACTTTTGACTGAGTACATCAATTACCATGAAATAAAAACTAAATTTTACTCTAAGTTAAGCCAATGTTTTTCTGAAAACTCTATCAGAATTGGTTCATTAGTTTTTACGTGATCAGAAACCAACAGAAAAACTGTAAAAAAATTCTAAAAATTATCTTAATGTTTTCTATTACTTATCCTTAGACCCCAAATCTTTTTCTTGCAAATATTGTCAATGTACAGACTCGCCAAGTTTACATACGTACATATTGCTCACGCCTTAGTCCCAGAGGGACAGGCAGGGACTATGTATCGCCACTTTGACCAATGACGAAACGTTTAGTCAACGACTGAAAAACCTTTTGTTGGAAAATGAATATTATTCCATAAATGAATTTTCTAAAAAATGAAATTGGTGGGCCCTCTGACGTTTAATTTAATTTACTTTGTGATAATTTAATACCAAGTGTATTTTTTGATATTATATACTGACATAGATAGTATGTTATATACTATGACATTATTTGAATTGTTGACATTGTAACTTATACACTATTTTATTTTATGACGATCCCTTTTACCATACTAGAATGACATGTAAAATTGAATTTTTAAGATGTAAAAGTGAAATAAATAAATCTAATCTAATCTAATCTTTGCGCGATCCTGACAAACGTCGCGAAGCGACTTTCCTTCGCCCGCTTTTCGCCCTTGCTTGCTTTTTGTCCTTATGTGTTTAAGGAATATCATCATCAGCCTTAAAACGTCCACTGTTGAACATAAGCCTTCCAATAGAATACCACTGTTGATCAGCTGTCCATTGGGTAATTTGGACAGGCAGGCGGATATCACTTAGCGTGATATATCGCGAACAACATCGCCCATGTTTACGTTTTTATTACATTGTCTAACAGAGAGCTAAGAAGTAACGAATTTTGTATAACTTACGCACGTTACTGTCGTAAAGCAAAGAAGCACAGTACGTATGACTAAATTACATCAAACCCAAAGAAAAACTATTCTTTTATCGCCCATAGAGATGCAGAGTTATTATTTTGTTTTGTCGCTCTGTCCGCCGCGCTATCTCCCTTTGAGATCACAATTTTCCTTCCCATTTTAATAAAACTCTTGCCATTGCTTTTTTGTTACTCACAATACAATACAATGTTCCATTTGTTTGTAAAATTGGCAGTTTGAATTGCATTTTTGAAAACTTTATGCCTTTAAAAGCATTCTTAGCTGGAATCCAGCAGAAATTCAATATGTACTTTGTTCAATAAAGATTTTGTATTTGATAAATGATTTGCATAGCTAAAGAAGTGAGTTCTAGTCAATGATCTCTATGTACTACTAGATGGAGCGTTCCAAACAATCGCTCTGTTCCATGCAAGTGGCCACAACTCTTTCACATTAACTTTGAAACTTGTGCAGTTACTACTCGGAACATTTAATTATTTTCTAAATATTGACATTATTTAACCGTAGCGTCAATATTTACTCGTAGTTATAATTAAATGTTCTGCGTAGTAACTGCACAAGTTTCATTGTGAATGTGAAAGAGTTGTGGCTACTTGCGTGGAACAGAGCGATTGTTTGGAACGCTCCATCTAGTAGTACATAGAGATCGTTGCTTCTAGTAGTTAAAAATTTATAACTAAATGATAAAATATGACGGACTACTTTATAAAATAGACTATTATTTGAATGACAAAGATGGCTACTTATGTTGCTTCAGCTAAGAAAATCTTTATAATATTGCATATAAACTTGATTTCAAAAGATAATATCCTGGAAGTTACTTGCGCCGTTTCTTCTTCACAACGCTAACACCTAGGAAGTATATAAATGTACCAAGTGTAATCATGTCAATAGCAGAGAATCCTACTAAGTCAAAGTCAAAATCATTTATTGCATATGAGTACACTTGGTACATTTATACACGTCATTTTTTTCATCGACTATTGCTTCCTAGGTGTTAGCGCTGTGAAGAAGAAACGGCGCAACAAACTTCACGCAACACATCTTTTAAAAATCAAGTTTGCATAAAATTAATAAAGATTTTGCTAAGCTGAATTAACATTAGTACCAGGCATCTCTGTCATTCAAATAATCGTTTATTTTATAATAGGCTTTCTTACAAAGTTGTTTTTTAATGTGAATCTTAAACTTTCTGTCCGTCATATTTAAGATTTCCTCTGGTAGTTTGTTGTAGAAGCGTATACATTACTAATATTATAAATGAGAAAGTTTGCATGTTTGTTACGCGGATCGTGATGAAACTTGACACACACATAGGTTAGATCCTAGAAATAGGAGATAGGACAGTTTTTATGCCGAAAAAAACATCCCATTCCTACAGGAAATGCAAAATAATTTGTGATGTTAAGTTGTCTACGCGGACAAAGTCGCGGGCAACAGCCAGTACTAAATATTATTACGTAAAGAACCCCCCCCTCTCCCACCGCAAAACATCAGCCCGACTGGCGCTGAGAGATCGACGGTATATGTTAGAAAGTGAAGCACTTATGTTGTTGTCCCTCTCTTAAGCGACTGTGTTCGCGCGCTGGGTGGAGTAGCTCTGCTATAATTTACGTTCACAGACGCACGTGTACGAACAGGCTAGTGCGCCTGTAGGTGTTAGAGGTAATTAAATCTGTTCGCTGTTTCACTCTTTGGTCCCTGTAGGGTTTTTATTCATCATCATCAGGTTATTATTTGTCTCCACTGCAGGAGCACAACCCTCTCTCATCTGCTGGAGACAGACGGAAGATTTGCCTACACTCCCCGCGCTGGCCAGACGGGTTGGGGAGGCCTGATTGATGTTTTATAATGTCTTCCCTTAGTCGCCTTGTACGACATCCACGGGAAGAGTTGGAGTGGTCCTATTCTACTCTACCGAAAACCACACGTTTTTACTCATGTCCTCTCACAATACCACCACGTACCGACTTATTTTCTTATTCCTTCACAGTACACGCAGCGCGCTTGTGGAATGAACTCCCGGAAGACATCAGGACGGCTCCCAATTGGTTCGTGTTTAAACGATTGGTGCGCGAGCACTTACTTGGATCACCATAGGAGTAAATTGGTCATCGTCTATGAATCACGTTTTGATTTATTTATTGCAGAATATTTATGTATATATTTGTTATTTATATAACATATGCATTTATTTATCTTTGTAATAAGTATTCATATATTACATATGTAGTATATATCAATCTATATATTTTTTTTGCGCCTACCACTCATTATCTGCATGACCTAAAGGTCAACTGGAAGACAATGCCATATTGGCATTATGTTCGCCTTTTGTACTTACTGTGCAATAAAGTTTTTAAATAAATAAATTAATAAAGGATTTTATCTTTGACTTTGAGATTATTTTGTTCTCGTTGACAAAAACTTGGACTTATAAAACTGTACTTCAAACTCTTTTCATCATAGGCCGAGAGCCGAACGCGAGTTTGAGCAACTGCCGAAGGTCAACCACCCTTAACCACCCTTAACCTTAAACAAACACCTAAGAACGTAACAGACTATGAACAATTAGGTAACATCGATAGCTCCATATACTGCTCACACGATTGAATGAACACTTACACTCAAGTGGAAAAGTTATGTAAGCAATTATATTTGCTCATTGCGTGACATATACAGACATTATTATATTTATTAAAAGATTATAAGTCGTTCATTCCATTACAAAATAAAATTGTTTATTATTATTATCACATAATAATAATGTACCTACATACAAAAAATATTATAGATATTTTTATTATTAAGTTATACAAAATTGTCCTTATCTAGATAAGCTAGATAATTGGCCCGATTCTGAAGGCACACATTTAAAATTTGACAGTGCTAAAATTGGTTTCATCTTTATCTTCATAATACTGTGTGACAAGGATAGCAACAGTTTTAGTGCTGTCAAATTTTAACATTGTGCCTTCAGAATCGAGCTCAATAACCAAGTTATTTGTATTTTATATGTAAGTATAACTTAAAAATCAATTATTATGTTATGATTATATTAACCAATTTTACATTGTAATGGAATGAATCACTTGTAATCTATCGATTAATAATTTAGTTTATTACAAAGAGTAGTCTGGCAGCCTAGGATTCCCTGTTCTGTGGGTAGCCAGTCATTCATTTAAAAATGTGAACAAATGTTGCAATTAATTTTAGTTTTACTCTGTAGTTAAAAAAAAAAGCATTTAAAGACAATACAGCACAAGTAGGCAATCAATATTTACATACCGACAAAATTATCCAAAAATAAAAAATAATATCGTTTTGTGAATGTTATTCGTGTATATCGTCAGTGGAAAGATAAAAACGCTAACGCGACACATTGGTCTAAAATGATTTATATATACCATTCGACTGTATTTTTTTTCTACGTCGATCTGTCTATGTATATGTTTAATTTTTTTACCTGACAACATTTTTTTTTATATTTTCAGGTGATTTTCGCTAAAGCGACATCTATCTCGTAAAATAAAAGACCTATAATAATTCTTTGTTTTACATAATTAAGCAGTTATTATACAATCGTATTTTTTTTCTATATTTTTTTATTCAAGTTACATTAAAATACTCCTCATAGAAAACGAGATATTAATTTTTTTCCGAAAACAAAAAACTTTAAACTGTAATGTTGTCAAACTGGCGCTTTAGCGTTTTTACCTTTCCACTGACGATATGTATTTTAACTTTTAAGACAGCTTGAAACCCATTTGATACAAAAAGTAAGGCCTATGTCCAGCAGTAGACATCTAAGGGCTGATATGTGAAACAAAATGTAAACAAAACAATGGGCTCGATTCTGAAGGCACACATTTAAAATTTGACAGCACTAAAACTGTTGCTATCCTTGTCACACAGTATTACGAAGATAAAGACGAAACCAATTTTAGCGCTGTCAAGTTTTAAATGTGTGCCTTCAGAATCGGGCCCAATGTCGACTTAGCCTAGAGTTCTCAATGTCCTAAAATGTTGCATATTGCATTTAAATATTGTTTTCCTACTAATATTATTAAATGCGAAAGTTTGGATATTTGGATGTTTGTTACTCAATCACGCATCAATCATTGGACGGATCGTGATGAAACTTGGCACACATATAGTTTAGGTCTAGGAATAGAACATAGGATAGTTTCTATCCCGAAAAAACATCTCGTTCCTACGGGAAACCAAATTATCGTTAAAAGCAGTGAAGATGTGTAAATATCGAAACCTACGTGGACGAAGTCGCGGGCAAAATCTAGTATAGTATATTAGTAGGAAGAATACCTTCTTCACATATGTATAATATGCCAAATATAACTATCTTATACTCGCGACTTATACCATAGAGATCGCCTATATAAATTAGACAGAGAAGCACTTATCTTGACGTAAGAATGACGTACAACGATCTCTATGTACTAGATACTAGATGGAGCGTTCCAAACAATCACTCTGTTCCACGCAAGTAGCCACAACTCTTTCACATTCACAATGAAACTTGTGCAGTTACTACGCAGAACATTTAATTATTACTAATTATTGACATTATTTAACCGTAACGTCAATATTTAGTAATAATTAAATGTTCTGCGTAGTAACTGCACAAGTTTCATTGTGAATGTGAAAGAGTTGCGGCTCCTGGCGTGGAACAGAGCGATTGTTTGGAACGCTCTATCTAGTAGTACATAGAGATCGTTGATGACGTATAACGTTGGCCCTCTCTCGATCGCGTTCACTGTAGCAGCCAGCTCTACGAGCACACACAAACGTGAACAGCCTGGTGGAGTAGTAGGTAATTAAATCTGCTCGCTTCTATGTACTGTCAGGAATGTACCACTGAGGAGCAGCCAACGACCCTGGTACAAATTCCCCACACCTCGGAAGTGATATTCAACTCCTTACTTACTTATATGTGGTAAAAATTACAATCCTACTAACATTATATACGGGAAAGTTTGTAAGTATGGATGGATGTTTGTTACTCTTTCACGTAAAAACGACTGAATGGATTTTAATGAAACTTTACAATAATATAGCTTATACATCAGAATAACACATAGGCTACAATTTATAAAGATATTGTGTGTATTGTCCAAAATATCAAGTAAGTAGGAAGAAATCTACCATCTGCGAGCTATTCTGGCGTGCGCCATAAAATTGTAATTTTAATGTCATAATAGTTCTTTTCTACGCCACGCTAATATAAGCTACTCGAAATACTAATCCTGCGCAGACGAAGTCGCGGGCACCAGCTAGCGGAAAATAAACTGTAAACCAAAGGGCAATGCCCTACTCATCTTATGATGGTAAAAATAAGTCAGTACCTATGTATTTTTAATTTTTATTTTGGTTAACCTACGCAATTTTTGTCGCGTGAATTCACGCCAAGTATTCTATTATAATTCAGACCTTGCGAAAAGTTGTCAACAACATTGTTCAGGCAGAATAACAATCCTCGACATTAGCATTCTATGAGCAAGTTCTGAACTAAACTACAAACAAACACCTGCCCTTGTGGTAGTTTGGATTGTGATTTTCTGCGCGACTGTACAGTGCATCGAGGTCAATGACCGCCGCTCGCCCGGTATCGAGCGAGCGTCGCTGCACTAAAGTGCAAGTTGTGGCCTCTACGTATAGGCTATAGATCGTTCAGTTCACGACGGCCCGCCCCACTTCTTTTCTTTATACTAAAGTGCAAGTTGTGGCCTCTACGTATAGTCTACATAGGCCATTGATCGTTCAGTTCACGACGGCCCGCCCCACGTCTTTTCTTTATATTATTACTCGTGTGAATACGTACGTTCGGGTTAGCTGCCCCCTCCCTGAATTGAACGATCATAGATTATCACAGTACAATAAATACCTAAGTATAGCATGTTATTAGTTCTGATAGATTCTTCAGACTAACAAGAAAATGGTTGAAGTGTATCCTACCGAACTGATTATGTTACAAGTACACTTGCCGTGTGGTTCCCGGAATACATAATAAAATATCAATCAGGCCTCCCCAACCCGTCTGGCCAGCGCAGGGAGTGTAGGCCAAATCCTCCGTCTGTCTCCGGCAGATGAGAGAGGGTTGTGCTCCTGCAGTGGAGACAAAAATAACCTGATGATGATGATTGTATACAAACTTCATATTAAAAATTTGTTGCGCAATTTCTTCTTTACAGCACTTAACATCTACGAAGATATCATCATCATCATCATCAGGTTATTTTTGTCTCCACTGCAGGAGCACAACCCTCTCTCATCTGCCGGGGACAGACGGAGGACTTGGCCTGCACTCCCCGCGCTGGCCAGACGGGTTGGGGAGGCCTGATTGATGTTTTATAATGTATACGAAGATAAATTAACCTGTATAAAAGTGTACTCGTGTACAATCACGGATTTTGACTTTAAACTTCGCCGTCATGACTTCAATATCGGTCTTGATAAAACCTAACTGCTTATTAAGAACTCTACTAAATTACATCAAAGTGTAAAGTGGAATGTAGACCCTAAATCCAGGTTATCTAACTAAACACCATTCCTTCGCGACCCACAAATTTCATAATTGAATGCGCGGATGACTCCACGTTTTTATTCAGCGCGAGCCAACGATCTCTATGTACTGCTAGATGGAGCGTTCCAAACAATCGCTCTGTTCCACGCAAGTAGCCAAAACTCTTTAACATTCACAATGAGACTTGTGCAGTTATTACGCAGAACATTTAATTATTACTAAATATTGACGCTACGGTTAAATAATGTCAATATTTAGTAAATAATTAAATGTTTTGAGTAGTAACTGCACAAGTTTCAAAGTGAATGTGAACGAGTTGTGGCTACTTGCGTGGAACAGAGCGATTGTTCGGAACGCTCCATCTAGTAGTACATAGATATCGTTGGCGCGAGCTGTCTCCCAACCACGGTTAGTCGGTCACCTACTTACCGTTGCCGTTGTGTTTTTCGCCAACTTTCCGCCGGGAGCGGGCACTTTTAAAGCCGGGTCGTCCAGTTTACTTTGGAGACATGGGTTTTGTAAAATAGGTCGAAAATAAAATGTTTTTATTTATAATGTTCTGCACGTTTTACTCTGACATGGGTCCGAGACACTTTTCATGCACTGTTTGCGCTTTTACATTGATTTCTCGAGTTCGTATAAAATAGGACTACCTATACAGTGGAAAGTATTTTTACCACGTTTTTATTAAGTCACTTTCTTGTCTGCCTATCTTTGGTTCCGGGTAGAATCTTGCAACTCAAATATCGCGCACTTGCCGATTAGTTATCCGTTACGAAGACCACTGAGTCTTATAACAATTTTGGGTTTCAGTGCTCTTCCTGATTCGGACGGATTAGGCCGCCATTAAAAACTCTGTCCGTTTCATACATCGGTTTTTTACCACTAAGTTGCGCAGGTCGAACGGCGCGGCGGCAGTCTAGTAGTATAGTCCTCTATCTTGGAGGCGATGACGAGCTGGACACGTTAAAATTATCTCGTCCACCTTCTCCCTTTCCTACACATTTTTCTAGGAGTTTTTTTTTATTACTTTCGTTATATTAGTATCGTTGGTAGACAACTGGATTGATAAAGAGTAACTGAATGGAGTTAAAACGAAATTTAATCATATTTTCCAGAACTGAAGAAGACAATGCATAATTGAGTCTAGACAGAGCTAATTTGAAACTTAAGGGCGCAGTAAAAAGGTCGTTAGTGTGTTGATATGTTACCTACTTTACGTGTAAAGGCATGTTCATGTTTATGCCTACTAAACTAATTCTTAAATAGTTATGAGACAGAGTGAGGAATACTGTGATACGTGAAAAGTGTAGTCTAGTGACGAAGGTAGAGAAGGGTTTGTTGCGTTGGTTTGGACATTTAGAGCGTATGAGTGAAAGAAGAGTGACAAAAGAGATTTACAGCGCGAATGTGGAAGGAACTACAGCTAGAGGTCGTCCTAGGAGGACGTTCAAAGGAGGTGCATGAAAAGGCTGAAAGATACTAGTGAGGTGTGTCAGGATCGCGCAAAAGGATCTGCGACCATGGCGTGAGCAGTATGTATCCTACTAATATTATAAACGGGAAAGTTTATAAGTATGGATGGATGTATGTTTGTTACTATTTCACGTAAAAACTACTGAATGGATTTTAATGAAACTTTACAATAATATAGCTAATACATCAGAATAACACATAGGCTACAATTTATAAAGATATTGTGTGAATTGTCCAAAATATCAAGTAAGTAGGAAGAAATCTACTATCTGCGAGCTATTCTGGCGTACGCCATAAAATTATAATTTTAATGTCATAATGTTAGTTCTTTTCTACGCCACGCTAATATAAGCTACTCGAAATACTAAACCTGCGCAGACGAAGTCGCCGGCTCCAGCTAGTGTAAAACATTAAAGGTTGGCGCATTCGGTAAGAACAAATGTGAACCCTGTTTAAATTACACGTTGTTGTCGTTTCTAGGCCGCAAATCAAATAGTAACAACGTCCATCAGGCATTGTAGCAATTTAGTACAATCTGAATTGCAAAGCAGTTGTCATGTAAACCGACCCTAACAGAAGGTAGGGGTTGTTAACCCTGAGATCTGGGTCACGGGGTGGTGCCTTGGTTGTATAACCATGAGAGCCTTGCTAGTTACGGTGGTTAGTGTAATCATCTGGACTGTGACCTGGTGTACTAAAAATGACCTGCCCTAGGTATAACATTTGTACTGAATTTATGACTATTCTTGTGAGATATACAAGCCGTGTGGTTTCCGGTAGAGTAGAATAGGACCACTCCAACTCTTCCCGTGGGTCGTACAAGGCGACTAAGGGAATACATTATAAAACATCAGTCAGGCCTCCCCAACCCGTCTGGCCAGCGCGGGGAGTGTAGGCCAAATCCTCCGTCTGTCTCCGGCAGATGAGAGAGGGTTGTGCTCCTGTAGTGGAGACAAAAATAACCTGATGATGATACAAGCATACTGGACAGGAAGGAGGTGGCAAGGATTCATTGGGGAAGCCTATGTCCAGCAGTGGACGTCTAAGGGCTGATATAATGATACAAATATACTGCTTACACCAGAAACACCCCGACAATCCATACAAGTGAACAATTTTAATCCCCAACTACTATTATAGAAGTAACAATAAAATTCATACATACATACCTAATGCTCACGCCTTGGTTCCAGAGGAGTAGGCAGAGATAAGAACGTTTATGCATCTCTCCAAATATATATATACAACTAGCTGTTGCCCGCGATTTTGTCCGAGTGGACAACTTAACATCACAAATTATTATGTTTGAATGAATGTTTTTTCGGGATAAAAACCTATGGCAGAGAATACTAAATATCATTACGCACGCAATGATGAATAGCACAGCAAATTACAAAGTTAATTTTGATATTAGCAAAAAGAAATATGGAAGTTACGTTAATGAGTTTACTAGAGTTAGTCTGTTGGTACACGTGCGTTTGTAAACTGCCGAGAGAGGGACAGCGTTATACATCAACACGTAAGTGCTTCTTTTCTAACCGGTTGCGTACTACAAGCCGTGCTAATATGTTGTCTGGCTGCCATCAGCGAACGTGCGAGCATAGGCGCTTGAGAGAGACAACGTCTACAATATAATAAGCCCTTTTCTTTATATATTTAAGGGTCCATCGCTCAATGCCGCTCACTGGTCCGTATTAATAAAAAAGTTGACTTAGAAAAACTAAGAATCCCCTGCAGTAAAAAACGGTGTTCTTGAAAATTATTTGATTTATTGAGGCTACGCGTTTAAGAACGTCCACTGCTGAACAAGCTTCCCCAAAGGTATGTCATTTTTGTATGGCTGTTCATTGGGGGATTTGCCATAATCACTACGCTTGGCAGGCGGACTGATGATCGCAGTAATGATATTAATATATACAGGACTAGCTGGTGCCCGCGACTTCGTCTGCGCAGGATTAGTATTTCGAGTAGCTTATATTAGCGTGGCGTAGAAAGTAACTAACATTATGACATTAAAATTATAATTTTATGGCGCACGCTAGGTAGATTTTTACCTACTTACTTGATATTTTGGACAATTCAAACAATATCTTTATAAATTGTAGCCTATGTGTTATTCTGATGTATAAGCTATATTATTGTAAAGTTTCATTAAAATCCATTCAGTAGTTTTTACGTGAAAGAGTAACAAACATCCATCCATACTTAGAAACTTTCGCGTTTATAATATTAGTAGGATAGGATGTCTGGTGCAATCCCTTAGTCGCCATCCAGGGTAAGACTGAGGGTGGACCTATTCTAAGCCTAAACTATTTACTCATGTCTTTAGGTCTCTAGAATTCTACCCAAGGCTAGATCCAGTCTGATCCTCACACGTGGATCTAGTACACGAAACTTTTTGTCACAAAAAGTCGCCCCAATCAAGACGAGAGGTCCTTATGTATGTCACGGACGATCGGAATGATCAATCAATTTTTTTGTTGCCGGCTCTAGTGGAGAAACTGTATACACTTTTACTCAGAAGCGAGGCCTAATTTCGGTGGAAACTAATCAGTGTACTAGATATTGATTCCCGTGGTGGCAGACATAACGGAAAGAGTGCTAGGCAGTGAACGCAAATATGTTAGGTTATTTAGCTTTTGGGTTAATTCAATTTAGTAGCATACATAGGTCATAATGCTCACGCCTTGGTCCCAGAGGGGAAGCAGGCTGTTAAAGAATAGAGTCTCTTTGAGTTAATTTTTCACTTTTAATTATTAGTACAAAACACAAACAATATACGACGTCGAGCGAAGAACTTTTTTTTTGGCAATAGAGCGAGAGAGTGTTCGGATACAATGATTATAATATTGATTTTGGATACATTTATCTTTTAACACAGACGATTCTGACAAACGTTGCAAAGCGACTTTCCTTCGCCCGCTATTCGCCCCGTGACACCACTTAGCGTGATGTGTGGCAAACAACATCGCCGCCTGCATGTTGAGACACCTTGTGGTTCCACGGTTAGCTAGGGAAATACTTGTCCACCTCATCAGAGCCCTGCATGTCTCATGGCTAGAACTGCCCGGAGTTCGCCCAACTCCGGGGTGTCGGCACGTTTAAGACCAGGCTAGCCCCTGGACACCCATCCATCGTCACGGCAGACCTTGAATTGACGGACGGGACAGGAATCGGAGCGGGAAAAACAGGGGGTATGGGTAAGGAGTAAGGTTTAGATATCATCATCAGCGGAAATACTGCTGAACATAAGCCAGAACAGAACGCCACTTTTGCTGGACTGTCCATTAAGCGTACAATTCTGTAGTAAAAGCGAGCGGAGCCGCGGGCGCAGCTGGTACCTAATAATACTACTGAGTGGTGGTGTGGTGGAAAGCGCGTTGTCCGGCGCTGCGGCGCGGCTCGGCGCGTCTAGATCAAACGCCGTAATGCAAATGCCGTGTGGATTCCGGTAGAGTAGAATAGGACCACTCCAAGTCTTCCCGTGGATGTCGTACAAGGCGACTGAGGGAATACATTATAAAACATAAATCAGGCCTCCCCAACCCGTCTGGCCAGCGCGGGGAGTGTAGGCCAAATCTTCCGTCTGTCTCCGGCAGATGAGAAAGGGTTGTGCTCCTGCAGTGGAGACAAAAATAACCTGATGATGAATGCAAATGCGCAAATTGTCAGACATTCGTCTTTCAGTCTATTGAAACATTTTAACAAATCAATCAAAATTTTTAATGACTTTTCGAATAGTCCAATTATTGTCCGATTGAAATTATAATTAATGTAAAGTTACGAAAGCGTTCTACTTAGAAATTAATTTGGGGAACGACTTGGTTTCGTTGTCGATTAATTTCTCTCTTAGTTAACCGCCTCTTTGTGGGTCGTCCTCATTTTTGCTTCTGTTGCTGACATTTTGAAGCATTGTGCGGGTTGTTGGAAATATACGGGATAGTATTGCGGACGGTCCCACTGAGCTAACTTTACTGAATTGCGTTTCAGTAGAGAGCTGTGGTAGCCTTGTTGTTGTGCACTCGACTCGCGTTCGTAGCGTCGTGGGTTCAAAACCCGCTCGTACCAATGAGTTTTTCGAAACATATCATTTAATAGGGGGCCAGGCACGCCCGGCGACACGTCGACCCTGTGGGATCTTTTGTGTCAGCCCCTTCTGTTTCGAAACATAAGTGCGGTTTATTTATAATACCACAGCCTTTGCGGTGAAGGAAAATCGTGAGGAAACTTGCATATGCCGAAGAAGAAATTATAAGGCGTATGTGAAGTCCACCAAATCGGCCTGGGGCACCGTTGGTGGATTGAGGGTTGGCACAAAAAAACCGTGAAGGATCGAAGTGTCGCCACGTTTTCCTGGCCTCCTAAGAAGATAAGTTGCTTAGCTATTTTTTGTAGCAACTTAAAAATAGATTCTGTGAGTATTCATTTAGCTGCTTAAATCGACTTGTGATCGCGGTAATGATCTTATCATACACACACAAGAGAACGCTGCTGCCCGTCCCTGGTGCAATCCCTTAGTCGCCTTGACCACACCCACGGGAAAGATAGGAATGGCCCTATTCTAAGCCGGGAACCATACAGCAAATTATTTACATACTAGCTGTGCCCGCGACTCCAATTTCTGGAGTCGATTCTGGTTATTTAATTAACAGATATAGAAATATTTCTAACACGAATAATATTTTAATAGTAAAATTTTCTGTCGACAATAATTATTATACTAATAAATTAGTTTCTTGAATTTATGTATATATTTTTTTATTTATTAATCAGGTACGTCTATTTTATACTTTAATATGGACGATTAAAAAAATCAAGTTTACAAGAAATTGTTTATTTTAACCTTACAGACGAAATGAAAAGGAGAGTGTTAAACTCGGTATTCATTAAATAGTTACTACACTTTATATTGTTGACATTAAATCCATGATAGAAAATTTTCTAAGTCTGGTTTTTAGCAACCGGACAGTTTGTCAAAATGTTTTAAAAACGACGTAATAAAGATAAATATATTAAATGACCAGGTTAATTATCTAAAAGATAAGATAATGTTATCAGTTAAGAGAAAAAATAACAGATGTTCACAAACAAACCCAGTTCAACGTCCCCGTCAATTTTTTATAAACACAACAATGTGCCGAAAAACTTCCAATAAAGTTGTACGTCTTTTTATAAGCAATAGAGTGATAAGTTTCAGGCCAGTCGATTATTCATATAAAGGTGGGTTACCTCGCGTGTGTCTGACAGTCTGAACATTGTCAACCCTCGCGTGAAATAAATATGGTCTTTTTTAAATTGCTTCTTTTTCGGAATAAATTGAACGCAGCGTGGGGCCGCAACCGACGTTCCTTGACCAATTTCGAGAACGTGTTTGTTTGAAAATTATTATAATTTTGAATAACAAATTGGGAACCTTGGACCATATCTTTCAGACAACAAAGAAGGAATTTGAATTAATTATGATATTGTGATGGATCTGATTCGTCTTCTTACGGGGAGAAGGCAAAATAGACTTTATTATTGTTCGTGATGATCTTCTTTTTTCAATAGACAACTTCTTTACTGTCCGAGCCGCGCAGATGTGGAATGAACCGACGACGATCATTCGAGATAGTACGTCGGTGACATCTTTTAAAACTAAACTAAAAGAGCACTATCTGTCTCACTCGGTATAATATGATATGTTTATTTTATATATAAGTAGTTTAATATACAGTGCGAATGTGGAAGGAACTACAGCTAGAGGTCGTCCTAGAAGGACATTCAAGGATCAAATTAGTAACGTCCTCAAAAAGGCTGGGGTCCGCAGTGAGAAGAATAAAACGAGGTGCATGAAAAGGTTGATGAATGTGAGTGAGGCTAGTGAGGTGTGTCAGAAAAGCGCAAAGTGGCGATCCATCGTCTCTGCCTACCCCTCTGGGACCAAGGCGTGAGCATTATGTATGTATGTAGTTTAAGTATTAATTATTATGTAGTTTAATATGTACTTATTTTGACCCCTCGCTCTTACTGTCTTGTCTCACACCCTGTAACGTTGCCAGGAAGAGATCTCTTTTAGAGATAAGCTCGCCTTTGTACACAATATTCTATAGAGCTATGAGGTTTTATAATTTGCAAACTTTCATATTCATCATACGAACATTTGCCGCTAGCGGGATACGAACCCGCAACCTCCGGCGTGGCAGTCCGAGAACTACCCGTTCCGCCACGGAGGTAGTCAACAAAAAAATGCTGTTTAACAGACCTTAACATTTTCGTGAGAAATACCTGACAGCCCAAGTTAATCTTAAATAATCTCCTTGGATTAAATCTAGAGTTTAAGCTGGAAAACCTCTGAAATCCTGTCTAAGTATAAACACATTTGAAAGCTGAGCCAAATGATAGCTTATACAAATTCATATGCAAAATGGCGACGAAAAGACAAAAACGAAAAGATTAAATTACAGGTAAGCAACGACCGATTTTATTTCGTTGAAATTCGTAAATCCAACGAGAGTTTCCAAAGATTTGGTGACAGACGTGCAGATAATTTTGTTTAAGCCAAATAAAAAAATAAAAACATGATTATGATACTTTGCGTAAGGCGAGCTTATCACTAGTAGATATCTCTTCCAGACAACCTTACCGTGTATGTGACTAGGCAGTAAGAGGGGGGGTTCGGGGGGATAAGTGCAGAATATTGCAATGTCAATATGACATACTGATAATTTATTAATTTTAGGTTTTAGATTAGTTGCTAATGATCAAAATGATCAATGAGAGGTTTGACGGCCCCATCATTAGACACTGGGTGGGGCTGTTGAAACCTATATCTAGTTATATAAGAAATTAGTTAATAAGTTTACTAACATAGTATTAAGGCTTTACTAACACTATGGATGAATAAATTTTGTCTATTTGTTACGAACAGCTCGTCTTCTGTAGGTTAAGTCTAGGTACTTAGAGATAGGCTATAGTTATAGGTTACCTATTATCTTATTTATGTACTTATTACGGTCTCATACGAGAACATTATTTCTATTTTTATACACTAAGTAGATTTTCACCTGTTGAAAAAGAAACAATAATTCTGTCATCCACGCGAGCGGAGCCGCGGGTGCACATCTAGTTATCATATAAAAAGAGGATCTGGAAGAAAAGGTTGTCTCTAAGAAATCGCTTAAAGCGATAAGACCGCCTTCATCTTCAGGTTATTTTTGTCTCCACTACAGGAGCGCAACCCTCTCTCATCTGCCGGAGACAGACGGAGGATTCGGCCTACACTCCCCGCGCTGGCCAGACGGGTTGGGGAGGCCTGATTGATGTTTTATAATGTATTCCCTAAGTCGCCTTGTACGACATCCACGGGAAGAGTTGGAGTGGTCCTATTCTACTCTACCGGAAACCACACGCCAAAGACCGCCTAAATTGTATTATTTGTAACTTTTATCACTTGTAACTTTTGTTTGTGCAATAAAGTGTAACATCACATGAATATCGTCCTGGTATCTATGTAATATCTATAGAGACCGCCCTCTGCTCATTATTGTGAGTGGAGATCTAGGAGTAATCAGTTTCGCACTCAGGACGATCCCTCAACAGTAGCCGCCAAAGACTTTCCAAGAAACAAATCCAACCAAAAAAGTTAAATGGTGGTCCAAGCGAAAAGAACATCATGTTACTATGAAAACATTTTTAACACTATCCACTAGACATAAAAATCAATTTAATTAACAAAAACACTTTCCGAATTAAATATAACAAATCCTTCCTACTAATATTATAAACGCGAAAGTTTGTAAGTATGGATGGATGTTTGTTACTCTTTCACGTAAAAACTACTGAATGGATTTTAATGCAACTTTACAATAATATAGCTTATACATCAGAATAACACATAGGCTACAATTTATAAAGATTTTGTTTGAATTGTTTAAAATATCAAGTAAGTAGGAAAAAATCTACCATCTGCGAGCTATTCTGGCGTGCGCTGCCAAAACCGCTAGAGTTACACATATGTAATGTATGATGGAAATGTTTATCTTAAATGTCCTACAAAAAAGCTACTCGAAATACTAACGTGCGCAGACGAAGTCGCGGGCACCAGCTAGTATCAAATATATATTTTATTTGACCTGTAACGGAAGTTATCAATAAAGTATGTCTATGTCTATCTAGTAAACTTATTAACGTAACCTCAATCTTTTTGTGCTAAATTACAAAGTTTTAATCAAAATTATTGTTATTTGCTTTGCTGTTCACAATTGCGTAGTGATATTTAGTATTCTCTGCCATAGATGTGTGTAAAGTAATAGAGCAATTTCTGCCAACAAACTGTATTATACAGTTTAGGGGAGTTATTATATATATATTTTTTGGAGAGATGAATGGAGACCGCGACTCGGCAAGCGTAGTGTGGGACGGGCGTCCTGGTTAAATGGAGCGACGACGACGAGAGGCTGGCAGAGAAGAACCGAAGATTGTTCATTGGCGCGCCTTGGGAGAGGCCTATGTCCAGCAGTGGGCTCTTACAGGCTGATGATGATTGTAAATGCAGCTCTAATGTCCCGCTACCGCTCCTACCGCGCACCACTCACTTCGTCAACGTGAAAGAAGCTGACGGGCAACCCCCTTCGAGTCGGTTATAAAGATAAAACTCCGGTCGTTGACCAGCTAACTTTTCCAACTTAGCGTTATCTCGCGATTTAATTTGCAGCGGATTTTTTGGCGGAACCTTGTGTAAAGAGTGTTTGATTTTGCGGCAGCGTCGGGGTGAGACAGCGGCCTCGTTAATAATGATTCTGGGGATGTTTTGTTGGTAGGTTAAAACTTTTAAGGCAAACTATATTCTTTTCTCATACTGTCTTAATGGCTCGGTCATTAGACTAGAGCGCCAGCGATCGTGGGTTCCATTCCCAGCTGGTACAGACAAATTTGCAATAGCTGGTCCCGGTCTGGATTTTATATATGTAAATTGTTCTATCCTTATATGACTCCCATTGTATACGAGAAAATTCTAGTTTGAGAATCCTACTAATATTATAAACGCGAAAGTTTATAAGTATGGATGGATGTTTGTTACTCTTTCACGTAAAAACTTTTGAATGGATTTTAATGAAACTTTACAATAATATAGCTTATACATTAGAATAACACATAGGCTACAATTTATAAAGATATTGTGTGAATTGTCCAAAATATCAAGTAAGTAGGAAAAAATCTACCATCTGCGAGCTATTCTGGCGTGGCCATAATATTATAATTTTAATGTCATAATGTTAGTTCTTTTCTACGCCACGCTAATATAAGCTACTCGAAATACTAATCCTGCGCAGACGAAGTCGCGGGCACCAGCTAGTAATCGTCTGTTTTATAATAGGCTTTTCGTAGGAATGGCGTCTGTCATATGTAAGATTTCCTCAGGTAGTTTGTTGTAGAAGCGTAAACATTGCCCCGTGAACGATTTACTGACCTCACTAATTCTTAACCCTGGTAAAACAATACTGTGTACTGTTATATATGTTTGTGTGTAGGGTAGCTTTAAATCATTCGTTGCTATTGTTTTGTCTGTTAGTCGAGTAATATAGTAAGCTCGCGTTTTAGTATACAATATATACAAGAGAGATATATACCTACGAGTATATATGTCGGCGAAATGATAAAAGAGGAGCTGATTTAGATGGCTAGATGGAGCGACGATCTGCGTAAGGCGGCTGGCAGTGACTGGATGAGAAGAACCGAGGATCGGGTTCAGTGGCGTAAGTGGGAGAGGCTTATGTCCAACAGTGGACTCTTTCGGGCTGATGATGATGATGATACTATCATGTTTTGTATGTTCGCAAATATATCGTAGCTGCCTATGAAGAAAACTTGCAATAAGATTCTCTTACATAAACTTCACAAAAAGAACTATAGATCGACCTTCTCTCAAAACAACTTTGGAGTGCCCCAGGGAAGCGTGTTAGGTCCGTTATTATTCCTCCTATATATAAATGACTTACCAAATACGACTGAACATGACTGTATACTGTTTGCGGACGACACGACGTTACTAATAAAATCCAAAGATAAGAACAAAACTTTATTTGAAAACGAAATAAATAACACCTTAACTTTAATTAGTAATTGGTTAAAACAAAATAACTTAAATGTTAACGTGTCAAAAACTAAACTCATTGAGTTCCAAACATACAATAGCACAGCTCTGAATCCTGATGTCTCTTTTAACAACGAGAAGATTGAGATAGTGAATGAGGCGGTATTTTTGGGATTTACAGTAGACAAATACTGCGATTGGAAATCACATGTTAATAAATTATGCATAAAAATAGATCGTTTCGTGTATGTACTATACCGATTAAAACAGATAGCTACAGAAAAGTCTGCTACTCTAGCCTATCATGGATACGTATCTTCAGTCCTAAGATATGGTTTAATATTATGGGGTTATTCAGTAGAGTCAGAAAAGGTTTTCATAGCACAGAAGAAATGTGTAAGAGCTCTCTGTGGAGCACATTATCTTAATAGTTGTAAACCATTGTTTAAAAATCTAAAGATTTTACCATTACCCTGTCTCTATATATATGAGATGTGTGTATTTGTACATAAACACCCTTTTTTATTTAATAAGAAGTGCGATGTAAATAGTAGAAGGGGTAGATATGAAAATAAACTTTGTGTTCCAATCCAACGACTAGTAGTTTTTAGTAAAAATTGTTTCTGCATGGCAACTCGTATATATAATAAACTTCCTGACAGTTTTAAAGACAAAACATTACATTTATTTAAGAAAAACATGTTTAACTTTTTATTGGATAAATGTTACTATAACGTAAATGAATTTATTAACGATAGAAAAATATAAATGTATAAGAATGCTCCCATAATCTTAAATACTTGACATTTGTAATATTTGGTAATTTATATTTGTATTTCAATTCTAATCTTTTATTTAATTTATTAGACATACAGAACAGATTACATTTTAGTTCTGTACGGTAACCCGAATAGTATTATTGTATAGTATAGTATCTGTGTTATTAATATTTGCACGCTGTAGTTCGGCAGAATATGTAGGAAACATTACCCTTAATATGTCATCAATTTTATCACCATATTCTAGGCAAATAAATTTCATTTCATTTCATTTACCACTCAGATTCGTTTGTGTACGAGAACCTAGTACCTCTTCTAGTCGGGGCGGGCTATAACATTGAGAGACCATTTCAAAGCTAACACTTTCTGTCTCACTCAGTATAATATGGTATATATGTATTTATGTAAAAATGTTTATTATAGTTATTATATAGTTCAAGTATTTTGTTATTATGCACTTATTTTGCCCCCCCCCCCCCCCCCTCGCTCTTACTGCCTTGTCTCACACCCTGTAAGGTTAGCTGGAAGAGGTCTCTTTTAGAGATAAGCTCACCTTTGTACACACAATTTATTACTGTGTGTTTTAAGTTGTGCAATATAGAATATATAAGTTTAAAATGAGATCCTGAACCTGTAATGTAAAGTTATTAAATAACTGTATGCTAGTATTACACATCATTTAGGCAATAATAGCCCTTAGGTATAAAGTTTGAATGACGCATCTAAAAGGCATTTATAACTGCGTTGGAAGATATCTAAAAGGGAGTTAAACGGCCTCAGC
Organism: Esperia sulphurella; assembly: GCA_947086405.1. Taxonomy (NCBI): domain Eukaryota; kingdom Metazoa; phylum Arthropoda; class Insecta; order Lepidoptera; family Oecophoridae; genus Esperia; species Esperia sulphurella. The sequence continues at coordinate 18,163,448 of OX352261.1, forward strand.
TAACATCAAAGATTACCTGTCGAAATATAGTCTCAAATTACGAGTGAACGACCGTACAAAAGACGTCGATAGTTGTACCATGTTATACGCTAAGGAGATGTCACAGGGAGAGATATCATAACAATGTCTTGTTTACGATAAATAATAATATATACGAGTATTTCATATTTTTTTTCCTGTACAATAAGAATTATAGATACAATTGTACAAAGTTATCTGTTTTCTGTTGGTCGTGTGGTTCCCGGCTTAGAATAGAGCCACCCCTATCCTTCCCGTGGGTGGCGACTAAGGGATTGTACTAGGGACGGGCAGCAGCATTCTCCTGTGTATATTAATATCATTACTGCGATCACCAATCGGCCGCCAAGCGTGGTGATTATGGCAAATCCCCCAATGTATAACTCATCAAAAGTGGTATTCTATTGGGGAGGCCTATGTCCAGCAGTGGACATCTAAGAGCTGATTTGATGATGATGATGACGCTGTTTAGGACTACACAGAAGATATTCAGGTACTTAAGAAATGTACTGTATGGTCTTGCATACCAAAGCTTTCGTCTTAAATTAAAAAAAAAACCGAAGAATTAAAAAGAAAATTTTAACATTCTCTTAGCGTATCTTACAATGTTTTTGGAGAACCTACACTTACAATAACAATAAACAGAATTCATAATGAGATTGCTAACGGAACAAGAATAGAAATTAACACTTAAACGTATACATTATAGTCGTTTATTGACTTTGTAACGTGGGTTTTAATATATTTAATTATACCCAAAGTATCTAAGTGCATTAATATAACTGGAAATATAAGTGAAGTAGCAGTGGGCAGGCAAGATAAGGGTTGAGGTACATACACACAAGCTCGGTTCGGCGACCAAGACAAAGTTATACTGAAAGCCTGATTTACCAGACATCTTTGACGACCTCCGTGGCGGAACGGGCAGCTCTCGGACTGCCACGCCGGAGGTTGCGGGTTCGAATCCCGCTAGGGGCAAATGTTCGTATGATGAATATGAATGTTTGTAACCAAGTCTTGGATGTTAATATATTTAGTTAAGTATGTGTATCCGTTATCCAGTAACCATAGCACTAGTTTGGGACTGGATAACTGGTGTGAATGTCTGAGATATTTATTTATTTATCTTTATACCGCCTTGTTGAACCACAACTGTTTTATTGAAAGGTTTCAAAAATATCATTTTGATGTTTTTGTCAATTGTCGTTAGAAGTCAAGAACGAAATGTTTATTTATCTGTTGCTGTTTCGATAAATTGATGAATATTTACATTAACCTTCATTTAATATAACGATATGGTTCGTAACAAAGAGATCCGACGGAGAACGAAGGTCACCGACATAGCCGAAAGGATTAGCAAGCTGAAGTAGCAGTGGGTAGGCCACATCTGTCGCAGAACCGACGGCCGTTGGGGCAGACGAGTTCTGGAGTGGAGACGGATCGGCACGCGCAGGGTGGGACGCCCCGCCGTCAGATGGACCGACGACCTGAAGAAGATGGCCGGTAGCGGCTGGATGCGGAGGGCGGAGGACCGAGTGTGGTGGCGTTCATTGGGGAAGGCCTATGTCCAGCAGTGAACGGCTATGGGCTGATATGATGATAATGTGCTATTTCGTACTCAATTTTCAAATTTCATTATGATAATGTTCATTTAAAACAAGGTAGATATTTCAGTGACTAATAGCGATATCAACCGATTAGTCTACAAATTGTCCTACAGCTGGGCAAGGACCCCCCCTCAAAGGTTTAGGGATGATATTAAGAAAATAAGTCCTATTATGACTGTACCATTTTCTTGTCTGTTTATTTTTCCAAAAACAAGTAAATTCCTAAGCGACAATTTGTTTGTAAAATCCTGACTTCCCGGAGCTACACCCGCTTGGGTGGGAACAGATTTTCCCGTAGTAAAATTTTGCCTATGTTAATCTACATGATATAGACTAAGTCTGTGCAAAAAATTCTGTAGATCTGTTGAATAGTTCAGCCGTGAAAGCCTTACAAATAAACATACAAACATACACTAAATGATTTCTGCATTGCTAAAGCATCAGGAAAAAAAAAAAAAAAAACTTATGGAAGAGAAGACATTGTTCAATTTGCTCCGTGAAATTTATTGGTTTAAAGTGTTTAAATAAAGTGCTTATCCAATTATCATATCACAAACATTCAATCAACACGAAAAAAGAAGAACTACCGGAAAACAACACGGAAAAACAGTGGAATATCGCTAAACGCAAGTAAAAACTACAAGTAAAGCACCATAGATTAAATAACTTCAATCATCATTGTTACATTGTACCACAACAACGCACAAAAAAAAAGGTGACTACACACAGGACGTTCCAACCGTCACGATTGTCATACGCATGCCAAACGTCGCGTTTCAAACGCCGTGTTCGTAAAATTGCGCTTCTACGAAACGTTGCTGACAGAGTGTTGCCATATTATTTTTCAATTAACCCAACAATGTATGAAGAACAAATGGAACAATTATTTCAAAGATTTAAAATCGAAATAGAGAAACAGTCAGACATAATAACTGAGAAAGTTTCAAAAAATATAACTGAAAAAATTGAAGAAAAGCTACAAATAATGCGGAAGGAAAATATAATTCTAAAAGAGGAAGTGTCATTAATTAAGAACAAATTAGAACAAATGGAAATAGAAAAGAGGAAGAATGATCTGTTATTCTTTGGAATAAAAGAAAACCAACAAAATACAGAAACACTTCTAGAAGAAATAAATTCCATTGTTAAGAACGAAATGAACATTGATATACAGAAAAACGATATAAATAAAATCTACCGCCTAGGAAAACCTAACAACAAGATACGACCAGTTCTTATATCATTTACAACACCATGGAAGAAAACTGAGATACTATACAACAAAAAGAAACTACCAAAGGAAATATACATACAGGAAAATTACACCAAGTCGGTTCTTGGAAAAAGGAAAGAACTAAACAAAAAGGCTAGAGAGGAATATGAAAAAGGCAACTATGCTTACATAAAATACGATAAACTGATAATCAGGGAAAATAAGAAGAAAAGACAACCAAACTCGCCGCATGATAAAACGGAAGAAAAAAATCAACAAGCAAAGAAAAACAAGACAATAAACGCTTTCGAATACATGCGTCAAAAAAACCACTCTCTGTCAGATAAGACTCCCAACTAGCAACGAAAAAGGTCACACCCTAGTATCAAACAACCAAATAAAAATAACCGAAAAGAACAACAGAAACCACTTCTTCCAGTACGGTTGGTCCCCGAGGAAGAAATAAATGACCACTACCCCCCAAAGAAAAATACACTAGTAATAGCTACAATCAACATAAGAACTCTAAAGTCAGAAGAAAGAATTATAGAACTCGAAAATGCTCTACAAGATATAAATTGGGATGTAATTGGACTTTCAGAAGTAAGAAAAGAAGGAACCGAAATCGAAGAACGAGATAAATACATACTATACTATACAGGTGCAAAGAAAGGACAACATGGTGTAGGACTCATAATTAAAAAGAAATGGAAGAATAATATACAAGAAATAAAACCAGAGTCGGATAGAATTATTACTTTAAATTTAACACTATCAAATTGTAGAAAAATATCTATAATACAAGCTTATGCTCCAAATTCTAAAAGGTCACAAGAAGAAGTACAAGAATTCTACCAACACCTCAACAACGCAATAGAGAAATCGAACAAAGAATTTTACGTAATAGGAGATTTCAACTCAAAAATAGGAAAGCGAAAGGACACTGAAAAGAGATCATTAGGACAATACTGGTACGGAGACCGAAATAAAAGGGGAGAACAACTAGTCAACTTTGCGCTACAACATGGATTAAAAATAACGAATACTTACTTTAAACGAAAAGATAAAAAGAGATGGACTTGGAAATCACCAGATGGGAAAACCAAAAATGAAATTGACTTCATACTCGCCAGTAAAATTGAGATGGTAAGAAACACAGATGTACTAGCCAGAACTAAATTCAACACTGACCACAGAATGGTAAGAAGCGAAATCAAAATAGAAACTCCAAAAAAAATTAGGAGGAATTTTACACCTAACTTAAGATCAAATTTACCTATCGAAGCTCACGAACGCCTGAAAAATATTTACCTAAAAGAAATTGAAAACGAGAAAACCAATGACAACGACTCAGTCCAAGCACAATATGAATCATTCGAGAAAACACTAACCAAAACAATAGAAATAATGACAAACGAAATCAAAAAGGATGAAAAAAGAATAATACTGTCAGAAAAAACTAAGAATTTAATTGAAGAAAGAGAAGAGCTAAAAAACCTAGACGGAAAAACAAAAGAACAAAAAACAAAACTCACAATACTATACCGCAGAACTAAAACAGCTATCAAAAGAGATTTAGAGAATCACAAAACTGAAATTTTTAAACATTCCATAAAAACCACTGGAGGAACTAAAAAAGGAGACAAAAACTTGAAAACATCATCAAAATGGATATCTCACCTAAAAAACCAGGAAGGCAAAGAAATAAGAAATAGGCATGGAATAATAGACGTAGCAACACAATTCTACAAAGAACTTTATACAAAAAATAAAAAACAAGAAAAAGAAATACAAACCTACCGGAATAAAGATAAGATACCACCTATATTGCCAGCAGAAATCAATAAAGCAATAATGAGTTTGAAAAAAGACAAGAGCCCTGGGAAAGACAAGATCTCGAACGAATTTATAAAAGCAATTGGCGAAAACATGATTGCAAAATTAACAAAAATATTTAATTCTATTATAACAACTAAAGAAATACCTAGACAATGGACACACTCGCAAATCTCAATAATATACAAAAAAGGAGACAAAAACAATATCGAAAATTATAGACCCATAAGCTTAGTCTCAAATGTATACAAACTATTTGCAAAGGTACTATTAGATAGAATAACTAAAAAAATCGATGAAAATCAACCGAGAGAGCAAGCGGGCTTTAGAAGTGGATTTTCAACAACCGATCACCTTCATGTAATGAACCAAATCATAGAAAAGTACTCAGAGCACAACAAGGAGCTCTACATATGCTTCGTTGATTACAAAAAAGCATTCGATTCAATAGAGCATAATGCGATATGGAATGCATTGAATGAGCAAGGAATAGAAGAAACATACATCGAAATACTTAAAAACATATACCTGAATAGCACGGCTGCAATAAAATTAGAAAGTTTAGGAATTGCATTTAAAATTGAAAAAGGAGTCCGACAAGGAGATCCAATATCGGCTAAACTCTTTATTGCAGTACTAGAATACGTTATGAGTACACAAGATTGGGAAACATATGGACTCAATATAGACGGAACAAAATTAAACCACCTAAGATTCGCAGATGATATAGTCCTACTAAGTGAATCTCCAAAAGAAATAGAATATATGCTCAATCATTTAAAAAATGCAAGTAAAAGAGTTGGATTAGAAATTAACAGAGAAAAGACCAAAATAATGACTAATAAGGAAGAATCTAATATTTACATTGATGATAACAGAATAGAATACGTTGATGAGTATATATATCTAGGCCAACTAATATCATTCAAAGACAAAACACAAAAAGAAATAGATAGAAGAATCTCACGAACGTGGAACCGATACTGGAGCTTGAAAGAAATATTAAAAAATAAGCGTATACCCATACATCTGAAGAGAAAAGTGTTCAACTCAATATTGCTACCCTGTATGACTTACGGTTGCCAAACTTGGTCTAACACTAAGTACCAAACAACAAAAATAGGCGTTTGCCAAAGAAATATTGAAAGAAACATACTTAATATAAGAAGGATAGAAAAAGTCAAGAATGAACAAATTAGAGAAAAAACTAAAATTATTGATGCCGAAGAATTTATACATAAACAAAAATGGAGATGGGCAGGACACGTAATGAGAACGCAAGACGACAGATGGACAAGGAGAACAACAGAATGGTATCCCAGAGAAAACAATAGGATGCAAGGAAGACCAAAGAAAAGATGGATAGATGACATCGTAAATGAGGAAGGAGTAACATGGACTAGAAAAACAAAGAACAGGAAGGAGTGGGAGAAACTGGGGGAGGCCTTTGCTCGAAAAGGGGCAGATAGAAATACAACCACATAAAATAATAAATATAATTTTATTTTACTTACTAATGGAAAATAATTTAAATAAATATAAATATATATTAATGTAAAATGTTATAGATACTATCAAATAAAGGCTATTTTTATTTTATTTTATTTATTTAAAGCATCAGGAAAGGTATGTTAAAGTTATATATTTTTTTTCAAACTAAATAATTAAATATTTAGTTAGAAAGAAACAAAAAATATCACTTGAGTAGGAGTATAGTCAGCGATCGACAAATTATATCCCATCGGTTCAAAATACAAACATTAATTGTAGGTAGAAACTTAGTCGTCTTTCAGTACAAGCGACTGTTTCTAATTCATATTCTTTGAATTGTTTACAGTTTCAGTCGAGTCGTAAAATTGGGTACCGACAGCAGCGAAAACTTACAAACTTACGTAACTTATTTCTCAATACCTACCTATAATAGGTAATAATAACAATATATTTAATATATAGGTTGCGGGTTCGAATCCCGCTAGGGGCAAATGTTCATATGATGAATATGAATGTTTGTACCCAAGTCTTGGATGTTTATATATTTATTTAAGTATGTCTATCCGTTATCTAGTAACCATACCACAGGCTCTGCCTAGTTTGGGACTGGATGATTGGTGTGAATGTCTGAGATATTTATTTATTTATAACGTTCTATTAGTAACTAGACTTCTAATCTTATGATTTTGTGATTTATGATTAATAATTTTTCGATTTTTTCTGCTTTAACATTCTAACGTCCAATATAATGTGTCAAGTCGCTCAGCGAGCTATGGAGAGGGCTATGCTCGGGGTTCATTTGAAAGATATGATTCGTAATGAGGAGATCCGACGAAGAACAAAGGTCACCGACACTGCCTACAGAATTAGCAAGCAGAAGTGGCAGTGGGCGGGCCTTATCTGTCGCAGAACCGACGGCCGTTGGAGCAGACGAGTTTTGGAGGGGAGACCGCAGAGTGGGACACCCTGTCGCAACATGGAGCGACGACCTGAGGAAGGTGGCCGGTAGGGAGAGAAAGGGGGCTGCGAGGGCGCCGAAACGAGGCGGCGACCCATTGCACCTATATCCGACATTTTGTATAATTATTTTGTAGACTTTGGAATCAAACTGTTTGTTAATGTTTCTTCCGAGTCCAATATTCCACGTAACAGGGCTGATAGAATTTTTCTGCTAACCGTATAACGAGAGGTTTCTTCTCGGTCGGTGACAGGTTGCTTTTGAAGCTTAATTACTTGAGAATTCGCAGCTTATACATAATTATGACGTATAAAGGTTAATAACCTTAATTATTCAACCACTTGGAAATTAACACCATACACAAAATGAACAGAAAATCGTATATCTTTTGCACTTTTACAAGTAATTTCAAACGACCGATACCAAACACGAGCAAGACACAAGACTTACTGAGGTGGTGAGAGCCCTCACAGGACACTGTGGTCTGAAGACGCACATGTTCAACCTCAAGCTCCGAACCACAGGAGTGTGCCGGCTCTGTGAGGAAGCAGAGGAGACCCCCCATGCACCTCCTGTGCGAGTGTGGACCACTGATGCGCAAAAGAAATACACACCTGGGTAACTACTTGCTTCGCCCTGACGAAGTAAAACAACACAGTGCTAAAAGCATTGTGCAGTTTCTAACTGCTGCAAGGCTGAGCACCGAACTGTAGTATGGTGGCGATCACAATAGACCAGAAATGGTCGCAGTGATACAAGATCTAGACTGAGACCTTGAAATAGCCCCAACTCGAATAATACTGAGGTATTTACTAAAATTGTTCTAAAAGAGCATGCCGAAAAGCAACACCGACACACGCTTTACTAAAAAATTATTGCAAATTTCACAATGGACAGCCTACTAAAAGTGATAATATTCTGCATTGGGGTGGTTTGTGGACGTATTTCTGATGATGAAATACGTAACGTTTTTCGTAAATTTTACCAGCGACCTAAATTCATAATAAAGGACGGGATCTCATTAGTGCTGGCGTCCAAACGTGAAGATCCCGCCACGGGAAGACCTCACACAGACTTCATTACCTAAGACAGGACATAATTCTACTAATATTATAAATGCGAAAGTTTGGATATTTTGATGTTTGTTACTCAATCACGCTTCAACCACTGGACGGATCGGGATGAAAGTTAGCACATATATATTTTAGGTCCTGGAATAGGACATAGGATAGTTTTTATCCCGAAAAAACATCCCATTCCTACGGGAAATACATAATAGTTTGCGATGTTAAGTTGTCCACGCGGACGAAGTCGCGGGCAACAGCTAGTCAAAAATACACCTCCATGTGGTTGGTAACGAGGCAGTAACTTACGAGTAAATGCAATAGAAACAGCTATAATTCAAGTTAAATCGAAGTTATACAGCACTAGCTGGTTCCCGTGACTTCGTCTGCGCAGGATTAGTATTTCGAGTAGCTTATATTAGCGTCACATCTGTCGGAGAACCGATAACCGTTGTGGTAAACGAGTTCTCGAGTGGAGACCGCGACTGGGCAAGCGTAGTGTGGGACGCCCCCTGGCTGGGTGGAGCGACGATCTGCGTAAGGCGGCTGGCAGTAACTGGATGAGAAGAACCGAGGATCGGGTTCAGTGGCGCGCCTTGGGAGAGGCCTATGTCCAGCAGTGGGCTCTTACAGGCCGATGATGATGATGATGATGATATTAGCGTGGCGTAGAAAAGAACTAACATTATGACGTTAAATTATAATTTTATGGCGCACGCCAGAATAGCTCGCCGATGGTAGATTTTTTCCTACTTACTTGATATTTTGGACAATTCACACAATATCTTTATAAATTGTAGCCTATGTGTTATTCTGATGTATAAGCTATATTATTGTAAAGTTTCATTAGAATCCATTCAGTAGTTTTTACGTGAAAGAGTAACGTAAAGTAAAGTATCCATCCATACTTACAAACTTAGGATTTAAGTAACCTCAAATTAACTTAATCTTGCAGTTAAAATAACGACATCTTGATTGCGCCCCACATAGCGTTTGTGGCTCAAGTCCTCGTAGAGAGCGGAGAACTGTATTTGCGGAGGTGCTTCACTATACGAGCGATAAATCCTTAACGCCTGCCGTAAAGGGGTTGATGGATCTGACACATTTTCTGAACTCCATCAAAATCGGAAGATTCGTCTGTCTGTGTCTGCTCGTTTAATTAAGGTTTGGGAGCTGTGAACCTAATTTCCGTTAATAGGCGTCAAACTAAAATACCATTTTGTACTAAGTAACAGGCAACGATCTCTATGTACTACCTACTAGATGGAGCGTTCCAAACAATCGCTCTGTTTTACACAAGTAGCCTTTCACATTGACTTTGAAACTTGTGCAGTTACTACTCCGAACATTTAATTATTTTCTAAATATTGACATTATTTAACCGTATCGTCAATATTTAGTAATAATTAAATGTTCTGCGTAGTAACTGCACAAGTTTCATTGTGAATGTGAAAGAGTTGTGGCTACTTGCGTGGAACAGAGCGATTGTTTGGAACGCTCCATCTCTTGGTAACAGGTAATTTTTTTTAATAAGCGTTTAGGGTTTGAGGTTCCAATCTCAAAAATTTGCCAACCAAGACAAGAAGCATGAAAACCGCGGATTTTGGAGCTTACAACCCGGACATCAATCAGGCTTCCCCAACCCGTCTGGCCAGCGCGGGGAGTGTAGGCCAAATCCTCCGTCAATCTCCGGCAGATGAGAGAGGGTTGTGCTCCTGCAGTGGAGACAAAATAACCTGATGATGATGAACCCGGACATCTTAACAGACATTTTTTTTTTTTTTTTTATTGTAATGTTTTTTAATGTGTTTTTAAATTTAAATAAAGTATTATAATCACACATAAAAATAAAAATAAAATACAGATAAATCAGACTTTTTATCAATTAAATATGTATTGTAAAAAAAGCGCCAGCTATCGACCGGTACCGAGACATCGACGATATAAGTTAGAAAGAGAAGCACCTATGTTTACGTATAGCCTTGTCCCTTTCTGTTCGCGTGCTAGGTGCAGTAGCCCTACGCTATTTATACGCACACACGCATTTGTACAGACAAGCTGGTGTGCCTGATTAAATCTGTTCGCTTTGTTCCAATTTGGACCTTTTTTAACTATAAAATAGGGTACATATTTCGCCAGCAGAGCCAATGTTGTTACAGGATACGAGGCATTACTAAGGGGTTACTAACATAGGGGTGACGTCACTTCAATACCTCCTTTGTATCTCTTGATCTATTAAAGTCCACAATCTGAAATTTGAGTACGAAATAGCACATTATCATCATATCAGCTCTTAGACGTTCACTGTTGGACATAGGCCTTCCCCAATGAACGCCACCACACCCGGTTCTCCGCCCAGCCGCTTCCGGCTACCTTCTTATGAATAGATCCGACGAAGAACGAAGGTAACCGACATAGCTGAAAGGATTAGCAAGCTGAAGTGGCAGTGGGCGGGCCACATCTGTCGCAGAACCGATGGCCGTTGGGGCAGACGAGTTCTGGAGTGGAGACCGCGGAAGCGCACGCGCAGGGCGGGACGCCCCGCCGGCAGGTGGACCGACGACCTGAAGAACTAGCACGTATTGGGCACTAAATCCTGCCTAACTCAGAAAAAATATATCTTTGCTCTAGAAATGAAAGTGAATTCCAGCACGTAGAAACTATGCCGTTGGAATTGCATTGCAGCTCTTGTAGCGCTGCGAGAATAAAATGTAGCAGCGCTGGAAATCTGGACTCGAGTGAGGTCGGCCGTGGCGCTGAATTAATGAGCTGGAGTGTACCGATAGCAGAATTATTGGTACTGTTTAAGAAATAGTTTAAAGACTACAAAAGATATCATTAATTGAATTATTAGGATCAGGAATGAGTGTTCGTGTTTAAACGATTGGTGCGGGAGTAAATTGGTCATCGTCTATGAATCGTCTCTGTCTACCCATCTGGGACCATGGCGTTAGCATTATGTATGTATGTACACAAGGACAAATAAAGGCTCATCACATAAGTACTCGTACTGGGTGGCATTCGAACTCGTGACCCCGCCCTTCGCAAGTGGCTGAACTACCGAGCATTCAGCGAGACGTATAGTTTTTTTGCTGTCTCTACCAGTATTCGTGCAGGAATGTCGAATAACTCCTATTACTTATGTTTGTTCGCATTTATAGAGCTATCCATGGATAGCTCTACTACCTTTAGAATAAAGCCTTATAATTAAAAGTAGAATGGACCCGATTCTGAAGGCACACATTTAAAATTTGACAGCGCTTTTTTTTATTTTATTTTTCGAAATGACATTGCTATTGGCCCTGAAGGCCTTCACAGCTTCACCGGTGGGAGAGCGAGCGCAGGTGCGCTCGGCTCAGTTAGCTGGCGCAGAGGGCGCTCAGCGCAAATTTTAGGGGGTTTTTAATTTTAGGGGGTTTTTAATTTTAGGGGGTTTTAATTTTAGGGGGTTTTTAATTTTAGGGTTTTTTTTAGGGGGTTTGACAGCGCTAAAATTGGTTTCGTTTTTATCTTCATAATACTGTGTGACAAGGATAGCAACAGTTTTAGTGGTTAATTTTAACGTTGTGCCTTCAGAATCGAGCCCAATATCTATTTAAAAAACTTGCTTAATTTCTTTTTTATACTATTCAAACATTAAAATACAAACAAATGGTATTTGATAGCAAACTTTTAACGAAGTTAGGATAAAACGAATAGGTTTAGATTGATAGATAGATAGATAAACTCTTTATTGCACACAAATTAAGGATAACCATAAAATAGGTACAGATTTTTGGAAAGTGTACAAAGGCGGCCTTATCGCTTAAAGCGATCTCTTCCAGGCAACCTTTCAGAAGGAAAATAAGTAAGACATAGCGACAGAGTATTGCAGGTGAAAGTTTAGAACATGGTAAATACTTAGTAATAATATTACACAATTAAATTTACATACAAATATACTTAAATACATACCAATGCATACATATATAGTTTATAATACAATACATATACCGTACGTAATATACTATATTAAATTAGGCACAACTATTGTGAGAGAAAATGCTTTTTAAGGCGATCTTTAAACACATGCAATGATTTAGATTGACGAATCTCACTTGGATGAGAGAAGAGTCTGAATAATAATTCGAACGACAGTAAGGGGCCTGAAGTATATTGTCGTTTTTAGCCCTTAAAGGCTTAATAAGCTGACTAAACACAGTGCCTTTTCAAACTTTCTATCAGAAATTCGTTATCTCCAGATTGACTATAGTTCAGAGGTTCAGACCAGCCACAGCAGTTTCCGTCTAGACAAAAGAATAACGAAATTTTCTTTTTTTCTTCTTCTAAGTATGTACCTTCAAGCGCAACTGTTACGATACTTCAGTGAGCCTTCCTTAATATCAGTTGGTTTAGAGTTCCGTGGTAACGAAAACCCTTTTGGCGATGTTTTCTTTTCTTAATGTGTCTGTTTTTTGAAAGAGTTATTATATTAGTAACAGTTATCTGGCACCGTATGTAGGCTTAGAATAGGGCCACCCCCAATCTGGTGTCGTCAAGGTGACTAAGGGATTGAAACAGGGACGGGCAGCAGCGTTCTTCTGTGTATTATATTACATTAAGATCATTACTGCGTTCACTAATCCGCCTGCAAAAATAAAGCTATTTCCCAGCTCCTTTTCATAAGGCTGGAACCTACAAGAATAGTATTTTTAAGCTAGAAATCGTCTGCTCAAAATCTATTAAATGGTTTTGCTGAACGATCAGATAAATTTTTAAACTTATCATATTGCGCGACAAATTGGCGGAAAATAGCTTTCATCATGATCATCATATCAGCCCTTAGACGCCCACTGTTGGACATAGGCCTTCCCCAATGAACGCCACCACACCCGGTCCTCCGCCCTCTGCATCCAGCCGCTACCGGCCACCTTAATCAGGTCCACCCGGCGGCGGGGCGTCCCACCCTGCGCGTGCCCATCCGCGGTCTCCACTCTAGAACTCGTCTGCCCCATCGGCCGTCGATTCCGCGACAAATGTGGCCCGCCCCCTGCCACTTCAGCTTGCTAACCCTTTCAGCTACGTCAGTTACCCTCGTTCTTTGTCGCTAATAGCTTTATAACTTCATAATTCCATAGTGGGGGCCATATCGGTGTGCACTAACGCTGATAACGCTGATAACGCCCACTATGGAGCTATTTTATAAGTAGCTTATGGCTAGTTGTAATATTTCCTTATATTACTTAGATTTATAGAACAAAGAAAAGTTACTACGGAACCACTAGATCAGAAAACTTTTCTGAGAAACGAGTGACATTTCTCTCTTTATGGATCATAAAACGTGAACGACCAACCATCGAATGGCAGTAGTTTGATTCGTAACGGCTGTGGAGTTATAGAGAGTTACGTTACGATATACATGACCACATATCATCATCATCAGGTTATTTTTGTCTCCACTGCAGGAGCACAACCCTCTCTCATCTGCCGGAGACAGACGGAGGATTTGGCCTACACTCCCTGATACTATACAATACTTCCCGCGACGCGATTGACGACGTCACTTCCGGTCATTTCCGTTTTTGGAATCATCATCATCAGCCCGAAAGAGTCCACTGTTGGACATAGGCCTCTCCCAAGGTGCGCCACTGAACCCGATCTTCGGTTCTTCTCATCCAGTCACTGCCAGCCGCCTTACGCAGATCGTCGCTCCATCTAGCCAGGGGGCGTCCCACACTACGCTTGCCCAGTTTTTGAAATATTGCATTGAAATTACTGTGCCTTCCTAATTATTGATCCGATTTAAGTTTTTTTTTCATAGTCTTTATTAGGTTTTATCTCAAAATATCTACATACTTAACAAACAAAAAACGTGACAAATCCTCATTCTCCTGCAAATTATAGCTCACTTAACATCCGTAAGCCCAAACCGTCTACTTCCTCAGAAACCATTTAGAAAAATACCCCTTTAAGGGTTCTATATAAAGGTTCGTAATAGATCGTATCGATTATATCACCGCCATGTCATCAAGCTCATATTCCCCGAAAGAGGCAGGAATAGAGATTAAGTAAAGCGAAATCACTGGGATGGAAACGGTTCGTCTGCTCTTAGAAAGGATGACAGACAGCCGTTATCATTATAGTTAACTCATAAAGGATACTATGAGGTACTCAGAGGTCACGACCTTTGACTTTGGGGTGAAATAGAATAATATGGATTTGAAGGGAACAAATATATAGGTACTATTCGTTGGTAGAAAACAAACGGAAAAAGCTGAAATTAAAAGTTTTGTTCGGAGTCGTAGCTTTTTTTGTACTTACCATAAAAGCTTTTTCTCGTGGCTTTGGTCTCAAATATCTTTATACAAAAGGAGTATAAGTAGTTATATTACTAGTAACTATTGGATGGAGTTAAATCAGAAACGTGGACACTGACAGTGGGACTATTCCGAAAACTCGAAGTATCTTATCTTATCTTCTCAGGGGGCCACGAAGACCTGGCGACACTTCGACCCTTCAGGATCTTTTGTGCCAAACCCCTGCCCACCAACGGTGCCCCAAGCCAATTTGGTGGACTTCATATACGCCTCAGAATTTCTTCTTTGGCATATGCAAGTTTCCTTACGATGTTTTCCTTCACCGAAAAGCGTGTGGTATTATAAATAAACCGTACTTAAGTTTCGTAAAACTCATTGCTACGGGCGGGGTTTAAACCCACGACCTCATGAACGTGAGGCGAGTACACAACCAACCGGCTACCACGGCTCTTAAAACTCAAAGTCGCTCAGCGGGCTATGGAAACAGCCATGCTCAGATTTTCTCTAAGAGACAGGATCCAATATGAGGTGATCCGCCAGAGAACTAAAGTATTCGACATAGCTCAAGAAGTTAGTACGTGGAAGTGGTAGTGGGATGGTCATATATGTCGGAGGACAGATTGTCGTTGGGGTAAACGAGTTGTCGAGTGGAAATTTTATTTATTATAGTCAAACAAGTACCTATATATCACTTAAATTTCCTAAACAGCGCAGCCTACCTTTTTCACATAATATTTTCTACCCAAAGGTTGTCTGGAAGAAATCGCTTAAAGCGATAATACCACCTAAATTGTACTTTTTTAATTTGTATTTGATTGTGCCATAAAGTGTATTTTATAAATGACACTATCTTAATTCACATCCCTTGCTATCATTAACTAGTACATCATCATCATCATCAGGTTATTTTTGTCTCCACTGCAGAAGCACAACCCTCTCTCATCTGACGGAGACAGGCGGAGGATTTGGCCTACACTCCCCGCGCTGGCCAGACGGGTTGGGGAGGCCTGATTGATGTTTTATAATGTATTCCCTCAGTCGCCTTGTACGACATCCACGGGAAGAGCTGGAGTGGTCCTATTCTACTCTACCGGAAACTACGCGGCAATAACTAGTACATAGGTATAGTAATTTTAGCAGAATATATGTGAATCAAAGTCCATCAAAGCCTCGCTTCATTAATTCTGCTCTGAAATAGGTTAATGCTCACTTCATACGTCGTTATATTTATACCATGAGCTGCCAGTGGATCATAATGACGGTTTTCGAACCTAATGTATGCTATGATTTTATGATTAACTAGCTGTGCCCGCGGCTCCGCTTGCGTGTACTACCCTTCCCACTTCCGCTCCCTATCCACTTCCGGTCCCACTCAGATTCTCAATCTTACTCTCTATCTCACTTCCGCTTCCGCTCCCATTCCCGATCCCGCTTCCATTCCCGATCCCGCTCCCGCTTCCGCTACTTCTTTTTTATAGCCTATATACTAATGTATTTTAAAACTAAAAATGTCCATAACTGTTGATTGAGGAAACCGACTGCGATGAAATAAAGCCTATATGTTACTATGAATAAAGCCCTATGTGTCTGTGAAAAGTTCATCAAAATCGGTTCAGTACTTTGCGTGTATACGTGATGAGTAATACGTGATGAGTGCATAAACTAACAGACAAACAGAAAAAATCCAAAAATGATCGAAATATGTTCTATTATCTATATTTATACCCCCATTTTTTTTTGCAAATATCTTCAATGTACAGACAAGCGAAGGTTAGTTTCTATTTATTAGATAACTTTGGATAGCTATATTAAGTTCATATTTTTCGCACAGTAAAATTATTCTATGTCACTTAAAAGAAAGAAAGAAATCATTTATTTGCTCTTAAGTTGGTACAAATGCCAGATGTTAAAATTAGCCTAAAGTAACACCAATTCAGCCATTATCAAAAGCATGCAAATTTATACAATTATTCATTACAATAAACATTAACAACACTGAAATATCATCAACCATTACTTATACTCAGATTATAGATTTAATTGTTATATTTGTTTGTGCAATAAAGTGTATTGTATTTTATTAAAAAAATTCAAAACAATTTCGCTATAGAAGTCGGCTGACTACCGCTGCATAAAGCGCTCTCACGACGAGTGCCAGTTGCCAGGCCCGGATCTAGGATAATCATGACCCTATTCAAAATAGATTTAGAATAAATGATTAATATTTGCAGTTGTTATGCTGCGTCGGTGGTACTCCAAGCCTGTGATGGTGAGGATATGATATAACCCATGTCCAGCAGTGGACGTCTAAATCATATCAGATGATGATGATGAAGCCTGTGATGTTATAATAAAAATCCGTGCTATCACTCTCTTAGTAAAATACTGACCCAACTTAACATTGGGTTCTTTTTAGTGCTAGAATAAGCTAGAAAGGTAGGTTTTACAACCTAATCACGAAAAAACACACTTCTTTTCCTTAAAAGTGTGTGATTTTGTATTACTATTATAGGGATAATAGGCGAGCAGCAATTTGCTGGTATGCCTATATCTGAACTGGTGTATTTAAGTTTTTGAATTGTCACCTCTAACACTGGTTTACGAAGAACTTGTCTAGTCTGTTTTTAATAGTGTTCACTGAGTGTTAAATGTAGGATATTAGGTAAATATTTTAGTAAAAGTGTGCTATAAAGTCACTCTAGGCGTGAATTTCGTATCAACTATGACTATTTTTTTTATTTATTTATTGGGGGTGGGGGTATGCGTGTCTAAGAATTTATATCTTTTATTATTCTGGACAGAAATGGTCCTCGTCCCTTATAGAAGATGTCCGCATCTCAAAACGTTGTGTCGTAGGTGTGCACGGCGCGGTGCAGCACAGAGTTTTCTGCGTAACTTTATCACTATTATTAAGTAAGGTAGACTGATGATTTATTATCTCTTTGCGCACCTTAAGTGGTATGTAGCCGTCAAGATTGATATCGCGATTACTCAGATCTTCACTTTAAACTTCAAGTAGATTTAAGATAATTAACAAATAATGACCCCCCACCTCCCAAATAGTCAGCCTGGCTCCATGCCTGTCTAGTGAAAACATTGAATGCATTCTAATGTACCTCCTGGTAATGAGGCGACGATTGGTTGTATAAGGCCTAGTGTACATGTCCTAGATTTGAATACGTCTGTCAAAAACAAAACTGAAAATAGATGGCGCTGCTTAGTGTTAGCTTTAATCAAATAACTACGTGACCATGCATCTGACAAAATTTTGGAAGTATAAACAATGCCTAGAAAGGATGCATACACCTGAAACTAATTATTGGAGTTATTAAAAAGGATAATCAACAAAAAAAATTTAAAATGGCGTCATAACATGGGTGTTGGTTAATTTAAATTTTACGTCAGTGACACTCGATCCACATCTCAGATGGACCGTAGTTTTTTTATTGTTGATGGGTTTGCGCTTGACCTCAATCTCACCGGATGGTAAGTGATGAAGAGGCCTAAGGTGGAGCGCGCTTACTCAGAACTTGGTCCGCAAACACCCAAGCTTGTAGGTAGTTCCATTCCTTAATAGTTTGCATCGTGAAAAAGGAGTGAGATTCAGTTTCAATTGAACACCTAGGATAAAACCTTTAAAGGATATTCTAGTGATTTCTTGGTCGCTAAATATAAATTTTGCTTATCGAAACTCTTTGTGGGCATAATGTTCAACTGTCAAAACGTCCAAGTGTCAATATATCCAAGGTCGATTACTACTTTATAATAATAACTCCAGTAATTATTATCATCGACTAACTTTAGTAATACGCATCCGTTTCGGCATCATATGGTAAACTAGCAAACGCCCGCGGCTTCGCCCGCGTGAAGCAAGTTTTTGTTTCACGAGGGAACCATTGTTCCAGAGGTAAATATGCGCCTATGTTCAAATACATGATTTTATGTGTACAAAAATTTCTGGCAATTAGTTGAACTGCCAAGCTGAAGAAACAGATAAATAAACACACAAACACTCTTTCGACTTAATTATATTAAAACTGTTGCCCGCAGATTCGCCTGCTTAAAAAAGGTGTTTGTTTGCAGCTGAAAAAACCCACGGTAAACCAAGCTATCCAACAGTGAAAACCACATTCGAATTCATTTAGTGGTTTTGGAGAAGAAGCTGTTGACGTTATCATTATCATAAATTATTTAATCGACGGTTTTTCTTATTAATGTTTTCATCGTTTTATACATACAATACAGTTCATCATCATATTAGCCCTGCGACATATACTGCTGGACATAGTAGGCCTTCCACAATAAACGTCACCACACCCGGTCCACCGCCTCCGAATCCTGCTGCTTCCGGCCACCTTGCTCAGGGCGTCCGTCCAACTAGTGGCGGGGCGCCCCCCTTGTGCGCGTGCTTATCCGAGGTATCTACTCCAGAAGTCGTCTACCTCAGCTGCCGTCGGTTCTGCGGCAGATATGGCCCGCCCACTGCCACCTTAGCTTTATAATCCTTTTTAGTTTAAATGTATCTATACGATTGGAGAATACTACTTTCGGACACCATTTCAGCCCCTTAGGGGATGGTTTTTCAAAAACTGTAAAACCCGTGTTCAATTATTACGTTGTTCGAGTACTCCTAAGAAGTTTCGAATTGATAGGAACATCTAATAGTTTTTCTCCATACAAACTTTAAACGCCTATTTTACCACCTTAGGGGTTGAGTTTTGAAAAACCCTTCCATAGTGCATACTGTAGATACATGAGGAATGTGATAAATTTCAAGTTTCTAGAGCAATCGGTTTGGAAACTACCACTTTCGAACTCCATGTCATCCACTTCATCATCATCAGGTTATTTTTGTCTCCACTGCAGGAGCACAACCCTCTCTCATCTGCCAAAGACAGACGGAGGATTTGGCATACACTCCCCGCGCTGGCCAGACGTCATCCACTTAGGGGATGATTGTTCAAAAACTGAAAAACACGTGTTAAATCATTAAATATTTAGAGTACTCCTACAAAGTTTCGAATTGATAGGAACATCTAATAGTTCTTCTCCATACAAACTTTGAACCCTTATTTGACCACCTTAGGGGTTGAATTTTGAAACCCTTCGTTAGCGCATACTTGAGCTACATAAGGAACATTTGTGCTAAAATTCCAGTTTCTAGAACAATCAAGACTACTAATTTTGAACTAAATTTCAGCCCCTTACGGATGGTTTTTCAAAAACAGTAAAACACTGCTCAATCATTAAGTTTTTAGAGTACTCCTACAAAGTTTGGAATTGATAGGAACATTTTATAATTTTTTCCTTACAAATTTTAAACCCCTATTTAACCACTTTAGGGGTTGAATTTTGGAAAAAAAAAACTTCCCTAGTGCATACCTGGGATACATGAGATACCTTTGCTATACATTTCAAGTTTCTAGAGCAATCATTTGTAAGACTTTCGAACTCCACTTCAGCCCCTTAGGGGATGGTTTTTCAAAAACTGTCAAATATGTGTTATGCCATTAAGTTTTTAGAGTACTCCTACAAAGTTTCGAAATGATTGGAACATCGAATAGTTTTTCTCCATACAAACTTTGCACCCCTATTTTACCACCTTAAAGGTTGAATTTTGAAAAACCTTCGATAGTGCATACCGGAGATACATGAGGAACCTTTGTGCTAAATTTCAAGTTTCTAGAGCAATCGGTTTTGAGACTATTACTTTCGAACTCCATTTCAGCCCCTTAGGGGATGGTTTTTCAAAAACTGTAAAATACTTGTTAAATCATTATGTTTTTCAAGTACTCCTCTAAAATTTCGAATTGATAGGAACAACTAATAGTTTTTCTTCATACAAACTTTGAACCCCTATTTTACCACCTTAGGGGTGGAATTTTGAAAAAGCCTTCGAAAGTACATACCGGAGATACATAAGGAACCTTTGTGCTAAATTTGAAGTTTCTAGAGCAATCGGTTTGGAGACTACTACTTTCAAACTCCATGTCAGTCCCTTAGGGGATGGTTTTTCAAAAACTGTAAAATACTTGTTGAATCATTATGTTTTTCGAGTACTCCTACAAAGTTTGGAATTGATAGGAATATCTAATAGTTTTTCTCCATACAAACTTTGAACCCCTATTTTACCACCTTAGGGGTTGAATTTTGAGAAAGCCTTCGATAGTGCATACCAGAGATACATAAGGAACCTTTGTGCTAAATTTGAAGTTTCTAGAGCAATCGGTTTCGAGACTACTTCTTTTGAACTCCATTTCAGCCCCTAAGGGGATGGTTTTTCTAAAACTGTAAAATACTTGTTGAATCATTATGTTTTTCGAGTACTCCTACAAAGTTTGGAATTGATAGGAATATCTAATAGTTTTTCTCCATACAAACTTTGAACCCCTATTTTACCACCTTAGGGGTTGAATTTTGAAAAAGCCTTCGATAGTGCATACCGGAGATACATAAGGAACCTTTGTGCTAAATTTGAAGTTTTTAGAGCAATCGGTTTAGAGACTACTTCTTTTGATCTCCATTTCACTCCCTTAAGGGATGGTTTTTCAAAAACTGTAAAATACCTGTTGAATCATTATGTTTTTCGAGTACTCCTACATAGTTTCGAATTGATAGGAACATCTAATAGTTTTTCTCCATACAAACTTTGAACTCCTATTTTACCACCTTAGGGGTTGAATTTTGAAAAAGCCTTTGATAGTACATACCGGAGATAGATAAGGAACCTTTGTGCTAAATTTGAAGCAATCGGTTTGGAGACTACAAATTTTGAACTCCATTTCAGACCCTTAGGGGATGGTTTTTCAAAAACTGTAAAACACGTGTTGAATCATTAAGGTTTTAGAGTATTCCTACAAAGTTTCAAATTGATAGGTTTATCTAATAGACGTTCTCCATACAAACTTTGAACTCCCATTTGACCCCCTTAGGGGATGAATTTTGAAAATCCGTTCCTTAGTGCTTGCCTATGCTATATAAGAAACCGTTGTGCAAAATTTCTAGCCTCTAGACTCAGCGGTTTGGGCTGTGCGTTGATATGTCAGTCAGTCAGTCAGTCAGACAGTTTTTTCTTTTATATATTTTATATATATATATATATATAGAAAGAAGAAGATTATACCCCTTTCAGAGTTTTGGGAGATGCATCAAACAGTTATTAAATACAGCGCCATCTATTTTCACTGTTGTTTTTCAGCAAATTTCTTTAATAATAAGTCATTGTTTGTTACGCTGTCGTTTAGTTACTCTGTGGTCACCCGTGCATTCCATACAAGCGAACAAATTTCATCATCAGGTTATTTTTGTCTCCACTGTAGGAGCACAACCCTCTCTCATCTGCCGGAGACAGACGGAGGATTTGCCTACACTCCCCGCGCTGGCCAGACGGGTTGGGGAGGCCTGATTGATGTTTTATAATGTATTCCCTTAGTCGCCTTGTACGACATCCACGGGAAGAGTTGGAGTGGTCCTATTCTACTCTACCGGAAACCAGACGGCATCGTCTGGTTTCCAGTAACATTATATTAACGCCTAGATATTTATACTTTGTTCTTTGATGGACTGACCTCGCATACTTTCCTCTCTATAACTTTTTAACTGTCTGTCAAAGACTAAGTAAGTGCTCATGAAGTTTGCTGTCAAGTGTAGACGAGGACTAATGAAAGATAAGTTTCGTCGGGAAGACTGGCACGAAATGGAATTGAAACAGTGGAATTGTCCTTGTAATGAAGTCCTGATAGTGTTTTTAGATTTTATAATGGAAATGTCTGGATTTACGTCAACATCTTATGAAGGTAACGTCTGTCGAAATAGTTCATTGTTCGTATATATTTGTTGTTTTTATATTTATTACTAGCTGTTGCTTTATTATGTATTTCTCGTAGGAATGAGATGTTAAATGTTGTTTTCGGGTTAAAGACTATCCTATGTCTTATTCCAGGACCTAACCTATATGTGTGCCAAGTTTGCCCGATCCGTCCAGTGGTTGAAGCGTGATTGAGTAACAAACATCCAAACATCCAAACTTTCGCATTTATAATATTATTGAGATTAGTTAAGATTCAGTGACTGTGACATGAGGAAGATGTCTGGAAGCGGCTGGATGTGGAGGTCTGGGTGTTGTGGGATTCATTGGGGAATGTCTATGTCCAGCAGTGGAAGACTAAGGGCTGATATAATAATAATGAAGATAGCTACACACAAGCGAACAGATTTAATCACCTACTATTATTACAGACGTACCAGCCTATACACGTGTGGGTGTGTGCGTAAATTATTGTAGGGCACCTGCAGCAAGCGCGATCAAGAGAGGAACAACGTCAACGTTATACGTCAACAACATAAGTGCTTCGCTTTCTAATAGCGTCGATCGAATAGCAAGTCTAAGGGATTGCACCTGGGACGGGCAGCAGCGTTACCCTGTGTGTGTATGTTAAGATCATTACTTCGATCATCAATCCGCCTGCCAAGTTGGTGATTATGGCAAATCCCCCAATGGACAACTTACCAAAAGTGGTATTCTATTGGGGAGGCCTATGTCCAGTAGTGGACGTATTTAGGCTGATGATGATGAATAAGCCAGTCGATAACGCGCTGACGTAGTAATATTATAAAACATCAAATAGACCTTCCCAACCCGTCTGGCCAGCGCGGGGAGTGTAGGTCAAATCCTCCGTCTGTCTCCGGCAGATGAGAGAGGGTTGTGCTCCTGCAGTGGAGACAAAAATAGCCTGATGATGATGTTCTAGCACCACTTGCTATATATATGGTTTAATGTAAGCAATTTACTTACTTTCAGTAATATAAATGCTGCACTTATTTAGTTTCTAGCTGTATTAAACTATTTTTAGCTGTTATAAACTATTTAATTTCATTACAGATATAATAAGAAAAATATCACATACATTCACACCAATTATCCAGTCCATAACTAGGCAGAGCCTGTGCTATGGTTACTAGATAACGGATAGACATACTTAAATAAATATATAAACATCCAAGACTTTGGTACAAACATTCATATTCATCATACGAACATTTGCCCCCAGCGGGATTCGAACCCGATATAACGTATTTTGACTAAACTGACGCTTTAGCGAATTTTGCCCTTCCAGCGACGATGTATACGCTTGATTTTAAACTCTTCAAATACAATCAATGAGGCTTCGCTTTAAAACTTCATGAATTTATATTAAACTCCCCGTAGCTGCAGCTCTCGAGCCGAAATTTCCTCTCGCTTTACAGAATGAGCTATTACGAAGATAAGTGCAGAATAAATACAGATAGGTATATAATATGTTAGACACGAGATTTTGAATAAATTTACGGATTGTAAGGAGCAATGCACCATCTATTAAGTAAACTACACAGTCACCTCCCCCCGACAGCTGAACGTACCCCGCAAAATACAGCTGGTAGTACGCCACGCCTACTACAACGGTACTAAGTTACTACATCATCATCAGGTTATTTTTGTCTCCACTGCATGAGCACAACCCTCTCTCATCTGCCGGAGACAGACGGAGGATAGGCCTACACGCCAGTTTTATAATGTATTCCCTTAGTCGCCTTGTACGACATCCACGGGAAGAGTTAGAGTGGTCCTTTCTACTCTACCGGAAACCATACGGCAAGCTAGAACATAGTGTGCTGGTATCTATGCTAGGCAAGCCTGTATTACAGACACCAGGAACAAGATCTTTAAGTAACTCCGTCTTTGTAGACAATTCTATTCCTATTCACATAGCATAACAAACGTGTACGGACAGGCTGGTGGTAATTATATAGTGGGGTTCAACCCTAAGAACTGTGCAAAAAATCTAAATTATTTTAAACCAGCTTACCCGTCCCGTGCCCACTTCGTTGGGCGGTAAACATTTTTCGACTACTACGAAAAAGTCTTTTCATTTTTCGGGTTAATATATAGCCTGTGACACTCACAAATAACGTGGCTTTCTGTTGGTAAAAGAATTTATAAAATCGGTTCAGTAGATCCTGAGATTACCCGCTACAACCTCACAAAAACCTTTTTATAATATTATTATAGATAGAAGATATGTTTTTTGTCGTTGTATAATTTTGCCAAATATAAATCACCTCTTGATAGGCAAGACTTCTAGAAGTTAGAAAATTAGTACAAAAATGAACATATTGGGTATTAAATCATACTTGAGTCAGATTACTGAAATCTGACCTTGTCAGAGCTGAAGTAGGCCAGTCTCACTTTGCATTTTACGTATAAAAAACCTACGCGGCACAGCCCCGAATGCCGGGGCACCTGGCCGAATCGCGTACGACTGACAATGTGGGCGTGATTTAGAGATTTAGCGCAGGGCTGTCAGATGAAAAAAATTAAAAATCGTGTACCATTTTTGAAAAACTCGTACTCCATTTGAACTAATAAAATAATCGTACATTTAAATTATCCTCAAATTTTATTTAATTCCATTAAAACATGTCTTAAATGTATATATTTTGTCATAATTTTCAACAGTCCCCATTGAGTTAACTATTTCGTTATAAAGTTTTTTCAGGTTTATAACTAAATAGATTAAAAGCAAACTGAACCAATCTCTTAAATTATTCAAAAAATCGCTTTTTCCGCCCCTAAAATCGTCTTTGCTTAGCGTTAAGTCAACCTTTTCGAACATGTTATGGAAATTGCGCCATTTGTCATATATTCTTTGCATTTGTATGTATATTCAGTAGAAATTTCCAGGCTAGTAATAGTCGTATATTTTCCGTACGATTAAATTTAGATCGTACGTAAAAAAATCGTACAAATACGATTTAAATCTGACAGCCCTGTTTCAGCGTAACATTGACATGCATAGGATTCAATTTGGCTTGCATTTGATGTTGAAGGTACGTTTATATGACACTAGCTGGTGCCCGCGACTTCGTCTGGGTACGATTAGTATTTCGAGTAGCTTTTTTGTAGGACTATTTAAGATAAACATTTCCATCATACATTACATATGTGTAACTCTAGCGGTTTTGGCAGCGCACGCCAGAATAGCTCGCAGATGGTAGATTTTTTCCTACTTACTTGATATTTTGGACAATTCACACAATATCTTTATAAATTGTAGCCTATGTGTTATTATGATGTATAAGCTATATTATTGTATAGATTCATTAAAATCCATTCAGTAGTTTTTACGTGAAAGAGTAACAAACATCCATCCATACTTACAAACTTTCGCGTTTATAATATTAGTAGGATTGAACAAGCGAGTGCGCCCTCTGTATTGTACTGCCACTTATTCTTTGGCTGCAGTGACGCACATAACATATTGGAATAGTCGATATGAGACTTGGAATTTTACAAAATATTATTTTATTTCCGAAATTTCTCCTGTATTTTCCTTCAATAAGGTATATTCAAGAAAAATACAGGAGAAATTTTGGAGACTGTAGTTTCTCGGGTTAAGTCCAGAATATTTCCAAAGGTTGACGTA
The DNA here is from genome assembly GCA_947086405.1 of Esperia sulphurella. NCBI lineage: Eukaryota > Metazoa > Arthropoda > Insecta > Lepidoptera > Oecophoridae > Esperia > Esperia sulphurella. The sequence continues at coordinate 18,189,393 of OX352261.1, forward strand.
GGCGGGGATGTGGGCGTCGTAAGTGCTAAGCTAATTGGTATTCACTTTGGGAGACGTCTACTTCTGGTAAAATCGTTAATTATTTATTGCTTATCTTGGAAACTATTTTTGTTTACATTTTATATACTACATAGACACACGCTTGTCTATTTCCAAACTAATTTTTCTAATATACGACAGGAGTAAGACAAGGATAAGGTAAGGCAAAATGAAGAGGAAAACTAAACCCGAAAAGTTCTATAGTCATAATATAAGTATAATATAGTCATCATCATCATCAGGTTATTTTTGTCTCCACTGCAGGAGCACAACCCTCTCTCATCTGTCGGAGACAGACGGAGGATTTGGCCTACACTCCCCGCGCGGGCCAGACGTGTTGGGGAGGCCTGATTGATGTTTTATAATGTATTCCCTTAGTCTCCTTGTACGACATCCACGGGAAGAGTTGGAGTGGTCCTATTCTACTCTACCGGAAACCACACGGCAACCATAAACATAATATACTACAAACATACATACATAATGCTCACGCCTTGGTCCCAGAGGGGTAGGCAGAGACGATGTATCGCTAATGCCACATCTCATAATATAGTATTAGGTATTTAATAATAAATACAAATTTTCTAATCCCCTTTATTGTGTTATATAAACTGTAGTATCCTTCTAATATTATAAATGTGAAAGTTTCGATATTTTTATGTTTGTTACTCAATCACGCTTCAACCACTGGACGGATCGTGATGAAACTTGGCACACATATAGGTTTGGTCCTGGAATAGGACATAGGACAGTTTTTATCACGAAAAAACATCCCATTTCTACTGGAAATACATAATAGTTTGTGATGTTAAGTTGTCCACGCGGACGAAGTCGCGGGCAACAGCTAGTGTATAATAATTTATAAGATAAATAATAGTTCTTGTGATTATTTATAAATGACAGTTTTCAACTTTGACATCTACTATTAAAGTTTATAATAAAAAATGTGGCAGGTATATTATACAATTAATTTAAAATTATAAATCTTTAAATATTCCAACATGTTCGCAACAGATCACGTCAAGAGGTATTTATGTATGTATGTATGTATGTAAACGCTTTATTGTACCAAAAATAACAACAACAACAATAATAAAATAAGAATTAAACTGTGTACAAAGGCGGACTTATCCCAGGGATCTCTTCCAAAGGTATCACGGGACGAAAAGCGGATGAAGGAAAGTCGTTTGTCAGGATCGCGTAAAGTAGCTATTCGGCTCCCTGCTCGCCGAGGCACCACACTGCGACGTGTTCGTGGACGGCATGGGACGGCTGATGACGGAATGTAAGGGAACGCTAGAGAGAGGAATGCCTGTTTCGTCTATAGCATAAAAATTATTGTAACGCAATGGAATAATAATGTGTAATGTTTCAATATTTTAAGTCTAAATGTAGCGATACGTCGTCTCTGCCTACCCCTCTGGGACCAAGGCGTGAGCATTATGTATGTATGTATCCAGAAGTCAGGAAATATAGACGAATGTAAAAGTATATTTAGTGATATAGTGACGTCATCTAGTTACATAACACTGATTCACTAGCGTCATTTGAATATGTGGATATTATTATAGTTACAGTAGGGGCGAGTAATGCCCGCCGAGAGAGATAGAGGCAGTAAAGAGATGCGGAAATCGTAAAAAATCTCGCAGATGTGATACGAGAACGTTATTGACGAACTAACACGACTGGTACGAGGCTAGCAAAGAAGACAGGATATCTTCGTCAGCGTGGGCAACTTAACATCACAAATTATTATGTATTTCCCGTAGGAATGAGATGTTTTTTCGGGATAAAAACTATCCTATGTCCTATTCCAGGCTCTAACCTATATGTGTGCCAAGTTTCATCCGGATCTATCCAGTGGTTGAAGCGTGATTGAGTAACAAACATCCAAACATCCAAATATCCAAACTTTCACATTTATAATATTAGTAGGATTAAATATGACTGTAATCTGTTTTGTACATACAAACATAATGCTCACGCCTTGGTCCCAGAGGGGTAGGCAGAGACGATGTATCGCCACTTTGCGCAATCTAATGTCGCAAAGTGGCTACCCTTCGCCCGCTTTTCGCCTAAGTATAATAAGTTAGGTCCTGGAATAGGACTTACTATTCCAGGACCTAACTTATATGTGTGCTAAGTTTCATCACGATCCGTCCAGTGATTGAAGCGTGATTGAGTAACAAACATTCAAACTTTCGCATTTAAAATATTAGTGGGATTGATCATTCATGCTATGTTTAAACATGCAAGATGTATAAACCCATTTCATAAAAAAAAGTATTATACTAGATGAGATTAATTTATTTAAAAAAAAAAACTCCACGATCTGTTGATAGAAAAATGTTATTATAATTTGGAAGAATTTCTTGGTGACGGTTCAATTTAAATTTTCTATTTGTATCTAAATAACTCTTGAACTTTTTTTGTAACTTTGTTTTTAAATGCATGCTTTACTGCTAAACAATGTTGTATGCCCATGTGGCGGGACATAGCTGAGCTCTAATTATGACATTTAATCCTTTATATACCTATGATCCACAATAAAGATATTTCATTTCATTTCAAGTTCTTGGACGACTGTACTGCAATGAGATCGAAATTTTTAATTAATTTGCAGCTCTAGCGCAGAGATTCAAAGTAATAACTAATTACAAGTCTATGGTAAGAGGTAATCACGTTTTATTTTTAGCAGAGAGAGAGATGACTTAAAAAAAAAGTTTTTTTTTTGGTGATGGGTTTGCGCTTGACCTCAACCTCACCTGATGCTAAGTGATTATGAGGCCTAAGGTGGAGCGCGCGTACCCAGAAGATGCCTATTCACTCTTCCTTTAAAAAGATCTAAATTGTACTTGTCCGGAAATACCCAAGCTGGTAGGGAGTTCCATTCCTTAACAGTTCCCATATTGTAAGTATTTACTCTGTACAGATGTAAAGTAGTTTAGGTATTTAGTTATTATGTAGTCTCCAATATACTTTTTGCCCCCCTCGCTCTTAGTGCTTTGTCTCACACTCTGTAAGGTTGGCTGGAAGAGATCTCTTTTAGAGATAAGCTCGCCTTTGTACACGAAATCTGTAACTGTATTTAGTTTTAAAATTGCGCAGTTATGAATATATACACTTGTCTAAGTATTTTATTATTAAATGCAAAATATAACGTGTAGAGCAAAATGAAAAAGGCGCTACATAAAGAAAAAATCATACTTTATAATACACAGACAATATAACACCAATGTTGTAGAGAGAAGCGTTATTTATAGAAAACAATAAACAATAGAATAAACATTTATATGTCTATTGAAACCTTTATATTTTACGAGTTCGTTGTTCGCGAATTATTTTGCTTTACTGTAATATGAGCGAGAAATAATTCTTTTATATACGGTGAGTACGACTTGTGAAGGATATGATTCGTAATGAAGAGATCCGACGTAGAACGAAGGTAGCCGACATAGCCGAAAGGATTAGCAAGCTACTACTGGCTGTGGGCGGGCAGACGAGTTTTGGAGTGGAGACCGCGGATCGGCACACGCAGGCTAGGAATACTTACTTTCCATACCTACGTCATTGGAAAGTATTTTTTTTTGACTGCAATTTGTTACTATTCGGTCAGTCTGAAGACATTGTTGGATAAAAGTTACACATTAAACAGAAACCAATGTATTTCTATATAAAACTCGTTTAGTACAGAAATACATCGTTATTTCAAATCTCTTTTCCACTTACATACATAATGCTCAAGCCTTGGTTCCAGAGGGGTAGACAGAGACGATGTATTGGTACCACTTGGCGCAATCTAATGTCGCAAACCGGCTTTCCTTCGCCCGCTTTTCGCTCCGTGATACCCATTGACGTGATGTGTTGAAAACAACATCGCCGATTTTCCACTTAAAATGTTCTTAATTACAAAGTAGCATTGATAATTACGATTTTTAGAAAAAAAAATCATTTATTTACAAGTATATGTTTTGTTTTTTTATTTGATATAATCTATAAACATTTGTTTTATTAAAATTAAGAAAAACAATATACTAACTACAAAAATCGAAATGAAGGGCCCTACCGATAAAATATCTCCTCCAGCTCTGCAGAGTTCTTAATAGTTTTCATTGATTTTAGTTTCAGCTGTAACTTTTTTCTCGTTACGATTTGAGACTGACTGCCAAAACAGCAAATAATAATCATAGCTTTCTAATGACATCTAGTCGTTATTGTTCGGTTGGAACATTTAATCCTCCTTTGCATAAGCAAAATAATTGACTCTACCTAATTCCTAGCCCTAGTTATAATATACTAGGACTAGGAATTATGTAGAGTCATTTATGTATTGAGACAACCATCATCATCATCATCAGGTTATTTTGTCTCCACTGCAGGAGCACAACCCTCTATCTGCCGGAGACAGACGGAGGATTTGGCCTACACTCCTCGCGCTGGCCAGACGGGTTGGGGAGGCCTGATTGATGTTTTATAATGTATTCCCTTAGTCGCCTTGTACGACATCCACGGGAAGAGTTGGAGTGGTCCTATTCTACTCTACCGGAAACCACACGGCAATTGAGACAATATGTTTAACTTAATATGGATATTAAGGGATTTTTTCTGAGATTTATTTTGGGATATTGTATTGGTCTTTAATTTGTGCACAAAATTGATACAGTAATATACATATTGACATACCACATAGGTGGTTTAATAATCTACAATTTCTGGAATAGAATTCGTTGTAAAAGTGAAGTAGGTGAGAAAGGTGAAAGAACTTATATTCAAGTCGAGACACAGGTTAGACGACTGCAGATTGCAATAATTAATAAAATCTCGTAAAAAGGAATGTGAGATTAAAATAATATGAATCCCTATTGATATTCGTCAAATTCAAATTCAAATAGTTTATTATAAATTACCAGATACATAGATTTTTACAGTCATCCTTAAAATTGTATGATTACATCAATTGAGTACGATTAAAATATAAAAATTGTCAGGACAATGCATATTAGAGCTCCCACACTAGACCATGCAGTCTGTATCGGGGAGCCTGATTTACAGGTTACATTGAAAACTGTGGGACAGAATAAATATAAATAGTTTTAATATTATTAGGAGGGTGAGAGAGTGTAATTGCTAGTACCTAATTACACAGCTTAATACAAATAAAAGATATTTTATAAAATACCCAAAACCATCACGGGAGCCCCCCCAATGAGACAGTTTAAGCGAGAATTGCGGCGGCTGCTTCTTGGCAAAGCGTATTAAATTTTTTTATGACAAAGATTTGTAAATACAGTGACATTCTTATAATATGTGTACTATTAAATTTGTTTGACTTGTATTAATTATTAATTGCCTAATAATTGTATAATTTAATAAAAAAAATGCTGTGGTTGTATTTATTAGGCCTATATTATAATGGTTGAATATTATATTTCATACATTAATTACCAACAAATATATGATTATATTATATAGACTTATACAAATTAATAATAACAATATACTAATTACAAAAATAGAAATGAAGGGCCCTACCGATAAAATATCTCCTCCAGCTCTGCAGAGAGTAATTTAATATATTTTTACATATTGTACGATGAATATGTACGGATCCTACCGATATTGTTAACCTATTACTCGCAAAAATAAACTATTAGAATTTGAAGTACTCACGGACGAATATGTTGGACATCAGCGTGGCCGGGAGACAGAACACGATGACCAGGATATCAGCAACAGCAAGATTCACGATGAAGAAGTTGGTTACCGTCCGCATGCGGGGCGAGCGGTACACCACCGCGATCACGAAACAGTTCCCAACCAGACCCACCACGAACACCAGCAAATACGCCGCGCAGTACACCGCCGTCATCGCACCAGTGTGGCGGTACATGAAGTCATCAGCCATCACACCCAGGTCAGACCGGTTCATCGTTATGTTCATCTTTAACGGATGATGATCTGACCTGTCCATGTGCGAGGATAGCGGCTCCAAGTCCGGTAAAACACTGTTGTCCGGTACTAGTTTCGTATTGATCACTTCCATAAGAGAGTTCGAAATTAATTCCACTACATTATGGTTCTTATGGTTATGGTGGGAGTGGTGATGGTTGTGGTGCCTAGTCTCGTGGTTCGGATGCTGCGTGGAATAGTTCAGGTAGTCCGCCACATCGTTCGTACCAAACTCACTAGGCACTCTCAGCGGCGCCATTTTTAAATCAAAACTTTATTTTTTAATTCCCCATTAAAAATCACAGTTTCCTAAAATTCACAACACACGTCAGTAAGTTTCAAGTGACACAAACTTTCGGCAAATTAAAAATATTCCACTCAACACACAAAGTTCTACTAGTTAGAAAATGTATTAAAAGTTTCGTAGAAGTGTTTTAGTCGTTTCGTAGCGGGTCTACGCGCGGCTACAGCGGCGGTCGCGCGCCGTCTACGCGTCTGGCCGCGAGAGCCTCTACGGCGGCGAAGAGGCTCCCTGTATTCGACGCATGTGCAATTTGACTCTTCCCAGCTTTCTGCACTTTCAATTGCCGTATTTCCGTAACGTTAAAGCTCAAATTAGTCGTAATGACAGGTAGTTTTTGTTGGTCAATTCGGAATGCACTCAGGGTCAATTGAAAATGTTAGCATATCATGCATTTTAATCGTACTGACCTATAATCAAATTTTCGGTTGCGGGTCCGACGGAAATTTCCAGAATTTGAATAAAAACTCTGTCAGTTCATTCATTAAACGTAAAAAATACATTTAATCTTATTTGTAAGTCTCATTCGACTTGTAACAAAACCAATCTTCTCTTCACACGGGGCCAGGAAGACCTGGCGACACTTCGACCCTTCAGGATCTTTTGTGCCAAACCCCTGACCACTAACGGTGCCCCAAGCCGATTTGGTGGACTTCACATACGACTCAGAATTTCTTCTTCGGCATATGCAGGTTTCCTTACAATGTTTTCCTTCATCGAAAAGCCTGTGGTATTATAAATAAACCGTACTTAAGTTTCGTATAACTCATTGGTACGGGCGGGGTTTGAACCCACGACCTCATGAACGTGAGGCGAGTGCACAACCAACCGGCTACCACAGCTCTTTAACAAAACCAATGTAATACCCATGTTACGCAATAAATACAATTTGAATTAGGATATATAGGTTGACTGGAAGAGATCCCTAAGTGGGATAAGTCCGCCTTTGTACACAGTTTAATTCCTATTTTATTATACTTGTTGTTGTGATTTTTGGTACAATAAAAGATAGGAAAGCGAGTAAAATAAGTTATGATAATTAAAAAATTAAAGAAAAAATAGAAATAAGTGTGTAAGAATAATAATTTGAGCAAATGAAGTGTGCATGAGTGTTTATGTGTATGTATTGGGGTGTATATGTAGGGGGGGGGGGGGGGGGGGGGATATTGCGTGTCTACGAATTTCTTTCTTTTATTTATTTCTTTTTTTTTTATTCTAGACAGGAAAGCTCCTAGGCCCATAAAGATGTCTGCAGCTCGAAATGTTGTATCGTGGGGGTTACAACCCCTTCGGCCGCCATCGCAACCGATGGATTCGTACACAGTTGAGGAGGGAAAATTATCTTTGTTCGAAATCAGTTTCAAACCAAGAGTTACATTTATTTTTATAAAGCCACGGTTACGTTTACGTCGAGTAGATATCGTAGAATTTTACCATAGTGAGCAAATTCAATATGGAGGTCGTTTGTTTTAGTAGGTATTTCGGCTCATTACTAAAATGGTACCTCGAATGTGGTTTTTATTCTATTTATCCTTATTGTACACAAATATAAGTCACACAACTAATTTAAACACAAGATGTGCAAAGGCGCATTTAACTCTGTAAGAGTTTTCTTCCAGTAAACCTTTGGGTAAAAGAGAAAAACACAGCACATAGGCAGACAGTGCACATTATAGTGAGAATAAGTAGTGAAAAAAAAATTGATGTAAATAGCAAATAGAATAATTTAAATTTACTTATTTTAGTATATTATGTATAACTTTATAGCGTCTATCTCGGCGCAAGCCGGACTGCGATAGCCCAGTAGTGCGTACTCCTAGCCGTGCTCTTTGGTTGTAGGGACGATAAAACGGGGGAGGTGAGTGTCACGTCTTTACATACATAAATAATGCTTCACGCCTTGGTCCCAGAGTGAAGTGAGAAAGGCTGCGGATTCTGTAGTCCACGCGAGCGGAGCCGAGAATACAAGCTTACAAGCAGCAGCATACAAGCTACAGAAGCATTCGTCATCTAACTATTGTACTTAGAAGCCCAATATTTATCAGAATAAGTCACTTGACCGGTTAAAGAGTACGACTCCCGCTCCCGCTAGCCCTATATTTTTTTGAAAAGTCCATTAAAATTGGTTTCGTAGTTTTTAAGTCATGCGTGCACAAACTCACAGACAAACAGACCAAAATGATCGAAATGTGTTCTATCACTTATCCGTAGACCCCCCAAATTTTTTTGCAGATATCTTCAATATATCTGCACTCTATTTATTTATTAGATGTCATATGACACGTTACAGAGTATAACATGATATTGCAGTACAACGGATATTTTCCGAAATGGTTACAGAATGTCCCAGGTGTCCGAGAGTCCCGTGCCAACCTCCGCCGGCTGGCGGGCGCGGCCGTGGCCGGGGCGTGACCCAAAACGACCAGTTCAAGGACATAGCCCAGATGCCAGATGCACCCCCCTGTTGCATTCCGTGCAGTGTTTCTATCTGGAATAAAGTATTATGCAAAAGACCACATCTTGCGCAAATGTAAGCAAATGGTTATGGGGTTTATTTAAGCAGTTTTGACATTCAATTATTTTATGTATAATTTAATTCATCATCATCATCAGGTTATTTTTGTCTCCACTGCAGGAGCACAACCCTCTCTCATCTGCCAGAGATAGACAAAGGATTTGGCCTACACTCCCCGCGCTGGCCAGACGGGTTGGGGAGGCCTGATTGATGTTTTATAATGTATTCGCTTAGTCGCCTTGTACGACATCCACGGGAAGAGTTGGAGTGGTCCTATTCTACTCTACCGGAAACCACACGGCAATTATTAAATAATTTAATTATCACTTATAAAATAAACAATCCTAGGTCTTCCGTGCCGATGGACGCGTGTCCAGGGGCTAGCCTGGGGGTAAGCGTGCCGACATGCCGGAGCTGAGCGAACTCCGGACACTATTAGCCTCACCGAATCATGCGGGGCTCTGATGAGGTGGACAATTATTTCCCTAGCTAATCGTGGTACCTCAACAAGGCGGCGATGTTGTTCGCAACACATCACGTCAAGGGGTATCACGGGGGCGAAAAGCGGGCGAAGGGTAGCCACTTTGCGAAATTAGATTGCGCAAAGTGGCGATACATCGTCTCTGCCTACCCCTCTGGGACCAAGGCGTGAGCATTATGTTTGTATGTACAAAACAGATTACAGTCATATTTAATCCTACTAATATTATAAATGTGAAAGTTTGGATATTTGGATGTTTGGATGTTTGGATGTTTGGATGTTTGTTACTCAATCACGCTTCAACCACTGGACAGATCCGGATGAAACTTGGCACACATATAGGTAAGCTCTTGGAATAGGACATAGGATAGTTTTTATCCCGAAAAATGCTCCTATTCCTACGGGAAATACATAATAATTTTTGATGTTAAGTTGTCCACACGGACGAAGTCTCGGGCAATAGCTAGTAGTAATATATGTATGTAAATCAACAAGGTTTCGGTACTGGATGTTCTAATGTCGAATTATCAATAATCATTCGTACTATATGTATACTTATTTATTATCAAGACAGATTTTTTTAGAACAAACAAATACCGCTCCGTTTGTAGAGAAATGAATTAGCTTTATTTTCCTACAAGAGCCGTGAAAATATCACTTAAAGTTGAGAAGCCGTATCTAATTTCAAGTTGAAAATGCCCCATTTTCAAAATTTTCCAAAATTATTTTCAGTTAGTAATTATAGTAATGTATTTACTCATGTATGTATTGTATATATTTGTTGTATATGTAATATGTATAGAACCATAAAAACTTAATACTTATAACTTATTTTGCTATTTTATTTTATTTATTATAGTCATATAAGTACCTATTTATCATTTAAATTTCCTAATCAGCGCAATCTACAATGTCTCTGGCATAATATTTCCTACCCAAAGGTTGTCTGGAAGAAATCGCTTAAAGCGATAACACCGCCTAAATTGTACTATTAGTAACTTTTATAACGTGCAACTGTATTTGTTTGTGCAATAAAGTGTATTGTATTGTATTGTATAGTCTTACAAACCAAACGCTAAAAATGCAGACTTCCTAATTCATGCTCTAAATTTTTTAAATTACTTTAATTGTTTATATAAAAGCATTAGACCTATACAACGATGTAACAGCTATTACATAACTGAACATCTAAACGTAAGGTAAGTTTTCTTCCACGAGACAACCAGCACTTCTTTGTGAGTTTAAAGTCTAGAGCGATTACTCAGTCTGCCTACCGCTATACCATTACTCTACATGAAGCCGTGCCACCGAATTCTCGGGACATCGTGACCCAGTTTCATTGCACCAACGCAGTTCAAGGACGTTGCACCGCGCCTCCCCCAGCCTGCTGCAAGGCGGCAATCAATACCAGATTACTTACTGCTGGATGCATATTGACTGTTTAAGAATATTATTTATTTACATGCGTTAAACTTATCTGCCGTGTGGTTCCAGGTAGAGTAGAATAGGACCACTCCGACTCTTCCCGTGGATGTCGTACAAGGCGACTGAGGGAATACATTATATAACATCAATCAGGCCTCCTCAACTCGTCTGGCCAGCGCGGGGAGTGTAGGCCAAATCCTCCGTGTGTCTCCGGCAGATGAGAGAGGGTTGTGCTCCTGCAGTAGAGACCAAAGACAAAAATAACCAGATGATGATGATGATTTAACTTATACCACATAAAGCTTCTGGCAATTCAGTCTTACAAAAACAATAGAAAGTTAGGTATATAATGAGATTTACTTAGCTCCTTTCCACTAGCTGTTGGTCTGAAATGGTCTCTCCACCTCCAATGGCCTTTCAACGTGAAGGTCATATATAGCCCGAATCACAAGGGTGGTTCCCGGTATTTGCTCAGGTGCTGGAAACCCTGTTTGATCCCCCTACAAATAAAATAATTCTGTCCTTTGTACTCTGAAGGGCGCGACACCATGCTTACGACTTCGTCGTCAGGCTGTCCAGTCAGTGTCAGTCAAGTACTCAATTTTTTCCTTCCTCCAATGGTCTGGTGATCCTGGTTTTGATACAGATTCAGTGTGAAGTACAGGCACCATCCTCTCACCAATTAAAGATAACGGCAACACCTTACGTGCTGTTTCTGTTAGAAAACCATCAGAACATACCACGCTCTCGCGTGCGTTTTGCTTCCTCTTTCATAATGCGAACTGCTAAGGAATAGAACTCCCTGCTAACTTGGGTATTTCCAGACAAGTACAATTTGGATCTGTAAATAGGCATCTTCTGGGTAAGCGCGCTCCACCTTAGGCCTCATCATCACTTAACATCAGGTGAGATTGAGGTCAAGGGCAAACCCATGTGGTGGCGTTCATTGGGGAAAGCAGCGGGCCACACCTGTCGCAGAACCGACAGCTGTTGAGACAGACAAGTTGTGAAGAGGACACCGCGGGGTGGGACCAGATAGACCGACGACCTGAAGGATGCGGCTGGATGCGGAGGATGGAGGTCTTTACACATCATTGGTTGGAGATACTGATCAATAATATGAATATGTCGGCGAAATAATAAAAGAGGAGCTGATTTGGAGGCACAGTGTATACTCGGCGCGCCGTTCGGCTTGGTTCGGCGATCGTCGCGAGCACGCGCTGACGGAACGTCTGGTAGGACGGGCGCAGGCGCAGACTCGAGACAGTGTTCGCTCGATACGCGTGCGGTGCGCAGGCACTACACGGACGGATCGTCTGCCTTCTAAAATCGTTACTTGATGATGTAGAGTAATTTCATGTAGTGTCATTTAAGCCAGTAAACATTTTAACTTTGTAACGGCGTTAAACTCAATTTGGGAGCCCACACTTACAGCGGAACCAGGAACCTACGACATCAGAAGTAGGATTCGAACCCCACGCCCTCAGAAGAGGCACCTACGACAAATATAATAGTTTTATTAGTAGTATAGGTTTTTTTAGATTTTTAATATCATTTCATATGCTAAGCTACTGACGTTCGTCTCGCGTCACCCCTGTGCATGCCATCGTGAACAGAACGATCTATATCAGTCAGACTTATGTTACCTGAGGAGTTTCTATCGCATTTCAAAATCGTGTCCTGAAAAAGCTGGATGATCTAGATATATCCAACAAGTTACAACAAGATAATCATCATCAGGTTATTTTTGTCTCCACTGCAGGAGCACAACCCTCTCTCATCTGCCGGAGACAGACGGAGGATTTGGCCTACACTGCGCTGGCCGGACGTGTTGGGGAGGCCTGATTGATGTTTTATAATATATTCCTTTAGTCGCCTTGTACGACATCCACGGGAAGAATTGGAGTGCTCCTATTCTACTCTACCGGAAACCACACGGCAAAGATAATGCCTTTGCCTAAACTCCCCACACTGTTATAGGACAAATCGATTTAAAATCAAATTCAGTTGCCCACACTAAGTGCCGTCCTCGGTCATTATTTACTTTGGTGTATGGTCCAATTCAGTAGTTCCTAAAGTGGTCCAGGTGGACCCCAGGGGTCCACGGGAGACTCGACGGGGGCTACGTTGGCGTCTAATCTTCGCATTTTTATCGAGTTTCGGGAATATGATAGAAATGTAGCTGCATGGGGTCTACCGAAACAAGCAAAATTTTGAAAGTGGTCTATGAGAAAAAAAGTCTAGGAACCTCTGGTCTAATTTAGTGATACTATAATACTACGAATTATCTTATAAAGTTATATATATATTTAAGTATGTCTATCCGTTATCTAGTAACCATACCACAGGCTCTGCCTTGTTTGGGACTGGATAATTGGTGTGAATGTCTGAGATATTTATTTTATTTTTATAATTTTATTAAAGTGGTAACTGGAACATTGCTTATTTATTACAGCAGCCGAAATACGTCCACTGCTGGACATAAAACTCCTCAATAGAATGCCGCTTTTTGTAGGCTGTCCATTGGTCCACGCTTGGCAGGCGGATTGGTGATCGCAGTAATGATCTTAATATACACAGGAGAACGCTGCTGTCCATTTCTGGTGCAATTCGCCTTGACGACACCTACGGGAAGATTGATCCTATTTGATTGGTCCTATTCTAAGCCGGGGACCACACAGCTATCTAGAACGTTAAGTAATACTTATATCGACTCATCAATACACCCTGCATACATACACACATAATGCTCACGCCTTGGTCTCAGAGGGGTAGGCAGAGACGATGGATCGCAACTTTGCATAACGTCATATTGATTTGATTGAAGCCAAAATTATCTTCTACTATCCACAGAAATACTATCAAGATAGAGCGGTTATAGCCACTTGTTTATTTCAGTCTCCCGCGCACCATTCATGCCTCGCAGTAACGTTTCTATTGAGAAGTTACGCAGTTACTTTACTTACATTCTATACAACACACTCGCGCACCAACCTCTGCCGGCACTCGGCCGTCGCGCACTGCAGCTGTTCGGCTCGCTGCTCGCCGAGGCGCCGCACTGTGCCTTGTTCGCGGACGGCATGGGACGACTGATGACGGAATGCAAGGAAATGCTAGAGAGAGGAATGCCTGTTTCGTCTATAGCATGAGAAATGATTGTGCCGCAATGACTTACCTAAATACGTAATGTAATTTTTTTTTAATAAATAAATGTCTAATAATTACTACTATTGCAGATGTTTTGTCGATGTTTACCCGTCCTTAAGAAACGAGTAAGTGTAGGACAGTCTTTGCAATATACCTATTGAGGATTGTTGGAACGCGGGTCGCGCCCACTTCACCATTCTATCTTGATAGAGTTTCTATGGTCATCATTCACGTGGTACGCTGAAAGCTTCCGAGTGCCACGTGGACTGGGGCGCGGGATGCCCATACCTCAACCATACAATCCGACTGAAGTCGTCGTCGTCGTCGTCCCCCCCCCCCCCCCCCGATGTATAACGAACGATGCTCGGGCGCTCGCTGCTGCATCCGCACAATAATTTACACACACATTCAAACGTGTAGTCATTCCATCGAGACGTTTGTATGGATTTTTTGTAATATATGTAGTTTGTGACTTGTATTGAGTAATTGTCGTGTGGTTTCCGGTAGAGTAGAATAGGACCACTCCAACTCTTCCCGTGGATGTCGTACAAGGCGACTAAGGGAATACATTATAAAACATCAATCAGGCCTCCCCAACCCCTGGCCAGCGCGAGGAGTGTAGGCCAAATCCTCCGTCTGTCTCCGGCACATGAGAGAGGGTTGTGCTCCTGTAGTGGAGACAAGGTCCTATTCTACTCTACCGGAAACCACATGGCAATTAAGTTATAATTCAGTCGAACACATTTCCGCCACGTGCCTTTGGCTTATGTCAGCATTGTTAACCTCGCATTACTCAACAGCTTGCTTTATTAAAATAGCGAATGCCCCGGCCCCGAGTGCCCGATCGCTGCCACGCAGCCACAGGAGCGCTATCAAGGCCTCAGCCAGGCCTTATTACAAGCAGGGTTACTGCTAATTGACTTGTAGGAAACCAGGAAACCAGGAAACCAAAGCGATTGTTTGTGTATTAATTCCAAGCGTTCTTAATCTCATACAAGCGAATAGACTTAACTACCTAATAGTACAAGCGCACCAGAGTGTCTGTAAACGTTTGTGTGTGTGCGTACATTATTGTAGGGCTGCTGCACCGAGCGCGTGTGTATAGTCCATCGAGTGAGGTCAATATGAAGTTGCTAGGTTTACAGGCAAGTTTATCTCGTAAATTAGGCATATTTTGACTGTTTTGATGCCTTCCACTATCCCGTGCACAACATTACAATCTACAAAACAAAGAAATTGTTATAAAATTGGACAGCCATAACCCTCAGGAAGGCAATGAACGATTAGTTTATTAAATTCAAATAATAACATAGAGCTTAACCTAACTTAACATTTGGTCTATATTTCATCGCAATCGGTTTACTCAATCAAAAGTTATGGACATTTTTAGTTTTCAAATACATTAGTAGGTAAGGTTAGTATGCAATATATTGCACATAATAGTATTTCCGTACTATTCAGATTGCGATGAGTTTGGACTACATTTGGAGCTGGGAGTGGTAATGAGAGTGGGAGTGGGCGTGGGCGTGGGAAAAGGGGAGCGGGAGCGGGATTGAGAGTCTGAGTGGAAGTGAAAGTGGGATAGGGAGCGAAAGTGGGAATGGGAGCGAAACCTGTAGTCCACGCGAGCGGAGCCGCGGGCATAGCTAGTTCAAAATAATTATATACAGTCACTTTTATCCTTCTCATCACAATCAGTAACCCCTTTTAACTCCTCAAAACTCTTATATTAACCTTTCTTAAAGCGTTACCCTTAAAGTGTTAAATCGGTCAGCCCGGAAATAGGTCAAGTGCACGTCGGCCCACCGCGAATTGCATCATTTGAATGTACTCCTAAACAATGTCAGGCCAGTGAGGCCTGGCGTACTTTAGGTATAAAAATATAACTACGCGGCGCGGCCCCGATAGCCGTGGTATACATTTGAGTAAAATATCTCCACAATGCGTATTATTATTAATAATATTATTCGAGTTGGGGCTATTTCAAGGTCTCAGTCTAGACCTTGTATCACTGCGACCATTCCTGGTCTATTGTGATCGCCACATAGTCAAAATCATTTATTGCATATGAGTACACTTGGTACAATTATACACGTCATTTTTTTTATCGACTACCGCTTCCTAGGTGTTAGCGCTGTGAAGAAGAAACGACGCAACAAACTTCACGCAACACATCATTTAAAAATCAAGTTTGCATACAATTAATAAAGATTTTGCGAAGCTGAATTAACATTAGTACTAGGCATCTTTGTCTGGTGGTCGTTAAACAGTTCGAACAACGTGTAATTAATGTCTAAAAATAATAGATGGCGCCAACACAAACTTTAACCTTTAGCTACATTATATACTGCTAGACATTCTTCCTTCACTATGCTCCCAATACATATTTGGTTTTAAATATCTGTTCTCGCACGTTTGCACTCCATAATTATACAACTTTAATCTGAACATGATTACGCAAAGCCCTGGTTAAAAGACTTGAGTGGGCTGACTTTCGGTGGGCGTGATGTAGGTGGCGTGTAATATTTTGATATTAGATAATATGGTAATCTATACTTATAATAAAACTCTAACTGGTCTATGTCTGTACATGAGAGATATTTTAAAAAAAATGTATGAGGGGTCTTTATAGGGCCAATAGAAGCTAAAACATTTTTTCTTAGAATTTTTGTCTGTCTGTATGTATGTTTGTTACCGCATCACGCAAAAACTACTAAATGAAATTTGATGCATTTTTCACAGTTGTCTTGCTGGTGGTCTAACTTAAAATCTGGTGCATGTTTCATCTTGATACGCCATTTAGAACCGGAGATATTAATAAAGTATTTTTTTCTAGAAGCCATTATATTGGATGATAATAAAACGATTGTTAATATTTCTTCTAGTAACTCAGTATCACAATTAGAAATCATTCATGAAAAAAACATTTCTTTTTTTACAAAAATATTGATAAAAAATGCAATATTTCTTGACGTTCATCATATTGGCGAGGTCAACGGCCGCGGCGCGGCGCGTATGGGATTGAGTGAAATTTGGTTTTTGGGGATAGGGATGGAGTTGAGGTTGGGGTAGGGATTGGGATATTGAGAGTCTCGAGTCTGAGTGGAAGTAGAAGTGGGAAGAGAACGGGAGCGGAAGTGGGAACGGGGGATTCTATAGTTCACGCGAGCGGAGCCGCGGGCACAGCTAGTATGTTAATATTAGGCATGGTGTCTTCACTAAGACATTACAGACACCTGCCAGAGGCTAATTTCCTGCCGTACGAGAATAAACCGTAGTATATTTATAGATTTCACGTAAACTTTAAACTTGCTATAGGTAAATAGTTCTTATATCTTCATATAAATAAATAAAACAAGAGCACCGAACGTTCCCTACCTTGAAAGGAAACGTGGAAAAATTAATTGAATTAGGTGTTATTACAACGCAATAAAGTTTATTTTCAGGACCGCATAACGATTGCGAATTTAAAAAAAAAATGGATATAGACATCGTTTTTAATATTTACTTAAACCTCTATCAACTCTAATTATATCATATTTTCCGCTCTGCAAACTTCAGAGGAAGGGGGTAGGGGGGGGGGGGGGGGGGAAATGGTTGGAGGAACTTTAAAATGTTGTGTTTAATAGTTAAAATAGTTTTTATCCCGAAAAAACATCTAATTCCTACGGGAAATACGTAATAATTTGTGATGTTAAATTGTCCACGCGGACGAAGTCGCGGGCAACAGCTAGTCAACTATATACCTATAATAATAATAATAAAATCATTTATTCATCTCTCCAAAAAAATATTCATACAATAACTCCGTCAAACTGTATAATACAGTTTATTGAACGAAATTATTCCCTTACTTTATACACATCTATGGCAGAGAATACTAAATATCAATAAATAAATAGGAATAAATGAATATATTCTTAACTAATCTAAAGGAGCACTATCTGTCTCACTCAGTATAATATGATATGTATGTATTTATGTATGTTTATTTTATTTATTATAAGTATTTATTTACTATATGTAATATATATGTGTGTAAAGTAATTTCAGTATTTAGTTATTATGTAGTATATTATGCACTTTTTGCCCCCCTCGCTCTTAGTGCCTTGTCTCACACGCTGTAAGGTTGGCTGGAATAGATCTATTTTAGAGATAAGCTCGCCTTTGTATACAAAATTTGTAACTGTATTTACTTTTAAAATTTGTGCAATAAAGAATATATATGAACATTCAGTCGTATCAGGGCAGAACACCTCCCGTCCCCCTTACACCCCTCACAGTCCCAGGACTGGAACTAGGTAATTAGGTCACAGAGACTAGGGCCAGTGCTCTGGTGTCACGAGGTTTCTTTAATTTTATTTATTAGGAAACAAAGAGCTATGCTCGGAGTTTCTCTAAGAGACAGGATCCGAAATGAGGTGATCCGCCAGAGACTAAAGTCTTCGACATAGCTCAGAAATTAGTACGCTGAAGCGGCAGTGGGCTGGTCACATCTGTCGGAGAACCGATTACCGCTGGGGTAAACGAGTTCTCGAGTGGAGACCGCGACTGGGCAAGCGTAGTGTGGGACGCCCCCTGGCTAGATGGAGCGACGATCTGCGTAAGGCGGCTGGCAGTAACTGGATGAGAAGAATTGGGAGAGGCCTATGTCCAACAGTGGACTCTTTCGGGCTGATGATGGTGATGATGAGTAATCTGTAACGTACGTGTATAAATGTTTCAAGTCACCAGCGAGCTATGGAGAGGGCTATGCTCGGGATTTCTTTAAAGGATATGGTTCGTAACGAGGAGATCCGATGGAGAACGAAGGTGACCGACATAGCCGAAAGGATCAGCAAGCTGAAGTGGCAGTGGGCGGGCCACATCTGTCACAGAACCGACGACGGCCCGACGTCAGTGTCAGTCAAGTCATGTTTTAAAGTCAATAAAGTCAAGGAAATAAATAAATAAATATCGCCTTGCTCCACTCCCATCTTTTTTGTTTTCCTCGCTCTTTTTTTTTATATTTGCTCTTTTCCCTTTTTCTTCTTTTTTTTTTCAACTCGTCGGCCGTTGAGTCAGACGAATTCTGGAGTGGAGACCAGGGTTTGGCACGCGCAGGGTGGGACACCCCGCCGCCAGATGGACCGACGACTTAAAGAAGGTGGCCGGAAGAGGCTGGATGCGGAGGGCGGAGGACCGAGTGTGGTGGCGTTCATTGGGGAAGGCCTATGCCCATGGGGAAGGCCTATGTACCAAGTGTGCAATAAAGGATTATGACTTTGACTCAGTACTCCTTAGAAGAAAAATAAATAAATAATTATTATTGCCCCCCAGTAATCAATAGTGCCTCCGGATTCCTACCCGGCTATATATTTTTGTTTATACTCCGGGTAAAAGGGTTAATGTGCGTCCCTTACAATGATAAGTGTCGCTATCGATGCTCGTAAACAATGGGGAACATTTGAAATGTCCGAAACAAGTGGTTTCCTCGTCATGTGGAACGATTTGGAAGAAAACGGAAGGAAATAAAAGTTCCCCTATTGATTTTGTACAATAAAAGACAAAGGATTTGGACCGCTGACCGATAAGTAGGCTGAATCGTCCTTTAATTAAATTTGTTCTTACGAGACTCTCTCCCCTTGTTAACGTTCTATACTTTCGGGGCCAGGAAGACCTGGTGACACTTCGACCGTTCAGGAGTTTTTGAGCCAAGCCGAGTCCACCAGACTTTCTTCTTTGACATATGCAGGTTTCCTTACGCTGTTCTTCTCCGGAAAGCCTGAGGTATTTATTTATGAATAAACCGTACTTAAGTTTGGAAAAACTGATGGGAACGGCCGGGGTTTGCACCAGGACTTCATGAACGTGAGGATACTGATCTTGCTGTGTGTTCATAGTTTGGGTTGCTGTCCACAATCGAAACGTTATTAATTTATGTATATTTTATGTATGGCTGTAATCTGTTTTGTATACCAAATAAATAGAATAATCACAAAATCTGTGAAGTGCGACTCGAAACGTAGAAAAAGTTATTTAAGTAGGTACGAGTAGGCGTTATTACCATAAAATAAAGTGAATTTTTAGGACCGCATAACTAAGTTTGTAAAGGATATTTTCTGATATTCAAAAGAGCTGTGCTATTTACTTAGACACATCGTTTTACTTTTCCTGTAATATCTATACATATAATAAAATCGTAAAGGCAAAAAAGCAATGATTCCCTTTCATACAATACCCCACTTGACCTAGTAACCACACTTTACAATTTGGCCCCCGTTTTAGCTCCTTTTTCAATAAAAATAAATACATTTTTTTAATTCTATCATTCGCAATAAAAAAAAATGTCAGACATTCACACCAATTATCCAGTCCCAAACTAAGCAGAGCCTGTGGTATGGTTACTAGATAACGGATAGACATACTTAAATAAATATATAAACATCCAAGACTTGGGTAGAAACATTCATATTCATCATATGAACATTTGCCCCTAGCGGGATTCGAACCCGCAACCTACGGCGTGGCAGGCCGAGAGCTACCCGTTCCGCCACGGAGGTCGTCATCGGTAAACATTAGCGTGCGAATAGATATCGTTTGGTAAGGTTAGATAAAATCTTCAAGTCCTATTTTAAAAAGTGTTAACAACCAAATAGAGACATTCATATTCATCATACGAATATTTGCCCCTAGCGGGATTCGAACCCGCAGCCAAAAAAATAAAGTTGGGTGGGCATTATTTAAAACTATGCCAATTTTAAAGTCGATAGCGTCAGTAGTTCCTGAGATAATCAGCTGTGACAGACGGACACAGTCGCACTATAAGGGTTCCGTTTTTTAGGGTTCCGTAGCCAAATGGCAAAAACGGAACCCTTATGGATTCATCATGTCTGTCTGTCTGTCTGTCCGTCCGTATGTCACAGCCCCTTTATTCCGAAACTATAAGAAATATACTGTGGTAAGTAGATGTATTCTGTGAACCGCATTAAGATTTTCATACAAAAATAGAAAAAAAAAATGTGGGGTATCTATGGATAGGTCTTCAAAAATGATATTAAGGTTTCTAACATCATTCTTTTCTAAACTGAATAGTTTGCGCGAGAGACACCTCCAAAGTTGTAAAATGTGTGTCCCCCCCCCCCCCCCCCCCTGTAACTTCTAAAATAAGAGAATGATAAAACTAAAAAGAATATATGATGTACATTGCCATGCAAACTTCCACTTAAAATTGGTTTGAACGAGATCTAGTAAGTAGTTTTTTTTAATACGTCATAAATCGTAAACCACAATACTATTATTAAAACATCGATCAAAGTTACAACGAACTACTATAACTTTTATATTATGTTACTTGCTGCTACGGAACCCTTCATGGGCGAGTCCGACTCGCACTTGGCCGCTTTTTTACCATTTTGGTACTTAAGGAACCCGAGAAACAGAAATGAAGTACGTGATAGGTACTACAAATCTCTGTGAAAAGTGATCATGCTATTTTATGAATACAATCATTTCCTCAACACATTTACTTTAACGACTGAAGTTTCCACTGCGCAGTTCTAGACGAGCACACAGTACGATGTCAACAGAGAGCAGTAAATCAGTCTTGCGGCGCACTAGAACACCAGACGTGACAAAAACGTCTGTCACGCACAAGTCACTGCGATATCGCTCAAATAAAACGCACCCCTACCACGGAGACAATTTTCATTCTCACTCGACGACTATAAATCTACATAATAGAACATCATCAGGTTAATTTTGTCTCCACTGCAGGAGCACAACCCTCTCTCATCTGCCGGAGACAGACGGAGGATTTGGCCTACACACCCCGCGCTGGCCAGACGGGTTGGGGAGGCCTGATTGATGTTTTATAATGTATTCCCTTAGTCGCCTTATACGAAACCACACGGCAAAGATAGAACGATTGTAGGCAATTGTTTACTTCATGATTTTCGGACACAACACGCCCGTCGCGCACACTTCATGCCTCTTTTTTGTAATGAGGAGATACCCCCGACAATTTAACATCGCCCGCAAAATACAGCCGCCAATACAAAGTTACTTCGCCAGCGCGATATCCCTCGGCACCGGAAGATCGACGCTTTAAAGAGACATTTAGAATTTTTTTTTTAAATTGCCACTTATACAGATTAAAAAAAATCCAATGCGGTCAACGATCTCTATGTAATACTAGATGGAGCGTTCCAAACAATCGCACTGTTCCACGCAAGTAGCCACAACTCTTTCACATTCACTTTGAAACTTGTGCAGTTACTACTCAGGACATTTGATTATTTACTAAATATTGACATTATTTAACCGTAGAGTCAATATTTAGTAATAATTAAATGTTCTGAGTAGTAACTGCACAAGTTTCATTGTGAATGTGAAAGAGTTGCGGCTCATTGAGTGGAACGGAGCGATTGTTTGGAACGCTCCATCTAGTAGTATATAGTGATCGTTGATTGCGGTACAGTCTGTTCTTATACTATAGACGAAACAGGCATTCCTCTCTCTCTAGCATTCGCTTGCATTCGGTCAATATTCGTCCCATGCCGTCCGCGAACACGTCACAATGCGGTGCCTCGGCGAGCAGGGAGAGAAGAGAAGCACTGTTAACGTACAATGTTTTGTCCCTCTCTCGATCGACTATGTTCGTGCGCTGGTTGCAGCAGCCCTATAATAATTTACGCACACACACAAACGTCTACGAACAGGCCTGTAGTTTGGGTGTGCCTAGATTGTGTGTGACAGCTTGTATCCAAAATTCAGGCCACAACATCACAGTGGTTCCAATTAATCAATAGCTGTCACTGACGACGCCACTTGGAACTTGGCAGTGACCTTGATCTGCCAACCCGTGGTAGGGGCCCGACGCCACGTGGAGAGTCCTGCAAAAAATCCTGCCTAAGACGAAAGGTGTTCGGGTAACCTTGTGACGCAACACTTCCTGGTTTGTTTTTGTTTTGTTTTGATAATAAAATAATTAAAACTCAAGGTAATGTTTTAAAAAAAAAAGTATCTGCTAACTGCGCCTTTGATTGTATATTTTTATCAGGATAGGCTTAGGGCCCCCTAATCTTCCCGTGGGTGACGTAGAGGCGACGTCAAGGCGACGTCAAGGCGACATCAAGGCGACGTCAAGGCGACTTCAAGGCGATGTCAAGGCGACGTCAAGGCGACGTCAAGGCGACGTCAAGGCGACGTCAAGGCAACGTCAAGGCGACGTCAAGGCGACGTCAAGGCGACGTCAAGGCGACGTCAAGGCGACGTCAAGGCGACGTCAAGGCGACGTCAAGGCGACGTCAAGGCGACGTCAAGGCGACATCAAGGCGACGTCAAGGCGACTTCAAGGCGATGTCAAGGCGACGTCAAGGCGACGTCAAGGCGACGTCAAGGCGACGTCAACGCGACGTCAAGGCGTCAGGGACTGGCAGCTGCAGCGTTCTCTTGTGATCACTACTGCGATCACCAATCCGCCTGCCAAGCGTGCTTGTTAAGGAACGTACCCATACTACGTAACCCGTTCAGGGGCGGAGGGGGTCTTCAAAATAACATGCTTGGTCACAGGGGCGGGAGGGGGGGCTGAGGTTTTCGTCACGTAGTCAATATTCTCTAGGAAAATCTCGCGCTTTTTCGAGCTGTATTCAAATATGGCGCGCAGTTTTTTCTTCTTGATAATATTTTTTTGCTTGAAATTATAGGTATGCACGGAATCTTGGCGTCACGCGGCAAGCGCCGTATTAATAAAGACAAATATGAGCCAAATTATAATTTTTTTTCAACTTTCTGTTTGCATAAAATGGTTTGCACCCATTTATGAATTACCAGCTGTTGCCCGCGACTTCGACCGCGTGGACAATTTAACATTGCGAATTATTATGTATTTCCCGTAGGAATGGGAGGTTTTCGGGATAAAAACTATCCTATGTCCTATTCCAGGACGTAACCTATATGTGTGCCAAGTTTCAACACGATCCGTCCAGTGGTTGAAGCGTGATTGAGTAACAAACATCCAAACATCCAAATATTCAAACTTTCGCATTTATAATATTAGTAGGACTACGTGAAAACTAGAGTCTTGGCCCCTATATATATACTACGGGTGGTCACCGAGAGGGGGGGGGGGATAGGGGATCGCGTAGTTTGGGTACGTTCCTCTATGGCAAATCCCCCAATGGACAGCCCACCAAAAGTGTCATTCTATTGGGGAGGCTTATGTTCAGCAGTGGACGTATATATAAGCTGATGATGATTGAGACCATTGCACAACAGGCATTCTCTAATAATAATAATAATATGTCAGACATTCACACCAATTATCCAGTACCAAACTTGGCAGAGCCTGTGCTATGGTTACTAGATAACGGATAGACGTACTTAAATAAATACATAAACATCCAAGATTTGGGTACAAACATTCATATTCATCATACGAACATTTGCCCCTAACGGGATTCGAACCCGCAACCTCCGGCGTGGCAGTCCGAGAGCTACCCGTTCCACCACGGAGGTCGTCAACAAATTCTCTACCAGGACTTTGGACACGCCCCCGGCACTCCGCACAAGCGAACACATTTAATCACCTACCACTATTCATCATCATCATCATCAGGTTACTTTAGTCTCCACTGCAGGAGCACAACCCTCTCTGATCTGCCGGAGACAGACGGAGGATTTGGCTTACACTCCCCGCGCTGGCCAGACGGGTTGGGGATTGATGTCTTATAATGTACCACTATTACAGACGCCCAGTGTGTGTGCGTAAATTATTGCAGGGCTACTGCACCCAGCGCGCGAGCATAGTCGATCGAGAATTGAACAAAGGTTATGTGGAACAAATCATTTTTCTTCTTTCTTCAATGTACAGACACGCGACGTTTATTTATATTTATTAGATTCTTTACCTACGAGTAGGCCAGTAAACACCTTGGACTCGAAACTGGTCGGGTCGCGTTTGATGAGCATCAAACTGCGACCCGGCCAGTTCGACCCTTCCGGCCGGCTGATTTGCGACCCGTCCGCCAGTTGGGCTATCACCACCATTTCCTCTACAGCAGGCGAAGGCCACGCTACATGTGACCTACTTGTAATTGGACCACCCGCAGTGGCGGATTTACACATTTCCGCCAGTAAGCTATTCAAATTTTGCCGCCCCAACCGACCTCTACAATTCTATACCCTACTGTGAA
This sequence comes from Esperia sulphurella, assembly GCA_947086405.1. NCBI lineage: Eukaryota > Metazoa > Arthropoda > Insecta > Lepidoptera > Oecophoridae > Esperia > Esperia sulphurella. Next base: position 18,214,424 of record OX352261.1, read on the forward strand.
TATTAAAATAAAAAATAAATAAAAAATCATCATCAGCCTATATACGTCCACTGCTGGACACAAGCCTCCCCAATAGAATACCACATTTGGTAAGTAGTCCGTTAGGGGATTTGCCATAGAATAGAATAGAATAAGTCATTTATTCATAGCTACGACACACACATACATGAGAAATAAACAAAACAGAATTAATAAATTACAATTTAAAAATAATCAAGGTACCTATGTGTCGCAGCAACAAAATGGCGCTGACTCAGCATAATGCTGCAGCACGCTACGCGAACTCCAGCGCTGGTATTCTGTCAGCACCGGGTCAAGTGACTTCACAGATAATCACCACGCTTGGCAGGCGGATTGGTGATCGCAGTAATGATCCTAACATAGAAACACAGGAGAACGCTGCTGCCCGTCCCCGGTGCAATCCCTTAGTCGCCTTGACGACACCCACGGGAAAGATAGAATAGTCGAAAATCCACACACATCTCGCAAAATAGAAATAAAATCAAAATAAAATAAAAATCATTTATTTCAGGCGTTGTTACCCAAAGAGAGTTAGTAAAAAAATATACCTTGTTAGTAACTTTTTATATATAAAAAATTTATACGCAAATTATTATTTTTTCTTTGCAAAATACCTTGACCAAAATTTATAAATGAAATATTTGTCGAACTTCGTTTCTATCGGGTATACCACGACACCATACGGCTTGTTTTGATTTCTGTAAAACATAAATAAAAAATTTGGCCCCAAAGCCGCCTCTAAAATCTGCCGATCTAGACTTTTAGCCTAGTCAACCTGTTGGTAAATCCGCCACTGGCGCCTTGGGCTGGTAATGTAGCCTGAGGGATATTAGATACATGCCCTTTGTATAGACTTTGATCCCCTAGGAGGATTAAAGTAATTTTAAAAATACCTTCAATTCATTTCAAATCAACGATCTCTATGTACTACTAGATGGAGCGTTCCAAACAATCGCTCTGTTTCATGCAAGTAGCCACAACTCTTTCATATTCACTTTGAAACTTGTGCAGAACATTTAAGTATTTACTAAATATTGACATTATTTACCCGTAGCGTCAATATTTAGTAATAATCAAATGTTCTGCGATGTAACTGCACAAGTTTCATTGTGAATGTGAAAGAGTTGTGGGTACTTGCGTGGAACAGAGAGATTGTTTGGAACGCTCCATCTAGTTAGTCATTGTCTGTTAGTTTATGCGTGTGAGGGATGTGGGGAGAAAAGGAGGTGGGGGAGCTTCTTACTTCAGTGGTCTTCGCGTACGAAATCTCGGGCACAGCAGGTATAATAATGAATTCGAAAATACGCACATATCTCGCAAAATATAAAAACTGAGTGATATAGAAAACATTTTACATTGTTATTTTTTGTAACAAGTATCATTTTAATAACTTGAAGTTCTTGTACAACCCTAGACCACGCCTGGTAAGTATAGATCGCACAGTTGACGACGGCACCCATCGCTTACAGCTAATTGTATGCGTTATTTCTATCGATACGTACTAGTAATCAATATGTGAATACATACACGAAGATAACGACCGTCCCGCGTTCTCCCCTCGCGAAAAGGAGGGAGCCATCGTGAATTCATATCATTTATTGTTTTAAGTAGTTAATAGGGTCTTACATATAATCATAGGCGCTAACATGAACGCTGTAAGGGCACTACAATAGTTGTTTTTTATTAATAATATTTATAAAATTAAACTGTAAACATAGGGGTTAATTACAAACAAACAAAAAGACATAGACATACTTTATTGATAACTTCCGTTACAGGTCAAATAAAAATTATACACAAGTTAAATGAAATCAAATTATAAAGGCAAATTAAACACAATTAAATATAAAAACATCAATAACTAACATAAATATAAAAATGTCAAATAAAATTCTTAAAACTAAATAAATTAAGTTAATGCGTTATGCAAGAACTCTTCATAGCAATAAAATGCCTGCTGGACAAGCCACGCGCAGTCTCTTTTTAAAAGTAGGTAGGCTCGGAGAGCTGGTGACCTCAGTGGGAAGTCGAAAGAAAATCACAATGTCAAGGTTACTAATTACTTTAACAGGGTTATTAATTAAATTAAATTAATGTCAAAAATACTTATAAATTAAAAACTTATCTCTATTGGGGACATTCTAATATCTTTACAGTTTTTTTCTTGCATCAGACAATTCTGTCTTAAAATAAAACTGACAGTCGAATGAGAGTGAAGGAGTATACAATGAAATAAAAATTACTGAAGCAAAGTCACGGTGACCTTTAGCGAAAATGAAACGATATTAGCAAAGTTTGTAAATTTAGGCTAAACATATTCGACACCGGATTAGGTGAAACTTAAACAAAATTTCGCGCAACATTGTTTAGCAACAAACTGCTTTGCAGAGTTATTTGATACTAGCTGGTGCCCGCGACTTCGTCTGCGCAGGATTAGTATTTCGAGTAGCTTATATTAGGGTCCACTATTTTGGCCGTAATGGCTTACACATAAGATATAGATATATACTGTGGCAGGCTTTTTTGTAGGACTATTTAAGATAAACATTTCCATCGTACATTACATATGTGTAACTCTAGCGGTTTTGGCAGCGCACGCCAGAATAGCTCGCAGATGGTAGATTTTTTCCTACTTACTTGATATTTTGAACAATTCACACAATATCTTTATAAATTGTAGCCTATGTGTTATTCTGATGTATAAGCTATATTATTATAAAGTTTCATTAAAAGCCATTCAGTAGTTTTTAACAAACATCCATCCATTTTTTCGCGTTTATAATATTAGTAGGATTCAACACGAGATTTATTAAATCCAGCTTCCGAAGACTATGTTCGAATTTTGGATCACCTCCAGGGATACACATATCTTGCTATGAATTATGTAAGGAATCCCTAAACAGCAGTTTCCTAACTTCCCTTTGAGTTCCTACTCAAGGCCGTTTTGTAAACACACGGAGACTTTTTAGAAGTGCGACCGTTATGTAACAGTGGTTTTTAGAATAAAATGGAACTTCAGAAAAGTTTTGGAGAAGATATTATTCACAATAACTTCGAATAAGACACTTATAAATAATAAATAAAATAAATATGTCAGACATTCACACCAATTATCCAGTCCCAAACTAGGCAGAGCCTGTGGTATGGTTACTAGATAATAGATAAACGTACCTAAATAAGTATAAAAACATCCAAGACTTGGGTACAAACATTCATATTCATCAAAAGAACATTTGCCCCTAGCGGGATTGGAACCCGCAACCTCCGGCGTGGCAGTCCGAGAGCTACCCTTGCATAGCATTAGCGTGCGAATAGATATCGTTTGGTAATGTTAGATAAAATCTTCAAGTCCTATTTAAAAAAGTATTAACAACTAAAGAGATATGTGTCACGTGTTTAGCCTATATTTATTTGTTTTATTCTGTTGTGCTATTACAGACCAATTAAGAAATCTATTAAATCCTACTAATATTATAAATGTGAAAGTTTGGATATTTGGATATTTGAATGTTTGTTACTCAATCACGCTTCAACCACTGGACGGATCATGATCAAAATTGGTACACATATAGGTTATGTCCTGGAATAGGACATAGGATAGTTTTTATCCTGAAAAAACATCCCATTCCTATGAAAAATACATAATAATGTATGATGCTCAGTTGTCCACGCGGACAAAGTCGCGGGCAACATGTATATTTAAATTACCAAATCTATATGTTGTTAATAGTTTTCTCTGCGAATCTTCCTGTGGTATTTATTTATTTATTTTCACAAAATCAACAGCACTTGGATCAAATCATAAGTTGACGTTTAGTTATTAGATTAGAAATAGGTTTAAATACAGCGCATTTTAGTTTAAAAAAACCTCGGAAATGTTTAGCCTAGCTCCGCAATAAACTATACAGATCGGCTCGGGCAGAAGCACAGCACCTTCGTGCTATGGGAATAAAAGTGAAAATTCGCAGACTGAGGTTTAAATGGCTAATTCTCATCGCCACGATTCTCATCGTCACCTTCGTGGTAAATTCTATTTTTTGCTTATATAAACTATTTTTATAAAAAATCTAATAGCGCTTGATAATACGAGTAAATTTATAAGTAAATTAATCAAATCGTGAGTCTCGGTTGGAAGTAATAATGTTTTGAAGTTCTAGATGCCACGAAAGTGATGCGATGATCCACGAAAGTGACTCAGTAACGTCTCAGAATTGGCTACTGGTTATGAGACTAAATGTTCATGAAATAACAACTTAATCTTATTTTCATAATTAAACAGGAAAATACATGATATTCAATCAAGCGCAGAGAGAGTTACCAGTTCAGTCCTAGGTTCGGTCATCCTACGAAATATGTTCCTATTATTACTGATATGCTATGTCAATTAAAACTACATAATTTTAGTGAATGTTAGTTTTCATTTTCATTTCATTATATTTCGGAGGATAGTTTTACTCTAAAATACCCTCTTTATACATGTGATAATATAATAACATACCTAATGTATCTAAACTTATAACAATTGTGCATAATTTGAGTATACTTTAATTGTAATATCACTGGTAAATTGTGACATTTACAAATAATCATTCTCCGGTGATAAAAAATAATCAAAAACTTAACCTAATTGGTTGTAATATAAACTATTCCCTAATGATGAATCAAATAAGTCTTTAGAACTTAGATTATATACTACTTTTAGTCTGAGCTTTAGAAAGGCTAAATCTCTCAAAAAATAAAAACGAAACGTTACACGTTGTTAGGCAGCACTTTTCCTTTTCAAAAACAAAAACGTTATTCTATAAAAAAATATCATTAAAAGAAGACGGCAACCTCTTCGAACAGTAAAAGAAAATATCAGAACGTTAGTTTTTGCGTAAATCAAATATATTGTAACTCGAATCTGGATCATCATCAGACCAGAAGCTACGTTGGTTTTGAGGGTTCATTTTTACCATCTTGGTTCGAAACCCTAAAAACAACGTCAATATACTTACTTACTTACTTTAATTAGTACCTACCCATACTTCATGTTTAATTAGTTATCTATTAATAGTGTAGTTGTTAATTTATCATGTAAATATACTTACTTATGCATTCAAAACACTATTTACCACATCAAACTAGTTGATTTTGTAAATATGTATACACCAGTCGCTATATTTCGAAATAAAACAATGCATAAAATCACTTTCGTGGCAAAAATTCACCTTCGTGGGTAAAATGCCACGAAGGTGATGCCACAAAGGTGACGAAAATACCCCTTTTTTATAAATTCCTGCAAAGTTTAGGTGTATTGTTTTAAATCAAATACTACATAAATATCTCTTACATTTTGGAGTTTCGATGAGCTAACTTTAATTTCCATTACCAAAATACAATGCACAAATATGTTGTCCACGCAAGTGATCGGTACACCTACGAATAAATATAAACTTATCAATATTTTTTACTCACGGAACGATGAGTCGCTCGGCCCACTTCTGCGATGCAGGAACACGACTGACGATGACCGAATCGAACTCTGTGATTAGTTGCTGCTGTTGTATTCAACAGCAAGCCTTTATTACTACTCAAATCTTAAGTACCTAAAATCGTGCGACCGACACATATTGTGTTTCCAATTCAAAATAATGACGAAAAGTTTATTTTACACCAACGTATGTAAAGTGTATTTAATTACGATGACTTTGGTATATATTACATACAAATACACTGAAATTTGGTAAAGCAGTAACCAAATGTTTTACTGCAACGGGAAGTGTGACACGATGAGAATACGAAAAATTGCCCCGTTTTTGATCAATCGTGTTAATTATTTATATTATTTTTGCTTCAATTACGGCAAGTTTTATTTATTTTGTGACCAAATAGATGTTTTATCCACCAATCCACAAGTTATGTTTTTAACTTATACTGTTTAGGAAATATAACTGTGTGACCATAAAAATTGAGTGACAATGAGAAGTACCCAAATATAGAGTGATTTCAACAAACATTTCACAGAATAATTTATCAACACGCAGCGATTGCATACGCAATTCGTTTCCTTATGTCTCCTCGCTTTATGACTGACATAATTCCATGTTAATGAGTGACATACTCACCTACTGAGCTAATATCATTTCCTTGACTACATCCTTATACGTATTAAATATCCTTTCACCTTAGTTCGTCAGTCGAGTCCTGATGCAGAGCCAGAACCAAATAGACTGAGGATGTGAAAATTACTATAGTTTTGTTCGGCGTAGACAAAACTACCTTTACTTCGGGAGAATGACGAGTTCACATGGGAAATTGCATTTACTGCTTTTCCTTATCAGTAAGCTGCCAATGACATAATTTATTCCATATTGAAGACTTCTAAGGAGAGATTTTTGTTAAAATCGAAAACGACATACTGGTTGCCTGATGGTAAGCGGCCACCGTCTACCCTAAAGTCTATAGTATATCAGAATGTGTCGCTCGAAAAACAACCTATTCTATAAATCCAGAACTGAATCTTGGACATTTTTCATAACTGAACATGATAATGAGGCAGTATAATGGACACTAACAGTGAAACTAGCCCGAAAACTCAAAGTCGCTCAGCGGGCTATGGAAAGAGCTACTTATTCATCATCAGGTTATTTTTGTCTCCACTGCAGGAGCACAACCCTCTCTCATCTGCCGAAGACAGACGGAGGATTTGGCCTACACTCCCCGCGCTGGCCAGACGGGTTGGGGAGGCCTGATTGATGTTTTATAATGTATTCCCTTAGTCGCCTTGTACGACATCCACGGGAAGAGTTGGAGTGGTCCTATTCTACTCTACCGGAAATCACACGGCAAGCTAGAACATAGTGCAAAGAGCTACTTATTATAATTTCTCTAAGGAACAGGAAACGAATGAGTTGATCCGCCAGAGGACTAAAGTCTTCGATATAGCTTAAAAACTTTGAAGTGGCAGTGAGTTGGTCACATCTGCCGGAGAACCGATTACCGTTGGGGTAAACAAGTTCTCGGTTCTCGCCGCCAGATAGAACCGAGCGGTTCTCTCCGAAGACCTAAAGAAGGTGACCGGAAGCGCCTGGATGCGGAGGGCGGAGTACCGGGTGTGGTGGCGTTCATTGGGGAAGGCCTATGTCCAGCAGTGGACGTCTAAAGGCTGACATGAAATAAGTTCTCGAGAGGAGACCATGACTGGGTAGATGTAAGGCGGCTGGCAGTGACTGGATGAGACGAATCGAGGATCGGGTTCAGTGGCGCGGCTTAGGAGAGGCCTATGTCCAACAGTGGACTCTTTCAGGCTGATGATACTCGTATATAAGTACAATATTAGAACGCGTGCTATATTTACCCATAGTTAGGGTGGCATCCTACTAATATTATAAACGCGAAAGTTTGTAAGTATTGATGGATGTTTGTTACTCTTTCATGTAAAAACTACTGAATGGATTTTAATGAAACTTTACAATAATATAGCTTATACATCAGAATAACACATAGGCTACAATTTATAAAGATATTGTGTGAATTGTCCAAAATATCAAGTAAGTAGGAAAAAATCTACCATCTGCGAGCTATTATGGCGTGCGCCATAAAATTATAATTTTAATCTCATAATGTTAGTTCTTTTCTACGCCACGCTAATATAAGCTACTCGAAATACTAATCCTGCGCAGACGAAGTCGTGGGCACTAGCTAGTCTAGCCATATTTTTGTAAGTACCCTTCAGATACTGTACCTGAATATTTTTGATGTCAAAAGGATCGATAACTTTGCACAGATCTCGTATGCAATGCATCAGTGAATTACAACCGAATAAGTTTGTTTAAATGACAGAAAACCTTCCATTGATTGATCGACGAGACTGTTGACTGAGTGTTCGTCTGGTTGTTGGTAAGGGCATGAGCTTGCATAAATACCTCTCCAGAGAGAAGGGCAACGTCCCGTCGGAGGCTGACACAATTTCCAGTTGACACGCGACAGGACGTCGAACGATAATCCACTTATAATTGGCCATTAATTATTTTGAACTGTCCAACTTCACAATGAAACGTTGGGTATTTTCAACATTAGGATAATAAATCCGATTTTTACAATGATGTACTTGTACAGTCACCGACTTTAATTTGGAACCCATCTAAAGCGGACTCTACAGTAAGCTTATTCCGATAAAAGCGCCTAATTTGCCATTCTGAGCGATGCGCTATCACTATTTTTGTAATTACAATTTCTAACCGAGGAGTGTTGTTTATTTTCTTTAAGATATAAGTATTATTAATAGTAGCTAGTCAACTCATTTAAGATAATATTTTATATGTCAGAAAAAAATTATCTCTCTTTTTGAGGCACTGCGACAATAACAGTTATAATACAAGAAATAAAAATAAACTTGTTTTACCAAGGTTAAGACTTAGTGAGGTCAGTAAATCGTTCACGGGGCAATGTATACGCTTCTACAACAAAATACCAGAGGACATCTTACATATGACAGACAGAAGGTTTAAGATTCACATTAAAAACAACTTGCTATTATAAAATAAACGATTATTTGAATGACAAAGATGCCTGGTACTAATGTTGATTCAGTTTCGCAAAATATTTATTAATTGTATGCAAACTTGATTTTTAAAAAATGTGTTGCGTGAAGTTTGTTGCGCCGTTTCTTTTTCACAGCGCTAACACCTAGGAAGCGGTAGTCGATAAAAAAATTACGTGTATAAGTGTATATCTATGCAATATATGATTTTGACTTTCCTATCTTCCTTCTCTCTCCCACGGGATATGATGTCTTTTTGATAATCTATTTGTAAAGAAGAAATATCTTAATCGTGTGTCAGTATCTCACGCTCTTCTGCATTTGCCTAAATAACAAACATATAAATAATAGTATAAACGTTTTTTCCGACTTGACGAAATTGAAACTTTTTACTATAGACGACTGCCTCCCTGGCCAAGTGGATTGGTCATTGGATCCAAGCGCCAGAGGTCGCCGGTTCGATTCCCACTGGGGACAGACAACTTTGTACAACTTGTGCAAGTTGGTATCGGTCTGGATGTTATATTTGTGAATTGTCCTATCTTTGTTTAATTTCCATAGCACAGGAGAAAATCCTTGCTTGGTATTAGAAAAGTATGTACTCATATATGTATATATGTAATACTAGCTGTTGCTTGCGACTTCGTCCGCGTGGACAACTTTACATCACAAATTATTATGTATTTCCTACTTACTTGATATTTTGGACAATTCACACAATATCTTTATAAATTGTAGCCTATGTGTTATTCTGTTGTATAAGCTATATTATTGTTAAGTTTCATTAAAATCCATTCAGTAGTTTTTACGTGAAATAGTAACAAACATCCATCCTTACTAACAAACTTTTGCGTTTAAATTTTTAGTAGGAAGGATTTATCATTTATTATTATTTATCATCATCATGTCAGCCTTTAGACGTCCACTGCTGGACATAGGCCTTCCCCAATGAACGCCATCACACCCGGTCCTCCGCCCTCCGCATCCAGCCGCTTCCGGCCACTTTGTTTAGGTCGTCGGTCCATCTGGCTTATTATTATTGATTATAATAAATATTACCCGTCTCAATTAAATCTCTGCCGGAGCTGCAATTTGATTGAATATTTCAACCTTATTGAAAATGAATGTTCTAAGAACTTTTCTACGAAGTTGGTCCCAAATTAACGTTCGCGAGTGTACACTATCGGTCATAAGTTTTCAGAAACCAGACATTTTTGTTTCATTTGCATATAATAAAGAAGTCATTCAACAAAGTGTTCACTTCTCGTTTATATATACAAGTGCTTCACAAAGTCTGGGCATTCTTTTAATGAGTTTATCTAAAGTATCCTTATAGCCTAGTTGATATGTGCTTATTACTCGAAAACCACTAATCTGACTTATGTGTTTTTTTCTGGGCAGGTTGAGACACTGGTCAGGTTTAAATATCGCAGGCTGGTAACGAGCAGCAGCGTCACCGGTGCGAGGTTCTTGAAACTGCGATCGCCAACTCGCCTGCCCAGAGTCACGATTATGGCATTTCCTCCCATGGATAGCGCCAATTCAGAGACCTATGTCCAACAGTGGATTCTTGAAGGCAGGTTTTCAGACATATTTTGTTAGGTTAGATACCTAACGTAACAGAATAATACGTGACATAATTCTGTAGTCCACGTGAGCAGAGCCGCGGGCACATCTAGTATGTATATATTCAAAAGAAGCATATTTGAGGTCAAGAGAACCCATCTGGGAAAAAAAAATATCGTCAATTTTTAATTCTGTAAATACAGATCGCTAATTACATCCTTATTTTTAACCCGCCCCGGGGCGTTCATATCCGGTTAACAATACCCTGTAATCATCCGGGACATCCGGCTATCCCTCAGCGCGGTGTACAACGGTTATCGAATTAAAGGTCGATATCCTCCGCGCATTTAATCGGCAAATATTCATTAATAGATGGATGGACTCACGCTTGACCTCAATCTCACCAATACATACTTCTTTCAGAGAATCTAATAAATAAAAACGTAAAATTCGCGTGTCTGTACATTGAAGATATTGGCAAAAAATGGGGGGGGTCTAAGGATAAGTAATAGAACACATTTCATCCATTTTTGAAATTTTTGTCTGTTTGTCTGTTAGTTTGTGCACGCATCACTTAAAAACTACAGAACCGATTTTGATGTATTTTTCACAGAAACGTAGAGCTTAACTCGGAGTAACATATAGGCTTTATTTAATCGAAATCGGTATACTTAATCAAAAGTTATGGACATTTTTAGTTTTCAAATAAATTAGTATGCGAGTGGGGGTGGTGAAAGGTTCGAGAAAAGTCTGAAAAGTCGTCGACTAAACATTTCGTCATTGGTCTCGTTACGTAGATCTACGGGAAGGTGTTCGTAGTACGTGGGGCCGATGACGCGGGGGTTTTTGGTGGCAAGTGCAGTGCGGCGCGTTACTGTCTTTAATCGACCTTCGTTACGAAGTTCGTGCCCTCCGCCTATACGTCGGCCGAAACTGGTCATATTTCGCCTAACATATATTATAACTTTGGATAAATATAACGAGTACATAGACATTATGTGTTGATTTTTAAAAGTCCCCTGCACGTTTGTTTTGGCTTTACTCCACACATTATACGTAGTGCTCTTTTTTGAAGAATAAAAACTCGGTTCGACTCTGTAGAGTTTCCCCAAAGTATAATGCCTTACGACATAAGTGAATGATAATGTGCAAAGTATGTCTGTCTTAGTACACTGTCAGAAACTAGTGGACGACTCTTTCTTAGCGCATAGGCTGCACTACTCAATTTATCACACAAAGATTCTAGGTGTAGTTTCCAATACAAGTTGGGGTGTATCACGAATCCTAGAAATTTGATTGATACAACTGGGTCTCGGCACAATTTTTCCTGCAAATAACATGACATTTGATTTATAAATGTTTAATAAGAGACCATTTGTTGAAAACCATTCGTTTAATTTGTCACAGGTATTATTGATTTTGGTGTCAAGTTGTTCATACGAACGTGCACACACTACAACTGTGGTGTCATCTGCAAACAGGATTATCAGGCCATCGGTTATGTAAGAAGGTAGGTCGTTTATAAAAGTTAAAAACATAGTGTTTCCGAGGGATGAACCTTGTGGAATACCAACTGTGATCTTGCCCGCTTCAGACCTGACTTTACGACCCCCGTCCACAGACACTTCCACGGTTTGCTTTCTGTCCGACAGGAACGACTTTAGCACTTTATGCGCGCTGTTCTTAACACCATAATAATGTAGTTTTTCGAGTAATAACTTATGATCAATTACATCGAAGGCTTTTGAGAGATCACAGAATATGCCTGCAATTTTGTATTTATCATCTATTCCGGTTAGTATTGCGTCTACAATCTGCGTGCTGCCAGGGTTGTGGATTTATTTGTCCTGTACGCGTACTGTCTGTCAGTTAGTAAGTCATTTTCCTCGAGATGTTGCATTATGTTGGTAGATATTATAGATTCTATTAATTTTGAAATGGTTGGGACGATGGTGATTGGTCTATGACTGTCTACTTTGTGTTTATCACCTTTTCCTTTATATGCTGGACAGACACGTGTACTCTTTAATCCTTTCGTGAACATTAAAGATCTAGTGTATTCGGAGTCTTCAACGTGGACTTCAGAACTCGATCTAGGACATCACGCGAAACTACAGGTAGTATAAATTCAGGTGTATTTAAGTCTGATAGGCATTGATTTAAATATTGAGTAGCTTTCTCCGGATCACTTTGTAGTGCAGATTGTGATGCTATTGTAAGGAAGTGATTATTAAAGCAGTCAGGTATTTTATTGGTCGGCACATCAGATCCTAAATCTTTAATGCTGATCGTATTTACTTTGTTTTTAGGAGAAATTTCTTCATTAACAACGCGCCAGATTTCCATTGATGGGTTCTTAGCTTCTGTTAACCGATGGTCTTTAAATGATTTACGGTCGCGCAAGGTGGTTGTTTTTATTAAGTCTGCATAATAGTTAATGCATTTCAGTACCGTTTCATCGCAGGGATATTGCCGTCTGAACTCACAAAAGTCTTCGAATCTTTTAATATACATGGCTAATTCACAACTTAGCCATTTAGACTAACTAGCTGTTGTCCAAATATAATAATAAATTATTATGTATTTCCCGTAGGAATGGGATGTTTTTACGGCATAAAAACTATCCTATGTCCTATTCCAGGACCTTACCTACTCGTATATGTGTACCAAGGTTCATCACGATTCGTTCAGTGATTGAAGCGTGATTGAGTAACAAACATCCAAATATCCAAACTTTCACATTTATAATATTAGTAGGATACACGGGTCTCTACGAAATCTAAGAAGGCTGTCGATATTGATCCTATCTGTAAACTTTGACTAAGTCATTGGACTGTTTATTTGTGTAGGTTTAAAGTTTGGCACGTCGCCCTTTGTTCAGGAGGTTCATTGTTATTTTGAAATGATTAACTGAAGATGAAATCGCTGTAGCTTAGTCGGTCGGAGTGCGCTCGGATTACGTTCGCGAGGTAAAGGGTACAAGCGCTGTTATCTTATCTTCTTAGGGGGCCAGGAAGACCTGGCGACACTTCGACCCTTCAGGATCTTTTGTACCAAACCCCTGACCACCAACGGTGCCCCAAGCCGATTTGGTGGACTTCACATACGCCTTACGCCTTAGAAATTCTTCTTTAGCATATGTAGGTTTCCTCACGATGTTTTCCTTCACTGAAAAGCCTGTGGTATTATAAACCATACTTAAATTTTTGATAAACCCAGTGTCGGGGTTTTTGTGATCCACAGAATTCAGTCCGTCGTTATTTTTCCTTTAAAGAACTCCGTGGCCGAAGGGGTAGTTCGGACTGCCACGCCGGAGGTTGCGGGTTCGAATCCCGCTAGGGGCAATATTCGTATGATGAATATGAATGTTTGTACCCAAGTCTTGGATGTTTATATACTTATTTAAGTACGTTTATCCATTATCTAGTAACCATAGCAAAGGCTCTGCCTAGTTTGGGACTGTATAATTGGTGTGAATGTCTGAGATATTTATTGATTTATTTTTAATTTAATAAAGACCTATTTTTATCTTTTTCAATCGCCTCCCAGCTAAATGAAACCCAATCTGTTGGACAAATATTGTCCTCACTCACAGCACAGCATTAAACATGAAGTGTGTTTACACAGAGCACATAGACGTCTGTAATCTGTTGATTTATATAATCTTCCCGATGGGAGAGCCTTTCTAATCCAGTGATGGATACGGGTGCTGGCTTCACTCAGCTTCTCACTGGTATTATATCTTTTATATTTCCGCTGAAGTCCCTTGACCCTAAGGCATCTCTACAATAGCTAGTTCCTATAGTGTGTATGCCGTGTGGTTTCCGGTAGAGTAGAACCACTCCAACTCTTCCCGTGGATGTCGTACAAGGCGACTAAGGGAATACATTGTAAAACATCAATCAGGCCTCCCCAACTCGTCTGGCCAGCGCGGGGAGTGTAGGCCAAATCCTCCGTCTGTCTCCGGCAGATGAGAGAGGGTTGTGCTCCTGCAGTGGAGACAAAAAATAACTTGATGATGATGATGATAGTGAAATCGCTTCAGGCTTGCGTTTGCATATGTGTGAGTATTTTGCATATGATATTGTTTTTTTTATTTACGAACACACTATGTCTGCCTCTCTTATTTCAATCGCGTGTCTGCTGGAAGAAATGTCTCTCAGAGATAAGCTCGCTCTTTGTACTTGTGTTTCTTTTTAATGTATTATTTTTGTTTTAACTGTCTGTGTGCAATGAAGAGTTAAATAAATAAATGATAAACAAATGCTAAATACATTTTTAAATAAATCTCGTAATATCGATATTAACTTACACATCTCATCGCAAATACATAAGAGACTGTACCTAGTTCCGATTCCTGGTTATGGATCACCTATCTGCAGAATAAAGTAAATACATCGCAGCAACGATCACTATATACTACTAGATGGAGCGTTCCAAACAATCGCTCCGTTCCACGCAATGAGCCGCAACTCTTTCACATTCACAATGAAACTTGTGCAGTGCAGTTACTACGCAGAACATTTAATTATTACTAAATATTGACGCTACGGTTAAATAATGTCAATATTTAGAAAATAATTAAATGTTCTGCGAGTAACTGCACAAGTTTCAAAGTCAATGTGAAAGAGTTGTGGCTACTTGCGTGGAACAGAGCGATTGTTTGGAACGCTCCATCTAGTAGTACATAGAGATCGTTGCATCGCAGTGATCTTTGTTTTCCTTCATGACTCCGTCGAGTTCCTCGCTTTAGGTTCCTGAGTGTTCAACAAGAAGCCTGCGTGACAAGACTAGCAATTAGCCAAGTTTATTAGCCATTAATTAGTTATTACCTTTTGTACCTTTAATGCTAACAAACGAAACGACAGTACGTTGTATTATACTTGTAATGAGGTGGTTTGCCATCCGTTTCTATTTCACCTGCGGTTGTGGTTCTGGAATGGGCTAGCTTGTTTGTTGGCAACATTATCAATAGCTCTTTAGAAGAATATTTCAGCTCTACATCTAGGTATTTTTGTTAGTTGTATTTTATCTACGGCGGATCACCTTATTTCGGATTCCATCATGGGTAGAGCTTCTGCTCGAGAATTCTCGAGGCGAGAATTCTAGAGAAATTTGTCTTTAGTCGAGACGGGAAAAAAACGCCTCGAGAACTCGAGAAATCAATTCCGACCGCTAGGTAACTAAAAGAAACACGCATATAACACGTGAAGAGTCTAGCTAGTTTATCGCGTCGCTGTCACCCCGCCGCCGCTCGCGCAGTCTGAGTCTATCATGCGCACGTCGGTCCGTCCCTCAGTGTTTGTTGTCATTATGTACTCTTTACTTTTTATATAGACCAGCCGAGTATAGTTTGTTCAATTTATTGTTTGTTGTAGATATGTTTATTAATAAGTGCAATTATAATATAATATCAAAATCAAAATCAAAATATTTATTTTCAAAATTATTCTAAATACATTATTCTCTTTTTGACGTCAAATTCTGCCTAAAACTACTCCACTTCCACCTGTATAACCGAGAGGAAGAAGTGTCAACAAACCCAACGGCACAGGGCCCTACCTTTGCTTTATCTTATTCATTACAATCATTAAGTCTACCTATGCTGAGCCATCAAGCACCCCTATAATATAACTATATAATAATGACTAAAAATGTACCATTAGATTTAATTGATCTCATCTATCGGTCTAATTTGTAATAAAGTAAATATTTGAAAATAACATCGTGTTTTATTGAAAATTTCTCGAGATACTCGAGAAACTCGAGAAATTCTCGTGCCTCGACAAATAAAAAAGGTCGAGAAACCAGAAACCCTAATCATGGGTCACCTATACATCGATAACCCATAATGGTATCCCAAATAAGGTGATCCGCCAGAGAAGTAAAGTCAAAAAGTCGCTGGTCATATCTGTCAAAGAACCAATTACCGTTGGGGTAAACGAGTTCTCGAGTGGAGACCGCGACTGGGCAGGCGTAGTGTGGGACGCCCCCCCCCCCTGGCTAAATGGAGCGACGTGAGGCAGCTGGCAGATACTCAATGAGTAGAGCCAAGGATCGGGTTCAGTAGTGTCTTGTGAGAAGCCTATGTTCAGCAGTGGGCTCTTTCAGGCTGATGATTAATATTACACTAGCACAACTTCAATATTATCCGTCAACATTTCAAAAGACACTCACCCAAGACATTCACCCTTCTCCATTCTGATTTTCAAATCCATGAATGAAGCCATTAATTGAGGCAATAAATAATTAATCTACGGCTTAAATATTTACTCGGAAGCCAATTAGGCTTTATTAAATCAAATAAAATTACAAATCTAACCAAAAGGCAGCGCTTGGGACGTCCCTTCGCATGTTAATTGTAAGTTAGCATCGAGTTTGGAAGAAAATCACCAATGTTTTGGAGTGAAGTCGTTGACCTTGATGGGAAGCTGTGTAATCTCTATTTAGAATGCACGACGGTATCACATTCGAGTACAAACTGTTTGCCCTGTTAGTACGAAATATTCTGTTTTTCGTTCTATTTTTGTATCTGCTTCAAATTAACTATGGACTTCACTTGAACATGAACGATCCTATCTTGGCTTATGATTCACCATTACATCTCCTGTGTTAACTGAATGTTGTATAACGATATAACAAGTAGATATATCATGATATGGTTAATCAGCGCGGCGTCTTAATTACTTTCATCATCATCATCAGGTTATTTTTGTCTCCACTGCAGGAGCACAACCCTCTCACCTGCCGGAGACAGACGGAGGATTTGGCCTACACTCCCCGCGCTGGCCAGACGGAAGTCGAAAATATCTTATTTTAAGGGAAATAATAAAATACCTGCCTGCCATGACCTACGTAAACACTGACGATGGGCCTGATCCACAAGTTTTAAGTCGTTCAGCAAACTATAAGGAGATTTGTGCTCGGGGTTTCTTTGAGGGATATGATTCCTAATGAGGAGATCCGACCGAGAACGTAGGTCACCGACATAGCCTAAAGTATTAGCACAGTGTTATGCTTGTCACTAACTTTCTTCTTTTAAACGCTTACGTATTTGGACAGCGTCAGCGTGCGTTTAGCGTCGGAACTTTAAACTGGACTCACTCTCACAACGTGACTACTTTAGGCAATAACTGCTGAATATTAGCCATTTCGGGACTTCATAGTTACGATAGCCCACCTCTATGTTGTTAGTTTCTTTCTATTTGACTCTCTTTATGTTTCTGATAGTTCATGTTTTAGTAGTTTTTTAACCTATTCATCTTGTATTTTCAACAAGCAACTAACTTTAATTGGACTGTCAAAAACTTTATTACTTTCCCATTATCTGAAGGTGGCGACTATTAACAACTCAGTCTAGCTCTCAAATTGATTGTAACTGCCTTTTAAGTAAAGTGCGTCGACTCATTGCTGTAGACGACCGAGTTTGAAGTTCAGAATTCGGTGAATATTGATGTTTTGTCGTAGTTCACTGTTTGTTTCATTCATAATCCCCAGACATTCATAAAATTGGCTTGGCAGCCTCCTATATCTACGTTTTGCCTAGATGTCGTATGTTATTTACGTTAAATAACGTAACTTCTGTTTGTGTAGGCTCATTTCCATACTATTCCTTAGATTCACAGTCACTCTCATTCAGAATTTCTTAACAATTCATTTTTATTGACTACAAGATTGCGTCTTGCTTATATGGTTTCTTTAGAGACTTTGGTTCATAGCTACTGATTATTTACCTTCTACAAGCCATACATAAGCCTGGACACGAGCCAGAGGTCGTGGATTCGATTAAAGGTTCGATTTGGCTCAATGAAGACAGACACCTTTATACGAATGGTATAAGCAAATTGGTCCCAATCCATGTTATATTAGTGAATTATTGCCCTGACTTTATCAAATTAGTCAGTCATGTGTGGAGTACTTGCAGTCACCTCTGGGACGTCTCTACCAAGTATCAGCTGGCTGCTCTGGACGAGGTTGAGTATCGTGCCCGAAGGCTCATTGGCGACGATGCTCTGGTAAATAGCAGGTTACAGAGCCTAAAACATCGTCGCAGTGTGGCCTGTCTTTCGGTTTTCTACAGGTTACATCATCTGAATTTGAGTCCCCCATCCTCCTTCCGTCACCGGACTACCAGGTGTGGGGAGGGACTTCATCCTTATGTAGTAGACATACCTCGCATGAAGCATTTTGCTTCCTCTTTCATAAGCGGACTGCTAAGGAATGGAACTCCCTACCAGCTTGGGTATTTCCGGACAAGTACAATTTGGATCTATTTAAAGGAAGAATGAATAGACATCTTCTGGGTAAACGCGTTTTACCTTAGGTCTATTCCTCACTTACCATCAAATGAGATTGAGGTCAAGCGTCTAAACCTACAAGGGATTTCGCTACCAAACATGAATTTGAGCCGATAAAAAAATACGAGTCTCTTATTTTTCAACATTAAACGAATCAAATCGCAGCTGGACACCTCGAGAACTCTCCTTGATAGTTATTCAAAGTTTTAAGTATCAAAGTCCACTGATTTGCGCCAGCAGACTCGTATATAGCGGATATCACTAAACCCCATTTCAGTTTTGGGATCGATTGGAAGCTGCCACACCCCCACAGCAATTCACCCAGTTCGTGTCGCAAATCTTCAAACCGATGATATTTTGAGACGAAAACAATCCGCGGAGGTTCATTCACCCCATCATGTGGTTGTAGATGTAGCCAGCTGAGAAAGTTTCAGATGCCCGCGGGGTAAGAAACCAGACGGAGGCGCTCAAGCATCCATTCGTATGACAGTCACAGATTTACGGTGAAAAACGGTAGAGTAGGCAGATTATTTACACTAGATGTTTGAGTTCCTTACGCTAGTATCGCGAACTATAGATTTTAGAATATGTGAGACCCGTATCCCCAACTATACTGCCGACGGGTGAGTGTCGTTTCTTTACGTAGTAACAAGTACTAGCTTTTTCTCGCGTAGGTTTCGATATTTACACATCTTGAACTTCAAAATAGATATTGGTTTCCTGTAGGAATGAGATGTTTTTCACTGTCACTCGATCGAACTACAGTGTTCGCGCCGAGCGATCTGTTAGGAAGGAGAAATCAATAGATGTTTCAAACTGGATCGATTTTATATCACAAACTAGGTATATTATATGCTTTGTCTATACATATAATAAAAATGTAACTGGTCTATGTCTGTACATGGGAGATATTGTTGAAAAATGTGTATGAGGGGACTTTATAGGGCCAATAGAAGTCAAAATAATTGTTTTTAGAATTTTTGTCTGTCTGTATGTATATTTGTTACCTCATCACGCAAAAACTACTTTTCATTTTCACAGTTATCTTGCTGGAGGTCTAACTTAAAATCTGGTGCATGTTTCATCTTGATACGCCACTTAGAACCTAAGATATTAATAAAGTAAATTTGCGTGGGCGTCGGGGTCAGAGTCGTAGTTGAAGTCGGATTGAGAGTGAGTCCATGCGAGCGGATCCGCGGGCACAGCTCGTATTGAAATAAATTAACAAGTGTTAAATGATAGGTCGATCGATGCTTCCACCTCGACGTGGTTCTTGCCTCTCCTTAGTTACATTTTAATGTCTGACAGTAGGTTGTTAAAAGTGTAGGTATTTTCGTTTTACTAGGGACTGAGCTATCTGTTACGTAGTAACTGTTAAGTAGTCTGTGATCAAACGCTTATTTATCCGTATTATGTCAAATGGTCCTTTAGACCAGGGATTCCCAAAGTGGTCGACACCGACCCCTTGGGGTCAAAATCGGTCTCCCAGGGGTCGACATAAACGATAACTGATTTTGGGAATCGACGGGGTCTAATAATCGATCCCTATTAATTATCACAAGTTCTTATTTATAACATTCAAGATACTGTATAAGTTGGTACACGTAATGTGTTTCGTAATTTGTTATAAGAATGACTAATATTTTAGTAGGGAGTATCAAGGTCAAAGTTAAAGTCAAAGTCAAAATCATATCATTGTTGTACCTTTTAAAAACTAAAAGAAAACTAGAAAGAGGATTTTTATTTATTTTATTTAATAATTTATTGCACACACAACAGAGAAAACATATAAAACAATAAAAGTAAGAAAAAAAAGTAGCATGTACAAATGGTAATGCTTATCTCTTTAAGAGATTTCTGCCAGCCTACCAGCGACAGAGAAAATTTGTAAAAGTACTGTTGCTTTTAAAGTCATTTGGCTATCGGGGTCTGTGGTATCAGTTCATTTTGGAAAAGGGGTCTCTTATCAAAACGGTTTGGGAATCATTGCTTTAGAGAGTAAATAATAGCATTTCAGTTCAACGGATGTTAGCCGAAATTTCATAACATTTTATAAATTTATATTTATGTTAGTTATTGATGTTTAATTTAATTTGCCTGTCTATAATTTGATTTTTTTTAACTTGTGTAAAAATTTAATTTGACCTGTAACGAAAGTTATCAATAAAGTATATCTATGTCAATTCTTACGGAGTACGACAGCAGATCTTAAAGAAGGTTGGTGAACTTACCAAACATACCACATCTGCTCCCAATCCTGCTTCGCAGAATAAAACTACAAACATTTCTCGCCTGACCAACTTCCTAAACAAACGGGGAAGCGACCGACTCAGGCCTAGTTCCAAACTGACAGGTTAAAGGTTCACGTGATTTGTCAAATGTTCATGCAAATATAGAATGGGAAGGAGTTATTTACCAACTGGGTGATATTCTACATATTTTATGGTAAAATCTTTGGGCATATCAAAATCAAAATATTTATTTTCAAAATTGGAATACATTATTCTCTTTTTGACGTAAAGTTCTGCCTAAAACTACTCCACTTCCACCTGTATAACCGAGGGGAAGAAGTGGCAACAAACCCAACGGCAATAGGATAAGCAGTAGTCATATTCTCTAAATGGTTCGAATGCAACGATCTCTATGTACTACTAGATGGAGCGTTCCAAACAATCGCTCTGTTCCACGCAAGTAGCCACAACTCTTTCACATTCACAATGAAACTTGTGCAGTTACTACGCAGAACATTTAATTATTACTAAATATTGACGCTACGGTTAAATAATGTCAATATTTAGTAAATAATTAAATGTTCTGTGTAGTAACTGCACAAGTTTCATTGTGAATGTAAAAGAGTTGTGGCTACTTGCGTGGAACAGAGCGATTGTTTGGAACGCTCCATCTGGTAGTACATAGAGATCGTTGTTCGAATCTAACTCAAGTTACTTCCGTTACTTCGAAACTTAATACACTTGACCTAGGTTTGGCATTGTGTAAAAATACCAGTGAACAAAGAACTCACTTCAGTTCGAAAGTGCTCTGGAATGTTTACAGAATGCCAATGGATTAGGTTTCGAAGTGAATGAAGTCACTTGAGTGAGACTCGAGAATGAGTTTGTATTTTAGAGAATAGCAATGCTTATCTTTTGACGACAAACTGCTCACCTGGTTGTTAGAGTCTCCTATTGCCCAAAAGAGACTAAAGACTCAACTTAGCTCAACTCAACTCAACTTATCATCAGCCAAAATACATCCACTGCTGAGCATAAACCTCCCCAATGGAATACCACTTTTGGTTAGATGTCCATTGGGGGATCTGCCATAATCACCACGCTTGGCAGGCGTGTTGGTGATCGCAGTAATAAATAAATAAATAAATATGTGGGGACATTATACACACGGCCACCTGATCCCAAACTAGGCAGAGCCTGTAATATGTGTATCAGACAGCTGATATACATACATAGATATATAATATAATATATAAATAACATCCAGTCACAAGGCAAACACAAGTGCTCATCACACGAATGTTTGCCCTGGGCGGGATTCGAACCCGCGACCCCGAGCTTCGCAGGCAGATGTACTACCTACTAGGCTACGGGGCCGACGAGTAATGATTATAATGTACACAGGAGAACGCTGCTGCCCGTCCCTGGTGCAATCCCTTAGTCGCCTTGACGACACCCACGGGAAGACTGGGGGTGGCCAGTTTTAAATAAAGCAAATAAAACCGCGTTTCTATAGTAACGACCCGTGCCCATATTATATTAGCCTCTCGTAGAAAAAAGCTACGAATACAACAAAGGAATCTCTTTGGCATCATGAAAAAATCCTCATTAATCAGAGTGTCAATTCCTTTGAAGAGGTAACAAAATGAAATGGAATTTGGGGTAGCCGGAAACACGGCTGTGGTCATTGCTCTCTGCGGCAAACCCCGGTACTCCGCACAAGCGAACAGATCTACTACTAGCTGTGTCCGCGGCTCCGCTCGCGTGAACTACAGAATTCGCTCCCGCTTCCGCTCCCCTCTCGCTTCCGCTCCCGCTCCCGCTCCCGCTCCCGCTCCCACTCCCCTTTTCCCATGCCCACGCCCTCTCCAATTCCCACTCGCAGCTCCAAATGTAACCCAAACTCATCGCAAGCTGAATGTGCAATAACTTACCTACTAATGTATTTGAAAACTAAAAATGTCCATAACTTTTGATTGAGTTAGCCGATTGCGATGAAATAAAGACTAAATGTTAAGCTAAGTTAAACCCCATGTTTTTGTGAAAAGTCCATCAAACTCCGTTCAGTAGTTTTTAAGTGATGCGTGCACAAACTCACAGACAAACAGATAAACAGACAAAAATTCCAAAAATGATTGAAATGTGTTCTATTACTTATCCTTAGAGCCCTCAATTTTTTTTTGCAAATATCTTCAATGTTTACGATTTTATTTATAAGATTATTTATGAGATTACTAGCTGTTGCCCGCGACTTCGTCCGCGTGGACAACTTAACATCACAAATTATTATGTATTTCCCGTAGGAATGAGATGTTTTTTCGGGATAAAAACTATCCTATGTCCTATTCCAGGACCTAACCTATATGTGTGCCAAGTTTCATCACGATCCGTCCAGTGATTGAAGCGTGATTGAGTAACAATCATCCAAACATCCAAATGTTTAAACTTTCGCATTTATAATATTAGTAGGATGTGTAACTCTAGCGGTTTTGGCAGCGCACGCCAGAATAGCTCGCAGATGGTAGATACCTACTTACTTGATATTTTGGACAATTCACACAAATATCTTTATAAATTGTAGCCTATGTGTTATTCTGATGTATAAGCTATATTATTGTAAAGTTTCATTGAAATCCATTCAGTAGTTTTTACGTGAAAGAGTAACAAAGATCCATCCATACTTACAAACTTTCGCGTTTATAATATTAGTAGGTTAGGAGCCCCGTCTTTATGTGTAAATTTTTATAGGGCTGCTGCATTTAGTGCGCGAACATAGTCGATCGAGGGAGGGACAAATGCTTCTCTTTCTAACTTATAGCGTCGATCTCTCGGCATTGGCGAAAGCCCTTGACATATGTATTCATCAATAATGTTAGGTATGAGTATCTATATATATATTTAAGTATTTGTTTATGTAACTAATATGTACTTCTCTATTTCAATCTCTGCACCTACTAAACTTATCTGCATGACCCAATTGTCAACTGGTAGATAATGCCTTCAACATCAAGTTCGCTTAAAGAATAAATAAAATCGCGTAGGGTGGGACGCCCCGCCGCCAGATGGACCGACGACCCAAAGAAGGTGGCTGGAAGCGGCTAGATGCGGAGGGCGGAGGAGTGGTGGCGTTCATTGGGGAAGGCCTATGTCCAGCAGTGGACGTCTAAAGGCTGACATGATGATGATGAAAGAATAAATAAGTACCTAACACATTAAATTGTATGTGTGTATGTATTCTATGATTATTTTATATACATATATATGTGGTTATGTATGTATGTATTTATCCCTAGCATAAGAATTATAAACATATCAAAATAATATCTTTTGCTATGCCTATGTCCAGCAGTGGACGTCTAAAGGAAGATATAATGTTATATCTGTCATACAGAAACTTATAGAGAACGACGCTCTATGATCGCTTAAAAATATACCACAACGGTATCCATTTAATTCCGTTAACTCGACGCTAGATGTCGCCACACGGTATTAAAACCGCACTATCGTTTGTGCAACGTGAAACATCCAGTCTCCAGCACTCACTGGACCATCTTGATACCCACAACCCTCGGTCCTTTACCCGAGTGATAATTCCATATTTTTGAACACACGTAGTTCTGGGCCCTCTTACCAGAACGCTGTGTTGTAAAATGGTGAATAATAATCTAATTATTGCCGTGTGGTTTCCGGTAGAGTAGAATAGGACCACTCCAACTCTTCCCGTGGATGTCGTACAAGGCGACTAAGGGAATACATTATAAAACATCAATCAGGCCTCCCCAACCCGTCTGGCCGGCGCGGGGAGTGTAGGCCAAATCCTCCGTCTGTCTCCGGCAGATGAGAGAGGGTTGTGCTCCTGCACTGGAGACAAAAATAACCTGATGATGATGACCACGCTTGGTGATCGCAGTAATTACCTTAATATACACAGGATAACGCTGCTGCCAATCCCTTAGTCGCCTTGACGACACCCACGGAAAGATTGGGGGTGGCCCTATTCTAAGCCGGGAACCAAACGGCATATCTGTAGTTTTTTTTAATGAACGCGAATCTAGAGTTAACCTAGACAGCGTTTTCAAAAACTATAGAGGACCGGTTGGTCTTTGGCGCATTCATTAAATATGTGGACTTTGATATGGATGATATGAGTAAAACGCGTAAACCAAACGTTAGTGCCGTGTTATCGACGTGCAGCGCCATCTAGCGGCGTTCTTGATGCAACATTCGCAACTACCTTGTTTTTTTCTCACTTTTTAACTAGACCGTTACATGTAATAGCAGCCTATCTCTGTAAGGGATTTCTTCCAGTTTACCTGTACCACGTACAAATATATTGTTTTGTTTAAACCATTCTATTCAGGTGGGTTAATGATGACATACTCGTATTAATTGGTTCGCATGAGTTCGTTTAAAGTTTATTATATTTGTTCATGTTTAAGTACACAAATAAATTATTATTTTATCTTACATACTTTAATTGTTGCTCGTAGCAGTGGGCGGGCCACATCTCTCGCAGAACCGACTGTTATGGCAGACGATTTCTAGAATAGAGATCACGGATCGGCTCGAGCAACGACCTAAAGAAGGTGGCCGGAAGCGGTTGGAGGTGAAGGGCGGAGGACCGTTTGTGGTGGCATTCATTGCGGAAGGTCTATGTCCAGCAGTGGACGGCTAAGGGCTGATAATCCACAAAACACCATCTGGAAGAGATCGCTAAGTGTGACAAGTCCGTATTTGTAAACATTTTAAAATTAATGATAATAACAAAAAGTATTTAAGGCACTTAAAAAAAATTATACAATTAAAAAAAATTTAAAACCCTTTTTATTTCTATTTTATTTCAATTATATTATAAGTATGTATTAAATATTTTTTTTCTTAGCTATCCTACTCAAACCACTGGGTTTATATATACAAATCTTATTCGGTTGCTAAAATTACTTAAATATGTACTTACTTCAAAATACGAATGTTTAATAGCACTTAGGTATTTTAAAGTAAAAAAAGTATTAAAATTATAGTGAAAACTAATAATTTCTTAAGAACACAAATTTTAAAGTAAAGTGCAACTATTAAATTTGGAGCTAAGCTTTTTAAAGTGAGATCTATTATTTTAAAATGCATTTAAATATCTCAATTTTATTCCTATTTGTTATTGTTGTTTTTGTAATACATTTCAAGCATACATACACATAAATAATACGTAGACAAAAATGCGAAAAGCTGCAGAAAGCCTATTCAATTGAAACAAAGGCAATGTTGACTGGATTTATAGCCCAAATATATTCGTATGATAGCCATACTGTCTTTTATGGCCGTGCGGATAAAATCTACCTCCATTCAACTTACTACGTATTTCTTATAACACAGTCTAAAAATTCTAACAACAATGGAACACGATATTCACCAGTATACCAAAACATTCAGTAGAGTTTCAAAGGACTGTGGTGTCACGTGAACGCCTGCCCGGTTATTTATGACTATAACTCCAGAATTTTTTACGGTGGTTATAACTCTGTAAATTTTACTTCGCAGTACATCTTGTCACGTTTACTGTTGAAATTGTCACTAAAGATGTCACGCCAAGTGTTCGTAGCAATTGTGTGAGTTGCTACGTCATTGTTTGTTACGCAGTCGTTTTGTAACTCTGTGGTCACCCGTGCATTCCATACAAGCGAACACCTATCATCATCAGGTTATTTTTGTCTCCACTGCAGGGGCACAACCCTCTCTCATCTGCCGGAGACAGACGGAGGATTTGGCCTATACTCCCCGCGCTGGCCAGACGGATTGGGGAGGCCTGATTGATGTTTTATAATGTGTTCCCTCAGTCGCCTTGTACGACATCCACGGGAAGAGTTGGAGTGGTCCTATTCTACTCTACCGGAAACCACACAGCACACCTTTAGTTACCTGCTATTGTTACAGACACTTGTGCTTGGCAGCATTTGGAAAGCTGCGCCAAGTCTTCACTTCGCCTATTCCACAATATTTAAAGACAAAAGTCTTTATCAGTGCGTCCTGCATCTCATGCAGGAACGTGGACACTGACGGTGGGCCTGATCCACAAGTTTCAAGTCGCTCATGGACATGGCTGTGCTCGGGGTTTCTTTCAAGGATATGATGAAGAAGGAAGGTCACCGATACAGCCGGATTAGCAAGCTGACATGGCAGTGGGCGGGCCATACCGCAGAGTCGACGGCCGTCAGGGCAGACGAGTTCTGAAGTGGAGACCGCGGATCGGCGCTCGCAGGGTTGGACACTCCGCCGCGAGGACGACCTGACGAAGGTGGCCGGAAGCGGCTGGATGCGGAGGGCGAGAGACCGGGTGTGGTGGCGTTCATTGGGAATTGGCATTATTATATACAATACAAGTTATTATAAAATTCAGAATATGCCAATAACGAAATTAAAATAATTAAAATTCTAGAATATGGTAAAAATGATATGGTATACAATGCCTATTTAAGGCCTAGGGAAGGCCTATGTCCAGCAGTGGACGTCTAAGGGCTAATATGATGGTGACTAAAGACTTACCAGCCTGCCCGTATGTTAGTTTGTCTGTATGCGTTAATTATAGTAAAGCTGCTGCAACGAGTAGCAGTTGAGCGAGAGAGGGACAACGTTATATGTAAACAACATAAGTGATTCTCTTTCTAACATGTACCGTCGAAATCTCGATAGACGTAGTAACGAGGCAGCACAGTATTGCGTACTACCAGCCGTGCTGTATTGTGTAATAAGTCCGAATATGTACACAATGTTATTCCTGCAAGAAAGCGTTTACACACACGCACGCAGCCTCCACACACACACTCACATACCTCATTACCATTTATCCGTAGATTGGCTTTTACCAAAAGTACGAAGATAATGTGCCTACTTTGGTTATCTATGGGGAACAAGGGCTTAACTTACTGCGCATTATCCTACTAAACTAAGTCCAATTGACCTAGTTTTCCCAGTTGAGAAGGGAAAGGGAAATTATTAAAGTACATGTCGTTTACATTTGTTCATTGTTATTGTACTAAAATGCGTCCAATCTGTATTGTAGTTAATAAATAATTAATAAATATTTGGGGACATTTCACACACAGCCACCTGATCCCAAACTAGACAAAGCCTGTAACATGGTTATCAGGCAGCTGATATACATACATAACGGGCTCGATTCTGAGGGCACAATGTTAAAATTTGACAGCACTAAAACTGTTGCTATCCTTGTCACACAATATTATGAAGATAAAGACGAAACCAATTTTAGCGCTGTCAAATTTTAAATATGTGCCTTCAGAATCGGGCCCATTATACTCGTATATAAATAACATCAAGTCACAAGGCAAACACAAGTATTCATCACACGAATGTTTGCCCTGGGCGGGATTCGAACCCGCGACCCCGAGCTTCGCAGGTGCACTACCGACTAGGCTACGGGGTAGTGTATTATTTATCAAACTGTTTTATTTATATAATACTAGCTGTTGCCTGCGACTTCGTCCGCGTGGACAACTTAATATCACAACTTATTATGTATTTGTCGTAGGAATGGGATGTTTTATCGGGATAAAACTATCCTATGTCCTATTTCAGGACCAAACCTATATGTGAGCCAAATTTCATTACGATCCGTCCAGTGGTTGAAGCGTGATTGAGTATCAAACATCTCCTTAATAGAATTTTATCCCGAAAAAACATCTCATTCCTACGGGAAATATCTACATCTATATTTCATTCCAGATTTGTTAATAATTTTTTTTTTTTTTTTTTTTATGAATATTAAACGTTTATTGCCATAAAACTATAAAGACATAAGCCAAACATAACTAAACATTAAGAAATAGAAAACTACAAGTAATAAAAAAGTCCGTCGAGGTGGTCGCACTGGGGCATTGTGCCCAGAAGGCTGGCGACGTTCCCTCTTTGTATGGCCAAGCTAATGCGTTGCCTGAGGTACTGGCCAGCCCTCTGGTCACCGGAAGCTTCTATGAGGCGCGAAGACAGCTCGTTTATCAACTTTGTTGCCTCCGGGCCCCAGGGCCCCAGTGTCTCCACCCCGACGGGTATAAATAAGTAGCTGGAGTCGAGGTTGGCGTATTTAAGGCGTTTCGCACTTTCCGCCTTTATAGCCGCGGCTCCAGCATTGAGTGAGGTGGATTGGATATGGGACGGGGCCAGTGTGTCCACACAGGTCGCGTCCCATACCAGCGGTCTGCCCAGTTTCCAGGGCCCGATCGTCATACCGTCGGGCCTTTTGCCATCAGTACGCGAGATACCGGGAGGCTCTAGCACTGCCGGCAGATTTGCGGTGGCAAGGGCCCTGCGGATGATGCTGTTGAGGGCAGCGTGGCGGGATCTGCGGCCGGCGCTTCGAGCGCATGAGAGGCCGTGGTGGCCTAGCTCGCCAACAGGCTCGCCGCAGACGCATGGGTGTGGATGGACGGCCCTGGCGCCCAAACGTAGGCAAACCGCTAAGGATAAAGTATTCTTGTCCAATAAGGTGCCGACGTTCGCCGAAGGGAGAGCCTGCAACCAGGAGCCTGATTCTCTTGCAGAAACTGCTAGAAGACGGGCACGTTCGCTGGGGCTATTGCAGGAGTCTAACAGGTGTTGTTGGATTTCTTTGCAGAGCGGCTCGTCCCACTGCCTTTGAGAGTGAGAAATCGTGGGGGGCGCGCAGTTGGGGAGAGCCGCTGACCAGGCAGCCCTGGCCTCCGCTAGGTACGACAGCTCCACGGAACCCAGGGATGGGCCGATTATATTACCGAAGAGACTGTTCGTACCGTGGGCGGAGGATAGGAAGGCAGGCAGAGCCACGTTAGAGATCCTCCTGATCCCCAAACCGCCGAACCGGATAGGGAGAGAAGCTTGAGCCCAGGTGCGTTCGCTCATGGGGCAATTTAAAATTTGGACAAGAGTGTCCCTAATAAGGATGTCAAGGGAAGCCAAAAGGGAAGTGAAACGCCATAGGTGAGAGCAACGGGCAATGTATGTAAATTTTGGCACAAAAAGGCAAAAACGGATAATAAATAGCGCCATGTGGGGGTTAATTTGGAACAGGCGGTCGGACGTTTCTGTGAATTTGTAAATTTGCTCATTAATAAACGCGGGGATTGAATCATCTAGGATAGGAGCACCTAGGAGGCGGAGCGAATCATCGGAGAGGATTTTGATGTTAGGGGCCAAAGAATTAAAATCGGTGATTAACTGCGTTTTGCGGACGGGATCTATGTGTTGTGAGAAATATAGTTCGCATTTCGCGTAGTTTAGCTCCAAACCTATCTTTCCAAACTGCTCGATAAGAGATTTTAGGTCGTCGATTACTGTTAGCGCATCGCCTCCTAAAGTCGCGTCATCAAGATACCAGATATTGAATTTTGAATTTAAGCTCGACACAATGGGGTGAATAGCTAAGGAGAATATTGCGGGGCCCAGTGGGTCACCCTGTTGGCAGCCGACAGCAGAATGTAGAAGATGGTCTTTGTAAATCAGATTGGTGGGTTCGCTGTAACACTGCCAGATGTACTTAAATATTGCTGGAGTTTTAGATTTGATTTCTGACAAGAGGGCGCCTCTGTCTACTGAGTTGAATGCGTTTTTTACATCAACTTTAAGCAGCACCTCACCTCCGCCGTTCATTAGGAAAGTGCGGGTTGCGTGGACAGCGGCCTCGCAGCCGCCTTTAGTTCCGAAGCCTAACTGCGTAGGTTTAAATTCAGAAGATAGGCAAGGAAGTATATTCCGTACACAAATTTTTGAAACGATTCTGCGCATAGTGCAGCCTACAGCGATGGGTCTTATTCCGCCATCTTTCTTCTTTAGGGCACATAGATTGGCCCCATAGATGATGCAGCATATGTTGGGGGGGACTTGCCCGGCAATCATCAGATTGGCTAGTGCAGTTAATTTATTAAGCAAGGCGCTGCCGGCATCACCTGCGGCTCCACACACTAGGTCTTTGTAGTGCTGTGGAGAGAGTCCGTCTAGGCCTCCGGCAGAACCGCTTTTGAATGATAATATTGCATTCAGCATATCCTGGGGTTTCGTTGTCGGGGAATAATCATCAGGAAGAGGGGGATCGGGAAGGCAGACTGTTGTGGCCGGCGTTGGGTGTTTCGAGCGTAAAGCTGTAAGGGTTTCGGGGGAATCGGGCGCAACAATGTAGTTAGAAAACAAGAGCAGGGCCGCTCCTTTTATGTCACCATCGTTGATTTTGGCTTCTATTTTCTTTATGTTGTTGACGTTGTTATGGTTGTGAACGCGTCTGTTACTGTGACAGTCTGACGAAGCCCCATTGAAGCAGTTATTTTTAATTTTTTGGGTCAAGGAGATGCTGCCGTGTTCATCGTGGACATGCAGAACACGATAGGCGAAGGTAAGTAGGGACTCCCAGCTGCGCTCAGAATTATCAAGTAGCACTTTATCTATAGCCTGGCTGAGAGCAGTGGCTACGGAGAAACGAGCGCCGCGAGGAATTCTTTTGATAAGAGGTGTGGTAGATTTCAATTCTCCTAATTTTTGCCAGAAAGGGGATGTATTGTGTGGCGAAACTGTAGAGGGAACGGTTTGTGTTGGTTGGAGCGATTTGTGGGCTTTACCTATATGGATCCGGAGGCCTCTTGGGCCCCGAAAGAAGCGCGGTTGCGGACACAGCACGCAGCGCACTAGGCTATTGGGTTGGCTGGCGTCGTCGGCACCGTCGGATTGTGACATGAAAAGTATTGGAGTTGACAGTATCTAGTTCGTATTGGAGTTAAGATTCCTTACGCTACGTAACAGATGGAGAAAAATACACAATAGATGGTGTTCCTAAGTGGACCGCAAAGTTTACTTGGTAATACAAACCTATTTTTGCTGCTGGTGACCCTTTCATGTATATGTTACCGAGACGTAAATAGCGTTGGTTTTCATAGGACTATTAATCTGGAATGAAATATACATACTGCTGGACATACGAGTAGGCCTTCCCCAATGAACGCCACCACACCTGGTCCTCCGCCCTCCGCATCCAGCCGCTTCCGGCCACCTTCTTTAGGTATCTAGACCGCTACCGTAGCCAGGAATAATAGGGCTGCCGGGAACTGGGGGGCGCGGCTTCTGTTTACTATTCATCGGGGAGGTTTGCCCGTAATGGTACTTGTGGATCTTAAGAAGAACCTCCATCGATATGAGACCGTAGACGAGGTCAAACTGAGAGAGAGCGCAAGGCGCAAGGACCTACCCAGACTCGAGGTGGCAAAGCATAGTGCTCAGTATCAAGCGGTGACATTATTTAATAGATTACCAACTGAGCTGAAAATTAGTATGAGTATTAATGTTTTTAAACGTAAACTTAAGTATTTTTTGGTGGAAAGGTGTTTTTATTCGTTTTTGGAACATAAAATTTTTATTGACTACTTTTAGAATTCTCATTGACATTAATTGTTGTTATTTTATTATTGTAATTAGGTACTTATTTTTATTTTGTTATTATAATTGATCATTGTGACATTACCCGTTGACATTCATTATTGTTGCTATTTTATTATTGTAACTACTATGCTTAAATTTTTATAATTAATATGTTTTTTCCTTTAATTATTATATGCAAATTATACACAATGGAAATTGTTTAATGAATAAATAAAATACCAAATGACCACGCTGGGCAGACGTGTTGGCCATCAATCTGTGTAATTTTTTCATGGTTATACCGCAATTGTCGGTCGCCAGAGCCTCGTTGGTCAACCAGCAGGGTGCACCACGTGCAGGTGAGGTTGGCATTTGGAGCGTCGGAGGTCTGTATGCTCCCTTACACCCCTTTTTATGTCTCATTATGGTTTGATTGCAGTATTATGTATGTATGTATGTAAACACTCTATTGTACCAAAAATAACAACAACAACAATAATAAAATAGGAATTAAACTGTGTACAAAGGCGGACTTATCCCCCTTAACAGGGTTAAGGGGTTTAAAAAATAATCATATTTACATCTACCATTAGGGCAACGTTTATTGTAATAAATAAGTAGAGCGCAACGATCTCTATGTACTGCTAGATGGATCGTTCCAAACAATCGCTCTGTTCCACGCAAGGAGCTGCAACTCGTTCACATTCACTTTGAAACTTGTGCAGTTACTACGCAGAATATTTAATTATTTACTATATAATGACGCTCTTTACCTGTAACGTCAATATTTAGTAATAATTAAATGTTCTGCGTAGTAACTGCCCAAGTTTTTTTGTGAATGTAAACGAGTCCGCGGAGCCACTGTTGCGTGGAACAGAACGATTGTTTGGAACGCTCCATCTAGTAGTATATAGAGATCGTTGGTAGAGCGGATTATTATTATACGTACTTATTATACTTTTTTTTATTATTAATTTTGAGACACGGTCTCTAAGGCGATGAAAAAGTACTCGATACTGAGTAGTATCGATACTTTTGATGCGATACTGGTATCGAGTACAGTAAAAATCCCAGCATTTAGCATATCCCTAGTGATAAGGCCTTTTTTGTATCAAAACTGGAGTTTAACGTTTTAAATTCTATTTTTAGCAACAAAGCTAGACGAAATGATTAAAATATTTCAAAGAAACATGCGTTGGGATGAGACAACGGATCTTGACCTTTAGCCCGAGAAGGGGCCGCGAATATTACTCGTGATAATATTAGAAAAGCTGTACCTAACCCGAAATAGATGATGTTTGCGTCTATTTATAGAATGAAAATATCCGATGACAAACAAAAGTCCCCACCTACACAGCTTTTTTATGCCTCGTGGTTCCCGGCTTACAAAAGTTCCGCCCCCAATTTTCCCCGAGGGCTTAGAATCCTACTTCCTACTAATATTCTACATGCGAAAGTTTGGATGTTTGGATATTTGTATGTTTGTTACTTATCCACTGGACAGATTGAGATGAAACTTGGCACACATATAAGTTAGGAGCTGGAATAGGACAATGGATAGTTTTTATCCCGAAAAAACATCCCATTCCTACGGGAAATATATACCTAATAATTTGTGATGTTAAATTGTCCACGCGGACGACGTCGCGGGCAACAGCTTGTAATTAATAATACGTCCACTGCTGAACATAGCCTCCCCAATAGAATGCCACTTTTGGTGGGCTGTCCATTGGGGGATTTGACATAATCACCACGCTTGGCAGGAAGCGCAACCCCTTAGTAGTCTTGCTTGACACCTCCGGCATTTCATTACAAGCGAATAGCAGTTATATATATAAAACATCCAAACATCGAAATATCCAAACTTTCGCATTTATAATACGCTGACAGTTAAGTACATCTAATAAAAATATCGTACACATCGCGTGTCTGTACATTGAAGATATGTGCAAAAAAAAATTGGGGGGTCTAAGGATAAGTAATAGAACACATTTCGATCATTTTTGGAATTTTTGTCTGTTTGTCTGTGAGTTTGTGCACGCATCACATAAAAACTACTGAACGTATTTTGATAGACTTTTCAAAGAAACACTGGGCTTAACTTAACTTAACATTTAGTCTTTATTTCATCGCAATCGGTGTACTCAATCAAAAGTTATGAACATTTTTAGTTTTCAAATACATTAGTAGGTAAGGTTAGTATGCAATATTTTGCACATAATAGTATTTCCGTACTATTCAGATTGCGATGAGTTTGGATTACATTTGGAGCTGCGAGTACGAATGGGAATGGGAGTGGGCGTGGGCGTGGGCTTGGACGTGGTCTTGGGCGTGGGAAAGGGGGAGTGGGTGTGATTGTGGGAGCGGGAGCGGGAGCGGGAGCGGGAGCGGGAGCGGGAGCGGGAGCGGGAGCGGGAGCGGGAGCGGGAGCGGGAGATGGAGCGGGAGCGGGAGCGGGAGTGGGAGCGCGAGCGAGAGCGGGAGCGGATTCTGTAGTCCACGCGGAGCCGCGGGCACAGCTAGTTTATAATATTAGTGGGATTCTGTGAAAAACGACAGTCGGAAGGAAGTTACAGACAAAAGTAATTGCTTTACCAATTGCGTTTCTAATTTTAACGGAACCCTATTAAATGTTAGTCAAAGAGGTTTAAAAATAGATCCCTAATTCAAGTTTGCAGCCGATCTGAACAGTTCCTATTAAAAACTTGGTAAAGTCAAGACTGAGAGTGTCTAATTTGAGGACAAACTTTTCTATTGACAGTGAGATCTCAGATGACAGGGTTTTTAGAGTTTTTTTTTATCTTAGGCTCCATATTCATATGTCATTTCATGCGTCCTACGCTGCGCGTCTACTCCAAAACCCAGCTGCCCGTGGTCCGGCCACTGCCACTTCAGCTTGCTAATACTTTTTTCTATGTCGGTAACTTTCTCTAAGAATACGGATTTGTACTAATAAGTATCAGAGATATTTCATTTCATTCATTCAATCATTTATTGTTTCATGTAGTTAATAGGGTCTTACATATAATCATAGTCGCTAACATGAACCCTGTAAGGGCACTACAATAGATTTTTTTGTAATAATATTTATAAAATTAAGCTAGGAGTTAATTACAAACAAAGAAACAAATAAACAAAACAAACAACAAACAAACAAACACATAAACAAACAAACAAACAAACAAACAAACAAGCAATCAAAGAAACAAACAAACAAACAAACAAACAAACAAACAAACAAACAAACACATAAACAAACAAACAAGCAATCAAAGAAACAAACAAACAAACAAACAAACAAACAAACAAACAAACAAACAAACAAACACATAAACAAACAAACAAGCAATCAAAGAAACAAACAAACAAACAAACAAACAAACAAACAAACAAACAAACAAACAAACAAACAAACAAACAAACACATAAACAAACAAACAAGCAATCAAAGAAACAAACAAACAAACAAACAAACAAACAAACAAACAAACAAACAAACAAACAAACAAACAAACAAACAAAAAGAAATTTACAATGACAATTTTACAGGGTTATTAATTAAATTAAATGTAATGCCAAAAACACTTATCAATTAAAAACTCATCTCTACTGTTATTTATTATGTTTGTTCAGTCTTGTCTTAACAAGATTTCCCTTAGGTCACGTCATGTCACGTGGCTACTTATTATAATTTTTTCCCCTTCGAAAAATTCTCCTGTAGCAGCGCCGAGCGATCGATGCTATAAGTTAGAAAGAGAAGCACTTACGTTGTTAACGTTGTCTATTTCCATCGGCTACGTTACCGACAGCCCTACAATAATTCACACAGACAATCAAAAGTGTACGGACGAGCTACGGCCTATGTAGTAGTTGATCTTTAAATCCGTTTGTATTGACAGTCTTGAGTGACGTGATTTGTTCGTTTACAATTAATACAATCTTCTTTCGCGATCAAAATTGTCAACCAGCGCTGTTATTGGGTGTGAACTGGGACACGTCCGTCATTCGTCCAATATCAGGTGCTCCGGATTTAAAACACAGCAGCATTTGTCACGTGAGACGTGACGAAGTAGCCCGAGGCAATATATATCGGCGTAAACCGGCCGGTCAGTGACCCGCGCGGCCGACGTCACGCCGCGCTCATACGCGGCGGTCGAGTAGGCCCTTCAGTAGCTTTTACAGCCTCTACGAATGCGTAGTCAGTTCGTTTAGTCTAAATGTGTCTGTATGTCTGTTTAGCTATTTGGAACACTGAGAAGATTTATACATTTTGTTCAAAAGTGGGTTTTGTTTTTTTTTTTGGCGCGTTCCAAACGTTCGCTCTGCAACTGCAGCTCCGGGAGTCGCAACTCGTTCACATTTCACTTTGAGACAGAGCGATTGTTTGGAATGCACCATCTAGTAGTACATAGAGATCGTTGTTTTTTTCTTCTGTATTTTTCTTCTTATCTACTTAATTAATAGCCACACCCCCAGCACTCAGTACAGGCAAACATATTTAATTACTAGCTGTGCCCGCGGCTCCGCTCGCGTGGACTATAGGTTCCGCTCCCATTCCCATCTTCGCTCCCTATCCCACTTCCACTCAGACTCTCAATCCTGCTCCCGCTCCCACTCTCCTTTTCCCACGCCCACGCCCACTCCCATTCCCACTCCCAGCTCCAAATGTAGTTCAAACTCATCGTAATCTGAATATTACGGAAATACTTATGTGCAATATATTGCATACTAACTTTACCTACTAATGTATTTGAAAACTAAAAATGTCCATAACTTATGATTGAGTAAACCGATTACGATGAAACAAAGACTAAATGTTAAGTTAGGTTAAGCCCCATATTTTTGTGAAAAGTACATCAAAATCCGTTCACTAGTTTTTAAGTGATGCGTGCACAAACTCACAGACAAACAAACAGACAAAAATATCAAAAATGATCGAAATGTGTTCTGTTGGTTATCCTTAGACGCCCAAATTGGTTTTTTGCAAATAATTTCAATGTACAGACACGCGATGTCTACGATTTTATTTATTAGATCTACAGTTCGCACACTAAGCTGTTCGTGCGGGTGGGCGCGTTAATGGTAGGGCGACTTACTGCACCCAAAAATCGCTTCTTTACTTAGTGATAGTCAGTATTCTCTGCTAATAGGTAGCTCGTATTAGCAGACAATTTTAACTACCTACAAAAACTGAGGAATAAACTGAGTTCACTAAATAATGAAGAAGGACGTCTAGGGTACGACTGGCCCACGGTGTCCAGTTTAACCCGGCCCATGTTTGAACGGTGTCCAGTGAATAGCTTGGCCTATGTTCAAGCGTTGTCCAGGGTACGCCTGGCCCATGTTCAAGCGTTGTCTAGGGTACGCCCTGGCCAAAAATACAAAGTATAACTCGGCCTATGTTCGAGCGTTGTCCAGGGTACGCCTGGCCTATATTCGACCGTTATCCAGGGTGCGCCTGACCCATGTTCGAGCTTTACCCAGGATACGCCTGGCCCATGTTCAAGCATTGTCCAGGTTACGC
This sequence comes from Esperia sulphurella, assembly GCA_947086405.1. Taxonomy (NCBI): domain Eukaryota; kingdom Metazoa; phylum Arthropoda; class Insecta; order Lepidoptera; family Oecophoridae; genus Esperia; species Esperia sulphurella. The sequence goes on from OX352261.1 coordinate 18,251,975, forward strand.
CTGGCCCGTGTTGAAGCGGTATCAGGGTACACCCGGGCCGCAGTGTCCAGAATAAGTAGTTTACTTTGCTACAGAAGTGCTACGGCGTGGCATAGACGATACTTTAAGTACCAGTTCATTTCCAATTTATTACAATATCTCGTGAAGGAGAAATTTAATATCCGCAGTGCTGTAACTATGAATAAAGACGAAAATAGGAGTCACTCATCGTAATATAAAGATAAGGTTTGTATTAAGTTTGCTTGAACCTGTTAAACAAGTTATAAATTATATTTCCATTGTTTGTAATACTGAATTACATGATTTTCCCCATTAAAGCAATAGGCAAAATTTCATAGTGAGTGGGACGATAACGTAACTGCAATAATATTTTGCTGTACTTATTTGAAAACTATCTGTGCGATCGGCTCCGCTCGCGATTTCTATAGTTTTTCCCTTTCATACCGTTCCCGCTTCAAACCCTCCTCCCCTTTCCATCTGCCACTGTCTTGTCCTCACTCATCGCAATCTGAATATCTCCGAGCAATACTTCTTTGAGTTTTTGAAAACTATAAACATGCATAACTTTTAATTGAGTAAGCCGATTGCGATGAAATAAAACATATATTACTCCGAATTTAGCTCGTTTTTATAAAAACTGCTTCAGAATTGGTTTAGTAGTTTTTACGTGATGCGTGTACAAACAGACAAAAACTTCAAAAATGATTTTAATGTATTACTTATCCCAAAAACTTTGTTTTTGCAAATATATTCAATGTACAGACACACCAATTTTACGTTTTTATTTATTAAGTTACACACTCTAGTATATAATATATTTTTTTACTCTAGTATATATTATCTTTGGTTACACTCAGTTGCAATTAACAATAGTAAACAATTTTCAAACAACAATAGAGGAAAATTTTTAGCTGAAATATAACTGCGATTCAGACGTCCTGAATTCCGGGAAAGGAAATGAAAAAGGACAGTGTAATATGGCAGTAGAAATCCAAATGTATGAACTACAGCAATGATTGAATGTGATTGTTTTTGCCGCCCCCGCATGCCGCAAAAAACCTGCGCTACGGAGCGGCAAACATACGCCCACAGCTTCTTTCACGCGAAGAAGTCGTCTGAGAATAATATACATTTCTTATATTTTCGTATCCTTAATAGTAACGATTCTTCGGTGTACGACAGATTCTGTATTGGACAGATTCGTAGACAGTATGTTTTGTTACCAGGGTTAAGACTAAGTAAGGTCAGCAAATCGTTCACGGGGCAATGTATACACTTCTACAACAAACTACCAGAGGAAATCTTAAATATGATGGACAGAAAGTTTAAGATTCACATTAAAAAACAACTTTAGAAAGCCTATTATAAAATAAACGATTATTTGAATGACAAAGATGCCTGGTACTAATGTTAATCCAGCTTCGCAAAATCTTTATTAATTGTATGCAAACTTGATTTTTAAAAGATGTGTTGCGTGATGTTTGTTGCGCCGTTTCTTCTTCACAGCGCTGACACATGGGAAGCGGTAGTCCATAAAAAAATGACGTGTATAAATGTACCAAGTGTACTCATATGCAATAAATGATTTTGACTTTGACTTTGTATTTATTTGTATGTATTTACTTAAGTACCTATGTCGAACATACGAGTATATATGTTTTGGTGCAGAATAAAGATTACATATTTGATCTTCTTTATCTTTATTATCTGACAGTAAGTGGTTAAAAACACAGTTATTTTCGTTTTACTAGAAACTGATTTATCTGTCAGTGGCTATGAAGTATCCTTAACAGGATAATGAGGCAGTACAATGCACTCAGCAAATGTTCAGAGACTGACATCAATTCTTATGGCATTCATAAGTTTCAAAAAACTGTTCTCACTTTTAATCGAAACTAATTGTAAAAAATGTGAATTCCCCATGTATTTTATTTCCTAATTTCTGACTATTAATGTTTTATTTTGTTTTGTGTTTAATTTTAATGTTTTTTTTTAAATTTACAGTGTATTACTTTGAACATGTAATTTATTAACATTTTAAAAATCTTAATTTTATTTAACTTATTATATAGGTAAGTATAATATTAGACTAGTATGTATAATTATAAGTTACCTAACACAAACTAGGCATGCTGTCGTTGCCTATAATTGGGGTGGCATCTGGCCAATGTACAATTGTAAGATTCCCCTAAACAACATTTTGATGTACATCCTGTTGGTAACCTAATAAATAAAAAAATAAAAAAAATCTGTGATTCAAACAAGAAAAGTCAAAGTCAGATCCTTTATAGAAATATATTCTATTGTGGATTTTAATGGCGTATGGATATTTGGGGATCAATCATCTGGAAACAATAGATATTAACGCAGATGTCTGTCTGCGGTAACAGTTTTGCAATAACTTTTCCTTTACTTACAGAAACCAGGAAGTTGGAGGAGTTTATTGAACCCGCAACAAGCACAAGTTTAAATTGGAATTCAAGATGAAGACATGTCTATCGATATTGTTTTTCCGAGCTGGCTTTCCATTACTTCCGTGGAAAGTTTCCAACTTTTGCCTAATTATGGGGAACCACACTGGATTGTGACACGGGACATTCCATTTTAGAAGCCGGTCAACGATCTCTATGTATTGAATACTAGATGGAGCGTTCCAAACAATCGCTCTGTTCCACACAAGTCTTTCACTTTCAGTTTGAAACTCGTGCAGTTACTACTCAGAACATTTAATTATTTACTAAATATTAACATTATTTAACCGTAGCGTCAGTATTTAGTGATAATTAAATATTCTGCGTAGTAACTGCAAAAGTTTCATTGTGAATGTGAAAGAGTTGTGGCTACTTGCGTGGAACAGAGCGATTGTTTGGAACGCACCATCTAGTAGTACATAGAGATCGTTGGAGCCGGGACTACATCTGATTCAATGCATTGTTTCTGTTAAATAAAGATTTATTTTATTTTTATTCCATTGCAATATTTACACATCCGTCGCAGAACCGACGGCCGTTGGGGCAGACGAGTTTTGGAGTGGAGAACGCGGATCGGCACGCGCAGGGTGGGACGCCTAGCCGCAAGGTGGACATACGACCTGAAGAAGGTGCCCGGATACGGTTGCCACCTTTAATATCTGCCAACCAGGACAAGACGCATTAAAACCCCGGATACTAGAGCAAACAACAGCGACATGTTCGGAGAGAGATCTTTTTTAAGTTACTAAGTAAAATAAAAAAAAATTTAATTGGTACCAAGAACTTTAAAACTCTGACTATAAATGAAACCCCGCCCGGACGATCTCCGGCCCCGTAAGCTAGGACAAACCCGGTGAACGGATGGCAGATGCGGAGGACCGGGTGTGGTGGCGTTTATTGGGGAATGCCTATGTCCAGCAGTGGACGTCTAAAGGCTGACATGGTGATGATGATTTATAGGTACTTTCCTTTTTCTATATGGACCAGATCCTTCATTCTTTGCATTCAGATATATCCAGCAGTCTTACGCATAACTATGTTGGGTATTTATTCAAAAAAAATGCTAATATTCTTCAACAATACATCATTAGCAGCATTGTTTGAGCAGGCCTAAGAGGAATGGGCATATACATACCTCTTAGGCCTGCTAATTGGGTAGTCGGGTTATTGAGTTTAATACTCAGAAGTATCCTACTAATGTGGCTAGGCGTGTGGTTTCCGGTAGAGTAGAATAGGACCACTCCAACTCTTCCCGTGGATGTCGTACAAGGCGACTGAGGGAATACATTATAAAACATCAGTCAGGCCTCCCCAACCCGTCTGGCCAGCGCGTGTAGTGTAGGCCAAATCCTCCGTCTGTCTCCGGCAGATGAGAGAGGGTTGTGCTCCTGCAGTGGAGACAAAAATAACCTGACGATCCTACTAATATTATAAATGCGAAAGTTTGGATATTTGGATGTTTGTTACTCAATCACGCCTCAACCACTGGACGGATTGTGATGAAACACAAAGGTTAAGTCCAGGCTATTCCTACGGGCAATACATAATAATTTGTGTTGTTAAGTTGTCCACGCGGACGAAGTCGCGGGCAACAGCTAGTACCTAATTAATAATTCTGTTAGCATTTCTCGCTGTTTATATACTTATCTGTCCCTTTACAAGAAAGAGACTGTCTCGTAGCTAATCAGGCCGCATGGTACCGTTTTTAAGACTGTAATCGTTGTAAGGTTGTCTGGATTTCTTTCAGGTACCCCTTTTATACTATTTTTGAGTTCCCAACTAGCGGGTGACTTGACAAGCTAACTTTTGACTCAAACTTTATCATGCTTTTTAATTCCTTAGTTCCTATTGTAAATTACATTACATTAAGACAAAGATAACTAGGAACTTACGTCACTAATAGTCACAAAGATTCACAAAGTCACAAAGAAGTCAATAGTCACAAAGATGATCAAATGATGCAACCTTTGTTTACCAAAGTATTCAGTCCTACTTGATGACCTGGGGAACAATTCTACTACCGCATTTTCGCAGTAGGAGAATCATCAATTGAACTGCAGCTGAAACGCAGGTTTTAACACTGTTCGCCCTCCGCTGCGCACAACGTTCGTGCTTCAGCTGCGTTTCAGCCGTAGCTAACGTTTAAACAAACGTCAGACGTACATGGAACGAACATTTTTCTACATTTTGACAGTTGTCTCAGGTAAATACGAAACGCATTGCTGTCAAAATAGTGTCTGTTAAAAACTGAAACTCATACATAACTTTTGTTTAAACGCAGGATAAATGTTGAAAATAGTAGAATTGGCCCCCTGGTCTTATTGGAGAAGGTTTAAAAGGTACGGAGTGCGAATAGTTTGGGTCCTACATGACGCCATGCGTAGTATTAAGAACGCTGATGCACTAACTAGAAAAAGGTCAGCAGAGCAAGCTACGGCTGGACTAGAACCATTTGTGGGATTCTTCACGAGTAACATCAAAACTGTTTTACAAAGCCTGAAATACGGTGAGAGAACCGTCCGTCTTACCATGGGAGTGTTTACCGGTGGCACCTCCAGCACGAGATGGGACTGTCAGAGACCCTCAGCTGTACAGCCGGTGGAAAGGACAGCGACACGATGAAGCACTTGCTGTGTGAATGCAATGCACTAGCTGCCAGGCGAATGAAGGTCCTGGATACATCATCATCAGGTTATTTTTGTCTCCACTGCAGGAGCACAACCCTCTCTCATCTGCCGGGGACAGACGGAGGATTTGGCCTACACTCCCCTGGGTACAGCTTACCCGGAATCCAAGGAATACAGCCCCCTTAGCTTCATGATAGCTTTCATGTAGCAGATACTTGGGGATGGAATCAAAGTATAAACATAGAGGCTGACACGAAATATCCATGTTTTTTTACTATTGATGGGTTTGCGCTTGACCTCAATCTCACCTGATGGTAAGTGATGATGAGGCCTAAGGTGGAACGCGCTTACCCAGAAGATGCCTATTCACTCTTCCTTTAAAAAGATCCAAATTGTACTTGTCCGGAAATACCCAAGCTGGTAGGGAGTTTCATTCCATAGCAGTTCGCATCATGAAAGAGGAAAGAAAACGCTTCGTGCGAGTGCGTGGTATGGATGGATGAAGTCCCTCACCATGCCTGGTGATGATCATGAATTAGTTTTTGATTGGTATCTTTCTCTTCCAGTTCTATCGCCGGGGGAACGGAGGAGAAAAAGTGGAAAGCAGATTCTGTGTTGAAAAAACCCATCAAAACACAATCCCTTTTCTTCTGAGAAGTGAAGTATAGCCATAAACCTAAAAAACACTTCCATAAATTAACGCCACAGTTGCCATTAATTTTACCGCGCCCTATAAAGGGCTGTTTATGCCCATAAAGTTAATGCAATGCTATGACAAATACTATACCTACTTCTGGACATATATAACTCATATACTTTCCTTCGACATACCATGCTCTGGCACGGAGCGTTTTGCTTACTCTTTCATAAGCGAACTGCTAAGGAATGGAACTCCTTGCCAGCTTCGGTATTTCCGGAGAAGTACAACTTGGGACTTTTTAAAGGAAGAGTGAATAGCATCCTCTAGGTAAGCGAACTCCACCTTAGACCTTATCGTCACTTAAATCACATGAGATTGAGGTCAAGTTTAAATCCATCAGGAATAAAAAATCCTATCAAATTAAAATCCTTACAAACTTTCACTATAGATTGTGTGTTATTGCTAATTATATTTAATTATCAGGGATCGGAATAAGGTAGTATCATGTGTATAGGTGCGGCTAAAACATGTCACGTAAAATTAATATGGACAATTCTTTTCACGGGATTATATTAACTGATTTGATGAAAATATTAGCAGTAATCAGCGAAACCTAACCTTTTCTACGGTATAATATTTTCTAGCCTTTTTTTCTACAGTAGAAAAGGTTAGGTTATACAGTTGTCTGGAAGAAATCGCTTCAAGCGATAAGACCGCCTAGATTGTAATTTTTTTTACTTTTAAAACTTGTAACTGTATTTGTTTGTATTGTATTGTAATAATTTGTACATAAATTAAAAATTTGATAGCATTTTAACTGGTGCTATAAGTATGTACCTATCACTAGCTGTTGCCCGCGACTTCGTCCACGTGGACAACTTAACATCACAAATTATTAATATGTATTTACTGTAGGAATGAAATGTTTTCGGGATAAAAACTATCTTTATTTATTGGTAGGATTACAATTCTATTCTTTTATCTTCGTCAACTTTTACTAAAAATTTACGCTACGGTTAAATAATGTCAATATTTAGTAAATAATTAAATGTTCTGAGTAGTAACTGCACAAGTTTCAAAGTGAATGTGAAATAATTGTGGCTACTTGCGTGGAACAGAGCGATTGTTTGGAACGCTCCATCTAGTAGTACATAGAGATCGTTGGTGGTAACTACATAATTCCGTGAATCCAAAAACGTGTTCTCGTCTTTATTTTCGCACAAACTTCTGCCATCACTCACAAAAGACTCAACAAAGTAACAAGTTGAATCAGAACAGACAGAAATAAAAAAATTAAAAAACCGACCACCTTTTCTTAGTAATTTTACGAGCTGTCGTTTACGCCGAGTTCAATGACCCAGCGCTGCGCCGCGGTCTCCACTCGAAAGAGCTAGGTGGACCCTCACCCCCGCATAACCCGGGACAAGTCCCGCTCTGTCCCGCGTCCCACTATAGGCCTTGTTAGCTGTCAGGATTAACTGCGGGACAAGGATTAGTTGGTTTCGCTTAATAGACTGCAAACTGTCCCTGATTTTACTTGTACCTTATTAAGGCTTGGACTGCATTCATCCGGCACAAACCGAAGAAAACACTGTATAAAAGCGAAGAAATTTAATCACCTACTATTATTACAGACGTGCACCAACCGAGAGGGACAACGTTATACAATACAAAAAAATAATACAAAAATGTTTATTACAGAAACTTAGGGGGTTACAGAGGATAGTTGGGGCCCTCTTTTAGACATAAAAATGTCTGTGCCAGAGGACCTCGCTCTTCCATACTTATATCTTATTATATATATATTTAATTAACGTGTGTGAGTGGTGTGTGTGTGTGTGTGCGTGTGTATGATATATATGTATGTATGTATGTATATATATATAGGAATTGTGTATGATAGTTCGTTATTAATTTTAATAGGTACATTCAATATATATAAATGTGTGATACCATTATACGTCAACACATAAGTGCTTCTCTTTCTAACCGGCTGCGTACTACACGCCATGTTTTAGTAGTAATATTTAGTACCACGGCAGTTGAGGATTTACAAATTTTCCGCCAGTAGGCTATTCATATTTTACCGCCCCTACCTCTACAATTCGATACCCTAGTACACAATCATTATTAAAAAAATTGGCAATGAAATTGTCACTTTATGATTTGTACACTATCGTCCTAATTACTAGGGGATGTATGTGTCAGTTTCTATTTAAAGTTTATGAATAATTGTAATTTATTCAACCTAATAAGACAATATTTATATATAAAAACTGTATACACAAATTATTATTTTTTTCTTTGCGAAATACCTTGACCAAAATTTTGTAAATGAAAATTTGTCGAATAGCGTGAGGAATTTCGTTCCTATCGGGTGTCCCACGACACCACACGCTTTGTTTTAATTTCATTAAGACATAAAACATTTTTTTATCCCAAATTTGCCGCCCCTAAAATCTGACGCCCTATATAGACTCCAGTCTACTCAGCCTGCTGGTAAATCCGCCACAGCGTGGACTACTTTATTTTGTGGGTGACAGTAAACTGGTGGTGAGGGTCGCTTGTTAATGTAGCCGTAGGCAGTAGTAATATTTAGGTAGTATTCTCTAACTAAATATTACTATTACCAGTTGTGCGTACTGCCAGACTTGCTCTATTTTGCGGGAAAGGGAGGTGAGAGACGAAAAACGGCCCAGGATTTAGTCCGTCGTTCAAGCTATCATTTGAATATTTCCTGCATCGACTGCATACGATCCGGGTCCATCCGATCCCGGTTTTTTCGGAAGCTTCCGGATCATGTTTTGGTTTCTTCGGCCTCTTAAAGCACTACTCCGTTATCATTCTGCTAATATCTGTCGAACTAAAAATCCATTTGGACTCTCTAGCTGGTCACGTGACATTCTGCGAAGCGTTTGGCATCTATCGTAGGCCTGTAGACCCGGTAATTTTCTCCTGAGTTAATAATTTCTCTCCGCATTCAAACAGACCGGGTGTAGTCGATTAAATATATGGCGGTTTTTTCTCGGAACGGGTAGATGTATGTTGTCCGAGCCTAAGATAAGCGCAATTGCAGGATATCGACGGTTAAACTGCACCAGCTCATGACTTAACTATACAGGACAGGATAAAAACGTTACTAATTTGCTTCAAAAGTTAATTTTGTGAACACTAGATTTATGTACAACTTTCTGCCTTGGAAGAGCGGGCCACTGACACAGGTCTAATTTGCTTAAAAGGGATTCCTGACATTAAAAAAACTGTATTAACTGTAAGTTGTTGCAATAAATCATTTCAAATTTAAACTAGATACTAAATATTCTCTAAATACCTCTATATCTATCTAAAAATTTAATTAATCATTTTCTGGTGACAATTACTGTAAGTAACAAATTGATGTAATTAAGAAAGAAATTACCGTCGACTTCTTGTCAGCGAAGCGTCCGAATAGTGGACGCTAATTTCTTCTTTATTACCTCAATTTCTTAACCAAATCAACTACACTTGAAAAAAAAAACATTCACAGGTTGTTGACATTACGATCTGAGTTCAGACGCACCGTATGACCCACTCGGATAAGTAACAGCAGTTTCGACTTCTACACAGACGTAAGCGAGTACATAAAAAGTCCTTTTCTGAGTTTTTTCGTCCAAATTCGGACGATTTGATGACGCCTTGATTTGAATAAACCTTACCTCCTATCTAGGTATTTCTGCCTCATTCAAGGCACGTGCTGTAATGGCTGGCTGGCGGTTTTTAGTGACGCCGAAGGAATTTGCGCCGCACGCATCTCAATGTTGACAATGCTAAATGCGACGCAGATGCGTATATTCATCCGTGCCAAAAGTAGAATGCTGTTCCAGCTCATGTTTCATAGCTACTGATCCAAGATACGGAATACAGAACAAATATTTGTGTGTAAATAAATGGAAAGCCGCGTCAAATACCCGTATTGCGTCGAATGGCGCGTTCAATACAGTAGAATGTTTTTAAACGGTCTTTTACGTAGGCTTCCTTACGACGTTTTGAATAAGAATACCTCTAGTGTCTTTGTCTTGGGAATTTTAATCTGAATTGTTCGACTCATTTCGTCTACGTGTATTTTTAACTTCATCATTATCTTCTATTACAGTATTATCCGTTTTAACTTCTGGTTCGTACCGAGTGATACACTACCTCCTTTTTTATAACCTTATACTGATTTCCTGATGAGTGATCTGTAGAATCTGAGCCCTACCCTAGACTCCAGCTTGCGTCTGTTAATTGGAGGCTTAGTTTTATGAATCAATTAAACTCTCACCCAGCGGATTCCAATTCAAGACATAATTAAATGTATTCAGCTTCCCCGTCATAAAGGTCTAAGCTAACATTTTAGTGCCTAATTAATTGTACATTGGCAATCTCAGGATCGTTTGCGTGTAAGTAATTAATATAATGTATACTTCACGCTGTAAATTACACCATAAAATCAATTTGTGTGGTTTATTTTATAATGGGTTTTCTCAATAATGCAATCAGTTAAAAGCCTTCAGATGAATTCGACCGTATTTTCTCCATATAAGTGGTCACCGTAGTTTTCCTGTAGAACTATCATTTATTTCAAACTGTCTACATCAGTCATATTTCCCGATATTATCTTTATCTCCCCTTTGTTTCCTCATATTTGGGTTATATTTGTCTCCATGCTTCAGCCCGCGAACAGCGATAAATGTTTTTATTTGTATCGTTTCATTCTCATGGGCTTTTGAAAAGAATCATTGAAACATGGATGTTGTGAATTACTTTTATCTGATATATAATTAAGTTTATTTATCAGATAAAAATATTTCACTTCCATTAGAAGTAGTATCTTTTCAATTATCAAATCAGCTCTTAGACGTCTCATGTCCATAGGCCCCACTGAATTCCACCACACCAGGTATGCATGACACTTCGGCATCCAGCCGCTTACGAGTTCTGGAGTGAAGACCGCGGATTGTCAAGTGCAGGGTAGGACGCCTCGCCGCCAAATGGACTGACGACCTGAGGAAGGTGGCCGGAAGCGGATGGATGCAGAGGGCGGAGGACCGGGTGTAGTAGCGTTCTTTTAAAAAGGATCGTCCAGCAGTGGACGCCTAAGGGCTGATATTAATATGAAAGGATAATTAATTCATCACAAAGAATACTATAATACTGAAACCTATTGGGTCTTATCAGTTAGCTCTTTTGGATTATATTCACGTAGACTTTAGTTTCATTTGAACTTAATTCTAGCCAAAACCTTCGATTGAAATTTCTTTGGCAAATTTTTCCTAAATCTGCATAACTTTAAGAAAATTTGCTCCAAAGCTATAAAGTTTAATCGTCAATGGTTTACCGACAAATTAGAAGGCTATAGTGATTCCCTGAAATAGACTTCCTAATGACTTCCAGACTTAGTTTGTAACGACTTTCTGGTTGCCTGGTAATTAATATAAGGATCATCCAGGTAAAGCTTGACACAAAGCACTTAATTTGATAATATAATCCTCTTATTGTTCTTGAACTAAAGTCTAAAGGTTATGTCGAGTTAACAGTTGAAGTGTAAATAAAATCCGTGAACAAAGTTATGAAGACTCCCGCGTGGGTGATATCATTGTCAACTCATATAAAAGTGTATTTTGGAATTTATTGTCAGAAACAATCAGACTTTGCTTTGTGCATTTCTGATAGAGATTCATTTGAGTAAAGTTAGAACCGGAAAATTACTCGAATTGTCCGTCTCCAATTTGACCAGATATCTAGTTGGATAAGTCACCTTTCAAAGTTTAATATGTTTAACTCAGAAGTAGTGGTTTTAGACCTTAGAATTTCTTAAAAGTTTGAAGGTTGATTACCCCCACTGAATATGAATATGGGCAGCAATACAAAAATACGTGTCCCAGAGGGGTGGGCAGAGATGACGTACCGCCACTTTGCACGATCCTGACACACCTCACTAGCCTCACCCACATCCTTCAACCATTTCATGCACCTCCTTTTATTCTTCTCACTACCGTCACCAATTTGATTCTTGAATGTCCTCCTAGGACGACCTCTAGCTGTAGTTCCTTCCACATTCGCGCTATAAATCTCTTCTGTCACTCTTCTTTCACTCATACACTTTAAATGTCCAAACCAATGCAACATACCCTTCTCCACCTTCGTTCCAATATCTTCATTCAAACTACACTTCTCTCGTATCACTGTATTCTTCACTCTGTCACATAAGTTCACTCCACATTATCAACAACATTGATTATGGTTTCATGCTTCTGCTGCCACACTCAAAGTAGGCCTTAATTTAGCTAGGAAGTCGGATATGACCTAATTACTTTTAGACTAGTTCCCAGGAGTCTTGTCTTGTTACTCCTTATAGGCACGTGACAGATTTCCTTGGCCTATTCTTGGACAATACCTAAATCTTCTCTAAGTATAGATACTCATTAATAAGTTGAACATTCTTACACGTGGATGGTGAAAGTCAATGACCTTTCGGACTTTCTCAGAAATCAATATGGCTGATAAAAATTGTCACACTCGATTGAATTTTAATCTGTAATTTGAATTTCTTTCCATTCGAGCTTAGCTAAAATGTTTCATCGCTGTAATGCTTGATAAATAAAACCAGTGGAATGAAAAATTAAAAATATATTTCTTACAACTACAGTGTATTTACAAAAGTACAAAAGTGAAGCATAACGCTTTAAAAAGGTGGTTAAATTATATTATAGTCTTTCTTTACATATAAATAAAGACGTCCTCCATAATGGCACACTTACACAATATTTTTGCAGGATTGAGTTTTCTTTGGACCTAGAAACCAAATAGACTTAAAAAAAAGCAAGAAATTTATTAAGTACAGTTTTTACAATTATATACATTAATCAGAATTTAACTGCGTATATTAATATCAGTGGTCGGATCAAGTAGAGCAATTTTTGGTACTGGAAACATTGTGTAATAGTATGGACATGGTGTTAATATTTGTAAAGCAATTGGGAGTCATTTTGACACCCAATTTTAGCATTAGTTAGAGGGCATCATGGTCAATATCTTTTATCTAAACAACGATCTCTATGTACTACTAGATGGAGCGTTCCAAACAATCGCTCTGTTGCACGCAAGTAGCCACAACTCTTTCACATTCACAATGAAACTTGTGCAGTTACTACGCAGAAAATTTAATTATTACTAAATATTGACGCTACGGTTAAATAATGTCAATATTTAGAAAATATATAATGTTCTGAGTAGTAACAAGTTTCAAAGTGAATATGAAAGAGTTGTGGCTACTTGCGTAGAACAGAGCGATTGTTTGGAACGCTCCATCTAGTAGTACATAGAGAACGTTGTATCTAAACCATTTTTTTATGCGCCCTTCTGAAGTGATAGAGAACTGCTCGGTACCGGTGTGTGTAGTTATCCAACACCTTATATTTGCTTCATCAGATCATAACGGCCAGCGACTTTTGTCCGAACTTGAAGCTCTCGATTAATTTACAATACAATATACTTTATTGCACAAACAAATACAGTTACAAGTTATAAAAGTTACAAATAGTACAATTTAACAATTATTGAAATGTACGACAATTGATGAATGCAAAAAAAAAAATGTCTGTGCGGAGTTCGGACTCCTTATTTATTTTCTAATCATATAGACCTACATTATTTACATAAATTTCCTGTCCTCCATTGTATTTAGCTATAAAACATGACAATTTAATACTTATATCTGTCCGCATTAAGATGTACGTTTGAGGTCCGTGCCCGGAAATCGCTATATCTAGTCTGACCACCGATTATTATTTAGTTAATTTTATTTACATTATTCAGACATAGGTATTATTTTTATATAAATATAATATGGTTCCAAGTTTCGAGTATTCTCAATTTATCACATTCTGTTAAACATTGGCAAGAATAAATAAGTACATCAATAATAAATACAATTTGAACTATATATAACCAATCCAAAATCTTACAATAAATATGTTTCAATAAATAAATACATAATTTATGTCTAGAAAAATCCATTATATTTGCTGCTTTTGGTAAACAGTAGAGGTACCTGCGACTTATAACCTCAACTAAGGCAAAACTATGTTATAAAGGCAAGGGTCTGGCGAACACAAACCTCTCGCTACCTTGCCTTCTCATCATCTCAGCTGCGGCTGGGCTCGCCACAAACACAGCCTGCCCCCCCATGTCCATACACCTCCTCTTGTTCCTCCCACTAGCCCTCCGATCCATCCTCGTATCAAAAACATCATCACCATCACTGTGATCATAATCTATAATAGGTTCCGCCACCTCTTTTCTTCTGATCTTCTTATTATTCCCCATGAAGTAAGGCGGGGGTATGCTGGAGACGTTCGGCGAAGAGAATTGTCTGGTCATCACGGAGCCTACACGTTCAAAGGGGGGGAAATGCCGTTGAATGTTTTCTGAGAAGGATTGGCGGCGGTGGTGGAAGCGGCGCGGGTCAAGGGGCTGATGGTGGAAGGACGCGCGACGAGCGAAGCGTTGGTCGTCGCGGTAGGACTTCCTCACGTCTTGGTTGTGGTTGGACTTTAGCGAGTCTTCGTAGCTGCAGCTGTAAACAGAGAAGTAGATGATGTGTCCAACACGCAGTTGTAAAAAGATGCTGGACGGGTTAGAACGAGAGAAAGCGGATCCGGTCTAGCACCAGGAACTTATGAAGAAAGAGTTGAACTTGACAGTGTTACACTTTACACAAAGCTTATATGCTTGGGTACAAGTAAAGAAGGCTGATGGAGTTACCCGAGAGAGCGTAAAAAAGAATATCAAAAAGAAAGTGCCGGAACCAACGTTTGTGGGTATGCAGAGCATGTTATTTTGAACTCAATTTTATATAATACAACCTACGGCAGGAAATTATATTAAAAAAACATCTACATCAATGATTTCTGTTTGGACTACAAGCACTCAGTATTGTGTCACTATTAATCAATAGATTGGTGGTTATTTATTTAAACTATAAAAGATGTGGATGAGACAAAGAGTGAAAAGGAATCACTCGTCGATTTTGGAAATTTTCCTGCCATAGCATTATTTCATTGAGCATGAACGAAATATATGGTTGTGTTCAGAATAATCTTTCTACACACTCACAACATTTCATTTATTTTGAGAAATATCCCTTATTAGTTTCTTTATCAACTCATGTTTGGGTTCCTCTTTTATTTCTGGGTAGTTGGTTGCCCTTTCCTTCAAAAATCAAATATCCCAGTCCCATACAATCTTCTTATGGATTGTATTGACACTGCGTACGTGATCTAAATATATATACCTATTCTATTGTGCGTAGGTGCTTCTGTTATAGCAATCTCATTAATATTCTAGATGAAACTCAGTTTTATCTATCACTGTTTTAGTATATATGATATCGCAAAATTACTTGAAAAGTTCTATATACTTATTTTCATTACGTTGTTTGTGAAATAAATTACTATTACTTGATCAATAATATTGACATATCCGAATTAACTAGACGAGGCTGTGACAGGGGCTTATTGGGATATCTGAAGGGTTACGAACCTATCCGAAAGGTCAATATAAAAATAAATGAATCCGTAAAATATTGTAAATTTTCCATCAAAATCAAACTGAAAACTCTCCCATAGCTTACAAGTAATGTAACTAAGCTGGTATTAAGCATTAGAACTTAGCATATATGCGTTTATAAATACTGAAAATGTAAACTTAATCAGGAATGTTATCTGTGATACACCTTTTAAAGTACAGCGTTCTATTTAAGAAAATTTATTGGGTAAAAGTCTTAGTGTTGGAAAGTCAAAATTAATTGAATTAATTGAATCGACACTCAAACAAAACAACGACAAATTTTCTGACTGGTGCAATATTAGTGCTGGTGTGCCCCAGGGCGGTGTCTTTTGTCCACTTCTGTTCTCTCTTTTTATTACTCATTCTCTTGATTCATGTTTTCATCTAGAACCAGTCGATAACCTTTTCCTGGCTATAAATACAATGAACGCAGACCTCCTGAAAATTGCTTCTTGGTCAAAGTCATATGGACTTGGCGTGAACCCTAGTAAATCTCAATCCATAATTATGGGGGAGCTCGACAGCTATCAAAACTTAATACCACACTACTACCTTCTGTCAACTATAACGGCACTTCAGTCCCTTTCTGTGACACCGTTAAGAATCTAGGTTTGATCGCACTCTCTCCTGGGCTCCGCAGGTAGGCGAAGTCAGCAGGAAAATTTTCGCTGCTGTGGGTTCATTGCAACACCTTCGTAACTTTTTACCTATCCCCACTAAGGTGGCCCTAGTACAGTCGCTGTTTTTTCCAATTCTCGATTACGGGGACGTCTGTTACCTTGATCTCACGGAGGAGTTGTTAAGTAAGCTAAAGCGACTTCAGAATATGTGTATTCGCTTTGTCTTCGGTCTACAAAAGTATGACCAAGTTTCCGAGTTTTGTGCCAAATTAAAGTGGCTTCCCGTCTGTCTCCGGCGTAATACACATATTCTGTCCACACTTTGCAATGTGTTGCACAACCCATCCACTCCCCAGTATCTCAAGGAAAGTTTTAAAGTGAGAGCCTCAAGCCACAGCCGACAAGCTCGGTATTGTACCCGGATGCTTCTGGAGTGTCAAGCTCACCACACCCGATTCTATAGTGAATCATTCAGGCTGTTCGCTTGTGGAACTCACTACTGGCCCCCACTCAGACATGCAAAATCCCTGCCTATTTTCAAAACCTTGCTGCGTGTCCACTACGAATGTGAATGCGGTTACTAACTACATGTTGTGGTATTCTCTGTTCCTTGGTAATATGTGTGTTGAATAAATGTTTCCAATACTATTTATCATATTTATTATCTATATTGTATATATATTTATGTATTGTGTGTATGTATGTATTATGTATGATATGTATAGTATATGTATGTATATAGCCCTAGCTTAAGTATCCTGAAGTTATATTTTTGCACCCGCATCTTAATCTTAATTTTACTATTTTCTTACTAGCATAAGGTTGCCTGGAAGAAATCGCTAAAAGCGACTTGTACATTTACTGTATATTTCTCCTAAATATTTTCTGTAATTTGTGTGCAATAAAGTATATTCATTCATTCATTCAGTGCAACCTCAAACTAAAACTGTGCTAAACATACCCGCTAATCGTTAGGTTTAAGTGATATGACAACCCAATCATTTCTATGCCATTACTGAATCCTTTCCAAGAGGCCAAGTAATAAAGCCACCATGATAATAGAATTTCACAAATGACATTCAATTGAACTTCACTAAGACTGTGCTTAACATACCCGCTGATCGCTAGCCTTAAGTTATATAATAATCATTTCTGTGCAACCTGACCATTTAGTAACCTGAATCATTTCCAAAAGCCTACGTATAAAGCCACCATGGCACGCAGTGGAACCTCTACTAAGACTGTCTACATACTACATACCCGCTGCTCTCCTCTGAAGTGTGGAGGCTGGACTGGCCGCAAGGGCACCGAGTTGCCTCCGCGATGCCCGAGTCCTGGCCACTGGAATTCACTGACGTTATCGACGTGTCCTGGCCTTTCCTATGTTGGAGGTTATGCGTGTGTTAGTTATGTTCATGTTTGGTACCTTGTTCTGGAGTTTGGGTCTTCGTGGTGATTGTCACATCCTTGGTAAACTGTTTATGGGGATGTAGTTGTTCTTTTGTAACAGTCTTGCTGTAGTAATGTATAGGTTGCTGATAAGTTTATTGCTGAAGTTCTTATTTTTACTTTATTTTAAATGGAAAGTCAGTTTACAGGTGGAGTTTCGATATGAATAGTCGACTTGGTTATTTTGTTTTAAGAAATTGTCAACTCTATTCTTAAATATGTTTAATGATGTGGCAAACGCAACAGATTCTTGCAAATCACTCCATCTGCATACAACCCAACTAGTACACTAGAAAAATATGCAGCTATTTTATAACCTAATAAGTCCAAAGTGAAGGTATATGGGTGTTACATACACTAACACCAATATACTACCACTGCCCTATTTTATAGCTTAAGGCTGTATATTTTGCCAGGGTGCTTGTTGGGAACCCTGTTGCGTAAAAACAAAATTGAGGGTTCAGGTAAGCTTATAATCTATGTAATCTTATATTATGCCCTTTGAGTCGTTCAATGGGGTTTTAGTTAAATATATTATTTGAATCGACTGAGTTGTTTAAAATCTTGAAGTTCTTAACAATATAAAAGAGAAAGTATAAAGTTACTAATTTGGAATGGAGATTTTAACCGTTATTCAAATGTTAGAGTTACAATAATATTCATTACAATATTTACTGAAGACATAAGTTGGACTTGGAATTTCGAAGTCTGTATAAATTTCAAGGCAAACTTTTTAAAATCAACATGATATTATTTTGAGTAGCTAAAGTCAGTAGGGATACTACAAAAATATCTAACTGCCAACGAAAAACGGAAGTTAACTCGTAAATCAGTTGTTTATAGATGTGGAAAATATTTCATTGTTTCAGTAAAGTAGGTGGAATGGAGGTCTGCTTTTTTGAAAGTACAAATAAATCACAAAAAGTAAAATTAATTTTACAGTCAAATGACATCAAATTCAAAATTAAAATTAAATGTATTTTACCTTTTCTGCAATGGTCGTTGGTTAAATTTTATACACATCCTCTCATGTTTTTGATTAAATACTTCTGGATCTCCAAACTGATTCTTAACACATTTCTGATGGGCTTTTCCAAATTCTTCTATGGTGTTGCCATGTGGGCAAATCTTCTTCGCTGTATTATGATTGATGACGTCGATGTAGGAATCTGCTTCGCTGTACGACTGGTTGAGTTCCTGACACTGGTTGGCTCCAGATGGGAACAAACCTCCGTATTTAGTTAAGTGCTCAGTGGAGAAAGCGTTAAGGCGTTGCTGGGAATATGGTTTGTGACGCTTTCTGTTAGGGCAAAAGATAGAAGTGTAGTCAATAGAAAATTTTTGAGCAGTTATTACAAAAGATCTGAAAGAAATGAACTACATTTAGTGAGAAAGGAGAAAACATGTGCAGTTAGAAATGAAGTAACTATAGATAGTAAATAGTAACACTCCCATTTTTAAAAACATTTATTAACGTAAACAAAATAAAAACTAATTTGCTAAAATAAATAGTCAACTAACTACAAACTACATGATCAATAAAGATCAATGTACAACGAACATACAAAGTGCATGCATAAAGTAACTTATAAAAAGGGCTTCTCTATATGAAATAAGGAGTCACATGCTTTCGTTTGTCATGATGATGGTGTCTGAAATGGAAGGGTAATAAAAATAAAGTCTCTTACCTCCGGTGACAGCTAAAAAGAGGTGAATTGGTTAAAATATTCTACTTATTACTCTAAATGTAACGAATGACTTAGTTTTTGTAACATCTCGGTGAATGTTCGTTAAACGGTCGTAAACTAAGGAGAGTTTACCGCTCAAATAAAGAGTTTCAGTAATCTCTCGTCTAAAATCCAGATAACCATCCTTCTTTGTTACATTTAGTGTACCTTTCATATTTTATTAAAATTTATTATCTCCAAGTTTATTAACTGCAGTTAAATAATTTTTACTTTGTGGACTGAAAAAGGGTTACTCTGCGAACTCTTTACATTAATTACACCAAGTTAAGTTGCTACGAAGAAACTTCAGAGGTGTTTTCCAAGGGTCTTATTCCGATGAGAAAGAAATTAAATTAATTAACGTGAAAAATTCAAATAATCAATGTCAATCTTGTTAAGTCAAATAAAGAAAAGGTACCTTCTGCTTCTCCTCACACACAGTATACAAATGGCAGTGGTACAAGCTCCCACGAACACAATGCAGCCCAGCGCTACTACGCTGATTTCCATTGTGCTGAGGAGTCTGCCACTCCTGGCCTGCACCACGGTAGTGTCTCCCACTTCCAGGACCTTGAACCCGGCCAGGTCGTGGCGGAAGTCTATTTCCCTCTTTAATAGTGACCTGCACAAATACAAATAAATGCTATTCACTTAAATACTTGTCATCAATCATTGCAATGTGGTTCTTGGCTTAGGGCCTCCCCCAATCTACTCGTGTCGTCAAGGTAACTAAGGGATTGCACCAGAGATAGGCAGCAGCGTTCTCCTGTGTATATTAAGATCATTACTGCGATTATCATGGAAAATACCCAAAAGGACAGCCCACCAAAAGTTGCATTCTATTTTGGATGCTTATGCTCAGCAGTAAACGTATTTAGGTTGATGATGATGAATATCATTATCAAACAATATCAAACAACAATAATGGATTTATTATTGACGGCTGTCGAAATTTATGAAAAGTAGACAAAAAAGTAACTAATAAACATACAGGTATGTGGACCTAAAAATTTGTCTTTTAGTAAGTTAAATGTATTGTTTTGTGGAGTATCCAGGCTTATATCATATCCTCGGAACACCTCGATCTACCCTATTTATTAGTTACTTTTTTGTCTACTTTTCATAAATTTCGACAGCCGTCAATAATAAATCCATTATTGTTGTTGTCCCAGGGGACAACGTGACAACTTGGCACATTAATGTATTCATCAGTATTAATGTGTATAATGAAGAATTTTATTTATTAGGAACCTGGTTTTCAATACTCACTTTTGAAGGATCTCCATGTCAATTATTGCATTTGACATCGGATCTACTCCATAAATGTACATATCGGTGCTGAAATCATTGCAATAGATTTAATACTTAGAGGTAATATCAGGTTAGCGTGGAAAAATAATTAAAATTGCGAGCGACGTAAACTACATAGTCGTGATATTTTTCAGTACTATAAAATACAAATTGACTTATCATAAAATGAGAGATAAAATGACTTACTTAAAATATTTACGTGTTCATGATAATTCCAATTTTACAGGCAAAAGCAATTTTATTCAAGTTCATCATTGTATCTCGTTTTACTATTAAGAAATCAGTCCTGATATAACGTACGTAATTACGTATAATTCTGATTACTTACGCATATCCATCCATAGAAGCCTTTAGATTAGCCTCCAATCTTCTTACTCGAATATCATACCCAGTCATCCCGGTAAGGCTTCTCGTAATATTATCTACTTCCTTTTCCACCTCCATTGGTTTTGCGCCTACGACCAGCACAAGCTGTTTGTTTTCATCCAAAACGTAGACCTGAATAAAGAAATATGTATAATTAATCATATGATAGGTATGTATGCATTTTTGTCTCAGCCACTTAGTTTCTTTGCAAAGTCGTAACTAAATCTTCTTATTAGGTAATCGCAGGATATCACAGATTAGCCAAGCTTATTTGATTTTACGAAGTTGCAGGGGCAGAAGAAGTGAGGTAAGGTGACATGCTTGAGGAAGACCAAATCTAAGGGTGTAGACTGCATTCTGACTGCAAACCAGCTGCAAAACTTGCATTTGGCACGACTACATCGGAACTGTCTATTTGTCTACACTTTAATAGTGGACGCTGAAGGCTGACGATGATGGTATTGATTAAGGAGGTCACTTACAAATACATTAGCAATAGCCGACTTCCCGTCGTCGGCTCCCCTCTTATCTGTCGCTTTGACATCGAAGCCGAACACTCTCCCCGCATCCCTCGTGAACGCAGCCACGGCACGAACGAGGCCGGTCACAGGATCTATGGCGAACCGAGGGGCTTGAGAGTTGATGATCTGATAGCGAATGTCTGCGTTTATGCCCGTATCCGCATCTGTCGCCTGTTTGATAAACATGTGTAACATAAACATAAACTCGTACATATATCTCTTTAGAAAATATGACTTCTAATAATACAGGATCAATCTTTGTATCCATATTTCATTCAAAAAGGAAAATAATATTATAAAGAGAGAGAGAGAGAGACAGTGCAACGGCAGAGCACGACCGTATATTTGCGTGGAATATCTTTACGTTACGAATTGTATAAAAGATGAAGGTAATAAGCACCATTTTACAAAATTATTGATCAATTTATTTCAAATACAACATCAAGTCTAAGTTTCAACTTTTTTATGCATTGTCAAGTGATTACGTAGCAACAGCTAGGTTTCTCTTAAAATATTAGTGCTTAAAAGTGTCTGTCTGAAAAAGTCGTACATTTTTAAAGTAATAAAATAAGTTAAGAATCCAAATGTTGCTAGTAAACTTTTAATGATCCTTGCTTTTGTGAGGTAAACGACTTATTTCTTTACTTTTAACATAACATCATAGAAGTACGAGTACTTTAGAGCAAAAGAAAGACGTTACACGCAAAAATTATTAGACAAAATACTTACGCGTAACTGTATCACTTGGTAGCCAAATGCTGCAGTAGTTGGAATTGCTGTAACCATTGGTCGTCCACCATTAACAAACTTCGGTGCATTATCATTAACGTCTTTGACTCTCACTATAACCTTCACATCAAACTTCGTCATACCTTCGAGGACGTCATCAGATACAGGATATATCATATGAGGGAGCTCTCGACTAATCTTTTGTCTTTCAGCTCTTATTATAATTTCATATAAAGCTTTTACTTCGCGATCAGGACTTCTAACTAAATACAGAGTACCATTTCGAGGATCGATGACAAAAGATTTCTTTACATCAGTATCATTTTCATTCATAATAAAGTATTTCATTTTGAAGTTCTCATAGTGCTCTGTTAAGTTTAAGGTCAATAACTCTACTGGAGTGTGCACGTTTTCTTCGATTTCCAGTTCGTAGTATCTCGATATGAATACAGGTTTATCTGACATTTCAATTTCATCCGGCACATCTTTGATTGTCAACTGCAATATAGCCGTTGAACTTAGACTTGGAGATCCTAAGTCGGAAGCAATGATTGTAATGTTGTGTTGAGATTGCGTTTCATAATCTAATCTTCCAGTAGTCGTTATTAATCCCTCTTTGGAATCTATTGTAAACAGATTCATTTGATTTTTCCGCTGTGGTAGACTGTACAGGATTAAACCATTTCCATTTCCAATAAAATCCGAATCATTCGCGTAAATTTTAGTAACAATAGTACCTATAGGAGCATTTTCTTCAAGGATTGCTTTGTATACTGGCATCATCATGACAGATTCAAAGTTGTGATTGGATAATTCATCTGCTTCCGGATGTTTCCATTCCAGCAAATCATCAAAGCCGAAAAATCTAGGTGCGTTGTCATTTAAATCTAATACATTTACTTCAACACTTACTGAGGATGACAATTTCTTATCTTGACCATTGTCTCTTGCAACGACTGTCAGTATATACTTGTCTTCTTTTTCTCGATCTAGTTCACCGTTTACACTGAATACTCCAGTATACTGTGAAATCTCAAATGGTAAGTCTCTACTTGAAGGCTGAATGAAATAAGTCAGGTTTGCATTTTGACCAAAGTCAGCATCTGTGGCATCTACTTTACCTAAAACCCTTCTAGTGTATTGAGCTTCTTCGACATTAAATGTATACCATGATTTTTTGAACATCGGAAAATGATCGTTAACGTCTTTAATTAAAAGCCTGACTGAAATATGATGACTTAAATCACCGCCATCTAACGCAGATATATTTAATCTAAATTCTGATTCTGGTGGTAAAGCTCTAGCGACAATAACATGACCATGTCTTTCGTTGATAACAAAATACCTTTTCACTTGCATGGCGTTTGGTTTCAGAGCGTATGGTGGCATGAATATTTCTGATATAAATTCATATCTTAATTGGCCGTTGGTACCGCTATCCATATCCATTGCGTTTAATTTTAGTATTGTTGATCCAATGGCAACATTTTCTGGTACTAAAAACAAAGGCCCCTTAGCGTCTGCTACTACAGGAAATTTATTCTTTGGTTTAGCTTCTACTTTCGCTGTGCCACTACCAGAATCGTTTTTCTTTTCTTTGTAAATTTTTACTGTGGTCTTATTATCTACTTCTAGCAGCTCTATGTTTTCACCCAGTGGTATGACTATCTGATTAAACTTTGGCTCATTATCATTCTCATCGACAATTGATATTGTGAGTTTAGCTTCTGAACTCATGCTACCTCTATCTCTTGCTACTATTTTCAACAAATACATACTTTTTTCCTCGCGATCTAATTTACTTCCAATAAAAGTGACTACACCGGTGTTTTCATTAACGTCAAATAGCTCATGTCCTTCACCGAAAAGTGTATACTTAAAGCTGGCATTTGGTCCTATATCTGCATCCTTTGCCTTAATTTTATTAGTCATGACAACTTCAGTTCCTCTGGCAGCATTTTCAGTAATATATCCATCATAAGATTGCATCTCAAATATTGGTGGATTATCATTATCATCATCTACGTGTATAGTAACTTGGTATATTCCAGCGCCGGAAATCATTCCTTTGCTAAATTCAGCGATAACGGTCATTCTGTAGGTATCTCTTCTCTCCCTATCCAAAGGTTTTTGAGCGAATATTGTTCCGTCTTCTCCTGCAATATAAGTAAGTATATGGATAAAAGTTAAATAATGTATGTATAGGGTCGTTATATCGTGACAGTAATTTAGTAAGACATTTACCGATAGCAATATCATCCGTAACATCCTGCTGATTAGCAATTATAAAGTGTATACTGCCTGTGCTATTTACTGGCAGAGAACTTATGTTAACGGGGAAAATCGATCCAATTGTCGCACCAGCAATGTTCTCTTTGACGTGAAATACAAGCGGTGAGTGAGCTCCCCTGAAACGTTATACTGTATTATTTAAAAGCTCGGAATATAAAAATATTACAAATAAAGAAAACCAGCTTTACTTTAATAGGACACCTCTCTCGTCATTTACGTCAACCACGTGTACTGTGGCGTTCGTAGCTATAGTCATGTTTAATCTCTCTTGCACAGCTACAGCTTCAAAATCATAAATTGGTTGGTTGAATTTTGACAAATCATCTATGACTGTTATAACACCTGATCTTTCTTCAACAGCAAATGGCACTGCAAAATAAAAGTTTTAATTAAGTGTTTCATTTCCCCATCTGACGGACTGTTGTCACTGACATCCTGCGACACGGCCAACTGGTCAGTGCAGGTGCCAGGAACTGGTAATTTGCGAATGTGAACACGGCATTTCTAAATCCGCTTTTGTTGTATGTTGTAATAGTATATTATAATAGTATGTATGTTTAATAATGTATAATACTTTCTACCCAAAGGTTATCTGGAAGAAATCGCCTAAAGCGATAAGACCGCCAAAATTGTAATATTTTAAGCTTTTAAAAAATGTAACGGTATTTGAAATGTACTTCTTGATGATGATTAAATGAATGAATTGAAATTGAAAGCATAGCCTATCCACAGCAAGCTTCAAAGTCAGTCTTTTATAATTAAATATTTGTTGTAGATAATGATATCACTTTTATTTATTTATATTGCAATTAAACAAACCTCCTTCTTCGTAACTGTGAAGTAAATCATAGGCAACATCATTCTTTTCCATTGCATCATTGACTTTAATTTGACCAACGCTGGTTCCAATACCAACATTTGATCCAACCCAAAATTCATATGGTGCTCCGATGAAGTCTGGTCTATCTAGATTTGATCCTGTGGAAATTAAGAAAAATAGTTTTAATATCAGTTTTTGTATGTGTTTTTTTCATTATTTTTTGTTATCGTATACCTTTGGTAGGCCTAGTAACATCAATTGTGACAACAGCCAAAGAATATCTCCTTTCACTGGGATTTGCAGGTTGATCTGAGGCTTCAATGAATAGAGCATGTCTTCCTTCTACCAATGGCGACTCTGCTAAACTTATACTTCCCGTCTTTGCGTCCACTTGGAAAGGCGATGTAATAGTCAAATTACTTGTCCTTTGCAGATCGTATAAAACGATACCGTTTCTTCCTAAATCCGGATCCACTGCTTTCACTTTACCAATAAAACTTCCAACTTTAGCGTTAGATTTTATAGAAAACTCGTATAGATTACTAGGTACAAATACTGGATTGTTATCATTAGCGTCCAGTAAGGTAACTTCAACAGTAACAAAAGACATAAGTTGATTTATATCATCGAAATATTCAATATTTTCACTCCTTGTTCCCAATTTATCAGGAAATATGTAAGTTGTTTTATCCTGTTTGAAAGGTTGAGGTCTTGTATTTCTACGCCACTTTGATAGGCGATGTTTATCTAAGAATGTTCCGACAACACTTGGCTTCTTCTCTTTGGCATAAACTTTCATCCTTAAGGATGCGTGTTGTTCTCTGTCCAGTACACTCTGTAAATAAAATTGAAATTATGTTATTGTTGTTGAATAGATCCTTACATATGATGTTATCTAATCACAATAGATACGTAGATATTTTTTTAAGAATGTCAGAACAATAACTTGACCTATTTATTTATTAGCCGAGCTGTGTAATAAAACATGAGTCCCTAATATACAAAAACTGTAAAATAATATCGTATAATGCATTGGAGTAAAACCGTAGACAGTCAAAGAAATTCATCTTCCTTAACCCAATAACTTTCAACGGAATGGTGTCAGGTAGACATAAAACCCAATCGTTCTCCCATCAGGTAGGATACTTTCAGCAATTTCGCGAGAGCAAATTCTAAGTCGCCCCACTGACCTAATTTTTGAGACTTTTATGCCCTTCATAAAAAGGCTCTAAGGTAAACACTGATTCTATAACGCTTGATTTGAATAAGTCTGTGAAAATTCAAGGTTAAAGCTGTAAAATTAAGCACTAACTCTGGTTATCACTTGGTTTTATATCACTATCTTTATCGAGTAATTTGACACGAAATACTTTGTCTAATACTTATTTCGTCATTTTTAGTATAATACTTGCCTGATTTCTAACAGTGAGCCAACCATTTCTAGGGTCTATCGAGAACGCCCCTTCCGGATCATTTAGCTGATATGTAAACTCGCCGTTGTCTCCCTGGTCTCTATCAGTTGCCATCACTTGTAGAACGCTGAAACCTAAAATATTCCATAAACTAGTATACATTTAAAAAGGCTTTGTGATTACCGACTTAGAATAGCAACCCCCAGTCTTTCCATAAGTGTCGTCAAGGTAACTAAGGGATTACACCAGGCACAGGCAGCAGCGCTCTTCTGTGTATATTAAGATCATTACTGCGATCACCAATCCGCCTACCAAGCGTGGTGATTTTGACAAATCCCCCAATGGTCAGCTCACTAAAACTGTCATTCTGTTGGGGAGGGTTGTGCTCAGCAGTGGACGTAGTTCAGCTGATAGTGAATTTTAAAAGGGAACATTTCTCCTGAGTGTGTATGAATATTAAAATACCATTAGGCAAGTTCTCCACAATACTGATGTTGTAGAAGTCCACTTCAAACTCTGGTAGATTGTCATTGAGATCCAAAATTTCAACTTCGATTCGCGCTTGAGCTGCTTTCAGAGGATTATCCACTTGCGTAGCTTGGATTTGCAAGGTGAAAGTGTTTCCTGAAACAAAATCTTATTTATTACCTATAAATTAAGATGTCGTTGTAATTAAAATCCCTATTCTTTATTGCATTTTCAGTGATAAAATCATATAACCTATGCTAGGTGAAATTTTATATCGTCATCAGGTTATTTTTGTCTCCACTGCAGGAGCACAGCCCTCTCTCATCTGCCGGAGACAGACGGAGGATTTGGCCTACACTCCCCGCGCTGGCCAGACGGGTTGGGGAGGCCTGATCTATGTTTTATAATGTATGAAATTTTATATGCAATTCACTAAAAATGGTAAACATTGCCTTTATTAACTATACAAATGAGAAGAAATGATCGTGTAGTTAAAAGTATAGTAGTCATTTTGCCTGTTGTTGGCTGTAAGTGAGAACGTTGTGTGGTGTGGCCGTACTTTTGATTTCATTCTCAAATAAAACATCAGTATTGGTTGTCTTGTCTTGTAATGAAATCTTACCAGGTAAAGAAGTCTCAGCATCGAGATCGATTTCTTTATTAAGGAAGAGAGTTCCGTTAAACGGATTTAGCGAGAAAAGCTTTCTTTCGTTTCCAGAGATCAGCTCGTAGCGCACGGGGGATCCTACTCCGGCGTCCTGGTCGTATGCGCGGATTGGCTCGAAGAACTCTAGCTCTCTGTGGATACGCTTGCCCTGGAAAAAGGAACGAAGATCATTTTAGAACGGTCATCAACAGTTGTTATATAGTTATTTCTTTAATATAAACGACAGTTGATAGAAATTTTCTGTTGGGCAATCCTTAGAATGTTTATAAAATTTTGTGGTTGGAAATAAGAAATAATCAAAATCAAATCAAATCAATTTATTCACCCTTGCAACTGAGTACGTTGCATTGGGCAGGTCACAGTACAATGTTATTTTTATGTCAATTTTAGTTACAAAATAATTTAATTAATTTTAATTACAACTTAGGCTCAGCTATCAGAAAATGAATATTCATCTAATGATATTTCCATGAAATCATTGAAGAAGAAATCATCAATCAATATTGAAGGTTACAGTTATCATATTGCGCAATCTCTGAATTCTTAGTTTTCTTTTCAATCCAAAAAAATTAATAACAATTAAAAACAACATTTATTATAATAAAACAAAAGTTTATTAAAAAATCAGAGGAAAAAAATAACAGATATTTTTTTCTGAATAGGTTATTAAAACGATGTTATTAAATGTGTTATGGATGCAAACGCAATAAAAACAAACACAAATGAAGTATTCCTATAAACATGATCTAATAAATAAAAACGTAAAGTTCGCGTGTCTGTACATTAAAAATATTTGCATAAAAAATATTTGGGGGTCGAAGATCATTTTTGGAATTTTTGGCTGTTTATCTGTTTGTTTGTGCACGCATCGCGTGAAAACTACTGAAGCAGTTCGGATGGAGTTTTCAGAAGGACATAGGCCTTGATCGGAGTAACATTAAATCTAGCGGGAGCGGAAGGGGTATCAGGGAATAATGCCGCGGGCACGGCAGGGAATAAATTTATGTCTCGTCTAGTAATATGTCATCATCATCATCATCATGTCAGCCCCTAGAAGTCCACTGCTGGACATAGGTCTTCCCCAACGAACGCCACCACACCCGGTCCTCCGCCCTCCGCATCCAGCCGCTACCGGCCATCTTCTTCAGGCCGTCGGTCCACCTGCCGGCTGGGCATCCCACCCTGCGAGTGGCGATCCGCGGTCTCCACTCCAGAACTCGTCTGCCCCAACGGCCGTCGGTTCTGCGGCATATGTGGCCCGCCCACTGCCATTCAGCTTACTAATCCTTTCGGCTATATCGGTGAGTTTCGTTCTTCGTCGGATCTCCTCATTACGAATCATATCGTTCAAAGAAACCTCGAGCATGGCATAGTAATATGTACTTACTATTAACGGATAGAACTCTGGGATCTGCGTCTTGTACATATCGAAGGTGAACTTCGGAGGCAGGTCATCGTTGTCCTGAACCGTGATGTGGACGGTGGTGTTGGTGCTGCGTGGTGGAGAGCCACGGTCCTGGAACATGAAGAAAAAGGACGTGGTGAAACATACTACAGTAAACTGATAAACACCTTTATCCTACTAAATATTGATCGAAATTTAGTTGCTCAGAAAAATGGGCCTGTACTATTAACCTTCAAGCGGGCGCGTGGTAATTTGTAACGTCCAACGATCTCTATGTACTACTAGATGGAGCGTTCCAAACAATCGCTCTGTTCCACGCAAATAGCCACAACTCTTTCACATTCACAATGAAATTTGTGCAGTTACTACGCAGAACATTTAGTTATTACTAAATATTGACGCTACGGTTAAATAATGTCAATATTTAGAAAATAATTAAATGTTCTGAGTAGTAACTGCACAAGTTTCAAAGTGAATGTGAAAGAGTTGTGGCTACTTGCGTGGAACAGAGCGATTGTTTGGAACGCTCCATCTAGATTACTAAGATTATTGTGATTACAGAGCCGTGTGGTTCCCGGCTTAGAATAGGGCCACCCTAAATCTTCCCGTGGGTGTCGTCAAGGCGACCAAGGGATTGCACCAAGGAACATTAGCAGCGTTCTCCTGTGTATATTAAGATCATTACTGCGATCACCAATCAGTCTGCCAAGCGTGGTGATTATGGCAAATCCCCCAATGGCAAGTCAAACAAAAGAGGCATTCTGTTGGGGAGGCTTATGTTCAACAGTGGACGTATATAGGCTGATGATGATTTTGATTATTGGGATACTTTTGATATCACACTTGTTTTGTTGTAAACTCTTAAACAAACCATAGCTGTAAGTAATAACAAGCATCTTACCGAAGCAGTAATAACAAGAGTGAACTCCTTATCCCCAGCGTCATAATCCAAGGGTTTCTTCAGCACCAGGCCGGGTTTGTGGGAGCTTTCGAGGGCGAAATGGCCATCGGCGTCTCCCGAGCTGATGCTGTACTGGACGTCGGAGTTGGGGGTGTTAGGCTTGTCTCTGTCGAACGCACGGATGCCCTTGAAGATTGTCAGTCCTAGGAAAAGAAACAGAAATATTTTGTTTGAGTAAAATGGTCTTAGGCGTAATGGGAGGCTGTTTTTTCTCACTGCCACAGGCTAAGTAGATTATATCGGATTCTTTTGTCGCCGCATTTTTAATCTCTCTGAGTCGAAAATAATCTGTTACTTGCCTCTTGTTGCTAGGTTGATAATGTGACTAACTTATTCTAATGTGACTGTTAGTGAGGTGCAAAGAAAACGTATCTGACAGTCGGACTAGTCCTAAAACTTCAGGTCGCTCAGCGGGCTATGGAAAGAGCTATGCTCGGAGTTTCTCTAAGAGACAGGATCCGAAACGAGGTGATCCGCCAGAGAACCAAAGTCTTTGACATAGCTCAAAAAGTTGCTGCGGCAGTAGGCTGATCACATCTGTCGGAGAACCGATTACCGCTGGGGTAAACGAGTTCTCGAGTGGAGACCGCGACTGGGCAAGCGTAGTGTGGGACGCCCCCTGGCTAGATGGAGCGACGTGAAGCGTAAGGCGGCTTGACTGGATGAGAAGAACCGAAGGGAGAGTCCTATGTCCAATAGTGGACTTTTTCAGGGTGATGATGATGATGAATGGCGTATTGGTTTTTTGTTATTAGTTGTTTTGTTAAGTTACAGTACGTTAAAGTTGCAGTGGGTTGGCCTCATCTGCCGGAGAACCATTATTATAATTACCCTTGGGGTAAAGGAGTTATCGAGTGGAGACCGCGACTGGGCAGATGGAGCAAAAATCTGCGTAAAGCGTCTGGCAGTGACTGGATGAGAAGAACCGAGAATCGGGTTCAGTGGCGCACCTCGGGAGAGGCCTATGTCCAGCTATGGACTTTTGCAGGGTGATGATGATGAAAGAAACCATATCTGACCTGTAGGCGTAAGCTCATCGACTGTCACCCGATACGGTGTGTCCAGGAATTTCGGCGAGTTGTCATTCACGTCTTCTATGTAAACAGTCACTGACAAGTATGCTGATATCTGAAAAAGAGAATATGTTTTTTACATTTTCAGTGCCTCTTACGTCAACCGCTCTAACCAAACTATGTGGTTTCTGAAACTTGGTTTAATAGAATTGGTCCTAAACTGAAACTAGATTCAAGAAAATGAACGTGAGTATTTTGGTACTCCTTTGTTCAACGTTTGGATTATCTGACAATAGAATAGAAAGATTTTGTTACATAGGCATACAAAGAACTTGTTATATTTATATCATGCGATACTTTTAATTTCGCTTTGATCCTCAAATACACAAGGTACATAATAACATCCCACAGAGTAAACAGTCCATCTCTAATCGGTTACACTTCGGTATTAGGCAACTCCTGCATAAGCAGGGACTGTCAGAGACCATCAGCTGTAGAGCCTGTAGAGAGGACAGCGAGACAATGAAGCAGTTTCTATGTGAATGCAACGCACTAGCTGCGAGGCTGAGTGTCCTGGGCACAGCTTACCCGAGGACTACAGGCTCCTATCCCTTAGCTTAACATAGGCAGAGGGGCTGACACAAAAGATCCCATACGTTCGACGGGTGGTCTAAAAGATGTGAGTCTGGATTTTTGTAAGTCATGTCTGCCTGAAGAAGAATCAATGCACAATTAATTTATTCCTTAAAAGTTTATCGTTTAAAAGACGATGAATTCGATTTTCATATCAATGGCGCTAAGTGTTTACCTGTTGACTCAATTCTCACCAACTTATTATTATAAAAGTTATTTGAGGTGGAGTTCCTATTCTGAGTTTTAACTTCGTAAGTTCTCGCGTACAAATTGCCATAAGTTCCGGGTTAGAATAGGGTTAAATCTTCCCGTGGATATCGTCAAGGCGACTAAGGGATTGCACCAGAGATGTACCCGTTTTCCATACAATAAAGACATTCTATTCTATTCTATTCTCCTGTGTAAATTAAGATCATTACTGCGATCACCAAGCATGCTAATTATGGCAATTCTCCCAATGGACAACTTACCAAAAGTGGTATTCTCTGTTCCACGCAAGTAGCCACAACTCTTTCACATTCACTTTGAAACTTGTGCAGTTACTACTCAGAACATTTAATTATTTACTAAATATAGACATTATTTAACCGTAGCGTCAATATTTAGTAATAATTAAATGTTCTGCGTAGTAACTGCACAAGTTCATTGTAAATGTGAAATAGTTGTGGCTACTTGCGTGGAACAGAGCGATTGTTTGGAACGCTCCATCTAGCAGTACATAGAGATCGTTGGGGGAGGCCTATGTCCAGCAGTGGACGTATTTAGGCTGATGATGATGTACGAAAATTAGCAGATACTTGGCAGTCGTCTGGGACTTACAAAGTTGTTTGTTGATATTCTAGATTAAGTCTAGTTGTAACTGTGTTATTGTTGTCCTTTGTTTACACCTCGCTAAAACTGGCAACGAGAACCAATCCCCAGGCGACGGAGAGTGAGAGTGTGAAGGTTATTATTGCGCGAAGCAATTATGCAGATTGAGTCGAGCTGTAAACATACTTGTAAACATGCACGGGGGCAGTGATATGAGGCGGGAACTAAGTAACTCTGGATTGGAAATGAAATGAGTTATTTTCACGTTGAAAACTAGGTTATGGACGACCTCCGTGGCAGAACGGGTAGCTCTCGGCCTGCCACTCCGGAGGTTGCGGGTTCGTATCCCTCTAGGGGCAAATGTTCGTATGACGAATATGAATGTTTGTACCCAAGTCTTGGATGTTTATATATTTATTTAAGTATGTGTATCCGTTATCTAGTAACCATAGCACAGGCTCTGCCTAGTTTGGGACTGGATAACTGGTGTGAATGACTGACATTTTTATTTTATTGCAAACGACCTAGGTACCGTGTGGTTTCCGGTAGAGTAGAATAGGACCACTCCAACTCTTCCCGTGGATGTCGTACAAGGCGACTAAGGGAATACGTTATAAAACATCAATCAGGCCTCCCCAACCCGTCTGGCCAGCGCGGGGAGTGCAGGCCAAATCCTCCGTCTGTCTCTGGCAGATGAGAGAGGGTTGTGCTCCTGCAGTGGAGACAAAAATAACCTGATGATGATGATGATAGTGTACGTTGCACACATTGGTGATGAGCGCGTAACGATAGAACTAACGCAGTAACGATATAACGAGTACAATGCAATGTAAGCGATAGAACAACGAAATTAAAAGCGCTATGGTCGCTCATTGGATATTAAATTTGTTTTATGTCCAATGCGGTTGTCTTAGCGATTCCCGAGGGACTGTGTGGCCAGACGGTGATGTTTATGTTGCATCCAGAGCGTTGCTGACTCCGGGGCGTCTCCAGCCTCGCGGGTCATTGCCCCCACTTAAATGATGTCTTTACGACGTAGCTCTAAAAGTAAACGTAAAAACCCTCGAGCACCTTCCGTTCGCAACGCCCCAGTGTTTGTATAGGACGCGACCCGATCCTCATATACAAAGTAGCTTTCCTTGACTTTTAAAATAAAATTTCTAAATTTTGTATTGGTGCTTTTCTCGTCCTTTGGACGTGGTTCCTAAATATTGGTGTTTCTTACAGTGTCCCACCGACGATTCGGTTTCGGCCAAAAAATCGAGGTTCGGCCATAGTTTCGGTTTCGGCCAAAAATCAGCGGAATCTTCGGCCGAGCCGAAACTCAGTGAAAGTCAGTTTCAATTCGTGAACTTTCGCGCTCTGTCAGGGTGAGTTCGTGTAGAGTTTACTTATAAGAGAAACATTGTTTATTATATTTGTTCATGTTAAAGTTAATATTACATAAAGATAATGTTAAATAAATCCTATTTATCATTAAAATTTCCTAATCAGCTCAACCTACCTTTTTCTCTGGCATAATATTTTATACACAAAGATTGTCTTAAGACCTAAATTGTACCATTTTACTGTGTTTGTTTGTGCAATAAAGTGTGTTGTAACTATGGTAACAAAACAAATCTATTTTATCTTACATACTTTAATTCTTATTTTTATTATTTCATTTAACACGAATTATACATAACATGTAAAACACACTAGGTTTCAGCATACAATAGAAATTTTAACATGTCTGAATAAGGCCGAAACTGGGAACGAGGCCGAAGATTCGTTTAGGTTTCGGTCAGGATTTCTTCAGGTCGTCGGTCCACCTGGAGGCGGGGCGTTCCACCCTGCGAGTGCCGATCCGCGGTCTCCACTCCAGAGCTCGTCTGCCCCAACGGCCGTCGGTTCTGCGACATATGTGGCCCGCCCACTGCCACTTCAGCTTGCTAATCCTTTCGGCTATGTCGGTCACCTTCGTTCTTGGTCGGATCTCATCATTACAATCATATTCTTCAAACAAAAACCGAGCATATCCCTCTCCATAGCTCGCTGAGTGACTTGGAACTTGTGGATCAGGCCCACCGTCAGTGTCCACGTTTCCGCGCCGTAAGTCATGACAGGCAGGACGCACTAATTAAAGACTTTTGTCTTTAAACATTGTGGAATAGGCGACGTGGAGACTTGACGCAGTTTTCCAAATGCTAAATGTTTTTGAAGTAATTCGATAACTAGAAAATATTTTGAAAAGTTTATTAATTTTTTCGTGGTTTCGTTTTATATTTACAACTCCTTTTTGTCTGGCAAAAAGACTTTGAAGTCACTTCACGGCACATAAAAGTGTTTGCTCACTTTTTTTCACTTCGCTGCCCTGCCAGAGGTGAGATGCATTCGCGGAGGCATTTGCACGAGGCACGGGAACTTTATAAACCACGTGGGCTGATAAGTGGGGTAGAGGTTTCAGTAAAAACTCTGGGCTACTGGCTTCGCTCTTGCAAGTAAGAGGAGGGTCAAAATAAAACCATTAACCTGACAAACCTGAACTGGAATTAAAAATTACTCAGATGTAGGACTGCGTCATACCAGAAATCGCTCAAGTACGTAAATTTTTTTAGAGATCTTAAAAACTTTCTGATATAAAAGCACCCCTATACTCCGAAAGAGTTTTTAGATTTAACCGACGTGGCTATGAGTTGACCTAAAGAAATCGTGACCTTATTTGCTTACACTTACTTAAATTTACATTAATACCACTAAATAATAATAATGATCCATCTATGTCAATGGCATGTAATTTATGTCAAAATAAACAAATACAAATACGTGGTTTATGAACGCTGCCCATGATATGGCTAATTACGAGTATATACTTACGAGGTCATCCCCCTGGTTTAACTCGCAGCCTAAAAATACATTCGGTTACCAGTCGGTTGAGACTCTATGCCAGTTGTATCTGGTGGGAATCGCACCCACGACTTCTGACGCTGGTGTTTACCATCAGGCCACTAGCCAACGAAGCAGGAAAAAACTACGTTCTATTTATTTGGGGGTCAAGTCAAAAGCCACAGTAGGTTACGTCTTTCAATGCGTACTGCATGGCGATCCGTATATATAATCATTTGCCCGATAATTAAAAAAAAGGTAATATTAATTTATTTAAAAGACAGCTGCATAAGTTTTTGTTGGACAAGTGCTACTACACCGTTTTAGAATTTATAAATGACAAACTGTGTTAAACGTTGTAATTGTTATAATTTGTGTGTTTGTTACTGTGATTTGTATACCGATAGCATAACGTGTGTGTGTATACGTGTTACTTATATTTGCACTAGACTCTATTGCGAACTGATTTATGTTTTTCCCATTTAGTAAATATTTGCACGCTACTACAAATGGCAGAATATGTTGAACTACCTATTACTTAAGACTTAATTATTAACCATATTCCAGCGAATAAAGTTCTCATTCATTCATTCAAAAGTGCCCCCTCTTTTAACCTCCTCTTTTGATACCTCTTTGGACCCCGTCGTTTGAACTTCTCTTTGCAAGCCGAGTAACCCAACTGTGGCTGTGGCAAAAGAGGGGGTCAAAAGGGGTAAAAATGAAACCACGTGGTTTATGAACGCTGCCCGTTGTATGTAT
Source organism: Esperia sulphurella (assembly GCA_947086405.1). Lineage (NCBI taxonomy): Eukaryota > Metazoa > Arthropoda > Insecta > Lepidoptera > Oecophoridae > Esperia > Esperia sulphurella. Next base: position 18,288,129 of record OX352261.1, read on the forward strand.
TTACTTACGAGGTCATCGCCCTGGTCGAAGTCGCAGCCCAGGCGGAACTTGACGACGTTCTGCGGCGAGTCGCTGTCCACCAGCCGGTCCAGGCTCTGCGCCAGGACCACTGATACGTGGGTGCGGTTCACGTCGCGGTACGTGAACAGCTGGGCGTCTTCTTCACGCTCAACTGGCTGAAGGCTCAAGTTTTTTCTGAAAAGGGAAAAAAAAATATTTTTAATAAAAAAAAAATGGCCACCGCTCCATGTTTCTAGCTGTTTCCCGCGACTTCGTCCGCGTGGACAACTTAACATCACAAATTATTATGTATTTCCCGTCAAAGTCAAAATCATTTATTGCATATGAGTACACTTGGTACATTTATACACGTAACTTTTTATCGACTACCGCTTCCTAGGTGTTAGCGCTGTGAATAAGAAACGGCGCAACAAGCTTCACGCAACACATCTTTTAAAAATCATGTTTGCATACAATTAATAAAGATTTTGCGAAGCTGAATTAACATTAGTACCAGGCATCTTTGTCATTCAAATAATCGTTTATTTTATAATAGGCTTTCTTACAACGTTGTTTTATAGTGTGAATCTTAAACTTTCTGTCCGTCATATTTAAGATTTCCTCTGGTAGTTTGTTATAGAAGCGTATACCGTAGGAATGGGATGTTTTTCGGGATAAAAACTATCCCAGGTCCTATTCCAGGACCTAACCTACATGTGTGACAAGTTTCATCACGATCCGTCCAGTGGTTGAAGCGTGATTGAGTAACAAACATCCAAATATCCAAACTTTCGCATTTATAATATTAGTAGGATACAAAATTATAGCACGTATAGTTCACGACGGCCCGCCCCACTTCTCCAAAGCGCTTACATTGCATTGTACTCGTTAGAGTCCCCGCAGACTGAAAACTTTATATCGGCCGATGATTTAGTCAGGCTCTTAAACAGTATAAAGATATATGCAAGTGCGCACACCATGACGATTTGTTGGCCCAGTGTGCGCACTAGCAGCTCAATCCGACTAAATTATCGGCCGATATAAAGTTTGCAGTCTGCGGGGACTCTTACTGTGTCAGTTCTGTCGTTACGCGCTCATCACCAATATGTGCCACGTACCCTACATACTGACGTTGGATCTATAATGATATGGTAACTGTTTTATCAAACCCTAAAGTATATCATCATCATCATCAGGTTATTTTTGTCTCCACTGCAGGAGCACAACCCTCTCTCATCTGCCGGAGACAGACGGAGGATTTAGCCTACACTCCCCGCGCTGGCCAGACGGGTCGGGGAGGCCTGATTGATGTTTTATAATGTATTCCCTTAGTCGCCTTGTACGACATCCACGGGAAGAGTCGTAGTGGTCCTATTCTACTCTACCGGAAACCACACGGCAACACACTAACATACTGACGTTCGATCTATAATGTTATGGTAACTGTTTTATCAAACCCTAAAGTATATTTTACTGGTATATTTTTTTATATAGACATACTTCATCATCAGCCGGAATACGTCCACTGCTGAACACAAGCCTCCCCAATAGAGTGGCACTTGGTGGGCTGTCCATTGGGGGATTTGACATAATCACCACGCTTGGCAGGCGGATTGGTGATCGCAGTAATGATCTTAACCTTTCAGTGGTCGCACCCTTGCGCCGAACATAAGCAGTCGCGCGCGGTCTATGATTCCGCAAGTTTACGTATGTGGTTTGAACAAACTTATAAATATTTCGTGGTATTATGTAGCACATGATAAAAGGACATCTTTTTACTGTATAGATAATTGAAAAAAAGGATTGATTATTCATTATTTATTTAATTTTTGCTTAATTATTAAAAGGTCTATAAAAAGTCAAAGTTTTACTCATATGATACAAAACAACGCTATAAATCAACAAAATAATTAAAAATAGAAATATTTTCTGTCTTAATCTTAATCATTAATAAAAGTACTCAAATTATTTTAGACATTAATAAACATTGTCGTCAATTGCACCACGTTATAGGAACTCTAAAATCATATTTATTTTTGAATATTTTCTTTAGGACATTTTTCATTTTATCTGTATTCTAATAAAACAAAAAATTAAAACAAAATAAAAATCTTCTTACTACTAGGAGTACAAGGATAACCTACTCATCATCAGTTTCCATGGTATATGTTGGATATGCATATTATCGGCATATACAGTCACATGTTCTAGGCACATGTGTTTTCCACATTTGAAACAACTATATTTTGTCTTGCGGTTCTTTTTCCTATCACAATAATGACAGCGTCCTGACACGCGGCACCTGGTCTGAACAATGGATCATTTCATCATCATCAATCATTTCAGAAATTTTCAGGATTTCCTTGATTCTCAGTTTGATTGCTTGAGAAATAGTAGAAGAAGTGTACCTGTTTCTCAATTTACTTTCCATAAATGAATGAGCAATTTCTTCAATAAACTTTCGTCTTACAGCAGTCTTTTCATTATTGTGTTCGACGTTCTAAGTCCACCGCCCAATTGAATGTACTCTGCCTCGTCTAGCATGCGAGATATTCGCCGTTCTAAGTCTTCGTAACTCACTATCTTCAAGAAATTGCGTAATAAATAATTAATAATACATATTTTATATAATATTATATAATTTTCTTAGTAATAAATACAAAGAACATGAAATACTCACCCATGTTTCAATTTCATTGTATTGATTTTTTTGTAACACAACCGGTCGCGCGCGGTCTCTGAGACCGCAAACACAAATAATATGCACATGCGCATGCAACGAATGTCATAGGACTGCTGAGGGGTAAGTATCACACCCCCTCGAGGCTATCATGGAAGCGCAACCGTTTATTGTTCATAGTTTATGTAAAATCACGAAAATAAGTTCGCTGCGGTCTCAGAGACCGCGCGCGACCGCTGGAAGGTTAATATACACAGGAGAACATCTCTGGTGCAATCCCTTAGTCTTAGGTGGTCTTATTCTAAGCCGGGGACCACACGGCTATAGGTACTTATAAAAACATCTCTACCTCTACTTATAAGTACTAAATAAAATAATTCCCGAACAAAATTTAGAGTATCTAAAAACTTTAAGTTGATTTTTTTTCGTTTCTGTTCAAAGAATACTCGTAGGCCTTACCAGACACCAACGATCTCTATGTATTACTAGATGGAGCGTTCCAAACAATCGCTCTGTTCCACGCAAGGAGCCACAACTCTTTCACTTTCACAATGAAACTTGTGCAGTTACTGCTCAGAACATTTAATTATTACTATATATTGACGCTACGGGTAAATAATGTCAATATTTAGTAAATAATTAAATGTTCTGAGTAGTAACTGCACAAGTTTCATTGAGAATGTGAAAGAGTTGTGCCTACTTGCCTCGAACAGAGCGATTGTTTGGAACGCTCCATCTAGTAGTACATAGAGATCGTTGCCAGACAAGAAAAAATTTTATGCGCGTGTCTGATCCGAGATAGGAAAAAAATTCTTGTAATATGGTCTCATATAACAACCAATGCGACTGAATTTCTTATAAGACATTTCTCATAAGACACGAGAAATTTTCTGATAATGTGAAAAAGTTCTTACTAGTTCCGTACATCATCTCGAGTGAACTACACGATTTGGTTGAAAGTGACATCTACCCAATATACTGGAAACTAAAAGTTACCAGAACCAACACAAAGTTACTATAGCTTTATTTAGTACAACCATAAAAGTATAGATGGCGCTGTAATCTATTACTTGACAGACTGGCGCAAACTCAGTAGTAAAAAACCGATGTATGAAAAGGACTGAGTTTTTAATCCGTCCAAATCAGGAAGAGCACTGAAACCCAAAATTGTTATAGGACTTCAGTGGTCTTCGTAAGCAGACGGATTATGTGTTGCTTTTTAAAAAAAAATTGTATAGGAGTCCCGTCTCTTACTAGTTATAATCTTTTTGACTTGACCTAGAGTTTACTTGACAATATTCGTACTGGGTTACTAGATGGCGCTGTAAGCTTTTATTCTTTACAAAGTCGCATGACGATGTCGCATTTATAAATGTGCATAGATGGCGCCACGTGGTGACCTAAGGGTACTCTGTGAGTTAAGGTTGGCACTTAAACCACTCGATGTGGTACGTTTTACTCGCGTGTTCTGAAATCCGAAAGAATAGAAAGCTTTGTCACCAATACAATTAAAATATATAAAGAGTTATTGATTATATTATAATTTTTGATTGTAATCCATCTTATTGGATTTAATATCTTATAATTAATTGTACTGATTAGTTCTAGTATAGTATATTAGCTGTTGTCCGCGACTTCGTTCGCGTGGATATGTTAGGTACTTATGGACCCGCAGATAGCCGACATGACAGCTGTCAAAATTTTTTGCTTTTCTGATATTATAAACAGAACTTACCAGATGATTCTTGAGATTTTGAGAGCAATCTAGAACATTAGAGAAATGTATGTGTAATATATTAAAAAAAAATCGCACGTAGGTTGGCACGCACTCCCGTCAAATGCCAACCTCTACTTGGTGCACCCCGCTGGTTGGCCAACGAGGCTCTGGCGACCGACAATGGCTATAACCATGCAACGATGCACTAGGCCATAAATACCACCGACTGGTGGCGGGCAGCAGCTTCACCGGTGCGAGGCCTAGTACTGCGATAGCCAACACGTCTGCCCAACGTTGGCATTGTGGGCAAAAATCCCCAACAAACATAAATCACTGCCCCCAGTTCTCAACAGCCCTACTATTCCTGGCTGCCGGAAGCGGATGGATGCGGAGGGCGGAGGACCGGGTGTGGTGGCATTCATTGAGGAAGGCCTATGTCCAACAGTGGGCGTCTAAGGGCTGATACATACATACATAATGAGCATACATAGGCGTAAGCCTAGGTCCCAGAGGGGTAGGCAGAGACGATGTATCGCCTATGTAGTATTGCAAAGTAGCTTTCCTTCGTCAGCTTTTCGCCCCGTGATACCCCTTGACGTGATGTGTTGCGAACAACATCGCCGCCTTGTTGAGGTACCACGATTAGCTAGGGAAATAATTGTCCACCTCATCAGAGCCCCGCATGATTCGGTGAGGCTAAGAGTTCGCCCTTCTCCGGGATGTCGGCACGCTTATGACCAGGCTAGCCCCAGGACACGCATCCATCGGCACGGCAGACCTAGGATTGATTATTGATGGAAGGGCTGATAAGATGATTATAATATTTACGTGGTTTGACCGGGGAATATTCGACGAATAAATACGAAATTCGACGACCTTGCACACATACATACATTCGAATACAAATATACTCTCACACTTTTTTACACAAACACCACATCTCAAACACATATCAACTTTGTATCTTATATTATTCGTTAGACGCTTTATTCCCTCATTGTCAAACTTAACCATTTTGTCTTGTAAAAAACGAACTTTATAATTGGCTTCATCATCATCATCAGGTTATTTTTGTCCCCACTGCAGGAGCCCAACCCTCTCTCATCTGCCGGAGACAGACGGAGGATTCGGCCTACACTCCCCGCGCTGGCCAGACGGGTTGGGGAGGCTACTTTTATTTATGCCTTACTGCGTGAATACTAGAGGGGGACGGGGGGTTTTGGCATATACTACGGGTGGTTACCGAGGGGGGGAGGGGGTAAAAAATTGGTCACTTAGTTTGGGTATGTTTCCTTACTGTTGCCAAACAAATGTAGGAACCTCAGACACCTATATTTTTTAGTTATTCCTTGTTTTCATCAGCATAGTGTAAATGTATATTTCGTTTCTATTATCAACATTTGAGGCGGGATCCATGTGGTTCCCGGCTTAGAATAGGTCCACCCCTATCTTCCCGTGGGTGTCGTCAAGGCGACTAAGGGATAGCACGCTGGCCAGACGGGTCGGGGAGGTCTGATTGACGTTTTATAATGTATTCCCTTAGTCGCCTTGTACGACATCCACGGGAAGAGTTGGAGTGGTCCTATTCTACTCTACCGGAAACCACACGGCACATCATGTAGCGTTGTTTGGTAGAAATAAAAAATAAAAGAAATAGACGTACCGTCGCGCTAGGACCAACCGGTATGACGTCTATTGACGTACTGTCCACGAACGTGTTAAAAACATTATAACATGGTCTTACGTAAAACATTATTACTAACCATAAGCGACTATTTCCTTCCTCAACTACTTAACTCAACCACATGCTTTATAATGGCCGTACGCGACCCACATCCGACCCAAAAGCCTTAATTATATTAGGTTTAAGTAATAAAATAACATTTAATAAGTGTTCTAATGATATAATGAATTACGTTAACCGTTATATTAAAGGTACATAACGAGCCATTAAGCCTTGTTCCCATGGAGCCGACCAGAGACACCGGAAACAGACATTTAATGCAACTAGGGTTGGGCAGAATATTCGTTAGGGCGAATATTCGGTTTAGTACTCAATTGCCTGGCTGGAGAAATATCTTGTATTTAGTTCTGTTACGTGATATATTTATTAGTTAAAGTGCCTTTTAAGCAAACAACCTTTTACTTTATTGTTTTATTAAAAAACATTTAAGTAAAAGCTTATTTGATAGTATTTTTTTATCATTTCTTTATATTTAGGAGATTGTAAAAGATTTGTTCATTTGTTCGTGGACGGCTTGGGACGACTGATGACGGAATGCAAGGGAATGCTAGAGAGAGAAATGCCTATTTCATCTAAAGTATAAACATTATTGTAACGCAATGGAATAATCTGTAATGTTGTAATTTTTTAAATAAATAAATATCTACTTAAATGTAAATGATTTTTTGGAACATTCGGCATTCGGCATTCGGAACAAAACCCATATTCGGCCCATCTCTAATTAGTAATTACAAACATATTATATAAAAATAACAAAGCTTTATTTGCCGTGCTTAATTTTTTTATAAATAAAAAAATTTGGAAGTGCATTCAATTATTCATCTTATATGACGACAGGTTGAATAGGGGGCCTACTTTTTAAATAATTCGCAAACGATTAGTTAGACGGCAAAAGCTTCGACCAGAATGTGATCTGTTAGAGAGAGAGAGAGATGGCACCAAAACTAATAAGGATCGGACTTTTTTTCCTTTTTCGTACCGGCGTCGAGCTCGACGCCATAAGTTAGAAAGAGACGTATATTGTTCATATGTATGTTAGACAGGTACTTACCTAGTTCAGACACCAGTCTTTCACAAGGCAAATGCTGATCTTTATTCTATTGCTAAGTCTAGCATAATATCTGTATGTATTTACCTTGTGAGAAGAAATAAAGTTATTATTATTATACACAGGAGAATGCTGCTGCCCGTCCCTGATGCAATCCCTCAGTCACTTTGACATTGCTTCAACATCATGTTCAATAAATATATAATTTTTCCTTTTTTTTAAGACGTTGTCCCTCTCGTACAGCTATGCTTGCACGCTCGGCGCTGACATCAATTCAATAATGTACGCACACACACAAACGTTTCAATAAATCAGTTCGATTATGTGTAGTGTCGAAGGTGTACTCTGGGTATGACCTATACCTGGGTAGACCTAATGGTTATGCTGACGTCAGGGACTGGTTCGTTAATCGGTTGGCATTTGGAACAGCAGATGTTATTACGCTCCCTTAGACCTCCCCTTAGAGTGCAAAGACATCGAGCGCTCGAAATGCCAACCTCACCTGCACGTTGTGCACCCTGCTGGTTGACCAACGAGGCTCTGGCGACCGACAATGGCGGTATAACCATGAAACCATGCACTAGGCCATAATTACCACAGACCTGTGGCGGGCAGCAGCGTCACCGGTGCGAGGCCTAGTACTGCGATGGCTAAACGTCTGCCCAGCGTGGCCATTATGGACAAAACTCCCCCATGAACAGACAACAGAAGCCGCGGTCCCCAGTTCCCGGCCGCTCTGCTATTCCTGGCTGTCGGAAGCGGCTGGATGCGCAGGGCGGAGGACCGGGTGTGGTGGCGTTCATTAAGGAAGGCCTATTTATTAGTCCAGCAGTGGACGTTGACATCCCCCATTACTATTAGACCGCATGTATAAACCAGTGGAGGAGGAGTATGGCAATTCAAAACTGGCGCTTGATTTTATATAACTTCTTATACTTATAACCTCGTATTTCATTTGCTTGACAATTCCATCAACAGTAAATAAAGCCTAATAATGTGGTCAATCAAACTTACATTAGTACGAAACTACTCAATAAAAGATTGCACATAATAATTTGTGAAAAATGATTTATATTGATGTATTACCACATTCGTGCATGTCATTTCAAGAAAATGTTAATATGATTCCTTGACAACGATTAGGCTTTAAAATCATTAATAAATTGATGATCTTGGAAATATATACATACATAATGTTAACGCTCAGGTCCCAGAGACGATTCTGACACACCTCACTAGCCTCACTCACATCCGTCTAACTTTTCATGCACCTCCTTTTATTCATCTCACTGCAGACCCCAGCTTTATTGAGGTCGTCACCAATTTGATCCTTGAATGACCTCTAGCTGAAGTTCTTTCCACATTCACATCCATATCAGCCTGATAAATACATCCGTAAATTAGATGTGTTATAAATATACTTTTGTCGGACTCTCTTGGTCGTTTCAGAGCCGCATTGATACGTTTATGTTTGTTGCCGTGTGGTTTCCGGTAGAGTAGAATAGGACCACTCCAACTCTTCCCGTGGATGTCGGCGACAAGGCGACTAAGGGAATACATTATAAAATATCAATCAGGCCTCCCCAACCCGTCTGGCCAGCGCGGGGAGTGTAGGCCAAATACTCTGTCTGTCTCCAGCAGATGAGAGAGGGTTGTGCTCCTGCATTGGAGACAAAAATAACCTGATGATGATTCATACGTTAGCCGGCTTAGAATAGAGCCATCCCAGTCTTTCTGTGGATGTTGTCAAGGCGACTAAGGCACTGCACCAGCAGAGTTCTATGTATATTATGTGTATCGATGCGCAGGCGACTGGCTTTCGTAGAATTGACCCCACTTTTGCTGGGTACTGTACCTGTTGTACTTTATATAGTTTTGTGGTTTCCGGCTTAGAATACCAATCCCCAGTCTCCCATGGGTCGTGTCGTCATGGCGACTAAGGGATTGCACCAGGGATGGGTCCTCCTGTGTATATTAAGATCATTACTGCGATCACCAATCCGCCTGCTAAACGTGGTGATTATAGCAAATCCCCCAATGTAGAGCCCACCAAAGGTGGCATTCTATTGGGGAATTGGCTTATGTTCAACAGTGGACGTATTTTAGATGATGATAATGATTCATACGGTGGATTCTCTTTCATATTAGAGCAACATCGTCAAATGTGATCTCTGGATGACACTTTTGTTTGAAATCTTTCATTGTTAAAAGGGTTTCATCATCAGCCTGAAAGAGTCCACTGCTAAACATAGTACTTCCTCAAGATGCGCCACTGAATCCGATCCTCAACACTTAAAAGAGTTTGCTACATATGATCATATTACTCGTTATCTTAAAGTTTTCATTAGACTATTGTAAGAAATACAAATCAGATCAGATGAGGGGAAAACCTGGATCAAGCCACTTTCTCACTGTAGACGTGCGCACCGCCGAGACTTGCCTAAACATAATGAAAACAATGCTGGAACGAAATGCAGAAAATTGTAATGTCAGTGTATACTATCTTTTCTTCGTCGCATTTTTATGACATGAGATGATGGTGCAACACTAATGGATCCCAATAAAGCCTTATGTAAGACACACAATTAAATAAAACCTTTGTACCCATATAATAAGACCATCTTCCCTTCTAATAAACCTTAATTACCCCAGTGACATAACAGTGACATTGCTAAAACTGTAGAAAGCAAAGCTGAAATGAAGATTTTCTATAAAGGTGATAAAAACAATCCCAAAAACAGCAAAAAAATTGATGCAGTATAGACTTAGTGTTAAATTGATTAAATATACTATTTAAATTGACCTGTTAATTGCTTCACCAATTTAATTGATACTTAAGATACAGACAGACTTTAATTATTTTAATTTTATTAGCGTGGATGTCTTCAATGACGAAAATAACAGACAAGGTTAGGATCATAAATCCATTAATTTTTATTACTCCTATTTCTTGCCACCCTGAAAAGGTTGAAGAGTTACAAGAAATCGTGACAGTATAGTTTATAACTGCAATTGATAAATTTAATAGAAAATTAGACGGAAACAATGCTGTAGAGGATAACAATATAAAAGTGGTTTCAGAAGCTTTGAATAGAGATAATTGTTTTACTCTAAACACATTTGGCAATATATTTATTGTTAGTTGTAATATAATAGCTTAGATTATAACAGAATATAATAAGATAACGCACAGTGTCACTGCAGATGATCATTTCAATTTGCATTTGACATTTCATAAGATGGTATGTCGAGATGATTTTGTAAATTGTAACCTTGTTAAATAATGCAACTTAATTAATCCAAATTGCTACATATCCGTTAGAAGCAGATCAGATGTTAATAAATTTGTATTTCCTTAAATATGCATTCATAGCATTGAATAGATTAAATCAAGTCAGCATAATAATAATAGTGTTAACAATTTTGGGTACCAAATACTGCCTTGTTCTTTCACCATAGTAGTTGCAGACTCTAGGCACACAAAACAGTTGTTGGTCAACACTCCTGGTGTAGCGTGAGTGGTCACTTGGTGTCAGATATTGACCGCACTTAAAATTTTCTACAGCTAAGAGGAGCTTCACCTTCTCATGGACTGGTAGTATTCGACATATTGCAAAGAGTTTCTCATAATCCTGTTTACAGTTATCTATCGTTTGTTTGTTTACTAAAGTCTTTATAAATCTTTTTTGCAAATTTTTTATTTGATCTAAATATGTTTTAAATGTTTAAATGTTTTAAATAGTGTAGGTACGTTGTTTATCTTCTTTGAAAATAAAATTGAACCCTATTTTTTCATAATTTTCTACCATTTCATTATTGTTACATAGTATATATTTAAAACCAGCTCAATCAGTTTAGGTGTTCTAGAGTAATATGCTGGACAGACAAAGAGACAGACGAGAAAGCTACGCTATAAGGGTATGTGACAATCCTTAAAAATTAACAGCGTAAGACCAAAGGTAATCTTAAAATTAACAATCCAGTGAGACCAAGAGACAATACTTAAGACGATAAGAATCATAAATGACCCAATGTCCAAGAAAAAAGATGACTGGCTGGACAAGTGAAATTATTGGTTAAGGTATATTATATTATGTCGATTGATACTATTTTTGACGGTAACGAAAAGTCGAAAGAGTTCGTGGTTACCACCGAAGAAATCCTTGCAACAAAATTTAGTGTTGCAGACATAGACAATACTTCAAAATATTAATGTGAATAAATATATATTGATACCGTAGCTTTTATCAAATACCAAACAAGTAGTTCCGAACTAGATGACACATAACGTAAAGAAGACACCTAACAATTAGAGAGGAGACAATCTTTTGGCTTATTAAGTTTTGTACACAAATAAATTACATTACATACATATTACAACCCCAGTCTTGTTGAGAAACTTCACCAATTTGATCCTTGAACATCCTCCTAGGATAACCTCTAGCTGTGGTTCCTTCCATATTCACGGTGGAACTCTCTTTTGTCACTCTTCTTTCACTCATACGCTCTAAATGTCCAAGCCAACGCAACATGATGTGCCGTGTGGTTTCCGGTAGAGTAGAATATGACCACTGCAACTCTTCCCGTGGATGTCGTACAAGGCGACTAAGGGAATACATTATAAAACATCAATCAGGCCTCCCCAACCCGTCTGGCCAGCGCGGGGAGTGTAGGCCAAATCCTCCGTCTGTCTCCGGCAGATGAGAGAGGGTTGTGCTCCTTCAGTGGAGACAAAAATAACCTAATGATGATGATGAAAATAAAAAAATATTAAAAATAGCATTTATGTATTAAAGCTGTAACTTACATCTAATTAGATAATATATTATAATTTAACGACCTCCGTGGCGGAACAGGTAGCTCTCGGTCTGCCACGTCGGAGGTTGAGGGTTCGAATCCCGCTAGGGGCAAATGTTCGTATGATGAATATGAATGTTTGTACCCAAGTCTTGGCTGTTTATATATTTGTTTAAGTATGTGTATTGAGGGTGCGGGGAGTGTAGGCCAAATCCTCCGTCTGTATCCGGCAGATGAGAGAGGGTTGTGCTCTTGCAGTAAAGACAAAAATAACCTGATGATGATGGACGCAACATATCATTCTCTACCTTCGTTCCCCTCCTTTTCTTTCAAAACATACTTCTCGCGTTATTCCTCGCATTACTCTTTATTAGAGCTCAAATTATATATTCGTTGCATACAGGAACCACCTCCGAATTCAATATCGTGAAAATGACTTCAACGTGATAATGATGATTCAGCCAATGTCGAACGAAATCATCAGGTAATTGCAAATTTAATTTTTTTATTCAAACGTCACTACACAGAACACTTTTCACTATCTCTTTGTTGATGTGTTCCAAAAAAGTTTGACAAAAGATAATGTGCTCACAAGTGCAGAGTCATTGTGCTAAAACCTTATACTTAATGATTTGTCAGTCAGCGTGAACACAACCGTATAATAGAAAGACACTAACGAGCGTTATAAACGCTACGTTTGAAACGCTATCGATAATCTTACTGATTGATCTTTAATTCATTTTGTCTACGAGGCAATTTATAGCAGATATGTGTTTATGGTGTGATAACATTGTGATTAACTCTTAGGAGAGTCAGAATCTAGGATTGACTTCCTTTTTTGAATTTATTGTATACTAGCTGTTGCCCGCGACTTCGTCCGCGTGGACAACTTAACATCAAAAATTATTACGTATTTCTCTTAAGAATGGGATGATTTTCCGGGATAAAAACTATCCTGTGTCCTATTCCAGGAGCTAACCTATATGTGTGCCAAGTTTCATCTGGATCCGTCCAGTGGTTGAAGCGTGATTGAGTAACAAACATCCAAATATCCAAACTTTCGCATTTATAATATTAATAGGATTATGTATTTTAATTCTTGTGTTCTCTTATACACGTTACTACTGATTATTGCTTTATTACGAATTATATCATTCAACGAAACACCGAGCATAACCCTCTCCATAGCTCGATGTGCGACTTGGAACTTATGGATCAGACCCACCGTCAGTGTCCACATTTCTACGCCATAGACAGAACGCACTAATCAAAATCTCATACTTTTAGTCTTTAAACTTTGAGAAATAGGCGACGTGAAGACTTGTAGCAGTTTTCCGAATGCTGCAATCTATAGTGGCTTCTTATCTTATCTTCTCAGGGGGCCAGGAAGACCTGGCGACACTTCGACCCTTCAGGATCTTTTGTGCCAAACCCCTGACCACCGACGGTGCCCCAAGCCGATTTCGTGGACTTCACATACGCCTCAGAATTTCTTCTTCGGCATATGCAGGTTTCCTTACGATGTTTTCCTTCACCGAAAAGCCTGTGGTATTATAAATAAACCGTACTTAAGTTTCGTATAACTCATTGGTACGGGCGGGGTTTGTACCAGGACCTCATGAACGTGAGGCGAGTGCACAACCAACCGGCTACCACGGCTCTTCTATAGTGGCTTAATATCACACAAAGAAACGAACGTATACGCGATGCAATTTCATCAAAGCAACGCGTGTCGAAACCGCTCGTTTGTGGATGCCAAAGTTTGTGGACAACAAAGATTAGACCTGCCGCGAGCGGAACTTCGGCCGGCACTTTTACTCTCTCGCGCCGCCGTTGCGTAACAAGTCAATAACGTCTGCAGCAGGTTCTATTTCCACGTGACATTTACGGCAGATGACATCTTGGGACATGTTTTAACATCGCTTGACCGCAAAACCTAGTCTTTTACGAGCTAGATAGAAAGTATTGGAGAAACATTCAACTCCCTGTTTCGTATTAATTTCTAAATGAGATTGAGACAGATTAAGGTTGTCTGGAAGAAGTCGCTTTTAGCGATAAGATCGCCTAGATATACCAATGTAAGCTAATTTATAATTGTGTCTGTGTGTGTTTTTAATTATCGCTCTGTTCCACGCAACTGCGGCTCGAGCCGCAACTCGTTCACATTCACTTTGAAACTTGTGCAGTTACTACTCAGAACATTTAATTATTTACTAAATATTGACGTTATTTACCCGTAGCGTAAATATTTAGTAATAATTAAATGTTCTGCGTAGTAACTGCACAAGTTTCATTGTGAATGTACCCGAGTTGCGGCTCGAGCCGCAGTTGCGTGGAACAGAGCGATTGATTGGAACGCTCCATCTAGTAGTACATAGAGATCGTTGCGCATTAAACAGTAATTGAATTGAACTGAGATCGCTTTAAGGATAAAGTTTCTGATATTCTTAGATTTTGGGAAATCAGATAATGACCGCTAATCTTTCCGTACGTATCGTCAAGTTGACTAAGGGATTGCAATCTCTTTTGCTGTGTATATTAAGATCATTACTGCGATCACCAATCCGCCTGCCAAGCGTGGTGATTATATGGATTCTATTGGGGAGGCTTATGTTCAGCAGTGGACGTACGAGTACTTCGGCTGATGTTGCAGATAATATTATTATAGTTATTATTATTTATTATATACGAGTATATAATGCCGTGTGGTTTCTGATAGAGTAGAATAGGATCACTCCAACTCTTCCCGTGGATGTCGTACAAGGCGACTAAGGGAATACATTATAAAACATCAGTCAGGCCTCCCCAACCCGTCTGGCCAGTGCGGGGAGTGTAGGCCAACTCCTTAGTCTGTCTCCGGCAGATGAGAGAGGGTTGTGCTCCTGCAGTGGAGACAAAAATAACCTGATGATGATTATATATGTATATTGTTCAAGTATTTAGTTATTATGTAGTCTATTATGCACTTATTTCCCCCCCCCCTCCCCTCCCCCCTTCGCTCTTACTGCCTTGTCTCACACCCTATAAGGTTGGCTGGAATTTTTCCACGACTTTATTACAGCTTTTTTAAAGAAAGCAGCATTCCGCAAGCATACAGTTTATCGTGAAATAGGATCAGATTTCTGTAATATTTCTTAATTTTTCGCAGATCATATTAACACATCATTGACCTGGTTTTATACCTAATTAATGTGATTACTAAATTTCAGATCAATTTAGCATTCCGTGACATTTAGATGGGAACCAGATGTGCTCATAAATCGTCTGCATATTGCATTAAAAATATTTGTTTTTCATAAAGCCATACAAGCGTGTCCTTCGCGTCTTCGCATGACATTTTATGACTTCCTACCCTATTTAGTAAGATCTCTTTTCAGATGTTCGATAAATATGTCCAAAATACAAAAGGACGAGGTCAGAATAATAAAATTTGCCTCCAGATTTTTTGGCCAATTTTTAAATTTTCAAATTTTGGTCTTCGATAGCCACTCAATATTTTTAAAATATATCTTCATTCAAATGATGATGGGTGTTATGGTCCCAGCCACTAATCATCATCATCATCAGCCTGAAAGAGTCCACTATTGGACATAGGACTCTCTCTTCGGTTCTTCTCATCGAGTCACTGCCAGCCGCCTTGCGCGTCGCTCCATCTAGCCAGGGGGCGTCCCACTACGCTTGCCAGTAGCGGTTTATACGAGAACGCAGCGGTAATCGGTTCTCCGACAGATATGACCTGGCCACTGCCTCTTTAACGTGCTAACTTTTTGAGCTATGTCGAAGACTTTAGGCTGTTCTTGTACTATTAATTACTAGCTGGTGCCCGCGACTTCCTCTGCGCACGATTAGTGTTTCGAGTAGCTTTTTTGTAGGACTATTTAAGGTAAACATTTCCATCATACATTACATATGTGTAATGTATGATGAAATAACTCTAGCGGTTTTGGCAGCGTACGCCAGAACAGCTCGCAGATGGTAGATTTTTTCCGTCTTACTTGATATTTTGGACAATTCACACAATATCTTTATAAATTGTAGCCTATGTGTTATTCTGATGTATAAGCTATATTATTGTAAAGTTTCATTAAAATCCATCCAGTAGTTTTTACGTGAAAGAGTAACAAACATCCATCCATACTTACAAACTTTCGCGTTTATAATATTATATATATACTTTTAATTATTATGCGCCTATAGCTTTTAAAAACATTGTAACCACAGCATTAGCAATACATTTCCTTAATACCTAATAAATAGCATGTAATTGAAAATATGCTACCAGCAATGTTGAAAACATGCGATTAACTGCACACAGTCTAATAAACTGTAGATATTTATCGATACTTTCATTCGATAGTTCGTAGAAAGGTTGAGGACGAAAATTTTATTAAAACATGTTTTCTACTAAGTTACAGTGGGGAGGGCTTTAGGAAAAGAGGTACGGATGTGTACGGTCCTTCGCCGTGTGGTTCCCGGCTTAGAATAGGACCACCCCCATCTTCCTATGGGTAACTAAGGCAACTAAGGGATTGCACCAGGGACGGGTAGCAGCGTTCTCCTGTGTATATTAGGATCATTGCTGCGATCACCAATCCGCCTACCAAGCGTGGTGATTATAGCAAATCCCCAGTGTACAGCCCACGAAAAGTGTCATTCTATTGGGGAGGCTTGTGTTCAGCAGTGGACGTATATAGTCTGATGATGAAAAATATATAATAAAAAGGTTTTTATCAGTCCTGGATTTGAGAATAGGCCGTAAAGTCTGCAGCAGGGGCGGCAGACTTTAGGGGGCGGTAGATTTAAGAGGGCGCTGAAGCCGACAAGTCCGTACACGATGAACGTAAGTATTCGCCGATAGAGTTATTGATCTATTAAATACTAAATCTCGTTTGGGTAAAGGTTTTAAGTGCCCATTAAAACAGGAATACCAGAGATGGCTTAATTGTCCATCATCAGGTTATTTTTGTCTCCACTGCAGGAGCACAACCCTCTCTCATCTGCCGGAAACAGACGGAGGATTTAGCCTACACTCCCCGCGCTGGCCAGACGGGTTGGGGAGGCCTGATTGACGTTTTATAATGTATTCCCTTAGTCGCCTTGTACGACATCCACGGGAAGAGTCGTAGTGGTCCTATTCTACTCTACCGGAAACCACACGGCAACACACTAACATACTGACGTTGGATCTATAATGTTATGGTAACTGTTTTGTCATACAGACATCCACGGGAAGAATTGGAGTGGTCCTATTCTACTCTACCGGAAACCACACGGCAACTTGATTTCACTATAGGTAATAGATATTGTAGATCGCTAAAAATTATAATTTATGACATAATATACTTGCCGAAACAGAAGTGGCGAAATAATCATATAGGCCAACGCAATGACGAGACAGCAACTGTCAGTGATGTACGTAAACGTACAATTAACACATCTTCAATTAAACTGCTCATTCCGGTTCCACGTAACACCGCTTGTAAATATGTAACTAACTTGTTCGGAATCAGAACTGGACTAGCGCTTAACTGGTTCGAAACAATGACTTTTATTGATATAATTTTATATTTCTTACGTTCAGTATAGACAACGATCTCCGTATACTTCTAGATGGAGCGTTCCAAACAATCGCTCTGTCGCTCGCTCATAAGCCGCAACTCGGTTACATTCACAATGAAACTTGTGCAGTCACTACGCAGAACATTTAATTATTACTAAATATTGACGCTATTTACCCGTATCGTCCATATTTAGTAATTATAAACTTCATAGGTGTCAACGGCAGTCGGATCAGCTTGCTTATCCTTTCGGCTATGTCGGTCACCTTCGTTCTTCGTCGGATCTCCTCATTACGAATCATATAAGGGAAAGGAATTAAACATAAAATAAAATATTATAAAATACACGATTATTTGAATGACAAAGATGCCTGGTACTAATGTTAATTCAGCTTCGCAAAATCTTTATTAATTGTATGCAAACTTGATTTTTAAAAGATGTATTGCGTGAAGTTTGTTGCGCCGTTTCTTCTTCACAGCGCTAACACCTAGGAAGCGGTAGACGATAAAAAAAATGACGTGTATAAATGTACCAAGTGTACTCATATGAAATAAATGATTTTGACTTTGACTTTGACTTTGAAACAAAAAGCGACTATCAGTTCGTAATTACTTCGACGACCCTATCACCATAATTATTTTTGTTATCTTTCTGGCTTGTTTAAATTGTTCTGTTTATGTTTGTTATTAAGTAATTATGCGTGTTGTGAATTGATATGTAATAAACTAGTTATTAGCTAATAGTTTTCTTGATTTGTATATACATTTATAACTGTAGCTGTAAGTTTTACAATAATATATAGGTAGAATTCGTATTTTTATGTCTTTGGAACATTTGTATAGATAATTCTATATTATTTTAATTTTTTTCTGCCTATTGTGAAACTAAAAAACAACGAAAAAGCATGGTGCGAATGTTGTATGGTTTTTGCAGTTGTTTATGTTCTCACGATATCGACGTGAAAAGTACTATCATTCCTTTCGTCCTATTTGGTAATTGGCTATGAAAGAAGCCAGTTACATAATGGGGCTCCTTCATCCCATTTTAGTACATTTTTTCTGACGTAGCTACGAAATGGGAAACATTTCCAGCCAGTTACAAAATGTAGATTAAAAACATAATCTAAAACCTACATTTTTCTGCACCAAAAAAAAGAAGTTTATCCTTTTTCTTTCTTAAAAAGGATAAAATGGTTTTTATGTTTATTTTTTGAGGTTAAGTCGGCATTGCATGCTAACAAATGTATTGTTGTCGAGTTGTGAGCTATCTTGAAAGTTTCAGCCGGAGGTGCGCGAAATTTGAGTTGCAGGATTCCACCCGGAACGACAGACAGACAGACAAGAAAGTGACTTAATAAAGCATTGTCATCGAGTAGTGAGCTACCCTGAAAGTTTGAGCCGGATAGATAATGGGGAGGTGCGCGAAATTCGAGTTGCAAGATTCCACCCGGAACGACAGACATACAGACAAGAAAGGGACTTAATAAAAACGAGGTAAAATGCGACTTCTTCATTCCATTGGAAAATCGAGGCTATTAACTAATGCCCAAAGTTATGAATGTAAATAAACAGATACATAACACCTGTCAAATTTATGAATGTGTTATACGGAGTCGTTGTGATAGAAATGCAGGTCAAATAGTTGAAATCGATTAATTGGTTTTGATATAAATCGAAGTGCAAATTGATTTGGATCAGTGTGAACTATCAGGTTAATTGAGTTAAATGAATGTTGTAACGTGTTTTTACTTACGATCGGCTTGCGCATCAAGTGGTGATAGCATAAATGTATTCCAACTTACGTAATGATCGTAATAACTAATAGGGTTTATGGTCTAAAGCATGCAAATTGACTTGTTGGAGCCATCATTGACTTGTCATATTTAGCAAAAACAACTTTTTAAAAAGGCTTTCGCAACGATACGTGAGAAATCCTACTGCAATACAAAAACAATGATGAATTCTAAACAAACCATGTCAATTAAGAAGAAAAATAGCTCCAGGCTAAAGTAGTTACAAATAATCCCAAATCTGATCCATTTCCCACGGACATGCAATACCTAAGTCCTCAACTAAGGACAAGCTAAACCTTCCTTATGGACACACAGATAAACCAATTGAAAATAACCTCTATACTTATAGTTTCACAGTCGATGACGATGGTAAAGATGTTATGGCAAAGGAGTATAAGTTTGAAAGTGGAGCGAAGTTTCGTAATATAGGCATTGTGGGTCGTGACATAGACGCATGGCGTCCAGCTAAACTGATCCGAGGATATCTTTTGTTTCTCGTTTTAGATTATCTGAGAGGACCACGACGCGAGCCTTTGTCTACAAATGTAATTCAAATCACGAGTTTCATCAACTAATATATTTAATGAGTCATCCCTTTGTATACAATAGGGCATAGCACCCAAAAATGGGTGCCCAAATAACATGATTATGTGTAATTTGATTTTATTATTATTTCTATCGTTATTTATAAATATAACTGTATTTATGATGTGGAATAAACTGCCGACGGTCATTCGAGATAGTACGTCGGTGACATCCTTTAAAACTAAACTAAAAGAGCACTATCTGTCTCACTCAGTATAATATGATATGAATGTATTTATGTATGTTTATTATATTTATTTTATAAGAATTTGTTTACTATATGTAATATATACTCGTATGTGTGTAAAGTAGTTTCAGTATTTAGTTATTATGTAGTATATTATGCACTTTTTGCCCCCTCGCTCTTAGTGCCTTGTCTCACACCCTGTAAGGTTAGCTGGAAGAAATGTCTTTTAGAGATAAGCTCGCCTTTGTACACAAAATTTGTAACTGTATTTACTTTTAAAATTTGTGCAATAAAGAATATGTAATTAATTAAATTGAAAAATTCCTCCTCCATAAACTGGTTTAGTAATTGGAATTATTTTTCTTAGCACATTACTAGTAATATAACTTGGTAATGTACGAAATTCGACTGTATCTAATTAATACATACCTATATTATTTATTGCATATTTCAACAAAAAACAATACAATTATAATATTTAGTGCAGGAAGGCGAGCTTATCTGTAATAGAGATCTAACTGCAAATTGATTTGGATCAGCTATACCAGGATTGCTATTTAATTCAACTGTATTTAATTTAATCGACTGTATTGAATAAATAAATAAATATATGGGGACATTTCACACGCTGCCACCTGATCCCAAACTAGGCAGAGAATGGGACAACGCAAATCCCCTTTCGTAAACGGTTACAGAATGGGAATTAAATTCCCATTTCGTAGCCAGTTACGAAATCTGGTTACGAAATGAGACGAAAGGGTAATATGGGTATCAGACAGCTGATATACATACATAAATACACAATATAATATATAAATACATCCAGTCACAAGGCAAACACAAGTGCTCATCATACGAATGTTTGCCCTGGGCGGGATTCAATTGTTTTTGTTTGACGTCCGTCTAAGCATGCATACATGCGTTGTGAAGCTTGTACAAATTTACACAAATACATTCAACACATATAGGATAGTAGGGGGGGGGGGAGTGATTGTGTGTGATTTGGGTGTGGGTTTGTGTGTGTGTGTGTGTGCGTGCCTATTCAGACTTGATCCTGCCCATCACTTGCCTTTTAAATGTGTACTAGTATAATTGTAAACCTGGAATTTAAAGACTTTAACGTTATTATTGTCATTATCTCTCTGTAGCTGGCTTACCTGGGATGTACTTCTACTCTTAGCACCTCATCTCCAACTTTCAGGTTCTCTGGTATCCTGACGAACTTCAGATACTCTCCCACTGGGTAGAAATTGCAACCTGGAATAGAAAGAAAGATTTTATTATGTTAGATCTAATTTTAGCAGCTGCAAGGGCATGGGTCTGTGTTTAGTTACGATCAACTTCCAGCTGATCATCATGATGATGATTAGACGCTATTAAATTGTATTAAGGGTTTAACTGAGTATTTAAAGGAAAGGGTTAGGATTCAGATTAATGGGATTTATTTTATTACCTACTTTACTACTGTGGTCTAAGGGCTGTTTTAGCGACGTGCTCAAAATATAAATGTTAATTGGGACAAACCTACTAAATTTTAATATAGTATAATTTTGTTAGTAGTAAGAGGGTAGTTAATTATTTATATTTGGTCGACCACCCTACGCAAATGTCTGCGACCCGCAGTCCGCAGCTATCCGCCAGCCCAACCGTGCGACTACTCTTTGTAATATCACGTGTGTTTTCAATAAACCCTACTTTTTGGTATAATTGTTCGCCTTTATTCCACGAACCCGACACATAAGTAACAGGCTGCCTAATGATGATTTTAATACTTTGGTTTTGCTCTAATATGAATAATCTAATCCTGACTTAAATATTAAGTAAAAATGTATTTATTTGACCCGTGGTAGCCTATAATTGTAAGTAAGGAGGTTGTGGGTAAAATACCCGCCAACACCAATGAGTTTTTAGAAACTTAAGTACGGTTTTCTTATAATACCACAGGCTTTATAATAATCATCATCATCATAAGGAAACCAGCAAGAAAAAATAAACCAAAGAAGAAATTAAAATCGGCTCGGGGCAACATCGGTGGACAGGGGTTTGGCGCAAAAGGTCCTGAAGGGACGAAGGAACCCCAAGTGTTCCTGAACCCTTAAGAAGACAAGATTAAATATATATTTATTCTTCAACTGCTATTTTGGCATAGTAATTATTGAAATTAATATAATAAAGATGCCGTGTGGTTTCCGGTAGAGAAGAATAGGACCACTGCAACTCTTGCCGTGGATGTCGTACAAGGCGACTAAGGGAATACATTATAAAACATCAATCAGGCCTCCCCAACCCGTCCGGCCAGCGCGGGGAGTGTAGGCCAAATCCTCCGTCTGTATCCGGCAGATGAGAGAGAGTTGTGCTCCTGCAGTGGAGACAAAAATAACCTGATGATGAATATAATAAATCAAAGGCAAAAACCACCTTCGTTTTTATCATAACCTTACCTCATCAAATACAGCGTGTTACCTTCAATGGACCAATTTAATATCGATCAAGCAATAAAGATACTATGGTATAGTTACCTTGTAAAAAGGTTCTACATACGCATTTATGAGACAATGAAGTGAGAAATTCTCCCATATCAATATAATACGACCGTAAGTACAGAGCAAAACCGATTTGGTAACACACGACCTGACTTAACCTGATATATCAGGTAAAGAAACCAGCTTATATTTTATTATTATCTAATCTTATCTTCTTAGGGTGCCAGGAAGTCCTGACACTTCTACACTTTACGTCTTTTGTACCAAACCCCTGTCTACCAGCAACGGTGCCCCAAGCCGATTTGGTCGACTTCACATACGCCTTAGAATTTCTTCTTTGGCATATGCAGGTTTCCTCACGATGCTTTCCTTCACAGAAAACCCTGTGGTGTTATAAATAAACCAAAGTTTCAAAGAACTCATTGGTAGGGCGAGGTTTAAACTCACGACCTCATGAACATGAGATGACCTCACAACCAACCAGGCTATCACCGCCCTGGTTGTTATTATTGCCTGTGACATCTATTTTAATGGACAGTTTATTAATGATCTGATTTTGTATTACAAAACTAAAGTTAGGTTTTGAATCAGATGTATATTTATCCACAATTACTTTCCTCGCAACATCTTACAGTTACAAGTCTAATTTTTTTTTAATTTTTTTTTTTTATTTTATTAGGAAAGCTAACAGCTATTTTCACAAAATGTTACAATGTATGGATAAATATATGCCAATAACAAGCTTCCACATATAGGAAGTTGTATACACTGAACGGGGTAACAAAAAGAGAAAAAAAAAACAGAATACATGAAAAAACAAAAAACATGAAAACTACAGCTAAAGAGTGTTTAGATATTAAACCAAAAATGGCTGAATGTGCGATCGATCAGATCATACGAGATATTTGCCAGTTCAAAAAGGTCTGCGTCAGGTAATGTGTAGAGATTTACTCTCAGTTGCGAAACTTTGGAATTTTCTCACAAATGGACCGCATTCAATCTGCAGTCGCCATTCTGTTGTCAGATTAGTGAGAGAATATGCATTAGCTGCTACTTCTTGATTGGTGCGACGGGAGACTCCTCTCAAGACATGTAATGGATAAGGCTTGTATGTTTAATTGTCCAATAAAAACAGTTCAAGTATAAATACATTAGTAGTAAGCACCCTACAAGGTGTACAACTACAGGAAGGTCAGAGGTCAGGAGTGGAAAGATTCAATTTAATTCAATTACACTTTATTGCACATAAAAAGATAAAAAAGATACAATAATAAAGTAACTTACATATGTACATCTAGGTGGTCTTATTTCTTTCAGACAACTTTTGGGTAGACGATAAGAATAACAGAAAAAGGTAGGCTGTGCAGTTAAATAAAGGAAGGATGGTGTTTATACCAGTAAGAGCATACCCCTACAAATATACATACTCAAATATTTACACATATTCATACATACATACGATATATTCATACAATACCGTATTACACAATGTGGAATTCATAATGACTGAGTTATAAAATAAAGAAAATGGGAGAGTGAGATGTTCAGTCAGCAGGAAAGTGTTCCTTGACTTGCCGCTTGAACGCATCTAAGGATTGCGCGTATCTGATCGAGACAGGCAACGAGTTCCAAAGACGTATAGCGTGAAGTGTAAAGGATTGAGCGTAGAATTTAGAGAAGTGAGAAGATACGTGAAGGCGAAGATGATGAATGTAGTGCTCTAGAAGAATTGCCCTAACAGAGGGTCCAGGCCCCACGTGGTAACCGGATCACACAAACCATAATAACACCACTCTCGGTTTTCTTAAGGATAAATACAAGTTATGGGAAACAGCGTCATGTGAGCAAGAGCACTGAATGCCATATACTGTGATCTGATCACCAACCGGCCTGTTAAACGTGGTGATTAGGGATAAATGGACCTGTTTACTTCAATCGCACCTGATGGAAGTGATGGTTAGGCCTAGTGTGGAGCGCTTACTCAGAAGATGCCTATTCACTCTTCATTCAAAAAGATCCAAGTTCTACTTGTCCGAATATACCGAAATTGACAGGCAGTGGACTGAGATATCTAGCTTTGAATACGACGACCTCCGTGGCGGAACGGGATGGCTCTCGGACTGCCACGCCGGAGATTGCGGGTTCGAATCCCGCTAGGGGCTAAATGTTTGTATGATGAATATGAATGTTTGTACCCCCAAGTCTTGGATGTTTGTGTATTTATTTAAGTATGTCTATCCGTTATCTAGTAACCATAACACAAGCTCTGCCTAGTTTGGGACTGGATAATTGGTGTGAATGTCTGACATATTTGTTACTATTAAATTTTAGATGAGTAATCAGTATAATTTCATCACAAAGCTAAACATAAATAACATGAGATTCTCCATGAATACTTTCAAAGGTTTATTATTAGTCAAGAGATTACCAATGACCTTGCAGCAAAAAGAAACTAAAGGAAACAAACTAATCGCCAAAAAAATAATCAATCGTCGCAACATTTCTTAACACTAATCAGCCCACCTTTTTCTAAGGTAAAACACAAGAGAATTGAACGCATGAGTAGATAAACACAGAAGGCCAATAAATATAAATACAACTATTGACAAAACGAATTGCCTAAACCGTTAAATTCAAATCAGTGACACAGGTTTTTAGAAGGAAACTGAGACCTGAAACCGGAGAAGTACGAATCGAACTCTTAAAGCTCAGGGGTCAGTAGAAAAACAAAACATGTAGACAGAAAACTGACGTGTAGTGATGATTATGACTTCATACATAACCAAATACAAGTTGACGTGAAAGAAACCGTAGATCATACTGAGGATTTCTAACGCGAGGTTTTAGAAACACAGAACCCTAAAATGATTGATGATAGAGGTGTGATACGGTTCGTCAGGCAAAAATACGATGCGGTCGCTTTCATTTTGCACTGATAGAGTTACTCGACAACAAACTATATCGAGTTACAGAACGATCAACTGGAGAAAATAGTACGGTGACATAATATTGTAAAACCTTCGACGAAATTTCGAGAAACTTGAATTCCATAAGAATCAATTATTAATAATAAGAACAAAACGAAAATGAAACACATCGGTAGTTTTAAAGAGAATAAGCTCTCGATACGGTACTGTCGCAGTGACGTTCATTATAAATAATTGGATCCGACTGGAAACACAAGCAATAAAAAAAATCATAATTTAAAATCAATTAGTGAAAGGCATCTGAAGAAGTGCCAAGTGACTTTTAGAATTCGATTCAATTAAAATGTTTCCCTTATAATTTTTTTTTAACGATGAAACAAATCTTTTCTTTTGCTAAAAGACTATCAAAGCTTGTTAACATATCTATACCGAAATATTGCTCTTGTAATTTTTTATTTCAAAATGGAACGTCAAGTGCACGGTTTAATCAGTGCAACGAATTTGTATACCGACGAGAATTTGCCTACCAAGCGCTCTGTGATTATAATATCATTATTAGACTTCTCCAAACAAAAATCATATTTTCATAATAGCATTACCCAACCAAGCTCGAACTTCCTTATTGATTCTGATCGCCTGGTGCTAGGGTTGCGGGGACTGCGACAAATCGTCTCTCGCAAACGACGTTGGTTATGGCAAATTTTCCCATCGGCTGTCTTCTGACGATTTCCCAATGGCATCGCTTGAGTGGAGACAGATGGCGTGGCGATGGATTTACCCGTGAAATTCGCAACTGGTATTAAGGTATATAAAACTTTGTTTACAATCTTGAAACTTAGGTTCATTCAAATAATTAGCATTTGTTTAACTGTTATTTCTAACTAGATTTGAAAGTAAATAAACAAGCTAATAATAGGTAAAACGATAATTTAGAAACAATGCAACACTTAATAACTCAGATCATTAATCCGAGATTAATCCATTATGGCATTTCAAACAAAAGAGAGAGAGGGCAAAGACAAAAAGAAATCAGAGGCAATCTATCCAATTTGTCAGATCCGAGTGACGAGATTGTAGGAGAGAGGTTCTCATAAGTCGACATAACATGGCCCATGGCAATGGCGTGCTGATAGAATGGATGGAATACCGTAAGTCATGTGAGCGTGTAGCGGACCCACATCGTAGGTCACAAACAATCACGTGATTTTATTAACCATATCTGCTTGCTCTGATACAGGTATATTTATTAGCAACAGAGAAAGTTAGAACAGGTGAAAATTTGTATAAGAGGACAAAGAAAAGTGGAATATAGTATACAATCCAATTCAATTCAATGACGTTGACTTTAGATTACTCAGTGATGAAAAAAAATTATATTAAAATATGAGTACATAGTTTGTTAGACATTCTTAGCATCTTCTATTTAATAAAGTGGTGGATCGTATTTTTTAAAAGTTAGGTACGGATTGCATCACTAGAGAATTTCTGCAGAATATTACAATTGAATTGAAGGTGTCTAATACACCTAATTTGAACACATAAATAATAATAGCCCGAATAAACAAACAACTAGATGATTGAATCCATAAAGATTATCACAAGGAAAAAAAATATATGTAATATGATCAAAGATGATGTTAACCCAGAGATGGTTGCGATGAGAAGATTGGTTTTGATTGAGTGCCTCGGAAGGTTACTGCACATCTTTATTGCGATCTCGGAGCTTCCTTCTCGCCTCCATTGTGTTACGGTTTATCAGTCGGAATAAGTAGCGGTTACCTCTTATACACTGCTGATTGCCTGGTAATACAAAAGTGTTAAATCAAGTTGATGAAAACTGTTATTTTAGATTCAATTGTGCTGGTGTAATCGTGTAAGATTCTAATCAAATGATTTAGAGCTCATAAACTGATTCAAAATTACCTGAAGTTATTGCTCATCTTAATGTAGTTATTTATTACTGAATATATTAACCCAGTAAGTGATTGTAACTTATGTAGTTATTGCTATTCTGATTTAATGATAATAATGATTTGGATAAGCGGATTCCGTATGATTCTTTATCTCTCTACTATAAAAGGTATGCATTCTAACTGTAAAATTACAGATGTTACTTTTCTATCTAACTTCATCATAATACATAATATATACTCGTGAAACAGATTAGATGATTCAGTGACAGTTTCGCTTCCAGTGATTTCTGGTAAAATGAATGTGGTTCTACCCAAAAACCAATTTTTATTTATTTTAATACTTAGTTTTGTTTAAAATATTTGTATTGTGTAACAACGTCAGCAATTGAATTCTTAATTTCAAAAGCTAAGTATTTAATGCAACGGGAACATAAAAAGAATCAGAAAAAAACAAATAATGAAAAAGATACCTCTTAATACCTGCTTCATTTATCAGTAAACATCACCTAATGCCGATCATTCATGCAAATATTTATATACAAAATTTTATTTGTTCAACGACTAACTACTTACTTTGAACCTTGACCATGTACTTTTTCATTATTTTCTTTTTTAATACTAACGTCAGTATGAATCAGCTTTAGATCATCTGTATTGATTGTTTTCGTTTCTGTATCTGATCTTTCCCCTCGATAATGATTCGTACATTATAGCGTAATGGTAGAGTGAGTGAACGGGAAAGTTTAATGTGATGGATGAGTCTATTTGATATTTCTTATATCATCGTTGCGTAGCTCGTCGGGTCATTCATTGGATTCGTACTTATTAGTATTTAGTATTTGTTTAGTAATTTAATTTATTGATTCATTTATTTGAAATTTAGTAGTAGATATTACTGCAAGTATGCGAGCAGGCTCGACCCAGAGAGGAAAAGCCATAGCTTTTTCTTCTGATGCCAAACATTCTGTCATTTTTGGTAGGGGATCCACGCACATATGCATACTTGTACGATGTCGCTACGAAACACACACGTAACAATAGTTATGCTCTCGCACACATAGAGACATTTCGAAACGGCGTATAATCGGTGGTCTTGTATTTTGAGAGAAGGGAATTCAATAGAATGGCAAAAATCCTCCTTTATTGCTCTATATTCAGAACATACCAATCAATGTATTGACGATGGCATTTTTCTCTCGACATCGACTTTTAAATCAGTAATTGAAATAGATTCAGCTGTTGACCATCTTCAAAATACAATAATCAAAGCCAGAGATGTATCAGTACCTACTCGTATATCAACTGTAGGTAAGCCTACTAAACTTCCACGGTACATAAGAAAGTTAATCCAATATAAAAATCACCTTCGCCGGGTTGATCAAGGTTTACCCAAGTCAAATCATAAACGACAAATCCGCTTTATGATCAACCAACTCAACTCGAAAATTAATAGTTATATTAAAACCCATGAGGATAAGGTATGGAATGATAAACTTGCAAGAGTCGATAACCCTGGCAGTGATCTCTGGCGGTTAACAAATTCACTTAAACCTAAAGCTCAAAACATACCTTCACTACAACAAACTGACGGATCCCTTGCAACAAATGAAATTCAACAGTGTGAACTACTAGCTTCTGCTTTCTTAAGTAATATGCGACTTACCCTGGATTGGCCCAGTCAAGACTTGGAATCCGAAGTACTGAATTCCCTACGTACTATAGATGATCATCAAATCACAGCTATTGAAAAACCAGTTCGGCCGGCTGAGATACGTAAGGTACTTGTATCATTAAAACCGCGAAAATCTCCAGGTATGGACGGTTTAACCAATGCATTACTGAAAAATCTTCCACAGAAAGCAATAGTCTATCTCACTAAAATCTTCAACGGATGTCTTTACTTAGGTTATTTCCCAAATGTTTGGAAAACCGCAAAAGTTATTCCACTTAAAAAACCAGGTAAAGATGATACAATACCTTCAAATTATCGACCAATAAGTTTACTACCGTCCCTTGGGAAACTACTTGAAAAAATTATCTATACGCGTCTGCTTGCCGAAACCAATTTCCTACTTAAAAATGAACAATTTGGCTTTCGTTCTTCTCATTCCACAGTACAGCAACTAGCTAGAGTATCAGAACACGTTTCGCATCACCTAAATTTACGCCAGTCTACTGGTTTGTTCATTCTTGATATCGAGAAAGCTTTCGATTCCGTATGGCATGACGGCCTTTTACATAAATCGTTAATGTTAAAAATATCGCTTAATTTATTAAAAATAGTTAAATCGTATCTGACTAATCGTCAATTCATTGTTTTTATTGGCCAAAACAAATCTTCAGGTCAAACAGTGCCAGCAGGAGTTCCTCAAGGCTCTATCCTAGGACCATACTTATTTTTGTTATATCTTAACGACATACCTGTACAATCCCGAACTAGCCTTGCATGTTTCGCGGACGATACTGCTTCATACACCTCTTCTGATAACGTCAATCTCATTACAAGCCGACTACAGCTAGCAATTGACCAATTACATTTGTATTTCACTAAATGGAAACTCAAGCTAAACGCATCAAAAACAGAATCGATTTTATTTACTCGACAGCGTCAGCTCCCGAAGCGAACTCTGGTCGTAGCAGGGCAGAAGATTCCTTGGAGAACATCCGTGCGATATCTCGGTATTACAATGGACTCTAAACTTAATTGGTCAAAACATGTCACAAATCTACGAGTCAAAGGTGCTCAAGCACTTGGCGCACTAAGCCCTATCTTAAACCGTAGAAGTAAACTAAGTGCTAATACGAAACTGAGAATTTACTCCACTCTCGTTAGACCATGTATAACCTATGCATGTCCAGTTTGGAGCAGCACCTGCCGGACTAATTATCAGATATTACAAAGTATACAAAATAAAGCCTTGAAAATTTCTTTCAATACACGTTTTAAAACAAACTTAAATAAATTACATAGTAAAATTAATTTTCCTCTTTTAATACAATACATACTAAAACTAACTAAAAACTTCTATGAGAACAACAGTAATAACAATAATCCACTTATATCAAAAATATGTTTAACTACCAAGTCAGATTTACCTTACATCGACAGGTATGGAACGTATCGCTTACCGCATCACTATCTTTTGTTTCCGCCAGTAGACGTCACACAAATCGGATGATCGGCAAATTGCCAGTTTTGTAAAACGCGCGCGCGGCGCTAGCTCCCCGCGCTCGCCCTCTACTTGTGTAGGAGCGGGGGACGAGGGAGCTCTCGTCGCGGATGCTTAGTCTGGTTATGTACAGTGCGAAATGCCTATGCGTCTTACATTCTACCTTCAGATGATATAAGTGAAATTAGTACAATAACTTCACATCATTAATTTGTAACTGTAATCTTGCTAAAACGTCTAAATTTCATGATCTAATAAGTAAAATACAACAGGAAAATAGCTTTTATAGGCGCTCCTAGCCTTATAAGTAGATAATTTTAAGATCCTTGTGTGACTAATTTTATTTTGTTATGCAATGTATAATATTTTAATATGAATAAAGAAACTTTGAAACAAACAAACAAAAAACAATCAATGTATTTGAATATCTGTGTAAGGTTCATACAGTTAAAGAATTCCATTCCTTCATTCACTCTCTTAAATACGAGCATCAAAAAACAGTTAAAAATATATCTGTTGGCTAGCCAGAATAATGACTACATCTTATAAATCTGAAATGTACCTTAGTTGCATGTAAATGCTATAATATGTAAAAGTCGATAACTTATTGTTGCGAACTCGTCTTCTACAGATAAACCTCAATTTTGGTTTAGTTAGAAGACTAGAAATTTAAGATTTATCTTATTGTTTTTTCTTAATCAATAAAAAAAATCACGTAATTCGTAAGATTTATTTCAATATTTTGTTCAAATTAAAATTTAATTTGGTTTATTTATATTAACTCAACAATGGGCCTGATTCTGAAGTCACAACGTTAAAATTTGACAGCACTAAAACTGTTGCTATCCCTGTCAAAAGGTATTATGAAGATAGAGACGAAACTAATTTTAGTGCTGTCAAATTTTAAATGTGTTGCCTTTGGAATTGGGCTCTATGTTTTATTTTTAACATTGCAAAACATAAACATTACAAAAGACTATCTAAAAAATTAATGACCGATGCAGTAAAACTGTAAATTACATATCATATCTATCATCGTTAAGTTACTCAACTTTATGGATTATGGCACTGTCTAGAAAATAGTAGCCTTTCCAAGATCACTATCGCGGCAGTGAATCAAATGATGCCTTCACGGCTCAATGCCGGGCGTCGGCGCAGGCGCAGGCGTCTGCTCAGCAATCTTTGGAAATAAAGGGTACTTCACTACTTATTATAGTTCTCGGATTTAGGTCAGTAACGGTTGATGGAGTACCTGCTTTCTTGTTGTTACAGGAACTTACTTTCGTGGTCTAGGGTGGTGCTAGACTAGAGAACTTTTACGATCGTCTTGTTCTTTTGTTTCGTTCTCCTCAGTTTCGTTTCTGCCTTCTCTGAATAATTATTCACTCTTTTAATAATTGCGTTAGGGAAGGCTTTAGATATCGACAATCTGAATGATATTTTCGTTATTGTCATTGTCAATGTTATAATAATTATTCTTTAAACAGTCACTTTGGAATCAAATCATGTGAGATAAGTAACAGATGCCAGTTATTTACCTCATACAAATTAAATATTCAATAATTAATCACACTTCAAAACAGGAAAAGCAACATTTCAAGTTTTCTAATATTCTTTTAATAAAAAAATTAACAAACATATTAATTTACTAAGAAAGTGAGGATGGAAAGTGGAGGCGGTTCGTGAGCATCGAATTTCAACTACAGTTGAAAGTTCAAGATCGAAATCTCGTTTACGTAATAATCCAACCTCGATCCGTGATGAGATGATAATCAGGTGGTTTACCTTTGTGTTTAGAAATGCGTAACTCCGAGGTGAAAAGAAACCGTGTTACCTACTTCCATATAACGCCGTTTTTACTGTGATGGGTCGGATTTTTTAAAGAAACGTTTTTATAGGAATCAAAAATAACTTATTAACGAAATTTCTAATTTTTTTAGCAAATCTACGACATTGAGATCTTATTTAAACGTTCACTATTGAGTTTAGAAAACAGGGTTTTTGTATGATCCGAGTCTTTGCAGCAACAATGATGATATACAACATATACGAGTTTTGCTATATAAGTTATAACACTAGAATTACAGAAACAATTTTGGGTAAATTTTTAGAACTTTTATATTATTTTATTGAAAATTGACTTCATATTACACAAAAAGCATAATTACTTAACAATTCAAAGACAATAAAATAGAAAAACTTTCACAATACCGGAAAGCATGTAACTAAAGATAAAAGAAACAATAAATCTATAATCTACAAATGAATAGAGGCGTGTGATGATGATGAATATTAATAAGTTTTCTATAAGGTCGCAGGTGTTACTCTCTGCCCTCATCTGAGACATACGTAATAGCTGGTAAAATGTGCAAACACAGCGACTGAGACAGAAGGGAACGTCAGAAAATTTGTGTGACTTCTAGATGTTAGCTTCAAAATAATAAAAACTTTGATTAATTATTCTAGGTGAATGTTCCGGGAAATTCCACAAAAAACCTGTAGAAAAATATGGTTCGAGAAATGCTATCTTATGCATTACGAAAAATAAAACGCGTGAATTGCTTCTAGCTCCGCGTGGAGCGTATGAGGAAAACATGTACTCTGATGATTTAAAAAAAGTTTCTTGTCTGATGATACTCTTTTGAAGCGATGGTAGATTCTAAATAACTACAATTAGAAATAGATTATAAATGATAGTAATTCCATGAAATTTATACAACGAATAGAAAACGATGCTTTGTATCCAATTTTGAATAAAGATTTTTGAGTTTGTCATAGGCTATTTTGTACTACGGATAATTAGTGAGTTAATCACTGAGGTTTTTGCAAAAAGTTTATAAATTTTTATAACAACAAGAAAAAATAATATTAGAATCCCGTTTATTTAATTGAGTTACACTCTGTAAATTAGGTGCTTCTATCAAATTGTATCTAAATTCATTCACATTAATCTCTGTATCGTCCGATACACGTGGAAGTCGAGAACCTGATACAGCTTTGCCCTTAGACCTGCTGGCTGGTCACGTAGATAGATCATGACCTACGATCGCTTTCGATTTCTACCCGTCAACTCGTCTCATTATGACTCTAATGATTACGGGTGCTGCTTAGGGAAAGTGATAGACATCAGGATGATACTCGATAATCCGTAACCAATACCGAAAGATTCCTAAAATAAATGTATTAACAAATATTTACCTAAATAGTACACGTATTCGATCAAGTACATCATCATCATCAGGTTATTTTTGTCTCCACTGCAGGAGCACAACCCTCTCTCATCTGCCGGAGACAGACAAAGGATTTGGTCTACACTCCCCGCGCTGGCCAGACGGGTTGGGGAGGCTTGATTGATGTTTTATAATGTTGCTATATTTATTATTATAGAAAGGTTATGTTTATTGCTATCATTATCATTTCTCCTTTATTATTCTTTCACCTCTTGTGTCTTTAGTGTAGTGTGCGATCATAAAGTTAAGTACAGCAGAAACAATGGGTCCTAGCCATAAAACTTCAGTTATTTTCTGCTTCTGCGACGACGTTGACGATGTTGTTATGTTGGTTATTAAACTAAGCATTTAGGTATATTTGGTATGTACATTACTTGTAATGTTTTTGACAATGTATGATTAGTACTAATAAATAATATGAATATGATGGCGCCAATGTCTGTATTGTAACGAACAATTTTACCTTTCTCAGAAAGTGTTGATGACATAAGTTAACTTGTTCAATCAGACGTGGATCCATATTCATTAAAATATCATGGGATGAGCTCATATGCATTAATTACAGACTAGATGGAGAAAAAAACGAAAGTGGTTCCACAGGCTTGGCCGTCCGTGATCTAACTCCGGTGATCGGTGATTATACACCAGTGTAATCCACCATTAGTGATTTACGTTATGTAAATCACGACACCTTCCGATTTCTTTTGGAATATTTAAACAAAAAGTTGTGGTTTCGGATTGAATTTCTAACGCGTTTAATTAAATTTCACATTGTGATTTCAAAAGGCTGTAGTCGAAATTTTCGTTTTGGTTGAAGAGTGATATTTGAATAAAATTGTTATGTTAATTAGGTACATGTGATATTTTTCCTATATTTTTGTATATCTTTCTTCTTATTTTTCTATCATAATAAGAAACATTTCTCGTTTTATTAGTGATTTTCTGGTGATGATGTGTAATAATATTTTGTTGTACGTATGTTTTATTTATAGTGTCCAATCCTCTTCTAAACGTATCCGTATAGCTTCTTAGATAATTCTATTTCTTTTGTTAAAATTTTGGGATTTTGGAGGAAGCCTATCATATAAAATAACAGTATGAGATTACATGTGTTATTCTCCACCAATTTTGAAAATTATATCGCTATTACAACTAAGCTTATTATCTGAGATTTTAAAATAATCTTTAGTATAGAGGTCGCTAAAACTAGAGCAATATTCTCCGTAGTTTACCTTGCAAACAAATTATTATTTTGCATAATTTGTTAAGTCATTATAAAAGTTAATCCGACAAAACGCAAACGACCATTCATTATAACTAACTTATTGTATCTGACGGTAAATATTAGCCCATAAAATTCAGAAACGGATGAAATTATGTATTCTGTGACTGACAGCACTTTCAAATAACTTTCCCATAACCTACTGTCTATTATTATCTTCCTATGAATCACCAGTTTAGAGTTACACTTACACACATGTCCTAATTAGACTAGAATATAATTTCGACCGTTAAAGATTGGTCGTTTCCTTCGTTACTCGTGTTAGATGGCGCCTGTTTTTGACTGAAACTTTGTCAGTCGACCTTCATCTTTATTTGGGTATAATATCAAAACGAAAAATAATGCCGTGTGGTTTCCGGTAGAGTAGAATAGGACCACTCCAAATCTTCCTGTGGATGTCGTACAAGGCGACTGAGGGAATACATTATAAAACATCAATCAGGCCTCCCCAACCCGTCTGGCCAGCGCGGGGAATGTAGGCCAAATCCTCCGTCTGTCTCCGGCAGAGGGTTGTGCTCCTGCAGTGGAGACAAAAATAACCTGATGATGATGATAATCAAAACGAAATTAAAACATCAAACGATTAGGATATAGTTCATCATGCCACCTATGTTGCTTGTGTTGTGTTCTGGCTTGTTATCAAGAAATGCTTGAAATATTTCAAAACTACTGTTAGTAGATATGCACATATCAAATGGTATTAATTTAGCAAAACTTGGTAAGCGTTTAGTAAAAATAGTAGGTTATTCAAAACACATAATAGTTGTAATTCATGTTTTAAACAAATGGTAAAAAGATCGAGAAAAGCACGTACTTAAATTAGCTAAACTGCATATGAATACGTAACTACTTTTCATTTCAGATAACAAAGATAACAATATCATTGTGAAACAAGGCTATAAACATATGACGTATTTAATATAAAGCTCAGTGCGCTAAAGCATCGACCGCTACTCGCAGATCGATCGGCGCAGAGCGGCGCGCGCGCAGGTCATTGGCATCGGCAAAAACTAAGGAAGCATGTGCACGCTGCAACATAACCTGCTTCCCGTTGCACTCTGAGCTGGGAGGTGGCTTGTTTAGCTGCCAATATACGAGTACGTAAAGTTGTAAGGAGACGCTAATGCGGTTGTTATGATTTTTCTAATTCCGTGTTTCTATTCTATGATGCGTTTTACTTTTTATGTAAATTTTGAGCTGATGAGGTCCTATTAATAATTGTGCCGTATAGTTCCCGGCTTAGAATAAAGCCACCCCCCTTCTTTCCATGGGTGTCGTCAAGGCTACTAAGGTTCTGCACCAGGGACAGGCAGCAGTGTTCTCCTGTAACGATAGTATTACGAGTAAGTATTACGATAATTACTGCGATTCCCAATATGCCTGCCAAACGGGATGATTTGGCAAATCCCTTAACGGACAGTGCATCAAAAGTGGCTTTCCGTTGGCGAGGTTTATGTTTGCGGCTACGTATTTCAGCTGATGATATAGCTTCTATTCCTCTAGAACATTTCCGTTGTTATTTTGTTCTTCAGCGAAACTAAATATATTTAAAATCACTTTTCGTCAGCTTTTTTCCATCATCTATTTCTTCCTATTTACCATGAGAAGTTACATTATCACGGTTACTGCAGCTAAAATTGTAAATTATATTTTATTAACATTCTATTTTCTTCAAGTGGAGTAAAATCTTTCTCACTTCAGGGTTTCTGTGTCTTCAACGTAATTGTCTTAAAGTACATCTCATAATTTCATCGTGTCCCGACGTCCAATTTCGATCGTCGAGTTCCTCACTTCCAGGTTCCTGAGTCTTCAACAATAAGCCTAGTACTTTGTCCACGTGGAATCTCAACACCATGTGGGTGCCTTCTTCGTTTGCGTCAAATCTAGACACAGGTATTTGATCTGTCCGTTACTAGATAGAGAAAAATGATATTGTATATATTTTTAATATAAAACCAGCAATGTAACATTCTTCTGAAGATGATGCTTGCAATAGGTATTACGGGTCTGTATGTAAGTCAACGCGTTTTATCTCTTCATAATATGGCTTTATAGGCAATTTGATTAATGTTATGATAGAACCTGTATATTCCGAGGAAGATATTCGAACGCATATCTCAAGTCCATCAATCACTAGCGACTGTTGGTTCTTGTAATATAGGTAGGCCTGTCTCTCTCCGCACTTTAACTATAAAAATATACCTACTCGGTGTAGCCCCGATTTCGGGGCTAATCGGTCGCAGGAGATAGATATAGAGTAAACGGATTTTAAGTTCCGCGCCACTCTACAAACCGAAAGCAGTACCATTTCTAGACGAACTGCGATTATCAATGTGTGCGTGTGATTTATCGGTTCAGCGTAACGTTAATTTTCTTCGTTCTCCATTGGATTGAATTTGGCTTGCATTGAATTTTGTAGATAAGTTTTTGAGAAATTTAATAAGCTTTCTTTGGGAGTGATGATAAAATAATAAACATTTATGTGATAGATCTGTGAACTCTGCTGACTCGTAGTCACATCAGATTGTCACACTAGTGTGACAAACAGGATTCTTTTTCTCGTTTGTCACACTACTAATTTTTTACGTCATTTGTCACTTGTCATTCCCAACTAGTGCTGTTCTAGTTATAATACTTAGTTTGTTAAGAAAGGCAGGTCTGTCAATATGTAAAAACTAAAAGCGAAACTTTATAATCGAATGCAAATCCGGGCGATACATTACGTAAAAGAGTAATAGACGTAGACTAATGGTTCATTAACTATTACGCTCTGTACATGTAATGCGTATTGCAGATTACATGTAAAACAGCCAATCTAGGATGCATTGTGCGTAAATTTACTCATCGTCAAGACCGATGTACTAAAAGTGTGTGCAAGAAATGATAACAGTGATGGGAAGACAGTGCCGTCGATTGATTGTCTCGGGGAAAAAAATGTTGTAGTGCGTTTGTTCCGCATTCCTGTTTTATTGCGGAAAAGATTGCAGTAGTATTTTATAAGAAAGAGGGCTGTATGTGCGATGTACAAGCTTATTCTGATTCCAATATAATAGAAGAAGTTAAATCTAAATGGTTTTTGGGTTATAATGGTTTAGGTGTGCTCCAAAAGGCCATCGTACACCTGCTGATGAACCAACAAGGCTCTGGTGACTGATAATGGCAGAGTCTTAAACTCAGTTCACTTATATTTAATTTGAGAGATACTGGCGCGCCAACATATCTTGCTAAAAAACTTATATGGACAGACAGAAATTGGGAGAGAACTAGGTCTGTGCGGCATTCTAGATTAGTACTGCCGTTTCCAAGATTGGAGGCCTTTAGGGGGAGTTTTCGTTTTGCGGCATCTAAATGTTGGAACGATCTACAGCCTCCAATAAACGAAGCTAAAACATTAGCCTCATTCAAAAAACTATGTAAGGAATGGCTTCTGTCTAGGCAAAAATCTACCTGCATCTGGTCTGTATGATGTGTTTGGTATCCCTACAGCCCTACGATATGTTTCAGTGGGTATGCGCCATTTTAGCAATGTGATTATTTTATTTTTATTATATACATATATTTTTAATTATTTATGGAGGGCCTTACAAAATCTTGTAATGAGGTTTACAGTAGTACTACGTAGTGCTTACACGTTGGCAGAGATAACGATCACCACTCCTTTTTCCCTAGCTTCGATTTTAGCGATGTATAATCATAATGGCGGTGCCTGAATAGCAGCGTTTCGCTGAGGCATCGACCAATTCATCTGACTATGTACTACTTATAAATACTTAATTGTGTGATGTCGTTGAATAAATTATCTTTTATTTTATTATTTTTTATTATAACCAAAAAAACTCCCCCATGGGCAGCAATTTAAAGCCATGCCTACTATGCGGAGGGTGTGGTTGTGTTAATTAGGGGAGGCCTATCTCCAGCAGTGGGCGTCTCAAGGGTTGATAATGATGATGAATAACATGGTGTTAATTGTGGAATGGCTCATAATTCTGCTGCTGTCAGTGATAGAGACACGAGAAATGATCTCGAGATAGAAAATCATAGATCAAGTGACAAGGTATGCACGAGATCTATCTATATCAGCCGAAAAATAGAACGCTACTTTTGGTGGTCTGTACATTGGGGAATTTGCCGTAATCACCACGCTTGTCAGGCGGATTGGTGATCACAGTAATGATCTTAATATGCACAAGAGAAATATGGTACCCGTCGCTGATGCAATCCTTAGTCGCCTTGACGATACCCTCGGGAAGATTGGGGAATAAAATGGCTGCCATCTAATTATATGCTTCAACGTTTTAAAAATCACATGAGAACAAATACTATCAAACCAGGTTTTTACAACAAAACCTTATGAACAATAGAAATTTATCTCAGCGGGCTTAATAACTCACTAAGATAAATTGTTGTCGTTCTGTAAAAACTGTAATAAACTGTTCAACGGACATTCGTTTCATTATAACTTGCAATTTTATGCGGAGACTTTAAACACTGCATAAAATTTTTTGTACTGTCATAATGTTCTCTATTAGCGAACTTGCTTTACTATCCTTCGTTATGATGAGACAAATTTCGTTGATTTCATACAAAATTCAACGCAAGCTTACGCACCCTACGCGCAAGGAAGATAGTCTATATTATGCTGAATCGCAAAATCACGCATACGTTGAGAGACGTACGCGATTCGCCCTGAGCTGGTACCTACGCTTTCAGATTGTGGAGGGGCATGGAACTTTTAACCCTGATCGATTGGCCCCGGCGATCGGGGCCGCGCCGTGTACATATATTATTATTCCTGAAGTGCAGAGTGAGTCAGTCCTATTGTAAGCATATTTTGAACAAATTCCTCTATTCATCAGCATTTTATTAAATTATCTTTCCATTCTATTCAGAGGTTCCATTTCACATTTCTTGACGGACAGAAAGTTTAAGATTCACATTAAAAACAACGTTGTATAAAAGCCTATTATAAAATAAACGATTATTTGAATGACAAAGATACCTGGTACTAATGTTAATTCAGCTTCGCAAAATCTTTATAAATTGTATGCAAACTTGATTTTTAAAAGATGTGTTGCGTGAAGTTTGTTGCGCCGTTTCTTCTTCACAGCGCTAACACCTAGGAAGCGGTAGTCTATAAAAAAATTACGTGTATAAATGTTTTGACTTTGACTTGACTTTGACTTTAGTTTATCTAAGTGATGAGAATGCTTTTATATATTAACTACATGTCTCAAATCTTCGAAATATATCATAGATCTAAAATTACGCAGGACTTAGTAAATCAGAAAACCGAATATCTACTTACCCTATTTGACTCTAAACTAGACACTGCACTTAATAACTTACAAATCTAGGGCGCCATTTCTAAATACCATCGTTTAAATACAAATTACTGTAGCTGCAGCTTACGAAAATATAATTAATATATGCCAAGTAATACCAGTTCCTAACCCTATCATTTGATATCTAGCAAATCAACAAGTACTCATAGAGTTATTGGTTGAATTAGAAGGGATCGATGTAGATTTTAAAGACTGCTTTGAAATATAAGATTTTAAGCATAGATTCGTAATTAGGAGATTCGACGAACGACCGACATAGGAGAAAGAATAGCAAGCTGAAGTGGCAGTCGCAAAACCGACGGCCATTGGGGCAGAAGAGTTTACGAGTGGAGACCACGGATGGCCGTTAGAGGGACCGATGACCTGAAGAAGGTGGCCAGAAGCGGTTGGATGAGGAGGGCGGAAGACCGGGTGTGGTGGCGATCATTGGGGAAGGCCTATGTCCAGCAGTGAACGTATAAGGGCTGATATGATATGATGAAGCATAGATGTTACGATATTTGTGTTATATGAAAGCGTATGTTTAGCTATCAGCTTTATAATTAGTCATCGTCTGGGTGATGATTT
Source organism: Esperia sulphurella (assembly GCA_947086405.1). NCBI lineage: Eukaryota > Metazoa > Arthropoda > Insecta > Lepidoptera > Oecophoridae > Esperia > Esperia sulphurella. The sequence continues at coordinate 18,329,152 of OX352261.1, forward strand.
AAATTCTCGTACATAATGGAGTAAAACGGTCAATATTCGAGGGTTACAACCTATATGACTACCGTGATCTTCGAAAGTTGAAGAGAGAACACCAGTTCATCGGTTTTGACATATTTCGTCTAATTCGTTTTAAGATTCAGGTCTACACAGATTTGAAATATTTTATTAAATATATTCCTTTCCATCAAACTTTGGGGGTACAGTAATTACCGCAGTTGAAACGCTTGAATATTCACCTGATTATAAAAATATTCTCATGACAAACATTACAATTGCAAGGCATCTGCTACTTATATTCATAGAAGTAATCTTCAAGTGCATATCCAATGATCAAAGTATAATAGCAGAGCTTACTCTTATTGCCTTGTCTCACACCCTGTAAGATTGTCTGGAAGAGATCAATTTTAGAGATAAGCTTGCCTTTGAACACGAAATTTGTAACTGTATTTAGTTTTAAAATTTGTGCAACAAAGAATATATGCCCATAAGAGACCCGAAACCAGAACGTGGAATTATTTTGGAAGTGAAGTAGCGTTCATATATCGTTCAAATTGCTTAAAGAATGTTAATTATATGCCCTTCTTAAAAGACATTAACGACACTGATCTGTGAAACAATCTCGATGTCTCAATCATTTCACAACTCAAAGGGTTTCTGTCATCATTAGTTAAAGCCGTACCTAATGATGTTGATTTAACTCTAACGCTTTTGTAATGTGCTGCCGCTTCACTTGCGTCAGCTCGCGAAATGATAGATTGGTCACCCAATTCGTTATTTAGATCAATTATGTGTAAGTATTCAGAGACCGTCCTTGGATTGTTTGAGTTTGTTACGCCACGATGCAAGAGTAATGGTTCCTGAACTCCCATGGATTTCTCTAAGCCTAGCAAATTAATTAGCCGAAGAAAGACTGCGTGTCATCGCCATTACGGCATAAGCCAAGCAAAAGTGGGCTACAGTATCACCATCTTATCCCAGCCTGTATCTCTGAACACTATCAACTTTAATGTTTTAGTAACAAAGGTGATGTTCAGAGCAGCAGCCGTTTTAGCCGGTGTAAAGTGAACTCGGTCGTGGGACGCGACTTACTTAGCGCTAGTTCATGAACAATACTTAAAGAAATGTCTGCAAGAGATGATTCAGGTCTTTGTATTCCGATTTCTTTTGCGATTGTATGTTTGTTTGTTGCATTGTTACTTCCTGGATATCCGGATTGTGTGGTTCCATCAGTTTTCGCATCACCGCCTATTGTTTTTATTAAATATTTGGCGTTTGACCTTGTTGCCAAGATTTTCACTAAGCTCAAGTTTTGTGCTCAAGTAATGATTAGGTCTGATATCCGTGGGAAAGTAACGCTTGGGATCTATTTTGACATTAGATTAAACGAGTATTGTTACGTGATCATCAATGATCTAAGTACGAAGAGCGATTTACCGGCAATCAACGATCTCTATGTACTACTAGATGGAGGGTTTCAAACAATCGCTCTGTTCCACGCAAGTAGCCACAACTCTTTCACATTCACAATGAAACTTGTGCAGTTACTACCCAGAACATTTAATTTATCACTAAATATTGACATTATTTAACCGTAGCGTCAAAAATTTGGTGTCAAAATGGCGCTACCCTTGCTACACAGTGACAGGATGTTGATGAATGATGAATCAGGTTATTTTTGTCTCCACTGCAGGAGCACAACCCTCTCTCATCTGCCGGAGACAGACGGAGGATTTGGCCTACACTCCCCGCGCTGGCCAGACGGGTTGGGGAGGCCTGAGTGATGTTCTATAATGTATTCCCTTAGTCGCCTTATACGACATCCACGGGAAGAGTTGCAGTGGTCCTATTCTGCTCTACCGGAAACCACACGGCTAGACAGCATGGTGGAAGCATCAAAAATCATTATGATCATTTATAGGTGCCTCTAGAATTAGTAAGTCAAAACGATTTCAAACATCGCTTTTACAAGAGAAACTACCGGACACGCTGAGTTCAGCATGGCAGTAATAAGTCATAGGTTGTGACAGTAATGCACAACGGCACGCATCTCCAGTGGGTAATTATTTGGGCGATGGTGGTCCGGATGGTGAGTCGCGACGGTGACGGTGCTTGCAAGAAAGTGAACGTGCGCCTTTGAGAAACGACAGTAACCTTCACGGAAAGATAAACATGGAACATTGATGCTGCAGAGTGAATACAGACAATCGAAATAAGATAGGTTATATTAGATTAGATTTATCTCGCATTACAAATGTTAATACATAGATTTATTTACGTACAAAGTCAGAGTTAAGGCAATGGTCAAAGAATAATGAAAAATATAGTATACAACATGTCAGTTTTACGCAACTTATGCATGAGATTCCGTGTAGTTTCCGGTAGAGTAGATTTGATTTGATTTGAAGGGAATACATTATAAAACATCAATCAGGCCTCCCCAACCCGTCTGGCCAGCGCGGGGAGTGTAGGCCAAATCCTCCGTCTGTCTCCGGCAGATGAGAGAGGGTTGTGCTCCTGCAGTGGAGACAAAAATAACCTGACGATGTGCATGAGATTCATAACAATGTCATACATAAGTCATACTAACTTTGATATCATCGTAATAATCAGCCCGAAAGAGTCCACTGTTGAACATAGGCCTCTCCCAGGGTGCGCCACTGAATTCGATCTTCGGTTCTTCTCATCCAGTCACTGCCAGCCGCTTTACGCAATGAGGTGTGATCCAACTCCAAACAACATCCAAATATCCAAACTTTCGCATTTATAATATTAGTAGGATACCACAGGCTTTTCGATGAAGGAAACCTGCATATGCCAAGGAAGAAATTCTGAGGCGTATGTGAAGTCCACCAAATCGGCTTGGGGCACCGTTGGTGGTCAGGGGTTTGGCACAAAAGATCCTGAAGGGTTGAAATATCGCCAGGTCTTTCTGCTCCCTAAGAAGATAAGAGGGTGCTGTGTGATACGTACGTTTGACGCCAAGCACTTAAACTCGGTACCCCACTAGATGGGTGGTAAGTATACGTCATTTACCTATCTTACTCTAAGTTACCGCAAGTCACTGTTAAACGGTGCTTTCAGTAATTTAAAGTAATTTGACTACCGCCATCGCGTCAGTATTTAAATGCGAGCGTAAATTACATTTCATCAAGCAACCGTCCATCATCAGCGCCATCTTTAATTAAATGCGCATAAATTTCCGGGAGATTCAAAGCGCTTCAGTTAAATCTCATAAACTACAGATGATGAAAAGTGTTATGTCTTTGGAAGGTAAAGGGGTTCTGTAGTCATATACCACTTTTGGATGTTTGGATGTTTGTTACTCAATCTCGCAATTATAAGTGGGATAACTCCGTCTTTGTACACAGTTTAATTCCTATTTTATTATTGTTGTTGTTGTTTTTTGTTACAATAAAGCGTTTACATACATACATACACGCTACAACCACTGGACAGATAAGGGTGAAACTTGGCACACATATAGGTTAGGTCCTGGAATAGGACATATGGACATATGTTGTCTAGAAGAAATCGCTTAAAGCGATAAGACCGCCTAAATTGTACTATTTGTAACTTCTATAACGTGTAACTGTATTTGTTTGTGCAATAAAGTGTATTGTATTGTATTGTTTTTATTCCGAAAAAACATCTCATTCCTACAGGAAATACATAATAATTTGTGATGTTACGTTGTCCACGCGGACGAAGTCGCAGGCCACAGCTAGTAATAAATAAAAGACTTTACGTGAAAATATTTGCAAGAAATGCTTTAAGATCATTTTAGGAATTTTTGTCTATCCTGATTGTTTGTGCACGCCTTAAAAAACTACTGGCCTAATTCTACTGGAGTAGGGTTTAATTCATAGTAATATTTAGTCTGTGTTTCATCGTAATCGGTTCACTTAATCATAAGTTATGCGAATTAAAATTGAATTGCGGAAAGAAAACTTCTTGTAAGTGTGTAAGGAACCCCAAAAAGGTATATTAACATTAACGTCTGACTTTTAACAGAGATTTGAATCTGTCTGTCTCGCTCTAGATGAGAGCAAATTGTGTCATACCGTAAGTGCACTGCCCGGCGCCGGTGGGTTAAATGCGTGGTTTAAAATATTATGTGGAACCCTGAATTCCGCTATGTTTTTGTTTTGATAACATAATTAGGGTTGCTACTAATTTCTTTTCTTTTTTGTGCTTCACTAGCTCTAAGATATTTTGGAGTTTTAATTGTTATTAAAATTTATTATTATATCAAACTCTACACATATAATTATTTCGTTGATTAAGGTACAAAATGTCCAAATGTTTTGATGGTATAGAGAGACCATCGACATAGATTGACTGGAAGAAATCCCTAAGAGTGATTAGTCCGCGTTTGTACACATTTTTATTCCTCTTTGTTATTGTTGGTAATTTTGGTAAAATAAAGTGTTTACATACAACCCCCCCTCCCCTCCCCCCTCCCACTCCCCCCTCAAGTTCTCCCACACACATAGTGAAATTATGTAGTGACCTCTCGTACAAAATTTTCTCTGAAAAATTTGGTTATATCTCAATTTCTTGCGTCATTATCATTTTCATTATCGTTAGTCTGTCCAAGTCTTCGTTTGTTTCAAGTTCTTCGTATTCATTGCCAGGTAACGGACTGCCTGTGAGGCTGGTTTCAGGGCCGTCATATAACCGCTGCCAATTGTCGTATAATATCAAAGTGCATGCGAGGAGATAGCCATCGGGGCGACTTGCAGTTTCTATGGTGGTTAGAGGAGTACGTAACGGTGAGCCTGAATTATGCTGAGTAGTCTGGCACATCGTATTTAAACCTTAAGATGTTATGCCTCTACTTAAAACGGGGTCACGATAACGAGTAACATGTTATGGCGAGCATGGGATTTTGCAGTTAATAATGGAATAAAAGTCGTATAAACTTTACATTTGCCGTGTGGTTTCCGGTAGAGTAGAATAGGACCACTCCAACTCTTCCCGTGGATGTCGTACAAGGCGACTGAGGGAATACATTATAAAACATCAATCAGGCCTCCCCAACCCAGATCTGGCCGGCGCGGGGAGTGTAGGCCAAATCCTCCGGCAGATGAGAGAGGGTTGTGCTCCTGCAGTGGAGACAAAAATAACCTGATGATGATACCCGGATCTTAACTCATTGTGTGAAATTTTCATTTAAAAAAAACCTGCGAGATTTGACAGACATAATCTCAAGTGTAATCTTCATAATTGCTGTGAATAGGGACTAGGGGACGAGCTATGGAGCTGTCCTATAACATATTCGTAGATTTTGATTGATAACGTAATCCAACAAAACTTGCTCGAAAAGCGGGATAAGTCTTATAAAATTAATATAAGTTTTGTCACTTCGTACAAGTTGATTCCAATATTGTTGAGTAGCGTATTGTGTATGAATCGACGTCCCAATTACAACCGCAGAAGGTCGCTGTTAGCACATAAAAAGAACCCACAAGCTAATCTGGCTGGCGCAACTTAGTAGTAAAGAACCGATGTATGAAACGGACAGAGTTTTTAATGGCAGCCCAACCCGTCCAAATCAGGAAGAGCACTAAAACCCAAAATTGTTATCGGACTCAGTGGTCTTCGAAACCAGACGGATTATAAAAACCGATGTATGAAACGGACAGAGTTATTAATGGCGGCCCAATCCATTCAAATCAGGAAGAGCACTGAAACCCAAAATTGTTATAGGACTCAGTGGTCTTCGTAACCAGACGGATTATAAAAACCGATGTATGAAACGGACAGAGTTTTTAATGGCGGCCCAATCCGTCCAAATCAGGAAGAGCACCGAAACCCAAAATTGTTATACGACTCGGTGGTCTTCGTAATCAGACGGATTAAGTGTTGCTTTTTTTCAAGAATTTATATTCTCTTCGAAGTTAATCAAAACCGCGGTTCGCGTCTGATGTTTCTCCGACCGTGACTGCCACATTCGCTTATCGCGACGAATAAAGAGTCATTTTACGATCCAATTACTATACATCAAATATGACAAACAAAGAGTCCCGCGACTTATCTCATTTCTAGATCATTTCTTTTTATTGTTTAAATAGAATTGTTCCGCGCAGTGAAAGTTGGGAAAGCGGTGAACTCGATCTTGTGAACTCTTGACCATAATTAGTTGAATAAATATAATAAAGTTATTCTAAATGACTACCAAAAGTCGTTATATCGATAATAGTGTTGCGTCGTTACGCATAACGTTACAGATACGAGTAACTGTTACCGAATATAGGGTTACGTTACCTAGTTTAGTACGTGACAGATGTTAACTGTAGGAATATGGTCGGGACGTGCTGTCTTTGTGATGACGTCGGCGGAAGTAATGGGCGAACAGGAATGCTCTTCGGGCAGATCTTCATCAAACGTACCATTTTAGGCTTTATTGTTATGGGTTATGGTATGAACGCAGCCTGTTCAGTATCTAGCTTTTTCTTTCCCATCCTAAAACATGTTTGATGTTTGGAGACTCAGTACTGCAGTTTCTGGTAGTGTTTTAGATCTTGGAAGCTTTTTATGTATACTGAAACCTTTACGGCATCTAAATACAATATCCTACTAATACTATAAACGCGAAAGTTTGTAAGTATAGATGGATGTTTACTCTTTCACATTCACAATGAAACTTGTGCAGTTACTACGCAGAACATTTAATTATTGACTAAATATTGACATTATTTAACCGTAGCGTCAATATTTAGTAATAAATAAATGCTCTGCGTAGTAACTGCACAAGTTTCATTGTGAATGTGAAAGAGTTGTGGCTACTTGCATGGAACAGAGCGATTGTTTGGAACGTTCCATCTAGTAGCTCGGTGCCCTGCCTAATATATCTTCAGATTACAAAGAAACCCCGAGCATAGCCCCCTCCACGCGTCTAATATTGCATTAAACTGGAATAAAGTCGCAAACACACTTTAAAACCACCAATAAATCTTTTCACAAAACTGCACAAATAATTCAAAGAGCTAATTCACTATTCTAGCTTTAATTGGACTCCGCTCAACGCTCCTCAGAACACGTCGCGGTAATTAAAATAACATCAATAGCCTCAGAAACCAGTGATAGCTGATCACCTTGACATGGATCCAATTTCTCACGAACAGCTTCCATCGGAGTGGAAGAAAGGGCAGAGTTACATTTTATTGTGATAAAGTTCGCACACGTTGAAGGAACAATTTCAAGACATACGTTCGTATATATAGTGGAGACAGATTGGTAGCAGGCCGAGTGCAAAAGCACACAGTATGAGTACAGAAGATGTTGAGTTGATAAAGTTTGTGACGAGACGCTTCTTAATATTTGAGGTAGAGAATCCTTCTAATATTACAAATGCGAAAGTTTGGATGTTTGTCACTCAATCACGCTTCAACCAGTGGACGGATCGGGATGAAACTTAGTACACATATAGGTTAGGTCCTGGAATAGGACATAGGATAGTATTTATCCCGAGAAAACATCTAATTCCTACGGGAATAACATAATAATTTGTGATGTTAAGTTGTCTGAAGTCGCGGGCAACAGGTAGTACTTAATAAATAAAATAAAAAAATGCTTGTAGGTAGTTTTCGGTTTTCATAATTATGTCACACAAACATCTAGACTGATGATAAGCTTCTAAGAACTTAGGATAGAAATAAAGCGGTACTCACATGAGGACCTCCGAGCTAGCGCCGCAGCGACTAGCACCAGCAACAATCTCGGTGCAAACATGGTCCTGGTGTCCCTCATCATCTCGCCTCGCGACTGGCGCACATGTTGACTGTCACTACCGTACACGCACTTATACTGTTCCTCTTTGGTCGAAGTGTATCATGACTTTTTTGGTGTGGGGATCTGAAACAAAATAAAATATATGTCGGCGAAAGAATAAAAGAGGAGCTGATTTGGAGGCACAGTGTGTGTTCGGCGCGCCGTTCGGCTTGGTTCGGCGATCGTCGCGAGCACGCGCTCACGGAACGTCGGGTAGGACGGGCGCGGGCGCAGACTCGAGACAGCGTTCGCTCGATACGCGTGCGGTGCGCAGGCACTACGCTGACGGATCGTCTGCCTTCCAAAATCGTTACTTGATGATGTAGTGTAATTTCATGTAGTGTCATTGAAGCCAGTAAACGTGTTAACTTTTGAACGGTGTTAAATTCAATTTGGGGGCCCACACTTTCGTCGGAACCTACGACCTATATATATACATAAATAAATAAAATTAATTAAGGAAAATCCCCCAATGGACAGCCCACCAAAGTGACATACTATTGGGAGGCTTATGTTCAGCAGTGGACGTGTTTCGGCTGATGGTGATTACACGAGTGTGAGCTAGCGTTATTCATCAAAAGAAACAAATGACATAATTGAAGATTGCGCGCGATATAATATGTATTGTACGGTGTGGCTACACACGCAGGCAGCAATTAAACTCCCGATGAACCGTGTCCCACGCGCGCGCGGTAACGGCGCCCGCGCATCGGGGCCGTTAGCAACCAGGGCTGACACTGGGGAGTAAACCACGCCGTATATAATTTAAACTCCAGGCAAATATTGTGTCTGAATGGTTCTATTACATTGTCTGATACTACCTGCTGTTAATTTGACTAGAAAAGCAATATGCTTATAACTAAAATATCAAAAACAAGAAAACCGTATATTCATATTACGTAACATACACTGAATATATACAATTATTGGCCGTATTATCGCGTTCAGCAATTTCTTACACCTTGTGGCATACATTATAAAACATCAATCAGGCCTCCCCGACCCGTCTGGCCAGCGCGGGGAGTGTAGGCCAAGGCCTCCGTCTGTCTCCAGCAGATGAGAGAGGGTTGTGCTCCTGCAGTGGAGACAAAAATAACCTGATGATGATGATGAACCTTGTGGCTGTAAGTTCTGGTTGCAAAGATTTATGAAAAATATATATTGTTCTTAATATATATTACACAACAATCATTTTAATACTTGTGTTATGCATAATTGATCAGTGATGAGCTGATAAGGTAATAGTTTAACTATTAATAATATTCAATGTGACGATACCGATTTCCTGAATTAATAGAACAGTGGAGATAAATGGAAAAGTATCCCCCTTAGTAGAAAAGAGTGGAATTTCCGTTCTTCCCTACTAGTAGGGACAGACCAGTAGGGATATGTGGAATAGGCCATACTAATAAATACAAACATAGATTTAGTAATTAACATTTAAAGCTTTCATTTGGTGCTTGGTAGAGATGCAATAAATAGTCTCAAATTAATTAAATTCTTGTTTTTTTTTTTATTTAAAATTTACAGTCGCAGCAGCCCTAGGTTGCGAAGTAAATACGATAACTATACGCAAACGATAATAAGGTCCCGAGGGCATTTTCGTACGGGATGCGATCAGAGAAACAGCCTCTTATAGAACTACAGTAGGGGGGCGAGTTAAGGGGCTTGGGGGGGGGGGTGAGGTGCAGTGTGGGAACGGGAGGGAACGTCAAACCATAGAATCATCATCATCATCCGATTTAATTTTGTCTCCACTGCGGGAGCACAACCCTCTATCTGCCGGAGACAGACGGAGGATTTGGCCTACACTCCCCGCGCTGGCCAGACGGGTTGGGTGGTGGGGATTATAGAATGCCTAATGCCAAACTTCCAATTACACGATTTATAGACCTTAATAACTTTATTTTATTTTATAGAGAGTCTATATGTCGCTCATTATATAAGTGGATAGTGGATGAATATGGAGATTACAATATTTATTTATTTATTTAATACATAATATGTTTATATGCATAAATACATAAGTTAACAAACAAATAATTAAATATGCATTTGAAGAGTTAGCTACTAGCTGTTGCTCGCGACTTCGTCCGCGTGAACAACTTAATATCACAAATTATTATGTATTTCCCGTATGATTGGGATGTTTTTCGGGATAAAAACTATCCTATGTAATATTCCAGGACCTAACCTATATGTGTGCCTAGTTTCATCACGATCCGTCCAGTGGTTGAAGCGTGATTGAGTTAACAAACATCCAAACACACAAATATCCAAACTTTCGCATTTATAATATTAATAGGATTATTGTTATTTAAGCTTTATAATTTATTTGTAAACGTTATTTTTTCAACTTTTTTTTGTTACGATTTTAGGTATGTTTAAGTAATAAAAAGTGAATTAAAAAAAGGTAAAAAAAATTATCCGTTTTCTTTTTTATTATTTTTCTGAGGCTTGTGACTCGAGAATGAATGAGTGAACGCCAGCCTCGGTAGGTAACACTAATTTGTAATGTTAGTCAGACCAAAAAAAACTGTTAAATTAAATATATAGCTTTTTGGAATCCGTCGTATTCACAAAAACAGTCGATACGAACAGCATTTAATCGAAAATGTTTTTGTTTCATTTCCATAATAATATTCGGACTAATAAGTTATTTCTCGAAACATTAATTATGGAATTTGATGTTCGAGTAATTAGGCATGTTTTCCTCGAAGTTATTATTGAACGTACTGTAACGGAGCAGCCTTAGGGCCGGCTAGCCTGGATGCCCCGGTTACAATATATTTCGATCCCTGGTACTTAGGGTACTGAGGGTTGCGAATATTAAGGGTTTAACCTATCGGGAGGTTTAGCAAAGGAAACACCAGGTAATGAACACGAGGGTATTATGTATTTATTTCATTCTAACTTACTCTAGAACATATCTGTCCGACCTAACTTATTCTATTTACTTATCTATTTTAATAACAACCTGGGCTGGGGCGTCGCGGCGCCCTGACACTTAAATCTCGGGTTTGTCCTACTGCGGTTTCCTCGTACGGGAGGTTTTACCGCGACGGGTGTCCCGTGAGTGCGACGCAGACGTAACGCACCGCAACTGCACGGGACGGGAGCGTAAGTGCGACGCAGACATAACGCACCGCAGCTGTACGTCCCACGACCCAGTGTGAGTGCTGCGCAGAAATAACGCACCGCAGCTGCACACCAGGTGAGCGGCTCGCCCAAGGGTTCTGTTCGCTAGAGGGTCGAGTGCTGCGCAGATATAACGCACCGCATCTGTGGCCCATTCGGCTTGAGAACTCTCGGAAGAGTGCTGCCGAGTGACGGTCCGTATCGGCTTTTATCCTTTCGCCGCGGCTCGCTCGTCGAGGCGCGCGGTGGGGATAATGTGGCAGGGCCGGCTCGAGATGTGAGGTCGGCGGTCGGTGCGGCGGGGGCCGGCTCGGTGGGTCGTTACATTCCCCCTCTTCTTTTGAAGATTTTTACTCATGTAAAAATCACCGGAACGGTCTACAAAAACATAAAAAAATTCTTTTAAACATTGAAATAAAAAATAAACTTGCTTCCTTCTGCACTTCAAATTCTGTATGTCTATTTAATGACTCCCCTGTAGTCATTTGATTTTTTATATGCAAGACATTTCTTAATATATCCTGCAGTATCTCTGAACATCCCAGGCCAATAATAGTTCATTGCTATTCTGTTTCTTGTTTTACTTAGATGTTCAGCACCTGGCATCTCGTGAATTCTTGCTAATACTTCACTTTGTTCTGACTTTGGAATGCATAATTTCCATTCTCTTTCTAGCTTGGTTCTAGTTCCGGCGGCGGGATTTGTTATTTTCTTATACAATTTGTTTTCTTTTATCCGGTAATCGCGAAAATTTTCTGGTATTTGTTCAACTTCTTGTAGCTTTCTTTCATACCAGTCAGTAGCTTTGGGCTTTCTAGTGCAGGTCGGATTTATAAACGGTTTATCTATTGCTTTATTCTCTTTGCTACTTGAATGTTTTGAATTTGCAATCTGGTTGTTTTGTGTTTTCCTTCTTTTTGAAATTTTTCGGCATTTCTCTGTTGTAAATAATTCTTCTGACTTTCTTGTTTCTCTTCGTGCCTCTTTTGTGTCAATTTTCTTTATATTTTGATTACTTCTCACTTTTTCTTTAGGTACTCGATCTTTATCATTTGTGTTCCATTCTAATTTAAAGCCTATTTTCTTTAACAGGTCCATGCCTATGATGAAATATGACGTATTTGGTAACACATGTAATTTATGCCTGAGTTTAACGTTGTTCACTTCTATTTCTAGATAAATTGATTTTGAAATAGGTACCTGTGAGCCATCTGCCATTAACACTTCGCGTTTGCTGTTTCCTTCAGTATTGTTACATTTGAAACACTCTTTATATAATTCGTCGTTAATGTATGAACATGTTGAGCCTGTATCCACAAGACCTTTGCACTTTTTTCCTGCTATTATCACGTTAATAAATATTCTATTATCCTTTTTATTTTCTTCTTTTATCGTACATGCTCTGTTTTTATTTTCACTATTTGTCACACAACAGTTCTTACTTAGTTTTCCAATTCTGCCACAACTGCTGCAAAATATTGTTGCATTTCCTGTACAATCCCTAGAGAAGTGTCCTTGTTTGCCACAGTTCCAACAGCACTTTTCAGGTTTGTAATTTTGCATAAACTTTTCACTTTTGTACGGGCTTGACTGTTGTTGCATGTTCTCTCTCCATGCTCCTTGGTTATCGTATTTCTTTAATTCACACTTATTATGTTCACTCGGCTGTATAACATAACTTTTATACGGGGTTTCTCTCTCAATTTCTTCTGAGATTTTCTCAAATTCTCCTGCTAGCTGTATTAAACTGTTCAGATTCTTGAACTCATGTCGTTTCACATATAACTTGTATGTCGGGTGCATATTTTCATAAATTTTTTCTAGTGTCTCTGTCGCTGACATTTTTCCATATCGTCTCATTAGGGTTTGAATTTCGGTGAGATAATGAATGAATCTCTGGTTGTAGCCTTGTTTCTTGGCTATGATTCTTTCTAACAAAATTGCTTCGTAGTTTTTCGGGAAATAATATAATCTAAAGTCTTCAATAAACTCTTCCCATGTGGTCCAAGTATTGCGGTTGTTGCGATACCATAACAATGCGTATCCCTCGAATAAACGTGGTAACAGTTGGATTAGCTTCTCTGTGCTGATTCCGCATCCTGTTACAAGTTCATCTAGTCTTTCTAGAAATTCTATGGGGTCGTTTGTTGTATCGAACATTATATCCCAACTGTCAATCATCATGGATATATTTTCCATTGACTGATGGTCTTTTTGAATTTTCTTTTCTGCTTTAGTCATTTCTACAGCTTATGACTTCAGTTCTTAATTTCTACTAATCTTCTCTGAATCTTTCGGTCGGTAGCCTTCTTGGCTCTTTTATTATGAAGTATGTATGTATGTATATCCCTAACGGATCCTGACGCGGATTCAGGACTTATAAAACGGCGGAGGGGACTATTCTATGACCCCGGGATTACGCGAAACCATTATTAAGCACGTCTACTTTGTGGGTTTTTAAAGTTGGGCGTCAAATGTAACGGAGTTACTTCACGTATATCCCTAAACGGATCCTGACACGGATTCAGGACTTATAAACGGCGGAGGGGACTATTCTATGACCCCGGGATTACGTGAAACCGCTATTAAGGACGTCTACTTTGTGGGTTTTAAAGTTGGGCGCCAAATGTAACGGAGCAGCCTTAGGGCCGGCTAGCCTGGATGCCCCGGTTACAATATATTTCGATCCCTGGTACTTAGGGTACTGAGGGTTGCGAATATTAAGGGTTTAACCTATCGGGAGGTTTAGCAAAGGAAACACCAGGTAATGAACACGAGGGTATTATGTATTTATTTCATTCTAACTTACTCTAGAACATATCTGTCCGACCTAACTTATTCTATTTACTTATCTATTTTAATAACAACCTGGGCTGGGGCGTCGCGGCGCCCTGACACTTAAATCTCGGGTTTGTCCTACTGCGGTTTCCTCGTACGGGAGGTTTTACCGCGACGGGTGTCCCGTGAGTGCGACGCAGACGTAACGCACCGCAACTGCACGGGACGGGAGCGTAAGTGCGACGCAGACATAACGCACCGCAGCTGTACGTCCCACGACCCAGTGTGAGTGCTGCGCAGAAATAACGCACCGCAGCTGCACACCAGGTGAGCGGCTCGCCCAAGGGTTCTGTTCGCTAGAGGGTCGAGTGCTGCGCAGATATAACGCACCGCATCTGTGGCCCATTCGGCTTGAGAACTCTCGGAAGAGTGCTGCCGAGTGACGGTCCGTATCGGCTTTTATCCTTTCGCCGCGGCTCGCTCGTCGAGGCGCGCGGTGGGGATAATGTGGCAGGGCCGGCTCGAGATGTGAGGTCGGCGGTCGGTGCGGCGGGGGCCGGCTCGGTGGGTCGTTACATTCCCCCTCTTCTTTTGAAGATTTTTACTCATGTAAAAATCACCGGAACGGTCTACAAAAACATAAAAAAATTCTTTTAAACATTGAAATAAAAAATAAACTTGCTTCCTTCTGCACTTCAAATTCTGTATGTCTATTTAATGACTCCCCTGTAGTCATTTGATTTTTTATATGCAAGACATTTCTTAATATATCCTGCAGTATCTCTGAACATCCCAGGCCAATAATAGTTCATTGCTATTCTGTTTCTTGTTTTACTTAGATGTTCAGCACCTGGCATCTCGTGAATTCTTGCTAATACTTCACTTTGTTCTGACTTTGGAATGCATAATTTCCATTCTCTTTCTAGCTTGGTTCTAGTTCCGGCGGCGGGATTTGTTATTTTCTTATACAATTTGTTTTCTTTTATCCGGTAATCGCGAAAATTTTCTGGTATTTGTTCAACTTCTTGTAGCTTTCTTTCATACCAGTCAGTAGCTTTAGGCTTTCTAGTGCAGGTCGGATTTATAAACGGTTTATCTATTGCTTTATTCTCTTTGCTACTTGAATGTTTTGAATTTGCAATCTGGTTTTTTTGTGTTTTCCTTCTTTTTGAAATTTTTCGGCATTTCTCTGTTGTAAATAATTCTTCTGACTTTCTTGTTTCTCTTCGTGCCTCTTTTGTGTCAATTTTCTTTATATTTTGATTACTTCTCACTTTTTCTTTAGGTACTCGATCTTTATCATTTGTGTTCCATTCTAATTTAAAGCCTATTTTCTTTAACAGGTCCATGCCTATGATGAAATATGACGTATTTGGTAACACATGTAATTTATGCCTGAGTTTAACGTTGTTCACTTCTATTTCTAGATAAATTGATTTTGAAATAGGTACCTGTGAGCCATCTGCCATTAACACTTCGCGTTTGCTGTTTCCTTCAGTATTGTTACATTTGAAACACTCTTTATATAATTCGTCGTTAATGTATGAACATGTTGAGCCTGTATCCACAAGACCTTTGCACTTTTTTCCTGCTATTATCACGTTAATAAATATTCTATTATCCTTTTTATTTTCTTCTTTTATCGTACATGCTCTGTTTTTATTTTCACTATTTGTCACACAACAGTTCTTACTTAGTTTTCCAATTCTGCCACAACTGCTGCAAAATATTGTTGCATTTCCTGTACAATCCCTAGAGAAGTGTCCTTGTTTGCCACAGTTCCAACAGCACTTTTCAGGTTTGTAATTTTGCATAAACTTTTCACTTTTGTACGGGCTTGACTGTTGTTGCATGTTCTCTCTCCATGCTCCTTGGTTATCGTATTTCTTTAATTCACACTTATTATGTTCACTCGGCTGTATAACATAACTTTTATACGGGGTTTCTCTCTCAATTTCTTCTGAGATTTTCTCAAATTCTCCTGCTAGCTGTATTAAACTGTTCAGATTCTTGAACTCATGTCGTTTCACATATAACTTGTATGTCGGGTGCATATTTTCATAAATTTTTTCTAGTGTCTCTGTCGCTGACATTTTTCCATATCGTCTCATTAGGGTTTGAATTTCGGTGAGATAATGAATGAATCTCTGGTTGTAGCCTTGTTTCTTGGCTATGATTCTTTCTAACAAAATTGCTTCGTAGTTTTTCGGGAAATAATATAATCTAAAGTCTTCAATAAACTCTTCCCATGTGGTCCAAGTATTGCGGTTGTTGCGATACCATAACAATGCGTATCCCTCGAATAAACGTGGTAACAGTTGGATTAGCTTCTCTGTGCTGATTCCGCATCCTGTTACAAGTTCATCTAGTCTTTCTAGAAATTCTATGGGGTCGTTTGTTGTATCGAACATTATATCCCAACTGTCAATCATCATGGATATATTTTCCATTGACTGATGGTCTTTTTGAATTTTCTTTTCTGCTTTAGTCATTTCTACAGCTTATGACTTCAGTTCTTAATTTCTACTAATCTTCTCTGAATCTTTCGGTCGGTAGCCTTCTTGGCTCTTTTATTATGAAGTATGTATGTATGTATATCCCTAACGGATCCTGACGCGGATTCAGGACTTATAAAACGGCGGAGGGGACTATTCTATGACCCCGGGATTACGCGAAACCATTATTAAGCACGTCTACTTTGTGGGTTTTTAAAGTTGGGCGTCAAATGTAACGGAGTTACTTCACGTATATCCCTAAACGGATCCTGACACGGATTCAGGACTTATAAACGGCGGAGGGGACTATTCTATGACCCCGGGATTACGTGAAACCGCTATTAAGGACGTCTACTTTGTGGGTTTTAAAGTTGGGCGCCAAATGTAACGGAGCAGCCTTAGGGCCGGCTAGCCTGGATGCCCCGGTTACAATATATTTCGATCCCTGGTACTTAGGGTACTGAGGGTTGCGAATATTAAGGGTTTAACCTATCGGGAGGTTTAGCAAAGGAAACACCAGGTAATGAACACGAGGGTATTATGTATTTATTTCATTCTAACTTACTCTAGAACATATCTGTCCGACCTAACTTATTCTATTTACTTATCTATTTTAATAACAACCTGGGCTGGGGCGTCGCGGCGCCCTGACACTTAAATCTCGGGTTTGTCCTACTGCGGTTTCCTCGTACGGGAGGTTTTACCGCGACGGGTGTCCCGTGAGTGCGACGCAGACGTAACGCACCGCAACTGCACGGGACGGGAGCGTAAGTGCGACGCAGACATAACGCACCGCAGCTGTACGTCCCACGACCCAGTGTGAGTGCTGCGCAGAAATAACGCACCGCAGCTGCACACCAGGTGAGCGGCTCGCCCAAGGGTTCTGTTCGCTAGAGGGTCGAGTGCTGCGCAGATATAACGCACCGCATCTGTGGCCCATTCGGCTTGAGAACTCTCGGAAGAGTGCTGCCGAGTGACGGTCCGTATCGGCTTTTATCCTTTCGCCGCGGCTCGCTCGTCGAGGCGCGCGGTGGGGATAATGTGGCAGGGCCGGCTCGAGATGTGAGGTCGGCGGTCGGTGCGGCGGGGGCCGGCTCGGTGGGTCGTTACAGTACCCAAACTACGTGACACATTTTTACAATCCCCCCCCCTCGGTGACCACCCGTAGTATATGCCAAAACCCCCCCTACCTCTTGTGTTCACGTAGTAACGCATAAATATGGTTTTAAACCAATTTTTGCAAACGGAAAGTTAAAAGACAAAACCTAACCCACCCACCCCTGTGACCAAGCGTGGTATCTTGAAGACCCCCCCCCCCCCCCCCCCAACGGGTCACATAGTTTGGGTATGTTCCCTTACATGAATTATTCAATTATTGCTCTAACTGTTCTCAAACATACAAGATATTGACTGCATCTGTTGTTACAATTTGTATGCAAACTTGATTTTTAAAAGATGTGTTGCGTGAAGTTTGTTGCGCCGTTTCTTCTTCACAGCGCTAACACCTAGGAAGCGGTAGTCGATAAAAAAAAATGACGTGTATAAATGTACCAAGTGTACTCATATGCAATAAATGATTTTGACTTTGATATACTACTTGTGGATCATCATGCCGCAAAGGTTTCGGTAAAAAATTTGTTTAAGTGTAAGCGAAGTTTACCCAACGATCTCTATATATACTACTAGATGGAGCGTTTCAAACAATCGCTCTGTTCCACGCAATGAGCTCTACTCTTTCACATTCACAATGAAACTTGTGCAGTTACTACGCAGAACATTTAATTATTACTAAATATTAACGGTTAAATAATGTCAATATTTAGAAAATAATTAAATGTTCTGAGTAGTAACTGCACAAGTTTCAAAGTGAATGTGAAAGAGTTGTGGCTACTTGCGTGGAACAGAGCGATTGTTTGGAACGCTCCATCTAGTAGTACATAGAGATCGTTGAGTTTACCAAACCGCTTTGATTCCCAACTCAATCTGACAAGTCATCTGATTAGGCGTGATCTGATTTACGAGAATCAGTTGCGGTCAGCAAAACGGCCTGTTCAGCAGCAGTGCGACGTGCAGTCAATAAAATGTAATTTATGCTATAATTTCACTTTCTATGCATATTATGTTTTTACTAAATTATTAGTGTAGAAATAATTTGCAGATATTACTAGTAACAGGCGCTACGGAGATAGAAAGCTCTAAGTATAGTGTTTTCTAAGTAGAGTTGCCAACTCTAAAGTCTGCCACGCAGGACAAGAAGCATGAAAACCACGGCTTTTGGAGGTTACAACCGTACATGGCAACAAAGCTTTAAGTTACTCAGGCTTTTCAGTGAAGGAAAATATCGAGAGGAAACCTGCATATGCCGAAGAAGACATTCTGAGGCGTATGTGAAGTCCACCAAATCGGCTTGGGGCACCGTTAGTGGTCAGTTGCTGACCATATTTCTAAGTCGCTTTTTGTACGTTTTAATTTAAGTGTCATTATGTTTATGTTATAGCCGTGTGGTTCCCGGCTTAGACTAGATCCCCCCCCCCCCCCTCCAATCTTCTCGCGGGTGGTGTCGAAGAATATTTTGTCAATCACTTAAAGTATTGTTGTTAAGGTTGCCTGGAAGATATCCCTATCTATGATTATTGATGTTATATAACAATTAAAGTGTTTACATACATACATATATACCTCTTATTGCTGAAGTTGAATATAGAGATCAACTGGAAACCGGAATCCTTGGAAGTACTCGAGTTGAAGAGAATTTCCCCGGAAATAATATAATCAAGTCTACTACTATTTCCTTTAATAACATAGTATAGTATCCTTCCTACTAATATTATAAACGCGAAAGTTTGTAAGTATGGATGGATGTTTGTCACTCTTTCACGTAAAAACTACTGAATGGATTTTAATGAAACTTTACAATAATTTAGCTTATACATCAGAATAACACATAGGCTACAATTTATAAAGATATTGTGTGAATTGTCCAAAATATCAAGTAAGTAGGAAAAAATCTACCATCTGCGAGCTATTCTGGCGTGCGCCATAAAATTATAATTTTAATGTCATAATGTTAGTTCTTTTCTACGCCACGCTAATATAAGCTACTCGAAATACTAATCCTGCGCAGACGAAGTCGCGGGCACCAGCTTGTATAATAATAACTTGGTTAATGTTGACCACCTCGTTGGCTTAGTGGCTTGGTCTTTGGACTCGAAAACCAGAGGTCGTGGATTCGATTCCCACTGGGGACAGACTACATTGTACAAGTTGGTCCCGGTCTGTTATGTTACATTTGTGAATGGTTCTATCCTTGTTTAATTTTCATAGCACAGGAGAAAATCCTAGTTTGGGATTAGACGTTCCTGTATATATTATAGACGTAAGTGTAGGTATATATATGTATATAAAGGGTGTAAGGGACGGTCTTCCGAAAACTTTAACCATGGCTTCAGACCATCACCCTGAACATCGTACAGCAAGAATTTTTTGCGGGAAATAAAAAAAAAAATCGACTCTTCATACAAATCTGGCATGTCATTTGTAAAATTTGTATGGTGAGTCGAAATTTTTTTTTTATTTCCGGCGATAAATTCTTGCTGTACGATGTTCAGGGTGATGGTCTGAAGCCATGGTTAAAGTTTTCGGAAGACCGTCCCTTACACCCTGTATATAATATAACGCCTTAAAAAAAATTCACGCCGTTCACAGTTTTTTTTTTCCATAGAGCACCCTTTGGTTGGGGTGTACAAAAGGGGTCGCTATGGAAAAATAAAATCTATGTAAGTGGGTATATAGTTTATATTAGTGCATGTATGTATATGTTTTTTTTATTTACGTACACACTATGTCTGCCTCTCTTATTTCAATTATCTCTCTCGCGGGTCTGTTGGAAGAAATCTCTCTCAGAGATAAGTTCGCCCTTTGTACTTGTGTTTCTTATTAATGAATAATTTTTGTTTTATCTGTGTGTGTGCAATAAAGAGTTAAATAAATAAATAAATAAAATCTCTGATTGGCGTGAAAATTTGAGACATTTTCAAACAAAAAAAAATTCAGCGCCCCCTTTTGTACACTATAAAAATTCAGCGCCCCCTTTTGTACAATTTATGCAGCTTAACAGTAGCAAACCATATAATGTACCGTTATATGGTTTGCTACTGTTAAGCTGCAAATGACAATTAAATATATAAATATTTATATAAAAAAAACTCTTACCGTTAATTCAGAAGGAAAAGTCATCCAAAAATAGTTTAACCAAAGTCCCAAAAAAAATCACAAACAGACACGGCACAATAAAATTTGACATAAAATTTCCTCAGCGAGAAAGCGTCAAATTTAAAAAATTCTAATATCGAATCACCCGCGTCCGTTACTTCGAGCTGCGCGTGCGCAGCGACAAAGCCTCGCGTCTGCGTCCCTCGTGCTTTGAGAAGCGACTGAGTGTGCTCTGCTGAACTTGTTTTCATGCCAAATAGCGTGTTTCCTCTCCGTGGTGATATATGAGAGTATGTTATGATAGCGCAGCCCCTCGGGTTTGCTTGCGAAGCCGTAGTTTGTGACCTTGGTGACCTGGTACTGCGAGAGGGAAATGAATTTGGTTTATTTTATTAAAAGTTTCTCAATTATTTCCCTAGCTAATCCTGGTACCTCCACAAGGCGGCGATGTTGTTCGCAACACATCACGTCAAGGGGTATCACGGGGCGAAAAGCGGGCGAAGGAAAGCTATTTTGCGACAATAGATTGCGCAAAGTGGCAATACATCGTCTCTGCCCACCCCTCTAGGACCAAGGCATGAGCATTGTGTATGTAGGTATGTGTGTATGTTATTAAAAGTAAAGAAATGTACCTACATAAATATATAAATTTAATTTACTTGCCGAGACCTATATATTATTTATTGAACTCTTTAAAACTAAATACAGTAAACGAAAATAAAATTCATTTTAGATTATGTTATGGGTATTATAGAGATATATAAGGAAAGAGATTATTATTATAATTTGTGATATTAAGTTGTCCACGCGGACAGCAGCTAGTACATCATAAATAATACAAATTACTTATTACTATATATATTCAACTAGCTGTTGCCCGCGACTTCGTCCGCGTGGACAACTTAACGTCACAAATTATTTTGTATTTCCCTTAGGAATGAAATATTTTTTTTGGATAAAAACTATCTTAAGTCCTATTCCAGGACCTAACCTATATGTGTGCCAAGTTTCATCACGATCCGTCCAGTGGTTGAAACGTGATTGAGTAACAAACATCCAAATATACAAACTTTCGCATTTATAATATTAGTAGGGTATATTCTGGATTATGGATTAGATCACTTCTAGATATGACCACTTGTAAATATAACCACTTTTGGATTTAACCACTGTCTGAAGTCTCACGCTGATAAGTTTTTGTAGTCAAGTTTTAGTCAAGCAAAGTACAATTTTCAAATTAGCCATGCGCCGGTGCGCCCCATTCATTCCGATCTCGCTCGTTTCTCGAATGGAGTCGAATCTTTTAATTGATGATTGTGCACATTTCACGTTTATACACCCTTTATCTTTGCTCACAGCGCTGACGATGATGTTGGAAAGTGTTCATAATGAACATCATCGCCCGACTAGCACACGATCGTCTATTCCGATTATCAACTCCTTTTTTTATGATCAACTAGCTGTGACTACAGAATCCGCTCCCGTTCCCACTCTCTCTCCCTATCCCACTCCCACTCAGACACTCCCTATCAATCCCAATCCCACTCTCATTCCCACTCCCGCTCCAACTGTAGTACAAACCAATCGCAATATGAATTGTAACGAACATAATAACTATACTTCTTTGTTATATTGCATATTTACCTTGGGTTACATTATTGAAGTTTTAGTAGGGATCCCTAAATTTTTATAGTAATAAATATAGCCTATGTTTCTCAGGGATAATGTAGCATTCTAATGGTGAAAGAATCTTTGAAATCAGTCCAGTAGTTTTTGAGTTTATTCGTTACAAACATACAAATCTTTCCTCTTTCTTCTTTCTATTTTACCTGAGGGCTATGCTATGTCTCGTGAGTCTATAACTACTGGCTCTTCTACTCTTCAAACCAAAACACAGGAAAACATCCATGCTGTTTTTATACATACATAATGCTCACGCCTTGCTCCCAGAGGGATAGGAAGAGACGATGCATCGCCATTTTGCGCGATCCTGACACCTCACTAGCCTCACTCACATTCATCAACCTTTTCATGCACCTCCTTTTATTCAACTCAATGCGGACCTCGACTTTTTTGAGGACGTCACCCATTTGATCCTTAAACGTCCTCCTAGGACGACCTCTAGCTGTACTTCCTTTTTTTTTTATTAATTTATTGCACACACACACAAACTTCATCATCAGGTTATTTTTGTCTCCACTGCAGGAACACAACCCTCTCTCATCTGCCGGAGACAGACGGAGGATTTGGCCTACACTCCCCGCGCTGGCCAGACGGGTTGGTGAGGCACACACAAACTTAAAAAACATTAAAAGAAAGAAAAAAATAACATGTACAAATGGTAATGCTTATCTTTTAAGAGATTTCTATCAGTCGCACTTCTTTCCACATTCCCGCTGTAAATTTCTTTTGTCCTTTTTCACTTATACGCTCTAAATATCCAAACCAACGCGACATATCCTACTCTACCTTCCTTGCTTCATTTTCTTTCAAACCACACTTCTCGCACAGCTATAATTGCATTCCTCACATCATCCTCACTGTAACATAACTTTACTCCACATGACCGCATCTCAACCGCATTTATCCTGCTTTCATGCTTCTTCTGCCAGACCCAACATTCACACAAAATTAATGTCTTGGAAGCCACTGAACTGGTTCAGGTCAGGAGTCGGACGGTCAGGGGACAATCTGCAGGGAGACACGTGGCACAGTGCTGCCGAAATCTGGTTGAAGCAACGATCTCTATGTACTACTAGATGGAGCGTTCCAAACAATCGCTCTGTTCCACGCAAGTAGCCACAACTCTTTCACATTCGCAATGAAACTTGTGCAGTTACAACGCAGAACATTTAATTATTACTAAATATTGACGCTACGGTTAAATAATGTCAATATTTAGTAAATAATTAAATGTTCTGAGTAGTAACTGCACAAGTTTCAAAGTGAAAGTGAAAGACTTGTGGCTACTTGCGTGGAACAGAGCGATTGTTTGGAACGCTCCATCTAGTAGTACATAGAGATCGTTGGGTTGAAGATTTAACGCAGGCTAATCTAATGCCAGAGTATCATAAAAACTAAATTTGATTGAAGCGTAAGAAAAATAAGTATTCGCATATACGAGTAACTGACAAAGAGAACCAGGTTGGTATTCATAAAGCGTGTAAAAGAGACGAAGATGTTATCGACAACGCGCGCCTGGTTGCTGCGCGGGCCGGCTGCGCGGGCGCAGGCGCGGCGTCGACACCACGCTCTGTTTGCTCCCTTAAATTCTTGTGCACTTATCACGATACCAGTTTTCTATTCTATTGCACTTTGATGATAAATATGAGTAACGAATTATTATAATTATAAATATGGTATACAATGAAAACAGTTTCACATATTCTGCCATTCATGGCGTGCAAATTTTTGTTTTACATTCTTAATAACTTGCCGTGTGGTTTCCGGTAGAGTAGAATAGGACCACTCCAACTCTTGCCGTGGATGTACAAGGCGACTAAGGGAATACATTATAAAACATCAATCAGGCCTCCCCAACCCGTCTGGAAAGCGCGGGGAGTGTAGGCCAAATCCTCCGTCTGTCTCCGGCAGATGAGAGAGGGTTGTGCTCCTGCAGTGGAGACAAAATAACCTGATGATGACTACAAAGTTTAATTCACACTCCACTCCACCTCGGATCGGTGGCTCAGAAACGTAAGAGCCGAGAAATCTCATTAGGTGATTACAAAAGTGTTATTTATTTACAATTATAATTCTTTCGACAGATCTGCATCAGTTTTCGAAGATGCAACGTTGTGCAAGTGTTTTATTGTGAAATTAGCAGTTCTGTAGCAATTTGCCTGTATCAGACGGATTGCAGTAAAGGTCTTACTTCAGTGTAAGCGTAAGCTAATGTGATGACAATGGGACTAGTCCGAAAACTCAAAGTCGCTCAGCGAGCTATGGAAAGAGCTATGCTCGGAGTTTCTCTAAGGGACAGGATCCGAAACGAGGTGATCCGCCAGAGAACTAAAGTTTTCGACATAGCTCAAAAAGTTAGTACGTTGAAGTGGCAGTGGGCTGGTCACATCTGTCGGAGAACCGATAACCATTGGGGTAAACGAGTTCTCGAGTGGAGACCGCGACTGGGCAAGCGTAGTGTGGGACGCCCCCTGGCTAGATGGAGCGACGATCTGCGTAAGGCGGCTGGCAGAGACTGGATGAGAAGAACCGAGGATCGGGTTCAGTGGCGCGCCTTGGGAGAGGCCTGTGTCCAGCATTGGGCTCTTACAGGCTGATGATGAAAGTGATGCTTTGAGCTAATTTATACCTACTATGAAAAATAAACTATTTAGTAAGTATATTTAATGTTTATATAGGTATCATCATCATCAGCCGAAATACGTCCACTGCTGAACATAAGCCTCGCCAATAGAATGCCACTTTTGTGGGCTGTCCATTGGGGGATTTACCATAACCACTACGCTTGTCAGGCGGATTGGTGATCGCAGTAATGATCTTAATATTATATACAGGAGAACGCTGCTGCCCGTTCCTGGTGCAATACCTTAGTAGCATTGATGACACCCACGAGAAGATTGTTAGTTGTACCTATTCTGAGCCTGAAAGCTCATGGCTT
Source organism: Esperia sulphurella (assembly GCA_947086405.1). NCBI lineage: Eukaryota > Metazoa > Arthropoda > Insecta > Lepidoptera > Oecophoridae > Esperia > Esperia sulphurella. Next base: position 18,354,169 of record OX352261.1, read on the forward strand.
AAAAATAATTAAGTAAAAATAATTATTAGAAGTAATAAGTGTTTGATTTTGATAAGAGTTTTTATATTCAGACAACCGATACACAACACTACATGAGCGAGACACAAGATTTATTGGGGTATTTTATATATGTATGTTTGTCTCCCTCTTTTACTCGTATGGGATCGGTCCTGCACAAGGGAGTCGGAAATCAGAGAGAAGTACGGCCGGACGCCGCGGAAGTTCAAAATAACTATTTAATTAGAAAACTATTAAACTATTTAATTGTGGATGTCGTACAAGGCGACTAAGGGAATACATTATAAAACATCAATCAGACCTCCCCAACCCGTCTGGCCAGCGCGGGGAGTGTAGGCCAAATCCTCCGTCTGTCTCCGGCAGATGAGAGAGGGTTGTGCTCCTGTAGTGGAGACAAAAATAACCTGATGATGATACCTGATGATGAATTAGAAAACTTGTGTTAAAGTGTAAAACGGTGCACCAGGACTTCGGAAACTAAGCAGGGCGGGGTAAGCTTAGGTTATTTACGTTTATTTTTGTATATATCGGAACTACATAGTAGAACCAAGAGACGTCAAATACACATAGGTTTTCGGTTATATTACCAGCGACCTAAATTCGGAATTTACGGCTGGATCGCTTCCGACGTCGCTGTACAGACTGAGGAAGAACCAGCCGCGTGCGAAGTGCGGAAGACTTCACAATAAGAGTTCCAGAGTTTTCATTAAAACAGTTAATCTCGTACATAAATTACACTACCTTATGCCGGTCCCTGGTAACAAAGTATCGCGTATATCGCTTCGCTTCACCGCTGGCGTTGGTGCCGGATCAATAAACATATATAATTATGTGTTTACTAGATCAGGTATGTGTCGTTACGTTATAGAGAAGGCTTCGCATCTCCGAACAGCGTAAGAGAATTGGATAAACCTTGCCCCACTGTCTCATCTAGTATTCAGAAATTAAAATATTGTTATCACACATTTATATATACTGAATGTACCTATTAAAATTAGTAACGAACTATCGTACACACGCACTTTTCCGTGTGGTAAATATGGTATACAATGAAAACAGTTTCACATATTCTAATTTATATAATATATATGCAAATTTTTGTTTTACATTCTTAATAACTTGCCGTGTAGTTTCCGGTAGAGTAGAATAGGATCACTCCGACTCTTCCCGTGGATGTCGTACAAGGCGACTAAGGGAATACATTATAAAACATCAATCAGGCCTCCCCAACCCGTCTGGCTAGCGCGGGGAGTGCAGGCCAAATCCTCCGTCTGTCTCCGGCAGATGAGAGAGGGTTGTGCTCCTGCAGTGGAGACAAAAATAACCTGATGATGATGATACGAATAATAGTAACCAGACAAAAAAAATGCATTAATAAAAGCAATATACAGAATAGATACTTATTTCTGGACAATTAAATCTTATTAGGCAATATAATATAAAAAAAATATGTATATATACGGGTGTCTGGCCAGCGCGGGGAGTGTAGGCCAAATCCTCCGTCTGTCCCCTGCAGATGGGAGAGGGTTGTGCTCCTGCAGTGGAGACAAAAATAACCTGATGATGATGATGATGATACACACGCACACACACATACCACTCACACACGGTGATTAAATATATATATAGATATAAGTATGTAAGAGCGAGGTCCTCTGGCACAGACATTTTTATGTCTAAAAGAGGGCCCCAACTATCCTCTGTAACCCCCTAAGTTTCTGTAATAAATATTTTTGTATTTATTTTTTGTATTTGTTATTCAATAATTTATTTAAAGTTTTATTGATATTACAAGAAGATAAAAAATTATATAAAATACTCAATATCTGAGAATTGAGAAATAGGATACGATCCTTTGTCCACGCAATTAACTGGTGCCAGCCCTGGATAGAGTACTCCCAACGGTACTTGTAGGTAGTAGGGGTGATGGCGAGTGCAGTGGCGTTTTCTTTGGCACTAATAAAGATAAAAGAAATGTCTCAGTTCTCTAGGAAGCACTATAATGACTACGCTGAAGAGCAGTCTTGGTGGCGCTGCTACCCGTCACCGGTTTATAGCCTAGTTTATAGTCTGTGAGCTACCTTCCCAGGCTTAGACTCTGTCGCCGTTAGACCCTGAAACCTTTGCCTACTAATTTCATTACCTACTTGTTTTATACAGAAGCACTAACCTTCCCGCACACGTTTGTTTGTGCGCGTAAATTATGGTAGGGCTAATGGACCCAGCGCGCGAACATAGTCGATCGAGAGAGGGACAACGTTATACTTCAACTATATAAATGCTTCTCTTTCCAACGTATAGCGTCGATCTGCCTGCGGCAGTAGTAACACTTAGCATTATCTGCGTCTGCGGTCTGAACACCACACCGCGCCGTGTTCTAGGCGTACCCATCTAATGTCTCTCTGACATCATTCGCACAACGGCGTTTTTACAGTTTGCCAATAGATTAGACTTTAGAGACATCACGCTTTTATTTTAGCTTACTTACAGCGCGCAACGAAGCGTTACTTTTTTTCAATTTGTATGTAAACGCTTTATTGAACCACAAGGTTACAAAGTATATAAAAATCTGGTGCAGGCAACCTTTGTTGTACATTTCGTTACTATCAAGGGAGCCTCTTGCCGTGTGGTTTCCGGTAGAGTGGAATAGGACCACTCCGACTCTTCCCGTGGATGTCGTACAAGGCGACTGGGGGAATACATTATAAAACATCAATCAGGCCTCCCCAACCCGTCTGGCCAGCGCGGGGAGTGTAGGCCGAATCCTCCGTCTATGTCCGGCAGATGAGAGAGGGTGGTGCTCCTGCAGTGGAGACAAAAATAACCTGGTATTGTACTATTAAGCCATCTCTGGTATTCAATTTCAATAATTGTTAAATTGTACTATTTGTAACTTGTGACTGTATTAACTTGTGACTGTATTTGTTTGTGCAATAAAGTATATTGTATTGTATTGTAAATCGAACAATACAAAAAACCGGACCACGCCTTCGTCACGCATTCGCTTTCAGAGTGTTTCGGGCTTTACTCTGGTGGGAATCGAATCCACGACCTCTGGTTATATCCGAAAACTTTTCTGTTCATCAAAATCGTTAATACTTATATTTATTATGCGAAGGTTTCGTACGAAGCCGATGTTATAATTTGTGCCATACGAACACCATGAAAATCCCATTAATTTTCAATTTTAACCATAAAGACACTATAGACCTTTCGACGTTATGCAATGGAACCCTTTATCGATATTGATGCGGTTGTGACGAGATGGAAAGTGATTTGCTCCAACTGATTTGACCGTGGTAATTGTTCTATTCAACTGTCTTTGACACTGCGTTCTAGGGGAGCTTGTACATCGCATACCGGACCGGATTTTGTTTACCGGACGCTTTGCATAACTTTTGGAGAAGGTCACAAGTTAATTAGTTCAGCTACATCAAATACTGTGTAGTTTAATCTAAACTAGATATTTTGTTTTATCTAGACTTTTTACTTTTGTTGTCTAGACTTTTTAAATGATGCAAATTTAAATTGAAATTTCTATATTATTTTAATAAATCGCTTTTGACATGTATATATTCCGTTATTGACATCTGTATATTGTACATAATTATTTGCTTTAATTTTAATATGTAATGAAAAAAAAAGTTTAATTTGTGAAACGTTAAACACTAAATGTCGAACGCCTGTGGGCAAAACATGTACCTAAATGTATTCGACCAGCTTAAAGTTACCTGTGTTTACGATTAAATGATTTGAATTTGAATTTGTTTGACAATGTCGCCTAATTTTCGTAATGTACACACTGGTCTTTTGGAAATATATGGTAAAGAACATGTATTTCCAAAAGACACATTAACGCCAGCCATGTGTAAAATAAATATAAAACAAAATGTAAACAAAACAATCTTAACTTATCCAAGAATTCTCAGAAGTTTGAAATAAATGAGTATGAGAGTGATGGTGATATAAACTGTTTTTCTTAAGCAAAGTGAAGAAACGGCTTGCCGCTTTACTTAATGGTAAGTAACTTCTGCCTATAGATACTAAGCTTTTTAAAATATAAGTTTTCATACGTAAAAATAGCCCATAACAGTAGGTCCTCTATTGAATCAGGCTTCTCTCAAAATAGTTGCAGGTTTATGCTTTATCACCACGCTTTAAAGCACAGTTTCCTGCTCCCCACCATCCTACTAATATTATAAATGTGAAAATGTGGATATTTGGATGTTTGTTACTCAATCACGCTTCAACCACTGGAGGAATCGTAATAAAACTTGGCACACATATAGGTTAGGGACTGGAATAGGACATCCGGCTACCACACATAAAATATTATGATTTTACGTGTGGTAGCCGGATCTGAAAAGCACCACTTCTTTGTAAGGATATCATATAAGGCCACTAAATGATATATCTATACTAGCTGTTGCCCGCGACTTCGTCCGCGTGGACAACTTAACATCATAAATTATTATGTATTTCCCGTAGGAATGGGATATTATGATACCGGAAACCGGAGCTTGAGTTGAGTGACGTCAGATAGTGCAGCGAGAAGGGGCTCTAAAGCGCACGGAACTGAGGCAGGTCGGATCGGGTCCAGAGTCCGTGGGTGCGAGAGAGAAAGCCTGACCAATCGCGACGCACTACTGTTTGTTATGATGTAATTACTTATTATTTAATCTATATCTTGATTTGCAATTATGCACGAATGACAAAGCGACTTTCTTAAAAAAAAATTACGCCAAGGGTGTCTTGCAGAGCCCAACTAAATTTAATTTTAGGCTAAGTCATTTTCTATAACTTCATAATACTGTGTGACAAAGATAGCAACAGTTTTAGTGCTGTCAAATTTTAACGTTGTGCCTTCAGAATCGGGCCCATTGTCTACATATTATTATTTATTATTACTTGACATTTATAATGATTACACTGACTTTTAAATTAAATTTATTATGACATTTGACTTTAACATGAAATTCAATAGCCCTTTGACATCTTATATGCTAATGAAATAATTGTGATTGTGAATGTATGAATTTTATTTACTATATTTTTTTTGTTATGTTAGTAGCTTAACTAAGTGTTGTGTATATCCATTGATTGTAATGTTTTTGACAATGTACGATTAGTACCAATAAATAATATGAATATGAATACCTACTATTACAGGAGCACCACCCTCTCGGTAAACGTCTGTACGTATAAATAATGGTATTGTTAACTGCTGCATCCATCGAAATCGTAAGAGGGACAACGTTGTACATAAACGTGCGAAAATAAGTGCTTCTGCGCATGCACTAACACCCAGGAAGCTGTAGTGGATAAAAAAATCATCAGGTTATTTTTGTCTCCACTGCAGGAGCACAACCCTCTCTCATCTGCCGGAGACAGACGGAGGATTTGGCCTACACTCCCCGCGCTGGCCAGACGGGTTGGGGAGGCCTGGTTGATGTTTTATAATGTATTCCCTTAGTCGCCTTGTACGACATCCACGGGAAGAGTTGGAGTGGTCCTATTCTACTCTACCGGAAACCACACGGCGTGGGTATCAAGTGTACTCATATGCAATAAATGATTTTGACTTCTCTTTCTAACTGAGATCGTCGATCGCTCGGCAGGCGGCAGCTTAGGAGTGAGAGTCTGCACTCACTCTGGGTGAGTCTCGCTTCTTCAGGTAAGTACTAATAATTAAGTATTCTTTACTAATGGTTCATGCGAAACAACCAGTCTTGATAATAAACCGGTCTAGGAAACGATAATTAATATCTAGTCTACATCAGAAACGATATAATCCATTTCTGTAGGCCGGTTCCTTACATCATTATAATCTAAGATTGTATATTACCCTCTTTAATTTGCATTTATGTCTACTGCATTTGAATTGCTTGTAAACTGCAATTTGTGGCTGGGGCGTTGTACTCGAAAGTCGACGGGTTCGATTTCCGAGGTATAGAGTTACATGTCGGTTATATTTGTGTAATTAATTGCTTAGTAAAAGTAAGTACGTTGAAGTGACAGTGGGCTGGTCATATCTGTCTAGGGAAGAGTTGTTGAGTGAAAACCGCGACTGTGCAGATTGTATTGAGCGGCTGGATGAGAAGAGCCGAGGATCGGGTTCAGTGGCGAGCCTATGTCCAATAGTGGACTCATTCAGGCTGATGATGATGTCGAACTGGTTACTAAGTATAAATATACCCAATATGTAACTCAGTTGGAAAGAAATGGTTTGGAATTTGTTTACATTTACGTTTGCGTTGCATTTACCTATTCTACTTCCTACTATTATTATAAATACGAAAGTTTGGATGTTTGGATATTTGGATATTTGTTACTCAATCACGATTCAACCACTGGACGGATCGTAATGAAAATTGGTACACATATAGGTTAGGTCCTGGAATGGAACATAGGATAGTTGTTATCCCGAAAAACATCCCATTCCTACGGGAAAACATTATATTTTGTGATGTTAAGTTGTCCACGCGGACGAAGTCGCGGGCAACAGCTAGTAGTATCTAAGTCATCATCAGGTTATTTTTGTCTCCACTGCAGGAGTACAACCCTCTCTCATCCGCCGGAGACAGACGGAGGATTTGGCCTACACTCCCCGCGCTGGCCAGACGGGTTGGGGAGGCCTGATTGATGTTTTATAATGTATTCCCTCAGTCGCCTTGTACAACGTCCACGGGAAGAGTTGGAGTGGTCCTATTCTACTCTACCGGAAACCACACGGCACCTAGTATCAAAGTAAGGATCTCTTATTAGAACCAAAACGCCCACTCGTACGGCAGAGCTTCTGCAAACAATTAATTAGTCAAATAGCCTAAAGTAATATTTGAGAAATTATGTAAACACTTTTTAGTAATAGAAATGTATATATTTATAATTTATTTACTATATTAATTAAAACCCGACGTTGCGTAACAAAAATTAACATTATAACTAATCGCCGATAGTGTTATATGATTTTGACAAAAAGCGGATGTTAATATCACGACTACTCACGACCTTTAATAAAATAAATTAAATATTCATAATCGATTAACTTCACGTAGATGAAACCCAAACAGCGAAAGCGGATGTAGCTTTCTCGATACGACTATGTACCTCGAAACACAAGGTAAGGGACGACGTATTCGGTTGCATTTACATAAATTTTTCTAAGAATAATTTATTGATACTTAATGCTTAGGCTCAAATTGAAAGTAAATTAAGAATTTATGTTTATACAAAGATCTCTATGTACTACTAGATGGAGCGAACCAAACAATTTCTCTGTTCCACGCAACTACAGCTCCGGGAACCGCACCCCGTTCGTATTCTCTTTGACACTTGTGCAGTTACTACGCAGAATTTTTTTTTATTACTAAATATTGACGCTACGGGTAAATAGCGTCAATATTCGGTAAATAATTAAATGTTCTACGTAGAGTAACTGCACAAGTTTCAAAGTTAATGTGAACGTTTATAATTATAACACATTTGAATTTTTTATAGGACTAACTAAAGATTTAGTAGCAGCGTGGTTACCGGCTTAGAACAGAGCCACCCCCAATCTTCCCGTGGATCAAGGCGACTAAGGGATTAATACCAGGGACGGGCAGACTGCGATCACCAATCCGCCTGTAGCGTGTTGGCTATGAAAAATCTCTCAATGGACAGCCCACCAAAAGTAGCATACTATTGAGATTGCCGTGTGGTTTCCGGTAGAGTAGAATAGGAGCACTCCAACTCTTCCCGTGGATGTCGTACAAGGCGACTGAGGGAATACATTATAAAACATCAATCAGGCCTCCCCAACCCGTCTGGCCAGCGCGGGGAGTGTAGGCCAAATCCTCCGTCTGTCTCCGGCAGATGAGAGAGGGTTGTGCTCCTGCAGTGGAGACAAAACTAACGTGAGGATGCGTACCAGGGGTGTGACATAATGTTCAACTTACAGGAAATGCAGTTTTACTTTCAAACTGCCTCGTTTCACGGATGACATCTTTCTCTATTGTACAACAAATGCATGTGCATAGCTCTATAATAATGCCGGTTGCAACATGTTCTTAATGCTATCATTTTACTGCATGCATTGTTTAGATAAATATAGAGCGGTTTTCAAGTGTGACTGCTATAATAATAGTGTGTTTATTACCGTTAATATAATATTTGTGATACAAGCAATACTCAAACTTGATATGGGAAAATCACGTAAAGCAAGGTAACTTAAAATATTTTTTGTAAGTAAATATGTTAGTAATTTGTGTATTGTATTTATTTTAAAACTGACTGTAAGACATCCCTAAGACACAATTTTATTCCTATGTGTTGTTGTTGGGGTTATGGTTTTTACAATAGAGCGTTTACATACTTATTATTACATTATTACATACTAGCTGTTGCCCGCGCCTTCGTCCGCGTTTACAACTTAATATCACAAATTATTATGTATTTTCCGTAAGAATGGGATATTTTTTCGGGGTAAAAACTATCCTATGTCCTATTCCAGGGCCTAAAATATATGTGTGCCAAGCTTCATCACAATCCGTCCAGTGGTTGAAGCGTGATTGAGTAACAAACATCCAAAACTTTTGCATTTATAATATTAGTAGGATAATATTTTGAAGCACTCTTATTCTGTCACTACAATTTCTAGTTTATTTACTTAAAATAAGTACTAGCTTATATAAATGTGTATTTTCTATAGAGAGCTTTTATAAAGCTTGCAATACAGTTTTTATTTTGCGTCAACAGCCGAAGATGTCATTATGTCTACGTTGCTGACAGTAATCATGACCGATAAATGCTCAAATTATGCTTACATCGTTGCCATTATAATTTAAAATATTTCGTCTCGTTCGCATAACGTCCCGCAAAAAGGCAATTTTCGCACAAAAGTCACTATGGAACCACACATTCAATTATATTAATTAACTGTTTTGTATGCCTAGAGTCTGCAACTACTATGGTGAAAGAACAAGGCAGTATTTAGTACCCAAAATTGTTAACACTATCCCACTAGGCATCAGAAGCAATGTAATTAATAGTAAAAAGTAAAGTAAAAATATTTCTTAGGAATATCTAGTAAACTTATTAACGTAACCTCAATCTTTTTGTGCTAATATCAAAATTAAAAACTTTGTAACTCTGCTTTGCTATTCACCATTGCGTAGTGATATTTAGTATTCTCTGCCATAGATGTGTATAAAGTAAGAGAGCTATTTCTGCCAACAAACTGTATTATACAGTTTGGCGGAGTTATTGTATGTATATTTTTTAAGAGACGAATAAATGATTTTATTATTATTATTATTATTATAACACCATGTAAAGCGGTGTTAAAAAAAATAAGGGTAAACTTCACGTAGTAACCACTGTATACACATAACTACGTTAAAGAGTAAACAAGACTTGCGTCAACACGCAGTGGGATGCGTGACGTGCATTATTTCGCGATATATTACATTCACTGCCTTAATGTAAATGCATATCAGATCGGTGCGCGACTTCCCTCTGTTATGATTTGGATTAAGGCATTTCATCATCAGCCTAAATACGTCCACTGCTGGACATAGGCCTCCCCAATAGAATACCACTTTTGGTAAGTTGTCCATTGGGGGATTTGCCATAATCACCACGTTTGGCAGGCGGATTGCTGATCGCAGTAATGATCTTAATAATATATACAGGAGAACGCTGCTGCTCGTCTCTGGTGCAATCCATTAGTCATATTGACGATACCTACTACGGGAAGATTATTCTAAGCCAAATCACCCACGAAACTGAGTAGATTCATACAACGAAAAAAGAAAGAAAAATTAAGACTGTTAGGTTCTATAACATTATTATCAAACTAGCTGTGCCCGCGGCTCCGCTCGCGTGAACTACAGAACCGCTCCCATTCCCGCTACCGCTTTTCGCGCCCTAGCCCACGCCCGCCCCACGTCCACTTGTCCCACTCCCACTCGCACTCCTACTTCTACTTCTACTCCCACTCCCACTCCCATTCTTACTACCAATTCCAAATGTAGTCCAAACTCATTGCAATCTGAGTAATACGGAAATACTATTATGTGCAATATATTGCATACCAATGTATTTAAAACTAAAAATGTCCATAACTTTTGACTGAGTAAAAGGATTGCGATGAAATAAAGACTAAATGTTAAGTTAAGCCCCACGTTTATGTGAAAAGTCCATCAAAACCCGTTTAGTAGTTTTTAAGTGATGCGTGCACAAACTCACAGACAAACAAACAAAATTTTTAAAAATGATCGAAATGTGTTCTATTACTTATCCTTAGACGCCCCAATTTTTTTTTTGCAAATATCTTCAATGTACAGACACACGAAAGTTTACGATTTTATTTATTAGATTGTAAAACTTGTTGTTTTATCTTTATAAGTAAAACGGGAATTGTAACGCGTTACGGATTTTATAACAAAAAAAAGAAGTTTATACATATTTCACATATTTCATTCAGTAAGTGTTTTATACATCATTTTAAAATCAACTCGCTGGTTGAGTAACAACTCTAAATAAAGTTACATAGTTCATGTATTAACGACGTAATTAGCTTAAACTGCAGTCATTTCCTTTTATTTATAAGGTTATAAGAGAGTTTCGTAACACACGTAAGCTGTACTCATTTTTAGACAGTCTCCAAGACGTTTACTCTTTAAAAAATAGACAATCGCTATCAACTTTGTTATATAAACGTAGTTGATAATTTTTTTATTGTTGATGGGTTTGCGCTTGACCTCAATCTCACCTGATGGTAAGTGATTTTTTTTTGACGGAGCGGAAATGAGTTATCTCACCCCCCCGGTTAGGGTTACCAGGGGGTATGTGGGACTCTCCCTCCCTCATTGAGGGCATACCCACTAAAACCACTCCGGCGTTTCACCCGCTCTGCCATAGTAGGGGTACAGTGCGGTCCCAAGGTTTCAATCCACTGTACCCCCCGGCGGCACCGGCATACGCCGGTGCACCCTCGCCAAAGTAGGAGGGTCGCGAAACGCTCACGACCCTCCCCAGCCCTCCCCGTGTGGAGCCGTGCAATGTGGGCCCCTATCCCACTGACTCCACTAGGGCAGGAGGCGGGTGAGCAGCGCCCGCCTCCTTCATTTCCGTCCGACGACGGTGGCCGAAGCCTTGCCCGCCAGTCTTGCGACAACCTTATGAGACCTAAGGTAAGCGCGCTTACTCAGAAGAGGCCTATTCACTCTTTCTTTAAAAAGATCCAAGTTGTACTTGTCCGGAAATACCTAAGCAGGCATAAAATGGAAGGCAGAGAGTTCCATTATCTTTTTATTCTCGCGGGGAAACGCCTTACGCATACCTGCTCGCCTCGCGGGGGACGAGCAGGTTATGTCGGGTTTACACCGACTAAAACCCTGCGGTGGCCGTCTCCGACGCACAGACGGAGGAGGGGCACCGGGATCAATGCCTATTGCAATCCAGTGTCCCTCCCCCACGCGCCCCGCCGCTCGCACTCGGCGGCCCGTCTCGGGGGAGAAAGTCCCTCTCCCCCGCACCCTAGCGGTGCATGCAGCAACGTTGCAACTCCGTTGCTGCCGCCCTCCCCGGGGACGCGTAGATGGAATGGCTGCACAGAGCCCCCGCCCCGTGCACCCGCGTCCCCGATGACCCCATTCAGTCGGCTTGTACGACAAGCACTGAATACCGTGGCTGTATTCCTCGCCCCAGCCTAGAGAGCCGAGGGAGTTTCATTCCTTAGCTTAGTTAACATCAACCACACAATAGTGCGATGGCTGGAGAGACGCGGTCTAGGTTTTATAAATTTTTTTGCTGCAGCAGGTATAAATATTTCATCAAGCGCCAATGCTTTCAGGCTTAGAGTAGGGTCATCCCCAATCTTTCCGTTGGCACCGTTAAGGCGCCTATAAGGAATTGAACCACGGCGGGCGCAGCAGATTCTCCTGTGTATATTGAGATCATTACTGCGATCACCAATGCCGCCTGCACTCACTGTTACTGGGGCCCAAAACACCCATCATACTTTAAGATCATCATTAGAGAGATTTTGATTTAATCAACAATACACAAACACAATTTCATCACACGACCTTCAAGTTGCCAATTGTTGAGATACGACGCGGGCGCCATATCGCCGGAAGTCACGGTCAATCGCCGCCATCTTGAGAAATAGTGGAAATGGCGTCGTTTCCGGGAAGTAGCAGCTGATAACGCGCGGGAAACTACAGAATGCATTCTATAATGGGTTTATAATTTGTGATTTGCAGTATTGATTACGGTTTCCGGCTTAGAATAGGGCCACACCCAGTCTTCCCGCGGGTGTCGTCAAGGCGACTTAGAGATTCCACCAGGGACGGGCAGCAGCGTTCACTTGTGTACATTAATAAACACACACACACACCACACACACACAATCACTAGACTGTAATATAAATATATTGTAAATCCGTTATTGGCAGTAAGAACTATAAATAAGAATAATACTGTATACTAAATGCTGTGGATTTTGTGAAAAAAAAAACATCACGGCGTTCACCAGTCCGCCTGCCAAGCGTGGTGATTACGGAAAATCTCCCAATGGACAGCCCACCAAAAGTGGCATTCTATTGGGAAGGCTGGTGTTCAGCAGTGGACTTATTTAGGCTCTTTCTACACCCATGGGAATTTTGGAGGTAGCCTCTTTTAAGCCGGAAACCAGACGACTAGTATATGTATAAATCATCTTCCTTATTTCTTTCCGTCAACTAAAACTTATATCTTTGTAGTGATAGGATGTTGCGAACTCTTTGATAGTTTTTATTATTTCTATGATTTTGTAAAAAGAACCTTGTCAGTTACTTAGTGTCAAATAATATCACCGTTCTTGAACCAGGACTCGTTTGGTGGTTTTTTTTCCTTTCGTCTGCTGCAGCCTCAGTCATCCTTCGTCACTCACATTTGTAAGCTTATGATCATTCCCGATGACGTACTTAATGTAATACCGTAGGCCCGGTGTAAACTTATAAACGCCCCTCGCCCTCTTTGTCTCCAGCCATAACCTAAGACGGACGTCTAATAGCATCTCCCCCATTTTATAATAATATTAATAGTTTTATAATAATATAACAGTGTCTCACCAATTAGACGTTTTATTAAAAACCCTCATCAATACAATCTTGAAGTCTAATCGCAACAAAACGATAAATATAAAAACATAACGGCCATCAAGTCCACCTGCACAATAAACCCATAATGCCCCATTACCGAAAACGAATGACCGAATGCTCCCCGACCGGTTATTAAGTCATTCACTCACTCGGACATTCACATGTTATACGTAGGTGTACCTTTTACTTTCACTCAACACCAGAGCTACGAATACGGGGAGAATAAATGGATATGGCAAGTTTAATTCAATTAATATTTCATCATTATCAATTTAGTCCACTGCTGGTCATAGGCCTTCACATCCGTTCCACTGCTCTCCGTAACCAGCCACTTGCGGTTGTGGCTCCGCCAGATGATCTCCACTCCAGAAAACTCGTCTGAAACAACGGTGGTCGATTCTGCGACATATGTGGCCCGCCCACTGCCACTTCAGCTTACTAATCCTTTCGGCTATGTCGGGCACCTTCGTTATTCGTCGGATCTCCTCATTACGAATCATATCCCTCAAATAAACCCCGAGCATAGCTCTCCACAGCTCGCTGAGTGACTTGACACTTGTGGACGAGCCCCACTGTGTGCTCGTTTCTGCTCAATTACTCTTTTTTGCACCATCAAAAATACACAGATATAATAATAAAGTAGCTTACATTTAGGAGGTCTTATCGCTAAAAGAGTTTTCTTCCAGACATTTTGCCTTCTCCGAAATGTGAGCAATCAGAATCATATTCTTAGATTCTTCTCAGTGTATGCTTGGACTTCGATAATGTATTTCTTTTTTTCTAATTTATTTACAATAAAATACATTATGGAAACACTTTCTCCGCACATTGTTGCGTCGCCGACGCCTGCTGTGACATAATGTTGACTAATCTTTAGCTATTCCCAGATTTCTTTTTAATTTTATCGGGAGATAAAAATACTAATGTGACTTAACATTTTTAATTAGATGAAGTTTTTAATTAAGAGAGCCAAAGATTCATCATTTCAGCCCCTAGAAGTCCACTGCTGGACATAGGCCTTCCCCAATGAACGCTACCACACCCGGTCCTCCGCCCTCCGCATCCAGCCGCATCCGGCCACCTTCTTCAGGTCGTCGGTCCACCTGGCGGCGCGGCGGGGCGTCCCACCCTGCGAGTGCCGATCCGCGGTCTCCACTCCAGAACTGGTCTGCCCCAACGGCCGTCGGTTCTGCGGCATATGTGACCCGCCCACTGCCATTTCAGCTTGCTAATCCTGTCGGCTATGTCGGTGACTTTCGTTCTTCGTCGGATCTCATCGTTACGAATCATATCCTTCAATCGCAGAACCGACGGCCGTTGGTGCGGACGGGTTCTGGAGTGGAGACCGCGGATCGGCACTCGCAGGGTGGGACGCCCCGCCGCCAGGTGGACCGACGGCCTGAGGAAGGTGGTCGGAAGCGGCTAGATGCGGAGGACCGGGTGTGGCGGCGTTCATTGGGGAAGGCCTATGTCCAGCTACGGATAAAGGCTGTCATGATGAAGACAATTCACATGACATCCAGACGGGACCAACTTGTACAAGACGGGACCACTGTCCCCAGGGGAAATTGACCCCATGACCTCTGGTGCTCGAGTGCAATGACCGACACTTGGCCAACGACGCGGTCAAACATTTACCTAGTTATTGTTTTCGCTATCTAGCAGATATTTTATATACTATGTTACTTAAGCAAAGTTATTATTTTTTAGCTATTCTTTCGATTGGCATCATAAAAGTAGGATGATTTTTTTTGACATTTAAGTCGGTTCGATTCCCAGACGAAGCAAGTAATTTTTAGGAAATCTATGAATGCAGAATTACTACCCTTTAAAAGTAACATAAAGTCTTCTTTCAGCAAAATACACTATCTACGATATTTAAGGTACTTCCCCTTCATGTCCCATAACTTTGGGACGCCCTGTATATTAAGGATGTGTTAAGTGTATGTATTTTTAATCTTTATGGCAAGATTTAATATTAATTTAATGAATTTATGTGTACCAACTTTCTGAACGATAAAAACTGCAGTCTGAAAGTTGCACATGAATCCGTAACTGATAGAATAAATTAAAGAGGAATTGCACGATTTTATTCCCCCATCCCCCTTCCATCATCGGACTACCAGGCGTGGGGAGGGACTTCATCCTTATGCAGTAGACATACCACGCTCTCGCACGAAGCGTTTTGCTTCCTCTTTCATGATGCGAACTGCTAAGAAATGGAACTCTCTACCAGCTTGGGTATTTCCGGACAAGTACAATTTGGATATGTTTAAAGGAAGAGTGAATAGGCATCTTCTGGGTATTTTAGATGAAACCAGATGCAGTCTAGGCAAGCAAAATTGATTTGTTTAAATAAAAAAAACTTGCGGTCATATTAATGTTTATCGACAACTAGTGCCATCTAGCATTAACCAACCAGTGAACGACATGGTAATAATCGTGGTACCTCAACAAGGCGGCGATGTTGTTCGCAACACATCACGTCAAGGGGTATCACGGGGGCGAAAAGCGGGCGAAGGAAAGCCACTTTGCGACATTAGATTGCGCAAAGTAGCGATACATCGTCTCTGCCTACCCCTCTGGGACCAAGGCGTGAGCCATATGTATGTATGAACGACATGTTATCCTCTTATTTAGTTGGGATCATGTTATTACTGCGATTACTATAGGGAGACCCTAAGGATTTGGGGTTTTTGTTTCAGCTGACATTTGCTTAAAATTAGTGTCCGACCCTAACAGAATTTACAGTCGAAACCGAAACCTCTGCCTCGGTCTCAGTTTCGGCCGAGACCGAAACTTATTTAGACATGTAAAAATGACTATTGTATAGTAAAATATAGTGTATGTCTTACATGTTAATAGTTAATAAATAAACAATTAAAACATGTACGATAGAATAGTTATTTATGTAATACTAGCTGTTGCCCGCGACTTCGTTCGCGTGGACAACTTAACATCACAAATTATTATATATTTCCCTTAGGAATGGAATCTTTTTTCGGGAAACTATCCTATGTCCTATTCCAGGACCTGATCTATATGTGTGCCAAGTTTCATCACGATCTGTCGAGTGGTTGAAGCGTGATTGAGTAACAAACATCCAAACATGCAAATATCCAAACTTTCACACCTAATATAGTTTGTAATTTTGTATTTATAAATATTTCCAACACAATGTTAATCTATTGTTTAAGGAATAAATGAATTGAAATTCACATAAAAATACTAGCTGGTGCCCGCGATTTCGTCTGCGCAGGATTAGTATTTCGAGTAGCTTATATTAGCGTGGCGTGGAAAAGAACTAACATGGCGCACGCCAGAATAGCTCGCAGATGGTAGATTTTTTCCTACTTACTTGATATGTTGGACAATTCACACAATATCTTTATAAATTTTAGCCTATGTGTTATTCTGATGTATAAGCTATATTATTGTTAAGTTTCATTAAAATCCATTCAGTAGTTTTTACGTGAAAGAGTAATAAACATCCATCCATACTTACAAACTTTCGCGTTTATAATATTAGTAGGAAGTAGAATTAACTTTAACATGAACAAACATAAAAAATATGTTACTCTTGTAAGTAAACTCTACCCGAACTCACCCGAACGAAGCGCGACAATTCCCGAACACTTATTTTCCTCGCGGCCGAAGTTTCGGCTGATTTTTGGCCGAAACGGAATCTTCGATCGGACAATATGTTAAATAATTATTATCGCTAAATATTTTAGTTTTTTTTTCTATTTTATTGTATTTGTTTGTCACTGTTTGTCAGTTACATTTTTTTTATTATATTCATAGACTACCTAATCCCAAACAAAGATTTTGTCCTGTAAGACGGTCATAGCGCTTTTTAAAGCCGCTTTATCGATTTGAAAAAAAATTCGTGTACCAATTTGCCATCTATGTTGCTTGTTTAAAATAATTTGAAATCTCTTAGAGCTGTGTGCAGCGGTAGTATTAGTTCCACTGCGCTACGATAGATGGCGCTATGCATGATAAGTTCCGTATATTTCCGGTAGATGGCACTATGCGAAATTAAAACGCGCTAACGAAATGTTACGAAACATTTAATAAATAAAATTTACAAACAGTATTTGCAAATGCAATCTTCACACTCACACTTGAAAGAACTTGGTAAACTAATAGATAGAAGTCAGGGGAGGTAAGTTACAGGATTAAATAAAGACGGAAATGATGATTTTGATTGAAATACTGAAAGTGTATCTCGATCGCGTGAAAATGGTATTTTTTTAGATGGAGGAGTTGCTCCGAAGATCACACATCCAATACAAGTGAACAAAGCAAAGAGAGAACTACGCAGTATTCGGGCACCACTCAAGGGGACGAGAGATCTGATACACTGGATACTGAAATACAACGCAAGACTTTCAAAACATTGGAACTGTGGAAAGCCAAACATTCTATACAGAACATTATTGACCTGTCTGATGACTGAAATATACGTAATTTAAAGAAAACTGACGAATTTGTTATTTTTAAGTCTAAAAAGTTAGTACGTAGAAGTAGAATTAGACTGGTGACATCTGTCGGAGAACCGATTACCGTTAGTGTAAACGAGTTCTTGGGTGGATACAGCGACTAGGCAGGCGTAGATTGGGGCGTTCAGGCTAGATGGAGCGAAGATCTGTGTAAAGCTGGCAGTCACAGGATGAGAAGAGCCGAGGATCGTTTTCTACGAATTGGGAGAGACTGATGATGATGCTAAGTTTAATTATATTCTGCTCTCAGACGAGAGATGGTTTAAAATGTATTTTGTTAAAAAATGCAAATTATTGCGGTTTCTTCACCAATTGAAGAATAAGAATTCATTAATCATAGAATTCTAGTAAATTATTTGATACCTTTATTGCAATTTTCTCAAAATTTCCTTTTTATACATAGCGGTCTTTTTCGCATCAGGGGAGCATTTAACTTATGTGAGATTTAATAATTTCCACAATCATCGATCACGTATATTTTGACACTTTCAGACATATTTTCCGGTACTTTGGTTACTGCGCCTCGTTATCTCAGCGGATTGCCGTTAAGACTCGAGCACCAGAATGTTGTGGGTTTGATTTTCACTGATTTCACTGAGGATTGATATATTTGTACAAGTTGATCTCGGTCTAGATTTTTTAATTGTAAATTGTCCTATACTCGTCTAATTCCCGTAGTACAGTAGAAAAACTTAGTTTGGGATTAGACAAGTCTATGTAACTGTCATATATATTTTTTAAATCAACCTAAACATCTGGCTACCACGCGTGCCCATCGACGATTGGTAGACTTCATATACTCCTTAGCATCTATTAAGGAGTGTAAACTTTCTTTCTGATGTTTCGGTGTTAAGTAACATTCTTAGAGTTCTGCAAAGATATTGAAGACAACAAGTTTGCTACGATTACGAAAGCACGTATCCTATTGAAATTTTTATCAATTACGATATTACGAGGAAATTACCTGTGTCCCGTACCAGAGGGGACTGTCAGATTGACAGGCAAACATCTTATTTTTCCCCAGAGTGTCCATAAATCAACGTCGTACAACGATGTGATGCAAGATTGATGATGATAATAATGAATGACATTTCGCACACAAATGAAATGATTTGCTGTGCGTTTTTGAATTATTTTAGAAAAATAACGATAATATCGGCACAGAATAAGTAAAAGTACATATTATCGGTAATATTTTTAACAAAATGTAAATCAGACAACTTGACATTAAATATAAAAATATACTTGCCACGCTTATTGGTCACGCTCAAACGCTCTTCCTTACAGAATCTCTATATTTTTATAACAGACTCAACTTGAGAAGAGACTGAATTTTGTAAATTCTGATACGGAGTCCAGAATCTACTACAACATAAGGATTCGGTTGAAATGCCCATTTTACTTAGCATTTGAAATGAATCCCGTACCAAAACCTGTGACGCGAAAACACTTCTGCAAACTAAAAAGTACCAATAAATAGATTGAGAAAACGGTCCCAATCTAAATGCAAATAAAACTGGTCAAATATTCTCGTCACGAATCTTTATAATCGCCGGCAGCCTCCAGCTCCCACAGTCCGTGCCGTTCGACAATTTATCTAATTAACCGCCATTAAAACTCCGCACATCCCCCAATTACACGTTCAAACCGATGTAAGTGAAATGTCTCTCGATTTACCAACCGCTTGCACTGCGCCGATGGGCGAGGTAAAACGAGAACTCAGCAAGTTGGTAATTCAGAGACATTTAGATAAATGATGTGCTAAAATTCGGAACCTGACGTAAAACTTTACTTTAACGATAAGAAAATTTAAGTCTTAAGGCTTTCTTACTAATTTCTTCCTCCTTCATCTGAACGTGAACTCACGTAATTTAGTAATGGACTTTATAATACGGACTGTATCCAACAATATCGCCTACAAAGAATAAAAAATAATCAATTTAAATGGAATACACAAAATATATAAGAAACCTTTCTTATACAGGCCCCATTTCCTGTTTATTCCCGTGATACACAAGCTCGAGGAATCAATGTAAAAGAGCAAACAATGCATTAAATAAAAATTGTCATATATATCAGAGGATAATAATATTGACTCTGAGCCTAATAATGTACACAATAGACAGACATAGACATACTTTATTGATAATTTCCTTTACAAGTCAAATAAAATTTTTACACAAGTTAAATAAAATCAAATTATAGAGAGGCAAATTAAACACAATCAAATTAAACATCAATAACATAAATATAAAATGTGTCAAATAGCTTTCTTAAAATTAATTAAATCAAGTTAATGCGTTCTGAAAGAACTCTTCAAAGCAAATAAATTAGTGGGTAGAAATCTAGCAAGCTTTAGGTACAAAATCGGTCAGCTCTTCCTACTAGAGAAATAGGAAGCATGAAGCGTACATACGAGAAAGTCAATAAGGTATTATTGCTTGACAAAAACACAATTAGTGAATTCACATTAAACAGAGTCATATAAAAGAAAGTCGTCACAAAAGATGAAAGTGCCATAGATAATAAACCCACAGCGAGTACAGTCAACAATCTACATAGTGCAAACACTAGAGCCATTGTACAGGGAAGTGTTGAAAGCAATACCGTGTCGTCGAGAGTGTAGCAAAGAAGCAATTAAGACATCGAGCGTCCCTCTTTAGGTTTCCAACTCTATTAGTTGACCTGCACACACACTGGCAGGTGAAAATAATAAAATGTGTATGTATAAAAAAACTAATAAATTTTTATGTACAGAAGGGAAATGCTCACGCCTTGATCCCAGATGGGTAGGCAGAGACGATGGATTGCCACTTTGCGCGATCCATCTAATAGGAGGGAAATAGTAAGGACTTAATAGAGACCTAAGGAAAGATAATCACAATAAGCCCGGAGAATTTTATGTACATATATATTTTTAAATGTATACAAAATACACTTGTCTAATCCGTAACTAGGATTTTCTCCTGTATTCTGAAAATTAAACAAGGACAATTACAATTCACAAGTATGACATCCAAACCGGGACCAACTTGTACAAAATATACAAAGTTGTCTGTCTCCAGTGGGAATCTAACCCACGATCTCCGGCGCTCGAGTTTAAATACCAAGTTACTAAGCCAACGAGAGGTCACATGTTTTAATTATTGAGTAAAAAGAAATAAAGTACATTTCTCGGAAATATACAATATCTCAGTCATAACGTTTGAAATTAAAATTGCAAATATCTTGTTTGTGTGTCTGATTAATTTCCTACCTAATTCCTTGATAGATAAATACTAGTAAAATTTACGTGATATCTATTGATATGTTTTCCAAAAAAACGTCCTTTTTAGGGAATTCAGTAATGTTTTTGTTGTAGATAATAAGAGGTCTGGGTGAGGCCACATCGTCAGCACGGGTAGCATGTGACATCTCACGATGTTATCCATCACACCTTGATATTAACCATTTATTGTTACTAACCTGGTCATTAAATTAACCAAAATATGAAAAATTAGTCTGAATTAAATATATATATATGATATGTATGTACATATATGTATATACATATTATATGATAAATATAATATAATATGTGTGTGTAAAGTAGTTTCAGTATTAAGTTATTATGTAGTATATTATGCACTTTTTGCCCCCTCGCTCTTAGTGCCTTATCTCACACCCTGTAAGGTTGGCTGGAAGAGATCTCTTTTAGAGATAAGCTCGCCTTTGTACACACAATTTGTAACTGTATTTACTTTTAAAATTTGTGCAATAAAGAATATATAATAATTCATTCATTCAGCAGTTTCTTAAATTTTTTTTGCCATTGTGTTACAGCTTTATTGCCACAAAAGTGTTTTAGTGTGCAGTGACCCGCTAGTGCCCACTGCAGGTCACTTCACCTGCCGACCCCGCGGTGGACTCTCCGCTTTACAGTGAAGTGTGCTCAACATGTTGAAGATTTCTCACTTCTACTTTCTTCTTGTAAGTTGTCTTATCTTTTTATCTTTCTCGTGATCTCTGCACTTCTCACGTATTTTCCATGGATTTCCATCTATTATTTAACAGTATTTGATATAAGTACCTTTATTTTAAATGAAGGTTTTGACTAGGAATCAAGGTCTTCAGACTTTCCTCATTTAGCTTAGCTTTGCACAACATATGTCTGTTATAAATAAACAGATTGTTTTCATCATCGTCATATCAACCCTTAGAGATCCACTGATGGATATAGGTCTTCCACCTGCTGGTTATGGACGCCACCTGACTCGGTCTTCTGCCCTCTGCATCCTGCCGCTTCTGGCCATTCAGGTCGTGAGTTATCTGGTGGCGTGGTGGGGCGTCCCATGTCGGTTACGTTCGTTCTTCTTCTAATCTCCTCATTATAAATCATACGAGTATCCTTCAAATAAACCCCGAGTACAGCCCTCTCCATTGCGTATTTTTAATGTCATTCAAAAGAACATTATACACTCTTATCAAGTAAAAAATGCGAGTAAGTGATTCAATAATTTCCAGATTTGCTTTTCTACATCAAAAGCATATAAAACCGAATACATGTTCGACGATAACGGATGGAGGCCGATATCCAGTGAAGAGGTTTATAAAGGATTATTGACAAGCTTTCCGAAACCAAATAACATACCAACCATGGATACTTCCTGGAGCCGATCCGCCGGATATACCACAGACAACATCAATCTGTTGACAAATGACGCAATAAAACTGGTAAATCCGCAACAAGTTTATCGTGAATTTCAAATTAAAAGCGAAGGCTTTTCATATCCTGTTGAAGAGGAAACAATTCAGTTTACAAACCAGCGTCCGGAAGGATTAAATAAATGTGAAATACAAGGTCGGTTGAATAGCTTATGAATAAATATTAATTTGGGGACTCTTATTTACAATAAATATTTATTTACTATATGTAATATGTATGTATATATATATATGTGTGTAAAGTAGTTTCAGTACTTAGTTATTATGTAGTATATTATGCACTTTTTGCCCCCCTCGCTCTTAGTGCCTTGTCTCACACCCTGTAAGGTTGGCTGGAAGAGATCTCTTTTAGAGATAAGCTCGCCTTTGTACACAAAATTTGTAACTGTATTTACTTTTAAAATTTGTGCAATAAAGAATATCATAAATATGCTTTCATTTTATATTTCAGACTTAGAAAAATGCTTCGAGATTGGAAAAACAACTCAGGCTACCACGAAATCCTTGATTCCTTCAGTGAACTACAACAGTGAACCAGAAGCGAATAAAACTATAAGAAAAGCAAAGAAAATATATAACGATACCCTTACCTCGGGTAGCAGAAACGATTTTGTTATTAATCAAAACAAAGTGCATTTGGAAGTCAGCAACATCAACAATAGTCAAGTACGCACTTTAAGTGAAAATGTAACAGAAGGCTACGACAAATCATACCAGGTTACAGAAAACATAGAAATTCTGGACTTGACTAAGGCAGAGCTTACAAATGCAGGGGATAATGTAGGATACACATACAAATCACCTGATAGAAACAATTTTAACCCAGGGCACTCTAATTTAACCAGCACATTCTTAAACATTCTCTCCAAATATAAAATAAACGGTAGTGATAAACTACGTAACTATGAACTGTCTCGAAGTCCCAGCAATCAAGACACTTTTAAACCAGACTTTATCTATTTACCTATTCCATTAAGGTATATGAACAGTTATAATAGTTTAAATCATTTGCCTGTAAATCCGCTTCTAGCAGTGTTGCTTTCTCACTACGGATATTATTTGCCAGGATCGTACGGGCTTCGCAACAATTACAGGAACTTGTACGGCTACTTGGCATCGAATAATATACACAACAATGGGCCCTTTGGTCTTTATAAAGTATTTTCTGATACCGATTCTTCGAACAAATAATCATAATGTAACACACATTTAGTAAAGTATACACGTTCTTGTTATTTTACAACTGCTTTCTGTTTTTTTATTTTTTTAAATCATTTTTTTTGCCAGTATTTCTTATATATATTCTTTATTGCACATAAATAAAAAAGGGCATAACATAAAAGTGTACAAAGCTGGACTTATCTCTATAAGAGATCTCTTCCAGCCAACCTCCACTGTGGGAAAAGCTAAAACAAGCGGTAGGTCAAAAAGAATAAAAATAAAATGTGCATGGATATTGAAATTGTATAATAAAATATTGTACTGTACATAAAATAAATTAGTAGGTATAGCTATTTATACATACTAATATAAGTTACTAAGTAAAGTACATACATAATAATATATATAACATTAAATATTACAATTACAACTATACATATTATATACATAAATACATGCAAAATATACAAATATATAAATATTTTACAATCGAAACGAAACATGTGTTTCTAACTCACAAGGAAAGTTGGTCTCCAATTTAATTAGTTTTAGGATATGCTGTAGGGTATTAAAAAATAAGGGACATGTATTTTTATAGCTACCTATAGTGTTATTCTCTGAAATACAAACTCATTTCAGTCCTTCCGAAACCTAATCCATTGGCATTTTGTTCACTTCACTTCGATAGTGTTCTGGAATGTTTACAGAATTACCAATGGTTAGGTTTCGAAGTGAGTGAAGTCTCTTGAGTGAGACTCGCACGTGAGTTTGTATTTTACAGAATAGTACTACTGTATCTAGTGCGGTCATCGACCTTCATATATCTTCAAACGCTTAAAATATGCCTAAACCCACAAATAAATTTATTTTTAAAAAGAATCTCATATTTATACATATACCTACACTTGTTTAATCCCAAACTAGGATTTTCTCCTTTTCCCAAACTAGGATTTTTTTCTTTTTAAAAAATAAATTGTCTCTCTATACTATATGTTCTATTAACTGAGCTAAACCGATCGTTCAAAGCTTACATTTAAAAATAAAAGCGTGGCTTCGTTTCGGCTCAACGTTGTGGGTTTGGAGGCGGTCCAAGCGGCCACCCGAGTCACCCGACAGTTTCATAGCCCCGTGACAAGTGGCTTTTGTGTCGCAGCCAGCGCCACGCACGGGTTTTTGCGGACTCGAGCTCGTTCCCAAGTTAAATGGCTACTTTTTGTACTTAAATAAATAGCGGGGAACCTTTAAATGCTTTGCTGAAAACTCTGGAGAGGACACGAAATGTTTCCACTGGAAAATAAATGGAGGCTTTTAAAAATGAATTCTTTCCTCACATTAGCTAGTAGGCACTTAAATGACTCGTACTTGTACATAATATACCATAAATATAGCCTAGTCTTTTTTATCCGAAACCCCTTCCTTTTCTTCATGTCAGCCTTAGACGTCCACTGCTGGACATAGGCCTTCCCCAATAAACGCCACCACACCCGGTCCTCCGCCCTCCACATCCAGCCGCTTCCGGCCACCTTCTTTAGGTCGTCTAAAGAAGGTGAATTGTTGTTATTGTTCCTTTTCTTTATATCGTCGATTTGCAATAGCGCTTTTTTCTGTTTTAATAATTTATTTGCAGATTAATGTTTTCAAAATGGTAATCTTTATCATAATCATTTCTTTACCTACCTAGTTGTATTACTGCCTCGTGTGTTTACCTCGTATGAGGTACCTAAAATGAAAGATTTGTTTTGGATCTAGGTTATTTAAAAAAAAAATAAAAAAAAAATAAAAAAAAATATATTTTTATTTCAGATATTCATCCATATATTGTTAGTAAGAAACATAAACTAAGTGTTAATAATACAAGCAAAAATGGCAGGGACAGACACAAAACAAATATACAAAAAACATAAAAAAAACAACATTTATGTTTCTTCTTTCTAAAATGAAATAAATATGAAGACCACCAAGGGAGTGTCGCTCAGATCAAAGTATATCACCATAACCTTTAATCTGCGAGCGTTGACTCACGTGAGAAAGCCCTCCAGCTGCAGAATTGCAAGAACATTGCATTTGCACGAAGTTATTTGTATTATCGATAAATTGGTTCTATTCAGAAACTGTAATGACTACGTAACGATAATTAAACACTAACTATCGCTAAAACTGAATAAACCCAGAAACCAAACACTGCTTACGAAATGACAGGAATCATTGTGATGATTTAAATAAATATAAATAAATAAATAAATATGTCAGACATTCACATCAGTCATCCAGTCTCAAACTAGGCAGAGCCTGTGGTGTGGTTACTAATGTGGTATTGTTAGTGACATTATTAAAGACACTGACCATTCCCTTGGACAAATATAAAAGTTTCTTAATACGGTGGAACAGGTGTAAATCAATAAATAAAATAAATGAAGAAAATGAAGAAAATCCAATGCAAATAAAAGGAGAAAAACTGCTTGGTCATGATTATGGTCCATCAAAATCGTGGGAGCAACGCTTTCACGCAATCAGCTTTTGCTACGTTTTTATGAACGAATTTTCCGGTTCAACGAAAATTGTAGCTCAAAGGGCAAAACTCAATGGGGGTTGTGCAGAACACAAGTACGTTTAATCTTCCAAATAATTTTGTAAAAATAGACGCAAACTAATTTTTGTTGTCGTTTGAAGTCGAACCAGTTAAGGTAAACCGTTTTAAATTCATTTATTTAATCGTTATACAATATATATTGTATGCAAATATTTGTACAGTTACATAATAATTAAAGTAGGTAATATAATAAAGTAAGATATTGAATTAAGTAAATAAATTAATGTCAAGTTAAAATATTAAAAACACGTCGTTCACGTGGATAAGTTACGTATAGTGCGAATTTTAAGGACCCGCAGCATAGAATACTTAATAATCCCGCAGATAGCTTACATGACAATTGACAGCTTTCACAAATCGTCGCTTAACGCCATTCAGCACAATCTCGAGTTTATATGAGCCGTACAATGTGTTAGAAAAGGATAGAAGTATCCCATCATACATTTTTACCACCAACTTTCACC
Organism: Esperia sulphurella; assembly: GCA_947086405.1. Classification (NCBI taxonomy): domain Eukaryota; kingdom Metazoa; phylum Arthropoda; class Insecta; order Lepidoptera; family Oecophoridae; genus Esperia; species Esperia sulphurella. Next base: position 18,380,738 of record OX352261.1, read on the forward strand.
CACCGTAACCAAACTCACTTTCTTGCAAGTGCAGACCAGGGGCTATCTACCACTGCAACCATGAGTGGGTGACAGTGAGTGGTTATGGAGAAAAGGCTGGATGTACATACACACACTTTTCTTTTATATATATAATGGATGTTGCCTATATTGAAGCAGCCTTATTGTATACTAGCTGGTGCCTGCGACTTCGTCTGCGCAGGACTAGTATTTCGAGTAGCTTATATTAGCTTGGCGTAGAAAAGAACTAACATTAAGTATAAATGTAATAATTATAGTTTTATGGCGCACGCCGGAATAGCTCGCAGATGGTAGATTTTTTCCTACTTACTTGATATTTTGGACAATTCATTCACACAATATGTTTGTAAATTGTAGCCTATGTGTTATTCTGATGTATAAGCTATATTATTGTAAAGTTTCATTAAAATCCATTCAGTAGTTTTTACGTGAAAGAGTAACAAACATTTATCCATACTTACAAACTTTCGCGTTTATAATATTAGTAGGAAGTAGGATATGGAAATAGGCCTCTTTGACAGGTCACTCCTTATTTTGTTCTTTACAATTGACATTATTTTCTGCATTGTGATATGTGTGGGCTAGAATTATTGGTATAGATTTCGATTTAACTGTTGCTGAGTATATCCCGAATGCCTACTGCCAAATTTTTAAATAAACCGACACCTTCTTATCCTGGAGCGACTTCAGCGTTGTTTATGCACGTTTCTGCAGTAACTTCACACTTATTATATATTCCACGATACGCATTTGCACGTCTTCGCTGTTTCTCTGATGTTGTTTTGCTGTAATCTTCGGATATGAAATGAGGTACGCTGCGAACGCTTCTGGATTTCGTGTTTTGCATAAATATAGTGTGTGTAGGTGAATTTCGCATACAAATGCTATTTCTTTAGTAAAACGAACAAGTTTACTGGATTACTTGTATTACGATAAATGCAGGATCTTTTGAAAGTAATTTTTTTGGGATAAAAACATTTTTTTAGCAAATCTTTCGAAATGGATACCTCTATAGTAAAGCTGGTTTGTCTATCTATCTGCCCAGTAAATAACTCAAGTCCTACTTGACCGAGAATAATGGAAAAAGTATAGGAATTGCAGAAAAAAATATATTTCTGGGCTTTTTAGTAAATATTTTTTGACATTTTAAAACGAAATACAGTAATAAAATCTGTGTACAATAGCGAGCTCATCTCTAAAATATTTGTCTTCCAGCCAACTTTACAGGGTGTGAGACAAGGCAGTAAGAGCGAGGAATTTAGATCAGAAATTGTTTATGAATCATCATCAGGTTATTTTTGTCTCCACTGCAGGAGCACAACCCTCCCTCATCTGCCGGAGACAGACGGAGGATTTGGCCTACACTCCCCGCGCTGGCCAGACGGGTTGGTGAGGCCTGATTGATATTTTATAATATACTAGCTGATGCCCGCGACTTCGTCCGCGTGGACATCTTAACATCACAAAATATTATGTATTTCCCGTAGGAATGGGATGTTTTTCGGGATAAAAACTATCCTATCTCATATTCCAGGACCTAATCTATTTGTGTGCGAAGTTTCATCCCGATCCGTCCGTTGAAGCGTGATTGAGTAACAAACATCCATCCATACTTACAAACTTTCGCGTTTATAATATTAGTAGGATTCTCTTAATCGCCTTGTACGACATTCACGGGAAGAGTTGGAGTGGTCCTATTCTATTCTACCGGAAACCACACGGCAAAATGTTTATGAATTACTTCATGAAAAAAAGCATTTATTTACGAATGATAAAACCCAAGAGCAGAAAAATAAACGAGTACCCATCAGTTCCAAAGTAAGTCCGATACACCCACCAACTGACCGGAAAATTTCAGTTTTTACGCTCACGCGAGTCGGAAAAGTGTGCGCGAGTCGGAAGAGCGTTCATTTCCGGACGAAAAAGTCCCAGTTTGTTGTAACTGTCGGCGCAGGGGGCACCATAGTGTACTGTGTAGTGATGCCCGAAGTTTCACCACTCGAGCTTACAAGTCAGAAGGAAGATGTATTACTTACAATGTTAGATGTACTGAGATGAGATTTGATGCAAGTAACAAACGAGAATGTGTGATTCTTTGTGTAATGATGAACTACAATGATGGCAACGAGAGCTGGTTAAGATTTACTGACTTTGGGTTTGTTACACTTACGTCAAATCTCATCTCAGTATATCTTATTTACTTTAATGACAAGATCAGCAATCTGAACTCAATATGAGCGCACCAAGACCTTGTTTCCTTCAACTAAGTCTTGTCCCCTTGTACTAACGCAACTTTTTTATTTCATATTTCATACGATCATAAAACTGTTTACTTCAGCTAACATACAGCAACCAGCTTAGCTTTCTCGCGTCGGTGTTAATTTCATTAAATTTTGTGTTTGGTTCTTCTGACTTTAAACCTTTTGTTCTAGGAATTATTACCTATGTTGACAAAATCATTCAGACGAAAGGAGAACTCGTGGTAACAGTGCAAGGAAATGTACTATTGGTCAGAAAAATCATTGGAGATGCCACATTACTAAGTAACCACACTACGTAATAATGTCGCCGGCTACTGAATCAGTTGTAGGAAACACCATTTATAATGGGGGCGGCTACTTATGTAATAGTGGTATATTTTTATCCTTATGTAAGTAGGAGGGCTACTTTTTTTTTCAGTATAAAACCTACTATGCTATACTGTAGGTCTCAGATACTCCAGGAGTAGCAGCTAGATACTCTAAAAAACCAGCACCAAGATATTGCCACAAGAGTCTCAAATAATGATATAAGCGGCCAGTGCGGCGGGGTGTCAGGATTCTGGTTTATTCATTAGGATTGCGGCGATACGTTGGGAGCACTCCCAATAAACCGCTGATAAAACTGAAACACTCGCCCGCTCTCTCCAGCTGCGCAGGATATAAGCACCAAGCGAAATTGACAATACGGTATTATTGTTATTGCGAACTGAAACTTAAGCTCTGATTTTAGGAAAATTTATTATTTGGTCAGGGTTGCGAGAGTGATGTCATGCATTTGAGTAAAGTCCCGCGTTGCTTCACAATCCGAAAGCGTAAGTACCATTCCTAGGCGACTGTCAATGTGTGGATGATTAGCGCAACATATTAACTGTCTTGTATGCTATAGGGTTCAATTTATCTTGCATTGAATGTTTTAGATAAGTATTTGTGAAATGAAACAAGCTTGCTAAGGAAGAGCGCCTTCTGTTTTTCATTTCTTTTCATTTCATTTATTTAGCTATAATTTATAGGTACATACATGTTCTTAAAAATACACCACGGTTCCAGTATAAATTTACCCAAGGCTACACCTTGCAATATTCTATAGGTAATCTAATTTGTACAATGTCAATATGTTAATTTTAGATTTCCCATTAACTAAATACTTAATTCATTCTGGAATTCATTCATTCTATCTGGTGGGTTTACTCTTGACCTCAATCACACCTGATGGTGAATGACAATGAGGCGGTGGAGCGACTTACCCAGAAAATGCCTATTCACTCTTCCTTTAAACATATCCAAGTTATACTTGTCCGGAAATACCGAAGCTGGCAGGGAGTTCCATTTCTTAGCAGTTCGCATCGAAAGAGGAAGCAAAACGCTTCGTACGAGAGCGTGGTATGTCTACTACATAAGGGTGAAGTTGCTCCCCACGCCTGGTAGTCCGATGATATTACTTATTATGTGCTAATGTTAAGATTTATATTGAAACTGAGTTCCTTATAGCCACGTTTTTTACGTATTTGTACTTCGTCTAGTACCCACAATTTAGAACAACGCTCTGCTCGCATCTTGTGCCACGGCTGTGAACTTATTGCCTCTCTCGATGCGAAAACTTTAGATTTCCTTTTATTTTGCGGTGAACTCTGCGGTTTACCGACTTTAATGAGTACGATGCATTCAATACTTTAAATCACTTCTTTTAAGTAAGTTGCTTCAATGAACTAAGTTATCTACTACTTAGTTATTAAACACAATTATATATCTAATAAATAAAATCGTAAACTTCGCGTGTCTGTACATTGCATTTATTTGCAAAAAAAAATTGGGGCGTCTAAGGATAAGCAACAGAACACATTTCGATCATTTTTGTCTGTCTGTTTGTCTGTTCGATGGGATTTTCACAGAAACGTGGGCGTGAGCCGTAGTCAAAGTCGGAGTAGTAACTAAAGCATTACAGCATGCATGCAAGAAACTAAGGTTTATTCTACTTCTTGCAGAAGAGAATATTGAATACAAGAATTCCAATAATAAAATGGCACGACACCCACATTCGATGGAAGAACAAATAGTGTGCATGGTTGTAAAAGCTTGCATCGAGAGTGCCAGTAGGTAATGGAATGCGCATATCAAGCTCAACCCGTGACGCGCGCCGCGAACCGGAAAATGCAGTTTGCACTGCGGCCGCAGTTTTGTACTTCTTGTCGGACATACACCACCGAGCATTAAGTCTACGAGAGAGCTACAGTGGGGACCGAGTTAACGACCGAAATACACAGAAGGCGAATGCGTGGCGAAGGCGTAGGAGTAGCGGGAGCGGTGCACTTCAAACAAAATCCCGCTTAGACAACCAAACAGTCTACCACGGATATCTCGGTACATATAACTTATTTCCTATTTATTAAATTTCCTAATCAGCGCAACCTACAATTTCTCTGGCATAATATTTTCTACCCAAAGGTTGTCTGGAAGAAATCGCTTAAAGCGATAAAACCGCCTAAATTGTACTATTTGTAACTTTTATAACGTGTAACTGTATTTGTTTGTGCAATAAAGTGTATTGTATTGTATATCTCAAAATTAATCAAATAGGTGCTGCATACCGGGAACTTGTTAGTACTGAAGCTCTGTTGTCTATTTCATGATTTTAGTCTTTAACTATCCTTATGACATCATCATCATGTCAGACCCTAGAAGTTCAGCATAGGCCTTCCCCAATGAACGCCACCACACCCGGTCCTCCGCCCTCCGCATCCAGCCGCATCCGGCCACCTTCTTCAGGTCGTCGGTCCCACCCTGCCCGTGCCGATCCGCGGTCTTCACTCCAGAACTCGTCTGCCCCAACGGCCGTCGGTTCTGCGGCATATGTGGCCCGCCCACTGCCACTTTAACTTGCTAATCCTTTCGGCTATGTCGGTGACTTTAGTTCTTCGTCGGATCTCCTCGTTACGAGTCATATCCTTTAAAGAAACCCGGAGCATAGCCGTCTCCATAGCTCACTGAGCGACTTGGAACATGTGGATCAGGCCCACTGTCAGTGTCCACGTTTCTGCACCGTAGGTCATGCATGACAGGCAGGACGCACTGATTAAGTCTTGTATATCTACATTGTATATCTTGCCGTGTGGTTTCCGGTAGAGTTGAATAGGATCACTCCAACCCTCCCCGTGGATGTCGTACAAGGCGACTAAGGGAATACATTATAAAACATCAATCAGGCCTCCCCAACCCGTCTGGCCAGCGCGGGGAGTGCAGGCCAAATCCTCCGTCTATCTCCGGCAGATGAGAGAGGGTTGTGCTCCTGCAGTGGAGACCAAAATAACCTGATGATGATATCTATACCAATCTATCTATGCCGAAAAATCCTGATGGCTCGGTCCGTCTCGCCTGCCGTTTTACCATTTCCGGTCGAAGCCCTAAGAAGCATTAATTTTCCCCATAAATATTCAGAAGGATTAAGTCAAAATTTCTTATTTTTTTCTGTCATTATCCTACTTCATTATTTAGAGACGGAAGTTGGGGTCGGGCCCTCCGACTAAAGTCCCTCATAAAATTCAAATCTCTCGCTAATTCCTCCTTGTTTCGCTTAAATTTTTACTTCCAGCACATATTTATAGCGCAATACATAAATTATGGACGAGGAAGAATTTTCCAATACCGCCTTCTCTGAATTAATTGGAGAATATTAATTTATTAAGTTAATTTGGAAATGCTGGTTTTCATGGAATTAATCGGAAACTCTATGTATACAGCTTTAGTAAACACAACTGTTATTGGTAGCCGTGTCCCCCCCCCCCTCATCTTCCCGTGGTTGTCGTCAAGGCGACTAAGGGCTTGCACCAGGGGCAGCAGCGTTCTCCTGTGTATATTAAGATCATTACTGCGATCACCAATCCGCCTGCCAAGCGTAGTGGTTATGGCAAATCCCCCAGTGGACAACCCACCAAGCGTGGAGTTGTATTGGGGAGGTCTATGTTCAGCAGTGGACGTATTTCGGCTGATGAATATGATTGAGCGGTGTGCCCGCTGCGTGGGGCGTCTAAGCGTTCGATGCCTCCACTCATCGCCTCCAAGCTTCCGTAATCCGAGGCACTCTCGCAAATGGATCTCATTTGCGATCGCTCCCCGCCCTAGTACCTGCCTAATTCTCGACGCCTGCGCAATTAACTCACTAATTAGTCGATTGAGTGCTCACCGCTCAAGTCTCTCACTACTCTCACGGTAACAGCGTTATGGCAGATGACATTATGTTAACTCACTTTGTCGCCGTGTGTCTTCTGTTCTCTCCACGGTAGGTGAACGTGTCCAGGTTAATTATTTACCAGGGATTCGAATCAGGAAGTGAAAAGACCGCTAAATTGTATTTTAATAATAACAATAAATATCTCAGACATTCACATATTTATCCAGTCCTAAACTAGGCAGAGCCATACTTAAATAAATATATAAACATCCAAGACTTGGGTACAAACATTCATATTCATCATACGAACATTTGCCCGTAGCGGGATTCGAACCCGCAACCTCCGGAGTGGCAGGCCGAGAGCTACCCGTTCCGCCACGGAGGTCGTCTACTTACTAGCTGTTGTCTTCATGTATTTCCTCTAGGAATGACATGCTTTTCGGGATTAAAATTATCCTATGTCCTATTCCAGGACCTAACCTATATATGTGCCACGTTTCATCCCGATCTGTCCAGTGGTTGAAGCGTGATTGAGTAACAAACATACAAACGTTCGCATTTGTTTGTGCAATCCTACTTCCTTCCTACTAATATTATAAACGCGAAAGTTTGTAAGTATGGATGGATGTTTGTTACTCTTTCACGTAAAAACTACTGGATGGATTTTAATGAAACTTTACAATAATATAGCTTATACATCAGAATAACATATAGGCTACAATTTATAAAGATATTGTGTGAATTGTCCAAAATATCAAGTAAGTAGAAAAAAATCTACCATCTGCGAGCTATTCTGGCGTGCGCTGCCAAAACCGCTAGAGTTACACATATGTAATGTACGATGGAAATATTTATCTTAAATAGTCCTGCAAAAAAGCCCGCCATAGTATATATCTATATCTTATGTGTAAGCCATTATAACCAAAACAGTCAACCCTAATATAAGCTACTCGAAATACTAATCCTGCGCAGACGAAGTCGCGGGCACCAGCTAGTAATGTATATTGTATTGTGGTGTTATTTTGTATTTGCGGATTTTATGATGAGTTTACGCTTGACCGTCAGTCACACCTGATGGTAAGTGACGATTGGGCCTAAGGTGGAGCGCGCTTACTCCAGCCGTTTTCGTAACTTCGATTATTCACTCTTCCTTTAAAAAGATCCAAATTGTACTTGTCCGGAAATACCCAAGCTGGCAGGGAGTTCCATTCCTTAGCAGTTCGCATTATGAAAGAGGAAGCAAAACGCTTCGTACGAGAGCGTGGTATGTCTACTACATAAGGATATTACTCTCCACGCCCGGTAGTCCGTTTTTTTTATGTTATATATGTATAGGTAAACGCTTTATTGTACCAAAATTAACAACAACAGCAAATATAGGAATAAAATTGTGTACAAAGGCGGACTTACCCCATTTAGGGACCTCTTCTATGTTAATATGGATATACCGGGATTTTTTCCGAGATTTAATTAAAAATTTGATAATATAAATATGGACATTTCACATCTAACATTTAATAGTCTATAATTCTTCTTCCGCCTCCCGAAATTATCGTTTCTTACTTGGTATTATATCATCATCATCAGGTTATTTTTGTCTCCACTACAGGAGCACAACCCTCTCTCGTCTGCCGGAGACAGACGGAGGATTTGGCGTACACTCCCCGCGTTGGCCAGACGGGTTGGGGAGGCCTGACTGATGTTTTATAATGTATTCCATTAGTCGCCTTGTACGACATCCAGGGGAAGAGTTGGAGAGGTCCTGTTCTACTCTACCGGAAACCACACTGCAAAATATAAAATGGTATTATATACTTTTTAATTATTACTACTATCAGTCCCAAAACAATTAATAAAATCCCGTGGAAAGTAATGTCGCAAGTACATAAGTGAAACGACCGAATTCCGATCTCAGTTAATTATATTCAAGCTTACAACGAACTATTGGTAAAATACTAAATCGGCTTACACATATTTATTTGAAGTATTAATGACTTACTTTTCGATCTGGATTTCATCTATCACATTTAGAAAGGAACTATAAAATCTATTTCTATAAATAATCTCAAAAAATATTTGCTTATTAGTAAGATAAATACTTATATATTTTATTTAATTTCGCGTCGGACTGTCTATTAAGTAGTTTAAAAATAAGATCAATAGATGGCGCCACTGGTTGATTTAAAACGCGCTATTGCTTCGTTTCTCGCCTCAACTAAAGAGCTGCGAATCTGTCGTCCGCTTGACGCTGTTGTTGTTGATAATTATTAAATATTAACGTCAATTTTTGAAAACGCAGACTTCTACGAATGTGTTTCTAGAAGTTGCGTTGTATGTGTGTGTACAGGTTACAATAATAAGTAGCGTAGAATATATATAGAGATACGCAAAAAAATAGAAGTATCGTATCAAAAGTATCGATACCGACGATAGTATCGATACTACTCAGTATCGAGTACTTTTTCATCAACTTTGAAGACGTGTCTCAAAATTAATAATAAAAAGTATAATAATACATTGACGTAATTGTATAAGTAAATATGATTATTTTTAAAGCCCTAATTTTTATCACTGCAATCAGACCATAATCAAATATAAAAGGTAATTTGTCTCCTTAAACGACATCTTAATTTATTATGATAGCCATTTCCGTTAAATCTAGCTATCCCGACCGAGAGGGTCGTTATGTATCAGCAAAGCAGGAGAGAAGAGAAGGATAATGAGATGACACTCTATGCGTATGAGATACGATTTGCCGCATTTACACACGCGTACGGAGCTAGCGATGGCGTATTCTCATCCCTGGCGTGAGTTATTCGCAAAACAAAGTATATCTGGTATTGCTACACCAAAAAGTATCGATTAAGTGAGGAAGTATCGATACCTAGTAAAATATCGTAACAAAAGTATCGAGTACGAAAATACTTGGTATCGTATCGAAAGTATCGATACTACTCAGGTATCGATACTTTTGCGGATCCCTAAATATACCTATAATCTGATTGCTCGCTGGTAGAGGTGAAAAGTTGTATGTTTCACACGAGAGCAAATTTTTTTGTCTCGTGAATTTAAATCGCTCACTATGCTCAGTAGACCATAATTAGATTCAAGACTACTTCGTGATTTAAAGTCAGCTTTACAAAAAATAACTTTGCTCACTTGTTGAACAAATAACTATAGGACATAGTGACGACCTCCGTGGCGGAACGGGTAGCTCTCGGACTGCCACGCCGGAGGTTGCGGGTTCGAATCCCGCTAGGGGCAAATGTTCTTATGATGAATATGAATGGTTGTACCCAAGTCTTGGATGTTTATATATTTATTTAAGTATGTGTATCCGTTATCCAGTAACCATAGCACAGGCTCTGCCTAGTTTGGGACTGGATAATTGGTGTGAATGTCGGACATATTCATTTATTATTATTTATTACTATTAATTATAATTATATCACTATTACAGTCCCAGAGTTAATAAAATCCTGTGAAAATAAATGTCCATATTAATATTTCCTGTCCTATTTTCGCTCCCGTTTTTCGTTTCTTTTTCTGCGCTTAGTTTTCGACTTATGATGAAAATTTTAAAATAAAACAACACAGCAAAAAATCTAAAATAATTAGAAATGATAGAGGTTTCTGCAAATATTACAGCAAATGTAAAACGATGTCTGTGTTTAGCACAGCTTTCGAAGAATTTGCAAAAATCTTTAACAAACAAACTTTGTTATGCGGTCTTAAAAATGAGCCTTATTGCGTAGTACTAATACCCACTTGCTTAAATAACTTTTTACACGTCTTTGAATACGAATTGGACGATCGTAGGTATTATTTGGTAAAAAAAAGCGGCCAAGTGCGAGTCAGACTCGCCCATGATGGGTTCCGTAGCAGCAAGTAACATAATATAAAAGTTATTGTTACGATTTATGACGTATTAAAAAAAACTACTCACTAAAACTCGTTCAAATCAATTTTCGGTGGAAGTTTGCATGGCAATGTACATCATATATTTTTTTTAGTATTATCTTTCTCTTATTTTAGAAGTTACAAAGTTGACGCTACGGTTAAATAATGTCAATATTTAGTAAATAATTAAATGTTCTGAGTAGTAACTGCACAAGTTTCCAAGTGAATGTGAAAGAGTTGTGGCTACTTGCGTGGAACAGAGCGATTGTTTGGAACGCTCGATCTAGTAGTACATAGAGATCGTTGATCGATACGATTATTAACACCGTTTAAGTCGTAACAGAACTTCCTTCCAGTAAACACGTGCGTGAACCTGGCGGCGCTAGTTGACATCATATCGAATTAATCATTCATTTACGCGATTCACAAGTCAACACTACTCGCTATTCTATGTAGCAACACCTATCTGTCAAACAGCAACCATAGAGATTTTATTTTAGTGTAACAACACTGAGTTATCCTTGAAGGCCTCCATTCGCTTGGTTGGCATATTCCTTACTCACGATTGGATAACTTCACAATACTTAATTGTGATTGGCCCTTGCTTCGCGCACGTGGACAGAGTTGTTTTGGTTGACCGGGCGGTCTCAGCTGATCACTTGTGCTGGGGACGGCTCGCGTCGCAACCTAACAAAACTGTTGGTTTACTTAAAGTACAAGTACATTACGTTCTATTCGCTGAAAGCCCGACACACCCTATATGGAGTTTGTACCAATGCCCACACGTCGTTATATACAAAAATACATACATACCAAACACATTTTGCGAACAAAACTCCTTATTTTTCATAGTCATCATCATCACTTAGCCGTTCACTGCTGGACATAGGCCTTCCCCAATAAACGCCACCGCACCCGGACCGCCGCCGCCGCTCTCCGCCTCCAGCCGCTTCCGGTCAGCTTCAAGTCGTCGGTCCATCAGCCGGCGGGGCGTCCCACCCGTGGTCTCCACTCTGAACACTCAGAGCTTGTCTGCCCCTACGGCCGTCGCGTCGGTTTTGCGAAAGTACAGTTTTTCACAGTAACACATACATATTTGTAGTAATATAAATATGTCAGACATTCACACCAATTATCCAGTCCCAAACTAGGCAGAGCCTGTGCTATGGTTACTAGATAACGGATACATATACATAAATAAATATATAAACATCCAAGACTTGGGTACAAACATTCATATTCATCATACGAACATTTACTCCTAGCGGGATTTGAACCCGCAACCTCCGGCGTGGCAGTCCGAGAGCTACCCCGTTCCGCTACTTTATCTTGAATTTTTTTCTACCTAACCCAATCAAATTTTACTAGGTAACCACACTTAATAGGTGCTACGAGAATATATTATCTATTTCTATAAATAATCAAATAAAATATTGGATTTAACAAATTATTTTTTATAAGTTTACAAAGAAGATCAATAGATGGCGCCACTCGTAGATTAAAACGCGCTATAGCTTCGTTTCTCGTCTCAAGTAAATAGTTGCTTGTGAGTCTAGCGTCCTACTACTACACAGTGTGCATCCAGCAGCCGTCCCAGACGGTCACGTTCGCCTGCCACACTTCGCCTCTCCGCTGTGCCACCTGCGCTGCGCTGTCATTGGCCGCTCGCCGGCTGACTCCGCCCCTCAACCTCGAGTTGAGAACTCCGTGCGTCATCGCGCCGCACCACCGCCGAGACTCCACCTCGTAGCGTCGTACCGTCCAGGCAGCTAGTTTCACTGCCTGTTCGGTGCGCCGCTTGATCGTCGAGCCAACGCATCCTTTGTAAAAATCCACGGTTTAGTGGTCATCTAGTGGATACTTAACGGTGCCAACGAAACTAGGTGGGCGTGGCCCCGGGACGCCTGCGTTTCTCCTTTTGAGAAACGCAAACCCGGACGGGACTGGTACCACCGGGTTTGGGGAAGCCCCCTCGCCGACACCAGTTGTCTCCCTCCCACCCTACCTATCCCGCCATCCTATTCTCGTTGTGTTGTTTGGGCGCTCAGAGCTTAGGCTCGGGCTACCCTCGGCACTTCGGGCAGCTAGGGCCGATAGGCACTCACCCTCCACGCATTGCACTACGCGGCGGAGGACGCACTGTAGGGATAACACCTTAGGCACACATCCCCCCCTGCCCCTCAGGCAGGGAGGGCCTCAAGTATGGAGCCTTCAGCTATGGAGGTTCTCAAAGCGCTGCTTGCTCATCTGGCAAAAGCCGCGCCCTCCGCACTAGAGTCCTTCCGGAAGGACTATCCGTGTCTGTTAGACAATGATGTCTCCTCTCCGTCCACAGATGTGTCACCCGTCACGTGCGTTCCTGAGTCTTCCTCAGAGTCCTCCTCCGGGACGTCCGACTACGCTCCGTCCGACGCAGAGCACATGGCCGTAGACGACTACACGGTAGTCGTCTCCAACAAACGTAAGCGAAGGAACAAGCCAGGTAAGGCTAAGTTGGTTAAGTCCGGTCCCTACGACCGAGATTCGCCCCTCTCCCCAGCAGTCCCCGACACGGACGCCGCCGCACCTGCCGCCGCGCCCGCCGCTGCCACGCCCGCCACCGCCACCGCCGCCGCACCCGCAACGGCCGGTCCACGCACGTCAGTAGAGGGCGAACACCGACTCCCGGGGTTCATGCGCAACACCCGCCCGCCGCCCCTATTCATAAGGGACAAAGATAAGTGGAACCGTGTTTCTAAGCTCATCACAGATTTAAAGATCTGTGCGCCAAACGCTGCCAACACCAACACCAGCAATGGCATAAAGGTACAGCCGTCCACCTCAGACGACCATCGTCGTCTGACTCGTGCCCTTCGCGCAGAAAATATAGCGCACCACACCTACGCCCTGGAAGACGAACGCCTTCTCAGGGTAGTCATGAAAGGGGTGCCCAAAGAGCTCTCGGCTGAGCTCATAAAAGAGGACCTGATGGCTAGCGGCCTCCCCGTCAAAGAGGTACACAGGATGTACAACGGGCGCACCAAAGCGCCTTACGACCTCCTTCTGATAATTTTAGATCGTACCCCAGAGGGTAAAGCTATATTTAACATGAAAGTGTGTTTCAATCTTGCCATCCAGATAGAAGCACCAAATAAGACGGGACCCCCCGGTCAGTGTCACAGATGCCAACTCTATGGCCACAGCTCGCGCTTCTGCTTCGCAAAGCCGAGATGCGTCAAATGCCTGGGCGACCACGGCACCGCCGATTGCCCTAGAAAAAAGGGATGCACCGACCCGCCAGCTTGTGTGTTATGTAACGCTGAAGGACACCGCCAATTACGGCGGCTGTCCTAAAGCACCACGTAAGTCTCGGGGGCAGCCCAAGCGCGCGCCCCCACGTTCTACAGTCTCTGCACGCACATCCCCCCCACAAACCTCCTTCCCCCCCCTCAGACCACCTACCACTGGGGACCTGCGGCCGCACCGGCCCAACGCCTGGACGAAGCCACTGGCATTCGCCCCTAGGTCCCCCCCATCCACCACCAACTCCCAAGCACCGTCCTCCAACACTGCAATTCCTCCTCTCAAGCCTAATCCTCCCAAAAAACCCCAACCCTCCATGTCCCCCATTGACGGGCCTGGAAGCGACTTTGCGCTAATCTGCCGCTTCGCTAGTGTCTTCGACCCTAACGAAGTCCGGGAGATGGCGCAGGCCCTCAGGGCCTCAGACTCCAATCCAGCCGAGAGACTAGCAATCTCTCAAAGGTTCTCGCACGTGGTTGCGGCCATTTGGCAATTCAACTCCCAGGCTCGTTAATGGATTTAAACCCCAATACCAGCAGAATCAAGCCCCGATCCCTCTCCCTTGCCTATTTCAACGCGGACGGCCTCCAAAACCAACGCGATGAAATCTGCAACTTCCTCCGCATCCATCACATCGACATCCTCCTAGTGCAAGAGACTCTACTCAAACCAGGGGTCCGCGACCCCAAAATAGCAAACTACAACATCATTCGCAACGACAGGACCTGCACTGCAAAGGGAGGTACTATCATTTACTATAAAAAGTCTTTACACTGCGTCCCCCTCGACCCCCCTGCATCTCTCAGAGACATTGAGGCATCAGTCTGCCGGCTAGCCATGACAGGACACCAACCCTTAACCATAGCATCGGTCTACCTCTCATGCACACAGCAGAAAAACATTCTTAGGTCTGACTTAGAAGCACTATTTGATCTAGGAGGAGCAGTCATTCTGGCTGGCGACCTCAACTGTAAACACCCTAGATGGAATTCCTCCTCTACTAACGGCAAAGGCAGGGATCTTAACGTAATAGTTGACACACTTGACTTCGACATCATAGCCCCTATGACCCCCACTCACTTCCCCCACAATGTAAATCATAACCCTGACATATTGGACATAGCACTGCTAAAGAATGTCAACCTCCGGTTGCACTCTATAGAAGTGCTGCACGAACTACAATCCGACCACCGTCCTGTGCTCCTCCAGCTCGGCCCCCCCTTAGATGCCCCCCCACGTAGGGTGACGATAGTGGATTGGCACAAACTTGAGGAATCCCTCAAGTCAACCAGCTCCGAACAACTCGACCGAATACCGGACAACATCTCGACCGTAGAGGACATTAACGTCGCAATCGACGCCCTCAGCAGACACACCCAAACCGTAGTCGCCGACTGCTCGAGACAGGTCCCAGCAACGAACGAACGTCGCTGGGACCTGCCAGACGAGGTGAGGGAACTGCTGAGAGCCAAGAACGCGGCTACCAGAGCGTACGACTACTTTCCCAGCGAGCCTAATCGAATCAGATTGCGAGCCTTACAGAGGGACGTAAAGCGAGCCATCACAGATTTCCGTCAGACTCGCTGGGAAAATCTGATGAGCGAGATCTCGCCATCCCACCTGTCTTACTGGAAACTGGCGAGAGCTCTCAAATCAGACACAGTCTCAACTATGCCCCCCCTAGTTAGATCAAATCAACCGCCTGCCTTCCTTGACGAGGACAAAGCCGAATGTCTAGCCGACAGTCTCGAGGCCCAATGCTCACCCAGCTCACTGCCGGTAGACCCTGACCATCTTCACATGGTGGACAGCGAAGTCGAACGCAAAGCTGCCCTCCCCCCAGTAGAATCACTCACGACAGTCACCTCCGACGAGGTTCACTCTATAATTAAAAATTTACACCAACGTAAGTCTCCAGGCTCTGATGGCATCTCCAACAGAGTACTCAAGCTTTTCTCACAACAACTCATCATCTTGCTAGTCAGCATCTTCAATGCTGCCATCGCAAACTGCTCCTTTCCACAAACGTGGAAAGAAGCCACCGTAATAGGCATTCGAAAGCCCAACAAACATGCGTCAGACCCCTCTAGTTATCGCCCTATCAGCCTCCTCAAGGCAATGAGGAAAGTCTACGAGCGCCTCCTGCTCACACGTCTCAAAGACTTCATCGAGCCCCGTAGGATCCTCATAGACGAGCAATTTGGTTTTCGAGCCAAACACTCATGCGTCCAACAAGTCCTCTGCCTCACAGAGCACATCCTCCACGACTTAGTCACCAGGAGACGCACCACGGGTACGGGAGCGCTCTTCTTTGACGTAGCAAAAGCGTTCGACAAAGTCTGGCACAACGGGCTGATATACAAGCTATATCAACTCGGTCTGCCAGACAGACTCGTACTAATCATACGAGACTATCTCAGTGGTCGAACCTTCCGCTATCGCGTCGAAGGAACGCTCTCCCAACCCCGTCACATCAGAGCAGGAGTCCCTCAGGGCTCCGTTCTCTCCCCCATTCTCTATTCGCTATACACTAACGATATCCCCCGTACCCCTGGTGTAAAGCTCGCTCTCTTTGCAGATGACACTGCCCTCTACACGCCGGGCCGAAACCGTTCCAGAGTCATTCGACTGCTCCAGTCCGCAGCCAACGCCCTAGGCGAGTGGTTCCGGAAATGGAGGATCGAAGTGAACCCTGAAAAGAGTGCAGCAATGTACTTTTACAGGGGCCCCAATCGACCCAGGAACGGTGTCGACCAGATCTCACTATACGACCGACCGATACCATGGGAAAAGACGGTCAAGTATCTAGGCGTCACTCTAGACGCAGGTCTTACTTTTCAGCCACACATCAAACGCGTACGCAACAGAGCGGCCCTCATTCTCGGCCGTCTCGGTTGCTTCATAGGTAAAAATAGCAAAATGTCACTTAGAAATAAGCTGACTTTATACAAAACTTGCATACGTCCAATCCTTACCTACGCCAGTCCTGTCTTCGCCCATGCCGCTCCCACACACATCCACAGACTCCAGACCCTCCAAAACCGTTTCATGCGCAGAGCCACGGGTGCACCATGGTTCGTGCGCAATGAAAATCTCCATATTGACCTCCAACTTCCTACCATAGCTCAATACTTAAAATTAAGATCTAGGGATTTCTTCGATGCCGCTGCTGAACATCCTAACCAGCGTTTGGTGAGTGCCACCACTTACCACCCTCGCACAGACGCAAGCGACCGAAAGCGTCGACCTAGACATGTACTAGACGATCCTGACGACGAGATCACACTGGCAATCCGCCGCCAGGCGCCCGATAGGAACACTGCACCGACATACCGCCCTCGCCGGCGAGGACGGCGCCCCACCTCCACCTCACACAGATACACACGCTACCGTCACACCTCCGGTCTCTTCTCCCCGACTATACAGACTCACAGCAACGTCCTAAGCCGAGGTCCGTGCCCCATGGGCGCCCTTAGGCCAGTTGCACCCCCCTAAAATTAGCGCTGAGCGCCCTCTGCGCCAGCTAACTGAGCCGAGCGCACCTGCGCTCGCTCTCCCTCCGGTGAAGCTGTGAAGGCCTTCAGGGCCAATAGCAATGTCCTTTCGAAAAAAAAAAAAAAAAAAAAAAAAAAAATTGCGTCCTACTCTGCTATGGTAATATCTGTACATACAAGACTGGTTAGTCAGTTAGTTTCATGTCAGAAAGTAAGTTTTTGAAAACGCAGACTTCTACGAACGTGTTTCTAGAAGTTGCGTTGTATTGCATGTGTGTGTCTGTATAGGCTACAATAATAAGTAGGGTGAAATCCTACTAATATTATAAACTGTCTGTTATGGATGTTCGTTACTCTTTCACGTAAAAACTACTGAATGGATTTTAATGAAACTTTACAATAATATAGCTTATACATCAGAATAACACATAGGCTACAATTTATAAAGATATTTGTGTGAATTGTCCAAAATATCAAGTAAGAAGGAAAAAATCTACCATCTGCGAGCTATTCTGGCGTGCGCTGCCAAAACCGCTAGAGTTACACATATGTAATGTATGATGGAAATGTTTATCTTAAACAGTCCTGCAAAAAGCCCGCCACAGCTGTATATATCTATATCTTACTAGCTGTTGCCCGCGACTTCGTCCGCGTGGATCACTTAACATCACAAATTATTATGTATTTTCCGTATTAATGGGATGTTTTTTCGAGATTAAAACTATCCTATGTCCTATTCCAGGACGTAACCTATATGTGTGCCAAGTTTCATCCCGATCCGTCCAGTGGTTGAAGCGTGATTGAGTAACAGATATGACGCGTTCAGAACCCTACTAATGTTATAAATGTGAAAGTTTGGATAATTGGATGTTTGGATATTTGGATACTTGGATATATGGATGTTTGGATGTTTGTTTACTTCACTTCGATAGTGCACTGGAAGGTTTACAGAATCCCAAACCAAGGTCAAGTGAATTAGGTTTCGAAGTGAGTGAAGTCACTTGATTGATTGAATATACTTTATTGCATACAAACTACAGAAAATATGTAGGAGAAATATACGGTAAATGTACAAGTGGCGGCCTTATCGCTGTAAGCGATTTCTTCCAGGCAACCATACTCTAGTAAGAAATAACTAAAATCACTTAAGTGAACTCGCACATGAGTTTGTATTTTGTCGGCCCCGTAGCGAAGCTCGGGGTCGAGGGTTCGAATCCCGCCCAGGGCAAACATTCGTGTGATGAGCACTTGTGTTTGCCTTGTGACTGGATGTTATTTATATATTATATTATGTATCTGTGTATGTATATCAGCTGTCTGATACCCATATTACAGGCTCTGCCTAGTTTGGGATCAGGTGGCCGTGTGTGAAATGTCCCCACTAACGGTCTCTATGTACTACTGGATGGATCGTTTCAAACAATCGCTCTGTTCCACGCAAGTAGCCACAACTTTTTCACATTCACTTTGAAACTTGTGCAGTTACTACTTAGAACATTTAATTATTTACTAAATATTGATTTTATTTCACCGTAGCGTCAATATTTAGTAATAATTAAATATTCTGCGTAGTAACTGCACAAGTTTCATTGTGAATGTGAAATAGTTGTGGCTACTTGCGTGGAACAGAGCGATTGTTTGGAACGCTCCATCTAGTAGTACATAGAGATCGTTGGTCCCCACACATTTATTATTTATTTTAGAGAATAGCATTACTGATTACAGTTTTATGTTATAAATATAATAAATTAATAAATAAATATCTCAGACATTCACATCAATTATCCAGTCCCAAAATAGGAGGAGCCTGTGCTATGGTTACTAGATAACGGATAGACATACTTAAATAAATATATAAACATCCAAGACTTGGGTACAAACATTCATATTCATCATACGAACATTTGCCCCTAGCGCGATTCGAACCCGCAACCTCGCTAATGTTGTATCGCTAACTATATTTATGCCCGGGTCACCGCGCGGTATAACTCACAATATAGATTAACAACGCTGCGCTAGTGTCGTTCGTTACTCCCATTTCAGCTCCATTAGCACGCAGTAAATCCATATTAACAGTGCGTCGGAACTGCAAGCGCAGTGCTGCGTATAATATTGCTGATTTATCGAAGCACCTTGCCGTGTGGTTTCCGGTAGAGTAGAATAGAACCACTCCAACTCTTCCCGTGGATGTCGTACAAGGCGACAGTGGATACATTATAAAACATCAATCAGGCCTCCCCAGCCCGTCTGGCCAGCGCGGGGAGTGTAGGCCGAATCCTCCGCCTGTCTCCGGCAGATGAGAGAGGGATGTGCTCCTGCAGTGGAGACAGAATAACCTGATGATGATGATGATCGAAGCACTGCTGATACGGGTGGGACCGTATGATAGAGAAAGAGAGCGTATTTGGTCATACCGATAAATCAAGAATAACAGACAGACATACTCGTACTTATTAAAATCAAAATCTTTTCCGCAGATAAACACTTTGTACACAGTTTAATTCCTATTTTATCTTAAATATGACGGACAGAAAGTTTAAGATTCACATTAAAAAAACAACTGTGTAAAAAAGCCTATTATAAAATAAACGATTACTTGAATGACAAAGATGCCTGGTACTAATGTTAATTCAGCTTCGCAAAATCTTTATTAATTGTATGCAAACATGATTTTTAAAAGATGTGTTGCGTGAAGTTTGTTGCGCCGTTTCTTCTTCATAGCGCTAACGCCTAGGAAGCGGTAGTCGATAAAAAAAATGACGTGTATAAATGTACCAAGTGTACTCATATGCAATAAATGATTTTTACTTTGACTTTGTTGTTGTTGTAATTTTTGGTATAATAAAGCATTTACATACATACATAAATACTATTGATATATTTATACACGTAATTTTATCGATCACCGCTTTCTTTCTAGTTGTTAGCGCTGTGAAAAAGAAACGGCGCAACAAACTTCACGCAACACATCTCTTAAAATCAAGTTTGCATACAATTATATAAAGATTGCGAAGCTGAATTAATATTAGTACCAGGCATCTTTGTCATTCAAATAATCGTTTGTTTTATAATAGGCTTTCTTACAAAGTGGTTTTTGATATAATTCTTAAACTTTCCGTCCATCATATTTAAGATTTCCTCTGGTAGTTTTTTGTAGAAGCATATATATTTCCCCGTGAGCGATTTTCTGACGTTACTCAGTCTTAAACGTGGTTAAACAAGTTTGATTTCATTTCTTATATCATCATAAATGTTATTGATTCAATACACCAAAAAAAAAGAATCATTAAAATCATACAAAAGTAACATACCGTCGAATTTACAACCTCCTCCTTTTTTGAAGTCGGATAAACTTGAGAGATTTATTTTGGTTGATATAATATAAATTAATATCAAATTTTTTTTTTTTTATTCTAATTGAAGTACTAGAATTTAAGAATATTATAATGCTTTGTAACTACAGAAGGCTTGATAAATAAATAATAAATAAAAATATCAAAAAAGATTTGACTAGCTACTGTTACATGTATATTTCTTTAAAGTTTCTCTTAGTGACTTAAGAATATCTGTATTTTGAAAAATAAAACGGTCTTTCGCTTGAACACAAAGCATGATACCATATACCACGTTACTGTTGAAGTATCTAAAGTACACGGTATCTAATTTGTAAAAGTGAAAGCATTTTTCCCCCGAAACCTCACATATCTATCGGTTAGCTGTGGAATCCAATATACTCAGCCAAAATCCAGTCCGTAACAAAGTCTAGCTAGACAGGTAGGTAGATGGCATGACGTCGGGCGTGTCCACCAGACCGGTTAATGCCGATTAAGCCAGATTCCCCCTTTTTTATCGGATTACCCGTTTGAGCTCTGCTCCTCGGTGTTTGTTACCCATTACCCGCGTCTCCTGTCGCCTCGTTTTTTCCTTCCTAATTGAATTTGGGATCTTTGAATTTTGATTGGAATTCCCACTTGTTGGGGGGATACCGTGTCCTGGTAACTTTGCTGGAATTTAATTACGAGTGGCAGTTTTGTGATTTATGTGGGGTTCCTCGGTCCGGTTTTGTTTTTCGTTAACACGTCCATCATTTGCATCACTGCTTTTAGCAGCCTGATGGAGCCGTGGTAGCCGGTTGGTTGTGCACTCGCCTCACGTTCATGAGGTCCTGGTACAAACCCCGCCCGTGCCAATGAGTTTTACGAAACTCAAGTACGGTTTAATTATAATACTACAGGCTTTTCGGTGAAGGAAAACATCGTAAGGAAACCTGCATATGCCGAAGAAGAAATTCTGAAGTCCACCAAATCGGCTTGGGGCACCGTCGGTGGTCAGGGGTTTGGCACAAAAGATTCTGAAGGGTCGAAGTGTCGCCAGGTCTTCCTAGCCCCCTAAGAAGATAAGATAGCAGCCTAATTCCCAGATAGGGCCACCCCCACTTTTCCCGTGGGTGTCGTCAAGGCGACAAGGGATGGGCAGTCGCAATCTCCTGTGTATATTAAGATCATTACTGTCGCCAATCCGTCAGGTGATATTGCGGTCAAGCACAAACCGATCAGCAATAAAAAAAAGTCTGCCAAGCGTGGTGGTTACAGCAAATCCTCCACTGGAAATCCCATTAAAAGTGACATTCTATTAAAAAGAAAGAAAGAAAAAACATTTATTTACTACCATAATTGGCACACACATGAAAAAAACCAACAAATCAAGAAAAAGGAAAAAAAATAAAATAAAAATTATAAGAACTAGAGAAAACAATTTAACATACGAGTAGTTAAAATATGGGGATGGGGATCCCCATATATTAGGGAAACTTAGTTCAGCAGTGGACGTATTTCAGCTAATGATGATTAGGGTTTTTAGTACCAATGTTTTCTTTGTTGCAAGTGATAGCGCAAATCGTCTCTGCCTACCCTTCTGGAACCAAAGCTTGAGCATTATGTATGTTTCTTTCGTTAGTTTTTATCTAGGTAGATATTTTGTCCCTTATTATTACCCTATTCCCTTCTACTCGCCTAAATTAAATAAAACTAACCGTTTATTGGGACCGGGCGTCCCCTCGCCATGATATATCTAGATTAACAGCTGATATATTCCGGTACTACCCAGATTTCTATTTAACTTTGTAAATATATTATTTAAAGCCTTTTTGGCTTCGAGTTAAGTATCATTATCGTTTAATGTGATAGCTTGTCTACAGAAATATCTTTAGAAATTTAATTCATTTATTGCATGAATCACAGGTAGACATTTAAAGATTTTTTTGGGATAAAAACTATCCTAAGTCCTGTTCCAGGACCTAACCTACATGTGTGCCAAGTTTCATCACGATCCGTCCAGTGGTTGAAGCGTAATTGAGTAACAAACATACAGATATCCAAACTTTCGCATTTATAATATTAGTAGGTTTAACAATAACAAACAGACATAAAACTGCATGCAAAGGCGAACGTATCTCACTAAGGGATGGCTTTCAGTCAACGTTACAGTAACCAAAAGGAATATAAAGCGTTTAGTCTCATCATCATCAGCCAAAATACGTCCACTGCTGGACATAGGCCTCCCCAATAGAATACCACTTTTGGTTAGATGTCCATTGGGGGATTTGAAATAATCACCACGCTTGACAGGCGGATTGGTGATCGCAGTAATGATCTTAACATACACACACAGGAGAACGCTGCTGCCCGTCCCTGGTGCTATCCCTTAGTCGCCTTGACGACACACACGGGAAAGATAAGGTTGGCCCTATTCTAAGCCGGGAACCAGGCTTCCGCCTCAAATGTTGATAATAGAAACGAAATATACACTTACACCATGCTGATGAGGACAAGGAATAATTAAAAAATATAGGTGTCTGAGGTTCCTCCATTTATTTGGCAACAGTAAGGGATCATACCCAAACTACGTGACAAATTTTTTACCCCCTCCCCCCTCGGTGACCACCCGTAGTATATGCCAACACCCCGTCCCCGACCCCCTCTAGTATTCACGTAGTAATGCATAAATATGGTTTCAAACCAATTTTTGCAAACAGAAAGAAGAAAAGAAAAATTGCTTATATTTGTCTTTATTAATACGGCGCTTGCCGCATAACGCCAAAAGTGCGTGCATTCCTATAATTACAAGTGAAAAACTGCACGCTATATTTGAAAATAGTTCGAAAAAGCGCGAGATTTATGTAGAGGATTTTGACTACGTGACGAAAACCTAAACCCCTCCCCCCGTGACGAAGCGTAGTATTTTGAAGAGCCCCCTCCCCCCTTCCCCCCTGAACGGGTCACAAAAGCGCGAGATTTATCTAGAGGATATTGATTGACTACGTGACGAAAACCTAACCCCCCCCCCCCTCCGTGACCAAGCGTGGAATTTTGAAGACCCCCCTCCCCCCTGAACGGGTCACGTAGTATGGGTACGTCGCCTAACCCTTATGTGTTTGCTATAACTGGAGCGGTCGACTCAGGTGTAGCGAGTTTAATTATCCCACAGTTAATTATAAAGATAAACCTTAGGCTATGTTTTGGAAATTAAACAAGTGCGTAATAAAATCCTAGGTCCCTGCAGGCCCAGGTACCCCATAAATTCACAGTACCTCCATCTTCGTCAACACATACGTTTACCCTACGACAAGTACAGTTATTCGTCTTCCATTGCGCGTTGTGTGTAGCTATTTTAGTTCGAGTCATTGATATACAGAGCCTCAAACATCGTTACAGTGTGGCCTGTCTTTCGGTTTTCTACAGGATACATTCTGGGGAGTGTGCGTAGGTCCCAGGTATTGCACGATTTGATTCCCCTATCCCCCTTCCATCACCGGACTACCAGGCGTGGTGAGGGACTTCATTCTTATGTAGTAGACATACCACGCTCTCGCACGAAATCGAAAGCGTTTTGCTTCCTCTTTCATAATGCGAACTGCTAAGGAATGGAACTCCCTACCAGCTTCAGTATTTCCCGACAAGTACAATTTGGATCTTTTTAAAGGAAGAGCGAATAGGCATCTTCGGGGTAAGCGAGCTCCACCTTAGGCCTCATCATCACTTACCATCAGGTGTGATTGAGGCCAAGCGCAATCCCATCAACAATAATAAAAAAAACGCGTGAAAAAGAATGTCCATATTCATTTTACGTGAGATATTTCCGTAGCAAGTACATAAATGACGCCGATTCCATCTCTGTTTGTTAATATTAAATTGTACACTAGCGGAAAGGGAATATTGGTCATTTTGAAGGACTTTTAAATTCTTCGTGTAATAATTTGAATATGACTCTTCGATGTGACATTTGTGTTCGCGTATTATCTTGTGATTGTATAACACAGTACATTTAAAGTGACGATCTGCTAAATATTACCTTTCTGTGAGTGTACATCATCAGCCGAAATACGTCCACTGCTGAACATAAGCCTCCCCAATAGCATGACACTTTCTGTGGACTGTCCATTGGGGATTTGCCATAATGACCACGCTTGGCAGGCGGATTGCTGATCGCAGGAATGATCTTAATATACACGGAAGAACGCTGAAGATTGGGCGTGGCCCTATTCTAAGCCGGGAACCACCATCATCATCAGGTTATTTATGTCTCCACTGCTGGAGCACAACCCTCTCTCATCTGCCGGAGACAGACGGGGGATTTGACCTACACTCCCCGCGCTGGCCAGACGGGTTGGGGAGGCCTGATTGATGTTTTATAATGTATTCCCTTAGTCGCCTTGTACGACATCCACGGGAAGAGTTGGAGTGGTTCTATTCTACTCTACCGGAAACCACACGGCAACTGCTGAATATTAGCCTCCACCACGGGAACCACCAAGTTCGATGTAATACACGCCTTATGTTTCCTACAACGATTTCAAAATATGAAGTTTACATATATGCACGCTTCTACAATCATCCGCTTAAGAGGTAATGTATCGAAACTTCAGAAATGTTACCGCAGTAAAACATTAGCGTTGGGGTACAGGAGGGTGACCCCACTGCGAATAAAGCGAGCGAGGAATTTTAATTTACCCTTGTTAGAGACATGTTTGGAGACACCCTGTCGGCTCGCGTTACTGTAATGGGCTGCAGTAATGTCTGCAGGATCGTCGACTGTGAGCGGAGGAATGTTATTTGGCGCTGGTGTTGCTCTAAAAACTTTGCAATTGTCTGCTATTTGTTTAGGCGAAATGTTTCCACAACCCTTTATAAATTGAGAGACTTGTACGAAACTGTATTTCAACTCATGATATTATCGTTGTCTGTTGACGACACTCAAGCTATCTATTCTAGAACTCAGTCGTTCAGAATAATATATTCTAGATCGTCCATTAATAAGGCCTGATAATCAACCACGAAGTTGTTTACGCGTGTGTCTACCTCGGACAACTTCATCAAATAGACAAATACAACTTCGAGAAGGAAGCCGACATTAGAATTAGAATAGAATAGAATGGAGTGGAACGGAACGGAACGGAACGGAATGGAATGAAATAGAATAGATAAATTTTATTTCGGACATAATACATATGTGTTAGTAACAAATATCTTATTCACTAATGTTAATATATTACACAATATTAAAATGATGCATTATTAACAATATTTAAAGACACTCAAAAATATGATATGATTTGGCTGTCCGATACTGGGCGGCGAGGCTACTTGACTGCGTGCAGTCGTATCCACCGCCCCAGCATCGGAGAGTCCCTCCGGTCAGCCAGCACGTTCAGGCTCCTGTCGGGGCCGGCGCGCACCCGAGCCATCATAGAGGCGCACCGTTTACGCATGATGGCATTGAAACCATCAATCTGTGCCAGCGCGAGCATACCGGAGGCACTGCAGTACCGCGGCAGCTCCATCAGCACCCTGAACGCGTTGTTGTACTGAACCCGCAGGTCGCTGTATGCCCTCTGCGTATAGTTGACTCACAGGCTACACGTATAAAAGGATTGACAATACGCTTTAAAAAGCGTAGCTTTTACTTGTTTTGTTCAACGTGCAAACCTGCGAGCCAACATATTGCATCGGACAGCCAGCGACCTACAGTCCCTTTCAACATCCACGTTGCCCCTCAAATCCTCCGTAACCCAGTGGCCCAAATACTTATACTTATCGACTCGACTCAAGGGAGTGAGACGCTTGGTACATTTGAGTAGCATTTACTGCCCGCCTTAAAAACCATCAACACACTCTTGCTCGCATTATACTTGCGACCATGGGCCGCCGTATAAGACTCACACATGCTCAGTAACTTCCTCAGAGCACTGATCGTTGGGCTCATAAGGACCATGTCATCAGCATAGTTAATGTTGTTAATGCAGACACCATCAACATGACACCCGATGCCAGTGCCGCTGAGCCCATCGATCAGGCCATTTATATATAAGTTAAAGAGTCACCTTAAAATGTTTTTGGAACAGATTTGCTATCTCACTCGGTGCATGAATTTCAGACATACTCACCGGCAGGCTCTCTCGTGATTTAATTTGTTGGTTTGTTTCCAAAATTTTGAAGAGTTTTTATTTGAATGATGTTGTGCAATAATATCCATTTTAATTAGCTGCTGGTTGTTCTGACACCACTTGAGTTTTGCCTTAAAAATACACCTCGATTCCGCCATATCATTATAGATAAACCCCGTAGCGGGTTTACCATGCAGCATCCAAACTTGAAAACCAATCCGAGCCCGCCTGTGATCATCACTGACATGCTTATACCAGCCGGCTACATACTTTCTCCTCCTACGTTGTTTCACATTACAAGAAATCTCCGCACCCTTCTCTAATCTTATCTTATCTCTTATCTAACAATTGTCTGTGTTCCATACTACCACACATCAACTCACAGCAGTCGCTAAATTCCGCGGGAATATCTATATCTCTTAATTTAGAATTAAAGTAATCGTGATACTTGTCGGTTTGTACGTTATCACGCTCACCCCACAATATTTTATTATTTAACTAGCTGTGCCCGCGGCTCCGCTCACGTGAACTACAGAATCCGCTCCCATTCCCACTCCTGCTCTCGCTCCCACTTCCGCTCCCGCTCCCGCTCCCGCTTCCGCTCCCGCCCCCGCCCCCGCCCCCGCCCCCGCCTCCGTTCCCGCCCCCGTTACCGCTCCTGCTCCCGCCCCCGCCTTCCGCGTGATTCATAATAAAATTCAAATCGTCCAAATACCCACATTTCCCTGTCTTCGGACTATTTGTCACAGTTGCAAGGTATCACGTTATCACGCCGGGGGGGATCCAGTACGTCCCTAGATCTCCGGAGAGATTTATTCGTCTACTAAAGGGGAGATGAAAAAATGTCCCAGACAGCCTCCGGTTAATGCGGCCCGGAGTTGGATGTTTTCATGCAAATAGAAAAAAGTTTCTTGACAAGAAACGGATCTCGAAGTCTGAACTCTGAAGGTTGTCTGTATTATTAAGTCTATTTGGATAATTAGAAAACTTGTATGATCTCTCTTTAGACGAGTCACAAGTAAAGGTATTTTGAGAACTGAAACGATCTTGTTTTGTAAAAGGAATCCAATCCCTCAAATCCAATATTTGAAAGATCATCTCCCTCTAATACTTTGATTTGGGTTAGGTGTTGTCTAAAACATTTTTCATCACAATTGATTTTAATTATTCTGAACGTGGTCTGAAGGTCTGAACTAATAGTAAGTTGATAATATATTGCCGTGTGGTTTTCGGTAGAGTAGAATAGGACCAGTCCAACTCTTCCCGTGGATGTCGTACAAGGCGACTAAGGGAATACATTATAAAACGTCAATCAGGCCTCCCCAACCCGTCTGGCCAGCGCGGGGAGTGTAGGCCAAATCCTCCGTCTGTCTCCGGCAGATAAAAGAGGGTTGTGCTCCTGCAGTGGAGACAAAAATAACCTGATGATGATTGTGCAGGTTTGAAGAAGTTTTATTAATAAAATAATTATAATATGTGACTGTGTAACATAAACAAAACATAACATTATAAATAAAATATGTCTTCTACAGCTCCGGGGCAGGGTTCCCAATACAATGGCAGCATTCCCTCTCTGCACCGTCAGGCTGATTCCTTGGGCGAAGAAGCTGTCAGCTGTTCGGTCTCCAGAAGCTTCAATGAGGTGCGTTCAAAGATCATTGCCTGAGCTCAGGAGCCCAAAGTCTCGATGCCGAAGGGCACAAAGATAAATCCTTGGTCAGGGTCAACTTTTTCCGAATATCTATTTGGTTACATTCTGTCTTGCCTCACCTTGATAGAACTGCATCCCGATGCAAATTTACATTTTTATCAGCACCCACCCCTGCGCATTAGTGTTTATGTAAAACAAGAACTCGCTCAATGCCCCTAATTGCTGTTTCAGATTGGAGTCGTTTATCCGCAATATACATGCAAATGGCTCGGTCCGCACTTATTGTCAACGTGACGATGCAGTCAGGATTGCAATTTTTAACTCATAAAAAATAAGTGAGAGGAAGGAACAAAGCTAGGGGAGCGATAGAGATCTTAGAGTTTTCATTTTAAGAAATTATTGTTTCTCTTTTTATAATAATTGAACTATTTTGGTAGCAGCGTTCTCCTGTGTATATTAAGATCATTACTGCGATCACCAATCCGCCTGCCAAGCGTGGTGATTATGTCAAATCCCACAATGGATAGCCTACTAAAAGTGTCATTCTATTGGGGAGGCTTATGTTCAGCATTGGACGTAGTTCAGCTGATGATGAAATAATTTTGCTGATTTATCAAAAACTTGCCGCGTGGTTTCTGGTAGAGTAGAATAGGACCACTCCAACTCTTCTCGTGGATGTCGTACAAGGCGACTAAGGGAATACATTATAAAACATCAATCAGGCCTCCCCAACCCGTCTGGCCAGCGCGGGGAGTGGAGGCCAAATCCTCCGTCTGTCTCCGGCAGATGAGAGCTCCTGTAGTGGAGACAAAAATAACCTTATGATGATGATGATTACCAAAAATAACAATGACATTGGTTTTCTGAAACTAAAGAAGATCATATCTCGAAATATAGAGGAATGTTTTGCCGATAAAGTGCTTACTGAAACAAGTACCTAAATCTTCAACAGGAACATCCGGAACAACGTACTGGTAACAATGTAACACGTCTATCAAGTTCGGAAGGGTGCCCGACCCGTAATCGACACAACTAGAAGGGCATTAGCGTCGGACAAGCGACTTCCTTTCCCGAGGGAGCGCCCGCGCACCCGGCTTAGTGACGCTCCACAGTCTAGCCAGACCACACCTCTGCAAAATAAACTATAATCTGACCTTAGAAAATTTAATACAAAGTGTAAGTAATGCATCATCGCTTTAAGGAAGTGAAAGTATACCTGATAATTAAAAGCTAATTAAATTCAAAGGTACATAAACGTCTGTAAGAGAATAAACATTTGGAAGAAAACTCAAAGCCATTTAATTCTCATGGATACTTTCACCCTTTACAAATGTTGCATTTTCATTAACATCTTGTTATAAAGGCTTTGCATTTGCTGAACAAATCGTTCCTGTATTTGTATTCCTCAGCAATGGAAGGCTCGATTTTAGACACGTGAAGTACATAATTGTTATATTTGTGAACGATTAAAGAAAACCAGTTAACATTCTTACTGTGACATGGATATTATTTGACAAAGATGGCGAATCCAAATAAGAAACAATGGGATGGGAACGCGCTAAACAGTGTAGTGTTGTGGTGTTTATGTGTAGTGATAATGTCAGTTAGTGGGTACGGCCTGTATCGGCAGCACCGTCTGGAGCTCAGGGTTCTGGTGCTAGAGGAGCAGCTGATGCTGAGGAAGACGCAGGAGAAGCCGGAGGAGACAGCGGAGACAGCGGAGTCAGCGGAGCTGCTGCGAAGGGAGACAAGGGATGCCAATGACTGCATTTGTCCAGCAGGTAAGTGCGTTAGGTATTGGTGATATCTGTGTTATACAAAGAAAAATAACTGTATTGGTTTAAGAACATCTGCATCCTTATACTAGATATATCTATGTTGATATATTATTACAAGCAGGAGCCTGGTTCACAAACTAATTATGATAGATAATAATAGACTTGATGAAGTGGATAAGTGAAATAGGGGAATAGAAAGAAACTGTCAAGAAGCTTTCGAAAAGTCATTAAAATTTTGCAGATTATAATTTAGTGAACAAAGTGTCTATGTTTTTTTTATTTCAGGAAATTTTTTTTGAAAAATGATAATTAATAATTATCAAGTCCATAGCCATTTTAGTTTTCCAAAGTTATGAAATGAGTGAGTTTAATTTGATCGTCTGGATTCACATTCAGATTGTATTTATTTGCGTGATATAAGTACTTATAGGCTTTACATTAGTTTTGTTATATGATCGATAATACTGAAGCCGTGCACGTTCTCCAAGAAATAAATATCAATAGTTTTTTGCACTCGAAAAACTGTTTTATTTTATTATTATTTAAAAGTTTATTGTACAAACAAACATACAAAGAACAACACAAAGAAAAGAAAATTATACAAAAGGGTTAAGCTTATTTCTAAAGACATTTCTTCCAGCTATACTGATGTTACTTATGTAAAAGTAAGGTAAATAATTTTTCAGTAAAATATAATACTTTGAAACGCAATAAAATTATAATGTCAAAGAGACCCTGACACATATAAAAAATATTAAGTATCCTTCTTCGGTTAACCAAATCTAAATTAGAAGAAGATGCTTCTTGGAAAATACCCAGGAGTATCATGAGTCTCTTGATGCGGTATTCATCTCAAAGCCAAACAGCATTACTACGGGCCCAGTATATTCGAGGAAGTAAAAAGTTCTTACTAAAACATAGTGACTTTAATGACGACTTGAATTTTTTTTTACCTTCACAAAATTGCTTGCTTGCTTTACAAACGGTACTTTACGCTACATCATCATCATCAGCCCGAAAGAGTCCACTGTTGGACATAGGCCTCTCCCAAGGTGCGCCACTGAACCCGATCCTCGGTTCTTCTCATCCAGTTACTGCCAGCCGCCTTACACAGATCGTCGCTCCATCTAGCCAGGCATCATCATTACGCCACATAAATAACGTTTTACTAGGAGGGGGGGGAGGGGTACAGAAAAGTTATAGGGGGGTATCAAAAATCTCCAAAAATTGCGTTACGTGATACTTGAACGCTCCCTTGTACATATAGGCTTTAGCCTGTTATATGATGAAATTCAATTGAATTCTGGACAATCCCCGACCGCCATCCGCGGCGGCACGACCAGGCACCGCACCGACATCAATGCTTCCCGACACATTGTCCGCTGCGACCACTTTACAATATCCGGTGATAAACTCAATTGGGACACCGTCTCTATCTCAC
Organism: Esperia sulphurella; assembly: GCA_947086405.1. Lineage (NCBI taxonomy): Eukaryota > Metazoa > Arthropoda > Insecta > Lepidoptera > Oecophoridae > Esperia > Esperia sulphurella. The sequence goes on from OX352261.1 coordinate 18,412,173, forward strand.
ACGTCCAAAACACAACCCACCTACATTAAAAATAAGATCCATATTATCTTTTGAAAAGTTACCTCTCTTACGCCGTTGCGTCTTCAAATTTGTATCGGACGAGACAAATTGTAACGCTCTATTGTCACCGCTATTAGACGTAATCGTCCAATAAGGAGTATTGAAAACGTTCTTTCAGTTGGTGGCGAGGCCCACAAATCAAGCTTTATTCAATTTATAGACAGACGAGCCTGCAGGGCCGTGCGAAGGGAAGGCTGTTGACCTCCGGCGGATATTAAAAATGGTCCTTAAATTACTACAAAGATTCCTTATCTATTGGATATTTCCTTTGACAATCAATCGCCCAATCGAGATGAGAGTTCAATAAAATGTCTTCCGTCGCTCCATTTTGATGTTAATAAGTCTTCTGCAGGGTCAATCTTCGAACTGGAATTAAGTTTGATGAAATTTTCCGTCGAGTCGGAATAATGAAAGGGAATTCTTGGGGAGTTTTTAAAAATCACCAGACGTCAGTCAGCGGGCGCTAATTACTTTCCATTGTTTGGGGCGCGAAATAAAGGCTTAATTGTTTGAAGTTCGCGCATCGGGAAAGTTGCCTGAGCCGGTTGTTATCTGAACTGAAATTAAGCTTCGGCGAGCTTTCAATGCCTCCGTGGAGTTTTCGTTACTTTCAGATTTCATTTTGTCTGCACCTTAATCCTCTTTGTTGTTTGACTTCTTATTTTGTGTCATCAAACTCATCATCAGTATATTATTTCTGAGTTTCAAAAGTTAGTTGTATTATATTATCTTTGATACGGTCACTAAATTTTATTCCTGACCCACCAAGTGTTTTGCCTCCTTTTTGCACGATGTAAATGTAGGAGTTGCGCTACAAATTTTATTTGTCTGTCTTCTTTTCTACTGAGAATTTACAATGTGATTGTGAAACTTATCCTGGAAAATAATGATAAAATAAATTGTACTAGCCGTGTGATTTCCGGTAGAGTAGAATAGAGCACTCCAACTCTTCCCGTGGATGTCGTACAAGGCGACTAAGGGAATACATTATATAACATCAATCAGGTCTCCCCAACCCGTCTGGCCAGCGCGGGTGCACCTGATGATGGTGAAATTGTACTTATGTACACGAAAACTTTCTTACTGAAAACTTTATATTAAAGAACACCTTGGCCTATAACTTATAGGTAGTAATTGAGTTTACATAAGCTCTAATTAGAAAGCCTTCAATTGTACACTGAAATATTCTAGAACTACAACAATTTCTGGCGGTTTCACTGGAAATATGGTTATATCTCAAGATTCACAAGATATTTCACAACACGGTACGAGTATTATAGGAAAGCTGAAAGGAACTAAGTATCTTATCTTATCTTCTTAAGAGGAAGACCTGGCGACACTTCGACCTTTCAGGATCTTTTGTGCCAAACCCCTGACCACCGACGGTGCCCCAAGCCGATTTGGTGGCCTTCACATACGCCTTAGATATTCTTCTTTGGCATATGCAGGTTTCTTCCATACGATGTTTTCCTTCACCGAAAAGCCTGTGGTAATATAAATAAACCGTACTTAAGTTTCGAAAAACTCATGGGTACGGGCGGGGTTTGTACCAGGACCTCATGAACGTGAGGCGAGTGCACAACCAACCGGCTACCACGGCTCATGAGGAACTAAGTAAATAATTCAAGTTTTTCTGCTAGTTCTGCTATCAGCGAAGTAACAATGAAGATCAAAATCAATAGACCATTGAAACTTTTATCAATTTCTCACAGATTGAGAGGTCCTCAGAGGAGTAGTTAGTCTAGTTACCCCGCATCTCCGCGTACAAGCCGTCTGCTCTATGAGGCCGGGACTCCATCAAAGCTAAGCGAAGCGAATGACAATAGGATTTCGCTATAGCGAGTTCTCGAGTGGAGACCGCGACTCGGCAAGCGTAGTGTGGGACGCCCCCTGGCTAGATGGAGCGACGATCTGCGTAGGGCGGCTGGCAGAGACTGGACGATAAGAACCGAGGATCGGGTTTAGTGGCGCGCCTTGGGAGAGGCCTATATCCAGCAGTAGGCTCTTACAGGCTGATGATGATAGCAGCTGAGCTGAGCAGAAATTTGAAAATGAGGAACTCTTATTGGTCGAAGACACACATCTCTCCGTTTGGGATTGGTGGGTGACTACCGAAGCTGATCAGAGCTTGACCAATACGAAATCGTAATTTTACTGACTCAGTTCTGACAGAACTGACAAAACAAGATCGTTCGTTATTTTTCTGTGTTTTCTGAGCACATATGTTGTCAGTCGTATCAAGTTTTCGCTCTCATTCGTCTATACTCGCAAGCTCGTAGCTGATAGTCCGACAATAATGTCAGCACATACCCAAACGTGCTCTTGTAGTACTAGCTTTTAACATGAGTAGTAGACATACCACGTTCTCGCTCGAAGCGTTTTGCTTCCTCTTTCATAATCCGAACTGCTAAGGAATGTACCTCTATACCAGCTTCGGTATTTCCGGACAAGTACAGCTTGGATCTTTTTAAAGGAAGAGTGAATAGTATAAAACGTCAATCAGGCCTCGCCAACCCGTCTGGCCAGCGCGGGGAGTGTAGGCCAAATCCTCCGTCTGTCCTGATGATGATGAATAGGCTTCTTCTTGGTAAAATAATTAAATGTTCTGCGCAGACGAGAGAGGGTTGTGCTCCTGCAGTGGAGACAAAAATAACCTGATGATGATGAATAGGCTTCTTCTTGGTAAGCGCGCAGCACCTTAGGCCTTATCGTCACCTACCATCAGGTGTGATTGAGGTCAAGCGTAAATCCATCAAAATAAAATAAAAAGTTTGCTCTAGCTTAAATCCTATGGTCCATTATATACTTTCCGCTTTCGGTGGACTCTGTACCTAAGTGTTATTGTTCACACAGCACGGCGGGGAGCGATGTATCGCGTGTAATTGTTTCGTCGAGCGTTATATCGCTCGCGTTATTGCCGGAGTTCCGATATCCGATTATTACTTTGTTTCACTTCTTCTTTGGGATATTGTCTTGAGTTGTTTATGGAGGTAGTTTCAGACTGTTATATTATTTATTTATTTAGCGGATCTAGCTACGTTGTTTTAGTCAACGATCTCTATGTACTACTAGATGGAGCGTTCCAAACAATCGCTCTGTTCCACGCAAGTAGCCACAACTCTTTCACATTCACAATGAAACTTGTGCAGTTACTACGCACAACATTTAATTATTACTAAATATTGACGCTACGGTTAAATAATGTCAATATTTAGTAAATAATTAAATGTTCTGAGTAGTAACTGCACAAGTTTCAAAGTGAATGTGAAAGAGTTGCGGCTACTTGCGTGGAACAGAGCGATTGTTTGGAACGCTCCATCTAGTAGTACATAGAGATCGTTGGTTTTAGTAAATTGCCGTGTGGTTCTCGGCTCAGAATACGGCCACCCCCAATCTTTCCGTGGGTGTCAAACTGCGGCATTCTCCTGTTATACTAAGATCTGATATGATGATAAGATTACTGCGAGCACCGATCCGTCTGCCAAGCGTGGTGATTATGCCCAATCCCCCAATGAACAGTTCACTGAAAGTGTCATTTTATTAGGGAGACTTGTGTTCAGCAGTGGACGTATTTCGGCTGATTGATGATGATGATGATGATGAATATCTTTCTTAAGTAAAGCTACTAAAATCATCACAGGGGTCGGAATTAGGCAGTATTTATACTACTAACGAAATGTTTATATTAATATGGATATCCCGGGATTTTTCCGGGATTTATTTGCAAAGAGTAGGAGAGAAGGAAAGCCGCTTTGCGAAATTTCATTGCTCAAAGTGGCGATATATCGTCTCTGCCTACCCTTCTGAAACCAAGGCGTGAGCATTATGTATGTATGTATTATTTGCAAAGAGTGTCATTTATTTGTCAATAATTTAAGTATAAACTCATACAGTGACATAAATATTGACATACACGTCTCTCATTTAATCCTATCCCACTAATATTATAAATGCGAAAGTTTGTATATTTGGATGTTTGTTACTCAATCACGCTACAACCACTGGACGGATCGTGATGAAACTTGGCACATATATAGGTATCTCATTCCTATGGGAAATATTTAATAATTTATAATGTCAAGTTGTCCACGCGGACGAAGTCGCGGGCAATAGCTAGTATTAAATAAATGTACAGCCATCAGCATAGATAAGAAACTCAGATGTTAATAATAATTTTATTTAAACCCTTATTTCCTATGCTGACTGTACATTTAATCAAGAGATAACAATTAAGATACTTCAGTACACTTTAATTGTAATTTCAGAATTTTTTATCATAAAATGTATTTTTAACCGCTTTAATCTTTTTAATAAACCAGAAGGAAATGAGAGCTCTGAAAAAAAATTGTACGCCTAATAAAATTTATAGGAACAAAGAAATGAAGGGGTTACATTCCGGGTAACCGGGTAACCACGCCCGGGGGTAACCGGCCATATCCGGATCGGTGTTATTTGTGAGAGTCGTAAAGTAATCGTGGCGATTCATTTTGTAATTTAACGTTTGTGGACGTTTTGCGTGAAATATGTTTTTGTGGTGTTCCATTTGGGATACTCTTTAATGAAAATACCAACGCGAGTGTGTAATATGTAGCGGACTTTTTACGGTTTAATCCTATCCCACTAATATTATAAATGCGAAAGTTTGGATGTTTGTTACTCAATCACGCTTCGACCACTGGATCGCGTTGAAACTTGGCACACATATTTTGTATTTATTTATTCTATAACAATTTCTTGTGTACGAATATGCCCGTAGCCTAGTCGGTAGTACACCTGCCTGCGAAGCTTGGGGTCGCGGGTTCGAACCCCGCCCAGGGCAAACATTTGTGTGAGGAGCACTTGTGTTTGCCTTGTGACTGGATGTTATTTATATATTATATAATGTATCTATGTATGTATATCAGCTGTCTGATACCCATATTACAGGCTCTGCCTAGTTTGGGATCATGTGGCCGTGTGTGATATGTCCCCCCCACATATTTATTTATATTTATTTATTTATCTTTACTTATTCTCTAACAATTCTAAAAACCTAGGTGCTTACAATCAATAAAATATTTTCAATTAAAAATCAGATATTAACAAATTACTTATAATAATTAAAATTAAAAAACTTAAAATAATGCAAACGATGTCATAATTATATACATAAAATCAACTATGAGTGGCATCAAAGTCTAAAAATCATCCACAGAGTAACAACACTTTTCCAGAAGAAATGCTTTTAATTTAATCTTAAAGAGACTTAGTTTTAATCTTAAATAACTTATATAGGTTAGGTCCTGGAATACATAGGATAGTTTTTATCCCGAAAAAACAGCTCATTTCTACGGGAAATCATAATAATTTGTGATGTTAAGTTGTCCACGCGGACGAAATCGCGGGCAACAGCTGGTTAGAAATATTTAATTGTGGGTTTTCTTCCTAAAATGCGAATATTCCTATTTGCCACCACTAGCTCTGCCACCACTGATGGCAACTGGAATATTTAAATAGTTTTTTTTTTTCATTATAATTGAAATACTAGAATTTAAGAATATTATCAACATCATATTAGACGTCCACTGCTGAACATAGGCCTTCCCCTATGAACGCCACCACACCCGGTCCTCCGCCCTCCGCATCCAGCCGCTTCCGGCCACCTTCTTCAGGTCGTCGGTCCATCTGGCGGCTCCTGGTATAATGCTTTGTAAATACCATTACTACAGAAGGCTTGATAAATAAATAAAATATAATGTATATAATATGTAATGTAAAACACTATTACTGATCTTCCTTTGTGTATGTTGCGTTGGTTTGGACATTTAGAGCGTGTGAGTGAAAGAAGAGTGACAAAATAAATTTACAGTGCGAATGTGGAAGGAACTACAGCTAGAGGTCGTCCTAGGAGGACGTTCAAGGATCGAATTAGTAACGTCCTCAAAAGGGCTGGGGTCCGCAGTGAGAAGAATTAAAGGAGGTGTATAAGGCTAGTGAGGTGTGTCAGAATCGAGCAAAGTTGCGATCCACCGTCTCTGCCTACCCCTCTGGGACCAAGGCGTGAGCATTATATATGTATGTAAGATCTTCCTTATAGGATTGTGCTAATGTCAAGCGTATAGGATGACTATGCCGGGCGTGTAGCCTTTTATCCCTAACCGGAAGCAAGAAGAAACAGAAAAAGGTATGAGTTAGCAGAATAACATAACAAAGTGAATCTTCCTTCTTTATTTTTAAATTACTTTTTCGCTTTCAACATCGTCCATGAAAGAGATATTACCGTTAAAAAAAAACTAAAAATTCACAAACTGAATCGAGATCTCACAAAAAGCAGTCCCGTAAAGACAGGCCACTAATCATTCACTCGTTCACTCATTATTCCACGTTGACAGATGAATTTATAAGAGCCCTCTTACTCCTGCGTTTCCGTAAGGATGTTCCGCCACCGGAACTATCGGATATCCGCAACAATGATATCCGCTGGAAACGATTTTGCGTATAAATCATAAGTTAATGTAGACGCGTCTATTATTTTAGAAGATATATTTTGTTTGCAAATGTTGAGACCGGCAGACCTTTACTTTGTACTGGCGGGCAGCGGCGTGCCATTTTGCGAGCGACGTTAAACTCTCGGGAAGAGAAATTATTCACCTGCAATACTCTGTCGCTATATCTTTCTTATTTTCCTTCAGAAAGGTTGCCTGGAAGAGATCGCTTTAAGCGAAAAGGCCGCCTTTGTACACTTTCCAAAAATCTGTACCTATTTTATTTTTATCCTTAATTTGTGTGCAATAAAGAGTTTATCTATCTATCTCTATCTATGGGGGGGGGAGGAGAGTGTCGCTTCTTAACGTAATATTTAGTAGTAGCTGTTGCCCGCGACTTCGTCCGCGTGGACAGCTTAACATCACAAATTATTTTGTATTTCCCGTAGGAATGAGACGTTTTATCGGGATAAAAACTATCCTGTATCCTATTCCAAGACCTAACCTTATAACCTATATGTGTGCCAAGATTCATCACGATCCGTCCAGTGGTTGAAGCGTGATTGATCAACAAACATCCAAACATCCAAACTTTCGCATTTATAATATTAGTGGGATGGGATTCTCTGCCAGTACTGCGCCATATAATCTTTTTCTGATCTATATTTTCATTGACTTGCTGTGTAAATGTCGTTATTGTATTTAAAATGCAACAATATCAATAACTCAAACCGGAGACGTCAGGGCTGGCGCCTACCTCGCACAATGTGTAAGCCTGGCAATCCAGCGAGGTAATAGCGCCAGCGTCCTAGGGACTATGCCTCACCACGAGGGGCTGGACGGCGTACACATGTTGTAAATAATTGATGTTCTTATAATTACTGTATTTTTAACTGATTAAAACTTTAAAAGTGATAACTTTCGTTAGCTTAGTGTAAATTACACTTTTCCATATTCATCATCATCATCATCAGGTTATTTTGTCTCCACTGCAGGAGCACAACCCTCTCTCATCAGACACACACAGACAGACGGAGGATTTGGCCTACACTCCCCGCGCTGGCCAGACGGGTCGGTGAGGCCTGTTTGATGTTTTATAATGTATTCCCTTAGTCGCCTTGTACGACATCCACGGGAAGAGTAAGTTTCCATATTAAACTCCGCTAATTAGAGCTAATTATAAAACTAATAATTAATTTAAAAATATAACTCAAAAGTAAAAAAATATATGTAAAAACTAAAAAAATATATATTAGAGAAGCCATCACGGCGAGGTCTGGACATGAATATAACCTTTATAACGAAAGTGGCGCCCTCTTTTGTTTGACTTGGTATTTTTCGGACAGCGTCAGGGCGTGCTTCCTAATCTACGCGTGTCAGTTACACACCGGTCACTTTTCGCAAAAAACAGTACTTTTTACTCAAAACAACCTTCGTCAGCCCCTGAAAATCAGAAACGTTACACCCATTTCAAAAAATTCGCCACCACCCAAAGGTTGCCTGTAGAAATCGCTGAAAGCGATAAGGCCGCCGTTGTACACTAATCTCATCCTTCTATGTAACTTTTGTTTTTATATAAAATTTATATATTTTGGTGCACAATAAAGAATATTTGATTTGATTTCCCTACAAATGATTAAACTCAACTTGTTTATCTATCTGTGACTCATGGATAGATTTTTCTGTATAACCTCAGAAATTTCCATAGTCTTATAAATAAAAACGTAATTTTCGCGTGTCTGTACATTGATGATATTTACAACAACAAAAATTGGGGGTCTAAGGATAAGTAACAAAACACATTTCAATCAATTTTGAAATTTTTTGTTTGTTTGTCTGTTAGTTTGTGAACGCATTACTTAAAAACTGCTTAACCGATTTTCATGGACTTTTCACAGAAACATGGGGCTTAACTCAGAGTAACATATAGGCTTTATTTCATTGCAATCGGTTTACTCATTCAAAAGTTATGGAGTTTGTTTTCAAATACATTAGTAAGTAAGGTTAGCATGCGATTATAACAATGAAGTATAATTTTAATGTTCGGTACTATTCAGATTGCGATGAGTTTGGATTACGTTTGGAGGTGTAGCGGGAGTGAGCGTGAGCGTGAGAGTGGGGGTGGGGGTGGGAGTAGGAGTGGGAAAGGGCGTGGAAGTGGGAACGGGAGTGGGAGCGGGAGCGGAAGCGGAGGTGGAAGGGGAGTGGATAATTATAACAAAAGTCATGAAATAAGAACAGATGACTTTACTTTCTAGACCCAGAATTTTTTCTGGTACAGCTATAACTTCCTAAGTGCTATGATAATGGTGGGAACTTTGTAGGTAGCCCAGTATCTTTTTTTTCATGGTTATAAAGGTAAATGCCTTCCTATGCAAAGAAGTAATTCTTAACAAATTAATTTTAAAGTAATCAATACTCATTTAACATCCAAATCCTACTAATATTATATATAAATATTACATTAAAAGTAGGTACATTTCTTTATCAAATTTGGTACACAAACGCATTATACTTGTCCTTTCGGTTACTCTAAGGTTGACTGGAAGAGATCAATAAGTGGGATAAGTCCGCCTTTGTACACAGTTTAATTCCTATTTTATTATTGTTGTTGTTGTTATTTTTGGTACAATAGAGTGTTTACATACATACATACATAATATTATAAATGCCAAAGTTTGGTTGTTTTGATGTTTGTTACTCAATCACGCTTCAACCACAGGAGGGATCGGGATGAAACTTGGCACACATATAGGTTACGTGTAGGTTAGGACATACTCGTATCTAGTAAACTCATTAACGTAACCTCAATCTTTTTGTGCTAATATCAAAATTAAAAACTTTGTAACTTTGCTTTGCTGTTCACTATTGCGTAGTGATATTTAGTATTCTCTGCCATAGATGTGTATAAAGTAAGAGAGCTATTTCTGCCAACAAACTGTATTATACAGTTTGGCGGAGTTATTGTATGTATATTTATTAAGAGATGAATAAATGATTTTATTATTATTATTAAAATTATTAAATATTTCCCAGATTTAATAACTTGTAATGTTAAGTGGTCCACGCGAAACGAAGTCTCGGGCAACAGCTAGTATCTCATATCCGCAACGGCCCTGCCCTAGTATCTCATCGTCATTTGTCTCTGAGACGCACACCTTGTACTGCTGCAGTAAATCCATCAGCCACTTGGCAGCACTCCAGAGACACTGCGCTATGAATGCCTTTTGATTTTTGCATTATAGAAATGTGGAGTGATTCACGAGATTGGGAACTCGCGACGCAAGCTGCCAGATGAAAACTGTCCGCTCGCAAAATACGAACACGAAGATGTACCTACTAATGATTCTAATCTTTGATATATACACACCCACACACACACACACACACACAATCACTAGACTGTAATATAAATATATTGTAAATCCGTTATTGGCAGTAAGAACTATAAATTAGAATAATAGTGTATACTAAGTGCTGTGGATTTTGTGAAAATAAATAAAATAAAATATTTAATGTGGTTTTTTAAAATAAATATTACATAAACTTCACATTTTATTTTTATTCATTTTGACCTACCGCTTGTTTTAGCTTTCCCCACAGTGAAGGTTGGCTGGAAGAGATTTCTTATAGAGATAAGTCCACCTTTGTACACTTTTATGTTATGCCCTTTTTTTTTGTAAAATTTATGTGCAATAAAAAATATAATTGTAAACTTATTGTATACTAGCTGTTGCCCGCGACTTCGTCCGCACAAATTATTATGTATTTAACATCACAAATTATTATGTATTTCCCGTAGGAATGGGATGTTTTTTCGGGAATAAAACTATCCTATGTTCTACTCCAGGACCTAACCAATATGTGTGCCAAGTTTCATCCCGATCCGTCCAGTGGTTGAAGCGTGATTGAGTAATAAACATCAAAACATTTAAATGTTTAAGTCAGGTGCCCGGAAAAGAGCACCTGAGCAAGTACCGGGCACCTCCCCCGTGATTCGGCCTGTGGGACCTAGATGTCGAAAGGCCATGGGAGGTGGAGTGTCTGACCAAAGTTCGTCGGTTCTGCAATAGATTTCAGCCAATAATCCTTTTGGCTATGTCGGTGATTTTTGTTCTACATCCATTACCATCATGTCGACCTTTAGACGTCCTCTGCTGGCCATAGGCCTTCCCCAATGAATGGCACCACACCCGGTCTTTCGCCCTCCGCATCCAGCCGCTCCGGTCACCTTCTTCAGGTCGTCGGTTCATCTGGCGGCGCGGTGTCCCACCCTGCGCGTGCCGATCCGTGGTCTTTACTCCAGAACTCGTCTGCCCCAACGACCGTCGTTTCTGCGACAGATGTGGCCCGCCCATTGCCACTTCAGCTTGCTAATCCTTTCGGCTATGTCGGTCACCTTCGTTCTTCGTCGGATCTCTTCATTACGAATCTTATCCTTCAAAGAAACCCCGAGCATAGCCTTCTCCTTAGCTCGCTGAGCGACTTAAAACTTGTGGAACAGGTCTACCTCAGTATCCATGTTTCTGCACCGTAGGTCATGACAGTCAGGACGCACTGATTAAAGACTTTCGTCTTTAAACATTGTGGAACTGGCGAAGTGAAGATTTGACGTAATTTTCCAAATGCTGCCCAGCCCAACTGGATTCTTCTGTCAGCTTTCCTATCAAAATTGTTCCTACCCAACTGTATTGTCTGCTATAGGTAGACGTTCTTTATTGAATCTCCTCATTATGAATCATACCCTTCAAAGAAACCCCGAGCACAGCCCTCTTCATAGCTTGCTGAACATAACAGTATGTTTTCTTGACGTTGACGTTTCGAAATGCGTCCATGACTGCTGAAGATAGCCTAGTACCGGGCACCTCCCTCGTATGACCTAGACATCGAAAGTCCTTGGGAGGTGGAGAGACTGACGCTGAAAATAAGCCTCCCCAATAGAAAGCCACTTTTGGTGGGCTGTCCATTGTTCATCGCCTTGACGACACCCACAGGACTTCATCGGCTATGATATATGAGTATCAGAATTCTGCGTATAATTCATTCTGCTGGAAATTGTCGATTCCTGCAGCACTAACAAAATACATTATAAAACATCAATCAGGCCTCCCCAACCCGTCTGGCCAGCGCGGGGAGTGTAGGCCAAATCCTCCGTCTGTCTCCGGCAGATGAGAGAGGGTTGTGCTCCTGCAGTGTAAACAAAAATAACCTGATGATGACTAATAAAAAAACAGTGTTTAAAGTAACATGATATGGCTGGACTATCTGGCGGCAGTAGCCCAGGAGCACAGAAGTATATGAACAGTCCGGGATCCGTGCGGCGCACAGAGCAGTTTATACAATTCCCATGCAGTTAGGTGAAACTCGCCCGCAGTCATGTCTGTGCTTTGGATATCGTACACTTGGCGGGCGAACCGCCGCGTCTATAGTAGATTTTTCCTCTCGTGAGACCCTTTCTATTGCATGATGGACGTTTTAGTTCTAAAGTAGTTTCTGAATTACTACCAACACAGACGCTGACAGAAAAGTATTTCCAATTGATTTAATTACATCCAATGAGAGGTATGTTGCTATGTGAATAAATTTTTTTGATTCTGACATGAATAGTGAAGAAGTAATTCCACTTCTCGTCTGGCCAGCGCAGGGAGTGTAGGCCAAATCCTCCGCCTGTCTCCGGCAGATGAGAGAGGGTGGTGCTCCTGCAGTGAAGACAAAAATAACCTGATGATGAATTCCACTTACTCACGGGAATATCACTAACCGTTTTTGATGCCGTGCGATACAGATCTGGTCTGAAGTATACATCAACATCTACAAAGAGTTTCATGAAAATCATTAACTTTAACTTTACATGAACTTTAAAGGCATCTCCCACCAGATTGGGGGGTATTCCGACAAAAGTATGATTCAAATTAATTCAAATTCAAATTCAAAAAACTTTATTGCGATACAAAGGTGTTACAGGTGGTAGTATATTTGTATAATGGGCTCTGTGATCTGCTTTGGAGCATTCAATAATTATTATTTCTAGTCGAAACCGCTAAAAATCTTATTCATCTAATCATTACAATTTATTATTGATAAAATTTATTATAAATATATTGAAAAATTTTCTCATCACTCCCACACATACAATAGTAATTATGTATTAAGAACGCTATAATATACCACCGTACAGTAAAATTCTTTATCAATGAAATAGAGATGATTACCAAAATTAATCAATTTATCGTAGCTACATTTGTACCAACTTCCATCAAAATCGGTAAGTGAGACGTTTATTAAAATCGGCAGTTTCGAAACGTCGCGTTCTTTTCGCCCGTTGGGTGACAGCCAACTTTCCAACTACCCACATAGGTATTCAACTTGTACGATAAACTTGCCAGTGTGTACTGATACTCGGATGTGGGAACTTTATTCAAGATATAAATTGACTCTATTACATCCGACTCGCATGGAATTTCTCTACGATTCGAGTATTACTCACAACTTCTCAGAGGCAAAATCTAATAAATAAAATCGTAAACATCGCGTGTCTTTACATTGAAGATATTTGCAAAAAAAAATTGAGGGGTCTAAAGATAAGTAATAGAACACATTTCAATCATTTTTGGAAAATTGGTCTGTTTGTCTGTTTTTTCATTTAGTCTTTATTTCATCGCAATCGGCTAACTCAATCAAAAGTTATAGATATTTTTAGTTTTAAAATATATTAATAGGTAAGGTTAGTATGCAATACGAGTATATTCAGATTGCGATGAGTTTGGACTACATTTGGAGCTGCGAGTGGGAATTAGAGTGGGAGTGGGAGTGGGAGTGGGAGTGGGAGTGGGAGTGGACGTGGACGTGGACGTGGACGTGGACGTGGACGTGGACGTGGACGTGGGCGTGGGCGTGGGCGTGGGAAAAGGGGAGTGGGTGTAGGAGCGGAAGTGGAAGCGGAGCGGGAGGAGAGCTGAAGCGGAAGCGGTAGAGGGAGCGGAAGCTAGTTCACGCGAGCGGAGCCGCGGGCACAGCTAGTACATACATAAAGTCGCTCAGCGGGCTATGGAAAGAGCTATGCTCGGAGTTTCTCTAAGGACAGAATCTGAAATGAGGTGATCCGTCAGAGAACTAAAGTCTTCGACATAGCTGAAAAAGTTACATCTGTCGGAGAACCGATTACCGTTGGGGTAAATGAGTTCTCGAGTGGAGACCGCGACTGAGGCGCGAGTGACTGGATGAGAAGAGCCGAGGATCGGGTTCACTAGCGTACCTTGGGAGAGGCCTATGTTGAGCAGTGGACTCTTTTAAGCTGGATTCGAATTACATACGATGCAAAAAAGCGAAAACGCTGTAAGCTATATCGATGTCAATTCCCTTTCGTGCGAATTCGGAATCAGAATAAAATACATACGTCGAATAGTCCAGGTCTAGTGTCTCTACGACTTCTAGAGAAGACACAGACCTTCGACGTAGATTCCTTCTGTGTTTCCGAATTTACATTAAGTGTGGATTGCAGCGTTTCGGCTTTTTTCCGCGATATCATAATATCATAATCAGGTTTTATTTGTCCCCACTGCAGGAGCACCACCCTCTCTCATCTGCCGGAGACAGACGGAGGATTTGGCCTACACTCCCCGCGCTGGCCAGACGGGTTGGGGAGGCCTGATTGACGTTTTATAATGTATTCCCTTAGTCGCCTTGTACGACATCTACGGGAAGAGTTGGAGTGGTCCTATTCTACTCTACTGGAAACCACACGGCATGCTCGCCTGCCGTGATATACTTACCTATAAATCTAATATTGTACCTTTTATATTGTACCTTTTATTTGTGAATGTTACGACTCGACCTTGGTCAGTATTGAGGAAGATCATGATCAGCCTTTATACGTCCACTGCTGAACACAAGCCTCCCCAATAGAGTGCCTCTTTTAGTGGGCTCGGTGATCGCAGTTATGATCTTAGAATACACAGAACAACCCTGCTGCCCATCCTATTCTGCTCTACAGGAAACCACACGGCAAGAAACCAACCGGTAACAACCTGTGCAAGTTGTACCAAGTCGTCTGCCCCAGTGAGAATTAATAATATTCAGTAACTGTTCGCTTATTCCACTTGATATGGGGACATGACTTTTGCTGTGATTTAATTCCTCTCTCCCTATTTAGTATTGCCTACACGAACCATTAATAATGTCATCTTGTTTTATTACAAGCTTAATGTCATACCCCGTTTTGCATGCGCAGTGAGATTCGGGTTTGCGTTTATACTGTATCTTCTTTTACGACTGTTATATATTTCTTGTCAGATTATTATGATTGTTGATGTTGGGTTTATTAGTCTTGTTAAAGTTATTCCTAAAGGAGTTGAGAAAGAATTTTGTAAACTTAATTTTGAACTAATTAGGTGCATCTGGAAATTATGGAAACGTTCGTTATATCTGTAAGTCAAAGTCAAAAGTCAAAATCATTTATGCATATGAGTACATCAATCAGGCCTCCCCAGCCCGACTGGCCAGCGCGGGGAGTGTAGGCCAAATCCTCCATCTGTCTCTGGCAGATGAGAGAGGGTTGTGCTCCTGCAGTGGAGACAAATATAACCTGATGATGGAGTTCACTTGATACATTCTATAGACTAGGTACCGCTTCCAAGGTGTTAGCGCTGCGAAGAAGAAACGGCGCAACAAACTTTACGCAATGTAAGACAAACTTTGTATGAAATCAAATATATTTTTTTACTTTCACAAAGATGCGGCGTTATCGCTTCGGATTCTTCCAGACAACCTTTGGGGTGATAAGGAATGCTACATGCCTATATAAAAGATTTT
The DNA here is from genome assembly GCA_947086405.1 of Esperia sulphurella. NCBI lineage: Eukaryota > Metazoa > Arthropoda > Insecta > Lepidoptera > Oecophoridae > Esperia > Esperia sulphurella. The sequence goes on from OX352261.1 coordinate 18,427,508, forward strand.
GTTATAGAGATAATGGGCGCGATTCTGAAGGCACACATTTAAAATTTGACAGCGCTAAAATTGGTTTCGTCTTTATCTTCATAATACTGTGTGACAAGGATAGCAACAGTTTTAGTGCTGTCAAATTTTAACGTTGTGCCTTCAGAATCGAGCCCAATATCAAATTAGATTTAGGTCAACCGTAAATTAATCATAGAAAATGCTAGATTTTCTAAAATAAATTATATTATTTAAATGACAAAATTTGTTCAAAGGGGAAATACAAACAACATACAAACTTTTGTATGTATTTGAATTTACAAGAAGATGTATGCTGACATTAGTTACACGTACGACTGAACGACAGAAACTCGTAGCAACGTATTACTAATATTTCTCGCTGGGAACGTGTAAGACTTGAATAACGCGATGACACGTGTCACCAGCTTTCATACAAACACTACACCACACATCCTCGAAAACCTTTCTAAATTATACCTTACCTGTAATGGAATAGAGGTGGATGTAACTGTAGAATGTAAGTTTGTATTTTGAAAATATGCGTCCCGCATTTCAATATTTCTCTTCGCGTAGCGTGCAACTCTTTGAACGATAATTGATGTGCAGTCGATATTGTTCTCAGTTTGCAAGTGTTAGAGTAGGTTTTCTAATGAGAATGTCTCAAATTATTTTGAGTTTAGTCGAAAATGATTTCGTAAAGTGAAAAATGAGAGTAATTTTTTTGTTGTTTTTAAATTCGCAGACGATGCCTTCTCTCTTATATATATTTTTATGCACAGTGCCATGTGATTCGCGTGGGTCATCAAGGCGACTAAGAGATTGCATCGGCGTTCTCCTACGTACTCTAAGATCATTGCTGCGATCACCAATCCGCCTGCCAAGCGTGATGATTTAGGCGAATCCCCAATGAGCAAAAGTGGCATTCTGTTGGGGGGGCTTATGTTCAAGAGCTGATAATGTGCCTTCGTGAACTGTGCGATATATAAATGGCTTTGAAAGTACCAGGAGTGCAGAAATAAGCGTTTGTAGTTTAACCGCAATCATACTTCTCGACTAAGATCCTTCGTAAATACTGCCTTTGTTCTGGGTTCCCAGGACATCCTCCACGAGTCTGACGCTACACCTCTTTTGTCCGTATGCAAATGCCGAACTTGTAGAAACCCTATCCAATTTAGAGCTAAATCCCCCGAGATATAAGTGCGCACCGCGGTTTTAAATGAAATCCCCAGCAAATAGACGAAAACACACCTTAAACGTGTCTGGTTGGGTTTAGATTCGGTGCGGTTCTGTTTCTAAGAGCCAGCTTAGATCCACGCCGTTTTGAATTTCGGTTGTAAAGCTTGGTACATGACTTATAAAAATCACGAGGTTACTGCACATATAAAATTCAGCGCAAGTTTTTATGGATTTGATGAAATTTTTCCTCGGTGCAGTTTTAAGGGAAAAACCAAATCGAATAGTTTGACGGTCTTTGACTTTGCTGTTCTAGTAATTTAGTATTTCATATTATACTATGGTGACAAACTATTTATCAGTACTTAAGTACTTATACAAAATATAGCCATGGAGAGGGCTATGCTCGGGGTTTCTTTGAAGGATATGATTCGTAATGAGTTCCGAGGAAGAACGAGGGTAACCGACATAGTCTAAAGAATTAGTAAGCTAAAGTGGCAGTGGGCGGGTCACATATGCCGCGGGTCACGTTGGAGCAGACGGGTTCTGGAGTGGAGACCACAGAAGTGCACGCGCAGGGTGGGACGCCCCGCCGCCAGGTGGACCGACGACCTGTAGAAGGTGGCCGGAAGCAGCTGGTTGCGGAGGGCGGAGGACCGGGTGTGGGGAAGGACTATGTCCAGCAGTGGACGTCTAAGGGCTGATATAAATGAATACAAAATATTCGCAAAAGAAAGTATTTCGGTATAAGTAACAGAATGCGTTAAGATCATTTTTGGCCGTTTTGTCTATTGTTTGTCTGTTTGTTTGTGCACGTATCACGTATGGCCTAGTGAACCAATTCTGATGGGGTTTTTCAGTAAAATATAGAGCTTAATTTGAAGTAACAGTTAGTCTTTATTTTATTGCAATCGGCTTACTCAATTAAAAGTTATGGGAATTTATAGTTATCATGAACTCAAAGAAGTATAATGTGGCAGTGGAGTGGAGTGGAGTAGGTAATGCGGGTGATGTGAGGGGGGCGGGGGCGGGGGCGGGGGGGCAGACGATGGACGGGAAAAGAAAGGAAGGGGAAGGAAAACTTAATAAAAAAAATACTATAATTCTGTACTCCACGCGAGCGGAGTCGCGGGCACAGTTAGGTAGATACCTAACTGTGCATTACAGATGTAATAGATCCCACTATTATGATGAATGCGAAAGTTTGGATGTTATTATATCTGGATGTTTGGATGTTTGTTACTCAATCACGCTTCAATTTATAGACGGATCGTGATGAAACTTAGCACACATATAGTTAGGTCCTGGAATATGACATAGGATAGTTTTAATACCGAATAAACATCTCCTTTCTACGGGAAATGCATAATAATTTGTGCTGTTATGATGTCCACGCGGACGAATTCGCGGGCAACAGCTAGTTAATAATAAAATAAAGCAAATTTGGTTATGTAGACCATACCTTATTAGAAGTCACACACTAGACAAGTGGAAGCGAGTAATTATGCCAGTTCCGCCAGTGCTCGCCCGAATATTAACACCCGTATAAGTGCATTGTCCTAGAAGCCCAGCGCTGGCTACCCGCTGGCCAGTCCAGTAACCGACGGACAGTACAATGCATACTAATTTACTAAACTTACGCTCTACAACTACGAGTTAATGTGAAAACGCTGTCATAAACACGGACTTTATGTGGATTGGTTTTATGCTTGATTTCGTCTGCAGGTTACGGTTTTGTCAAAAATTTCTGACATAAAAGTTTTAGTGGTTGTTTACGTCACATGATGGACATTTACTCAAAATGTGTCTGGATTCATTTGTCTGAGCACTTATTATGAGCATAAGTCACTTCATGGTTGACACTAATTGGTTATTAAATTAGATAACAGTTTATTATCTGCTATCTAATTTAATAACCCATTAGTGTCAATCATAAAGGTAACTTGACTTGTGAGGTGCCAAAAAATATTTTGCCTCATCTGTAGTTTCGTTGCACATTTCGAAAATAAACTATCAACTTAAAAGAAAATTTTGTTACCGATTTGTAAATATTTTAAACCAGCTGCTTGCTGCCCGCGACTTAATCCGCGTGGATAACTAAACATCACAAATTATTATGTAGAGTAACAAACATCCAAATATGCAAACTTTTATATTTATAACATTAGTAGGATTGATGTCAGAGGAAACATGTTTAAAAAAATATATTAACTGAATAAATATGAAAAGTTTAAATGCTCACGTGTAAATATATTGCATGGTGAGGGTAAGCTGCAGACCAGTTCTATTGACACCCTATTCCAGAGTAACGACGCTTGCGATATAAAGTTTACTGCCGAGAGTTCATTCCTCTTGTATATACTGCCAACGCTGACGTGAAGAGTCAAGAACGAGGCGAAATCATACACAGGGGCTTCATTGTTCTTAAAATTATTAAAATAAAATAAATGCCGTGTGGTTTCCGGTAGAGTAGAATAGGACCACTCCAACTCTTCCCGTGGATGTCGTACAAGGCGGCTGAGGGAATACATTATAAAACATCAATCAGGCCTCCCCAACCCGTCTGGCCAGCGCGGGGAGTGTAGGCCAAATCCTCCGTCTGTCTCCGGCAGATGAGAGAGGGTTGTGCTCCTGCAGTGGAGACAAAAATAACCTGATGATGATGATGAAAATAAAAAAATATTAAAAATAGCATTTATGTATTGAAGCTGTAACTTACATCTAATTAGATAATATATTATAATTTAACGACCTCCGTGGCGGAACAGGTAGCTCTCGGTCTGCCACGTCGGAGGTTGAGGGTTCGAATCCCGCTAGGGGCAAATGTTCGTATGATGAATATGAATGTTTGTACCCAAGTCTTGGCTGTTTATATATTTGTTTAAGTATGTGTATCCTTTATCTAGTAACCATAGCACAGGCTCTGCCTAGTTTGGGAATGGACAATTGGTGTGAATGTCTGAGATATATTTTTTTTAATTTATGTATTTATTAAAACATCGACAACTTCGACCGTCTTTCGACTTCCGAATGTTTCCACAAAATGCGGTCTTTTGCATTTTGTGTCCTCAGCCCTCCGCAGGTATTTTTTAAGTCATCAGCCCATTTAAGGTATGGTCTTCCTCGTTTTCTTTTCCCATCTCTCGGGTACCACTCCACAATGTCCTGTGTCCATTTGCATATGTTTTGCCTTATCATATGGCCTGGCCTGTCCAACGCCATTTTTGTTGTTTTGCTATTTCATTTATGTTTTTTGTCTTTGGTATTTGGCTTCGATTGAGAAAGTTTAAACAAAGTTTCAAGTCGTTTTTCAACTATTGGAAATCTTGGACACCGCACGCTTCGAATATATCAAGGAATTTTTGTTTAGCAGGTTTTTTCCCTGACCACAGACGTAATATATTGTTCGTTGTTTGTTTCTACCGCAGGTTTTGTCAATTCGATGATACTTTAGCAAAAAATTGGGTAGAAATTTTGTTACATCTCATCAGCCGAAATACGTCCACTCAGAGCCGGATTAACCATGTCGGGGCCCCTAGGCAATTCACGTGTCGGGGCCCCTTTACTGTGTTCCAACTTCCTGAAATATAATTTTTCTACCACAATGCAATGCATCGCGCGCGTGGACTTTCAATCCGACTACGACTCCGACCCCGAAGCCCACGCCCAGGCCCACGACTACTCCTCTTTTCACTCTAAGAAACATTTTCAAATAAGACTCGGGGCGAGGTGCCCCTTGGCGATGCAGGGTCCCTTTTAAGATGTAAAAGTGAAATAAATGAATTTAATCTAATTTAATCTAGGCAGTTGCCTACATTGCCTAATGGATAATCCGGCCCTGCGTCCACTGCTGAACATAAGCCTCCCCAATAGAATGACACTTTTGGTACGCTCGCCATAATTACTACGTTTGGCAGATGATCGCAATGAAGATTTTAATATACAAAGAAGAAAGCTGATGCCCGTCCCTGGTGCAACCCTTAGTCGCCTTAACAACTCCCAAGGGAACACTGGGGGCGGTCCTATTTTAAACCGGGAATCACACGGCGCATATTTTACAACGGAACTCTGAAAACGCGGAGTTAGTGCTTCTGCATCATTATAAAATTTCATGAAATGAGACGAGACATCTTCCTTTGTGGGATACTTACTTTCAAGTTTATGTGTTTTCACTCTAAAGCAGCTTTTACTGCTCTATTAATAAACTCAATTTCTGCTCAACGTCTTTTATGATTTGTTTGGGTCTCCATCGGCTATGCTCGCATTATCTCTGCTAGGGAACGTACCCACATTACGTGACGCGTTCAGGGGGGAGGGGGGTCTTCAAAATACCACGCTTGGTCACAGGTACGGGAGGGGGGGCTTAGGTTTTATCACGTAGCTGGTCAGTATCCTCTAGGAAAATCTCACGCATATTCGAGCCATCCTACTTCCTACTAATATTATAAACGCGAAAGTTTGTAAGTATGGATGGATGTTTGTTACTCTTTCACGTAAAAACTACTGAATGGATTTTAATGAAACTTTACAATAATATAGCTTATACACCAGAATAACACATAGGCTACAATTTATAAAGATATTGTGTGAATTGTCCAAAATATCAAGTAAGTAGGATAAAATCTACCATCTGCGAGCTATTCTGGCGTGCACTGCCAAAACCGCTAGAGTTACACATATGTAATGTATGATAGAAATGTTTATCCTACTAATATTATAAATGCGAAAGTTTTGATGTTTGTTACTCAATCACGCTTCAACCACTGGACTGATCGTGGTGAAACTTGGCACACATATAGGTTAGGTTCTGGAATAGGACATAGGATAGTTTTATCTCGAAAAACATCTCATTCCTAAGGGAAATACATAATAATTTGTGATGTTAAGTTGTCCACGCGGACGACGTCGCGGGCAACAGCTAGTATTCAAATGCCATATTTGAAGCGTTTAGCGCTTTTTAAATTCACAGGTTGCAACATTGACGCACATATCGTTACCTGCTTGAAAACTGACAGATTTTTCTTCTTGATAATATTTTTCACTTGTAATTATAGGAATCCACGCACTCTTGCCATATTAATAAAGACAAAACATTTGCAACCATATTTATGAATTACTACGTGAAAACTAAAGGGGGTCTTGGCAAATATACTACGGGTGGTCATCGAGGGGGGGGTTAAAATGTTAGGGGGGGGGGGGGGGGGGGGGGGATTAAAATGTGTGTTTTGTTACCACTAGGTATTTTATGTAGCTCTCCATTAGGTCCATAGTATATTCCCACTATGGGTTTGGGAGCCGCAGTTGCGTGGAACAGAGCGATTGTTTGGAACGCTCCACCGAGTAGTACGTACAGCTCGTTGGTTCGGGCTATAGTGTTGAGCGCCGCGGTTGTCCAAAATGAGGTGATCCGCCAGAGAACTAACGTCTTCGACATAGCTCAAAAAGTTAGTACGCTGAAGTGGCAGTGGCCTGGTCACATCTGTCGGAGAACCGATTACCGCTGGGGTAAACGAGTTCTCGAGTGGAGACCGCGACTGGGCAAGCGTAGTGTGGGACGCCCCCTGGCTAGATGGAGCGACGATCTGCGTAAGGCGGCTTTCAGTAACTGGATGAGAAGAACCGAGGATCGGGTTCGGTGGCGCACCTTGGGAGAGGCCTATGTCCAACAGTGGACTCTTTCGGGCAGATAATGATGATGATGATGGGTACCTCAGGATACCACTGTAATAAATGTTTCCACTATAATAAAATTTTCTCTTATAAGAAAGTTTTTCTTTTGTAACTTTCCTATATTGCCTTAAAATCCACGCATATTAATTCGGGCGCGGTTACAGCGCTCCCTTTGTTTTTCCGCGTTATTATTCTTGCCAAAACTCGTGCAACTCCGCTCTCTCGGCGGATAACAAGCGATTAATTTACTCGTGTATTGAATTGCAAATGACCTGTGGCTCCCTCTCCAAACAACGAGTTGGACAGACTGCGTCAAATCATAACCTGACCCTTCTGAAATTTGCGTACGGATATTCCCGTGTAGATATACTCGTATCTTTAAAATACTCTGCAGGCTTGTATGTAGATCTGGTTTATCGCAGATATCAAGTACTGTCAGGGAATCTTCAAAGTTAAAGTCAAAATAATTTATTGCATATGAGTACACTTGGTACATTTATACACGTCATTTTTTATCGACTACCGCTTCCTAGGTGTAAGCGCTGTGAAGAAGAAACGGCGCAACAAACTTCACGCAACACATCTTTTAAAAATCAAGTTTGCATACAATTATATAAAGATTGCGAAGCTGAATTAATATTAGTACCAGGCATCTTTGTCATTCAAATAATCGTTTATTTTATAATAGGCTTTCTTACAAAATTGTTTTTTAATGTGAATCTTAAACTTTCTGTCCGTCATATTTAAGATTTCGTCTGGTAGTTTGCTTCATCATATAATTTTTCGAACGCAACCGTTGAACATGACAGTCAGCATGTAGCAACGACCCACAATCCGAAATTCTAGTCTGCTGACTGTACGTTTACAGACACAACACATGCAAATAATGTTAGTTGTGTACTTTAGATTAATTTAATATAAAAAGAAATATTTAATTAAACAAAGCCTTTTTACTTCACAACTGTCATCGTGGTTTTACTTCACGTCGCATCGACCTCCCACTGTGGCCAAGCCACCCTTAGCTACAGACTGTCTGACGGTCGCCTGAGGCTGGGCGACTGGCAGTGAGAAAACCCACCACACTAATTGCCTTTACCTCCCCACTTCCGTCTGTTGCCTTAGGTCTCACGGCCACAGACTTCCCGCACTTATTTATATATTTATAATTTATTTTATGTTAGGGTAAGTCTGTAGGGTTGTAGCCGTGTGGTTTCCGGTAGAGTAGAATAGAACCACTCCAACTCTTCCCGTGGATGTCGTATAAGGCGACTAAGGGAATTCATTATAAAACATCAATCAGGCCTCCCCAACCCGTTTGGCCAGCGCGGGGAGTGTAGGCCAAATCCTCCGCCTGTCTCCGGCAGAAGAGAGAGGGTTGTGCTCCTGCAGTGGAGACAAAAATAACCTGATGATGATCAATGTGGTACCTCAACACGGAGGCGGCGATGTTGTTCCCGCGTTATTTTGAAATCGGGAAAAAGAAAGTCAACGTCATAAAATATAACGTTACCCCATGTTTGTTAAATTAGCTCGAAGTTTCAACATTTCCGTCGAAGCCGCGAGTTACGTCGCGTTCGCCTCAAGGTATAGTGTTACACGTACCAGAGTTGTTGCCGTATAACCAAGAAGTTGGCGTGGCGTGAATAATATTACTAAAGCCACATATGTTTGCTTGCCTAATTAATTTTACGCATAGGATCCACGATGGAGCGACGATCTGCGTAAGGCGGCTGGCAGTAACTGGGTGAGAAGAACCGAGGATCGGGGTCAGTGGCGCAGCTTGGGAGAGGCCTATGTCCAACAGTGGACTCTTTCGGGCTAATGATGATGATTATAGGATCCATATACAGGGTGGAATTTTACTCAGAGAAAACATTCCTTTATTTTTGAAAAGAAAGAAAACTGCATTCAAAGATTTTCGAAAATTCGCTAGCCACACCCGGGAATCGAACCGACTAAAATTTGTAAAAATTTACTGCCTGTACTTTTATTGAATCGATCGTTAGGGTCAATTATAAGGATCAAATCTCTCTAACAAACTTGATAAATCAAATGAGAGGAAAACTATGAAATCTTAAATTATTTTAATTAATGATCGGGATGAAACTTGGTACACATATAGGTTAGGTCCTACAATAGGACATTATGTTAGTTTGTATCCTGAAAAATCAACTCAAATTAATTGTTAAAAGCAGTGTATAAATATCGAAACCTACGCGGACAAAGTCATGGGCAAAAGCTAGTCTTATTATACATAGGAGAACGCTGATACCCGTCCCTGGTGAAATCCCTTAGTCGCCTTGACGATATCTACGGAAAGATTGGGGGTGGTAGTATTCTAAGCCGGGCACCACACGTTTTTATCCCTCCGGCCGTTTTCGTAACTGAGATTCGAAACCAGTAGCGAATCAAGAGAACTTTTTCCTTAATGATCGATATTTTAATAGTGTTTAATCAGGGGAAAAGATGGTTATTATTGTCAAAAAGACACGTTAAACGTTATATTAGTCTGCGAGCAGGAGCATGCAGTAAAATGATAAAAACCTTCCTTCCGCTGCGAATCCGCGCTGGCAGATGTTCAGGACGCGGTCGCACTAACGATTATGCTTCACATCCTTAGCACAGAGTAAAACATTCAGCAGGAAAACATAGAACTCTCGCTATCTTTTGCAATGACAAGAGCGGGTCTGTGACTAGACTGAGTTGTCTAGTCTAGAAAACAAATACCGATCGGATTAATTCTAATATATTTTTTTTATGAAAAACTGGGAGGAGTAAAAGCTACGCCATTCCACTGTTATAAAACAATTTCTCTCTTATTTCTTTTCGCTTACTTTAGGTGATAAGGCCGCCCTGATGTACTAATGTTAGCTACTTCATTATTTCAATAGAGAGTAATTGAATTGATAAGTTAACTCTATTCTAAATTGTAAGTCTGTATTTCTATTAATTAGCGCAATAAAGAGTTTCGTATTGTACTAGAAGCGACAATTTCACATTTACCCAACGACCTATATGTACTACTAGATGGAGCGTTCCAAACAATCGCTCTGTTCCACGCACGTAGCCACAACTCTTTCACATTCACAATGAAACTTGTGCAGTTACTACGCAGAACATTTAATTATTACTAAATATTGACGCTACGGTTAAATATTGTCAATATTTAGTAAATAATTAAATGTTCTGAGTAGTAACTGCACAAGTTTCATAGTGAATGTGAAGGAGTTGTGGCTACTTGCGTGGAACAGAGCGATTGTTTCGAACGCTCCATCTGGTAGTACATAGAGATCGTTGCATTTACCAAATCTCCTGGAACACCCGTGCTCTGTTCCGCGTTGTCTTTTTCCCGCAGCCCTAACGAGTGCCGTCTCGTCGGGTCCCGTTAACATTTTCCTCACGTTTCGGTCCAGCCGCTTCGTGTTGCATATGTCGTCTGCATTGTCTGATGATTTCATATATTTTAGTCTTTGACCTACTACAATGAGTTTTCATAACTCATATAATATATTATATAAAATCTTCCTGAAGGAATGTTTAAACCAGGCGAATGTTGAGTGGTTTAGCGGTCCGAGAGCTAGGTACCCCGGTCCGCCACGGAGGTCGTCAAAGGTGTCTTAACTATATCATACATATGACTTTCTATGTTTCTATATGTCTTAGTCCCAATACCACTACCACATTATACATGCGAAATTTGGATTGTTAGATGTTTGGATGTTTGCTACTCAATCACGCTTCGACCACTGGACGGATTGTAATGAAACTTGCCACAAATGTAGGCTAGGTCTTGGAATAGAACATAGGATAGTTTTTATCCCGATAAAACATCTCATTCCTATGGGAAGTACATAATAATTTGTGATATTAAGGTGTCCACGCGGACGAAGTCGCGGGCAACAGCTAGTAATATTATAAATGAGAAAATTTGATTTGTAATGTCTGTATGTTTGTTACTGAATCACGCTTCAACCACTGGACGGATCGGAATGAAACTTGACACACATATAGGTTAGGTCCTGGAATAGAGCAGATAATAGTTTTTAGAAAGTAGGCTAAGGAAAGCTACTTTGCGACATTAGATTGCGCAAAGTGGCGATACATCTTCTCTGCCTACCCCTCTGAGACCAAGGCGTGAGCATTATCAATGCATGTATGTAAATAGCTCAATCCTACGGAAAAAAAACATAATAATTTGTGATGTTAAGGTGTCCACGCGGACGAAGTCGCGGTCAACAGCTAGTTATATCATTAATATGACCTTCAATTCTTCTTTATTCGGCCTAATTATGCTATAAATATGACTTTACCCTGGGGACACCCTCCAGGCGTCGTTTCAATGCGCAAGGTTCACAATAGCCCATAAATCTATACAGGGTGGCTATAAACATCAATCTATATATTACAGGCCTATCTCCTGAAACCTATTTAGCCATGAAACTATCTTTTTTGGGGATCCGTAAATGGAAACGTTATACAGAATGTGATTTATATAGAAGGGTAATAGTATTGACGATATACGAGTATTTGCTTAGTAAATATAGTTTTGTTTCAACATTTTTTGACTATGAAATGCAACTTCTGTCTGTTCGCTAACTCAAGAACTGCTGAATATATACCGATGCATTTAACTTTGATATATAAAGAATCTACTTCGTAAGCTTCTTTAATAGCCATGATATACATATATATATTATTTATCACACAATGTTAAAAACTAAACACGGTTACAAATTTTGTGTACAAAGGCAAGCTTATCTCTAAAAGAGATCTCTTCCAGCCAACCTTACAGGGTGTGAGACAAGGCACTAAGAGCGAGGGGGCAAAAGTGCATAATATACTACATAACTAAATAATTAAACTACTTTACATGTATATAAAGTAAATAAATATAATAAACATACATATCATATTATACTCAGTGAGACAGATAGTGCTCTTTTAGTTTAGTTTTAAAGGATGTCTCCGACGTACTATCTCGAATGACCGTCGGCAGTTTGCACATCGGCGCGGCTCGGACAGTGAAGGAATTGAAAAGAATTTGGTGAAAATTTGTTGAAATATTTTAATAAGTGTTTGGCATATAAGTACCTATGCCTTGCCACCAAAAATCCCCGCGTCATCGGCCCCACGTACTACGACCACCTGCCCGTAGATCTACGTAACGAGACCAATGACAAAACGTTTAGTCGACGACTGAAAAACATGTTGTTGGAAAATGAATGAATTTTCTAAAAAATGAAATTGGTGGGCCCTCTGACGTATAATTTAATTTGTGATTATTTAATACCAAGTGTATTTTGAAATTTTAATTTTAATATTATATACTGACATAGATAGTAAGTTATATACTATGACATTATTTGAATTGTTGACATTGTAATTTATACATTATTTTATTTTATGACGATCCCTTTTACCATATTAGAATGACATGTAAAATTGAATTTTTAAGATGTAAAATTGAAATAAATAAATCTAATCTAATCTAATCTAACCTAATCCATTGTAGTTATACGCCAAACGCCTGTATATGTCTCGTGACCCGCTTAGTTTGACGGATATAAGCATAAATTCTTACGGAGTAGGCCTTCTGATAGTTTTTATTTATAAGTCACAAATATAAGAGAAAAAGTTCTCATAGATTTGTGATGCATATTTAGTATCACCATCAGGTTATTTTGGTCTCCACTGCAGGAGCACAACCCTCTCTCATCTGCCGGAGACAGACGGAGGATTTGGCCTACACTCCCCGCGCTGGCCAGACGGGTCGGGGAGGCCTGATTGATGTTTTATAATGTATTCTCTTAGTCGCCTTGTACGACATCCATGGTATTTAGTAGACCCTACTAATATTATAAATGTGAAAGTGGATATTTGGATGTTTGTTACTCAATCACGCTTCAACCACTTTACGGATCGTGATGAAACTTGGCACACCTATTGGTTAGGTCCTGGAATAGGACATAGGATAGTTTATATCCCGAAAAACGTCCCATTCCTACGGGAAATACATAATAATTTGTGATGTTAAGTTGTCCACGCGGACGAAGTCGCGGGCAACAGCTAGTATTTTATAATGATGCATATGGACATGACATTCCCTTAGCTTGAAAAACTAACGTACAAATTTATCAAAGGTATTAGTAATATTGACTTAGGCTCTGTCCGAAGTATTTACGTAAAGTATACAATAATTTCTCCATCTGAAAATCCTACCAACAGCTATCATACGGAACCCTATCCCTATCCTAAACCAATATCACACGATTTTTTTATTTTATGAAGGACTTGTCGTACAACAGCGAATTTAGTGCTTTATCTAGCACTTTGGAGCAACGAAACAAAATAGTGACTGTAGTTTTGAAGTCATAATAATGTATTTTTATGATGGACCTTTGATACAAAAGCGAATTTAGTGCCTTGTCCTAGCACTTCGGAGAAACGAAACTAATATAGTGACTGTAGTGTTGAAGTCATAATAATATTTTTTTTGATGGACTTCTAATACAACAGCAGTTTTAGGGCTACAATTAAGAGTTTGAAGAATCGAAACTTAAATAGTGACTGTAGTTTTGAAGTCATAATAATATTATTTTTTTTGATGGACTCCTAATACAACAGCAATTTTAGGGCTGTAATAATACTTTGAAGAAACGAAATGAAAAATAGTGACTGTAGTTTTGAAGTCATAATAATATTTTTTTTATGATGGACTTCTAATACAACAGCAGTTTTAGGGCTATAATAATACTTTGAAGAAACGAAATTAAAATAGTGACTGTAGTTTTGAAGTCAAAATAATATTTTTTTCTGATCAACTTCTAATACAACAGCGGGTTTAGGGCTGTAATAATACTTTGAAGAAACGAAACTAAAATAGTGACTGTAGTTATGAAGTCATAATAATATTTTTTTTACGATGGACTTCTAATACAACAGCGGTTTTAGGGCTGCAATTAACACTTTGAAGAAAAGAAACTAAAATAGTGACTGTAGTGTTGAAGTCATAATTTTTTTTTATGATGGACTTCTAATACAACAGCGGTTTTAGGGCTGTAATTAACACTTTGAAGAAACGAAACTAAAATAGTGACTGTAGTTTTGAAGTCATAATAATATATTTTTATGATGGACTTCTCATACAACAGCGATTTGTTAATATTAGGATTACATTATTATTGTTGAGTTCGAAGCACGCTGCAACCGTACATTAGAGAGTTAACGTCGCCCACAAAATGTTTTTACGCTGTCGTGTCTCCCGCCGCCACAAAGTCACAACGTCAGCGCGTTATCGACCGCCGTCGCCGAGGTCTATGCTATCAGTTAGAAAGAGAACCACTTATATAGTTTACGTATAATGTTGTCCCTGTCTCGATCGCTGTATTCGCGCTCTTGTAGTAAGTATTTAAATCTGTTTGGAGTACCAGAGGTTTGCTTTGACAGTGCAGTGATGTGTTGATGGTGTAGAGCATTCTCGTATTTAATGTAATAATAACAGACGTCAATGATCTGGTGACGATGATAATATAATAGCAAATACAATTGTTAGAAGCAATCGCAGCGCTGTAGCGTAAAAAAGAGCAGACACACCATATTGGTACGGGATAAAAATCGGACGCCGCGGTAGGTACCAGGATAACAGGGGTCCCAGGATATATCGTCCAATAAACCAGGCGGCTATAAACGTCGACTCACACTTGCCCGCCGCCGAGTTGACGCTAAATTGCAGAGGGGGACGCTGCTACAGATTTTTTGTTGCTGCGGATTTTCACTGTTTCCTGTGCATGCTGTTATATATTTAATAGTACGAGTTCTTTGAGCTTGTTGTACTTTATTTATTAGTGAATTTAATTAAGAAGGTCTCTAATTATATTATGATATGTATGTATTATGTATGTCTATTATATTTATTATTATTTACTTTATTGTATTAATTGTAAAAATATATGTAAAGTAGTTCAGGCATTTAGTTATTATGTAGTGTATTACGCACTTTTTGACTATACTCGCACGCTGACTGCTGACAGACCTACAACAATTTACACACACGTACAAACCTGTAATTAAATTAGTGTGGTCCTAATCTTCCCATGAGTGTGGTCAAGGCGACTAAGGGATTGAACCAGGGATGGGTAGCAGCGTTCTCCTGTGTACATTAAGATCATTACTGCGATCACCAATCCGCCTGCCAAGCGTGGTGATTATGGCCAATCACCAACGGACAGTCCGCCAAAAGTGTCTATCTATTGGGGAGGCCTATGTCCAGCAGTGGACGTACGTAGGCTGATGTAACGAAAGGTATGTTTCACTGCAGTTTCAAACTGAAACTGCAGTTTCAACACATTTTATCGCCTACTTTTCACCGTCAATAAAACTTTATGCTTTACTAGCTGGTGCCCGCGACTTCGTCTGCGCACGATTAGTATTTCGAGTAGCTTTTTTGTAGGACTATTTAAGATAAACATTTCCATCATATATTACATATGAGTAACTCTAGCGGTTTTGGCAGCGCACGCCAGAATAGCTCGCAAATGGTTAATTTTTTCCTACTTACTTGATATATTGGACAATTCACACAATATCTTTGTAAATTGTAGCCTATGTATTATTCTGATGTATAAGCTATATTATTGTAAAGTTTCATTAAAATCCATTCGGTAGTTTTTACGTGAAAGAGTAACAAACATCCATCCATACTTACAAACTTTCGCGTTTGTAATATTAGTAGGAAGGATATGGGAGCAACCATGATGTCACCAATCCGTAACGCGGGAGCCGCAGCCAAATTTAACGCCGCAATAAAAATGAGGGCAAACTTTACTATCCAGAGAGTTACAATACAGCGCAGCAGAGCAAAAAGACAACAAAAGAAGCAAGGAATTATTGCATCTTAACAAAATAAATGGCGCAAGTAGTGAACGGTCGGAATAAGATATTGCGTCCCGGCTCCCGCCCTACACCCCTTGTTTTTAACGAAACTTACTCATACGGAACGTATATATTTAGGCCGGGAGCCAAATCCAAAATGGCTATTTTAATTTGTTAATGGATTTATATTCACGAAGAGTTGGCATTATGAAGTATTTGTTTAATGCGCTCGTCGTATTGCTGGCACTCTAGCTATGTTTTATTAGGACCCAGGGATTTAGAAATAAAAATAAAAATAAACTTATTTTACCAGGGTTAAGACTAAGTAAGGTCAGTAAATCGTTCACGGGGCAATGTATACGCTTCTACAACAAACTACCAGAGGAAATCTTACATATGACGGACAGAAAGTTTAAGATTCACATTAAAAAACAATTTTGTAAGAAAGCCTATTATAAAATAAAAGATTATTTGAATGACAAAGATGCCTGGTACTAATGTTAATCCAGCTTCGCAAAATCTTTATTAATTGTATGCAAACTTGATTTTTAAAAGATGTGTTGCGTGAAGTTTGTTGCGCCGTTTCTTCTTCACAGCGCTAACACCTAGGAAGCGGTAGTCGATAAAAAAATGACGTGTATGAATATACCAAGTGTACTCATATGCAATAAATGATTTTGACTTTAGTTAATGTGTATTCTTCTCAAACGAGCAGATAATCAAAACGTACAAGAATATAAATTATTATTTCCAAAATCATAAAAAGCCTTTTAAAGGACTGCTTCTACTGTCAAGGGAAAACTGAACTTACAAACGGAACCTCTTGAGATTTAGATGTCACCTTTTATAGTTTGTGGTGAAACTTGGTACAGACAGCTCTATCTAACTCCGTACTTTAGGTATAAAAATATATCTACGCGGGGTGCGACCCCGATTTCGGGGCCAATCGCGCCATGTTGACATTTGAGTAAAATTCCGAGCCGCTCCATAATCTGAAAGCGTTACCAGCCCTAGACGGATAGCGTATGACTGTCATTTGTGCGTTATTTAGCAGATCAGCGTAACATTGACTTTCTTCCAATGCACTAAGGATTCAATTTGGCTTGTAATTAATTTTATTTAGTTATGGGAAATTGATTAATTTTGGCTTTAATACTTTAAGTCGGAATCAGGTAAAAATACTCGCCAGCCATTATGCCACAACACCATTTTGATTTTGATTTTGAAGTAGATTTCACACATTTATTTTGGGTTACTATGAATGACATAAATAATATAATAATATACCAGAGCGACATCTCTATCGATATCTAAAGAATATCGTCTATGAAGGTGTCCAATTATATAATAAATTAGCAAAAGATATAAAAGAATCGAAAAGTATGTATACATTTAAAAAAGGACTAAAATTTTATATCACAAATACATTTAATTAGACATGTATGCTTACTTTACATATATAACCTTCTTGGTTATAACAAAAAATTTCATGTAAGTGAATTGTTTTAATTCTAAATGAAAAATAAAGAACTTAACCATACATCTGTACCCATGTTCCATTGTTATTTACATATTTTTTTCTTGCTCCTGAGGCTACCTACAAAACCACTCGCAGCTCCCGGACTACCGCGTCATTGCGCGAAGTAGATTGTATCTATCGGTAGCAGGAACTTTTATCAGCCATTTTCCGGCCATACCCGATATTATTTTATATATTACCGGGTGCAGGGCGCCAGGGGTGCTTCGCCCCATTTTTCAGCTAAATGATGGGAAGCTCGTTCGCGGAGAGATTGGATCCGCACCCGGTCTATTTTTCAAGAGGAAATTTTGCATATGTTTAAAAGAGATGACGTTGTTTAGTGGAAATTCTCGTGTGAAAATCTGCAACACGTGCCGCAGTGAACGGGCTAGCTTTTGTAAAGGAAATCTGTTTATGAGTTTGCTTTGGAATGAAAATGGAATTCTATGTATTTTCTTATACAAAATTTGATGTTAGCCGTGCTTTTTCACGTGTGGAAATGTTAAGGAAAATTCAGGTTGGTAGGCACAATATAATTCAAATTTTGTTCTTTTATATGTCATCATCAAGTTATTTTTGTCTCCACTGCAGGAGCACAACCCTCTCTCATCTGCCGGAGACAGACGGAGGATTTGGCCTACACTCCCCGCGCTGGCCAGACGGGTTGGGGAGACCTGATTGATATTTTATAATGTATTCCCTTAGTCGCCTTGTACGACATCCACGGGAAGAGTTGGAGTGGTCCTATTCTACTCTACCGGAAACCACACGGCCAATAGGTATAATAAAAAGTATAACCAATGAAATACATCAAAGATCATTTATGAGTGATCCAAATGAATAGAGATGTACCTACGATCATACTTTAAGTAATTTAACCGATTAATCGATCCTTCTAAACATGACTATATAACTTTCGTTACACCAAAATTTCAATTTAATTCAGTTACTCTTTATTGCATAGTAAAAAAAACCGTCGAATTGAGAACCTCCTCCTTTTTTGAAGTCGGTTAAAAATACACAGATAAAGTAAAAAAGTAGCTTACATTCTTATATCTAGGCGGTCTTATCGCAAATTTTTTTCCAGTCAACCTTTGGGTAAAGAATAAGAATAGCAAAAAAAGATAGGAGTGTAGTTCATACCAGTAAATGCATACCCATAAAGGAATACACACATACACAAATAAATAAATACATTCATAAAAATTTACAATAACGTATTACACAATGACTGTGATAGACAACTTACTGTTAAAAATATGTAACAGGCTTTAAAAAAAATTATATCAAGTAAATATTCAATTAGCAAGACTGATTTTAATTAAATAAAAGATTGCCTACTTTTTTGTTACTACACCTCATACCACGAAGCAAAATAATTTTTCGTAGCTCGTAGTTTCACCTCAAAGTGTTTTCCTTCATGATTGACACTAATTGGTTATTAAATTAGATAACAGATGATTTTAAAATGTGCATCTGTTATCTAATTTAATAACCAATTAGTGTCAATCAAGAAGGAAAACACTTTTAGGTGAAATTGTGAGGTTTAATTTATTAATGACAATAAATTATGTAGTTATTTTCTACGGCTTTTTCGTGTTTGATTAATTAATTACTGTTGAATTTTCTACATAATAATATGTTATTCAGTAATATACCGATTACAATTAATATGTTGTGAAGCCGATTAATCGACAATGATTAGTACATCTCTACAAATTAATAAAAATCCACAATTTTTCAAACCATTTATTGTAACTGCCCGTTTGGACGACTTCATCGCGCGTCCAACCCCGCAATATACGCTTTGCTATTGATTTTTCCTTAATTCAATTTGGGTGTGACCCCCGCGGCGCGGCGGGCGGTGCCGGACCACCCGCGCGGGGTCGCAGGTTCATTCCCGACACGGCTCGGGCGGGCCGGATCTCAGTCGAGATACTGTCGATCGGACACGCTGTCAGGGCTTAGTTAAATTATGTACAGTTAAACAGACGGATTATTTTGATGTATGGAGCGGTTGGACGGGTTGTCGTAAAGAGGTTTTATTAGGTACTTCAAGATGAGGTGGTACAGGCGCGGGGTGGGGCTTGGACATTTTTGTGTATATTTACCTCATTCTTCATATAATTCCTTAGACGTCCATTGCTAGATATAGGCCTTCCCCAAACCCGGTCCTCCGCCCTCCGCTTCCAGCCGCTTGCCTCATTTAGACCGTCGGTGCCCCTATCCTCACTCCAGAACTCGACCCGAACCCGACGGTTCTGCGACAGATGTGGCCTGCGTCCTACCATTTCAGATTGTTCGTCATTTGATCTCATCATTACAATCATATTCTTCAAACAAACCTCTAGCGTAGCCCTCTCCGCAGCTCGTTGAGCGACTCGAAACTTGTGGACCAGGCCCACCGTCAGTGTCCACGTTTCTGCACCGTAGGTCATGACAGGCAGGACGCACTGTTTAAATACTAGAAGTTAAACATTGTGGAATAGGCGACGTGAAGACTACCTTTTTAGACTTTTTTTTCACTGTATGTATGTATGTATGTATGTATGTATGTATGTATGTATGTATGTTTGTATGTATGTGTAAACGCTTTATTGTACCAAAAATCAAAACAACAAGAAAATAGGAATAAAACTGTGTACAAAGGCAGACTTATCCCACTTAGGGATCTCTTCCAGTCAACCTTAGAGTAACTGAAAGGACAAATATAATGCGTTTAGTACCAAATTTTGATAAATAAATGTACTACATATGTACTTATAATAAAGTTTGCAATTACATATCACATAAACGAACAATATATACATAGACGATACACAAAGAAGTAAATGATACAAATATCTATATATTTATTGTATACACAAAAACTCAAATACCTACATAACACATAAATATATAAGATATTATAAGATATACACATGTTCATATATACTATTACAAAGTTATTATTATATAGTTATATCATTACAAACTAAACATCGCAATAACTGAATAAACTCAGCTGCTTCGTAATCTCTGCCACCGCCAATTTCTCTTCATTTTTCATGTAAACAATGTTATGTTATGCAGATTCATGCTTTAGAACAAAGTGCATTGTGCTCAATTCTCGTAAAACTTACCGCCAGCCAACGATCTCTATGTACTACTAGATAGAGCGTTCCAAACAATCGCTCTGTTCCACGCAAGTAGCCACAACTCTTTCACATTCACAATGAAACTTGTGCAGTTACTACGCAGAACATTTAATTACTACTAAATATTGACGCAACGGTTAAATAATGTCAATGTTTAGTAAATAATTAAATGTTCTGCGTAGTAACTGCACAAGTTTCAGAGTGAATGTGAAAGAGTTGTAGCTACTTGCGTGGAACAGAGCGATTGTTTGGAACGCTCCATCTGGTAGTACATAGAGATCGTTGCCGTCAGCCAATCTTTTTAGCTGCAGAAAGGGTTCAATTGCAGCCATTTGCTTCCAGTCTAAGCATGCAGCGTGGCGCTGTTCCAAACCAGTGCTATTCTTTTTCACCCAGACTGGGTTATTTACAGTAACTTACTTGAATAAAGTTGTACTTAGTTAAAGTGCTGTACTTTAATAAAATGGCTGCAGAAGCTGAGAGCTGTCTGTCGTTTAAAGACCATTCTAGAATTGTCTCGTCAAGAATTGCTTGAGGAATGTCTGTGTTTAATTTAAATGTTAATTTTTTTTTAATTTACAGTGTAATACTTTGACCATGTAATTTATTAACATTTGAAAAATCTTAATTTTATTTAACTTATATATAGGTAAGTATAATATTAGACTAGTATGTATAATTATAACTAACCCAACACAAACTAGGCATGCTGTCGTTGCCTATAATTGGGGTGGCATCTGGCCAATGTACAATTGTAAGATTCCCCTAAATAACAATTGATGTACATCCTGTTGGTAACCTAATAAATAAAATAAAAAAATAAAAAAATATCAGTGATTTTTTTTTATTTACTCACATATTTTTCAATGTCTTCTCATTTCAGAGATAGAAATTTTCGGGGCAGGAATAATAGTGATAAAACTTCATCACCTTTTCGAGTTATCGACGTAGTTACGGTACTTATATTTTATTCCAAATCAATAGTCATATGGAAACAAACGCATTTGCGTCTCGAAAACAAAATAAATAAAAGATGGTGTTCCGAAATGGACCGCAAAGTTTACTTGGTAATAACAACCTGTTTTTGCAGCTGTTATGTACCACCCCTAATTGTTATGTATCATCCCAAATTTTTGTGTACTAGCTGTTGCCCGCGACTTCATCCGCGTGGACAACTTAACATCACAAATTATTATGTATTTCCCGTAAGAATGAGATGTTTTTTCGGGAAAAAAACTATCCTCTGCCCTATTCCAGGACCTAACCTATATGTGTGCCAAGTTTCATCACGATCCGTAAAGTGGTTGAAGCGTGACTGAGTAACAAACATCCAAATATCCAAACTTTCACATTTATAATATTAGTAAGATAAGATATAGCCTATGATACGCACAAATAACGTGGCTTTCTATTGTAAAAGAATTTTCAAAATGGTTCCAGTAGATCCAGAGATTACCCTCTACAACCTCACAAACTTTACCTCTTTATAATATTAGTATAGATAACCTTTAAGATATGTACTATTGTCATTGATAAAGCTATTGTTATGTAATAAACACCCTTATTGTAATACACTTAAGATATTGATATTGTCATAAAATCATGATACTGTGTACTATTAGTCATATTGTAAACAAGACAAGGTCTGAATTACTCTGTTTTTTCAAATATTCAAATGAATTTTGTATCCCTTTTCAATTACTCAGTTTATCATTTTTATCTCAATGACTTTGTTTATATATCAGTTATTACACAATCGTATTTATAAAAATACGATTGTATAATAACTGCTTAATTATGTAAAACAAATAATCATTATAGGTCTTTTATTTTACGAGATAGATGTCGCATTAGGTAGGTTTCAAGATTTTTTGGCACGTGTGTTGCATAATATAGTTTTGTACTGATATCGATAAGTAGGTATTTAGAGACCCAGCAATCACTAGTTCTCCAAAAAGTTTCTCATCATAAAATCATGCATTTATAACTTAACCAAGCATTTTTTTGTTGTTTATGGACAGTTATCCAGCTTCCAAATTAAGTGACTAGCCCTAGCACCTTATTTAATGATGATAAAGTTAAAAGTAGAATGAACATCAAGCTATCGACGTGATGTAGGTCGTTCCTAATGGACGCAGCAACACCCGGTCCTCCGCATAAGTCCATCTTTGGCCATTTTTTGTATGTATTCGATCCACCTAGCGACGACGGGGCGTCCCATTTTAAGTACTTACTTATCATCATCATCAGGTTATTTTTGCCTCCACTGCAGGAGTACAACCCTCTTTCATCTGCCGGAGACAGACGGAGGAGACTGGCCAAATGGGTTGGGGAGGCCTGATTGATGTTTTATAATGTTATTCCCTTAGTCGCCTTGTACGACATCCACGGGAAGAGTTGGAGTGGTCCTATTCTACTCTACCGTAAACCACACGGCGGTAGTTACTTACTTAAATCTCTTTTAATATCCAACAAGAGTCCCACTTTTTAAAGTGAACTAGAATCTACGAGCACGTTTCCTCACATTTCAAAGTTTAAACTAAACTCTGGCCACGTTCAGTCGACAGATTTAAGTTGGCAACTCGGCCCGCTGCGGGAAATATTCATGAAGGGGACACTCGGGGGAAAAAGTGCGAGTTGCACGAGTCGCGAGTCGCGCCCATAAACCGCACCTGCCGACGAACTTTCATATAACGCGATAAAACGCAACTTTTTCCCCCGCGAGCCTTGGCTTTTGGCCGCTGAGATAGTTTGTGCCGTCTCGGTGATGTTGTTGATATAGATACCTTCTGTAGGTTTTTATACAAATAAACATGAATGTTACATGCGAATGATTCGAGCTACTGCAGATTTGTGATTACTCAGGATCTGTCCATTAATAGCAATCAAAACGAGCATCGAAACAGATTAATTTGGCTATCATAGTTTGATTTAATAACAACATTACTAATTAATTTTATTGGTTTTTCATGTAACGGATTGTTATAATACGTATATTTGATTGTCTATAGATGAACTACCAGGCGTGGGAACTTCAGGGACTTCATCCTTATGTAGGTAGTAGATATACCACGTTCTCTCATGAAGCGTTTTGCTTCCTCTTTCATAATGCGAACTGCTAAGGAATGGAACTCTCTGCCAGCTTGGGTATTTCTGGACAAATACAACTTGGATATTTTTAAAGGAAGAGTGAATAGGCATCTTCTGGGTAAGCGCGCTCCACCTTAGGCCTCATCGTCACTTATCATCAGGTGTGATTGAGGTCAAGCGTATACTCATCAGGAATCAAAAAAGATGATTTTGCGTGACCGATCAGTGAGCACAGTTTTAGCATTTGATATTGCTTCGCCTTCATTACCGCTGAAACTATTTGCAGTTACAGAGGTCCGGTCAAAATATCTTCATAATGTAAAACTTCTGAAGGCACACATTTAAAATTTGACAGCGCTAAAATTGGTTTCGTCTTTATCTTCATAATATTGTGTGACAAGGATAGCAGCAGTTTTAGTGCTGTCAAATTTTAACATTGTGCCTTCAGAATCGAGCCCAATGTAAAGCTAAAAATGGTTAAATTAAGAAAATAAAAAATAACGAGTTAATCATAAAAAGGCGTGTCCAAATTAATTACAGACTAATTCATTTATTTAATTTTTTCTATGAAATAGCCAGTCCCGAATGATGAGTATTATAAAAAAAAATTACCATGCCACAGGGTGCGTTGCATTTAGCCCCTAAGCAACATTGGTAATAATTATACTCATCAGCTCATTACAAATTAATTATTACATGTAAAAATAAAATATGACAAAATTGTAACATATATTTGCATAATACAATAAATACTTAGAAATAAATACCTAACACAGTCTGAAATGATGTGCTAATAGTCTCTTTGCAAATATCTATCTTGGGGCTAAAAACTCAAATGAAAACGTCTTACTGGGAGTGCGGGCCGGCAATGAGGGACGAGGCGCAAGTTGGCACGCCACGTGTCGTGACAATTTGTCTCTCGGACAATATCGCGCGGTTGCCAAAATTACTGGCTCGCTGATTTACCGTCGGCTATTTTTTCCTCAACTGTACCTACCGGAGAGGAATGTTCTTTGACGGAACATTATTGAGAGAACTTTTATGTTTTCTGTATGTGTGTATATGTATATGAGTATGTGGTGGAGATTCGTTTATGTGTATCGGAACGCATCTCACCCGCGCATGCGCTGTCACATTGAATAAAATACTTACTTACTGACGAACTGTCAAAGTCTAAAAAGGAGTTTTATTTGCGCCTCACGATATCCCAAATTACTCTACTTTTCCTGGATAACTTAGCATTCTATCACTTGCTAACAACACCAGTGATTCAGTATCAATATACCAAACCATCAAACTCCAAAGTGGTGACCCCTTCAAGTAAAGAACATTTTCTGTGCGCCGGCGTCGGTATTGTGTTTGGGACATTTAAACATCATATGGATAGAAGCATCTGCGGTACTACATACTATTCACGACTTCAATCTTCAAAACGCAGCTCTGGGCCTGCCACGCCGGAGGTTGCGGGTTCGAATCCCGCTAGAGGCAAATGTTCGTATGATGAATATGAATGTTTGTACCCAAGTCTTTGATGTTTATATGTTTATTTAAGTATGTTTATCCATTATCTAGTAACCATACCACAGGCTCTGCCTAGTTTGGGACTGGATAATTGGTGTGAATGTCTGTGATATTTATTATTAAAAAAATCCTTCGTCTGTCTCCGGCAGATGAGAGAGGGTTGTGCTCCTGCAGTGGAGACAAAAATAACCTGATGGATGACAATATAAACGCTTTATTATAAAAAAATGTGTACAAAGGGCGGAAAATTCTAAAGCTAATGAAAGAATCAATTCCTAGATGTGTTAACTTCTATGGTGAGTATACCAGCAGATATTTAATAGCTAAAATATGGAATTGTCTACTTTCAGTATTAAAACAAATTGCATTGACCAACAAGAATATCAGAGAACGCTTCTAGTTCACATACAAACGGGCTTCCATTTCTGTGGAGTTTACTAAAGATATTATATATACGGTGGTGCAGCTCCTTGCTAACTCGGTGCTGATGCTGATTATTCAGATCAATATCAGCAGATGCTGATGCTGATATTAATAAATCTTATAAATAAAATCGTTAACATCGCGTGTCTGTACATTGAAGATATTTGCAAAAAAAAATTGAGGGGTCTAAGGATAAGTAATATAACACATTTCAATCATTTTTGGAATTTTTGTCAGCATCGATTGTTGCTGATGCTGACGCTGATGCTGATATTCGCAACAACCCTAGTATCTATTTACTACTATATCAGCTGTCCGATATCAATAGTACAGGCTAAACATTTTAATATACCTTTGACTTTAATGTTTACTTAAAAAAAAATACCTGACTAAACGATATTTTACTTTATTAATTCTTCTCCAAGATATATTCTAACTGTATTAAGTTATGGTCCCAGTACGCTTCCATTGCGCTACATGGATTTTTGACGTTATAATCCGTCAGAATTCATTAATCCTACTTCCTACTTATATTATAAATGCGAAAGTTTGTAAGTATGGATGGATGGACTTTTTCACGCTTCAACCACTGGACGGATCGTGATGAAACTTGGTACACATATTGGTTAGGTCTTGGAATAGGACATAGGATAGTTTTTATCCCGAAAAAATGGCCTGTTCCTACGGGAAAACATAATAATTTGTGATTTTAAGTTGTCCACGTGGACGAAGTCAAATTTCAGACGCTTCGCTGACGCCATTGGTTTGGATGAACCTTAATACACAAACAAAAAGCTTTAAACGGACGCGTCGGAGACTTGTAATCGATTCACGTCCGTCTGCCGCGCCGCCAGCATCCACAAACACCCTGCGACTTCATACAACTCCATACAACTTCGCACAAATTCCGCCGACACCTATTTAAGTTTTTTTCGAGACGCCTCCGTCCGCCCTTGTACACGTGTCGCTGAGAACTTTGCTGATGACACTTTGATGGATTTCTGAACTTAGTTTTTTGTTCGGAATAATAATGGGGCGACGGATGTTGTTTGCTGAGTCAGTACTCTCGCCAAATATTGTTGTTGTCGAGCAAAGATTACAGAGCGGTAGAGGCTATACCGTAGATCAATTGTCGAATGTGACTATTATTATTCCAGTTGGGGCTATTTCAAAATCTCAGTCTAGACCTTGTATCACTGCGACCATTTTGGACTCAAACGCGTTAACTTATGTTCATTTTCACCGGGAAGTTGTTAACGGTTCTTAAATATTACATACAAACCTTTAACGTGAGTGTTTAGTCTCTCAATTCGACCCTTCTGTGTTTGTACGGTGAGCTCTCTAATAATTGCATTATGGACCTTATTTACCTTCGTTTATTCACACTTACTATAATGAAGCTTTTACTATTTACCTGACATTGGTAATCAAAGGTTTATTTATTATTATTCGAGCTATTTCAAGGTCTCAGTGTAGACCTTTTATCACTGCGACCATTTCTGGTCTATTGTGATCGCCACCATACTACAGTTCCGTTTTAAGCCTTGCAGCAGTTAGAAACTGCACAATGCTTTTAGCACTGAGTTGTTTTACTTCGTCAGGGTGAAGCGAGTAGTTACCTAGGTATGTATTTCTTTTACGCATCAGTGGGCCACACTCGCACATGAGGTGCATAGGGGTTTCCTCTGCTTCCTCACAGAGCCTACACGCTCATGTGGTTCGGAGCTTGAGCTTGGAGGTCGGAATGTGACTATAGACAATCATCTCAAAATAAAGAAATGCCTGAAACTTTTCTATCTATTATATATATAGAAGTAAAGTGTGTGTATGTTTGTTCTTTTATCCATAACCACCCACTGCCACCCACTCGTGGTTGTAGCGGGACATAGCCCTTGGTCTGCACTTGCAAGTAAGGGAGTTTGGTCACGGTGGGTGAATGTGGGTGGTAAAAATATAT
Source organism: Esperia sulphurella (assembly GCA_947086405.1). Lineage (NCBI taxonomy): Eukaryota > Metazoa > Arthropoda > Insecta > Lepidoptera > Oecophoridae > Esperia > Esperia sulphurella. The sequence goes on from OX352261.1 coordinate 18,454,869, forward strand.
GATGGGATACTTCTATCCTTTTCTAACACATTGTACGGCTGATATATACTCGAGATTGTGCTGAATTGCGTTAAGTGCGTTTGTGAGTGACAATATTGAGAAGTTTTCTAGAATATTCCAGATTCTTCCAGAATATTCTGGAATATTTATAAAAATTTCAAAAATATGTGACTGTAATTGATCCAGAATGTTCTAGATTGTTCTCAAAATTTCAGAATTATTTGGTAAGTTCTGTTTATAATATCAGAAAAGCGACGATTTTTGTAAGCTGTCATTTGTCATGTCGGCTATCTGCGGGTCCTTAAAATTCGCACCATACATAACTTATCCACGCGAACGAAGTCGCGGGTAACAGCTAGTACCTTAATAAAACTCTAAGACGCAGAGATTTGGTAACTTGTGCCATAGGTCGCAAGCAATCTATGACAGGCAACAACGATCTCTATGTACTATCGTTCCAAACAATCTTTCTGTTCCACGCAAGTAGCCACAACTCTTTCACATTCACTTTGAAACTTGTGCAGTTACTACGCAGAACATTTAATTATTACTAAATATTGACGCTGCGGTTAAATAATGTCAATATTTAGTAAATAATTAAATGTTCTGCGTAATAACTGCACAAGTTTCATTGTGAATGTGAAAGAGTTGTGGCTACTTGCGTGGAACAGAGCGATTGTTTGGAACGATAGTACATAGAGATCGTTGACAGGCACCAGTCTCACGCAATCTGTATTATTTATTTGACACTAAACATAAGTTTCTTTATGTATCGACAATTTGGTATCAGATATCGATATACAATGGAAAGATGAGTAACTCTTTTAAAGCACTGATTTTGACTTGGTTAACGACTACATTCACACACTTAGCATATATCAAAATTGCGTTCGTTCAATTACCGATAAACAGAGATAGTGTGAGGGGCTGCAACAGGCGTGCAAGTGAGACAGCGACAACGTACCTGTTTTCTCGCTACAATAATATGGCTATGGCTGTGCAAAAATACTTTTGAATTTTTGTTAAATTAATTTCTATGTCCTTATTAGTGATAAGTAATCGCTTGTGTTTAATTTTATTCTGAATGATTAAAAACACATTAAATGCACAAGAATACATTTTAAATATCTCTTTCCACTAAATTAGTTCGTTATTCAGTTACCGAATAATGAGGCAAATTGTCGATCTATGCAAAATATAGCAAAAATAAGTACTTAGTTTGTTAAAACTGTCAATAATGACACATCTCCACCGTTTGTATTGAAGTGTCTGCATGTCTTTAGTGTCATCAACGCATCACTCTTTTCTTTACATTGGTAACATATCTTTATTTATGATCAATTTCTCAATGATATTTCAACTCAGTTTATTTGCAAGCGACATGTTTATATGCGACTATAAAGTCACGCCTCCACCTCCGCATTTTCTCGGTACACACGATCCCGTTTAAATGGCTGTAGCGAATTGTAACTATTATTTTATCAGTTATTGTAGATTAGATTAGATTAGATTAGATTTATTTATTTCACTTTTACATCTTAAAAATTCAATTTTACATGTCATTCTAATATGTTAAAAGGGATCGTCATAATATAAAATAATGTATAAATTACAATGTCAACAATTCAAATAATGTCATAGTATATAACATACTATCTATGTCAGTATATAATATAAAAATATTTTTTTTTAAATACACTTGGTATTAAATTACCACAAATTTATTTATGGAATAATATTCATTTTCCAACAAAAGGTTTTTCAGTCGTCGACTAAACGTTTCGTCATTGGTCTCGTTACGTAGATCTGCGGGCAGGGGCTCGTAGTACGTGGGGCCGATGACGCGGGTAGGGAATAGTCAAGATAATATTTAATGGGAGCTTGTGGACTCCGCAAGCTCTAATGGGTCTTTATTAACTGGGTTCGTGATGAAAACTTAACTAAATAAATTTAAGAAGACTAGATATGATCGATACCGGAAATATTAATTAGATGACGACATTTTAGGAAAGCTAAATAACTGTTAAAGCTAAGTAACTATAACCGATTTTTCGGATATGTTTGTTTCTCATGTCTATAAATTAATGACCTGACCTATCTATCGCTCACATATATCGGTATAGCTATCTCAATTTCATCCAAAAACAAAAGATCGTCTACATAACTTAAACAAGCAAGCTGTCCTAGGTTTTGAGTAAATACTCGTATCAGAGCGGAGAAAGAAGAATAAAATAATTGAGAGTATTTAAGTTCAATTGCTTTACATAAGTTTAAATACAAACTAAAATGCTTTTTGAACGACTTCGAGGCTTTTGTTACAAGAAACTCTACACAAAAAGAAATAAGTAAAAAATAAAGACGGACATGACGAACGCCATTATGGAAACCACGTAACCCGAACCCAGCGTTGCGAACCAGGTTATGTGATTTCACATTCGTGTGGGCGACACTGATATCGTGTTACTGATGTCGATGCAACGTGAGAAGACAAAAGACTTGGTATTGATTTTATTGTCAGTCGTCGTTGAAAATGCGTCAACTCTTATGCAACTAACTTTGTTTTCTAGACCACACGATGTTTCTACCAGCACCAAGCAGGACGCAGTTAGGCAGCTAATATTACCAATCCTTTTTTACCTACTCGCCTCAGGGTGGACGGGTGGGTTATGTCGGACCTGCACCGACTTAAACCCCACGGAGTGGCCATCTTCGATGCACATCGAGGAATCCCAGGAGGCATATTTCCGGAGTCCGGAAGCCCGCTCCGGGGGGAGACAGAGTAGAAGTAGTGAAAAGCGTTTAAATCTATAGTTGAGACCGAGTTAAAGGACTTTAAGGAATAGTTAAGTTTCTGTGTGGGAGGAGAACGTAGCACGTGCACAGCATCCTCTCTCAAGTAGGATCCATTGACAGAATACATTATGGATAGAAGTGGATATTTTGTCCTCTAGATCCAACAACAGATCAATAAGACGACCTCCGTGGCGAAACGGGGTAACTCTCGGCCTGCCACGCCGGAGGAGGTTCGAATCCCGCTAGGGGCAAATATTCGTATGATGAATATGAATGTTTGTACCCAAGTCTTGGATGTTTATATATTTATTTAATTATGTATATCCGATATCTAGTAACCATAGCATAGGCTCTGCCTAGTTTGGGACTGGATAATTGGTGTGAATGTCGAACATATTTATTATTAATACGGATCTTAGTGGTTATGCTAGTTTAGTAAAGTCCATCAATCGATTCTAGCTGCCTTTCAGTTCACTAAAATTCATATGAAACCCAAACCTTTACTTTCAAACAGACCTTGAGAGTGCCAAAAGACTTACGCTCTTATCAGGCCTTAGATAACTGTCACATTCCTCTGACGGTTCTATAAATTAGTTCCTCACTGAAGACATCACTTTGATACAGATGCCTTACTTCATTGTTTGCGATCACATTCATTCCTCCGTCTTCTACTTGAAAGAAGCTTACGATTGTCCTGAAGATCAGTTTGATGATAATAAATGATAAACACGATATTCTGCCGAATGAGATCCGTCTATTGGCATATAATCAAGTGAACTTCCCCAAACAAGATATAAAGCCCCCTGCTTGATGGCCGAGGGCCGTAAACATTATCGGCTCCGTAAAGGCCCCTGCACAATTAATGAGCGCCGGGATTGACTCGCTGTTTGCTCGAGATAATTGACTCGGGTTGTGTAAACACATTACGTGATGTCTCTGTTTGAACTTTGTTTTCTTTGGGAAGCCATTTTGGATTCGCTATGTGCAAAAAGTTCCATGCTCACAGAGTTTCAAGCAAGCTTTGTGTGGTTCTGTTTGTCTAGAAAGTCTGTCTGTAAAGGTTGATGGATATATGTGAGGATAATGAGGTCTGTCAGGATCGCCCAAAGTCAAAAAAGCTGAAAATCATCGCCTAGCACCTTACTTGGTCTAAGCATATGCTGAGTCGTTTGCCCTTTTGCTGCCACGGCACACGCATACTATTTTAACTATGTTAAAAATTTTAAATTGTTTTCTCTAGTTCTTATAAATTTTTTTTTTTTTTTTCCTTTTTCTTGCTTTGTTGGTTTTTTCTTTGTGTGTGCCAATTGTGGTAGTGAATAAATGTTTTTCTTTCTTTCTTTCAAAGTGGCGATACATCGTCTCTGCCCTCTCCTCTAGGGCGTAAGTATTATGTAATATGTAATGTTCTATCCTTATCTAATTTCCATTGTAGATGAGAAAGTCCTAGTTTGGGAATAGTCAGTTATTATGTGTTATTTATTCATTCACTCGTTCGTTCGTTAGTTCGTTCATCTTATTTTATCTACTTCCTCTTGTACAGGATAATAGCCTTGTTTAGGAATAGACAAGTAGAGATATAAATATAGTATTATTATACTACATGCTTCTCTTTGTTCCCAGGTAGGAGCGACGTCGACTAATTTACTTTCTGTGTCGACTTTTAACTTTTTCATAATAGGTCACATTTAGATAACGTTTGTATATCTCAACAGCATCAGTTAAATTACATCCGGTTTGTGCATTTAATCAAGATGTATCGGGCGTAAGCTCATCTCCAAGTCGGAGCAGGGTTCCGTTAATTCACGGAATTTGCATTTTTAATTAAATTAACTCTGACCACGCGAGCTACGTGGGCGGGTTCAGTATTTATAGCAAAAGGAACTCTGATTCCACAAGTGAATGGAGAAACTAATTTATAGCTGCTGTTTCTTAACTCTAAAAGTCACTAACGCATTGATCACTAGCGTGGTACTTCATAAAATAATAATTAATATTATTTAACTTCTTCATCCGTTAAAGATTTGTAAACTGTATCAGGTGGGCCGTTTTACCAGATGACGTATATTTCTGTTATCGCATTTAAATAGTTCTTTCAGTTGGCTGGAAGAGATCCCTAAGTGAGATAAGGCGCCCTTTTGTACAAAAAAATTATTCATATTTGTTTATTATGTTTGTTATGAATTTAGGTACAATAAAGCGTTTACTTACATACATACATACATACATACATACATACATACATACATACATACATACATACATACATAAATACATACATACATACATACATACATACATACATACATACATACATACATACATACATACATACATACATACATACATACATACATACATACATACATACATAACAAATACTGTACCATTAAAAGAAAGTGAAGTTGAGTTACAGTCATTTATAGTTAAACAATATGACACAGTGTTAATGACATAAGTCTGGATTAGTTTTATGTCGCGCGCAGTGAGGTGGGCGGACGGGAGCCTGCGATTCACAAAACCAGCAAAAGTCTAAGTAATTAATCGAGTGACCGCTGCACTCAGCTTAACGAGCGAGCGAGGGCTGGGGCACATGCAGAGGTTACTCGCCTTACATGATTACTGTCTTAATAAATAAATGAATGAACAGATAAACGAAAGAGCGAAGGACGAATGATCGTATGATCGAATAAACGTATGAACGAATGAACAACTGAAAATTGAACGAATGGACGAATGATCGAATGAACGTATGAACGAATGAACAACTGAAAAATGAACGAATGGACGAATGAACGTATGAACGAATTAACAACTGAAAAATTAACGAATTGACGAATGAACGTATGAACAACTGAAAAATGAACGAATGGACGAATGAACAAATGAATGAATGAACCAATGAACGAATAAATGAATGAATGATCGAACAAATTAATGTATAAATAAATAGTAAATATTCGTACATCTAATAAAACAGACAAGAATAGAACATTTCATAAATATAACATCCATACAGGGTACCAACTTGTTCACTGATCCTGGTAGGGTATCGAACCCACTACCTCTGGCACTTGAGTCCAATGACAACCACGCCAATGAGGTGGTCTAGAAAAGATTAATCTTCTTTAGTACGTGCTATTGGTAACTAGATTACATTATTGGAAAATATTTGTTGCCGTTTGGAACCAAGTTACTTTGTAGATAATCCTACTAATATTATAAACGCGAAAGTTTGTAAGTATGGATGGATGTTTGTTACTCTTTCACGTAAAAACTACTGAATGGATTTTAATGAAACTTTACAATAATATAGCTTATACATCAGAATAACACATAGGCTACAATTTATAAAGATATTGTGTGAATTGTCCAAAATATCGAGTAAGTAGGAAAAAATCTACCATCTGCGAGCTATTCTAGGGTGCGCCATAAAATTATAATTTTAATGTCATAAAGTTAGTTCTTTTCTACGCCACGCTAATATGAGATACTCGAAATACTAATCCTGCGCAGACGAAGTCGCGGGCACCAGCTAGTTATCTATGTGCCAGTTTCAGAATGGTAAAACATATGAAATGGACTTACTCATTATAACATTGGTGTGGTTTCCGGTAGAGTAGAATAGGACCACTCCAACTCTTCCCGTGGATGTCGTACAAGGCGACTAAGGGAATACATTACAAAACATCAATCAGGCCTCCCCAACCCGTCTGGCCAGCGCGGGGAGTGTAGGCCAAATCCTCCGTCTGTCTCCGGCAGATGAGAGAGGGTTGTGCTCCTGCAGTGGAGACAAAAATAACCTGATGATGATTACAACATTGTTGTTACAGTCTGTATCAACTGAAAGAGTATTATTATTGGTGCCTCTGTTGTCTTTGTTTTTCAAGTTATTGACAAGTATTTGTTAAGAGATTATTAGGTAGCAAGTAATGGTTACCAATTAAGAAATGAATTAACGTATCTTAAAAAAAAGTGAAGAAAATAAGAGGAGATGCATGAGAATTCAAATTCAAATTGTATTTATTGCGTAACATGGGTAATTACATTACTTTTGTTATATGGTAATAGTGAAGCCGTACATGTTCTACCATTTCTGGCGTGCCACAATTATTGGGTTATTTAAGTACTTTAAAAAAGACCAATACATTAATTACATCATATGTCAAAGTAACGTTAATAATAAAATCAAATAAAAAATAGTTAAAACAGTAAAAATAAAAATGTCATTCCGTATATCTTACATAAATTATCTATCATTTACAAAGAATTCGTTAATGTCATAGTAACATTTATCAAGCAATAAAGCTCGAAGTTGACGAATTTGAGAGAGGCTAGTGAGGTGTGTCAGGATCGCGCTAAATGACTATACATCGTCTCTGCCTACCTCTCTGGGACCAGTATGTATGTACTGTATCTTATATTGCGCATTTCTAAACCTTTTATTGGCTAAAGAATTATACTCTGTCAAAGAATTTATGGACATAAAATTTGGGATTTAAACTGCGACATGGTTTAAGAAAATTAACATTTGTATTTTTATATACATTGTTATTATTATGTACGTTAAGTTATGACATTGTTATAAATCTCATACACGAGTTGTGTAGAATTGACATTTTGTATACTATTTTTTTATTATTTTTTGACGATCACATTAACTCTGACCTTTTACGTAAGTTAATCTATGTATTAACGTTTGTAATGTGTTCTTATCTTATCTTATCTAATCTATAAAAATACAATTTACCTAATTTCCAACATTATTTAGGAAAACCAAGAGTTTTATCATAGCGACCTGCACCAGATGTGTCTCCGCCCCATTACTCCCGCAGCCTGCAGCTCTCTGTGTCTAATTAAAACTCATTCTGCGCACTCATTTCAATATTTAATTGCGCCAGCACTGGTACGTACTACTGGCTGCCAGTAACTTACTCCGTATTGAATGAATTAAAAGTGTGAGTGCTATTTAACTGAAGAAGTTACGCAAAATCTTGTACTTCTATTCGTGAAAGGGAAACAAATATATTGCAGTATTTCAGCTCATATGATATTTGATTTTGCCGTGTGGTTTCCGGTAGAGTAGAATAGAACCACTCCAACTCTTCCCGTGGATGTCGTACAAGGCGACTAAGGGAATACATTATAAAACATCAGTCAGGCCTCCCCAACCCGTCTGGGCAGCGCGGGGAGTGTAGGCCAAATCCTCCGTCTCTCTCCGGCAGATGAGAGAGGGTTGTGCTCCTGCAGTGGAGACAAAAATAACCTGATGATGATATTTGATTTTGCCTTGTGGTTTCCGGTAGAGTAGAATAGGACCACTCCAACTCTTCCCGTGGATGTCGTACAAGGCGACAGGGAATACATTAAAAAACATCAGTCAGGCCTCCCCAACCCGTCTGGCCAGCGCGGGGAGTGTAGGCCAAATCCTCCGTCTGTCTCCGGCAGATAAGAGAGGGTTGTGGTCCTGCAGTGGAGACAAAAATAACCTGATGATGATATTTGATTGTCAATATCTGAAGCAAAATTACCAACTATTACTAGGTAATAGGTAGGTCACAAATGTCGAAGAACCGACAACCGTTAACGAGTACTCGAGTGGAGACAGCGACGGGGCAGGTGTAGTATGGGACGAGCGTCCTGGCTAGATGGAGCGATGATCTGCGTAAGGCAGTTGGCAGTGACTGGATAAGAAGAACCGAGGATCGGGTTCAGTGGAGCGCACTTTGTGAGAGGTCTAATGTCCAGCAGTGGACTCTTTGATGATGATGATGAACGCATGACAGCTACAACAATTAATTCGATTATATTACAACCCGCTGTGTACAACCGACTTCCCACTGAGGTCACCAGCTCTCCGAGCCTACCTATTTTTAAAAAGAGACTGTGCGCCTGGCTTGTCAAGCAGGCATTTTATTGCTATGAAGAGTTCTTGCAGAACGCATTAACTTAATTTATAAGAATTTTATTTGACATTTTTATATTTATGTTAGTTATTGATGTTTTTATATTTAATTGTGTTTAATTTGCTTTATAATTTGATTTCATTTAACTTGTTTATAGTTTTTATTTGACCTGTAACGGAAGTTATCAATAAAGTATGTCTATGTCTATTAAGTTACGTGGATGTGTAATTTAAGAATACTGAATACATTAGATACAAATATGAATGGAAAATGCGAAGTATCTTTAGTAATTCTGTTACTAAACATCCTGACGTTAGTCAGTTATGATTGATGAAGAATGTCTATAGGTAGGTGCTTGCTATTGCAAAAACTCGAGTCGACTTTTCTAATCAGGAACGGTCTGCAGTCGACATGACAAGTGAAATCCAATCAGATGAACTGTCCTGCCATCCACTTGACGCTGTCAGAAATGGCTGTGGACTGGACGATCTGTGGGTTTTTATATCTAACGAAGGATTGTGGGAATTTTTGTATGGAACCTGGAACCCACTAATAGACACCAATTAAAATAAGTGATACGGTAATGAAAAGATCTTATAAAGAAGAACAATAGTTACTATGCTGGTTAACCACAGTTAGCTGTATTTTCAACGTTATAAGTCACTATGGAGATGTGTGGTTTGAAAGAAGATGTAGTAACGAAGGTAGAGAAGGGTATGTTGCGTTGGTTTGGACATTTAGAACATATGAGTGAAAGAAGAGTGACAAAAGTAATATACAGTGCGAATGTGGAAGGAACTACACTTGGACCTATTAACCTCCGGACACGCCACCAACTCGTCGAAGTATGGAATCACGTTCAACCAACTGTCCGAGGGGGGAAGAACTTCACACAACGCTAACTTTACGTAACTAATACACACTATCGTATTAGCCTTGTTCATTATGTCGCACACACGACGTTTTATTATTGTGTGCTCTATTGCTGCACTACTTTGACATAGAGCGTTGTCACTGTCTAACTACTACCACTGAAACATTTTTTTATACATTACATAGATAAAATGACCGATTGACACTAGTGCTTGACGCAGTCGATAACTTGGTATCGAGAACGAACAAATGAATGACAATTTGTTGTGTTCTGGTTAATATTAGTTCAGTTGTTAAAAAATAAACCTGTATATTGTTGTAATAGTTTAATGTTCGGTACTGCACACAATTATGTCATGTGACATAATAGTTACACTATGTTTACTTTTATCGTCTCGTCTCGTCTATTACTCAGACTATCGGACCGACGACGTATCCAAGTATCGTATTTATGGTTCCGTCAAAAGTGACACACTATAAGTAGGTATTCTGTCCGTCCATCCGCTGGATAACTAAAAACTACAGGTCTGATTGAGCTGAAACTTCTAACGTAAACGCTTAATTGTACCAAATTTAACAAAAATAATAAGAAATATAAAAAAAACTGTGTACAATGGATTACGATTATGTACACTTAGGATTCTCTTCCAGTTAACCTTATATATTAACACGTATTATTTGATTACTTGGGAAATTATGAAAAAAAGTTAGGTTTTCTGGAATATTCTAGAAAATTTACGGAACCGCAAATAATAGACATAGCTGATCTCTAACTATAACATGCAATCCTTTCTATACCTATGATACACAATAAAAATATTTGTATTCACTATTTCATTCATTCGTTCTTATCGATATCATTATCGACAACGTCAACCCCTACTCACGATGAATATGTCAAGAATGAAAGCGATAATCCGGCTGAATAAGGTAGGTAACTTTTTGGTTACCATGTGGAAATAGAAATGAGGATTCAACATAGACGGATTACATTGTTTTTATTTTTCAATAATTTTGACTTTCGATAAAAGTAGCCATGTAAATGAAATAAAATTATATATACAAGTGAAAAGACAGATTGCTTGTTTTGCCACTATAAGATGTGCATCACATTAATGCGCATTTGCCCATTTTTCACATATATTGTCTCGCCGAGCGTCTGCATCAGACTGACAAAAAGAAATAATCGCCATGGCAAAAGTTCGGGGTTCGTGACAGAGGGGGTACAGGCGAGAATGGTAATGTTACTCGTCCATAGGTTAATAGGTCCAAGGAACTACAGCTAGAGTTCGTCGTAGGAGGACGTTCAAGGATCAAATTGGTAACGTCCTCAAAAAGGCTGAAGGTTGATGAATGTGAGTGAGGCTAGTGAGGTGTGTCAGGATCGCGCAAGCAGGCGATCCATCGTCTCTGCCTTCCTCTTTGGAACCAAGGCGTGAGCATTATATATGTTATTGTCTGGGTCAGAAACACCCATCCTCATTTAATTAGCTCTTTAAACATTTAATGCAGGTAAACTCTAACGAGATAAGAACAGATAAAGTTACAAAGTAACAAGGCGGCAAAGAAAGTCCTCGAAACCTAATAAGGAACCCACTTAACTTTTGCCTAACTTGATAAGTAGAAGGGTAACTTTTCCGCTACATAAACTGCCTAGCCGTACTCGACGCTGCGCTCATAGAGAAGCAGGAGCGGAGTAAGGCGTGGGCGGCGTGGGTCACCGCATACAGCCTCGCGATTTATGCAGCGCAGCTTTAACTCATGTAAAAATATTTAGCTAGAACCGTGAGATTTTACTCATCATAAAACGATTAATATTATTAGTTAAAATAATGTTTGCATTGTGATCATCACGTCTACTGTTGCCCATAAGTCTCCCCAATCGAATGCCATTTTTATTGGGCTGTCCATTGGGGGATTTGCCATAATCACCACGCTTGGCAGAAGGATTGGTGATCGCAGTAATGATCTTAATATACACGCTGCTGCCGGTCGGTCCCTGGTGCAATCTCTTAGTCGCCGACGACACCCACGGAGAAGTTTGGGGGAGGGGAGGGGGAGCGTTGAGGGAGGGTGGGGGAGGGGGGGGGGGAGGGGGCTATTCACATTAATTGATACACTGGAGAATGTCCCGGGTGCAATCACCTTGACGATACCCACGGAAAGATTGGGGAGGTCCTATTTAGATCAAAGTTAGGTCTTGCCCCGCCACTGTACAGAAGCCGCCGAGATAACACTTGGCCCACTTTACATTACCCGGGGCGCAGTAAACCGAAAAAATCCGGATATGTCCGGAGCGGGCCGCGCGGAACTGGTTATTTCCTGTCTTTAGATTAAGATGGCCGAGCATCTAGTTCCATCACGCTCGGACTAGTTGAGGACGCGTGAAAGAGTGGGATGGGGGAGTTATTTGATAGATTCAGATACGTGTTCTCGGAGAAAAACGCCGCTGCGGCTATCGCATCCACACTTGAGTCTGATTAAATGACGGTCGGGCGTCGTTAGGGTCTGAGGAAATTTGTTTCGGCCCTCCCTCGGCACGCAAGTAAATAGTGTCGATTATCTGCCGCGCGAGGACGGCGGACTCGGGCCGAATCATTGATTCGTTCCGTTTTGTGCACGCAAGCACATCCATTTGGAGGATATCCAAGACGGTTTTTGTTGAATTTGGCACAAATTAGCTGCTAATGAAGTTTTAGCGAAATCGGCGCTGCAAGCGCTTTAATCGCTAAGTGAGAATTGCCATTATCTTATTGACTTCCACTCGTTTCTTTGTCACTTCTTATCTAATAAAAGATTCCGACGAATTGAGAACCTCCTCCTTTTTTTGAAGTCGGTTAATAAAAACGTAAACTTCTCGTCTCTGTACACTGAAAATATTTACAAAGAAAAATTAAGGGTCTAAGGACAAGTAACGGTTAAGATCATTTTTGGCCTGTTTATGCACAAATCATATAAAAACTACTAAACCGATTCTGATGAAATTTACAGAAAAATATAGGGCTTAATTTGGAGTAATATTTAGTTTAGATTTCATCGCAATAGATTGACTGGATCATGAGTTATGCGAATTTATTATTTTCAAGGATTCACTCAAAGAAATGTAATGTTCATTGCAATTCAGACTGCGATGAGTGGCGGTGGCAGTTGGAAATGGAGTGATGGTAGAGAGGTGGGCGGGAGGGGGGGGGGGGATAGTGAGTGCTGGAGCGGGAAAAAGGGGAGAAGACTTTATTAAAACTAAAAAAAATCTAAACTATAATTTTCTAGTCCATGCCTGCGGCTATTCTTGTTATCAATAAAAACAAATAGAACTGGAGCTCTTAGAACTTTCTAATTAGAAATGATTAGATAGAGCAACACTTACTCTAACTTTCATCTATATTAGTAATAGCTCAGTTTATGTTGTCCATGGCAGTAAAGTGCTGTTTAACTGCGGCCCGCGACGGCCTGCGGGCCGGCGGGGCCGCACCGCGACGACGCTCTTATCGCGGTTACTGCGGAATCCGAGCGGCTTACTGGCATTCAATTACTCTTATGTGCTGCAGTAAATTAAGACGAAGCATTAAAAACACCTAAAGATAAAAGGGATGTTAACTTTAATGGTTATGGTGAAATAAAGTTTCTTAAGATATACTTATCTATTAGGTCGTTTCGGGAACTAATAGTAATGAATTGTTATCTAAAGCCATTTAAACGGTCTTTATCTAAAGACATTTTCATTAATTAATAACAAACAACGTAATTAATGTAACTATAAAAAGGTAACGAGGATTTTAATAATCTGCACTAATTAGTCAAAATTTAGGTACAATCAACAAGATACAAAGCTTCTTTTTGACAACAAAAAAAACATTAGTATTTTTACGGAACTCTAAAAAACCATTAGAATATGCCATATTTTTTATTCCTGGTGAGTTTACGCTTGAACTCAATCTCATTTGATAGTAAATAACGACAAGGCCTACGGTGGAGCGCGCTTACCCAGAAGTTATATCGAAAATTATATCGTTAATATCGAAAATGGCATGGAGTTCCATTCCTTATCCGCGCACCAACCTGTAACGGAACTCGCCCGTCGCGCACGCACTGCAGGCTGTTCGGCACCCTGCTCGCCGAGGCACCATACTGTGACGTGTTCATGGACGGCATAGGACGGCTGATGACGGAATGTAAGGGAATGCTAGAGAGAGGAATGCCTTTTTCGTCTATACCATAATTTTTTTTGTAATGCAATGGAATAATAATCTGTAATGTTTCAATATTTTAAATAAACAAATAAATGTCTTATACAATTGTAAAAATTACCAGTCCTTCTATTTCGCGAGATAGGTGTCGATTTCGACTACCAGTCAGTGGCGCTGTAACGGTTTTATCGGTTTAAAACATTTCAGATATTGGATACATACATATTTTCAAATGTTTATTTTATCAGTTGGGATTATAAGAAGCGAATAAATTGGTATTTAAATGATTTACAGCAACATTTTAATGCAATTAAAATGTCATGTAATGCGCAATACTTGTCGCCATAAATATCGCGGCACGTGTGTTTTGCGGGCGACCGTCCGCCGACCGGTCCCCGCTGATTTATAAATTTGCACGCCGCCGCCGTGCAGGCCGCGGACCTCCGGGCTTGGGCCCCTCTGAACAAGGGTAGGACCGCGGATACTAGGATACGCGGATACGTTTAGTCGACGACTGAAAAACCTTCTGTTGGAAAATGGATATTATTCCATAAATGAATTTTCTAAAAATGAAATTGGTGGGCCCTCTGACGTTTAATTTAATTTGTAATAAATTAATACCTCGTGTATTTTTTAATTTTTATTTTAATATTATATACTGACATAGATAGTATGTTATATACTATGACATTATTTGAATTGTTGACATTGTAATTTATACATTATTTTATTTTATGACGATCCCTTTTACCATATTAGAATGACATGTAAAATTGAATTTTTAAGATGTAAAAGTGAAATAAATAAATCTAATCTAATCTAATCATGAATAAATAAATTAACTAAGAAATTTGTAACATAACAAAGTGGCATCCTTCTGTACATTCCACTTTTTAAAATTCTGCTGTTATTGTATTTTCTACTATTTCATTATATTTTATTCCCCCTAATATAATATTTAGTGGTTCGATATCAGAATGTATTGATATATTTATTACATAATTTTAATATTTTTAATCTATCTCTATATACATTAATTCCCCCAACCCGTCTGGCCAGCACGGGGAGTGTAGGCCAAATCCTCCGTCTGTCTCCGGCAGATGAGAGAGGGTTGTGCTCCTGCAGTGGAGACAAAAATAACCTGATGATGATGATGATATACATTAATTAGTTGTCCCGGTGTATCACATAAATACTTGCTCACTCACATAAATACGGGGCCAATTCTACTAACGCATTTTCGCATAAAACGCAATTGAACTGCAGCTGAAACGCAGGTTTTAACACTATTCGTACTCCGCTGCGCACAACGTTCGTGCTTCAGCTGCGTCTCAGCCGTAGCTAACGTTTAAACGAACGTCAGACGTAGATGGAACGAACGTTTCTACATTTTGACAATTGTCTCTGGTAAAAACGAAACTCAGCTGCTGTCAAAATAGCGTATGTTAAAAAGTTGGTAGAAAGGTTTATCACACCTGCAGTTCAGACGTTACGCTTAAATTATGCAGGAAAAGATTATTTTCCACAATAAATAACCATTTTACGGATGCACAATCAACGAAAAAGAAACACATGCGAACATTTATAATCAATAATAACAATACCACATTTACCTTAACAGCTGAGTATCGTGTGCGTTCCGTCTGCGTTTCATTTACGTTCGGTTATCGTCTGAAGTAAAACATTGAGAAGAATACAAATTTGCTTTTGGAACGGAGTTTGACTAATACTTCAACGTAACTGTTGTTTAAACGAACGATAAATGTTGAAAATAGTAGAAATGTTCCCCTGTAAATATTTTTAATTGCTAGAAACACGTTAATATCCTTATTAAGGTTGAAATGAAATTAAATAAAATGTATTGTGTATGGAATTCATGTGCCATAGGTTCTTTAAAAAAATGTATCACTAATCCCTACCTTTTCAGGCGATTACACAGAAATAATATAAAGTTAATAATAGTACCCGTGATTTATAACAAACATAATGTAAATATAGGTACGCAGCATGTCAATTATAATTCTAATTAAATGTCAAACTTCCATCAGCTGGTCATGTTACACAATAAATACAATAAAGAATGTTACAGAATGATTAATAATATATAAAGATAACATGTCAGAGTCGTAATTAAAAAATTCTTGCAAACTGTAGAAATATTTTTCAGGATTTTAACATATTTTTAAAATTATTTAATTTCTTTTCTTTAAATGAGTCAGGCAGCTTGTTACATATTTTAATGTTAATGTTAAATGCTGTAAAATCACATTTATGTGTCATGGCCACTTTTACATCTGGATGGCAGCAGTGTGGCCACGTCCGACGCGGCGCGGGGAGCAGCGGGTGAGAGGGAAGCGGGGCTCATGAAAAACGCAATGTTGCCAGAGTTACCGAGAGTTGCTCGCGTTATCTGCGAACACATATAACGAAATGCCTATAGTCAGTCGGCTGATATGGTAAAGTCAAAGTCAAAAATCTTGGTCAAAATTCTGCCTGAGCATGCGAGTAAGTTGCGTTATTAATATGTTTTCTACACTATATAATTTCATCCTGTAAGCCTTTAGGCGTCCACTCTCGCATTTAAGAACAGAGACAGAAGGTTCTTAATATGTCTATGTAAGCGAGAAATAAGATCCCGATGGTTTTGTTTAGATTAATAATGTCACATAATTGTACATTTAACAATTAGAACGGAAACTTGAACAGAATAATATTGTCATCATCATAACAGCCCTTAGACGCCCACTGCTGGACATAGGCCTTCCCCAATGAACGCCACCACACCCGGTCCTCCGCCCTCCACATCCAGCCGCTACCGGCCACCTTCTTTAGGTCCGGTCGGTCCACCTGGCGGCGGGGAGTCCCAATCCGCGGTCTCCACTCCAGAACCCGTCTGCCCCAACGGCCGTCGGTTCTGCGACAGATGTGGGCCCGTCCACTGCCAATTCAGCTTGCTAATCCTTTCGTCGTCCCAATCATAACAACGCAACGGTAACAGCAAAACGCATGTAAACTTATTTTTGTTATTTACTGTTACCATCTAATATACTGGATAATATATCCAAGGTATTATCCAATATATTAGATGGGTAGATGGTAACAATAAAAAAGCTTATATGCGTTTATCTCCGCATAGTGTTTTTAGGGTTCCGTAGCCAAATGGCAAAAAACGGAACCCTTATGGATTCGTCATGTCTGTCTGTCTGTCTGTCCGTCCGTATGTCACAGCCACTTTATTCCGAAACTATAAGAACTATACTGTTGGAACTTGGTAAGTAGATGTATTCTGTGAACCGCATTAAGATTTTCACACAAAAATAGAAAAAAAAACAATAAATTTTAGGGTTCCCCATACTTAGAACTGAAAATAAAAAAAAAAATTTCATCAAACCCACACGTGTGGGGTATCTATGGATAGGTCTTCAAAAATGATATTGAGGTTTTTAATATTTTTTTTTTCTAAACGGAATAGTTTGCGCGAGAGACACTTCCAAAGTGGTAAAATGTGTGTCATCCCCCCTGTAATTTCAATCATTTTCATTAAAAAAATAAGACAATGATAAAACTAAAAAATATATATGATGTACATTGCCATGCAAACTTCCACCGAAAATTGTTTTGAACGAGATCTAGCAAGTAGCTTTTTTTTAATACGTCATAAATCGTAAACCACAATACTATTATTAAAACATCGATCAAAGTTACAACGAACTACAATAACTTTTATATTATGTTACTTGCTGCTACGGAACCCTTCATGGGCAAGTCCGACTCGCACTTGGCCGCTTTTTTTTGCTGTTATAGTTGTTAGATTAGGAAACAAGATATCTCTTTCTAAACGGTATTTCTTTGTTGAGGCAAGAAGGTGAATTTCGCTCATCTATTCAAAGTATGAGCTATATACACAGGGATGCATAATCGGTGTTTACAGAAACCGGTAAATCTGTGAAACCAGTATATTCTTAGTGTACCTTTAAAATACCGGTATTTTCACCGGTATCTGGGTATGTTCGTAAGAAAGATGAGAGTAGTGTAGTGGAGATACAGTGAGCGTGTGCGACGCACGCATGGATTCACCCATGATGAATTTCTGTTTTCCCGTATTTAGTGGCGTGGCACCTCGCTTTATTCTGTAACTGGCTTCGAACTGGG
This sequence comes from Esperia sulphurella, assembly GCA_947086405.1. NCBI lineage: Eukaryota > Metazoa > Arthropoda > Insecta > Lepidoptera > Oecophoridae > Esperia > Esperia sulphurella. Next base: position 18,472,780 of record OX352261.1, read on the forward strand.
AAATTGCATTTCCCATTTCGGAGCCAGTTAAGAAATTAGTTACTAAATGGGATGACGGAGTCCCATTCTGTAACTGGCTCCGAACTGGGAAATGCAATTTCCCAGTTCGGAGCCATTTAAGAAATTAGTTACTAAATGGGATAACGGAGTCCCATTCTGTAACTGGCTTCGAACTGGGAAATTGCATTTCCCATTTCGGAGCCAGTTACGAAATCTGGTTACGAAATGGGACGAAAGGGCTTTTACCGCTGTGGTGGTCAAAGCCGCAATGGGTACCGGTATTTTTAGGACAAAATTCGGTTTTCGACAAGTACCGGCAATCAGGTATCGTGAAGGTATGCGCAAAAAAGAAAAATGGATGGAAAAACTAAAGGGTAATTTATTGAATGTAAGTGGTACATCTAGATGACAGTAGGTTTGTGTGCCAATCGCCCTGGGATCGGTTATATCGGTTAGTCGCTGGACGGAGCGTACAGAATGTTCCCAACATTGCGGGTTTTTAGAATTCCCTTCCATATCTTTTGTCATTTGAATTTCGGATTATCATATTGAGTGGTCTGGAATATATTAGGGTTCGCTACATATACCAAACTCGCGCAATTATTTAGACGTTTGTGTATTCAATGCAGAGAACTGAGAATAAGAGGTTATTTTCTTTTATATCGAGGAAAAAAAGCGGCCAAGTGCGAGTCGGACTCGCCCATGAAGGGTTCCGTAGCAGCAAGTAACATAATATAAAAGTTATTGTAGTTCGTTGTAACTTTGATCGATGTTTTAATAATAGTATTGTGGTTTACGATTTATGACGTATTAAAAAAACTACTTACTAGTCTCGTTTCAGTTCTAAGTATGGGGAACCCCCAAAATAGTTTCGGAATAAAGTGGCTGTGACATACGGACGGACATACAGACAGACAGACATGACGAATCCATAAGGGTTCCGCTTTTTGCCATTTGGCTACGGAACCCTAAAAACGGAAACCCTGTATGGAGAGGGCAATGCTCGGGGTTACTTTGAGGGATATGATTTGAAATTAGGATATCCGACGAAGAACGAAGGTCACCGACATGGCCGAAAGGATTACCAAGCTGAAGTGCTAGACGAGTAATGGAGTGGAGACCGCGTATCGGCACACGCAGGGTAGGACGCCCCGCTTTGAGCGTAGGCCTCTTTCAAGAACTGCAATTTCTTCCTGTCTGCTGTTTCCCTCTGCCATGCTACATGTAATTCTTTTTTTATGTCATCCATTCATCTTCCTCTTTCTCGTAAAATAATAAATAAAGCAAGTTATTTTTATTTCTTGTATAATAACTGTTATTTGAATGACAAAGATGCCTGGTACTAATGTTAATTCAGCTTCGCAAAATATTTATTAATTGTATGCAAACTTGATTTTTAAAAGATGTGTTGCGTGAAGTTTGTCGCGCCGTTTCTTCTTTACAGCGCTAACACCTAGGAAGCGGTAGTCGATAAAAAAAATGACGTGTATAAATGTACCAAGTGTACTCATATGCAATAAATGATTTTGATTTTGACTTTGATTTATTGTGCCTCAGAAAGAGAGATAAGACTAGCCACTGTTAATATGCCTATTCCTTAAAACTTTTCTCTAAAAGACTACAACGCAGATCTAAAATTGCTCTAACAGCTCTCTTCTGTATAATAAAAATGGTATCTTTGTCTCTAAACTAAACCTTAGTAGTGTGGTATATCCGGAGTAGAATAGGACCACTCCAACTCTTCCCGTGGATGACGTACAAGACGACTAAGGGAATACATTATAAAACATCAATCAGGCCTCCCCAACCGGCTGGCCAGTACGGGGAGTGTAGGCCAAATCCTCCGTCTGTCTCCGGCAGATGAGAGAGGGTTGTGCTCCTGCAGTGGAGACAACAACCTGATGATGATGACTGTAAATCCACCCGCAATTTCGCGTATAATAAAGAGTTTACGCATCCACCCGTCTCAAAACGCATATTTCATTCCGCTCTCACAACATATTTTTTAAACATGCCTACTGTCGTGCCCTGGGGCATCGCCGGGGTAAGCTTCATTCCCTACATACATTAAACCGACGACAAATCTCTCATGTCATGAGTCGGCAGTAAATCCTGCGGGACAGAGGGGGGGGGGGGGGTTGGGAGCGTAATATTTCCGCATTACAAGCCCCTCATAATCACAATACACTTGAGACTGCCTAAGTAAGTGTACAGCCAAAATGTTTGTCGAAGCATGAATTTTACTAGAGTTTTCAAAAAATGTTTGAAGCATTTTATGTAAAATCTTCAAGTCTTCTGATGAACGGCAACAGCTATATAGTCTATTACTCAAATAGATACAGGGATACCAAATGTTGATCACTTGGTTTTTTTTATTTATAATGTTGATGGGTTTGCGCTTGACCTCAATCTCATCTGATGCTAAGTAATGACGAGGCCTAAGGTGGACCGCGCTTACCCAGAAGATGCCTGTTCACTCTTCCTTTCATCATCATCTGGCCTACATATTGTAGCGTTACGCTACAAAATCTTTTTGCTAAAAAGAATTCATTTTCATTCATGGTAGTCTATTATTAATAAAAAAAATATTTTTTAGAAAAAAACAAAAACCGACTTCAAGGCTATACCTACACGTACAAACTTAAACTAAAAAGTAGAAAATAATATTTTAATTACTTCAAAGCAAAGAGCATTAAAGGACAGTCAACGAAATTATTGATACTTATATACCTATTTACAATTTATAATAAGTTATTTCTGGAGTCGGTGCCAGCCAAGAAGGACAGTTTAATTAACAATTTAAGCAACAACGGGGGGATATGCCTGAGTGAAGTGAGGTATTCATTAAGCTTATTTTTGCTTTGACTGGCACCGACTCCAAAAAGAACTTATTATAAATTGTAAATAGGTATATAAGTATCAATAATTTCGTTGACTGTCCTTTAATGCTCTTTGCTTTGAAGTAATTAAAATATTATTTTCTACTTTTTAGTTTAAGTTTGTACGTGTAGGTATAGCCTTGAAGTCGGTATTTGTTTTTTCTAAAAAATAATTTTATTTTTTACTTTTTAGTGGGTAGTAAGTGTATTTTGTTTATTTAAAACGCGCTGCTCAAATGAGACAGCGCCGTTAGGAAGACAGTAGTGACGAGAAGAAAGATTGTTTAAAGAAAAGTAGGGAAAGAAATGCTATAAATATTTCAAATGAGAGTTTTGAGCAGCGGGCCTATAGACTTTCTCAGACACACGAACTTATCAAGGCTTAATGAAAGTCCAGAAAGTCATGCTCAACGACTCAGTTTGATTTACAACGTTTATCAATCGAAACCGAAGAGCAATGTTTCCTTCGTCTTGGCTTGCAACACGAGCATTTATCAAATGAATCCAGATCGACTCGGTTAGTTGCTATGCGGCAAGTTTTTAAATCGACCCCACAATGAGAAATCTTTAACAAAAATGACACGCTTGTGTAATCTTTTCAACAAATAGGTAGTTTTCTTTAAGAACAGATATTAATGTATAATTATTATGAAGGCTCCTTACAAATACATACAATCTTCTTTGTTCTTAGCTAATAATGACAGTTAAAAAAATATTGAAATTCCTCATGACAACTTTTGTTGAATGCAAGGATCAAGCATTAAAATCATGGATGACTCATGATAAGTTGAAACCTGAAATAAATACTTCATACTTGTCAATATATGGCAGCATTTACTGAGAAAAAAAGAGATAACAATTGGCACGCGCGTCATCTTGAAAGCCGGCGGGCCACCAGTTTTGACGTTTGAAAGCTTTTGGTATACAGCTGAATACCATTTTGGTTGCGTTAGTTTTTCGTAAATTTCGTGATTAATTCGTTAGTTATTATATTCTGTGTAACCTGCTTTTATAATAACTTTGGCATGTGCTGCTGTGGGCTGTCAAAGCCGAATTGGTGGCTTAACGGAAAAAAATTACAAATTATCTTTTCATCGGTAAGTTGATTTAAACAAATATGTCCATAATTTGTTCCAGTAAATACTAAAAAGTTATTTAATGCACTGAAAATGAAGCCTGATGGCGTCTGTTAACGTGGAATCGTGGAAAAGTGGAGACATTCTACTATTTAAACAATACAGATTCAATATACCTATCTCTTTTGTACAATGACCATTATTAAATGTGTGAAGGAGTCGATTACACTTTTTACTTTCAACTTAATATGATGGATCCATAGTTTTAATGCTTCATCCTTGGCTAAAGGGAACACCTAACTAGCATGTCGTCTATGTAGGTATATACTAAGACTATATTTGTGTCTTTGTTGATTTTTCAAAAAGCGCTGAATGAATTTAGATAAAATTTATATGGGACCACCTCTGAAGTATGACCTACCATACAAAACATAAACCATCAAAATCCATTTAGAATTGGCGGAGTAATCGCGTAACAAACATACAAAAAAAAAAATAATACCGTCGAATTGAGAACCTCCTCCTTTTTTGAAGTCGGTTAAAAATATATTTGAATTAAGAGATAGAAAATTTTAGGAAAAAAAAAGGACTGATGTTGACAAGGGCGAGAGAGGTGTTTTTGCTACGCACGACATGGTCGCATTTTCGAAAGTAGAGGATTTTTATAGAATGGTACTGTTAATCAGAAGTCCACAAAAAGGAACTTGAGGACCTGCTTTAAGAACGTCCTAAGACCGTCATCCCCGGAAGAGCGTAGCTTTTTTTTATCCCTTGAGGAGGTTCAAAAACCAAGACCTTTTATTGGAACGGAGTTCGAGCCTGAAGGAAGAGCGGTTTCTACTGAAGGATTAAGCCTTAAGAGAACAATTTCATTCATTTTTACATGATGCTAAGTTGTCTTGAGGGATCTACAGGATCAGATAAGGTACCTTTTTCTGTAAAAAAATATAAGCAGCTAAAGAAATCACGAAGTGCACGAAGACCCGAAACGTTAGTTTTTTATTAGACGATAGCTGATATGCATGTTCCTTGCTGGTAGTGCTATAGGGGCCCTTTTGCTCCCTTAATAGCATTTCCATTATTTTTTTTAGTTATCTTGTTAATATAAGACTAGATTACTTATTTTTAACTATACTGAGATTTAATATAATTACCAACATTAGTCTTAAATTTAGAAAGTATTTGTGTCTTCCATTGAAACGCTATTAATATTTTCAAATTCTAAAAGCCTATCTGCTCGGCCTCATTTTTTTGGATCCTTTGGCGATAGAGTCCTTTTTTATTTTCTTTGTTTAAGTCCATATTCATCATTGCCAAATAAATAATTTTTTTAAACTACCTAAATCCTTTGGTGTTTTTCTTGAAATTCAAAATTATTTACGTGAATTATAGGGTAAGTAATACAACCCCATCTAGTTACAATAGATTACTCTATAATATATATATTTCATTCCAGATTAATAGTCCTATGAAAACAAACGCATTTGCGTCTCGAAAACAAAATACACAATAGATGGTGTTCCTAAGTGGACTGCAAAGTTTACATGGTAATACAAACCTGTTTTTGCTGCTGGTGACCCTTTCATGTATATGTTACCGAGACGTAAATAGCGTTGGTTTTCATAGGACTATGAATTTGGAATGAAATATACGTCCACTGCTGAACACAAGCCTCCCCAATAGAATGCGTCTTTTGCTGGACTTTCCATTGGAAGATTTGCCATAATCCGTCTGCCAAGCGTGGTGCTTGGCAGGCGGATTGGTGATCGCAGTAATGATCTTAATATACACAGGAGAATGCTGCCCGTCCCTGGTGCAATCCCTTAGTCGCCTTGACGACACCCACGGGAAGATTTGTGGTGGTCCTATTCTACGCCGGGAACCACACGGCTCACTCTTCCTTTAAAAAGATCCAAGTTGCACTTGTCCGGAAATACCCAATCTGGCAGAGAGTTCAATTCCTTAGCAGTTCGCATTATGAAAGGGAAGCAAAACGCTTCGTGGGAGAGCGTGATATGTCTACTACATAAGGATCAACTAATGTCCATATTTAATATTCCGCGCCACATTTTCGTTGTCTAAACTACCTTATTCCTATCCCTGGATATGAAAATAAAGTTAGTTCTCGTAGAGACTGTGCGGAGGTTGCGACAGGTGGGGCTCTAGCGGCGGACGGGACAGGCGGGCGGGCCGGCCGGGACGCGGACAGGGCGCGTCCCGCGGGACGGAACCACTTTGTTTGATTGGCTCTAATGACCGCCGTGATATCACTGTGTCCCGTAACCAGTGTAGGGAGCCAGCGGCAGCGATACACTTTTAAACTCTTTACATATACCGATAAATTTACTTGCCGTGTGGTTTCCGGTAGAGTAGAACAGGACCACTCCAGCTCTTCCCGTGGATGTCGTACAAGGCGACTAAGGGAATACATTATAAAACATCAATCAGGCCTCCCCAACCCGTCTGGCCAGCGCGGGGAGTATAGGCCAAATCCTCCGTCTGTCTCCGACAGATGAGAGAGGGTTGTGCTCCTGCAGTGGAGACAAAAATAACCTGATGATAAGTATATTTTTATACATCAACTTTTAAAGGTTACGGTAATAATGGCGCTTAAAACGCTCGAATGTTCACCCGTCCTTGTTGAGATCGTAATTTCAGTCAGCAGCTCGAATCAAGATCGCTTTAAACTTGAGAACATCTAAAATGAAAAGTTTTTATGTAGAATTTCATCATATTAACCTCATTGGTCGGCAATTTTACCTATACTAGTATATATTATCTTTGCCTATACTTACATACATAATGCTCACGCCTTGGTCCCAGAGGGGTAGGCAGAGACTTATGTTCCAAATTTTAATTTAATCGGCTCCGTAGCATTCGAGTTACGTACCAGAATACCAGACTGACAGACAGACAAAAAAAGCTTCTCTATAAAGGTATCTGTATTGATGGATCTCTATCACTGTGCGTTCAAAAATACTCCGCCATTTTCTATGAATCACGCATTGACTTCAGCTGATTTGCACTCTATTATCATCTCACCTTCCATCGCTAGTTGTTCTATGTTAGACAGAGACAAAAATAAACTTGGATTTTTTTTTATAAATGTCAGCATGAAGTTTCATTTCTAAGAAACAGTTCCTGTGAAACACAATGCTTTTAGACGTATTATACGCCCGCACTGCGCCCAAACCTTTACCCAGGTCTAAAGGGTTTTATGGGTTTTCACGGGCAATGAGCGCTCGTACACAGTGCGGAGGGGAGGAGGGAAGAGGGGGAGGGGAGGGTAAAAATGTTTGCATTATGAAGGGGTTTTATTACGAATTCTTTTACCTCGTAATTACCGGACGGGTGTTTTACGACCCGGATTCTGTAATAAATGGTTACATTGGGGAAAATCTCGTAATTTTCATGTCAAGGGTTAACCAGTTGAAGTAATTAGAAATATTTCGTTTTTTTTTTGGAATAACGTCGTCAGACCTTAATGTGTGAACGCCAGAAAAGGAAATAAGATACCCACCTACAAAAGAAAAAAGCGTGAAGATCAATAATTTCTTTTTACAATTGTTACATAGTGCTAAAATTATAAATTTCTCTTCTTTCACCTGCAATACTCTGTCGCTATGTCTTTCTTATTTTCCTTCTGAAAGGTTGCCTGGAAGAGACCACTGCAAGCGATAAGGCCGCCTTTGTTAACTTTCCAAAATTCTGTATCTATTTTATTGTTATCCTTAATTTGTTTGCAATAAAGACTATCTATCTATCTAATCATAGAAAACAAAGAAAAGCTTTTAAACATAAATCAAATCCTCCGGTACAAAGGAGAAGGGGGGGGGGGAGGAACTACGTAATATTTACATGAGTAAGTGTACAGGCATAATGTTTTTCGAAGCGCAGCAGGATCTCCAAAAATGGAGGAAGCATTTCATGCAAACACTTCAAGTCTTCGCATGGACGAGAAAAACGCTATAAAGTGTTGCAAGTCTGTGATTCAAATACAATGACGCTGAAGCTGACTGAAGAAGCTAAAAAGATAAGGAAAAGATCAATACAAAGTAACATTTGCAAAAACCAAAGCAAATATTTAAAAACATGAAAATCAATGACTTGATTAACAAAAAAGTAACTTGTACGTTACGTTACTGGAAACTTAATCGGTTATCAAACTTAGAGTTGCTCAAAGCAATATATTCCAACACGACAGCACTTTGCTGGTGAAATTGAACATGCTTCTTAAGTCGTGACTGCATTTGTCAATTAAAGCATCCATTCGCGATATCCTGCATATAAATATCTTTCGGAACAAGACCTAACTAATTATAGATAACAAGTTGACAAACATTATTCGTAGACCGGGCTATACACGGGCGGTAATTAAGTGCGAATGTACGGCGTGCCTCGATTTATATCCACCATATTTCATGTTGGATACCGAAAGGGACAGATTTGAAAGGAGCTAGGTCGGTACTCGTAATGTAACGCACGACGCTGTTCCTCTACTACTGGCTGTAACAAAATCGTTTTATTTTTATTGTATTTGAAAAGCTTCGTCATATCTTCTCGTCGCTTATACCACAGTGCTTGAAGATGACAGTCTTCAGCCAGTGCGTCGTACCCGCAATTACCAACGGCGTCGAAACGTGGGCACTGAACGAAAACTTAAATTCGTTCAGCTTTCTCTAAAGAACAGAATCAGAAACGGGGTGATCCGACAGAGAACTGAAGTCTTCATGTCAACTATTCGACGTTTACTACTGGACATAGGCCTTCCCTCCACACCCGGTCCGCGTCATTCCGCATCCAGCCGCTGATGATAAAGACGAAACTCTAAATTTTACTGATATTAAACAGATCATTCTGCTGTCAGATTGAGTGGCAATAAACTTTTTCTTTTCTTTCTTCTTTCTAATAGTTTATCAGCAGAGGTACTTACTGAGTACTAACTTAATTATTTCTTCGTTCTTTTATATAAAATAATTAAATGTAAAAAATTACGGCCTTGTGTTAATGAATAAAACTGGAGCAAGAGATAGACTAGTATTCTCTATAACTGTTAACGAGAGGGTCAGCAACCGCTGAAATGTAGAAACACCTTTACCATTTTCTTGAGAATATAAAAAAAAGTCAGTAGTTAAAAAGATACATGGCTCGAAAATCTCCATATAAATAGAGACAATAAAGTAGTGGTCGCAAACTTCGGTATCTTATCGCGAAAATGAAATAATTTTCCTCGCGGCGATAAATCGCGCGAACGAGTTTCGATATCTGCTCCCGCTCGCAGCAAACGCAATAGAATTGTCTTGTTGGCAATTATTTGAATGTCGGTTTGTAATTTTGTATATTGCATTGATAAATGGTTGCGAGGAGATAAGATTAAATGGCCGTTGTGTTTTGAAAGTAGTTGACTGTTTGTAGGGCATTTAAACTGAGATAAGTTAGTATTTACGAGCGGACTCTCGGGCGCCACTTCAGTTTCCTTGTCTCCTAGTAACTTGACATCTGTATGCTGGCCAAACTGACAATATGATTTTCTGAGATACTGCTTTAACCGCATAGAAACTATGATTGATATGACCAGAAATGTAGCAGGAAGTCAAAGTCAAAATCATTTATTGCATATGAGTACACTTGGTACATTTATACACGTCATTTTTTAGGGTTCCGTAGCCAAATGGCAAAAACGGAACCCTTATGGATTCGTCATGTCTGTCTGTCTGTCTGTCTGTCTGTCTGTCCGTCCGTATGTCACAGCCACTTTATTCCGAAACTATAAGAACTATATTGTTGAAACTTGGTAAGTAGATGTATTCTGTGAACCGCATTAAGATTTTCATACAAAAATAGAAAAAAAATCAAAAATTTTGGGGGTCCCCATACTTAGAACTAAAACTCAAAAATTTTTTTTTCATCAAACCCATACGTGTGGGGTATCTATGGATAGGTCTTCAAAAATGATATTAAGGTTTCTAATATCATTTTTTTCTAAACTGAATAGTTTGCGCGAGAGAATCTTCCAAAGTTGTAAAATGTGTGTCCCCCCCCCTGTAACTTCTAAAATAAAGGAATGATAAAACTAAAAAAAATATATGATGTACATTGCCATGCAAACTTCCACTTAAAATTGGTTTGAACAAGATCTAGTAAGTAGTTTTTTTTTAATACGTCATAAATCGTAAACCACAATAATATTATTAAAACATCGATCAAAGTTACAACGAACTACTATAACTTTTATATTATGTTACTTGCTGGTACGGAACCCTTCATGGGCGAGTCCGACTCGCACTTGGCCGCTTTTTTATCGACTACTGCTTCCTATATTTCATTCCAGATTAATAGTCCTATGAAAACAAACGCATTTGCGTCTCGAAAACAAAATACACAATAGATGGTGTTCCTAAGTGGACCGCAAAGTTTACTTGGTAATACAAACCTATTTTTGCTGCTGGTGACCCTTTCATGTATATGTTACCGAGACGTAAATAGCGTTGGTTTTCATAGGACTATTAATCTGGAATGAAATATAGGTGTTAGCGCTGTAAAGAAACGGCGCAACAAACTTCACGCAACACATCTTTTAAAAATCAAGTTTGCATACAATTATATAAAGATTTTGCGAAGCTGAATTAACATTAGTACCAGGCATCATTGTCATTCAAATAATCGTTTATTTTATAATAGGCTTTCTTACAAAGTTGTTTTTTAATGTGAATCTTAAACTTTATGTCCGTCATATGTAAGATATCCTCTGGTAGTTTGTTGTAGAAGCGTATACATTGCCCCCGTGAACGATTTACTGACTCTGGTAAAACAAAATTTTTATTTCTTGTATCATAACTATTATTGTCACAGAGCCTCAAAATGGGAGATATTTTTTTTTTCTGACATAATTAATATTATCTATAATTAATTGACTAGTTACTGTTAATATGTTTATATGATGATGAAATTAGAGATAGACATCAATATCTTAGCGACGATGAATGGAAAGCCACTTAAACTGTTTCGGTAATCAATCAGACACATGGTTATATTTCCTTAAGACAAAAGCGAACTGTTCACAGGGGTTTTGGATACGCGGCGTAGCTCTTGGTAAAGCGTTTTATATATTAATAGTGACATAATTAATGTTCACCTTTGCTAAAAGCTAAGTGTATCATGTACTGAAACCAGAGATACATTAATACTGACGAAGAAGGGAAGAGAATCCTTCCTACTAATATTATAAACGCGAAAGTTTGTAAGTATGGATGGATGTTTGTTACTCTTTCACGTAAAAACTATTGGATGGATTTTAATGAAACTTTACAATAATATAGCTTATACATCAGAATAACACATAGGCTACAATTTATAAAGATATTGTGTGAATTGTCCAAAATATCAAGTAATTAGGAAAAAATCTACTATCTGGGAGCTATTCTGGCGTGAGCCATAAAATTATAATTTTAATGGCATAATGTTAGTTCTTTTCTACGCCACTCTAATATAAGCTACTCGAAATACTAATCCTGCGCAGACGAAGTCGCGAGCACCAGCTAGTACATAATATTTCCACCACTATGGAACACAAACTAATCGGTTGGTAGACAAGCTCACGGGACCAAGGAATCATTTAGCCGCACATGAATAAAATATGACAGAGTGGCTGGAAATGTAAGGTGATTATGTACCTAGCTGTGGTGGAGTATAGGTACGAGTATCTATATAAATATGTATATAAAAGAAGAAACTGACTGACTGAATGACTGACTGACTGACTGACTGACTGACTGACTGACTGACTGACTGACTGACTGACTGACTGACTGACTGACATATCAACGCACAGCCCAAACCGTTGAGTCTAGAGGCTTGAAATTTTGCACAACGGTTCCTTATATAGCATAGGCAAGCACTAAGAAACGGATTTTCAAAATTCATCCCCTAAGGGGGTCAAATGGGAGTTCAAAATTTGTATGGAGAACGTCTATTAGATAGACCTATTAATTTGAAACTTTGTAGGAATACTCTAAAACCTTAATGATTTAACACGTGTTTTACAGTTTTTGAAAAACCATCCCCAAAGGGTCTGAAATCGTGTTCAAAAGTAGTAGTCTCCAGACCGATTGCTCTAGAAACTTCAAATTTAGCACAAAGGTTCCTTATCTATCTCCGGTATGCACTATCGAAGGCTTTTTCAAAATTCATCCCCTAAGGTGGTAAAATAGGTGTTCAAAGTTTGTATGGAGAAAACCTATTAGATGTTCCTATCAATTCGAAACTTTGTAGGAGTACTCGAAAAACATAATGATTCAACAAGTATTTTATAGTTTTTGAAAAACCATCCTTTAAGGGACTGAAATGGAGTTCAAAAGAAGTAGTCTCTAAACCGATTGCTCTGAAATCTTCAAATTTAGCACAAAGGTACCTTATGTATCTCCGGTATGCACTATCGAAGGCTTTTTCAAAATTCAACCCCTAAGGTGGTAAAATAGGGGTTCAAAGTTTCTAAAGGTGGTAAAATAGGGGTTCAAAGTTTCTAAAGGTGGTAAAATAGGGGTTCAAAGTTTCTAAAGGTGGTAAAATAGGGGTTCAAAGTTTCTATGGAGAAAAACTATTAGATGTTTCCATTAATTCGAAACTTTGTAGGAGTACTCAAAAAACATAATGATTCAACAAGTATATTACAGTTTTTGAAAAACCATCCCCTAAGGGACTGAAATGGAGTTCGAAAGTAGTAGTCTCCAAACCGATTGCTCTAGATACTTCAAATTTAGCACAAAGGTTACTTATGTATCTCCGGTATGTACTTTCGAAGGCTTTTTCAAAATTCAACCCCTAAGGTGGTAAAATAGGGGTTCAAAGTTTGTATGGAGAAAAACTATTAGAAGTTCCAATCATTTCGAAAATTTGTAGGAGTACTCTTAAAATTTAATGGCATAACACATGTTTGACAGTTTTTGAAAAACCATCCCCTAAGGGGCTGAAATGGAGTTCGAAAGTAGTAGTCTTACAACTGATTGCTCTAGAAACTTGAAATGTATAGCAAAGGTTTCTCATGTATCCCAGGTATGCACTAGAAAAGGTTTTTTTTTCAAAATTAAACCCCTAAAGTGGTTAAATAAGGGTTTAAAATTTGTAACGAGAAAAATTATAAAATGTTCCTATCAATTCCAAAATTTGTAGGAGTACTCTAAAAACTTAATGATTGAACAGTGTTTTACTGTTTTTGAAAAACCATCCGTAAGGGGCTGAAATGGAGTTCAAAATTAGTAGTCTCCAAACCGATTGTTCTAGAAACTGGAATTTAACCACAAATGTTCCTTATGTAGCTCAAGTATGCGCTAACGAAGGGTTTTCAAAATTCAACCCCTAAGGTGGTCAAATAAGAGTTCAAAGTTTGTATGGAGAAGAACTATTAGATGTTCCTATCAATTCGAAACTTTGTAGGAGTACTCTAAATATTTAATGATTTAACACGTGTTTTTCAGTTTTTGAACAATCATCCCCTAAGTGGATGACGTCTGGCCAGCGCGGGGAGTGTAGGCCAAATCCTCCGTCTGTCTTTGGCAGATGAGAGAGGGTTGTGCTCCTGCAGTGGAGACAAAAATAACCTGATGATAATGAAGTGGATGACATGGAGTTCGAAAGTGGTAGTTTCCAAACCGATTGCTCTAGAAATTCGAAATTTATCACAATTCCTGATGTATCTACAGTATGCACTATAGAAGGGAAAAACTCAACCCCTAAGGTGGTAAAATAGGCGTTTAAAGTTTGTATGAAGAATAACTATTAGATGTTCCTATCAATTCGAAACTTTGGAGGAGTATTCAAACAACGTAATAATTGAACACGGGTTTTACAGTTTTTGAAAAACCATCCCCTAAGGGCTGAAATGGTGTTCGAAAGTAGTATTCTTCAAACGTATGGATACATTTAAACTAAAAAAGATTATAAAGCTGAGGTGGCAGTGGGCGCGCCACATCTACCGCAGAACCGACGGCTGCTGAGGTAGACGACTTCTGGAGTAGAGAGGAGAGAGAGTTCGGAGAGGCACGCGCGCAAGGGGGGCGCCCCGCCACTAGATGGACCGACGCCCTGAGCAAGGCGGCCGGAAGCAGCAGGATTCGGAGGTGGTGGACCGGGTGTGGTGACGTTTATTGGGGAAGGCCTATGTCCATCAGTATATGTCGCAGGGCTAATATGATGATGAACTGTATTGTATGTATAAAACGATGAAAACATTAATAAGTAAAGACGTCGATTAAATAATTTATGATAATGATAACGTCAACAGCTTCTTCTCCAAAACCACTAAATGAATTCGAATGTGGTTTTCACTGTTGGATAGCTTGGTTTACCGTGGGTTTTTTCAGCTGGAAACAAACACCTTTTTTTAGCAGGCGAATCTGTGGGCAACAGTTTTAATATAATTAAGTCGAAAGAGTGTTTGTGTGTTTATTTATCTGTTTCTTTCACAGCTTGGCTGTTCAACTAATTGCCAGAAATTTTTGTACACATAAAATCATGTATTTGAACATAGGCTCATATTTACCTCTGGAACAATGGTTCCCTCGGGAAACTAAAACTTGCTCCACGCGGGCGAAGCCGCGGGCCTTTGCTAGTCTATACATATAATAAAAGAGTAGAAAAAACAAAAGAAAAGCGAATCTGTACATAGTAAGTTAAAGTTAAATTATTTCACTGCCCGGACATTACTTAAGACCAATAGAGTCCAAAACTATAATTAATTTTTTTTAACGCTACGGTTAAATAATTTCAATATTTAGTATATAATTAAATGTTCTGAGTAGTAACTGCACAAGTTTCAAAGTGAATGTGAAAGAGTTGTGGCTACTTGCGTGGAACAAAGCGATTGTTTGGAACGCTCCATCTAGTATATTTAAGATTCACATTAAAAAACAACTTTGTAAGAAAGCCTATTATAAAGTAAACGATTATTTGAATGACAAAGATGCCTGGTACTAATATTAACCAGCTTCGCAAAATCTTTATTAATTGTATGCAAACTTGATTTTTAAAAGATGTGTTGCGTGAAGTTTGTTGCGCCGTTTCTTCTTCACAGCGCTAACACCTAGGAAGCGGTAGTCGATAAAAAAAATGACGTGTATAAATGTACCAAGTGTACTCATATTCAATAAATGATTTTGACTTTGACTTTGACTTTGAGTAGTTTGTGTAATGATAAATTTCTTCAATCTTTTCTACCTCACGGACTCTACATCGTACGACAGTGTGTGTTAGAAAATCGCGATGTTTACCATTTCCCGGCGCACGTGGCGCTGGGACACGCCGCGCCATGCATAACGCATGAGACAATTATGTGGGGCTCCCCGCAGACCGCAGGCCTTCGCCCCGTTATGCAATAGACACGCCAAGTGCCAGATCCCAACCGTTGGGAATCAACGATCAAACAAATAGAAAAACTAGAGTGCAGACCTAGTTTTTTTTCTTGTACTAACGCTGTAAGATAGAGATGTATATTTAACTAGCTGGTGCCCGCGACTTCGTCTGCGCAGGATTATTATTTCGAGTAGCTTATATTAGCGTGGCGTAGAAAAGAACTAACATTATGACATTAAAATTATAATTTTATGGCGCACGCCAGAATAGCTCGCAGATGGTAGATTTTTTCCTACTTACTTGATATTTTGGAACTAGTTCAGACCTAGATTTTTTTCTTGTACTAAAGCTGTAAGATAGAGATGTATATCTAACTAGCTGGTGCCCGCGACTTCGTCTGCGCAGGATTAGTATTTCGAGGAGCTTATATTAGCGTGGCGTAGAAAAGTACTAACATTATGACATTAAAATTACAATTTTATGGCGCACGCCAGAATAGCTCGCAGATGGTAGATTTTTTCCTACTTACTTGATATTTTGGACAATTCACACAATATCTTTATAAATTGTAGGCTTTGTGTTATTCTGATGTATAAGCTATATTATTGTAAAGTTTCATTAAAATCCATTCAGTAGTTTTACGTGAAAGAGTAACAAACATCCATCCATACTTACAAACTTTCGCGTTTATAATATTAGTAGGATTTACTCTTTTGAAGGACTATGGAAATTAAGTTTGACGTTACTTGACACCACCAACGGCATCTTGACGGTGGGGGGGGGGGGGGGGGGTGGCACGAGTGTCACTACAGATGATCCCATTGTTGGGAATCAAAACCAAACTGAAGATGTATAGGGGAACGTTATAAGAGTCTTCATTACTTGAGCACTAAATGCAAGAAATATAGTTAAGTATCGAAGTTAAATTAGCACTTAGAAAGTTATACGTTGATTTTATAAATATGAAAGTTGAGTTAACCAAGGCTTTAGATACTGAAAACTGATTAAAAATGATTACTGAAATGTTTGCCGAGTGGTTTCCGGTAGAGTAGAATAGGACCACTCCAACTCTTCTCGTGGTTGTCGTACAAGGCGACTAAGGGAATACATTATAAAACATCAATCAGGCCTCCCCAACCCGTCTGGCCAGCGCGGGGAGTGTAGGCCAAATCCTTCGTCTGTCTCCGGCAGATGAGAGAGGGTTGTGCTCCTGCAGTGGAGACATAAATAACCTGATGATGATGACTGAAATGTTCGAGGATACGATAAAATGAAAATGACAGGCTTGTAGGAGTCCACTGAATGTTTTAACACCAAAATTGTAACTTTCCACATCTCTGTAACTACTCTCTGCTACTCAGAGAAGCCATATGCAATACTAGCTGTTGTCCGCGACTTCGTCCGCGTGAACAACTTAACATCAAAAATTATTACGTATTTCTCTTAAGAATGGGATGTTTTTTCGGGATAAAAACTATCCTATGTCCTATGTCAGGACCTAACCTATATGTGTGGTAACTTTCATCTCGATCCATCCAGTGGTTGAAGCGTGATTGAGTAACAAACATCCAATCTTCCACATATATAATATTAGTGGGGTAGCATACATATCTGATAATTACAAAGTTTTGTTAAATAATTTGAAATAATTATTTTCAGTAAAGTATAATGATACACGTGGATGTAATTAAAATGTTGAAGAGGCTGTGTCGGTCGCACCCGCGTGGAGGCTCAGAGAAAATAAATAAATTTGAATATAAATAGCGGCGCACGCACACACGCCCACGCCTACACATGACCACGCGCCCACGCGCTCATAGGCACACAGGCTCACACACCCACGTGACTCACAATACATATTAAAATTCTCCCTCAATGCGACGCCGCGGTCTCTGAGATACCGTATGTAAAGTTACCGAGGAAATTCACAAAGGAAAACGTTTTTTTATACGTAATCTTTACACAATCGTGCGAAATGAGTTTATGTTTTGTGAGAGCATCGTCTTTAAGCCTCTTTTGGCTGAGAGTTATGGTGTTAACAAAATAATAAGCAATAAATAATAAAATAAATATCTCAGACATTCACACCAATTATCCAGTCCCAAACTAGGCAGAGCCTGTGCTATGGTTACTAGATTACGGATACATATACATAAATAAATATATAAACATCCAAGACTTGGGTACAGACATTCATATTCATCATACGAACATTTGCCCCTAGCGGCATTCGAACCCGCAACCTCCGGCGTGACAGGCAGAGAGCTACCCATTCCGCCACGGAGGTCGTCTGATATTGTTAAGATTGATGAGTTAACCAGTTGGGGCAGACGACTTGAAGTGGCTGGATACGGAGGGCAGAGGGGCAGAGAACTACTCCATTTAAATATCTGGTAATATCATCGAACTATATAGAAAACCATTTTGAACCCTCTAACCGAATCATATGATATGCTCTGATAAACTGTGGGGTCTAACTACTCCAAAATCCTACTAATATTATAAATTTGAAAGTTTGGATATATGTATGTTTGTTACTCAATCACGCTTCAACCACTGGACGGATCGTCATGAAACTTAGCACACATATAGGTTAGGTCCTGGAATAGGACATAGGATAGTTTTTATTCCGAAAAAACATCCCATTCCTACGGGAAATAAGTAATAATTTGTGATGTTAAGTTGTCCACGCGGACGAAGACGCGGGCAACAGCTATATGTCATAATCCAGCAGTGGGCGTGGACAGTCTAATAATCAATATCTGTTTCATTATATTGTATTTCATATTGTATTTTTAAATTTTTATTTTAATATTATATACTGACATAGATAGTACTCGTATGTTATATACTATGACATTATTTGAATTGTTGACATTGTAATTTATATTTTGTACATTATTTTATTTTATGACGATCCCTTTTACCATATTAGAATGACATGTAAAATTGAATTTTTAAGATGTAAAAGTGAAATAAATAAATCTAATCTAATCTAATCTAATCATTTACCAGACATAATCTTTAGAACGTTTTTTTATGGCCTCTGGCTTGTATAATGTGTGCTTGATGATTGAGGGATGATTTGAGCTCTGTATTGATTATCTGATTTTTTTTGTTTAGTATTTGGTTACTCTTCCTCAGCAGAAAGAAAAAGCCATTTTTCCCGGGCGCGTTGGAGCTCTGCCATGCTCCGAAGCGCTAATCTCGGCGGCTGGCATTAGCTCGCGGCACCTGCAACAGATAAACGCCTTTAATTGCCCCTCCAGCCCCTCCAGCCCCTCGTTCCCCCCTCCGACAACACTCCACAACACCTCCCTCGAGCTCTGGATCTTTTTCTAGTATTGAACAAGAGAGCCACTCGCTAAACGTTTTGATGAAACTGTTAATGTTCCTGTAGAGTTATGCTGCTCTGGTAGATTTATTCAATTTGACATTCATACTAATCCATGATAATTACAGCCTCGTTGGCCTAGTAGCTTGATCATTGGACTCGACCGCCAGAGGTCGTGGTATCGATTCCCACTGGGCACAGACAGCGTTGTACAAGTTGGTCCCGGTCTGGATGTTATTTCCATAGCACAGGAGAAAATCCTAGTTTGGGATTAGACAAGTGTATGTGTATCATATCAGCTCTTAGACGTCCACTGTTGGACATAGGCTGTCCCCAATGTAAAAATTATTTATATTTTTGTAATTGTGTGAAATATACTTGGATCCAACCCGCCTGGCCAGCGCGGGGAGTGTAGGCCAAATTCTCCGTCTGTCTCCGGCAGATGAGAGAAGGTTGTGCTCCTGCAGTGGATACGAAAATAACCTGAAGATGATACTTGGATCAACATCAATTGATTGCACAAATACCTTTAGAGGCTCGCTAATAGGTATTTTGGACCCCCCTTCACCCCTCCCCACTCGTCCCTTTTCCTCCATACAATTATCATGGATTAGTATGAATAAAAATGTTAAAATAAACTAATCGACCAGACCAACATCTCTAGCAAGTTTCAATAATGGGTACCTTATCCTACGAATAGTCAAGTCATCATCATCATCACCCGAAATACATCCACTACTGAACATAAGCCTCTCCAATAGAAGCCCACTTTATTAGGCTGTATTCGGGGATTTGCTTTAATCACTACGCTAGGCAGATGGATCTGTAACGATCTTAGTAGACATAGGAGAACGCTCCTGCTCCTCCTTGGTGCAAGCCCTTAGTCGCCATGATGACACCCACGGAAATGGGGGGGGGTCCTGTTCTAAGTTTAAGAACGATTCCCCACTACCACATCTCTTCATGTAATTTGTATTCTGACTGTACAGTATTTCTCGAGGTGTTCCCAACAATCTTATTTCCGACAATACAGCCGAACTTTTAATGTGCTTCACGAGAACAATGCAAAACGTGGGTCCGTTTCGCCACCGTCCCGTTTCAGCTCGCTGGTGATCCCCAAACGGAAAAGTTGGGAATTGTCTATACTTTCCTATAGTCCCCGTATCTCGGGCGTTACCGCCACCTGAAGCAGATAAACGCCTTTAATTACCTGTGTACCTCCCCCTTCACCCCTCTGAGCAAGCCTGCCTCCCCCTCCAGCTGCTTCGTTAACACGGATAACGACAAAGATTGCATTACCTCCGTCAAAGATTAAAATATTTAGTCTAGTCCTTACATCGTCTATCTATAGTGCCTATTTCAGTGTTTTGTTAAGGAATAAATTGAAATTGAATTGAAATTTAAATATTTACTAACCAACTGTCTAGTTGTCAAAGCATAGCATGCTAATATTTATTTATGTCTCTCGCTACTGCGAGTATACAAATATTCTTGTATCTTACGGATTACCAACCGAGACATAGCAAATTCGCGTGCTGGCAATATGGCAGGATTTCGATCAATCATAATAAACTGTTGTTTATTTTTAATTTTAATTTATTACATACATACATAATGCTCACGCCTTGGTCCCAGAGGGGTAGACAGAGACGATGTATCGCCACTTTGCGCAATGTAATATTGCAAAGTGGCTTTCCTTCGTCCGCTTTTCGCACCGTGGTTTAATTTATTATGGATATAAAAAAAAGATTATGACTAGTAATCAATAAATGATTAAGGCACAAAGGGGGGGGGGGGGAGGTCAGGAATACCTGAAGACCACCCCCCCACCCCCCCCGTGCCAAACTTCTGTGTACCAAGAACAGTGCCCCAAGCCGAATTGCTAGACTTCACATACGCCTTAGAATATCTTCTTTGTCATATCCAGGTTTCCTTACGATGTTTTCCTTCACCAAAAAGCCTGTGGTTATATAAACAACTAGCCACGCTACCGCGGCTGTTTTCGATCAATCATACAAACCTATGCAAAGAATACGACTTTTTGCCTATTTCCAAATCTGGTTGTTTCTATTCTTTGCTCCATCCCAGTGTTTCTACTCGATAATTAGCAAGAACGCTTGAACACTATGCCAGATAAACTCCGCATTCCGACAATGTTCACTGTGCTAAGCTTTTAGTGCATATTGCTGAAACATTAGAATCTAAATTACAATATCCAGATAATATAGCTATTGGTGTTTCATGCAAGATAGTATCGTTTGTGACCTATGCAGTGGAGGATCATTTATGGTCAGTTTTGTTTAAAATTAACATAATATGTATCGTATTCCCTTACAGTAAGGACCATAAAAATTGCATTTTGAATTCTTAAAATCCAATTAAACCTAATATTCAACCAACATCATCATCATCAAATCAGCCCCTAGGCGTCCACTGCTGGACATAGACCTTCCCCAACGAACGCCACCACACCCGGTCCTCCGCCCTCCGCATCCAGCCGCTTCCGGCCACCTTTTCAGGTCGTCGGTCCATTCTGGCGGCGGGGCGTCGCGTGCGAGTGCCGATCCGCGGTCTCCACTCCAGAACTCGTCTGCCCCAACGGCCGTCGGTTCTGCGGCATATGTGGCCCGCCCACTGCCACTTCAGCTTACTAATCCTTTCGGCTGTGAGTTTCGTTCAACCAACAAAATGAAAAAATGTTCTTTGGTGGTCTGTCCATTGGGGGATTTGCGATATTCACTACGCTTGGCAGGCGGATTGGTGATCGAAGTAATGATCTTAATATACACAGGAGAATGCTGCCTGTCGCTGGTGCAATCCATTAGTCGCCTTGACGTCACCTCTCGTGGTGATAATGGCAAATCCTCCAATGGACAGCCCACCAAAAGTGGCATTCTATTGGGGAGGCCTATGTTCAGCAGTAACAAATTCCAAGTCGCTCAGCGAGCTATGGAGAGCGCTATGCTCGGGGTTTCTTTGAAAGATATGATTCGTAACGATCCGACGAAGAACGAAACTCACCGACATAGCCGAAAGGATTAATAAGCTGAAGTGTGGGCGGGCCACATATGCCGCAGAACCGACGGCCGTTGGGGCAGACGAGTTCTGGAGTGGAGGGTGGACCGACGGACTGAAGAAGGTGGCCGGAAGCGGCTGGATGCGGAGGGACCGGGTGTGGTGGCGTTCATTGGGGAAGGCCTATGTCCAGCAGTGGACGTCTGACATGACGACGATTCCGGCTGACATGATGATGATTTTCAGCAGTGGACGTATTTCGGCTGATGATGAGAAGGAAAGTAAATAAATAAATAAAATAAATATATAAATATGTGGGGACATTTCACACACGGCCACCTGATCCCAAACTAGGCAGAGCCTGTAATATGGGTATCAGACAGCTGATATACATACATAGATACATAATGTACTTATATAAATAACATCCAGTCACAAGTATATCAAATAAATAGTAGTATCAATGTATGCGGGATAACCCGTAGGCCAAATCCTCCGTCTGTCTCCGGCAGATGAGAGAGGGTTGTGCTCCTGCAGTGGAGACAAAAATAACCTGATGATGCGGGATAAGTAGAAAAGACTATCATGAAGTCGCTTCTAAGAAGTGTCACGAGTCATCTGATACGGGGTTTGTGAATATTTACCGCCCGTGTATCAGGCTTCACGGACCATTTGCTCCTCGTTGCCCTGAGAAACGATATATTTAAAAATATGGAGCCGTAAATCTCAATGTATTGTCAACGTACAGATAAAAACTGTATATTTACTTGTAAATATTTATTTAACGTATCAACCAAAGTAGATTTATAAATGTGTTTGAAAAACTAATATTTAAAAATGTAAACTTCGCGGGTCTGTGCATTAAGAATATATATTTGGGGGATGAAGTATAAGTAATAGAATATATTAAAATGATTTTTGGTAATTTTTAACAATAGGGCTTCATTCCGAGTAACATTTAGTCTTTATTTCATCGTAATCGGGTCACTCAATCAAAAGTTATGAATACTCGTATTTACAGTTTTCAAAACCCACTTTTAGAAGCATAATATTCGGCGAAATTAGGATTGCGATGAGTTAGGACTACGGTGGCGATGGGCGAGGGGAGAAGGTGATGGGGGAGGTGGGGACGGGAGCGGGTGAGCAGAAGGGGATTACAACAAAGTAAATTTAAACTTTATATAAAAAAAATCAATAATTCTGTAGTCCATACGAGCGAAGCCGCGGGCACAGCTAGTAAGAAATAATAGTAGAAAAAATTGGAAAGAAATAATAAATTTCCCAGAGACAAAATTATTAAATTATCATCCCTTGCATTTTCTGAAATATTCATGCAAGATAATAATGTATGTATGTATGTATTGTATGTATGCAAACGCTTTATTGTACCAAAATTCACAACATCAACAATAATAAAATAGGAATAAAACTGTGTACAAAGGCGGACTTATCCCAGTTAGGGATCTCTTCCAGTCAACCTTAGAGTAATTTGGCTTAGGTATTTGATTAAATTAATGTATAAAATAACTTTATGAAATATTGTGTATTTTGTGATTTTGTAATTATTTGTACGTATCGTTATGGAAATATAACGATACGTACGTTTAGCTATCCAATAAAAAAAGTGAGATTCCAATGGAAAATAAAAATACGAAAATAAACTGTCGATGTCGACGATAGTAGAACTCTTTAATCTCAGATCTCTTCCAGTCAACCTTAGAGTAACCGAAAGGACAAGTATAATGCGTTTAGTACCATATTTGGATAAAGAAATGTACTATATATGTACTTATAATAATAACTTCCGTTGTCTATAATTAAGGACGTCTTCGGCGACATCCTGTGGAGATTTTTCCCGCAATTTGCCCGCCGCCGGCGGCGAGACGAGCATTCTGATGTTATTATGTGGAGCGGAGTCCTGAAACACACAAAAAACCGTAATTACGATGTGTGTCTGTTTTTCCATTTTCCACAAACCACTGCACTGTTTTTACCGAGCACGTTTTCACAGTAACCTCTGCATAGCGGCTAAGCGGGTAACATCTCTATATCTCATATCTGAGATACTCGCCACTGTTTTATATTGTTTCTACTTATGGTGGTCTCACTGAAAATCAGCGCTGCAGCTCTCGCTACAGCATAAGCTGAGCTGGAGACCCTTTTGGCGTCACACTACAACACTGTGGCATTGTTTTTCTGTTTTGTTTTAACGGTTATGTAATTTGTTTGCTTCTTTTTTTTCATATTTATGTCGTCAATTTTAATTCCTGTGTTGTATTCGTGTTCGCCAATTAAAGTCTTTCTATTCTATTCTGTTCTGTTCTGTTCTGTTCTATTCTATTCTATTCTATTCTATTCTATTCTATTCTATTCTATTCTATTCTATTATATTCTATTCTATTCTATTCTATTCTATTCTATTCTATTCTATTCTATTCTATTCTATTCTATTTATGTTTTGTTGTCTTTAAAGGATATGATTCGTAATGAGGAGATCCGACGAAGAATGAAAGTCACCGACATAGCCGAAAGCATAGCATTTATCCGTATCCGTTCAAGACTCGCTGTTTCTTCGTATCGTCTCTACCCTACCCACGTAAGAATTCTTTGGTATTTCCAATCCGTGTCGTCGATGCGGCGTGTGGCAGCAACCAAGTGTATTGTGTCGTGTTTTCGCTCCATTGCCCGCTCCGCTGCTTGCTCCATCGCCTAGAATATATTGCGACTTCTATCGGAACCTACTTGCGAGAATAGAATTTTGCTTTGTACATACGACAAAACGGCAGCACAAATCGTTTGAGATGTGAAATGGTGTTTTCACTTCAAATTGTGTTTACACGAATATGAAAAAGGCAAAGTCAAAGTTGCCGTGTGGTTTCCGGTAGAGTAGAATAGGACCACTCCAACTCTTCCCATGGATGTCGTACAAGGCGACTGAGGGAATACCTTATAAAACGTCAATCAGGCCTCCCCGACCCGTCTGGCCAGCGCGGGGAGTGTAGGCCAAATCCTCCGTCTGTCTCCGGCAGATGAGAGAGGGTTGTGCTCCTGCAGTGGAGACAAAATAACCTGATGATGATGATGAAAGTCAAAATCTTTTATTGGACATGAGTACACTTGGTACATTTAAATACACGTATTTTTTTTGTAACTACCGCTTCCAAGATGCTAGTGCTATAATATAATAATATAATAAGTATGTCAGACATTCACAGAAATTATCCAGTCCCAAACTAGGCAGAGCCTGTGGTATGGTTACTAGATAACGGATACACATACTTAAATAAATATATAAACATCCAAGACTTGGGTACAAACATTCATATTCATCATACGAACATTTGCCCCTAGCGGGATTCGCCCGTTCCGCCGCGGAGGTCGTGCTATGAAAAAACGGCGCAAAGCTTTTAAAATTAATTGTGCGAAGCTGAAGCAACATTAGTACCAGGGATCTATGATTACATGTCACAGTTAGAGCTCAGCTATGTCCCGCCACGTGGGCATACAACATCGTGTCGCAGAAAAGCATGCATTTAAAAACAAAGTTACAAAAAAAATTAAGAGTTAATTAGATACAAATTGAAACCTTAAATTGAATCAACACGAAGAAATTCTTACAAACTATATAAAAAAAAACAGTCAACAGATCGTGGAGTCTCTTTTCAAATATATTATTATTCTCAACTTCATCTCGTTTCTCTTTTATAATAAGCTTTATTTTTCAAGTTGTTTTTAAACTTTCCGTCAGTCGTATTAAAGATGTCCCCTGGTAGTTTGTTGTAGAAGCGTACACATTGCCCCGTGAACGATTTACTGACCTTACTTAGTCTTAACCCTGGTAAAACAAGTTTATTTTTACTTTTATCACAGTACCAGAAATCTGAAATGGTGTTTTCATTTCATAGGATATTTACACGACAAAAATAAAGGCCTGTTCATGGACTGCATTTTGAGCGGGGCGGATCATTCCATCCCACTAATATGTATCTCAAATGCGAAAGTTTGGATGTTTGGATGTTGGTTACTCAATCACGCTTCAGCCCCTGGACGGATCGGGATGAAACTTGGCACACATATAGCTTAGGTCCTGGAATAGGACATAGGATAGTTTTTATCCCGAAAAAACATCATATTCCTACGGGAAACCAAATTAATCGTTAAAAGCAACGATCTCTATGTACTACTAGATGGAGCGTTCCAAACCATCGCTCTGTTCCACGCAAGTAGCCACAACTCTTTCACATTCACAATGAAACTTGTGCAGTTACTACGTAGAACATTTAATTATTACTAAATATTGACGCTACGGTTAAATAATAGTTCTGAGTAGTAACTGCACAAGTTTCAAAGTGAATGTGAAAGAGTTGTGGCTACTTGCGTGGAACAGAGCGATTGTTTGGAACGCTCCATCTAGTAGTACATAGAGATCGTTGTGTTAAAAGCAGTGAAGTTGTGTAAATATCGAAACCTACGCGGACGATGTCGCGGATAGAAGCTAGCTCCCAACATACAGTTGAGCCTAGTTATTTGTATAAACTCAGAGCCCTGAACCTTTTCTCCAAAGACAGATCTTAACACAAATCCGTCCAGACTCTTGACCTATCATTTTACGCCAAAATGCAATTTGCGCCTCGCGCGGGCCCCCTTTCGGACATAATTCCACAAAGGGCCCGTTTATCAAATGCGACACGACGGAACCTTTTCGGGGGTATTTCGTTAGTTCCGATTCGATTTTCATTTTATGCAAAAGACGATCCAATTTCGCGAGGGCGAGCTCGCGACGTCGGAGGAGACCTTCAATCGGGATAATGCTATAGAAGAATGATCCAAATTGAATTCGCTGGCGACGAATACCGCGCCCCGCCCCGCCCCGCCCGGCTAAATCTGACTGTACCAGTGTTGCCACAACAATGTTTCCATAACAACATTGGATTCCTAGCTTTGGAATTTATACCGTTCTTAACATATTTACTATCCATAATCGCGTAGACAACCAAGTTTGATAACTAGATTTATTTACGACCAGAGGCAGAGCCTTGGTTTGGGACGCGACGTGCGTGGATACGTTGGCAGCATCTTACGTCTCCTCCACGTCTCAAGTTGCTGGCGCCGCCGCCGAAATGAAGGCACGGTCTAAACACCTCAAGTACTCGAGTATAAAGTCATCGTACGATTTCGTAGCGTTTGCAGTCGAGACTCTAGGCCCTTGGAGTAAAGAGGCACGCGACCTAGTGCAACTATTAGGTTTAAAATTAATAGATATTTCTGGGGAGAAAAATAGCGGGAGGTATCTTCAACAGCGCGTAGCCCTAGCCGTCGCGGGGAAACGTAGCGAGTGTCCTAGGCACTTTGCAACACCATTCGCTGGACAAATTAGGCGAAATTTTTTTTTTAAATTAGATGTGTTTGATATTTATTAATTTTCAGCTTGTATGTTATACTCATATTCAATAAATAAAGTATTATTCATTTACGACCATAACTTTATTTAAACAGAATATTTGACACAGCCTGCCACACACAACTAACACCTTGAACTGTCATGAAGTAAGATTTTTCTTACATGATATATTCATCATCATCAGTCTGCAAGAGTACACTGCTGGACATAGGCCTCTCCCAAGGTGCGCCATTGAATCATATCCTCTGTTCTTCTCATCCAGTCACTGCCAGTCACGTCGCTCCATCTAGCCAGGACGCCCGTTTCACTACGCCTGCCCAGTCGCGGTTTCCACTCGACAACCCTCAACGCTAATCGGGTCTCCGATAAATATGAGCAGCCCACTGCCATTTATATTACTCTCTTTATGAGCTATGTAGTAGACTTTAGTTCTCTGACGGATCACCTCATTTCAGATCATGAATTAGAGAAGCTCCAAGCATAGTTCTTTCCATAACCCTCCGGAACAGGTAGTTCTCGGACTGCCACGCCGGAGGTTGCGGGTTCGAATGCCGCTAGGGGCAAATATTCGTATGATGAATATGAATGTTTGTACCCAAGTCTTGGATGTTTATATATTTATTTAAGTATGTGTATCCGTTATCTAGTAACAATAGCACAGGCTCTGCCTAGTTTGGGACTGGATAATTGGTGTGAATGTCTGTCATTTTTTTTTATAACCCGCTGCGCGATTTGAGTTTTCAGACTAGTCCCATGGTCGGTGTCCACAGTGTTTCAGCGCCGTCATTCCGAGTAGGAGGCACTGATTGAAAACCTATGCTAGATTGCTGGTTATTAAACTTAAACTATAAACTTAGGCGCCTGGGCTACTATGGTATATAAACCACATAGCTAGTCAAACATCAAACATAAATAAATAAATAATAAATATATGGGGACATTTCACACACGGCCACCTGATCCCAAACGAGGCAGAGCCTGTAATATGGGTATCAGACAGCTGATATACATACATAAATACATAATATGTAATAACATCCAGTCACAAGGCAAACACAAGTGTTCATCACACAAATGTTTGCCCTGGGCGGGATTCGAACCCGCGACCCCGATCTTCGCAGGCAGGTGTACTACCGACTAGGCTACGGGACCGACGACACCCTTATTAAAATGATTAGAGTTCTTTATTGATAAAAGGCTGTTAAAAATGTAACCTGCGACGAAATTAAAAATGTCCATTCTATTATTCCACAAAATCAGATAACAACTCTTGCAGGGGTCAAATAAACTTTTTTTTAAAAGACACCTGAAGATCGATGACAATATTAGTACTAATAATTCAAAGTGGTTTGGAGGCGTTTATTAGGAAAGGCCTATGTCCAGCAGTGGACGTCTAAGAGCTGATATGAAGATGACGAATAATTCAAAGACTTAGTCGGCTACTGGTCGGGAAAAGCTTAGTGCCATACACTGGTTCAAAACTCCTTCAAAACAGTAGAATGTTGATAAGTTGACAACACTGGAGCCACAGTCAGATCCAAAAAATACTACGCCTTCGTCTAAAAGGGCTGCGATTCAGCGAAATTTTCTTGCTCGGCTAGGTCTCTAGGAGTCTTATTAAATTTCACGCGATATTCGGCTACGAGCATCGAGGAAATGCTACATTGCGTAACAATATGAAAATAACAGTATTTGGCGATAATTTTCTACACACTTACTGTAAGCGAACAAATTTAATCACTTACTTATTATCTTATCTTCACAGGGGGCCAGGAAGACCTGGCGACACTTCGACCCTTCAGGATCTTTTGTGCCAAACCCCTGACCACCAACGGTGCCCCAAGCCGATTTGGTGGACTTCACATACGTCTCAGAATTTCTTCTTCGGCATATGCAGGTTTCCTTACGATGTTTTCCTTCACCGAAAAGCCTGTGGTATTATAAATAAACCGTATTTAAGTTTCGTAAAACTCATTGGTACGGGCGGGGTTTGTACCAGGACCTCATGAACGTGAGGCGAGTGCACAACCAACCGGCTACCACGGCTCCACTTACTTATTAACGCAGAAACACATTTATCCCTCGCGACGCTACGCAACGCGTGTGGAGAAAAATGCAAACCTATGAAATCATATAAGCAGAAACACATTTACTCCACGCGACGGGACGCGACGCAATGCGCGTGGAGTGAATCAAAACATACTAAATCCTATGGACCAGACACACATTATCCCCACGCGACACGACTCGCGTTGCGTCGCGTCCACTTGGGGGGTTGAGTGTCGATTCTTTACATACTTAGTAATATTTAGTACTTCCTCACACACACAGCACTTCTACACAACTTCACTGCTTTTAACGATTAATTGTAGGAATGAGATGTTTTTCGGGATAACAACTATCCTATGTCCTATTACAGGACCTAATCTATATGTGTGCCAAGTTTCATCCCGATCCGTCCAGTGGTTGAAGCGTGATTGAGTAACAAACATCCAAAGTTTCGCATTTATAATAATAGTGGGATGGTATTTACGAGTAGTAAGTAGTAGGTAATTAAATTTGTTCGCTTGTATGGAATGTCTGGAGGCATGCCAGTAGTGAGTGCTGCCAGCTGTGCTATGTCTTTTCGTGTTACTAAATGACATCTGCCATGTGGTTTCCGGTAGAGTAGAAAAGGACCACTCCAACTCTTTCCATGGATGTCGTACAAGGCGACTAAGGGAATACATTACAAAACATCAATCAGGCCAGGCCTTCCCAACCCGTCTGGCCAGCGCGGGGAGTGTAGGCCAAATCCTCCGTCTGTCTCCGGCAGATGAGAGAGGGCTGTGCTCCTGCAGTGGAGACAAAAATAACCTAATGATGATATTACATCCGCTCCAATTTTCCTACATCAGTGTACACTGGCTCGGGACGGATCACGGACTCGAGACTGGGTACGAACGCCTGGTGATCGTCCGCTCGTCCCTTTTGTTGTCGGATTATTTCGTTACGTCGCACCCTCATATCGACGACGTGTCCCGTCCGCCATGCCGGGGATACTTTATGCATGTTCGTTATTAGATACTAGCTGTTGCCGGCGACTTCGTCCGCGTGGACAACTTCACAAAGTCAAAGTCAAAATCATTTATTGCATATGAGTACACTTGGTACATTTATACACGTCATTTTTTATCGACTACCGCTTCCTAGGTGTTAGCGCTGTGAAGAAGAAACGGCGCAACAAACTTCACGCAACACATCTTTTAAAATTCAAGTTTGCATACAATTAATAAAGATTTTGCGAAGCTGAATTAACATTAGTACCAGGCATCTTTGTCATTCAAATGATCGTTTATTTTATAATAGGCTTTCTTACAAAGTTGTTTTTTAATGTGAATCTTAAACTTTCTGTCCGTCATATTTAAGATTTCCTCTGGTAGTTTGTTGTAGGAGCGTATACATTGCCCCGTGAACGATTTACTGACCTTACTTAGTCTTAACCCTGGTAAAACAAGTTTATTTTTATTTCTTATATTATAACTATTATTGTCACAGTGCCTCAAAGAGAGATAATTTTTTTCTGTCATATAAAATATTATCTAAAATGAATTGATCAGCTACTGTTAATATACACATCACAATTTATTATGTATTTCCCGTAGGAATGGGATGTTTTTTCGGGATAAAAACTATCCTATGTCCTGTTCAAGGACCTAACCTATATGTGTGACAAGATTCATCACTATCCGTTCAGTGGTTGAAGCGTGATTGAGTAATAAACATCCAAATATCCAAACTTTAGCATTTATAATATTAGTAGGAAGGATTTTATAAACTACCAGCAAAGTTCTCAGTAGACGTAAGACGATGAAAACTTTGTTGAAAGCTATTTAGAAATGCCGTGTGGTTCCCGGCTTAGAATACTGCCACCCCCAATCTTCCCGTGGGTGTCGTCAAGGCGACTAAGGGATTGCACGAGGGGAAGGGCCGCAGCGTTCTCCTGTAGGTATATTAAAATATTTACTGCAATCGCCAATCCGCCTGCCAAGCGTGGAGGTTATAGCTGATCCCCAAAATGGACAATCCACAAATCATCATCAGCCGAACATAAGCCTCCCCAATAGAATGCCGCTTTTGTTTTGCTGTCCATTGGGGGATTTGACATAATCACCACGCTTGGCAGGCGGATTGGTGATCGCAGTATAGACTGGAGAACGCTGTTGCCCCTCCTTGGTACAATCTCGTAGTCGCCTTGACGACAACCATACGAGAATACTGAGGGTGGATATATTCGGAACCACACGGGCATATTTTAATAAACATTAATCCGGCACTAATACCCTTTTCATACGTGGTTCGTCCGGACTTAAGGCGGGTGTACACCGGCCGAGTGACACTAAACTCATAATCCCATTAACATTAATTGGTCCGGAGTCGATTCCCCGGGAATTAGTTGCACTAAGCTTCTTACTGCCAATTTAGCCGCGTGCGGCCGGATCGCGACCGTATTACCGAACAGGAAAAATCATTTGTATTTGTTAAACGTATGATTAAGAACATGGAATTTGATTCCGAGTTATTAACTGCGGTTTTTAACGTGTAATGTGTAAGTGGAGTTAATATAAAGGTAAGTTTATATTGATTGAAAGTGATACATTATAAAACATCAACCACGCGTCCCCAACCCGTCTGGCCAGCGCGGGGAGTGTAGGCCGGGTCCTCCGTCTGTCTCCGGCAGATGAGAGAGGGTTGAGCTCCTGCAGTGGAGACAAAAATAACCTGATGATGAGGATCCACACGTTCGTAAAAGATGTTTATTAAAATATCGTCAAATATCGATTAATGTGTGTGTAAATATCGAAGTGGCAGTGGGCTGGTCACATCTGTCGGAGAACCGATAACCGTTGGGGTAAACGAGTTCTCGAGTGATTGACGCCCCCTGGCTAGATGGAGCGGCTGGCAGAGACTGGATGATAAGAACCGAGGATCGGGTTCAGTGGCGCGCCTTGGGAGATGCCTATGTCCAACAGCGGGCTCTTACAGGTTGTTGATGATGATGATCGATTAGTCTATTTGTTAAGTCGGCGCAGTAGAACCTCACGTTCGATATGTATTATGGTTTCGTACTGTCAGCTCATATCAGATGTTTTGTCTTTTGTCGTTATTATGTATTTGGGTGAAAAATTCTATTTCAACGAGTCTAATGTAGTGTCGAACGCAATATACCGTCGTCGACTAATAACCACACTATGACGTTAAGATCTGGAGCGGTTATTCGTGGCCATATACTCACGGTGCTGTGAAAACTGTGCGCCAACGAAGATTTCATTCTAAGATTATTCAAATTTACCATAAAATAGTTAAACGATTTTCTTTTTATTATAATGCTTAGTATTTTGCCTGTATTTGACGACAATTTGATCCAGAAGCAAGGTTCAAAGTTGAAGGCCCAGCTTCCATACAATTTAGAGCATGTCCTTTCGAAACTGTATTATGTTATTGGAAAACTCTACTATGCCGTATTATTGTAAAATGCTTACAGCAATATTAATTTATAAATTTTTTGCATAAACGTTCCTAATTGAAGTTAGACTCCCAATTAAACGTTTTTTTTTTTAATTATCTATGATTGCTAAAGCCTGTAGATGTAATTACTGAAATTTGTGTATTTAACTGCCGTGTGGTTTCCGGTAGAGTAGAATAGGACCACTCCAACTCTTCCCGTGGATGTCGTACAAGGCGACTAAGGGAATACATTATAAAACATCAATCAGGCCTCCCCAACCCGTCTGGCCAGCGCGGGGAGTGTAGGCCAAATCCTCCGTCTGTCTCCGGCAGATGAGAGAGGGTTGTGCTCCTGCAGTGGAGACAAAAATAACCTGATGATGATGATGTGTATTTAAGAATGACCTCTTCTCTCGAATGTCGTGTGATTTATTGAAGTTAGAAAACTGCGCTAAACACAAATGAAAATAAAACAAACCGTAAATCTATTTATTTCTTTAAATATCTGAGGAAGTCGAGTGGCCAGCAGATAGAGCAGTAGTTTGTCAAGTTGATGGATGCACTGTTTAAGCTTTACCCAAACTAATACGACAGCGAGACGTGCGAATTCGTTCGCAAGTTATTAGTCGCTACTTTTGAATTTCTCGTGTTTTTCTTATCACCATTTATATAGTAACCTGCTTAGTTACAAGTGGACAGTAATTTCTTCCTCATCTAGTTACGTCTACTCTAATATTATAAAGAGGAAAGATTTGTATGTTTGTAACGAATAAACTCAAAAACTACTGAATCGATTTCAATAATTCTTTCATCATTAGAATGCTACATTATCCCTGAGTAACATAAGCTATATTTATTACTATAAAAAATTTGGAATCCCTACTAAAAATTCAATAATGTAACCCAAGTTGTAAAAAAATTTGCCACTTTCATCGCATGCGCTGCGGAAACTATTAATGATATAGGTAGTGGGAGGGGGGATCGGAGTGTGGGTGGGGGCGGGAGCGGGAGTGGGAAGAGGAGCGGATTCTGTAGTCCACGCGAGCGGACTATTAATGCATAGCAAAGCTATATATATATATATATACGACAGCTAGCCAACTATTTATAGTATAAATCGCATGCATTTTGAAAACAATGATAATAATTGACATTCATAAATTGTTGACGTTATGATTCGTCGGAATTCGGATGCCTCGGACGCTCCAGTGGGATAGTTCGCAGCAGTTTCGAGTTGTTACTCCTAGTTAAGCCCTATGTTTCTGTGAAAAGTCCATCAAAATCAGTTCAGTAGTTTTAAAGTGATGCGTACACAAACTAACAGACAAAAATTTCAAAAATGATCGAAATGTGTTCTGTTGCTTATCCTTAGACCCCCAATTTTTTTTTTGTAAATATCATCAATGTACAGACACGCAAAGTTTACGTTTTAATTTATTAGATCATCATCATCATCATCATGTCAGCCTTTAGACGTCCACTGCTGGATATAGGCCTTCCCCAATAAACGCCACCACACCCGGTCCTCCGCCCTCCGCATCCAGCCGCTTCCGGCCACCTTCCTTATGTCGTCGGTCCATCTGGTGGCGGGGCGTCCCACCCTGCGCGTGCCAATCCGTGGTCTCCACTCCAGAACTCGTCTGCCCCAACGGCCGTCGGTTCTGCGACAGATAAATCATTAGATAAATAAAATCATTAGATTATTTATTAGATAAATCATTGTAAACTAGCTGTAGGTTCCAAAATGAATAACTAAAATCAAAAGACGCATCCGAATACACAAAAATCTTTTTGCAGAGTTGATGTGTCCGAATTCGGCCGCCTCGCTAACGCGTTGGTATGACTAAGCCTTAGGCTCGAGATGCTGTGAGTGCATCTGACCGGGCGATGTCCAACACATTAGTCCTGAAACCTGACTCCCTTCTGTTTACCTCTCAAATGTAAACGGACTTGAAAGATAGTGATTCCGTTGACGTCCCGATTTACTTATTCGATACCAAATCTATTTATTGTGGCTGTCACAAATTAAGAGACATGTGTAATGTTAAGTTGTCCACGCGGACGAAGTCGCGGGCAACAGCTAGTTTATATAATTCATGTCATTTGGGAATTCATTTCATCATTTTAAAGCCAGTTATGATATTGTTTATGAAATATGACGTTGTAATTCCCAATCCGTAACCGGTTATGGAATGGGAATTATTTTCCCATTTCGTAGCCAGCTATGAAAGCTGGTTACCGAATGGGACAACGCAATCCCCATTTCGTAACCAGTACGGAATGGGAATTAATTTCCCATTTCGTAACCAATTATGAAAGTGAGTTACCAAATGGGACAACGCAATTCCCATTTCGTAACCGGTTACAGTATGGGAATTAAATTCCCATTTCGTAACCTGATTTCAGGTTACGAAATCAGGTTACGAAATGGGACGAAAGGTTCAATATGGTGGTGATGTGTAATAATAATTTGTTTCTATGTAGGTAACTGACATTCATACACATTCATTACCATTGACATTCACTATTTTCCTGTATATATTTTTTCTCATCTATTTCTTGTTTTAGTCATATTATTAATTAATTAATTATGATGTTTAAAATTTTTGCACGCCTAATTATGGCAGAATATGTTGGCCAACTATCTATATATATTATCATCACATTAATACCATATTCCAGCAAATAAATTAAATTTCATTTACTTGAATTTGCCGTTGATCGTAAATAACTAATTATAAATAATACTTACATCGTAAACACAAAACTCCCAATCACTTCACAATGACATTTTAAAACTTTTTTTATTAATTGTTGGTGTGGCCAAGTGGTGTTCACTCAGTGTTGAGCCATCTAGTATCACTTCCAGTAAGCTATCTCAGAGTTACCATATTCAAAATCCACATTTTTCCCACCGTATCAGCGAGGCTACCATAGTCGCCCTGACGTTAAAAGCTAAAAAGTTTTGGGCGACTATAGTCGCCCGGACGTTTGAGTGGAAGGAAACCTGCATATGGCAAAGAATAAATTCTAAGGCGTATATGAAGTTCATCAAATCAGCTTAGAGCGCTGTTGGTGTACAGGGGTTTGGCACAAAAAGATCCGGAAGGGTCGAAAGGTTGAAGGTCTTCCTGACCCCCTAAGAATATATATGGATTCGACCTCCGTGGCGGAAAGGGTAGCTCTCGGATTGCCACGCCGGAGGTTACGGGTTCGAATCCCGCTAGGGGCAAATGTTCGTATGATGAATATGAATGGTTGTACCCAAGTCTTGGATGTTTATATATTTATTTAAGTATGTCTATCCGTTATCTAGTAACCATACCACAGGCTCTGCCTAGTTTGGGACTGGATAATTGGTGTGAATGTCTGACATATTTATATTTATTTATTTATAGCCACCGACAGGGAATGACTTCTTCTTCCTATCTAGTCCGTTATTTTATTAATCACAACGCGATCATCACATTAATCACAAAGACTAGGTGTGAGCTGTTTGTGAGTGGGATGGTATGTTTGATGAATGGGTTGTAAGAGTATAATGGAAGGAAAGAATCCTACAACATAATAATTTACTGACTCTCTAGATTTACCTTTTTATAACATATACAATTGCCGTTTGTTTTCTGTAGAGTAGAATAGGACCACTTCGACTATTCCCGTGGATGTCGTACAAGGCGACTAAGGGAATACATTATAAAACATCAATCAGCCTCCCCAACCTGTCTGGCCAGTGCGGGGAGTGTAGGCCGAATCCTCCGTCTGTCTCCGGCAGATGAGAGAGGGTTGTGCTCCTGCAGTGGAGACAAAAATAACCTGATGATGATGAAGAAAATATAGATATATAAATTAACAACGTTTTGATTCTGGACGGTGTATCACAAACTATTTACCCAGAGCATGATCAGTAAATGCAAAAATACAAAGACGGAGAAAAAACTTACAAACACAGAGTAGATTATTATGTAACATTAATGTGAAGGCGGACTTATCCCACTTAGGGATCTCTTTCAGTCAACCTTAGAGTAATTTGGCCTAGGTATTTGATTAAATTAATGTATAAAATAACTTTATAAAATATTGTGTATTTTGTGTTTTTTTTTTTAATTATTTGTACGTATCGTTAAAAAAAAGTGAGATTCCAATGGAAAATAAAAATACGGAAATAAACTGTCGATGTCGACGATAGTAGAACTCTTTAAACGTATCCGCGTGAAGCCAAATGCGGGGCCGGAAATTGGGCCGGTCCGCTCCACATAACGGGCTTTCCTTTACAGGCTCCAAGCGTTCTTTTTTAAACGAAGTTAACTCAGCGCTGTATCAGCAACTTTTGCATTGCGGTTGTGACTATCCATAAAAGCGCTGGTGAACTAGAATATTTAATGCGATTTATGAGTTTCGGCATTGTAAATATAAATAAAGACATTCTTCAGCACTATCAATTGTATAATATTCAGTTAGTTTGTGTAGTAGTAGTATATGTATATATGTGTATTGACTCTTATATACATTATAAAACATCAATCAGGCCTCCCCGACCCGTCTGGCCAGCGCGGGGAGTGTAGGCCAAATCCTCCGTCTGTCTCCGGCAGATGAGAGAGGGTTGTGCTCCTGCAGTGGATACGAAAATAACCTGATGATGACCCTTATATACAATTAATTACACACACATACTATTTCAACTATGTTCTTATAATTTTTATTTTATTTTTTTTCCTTTTTCTTGCTTTGTTGGTTTTTTCTTTGTGTGTGCCAATTATGGTAGTTAATAAATGTTTTTTCTTTCTTTATATATATTATATATGTGTGTGTGAATATGTTAGTATGTAGGTATATCTATAAATAAATATGTATGCCCATTATATATGTTTTATGTATTTGTAATTATTTTGTAAAACGAGAACAACTGTTATTAGCTTTTCTGTTTTGTTAAAACTATTATAATTCTTCATGTTTTAGTTATAGCTGCTGTTGTCCCAAATAAATAAAAATAAAATAAAATACATTGCTATTTTTTGTCTACATTTGTGGAAATCTGTGTCTTTGGTGTGGGCTAATGTATCGTTTTCTTTTACAGGTATGTGAGCGTCTTGTTGCGAGAAACACTCAGGGTATGTTAAATTATGAGTTACTAGCTGTTGCCTGCGACGTTGTCCGCACAGACAACTTAACATCACAAATTATTATGTATTTCCCGTAGGAATGGAATGTTTTTTCGGGATAAAAACTATCATATGTCCTATTCAAGGGCCTAACCTTTATGTGTGCCAAGTTTCATCACGATCGTCCAGTGGTTGAAGAGTGATTGAGTAACAAACATCCAAATATGCAAACTTTCGCTTTATTATATTAGTAGGATGTTAATTTTAAATGATAAATGTAATTACTAAGGGCATCATTAGCGTTTTAGAGTTGTATTTAAATTATGAACGAAAAAGTTTTGTGGCTTTTGTTGGCAAGCTTACAACAACTATCTCTATGTACTAACTAGATGGAGCGACCCAAACAATCACTCTGTTCCACGCAACTACAAGTCCGGGAGCCGCACCCCGTTCACATTCACTTTGTCTCTTGTGCAGTTACTCCGCCCCGGAGCTGGAGCGGGAGGGGAAAGCGGGAATGGTCGGCGAAAAGGGGAGGGGGAGGTTTATTAGTATACAGAATTAAATAAAGTTTAAAATTATTAAGTCTTAATTTCCGTCCCCCTCCCCTTTCGCCGACCAATCCCCCTTTCCCCTCCAAAATTATTAAGACTTAATTGGTATACTAATACAGAATTAAATAAAGTTTAAAATTATTAAGTCTTAATTTCCGTCCCCCTCCCCTTTCGCCGATCAATCCCCCTTTCCCCTCCCGCTCCAGCTCCGGCTCCAGGTCCAGGTTCGGGTCCAGGCCCTTCCGCGCCCACTGCTACTCCTACGCCCGCTATAGCTCCAAATGTAATCGTAACTCATTGCAATCTGAATTGCACCAAACATTATACCTTTTTTGTTCAATTGCTTACCCACTAATGTATTAAAAATCTAAAAATTCTCAAAACTTTTGATTGAGTAAGCCGATTGCGATAAAATAAAGACTAAATATCACTCCAAGTTAAGCCCCATGTTTCTGTGAATAGTCCATCAAAATCCATTCAGTAGATTTTACGTGATGCGTGCACAAACTTACAGATAAACAGACAAAAATTCCAAAAATGATCGAAATGTGTTCTATTTCTTATCCTTAGACCTCCCAAATTTTATTTTGCAAAGACCTTCAAACAGTCACGAAGAAGAGCGAAGTTTACGTCATTATTTATAAGATTATTAATAATTTTATAGTAACTATAAAATTATTTTCGCGGCGCTCGCTGTAGAGACCCTGGGCCCGTGGTCAGCCGACACGAAGGCGCTCGTGAAGGCTCTGTCGACCAGGCTGGTCCACGCCTCCGGAGACCTCAGGGCTGGCGCCTACCTCGCACGTGTAAGCCTGGCAATCCAGCGAGGTAATAGCGCCAGCGTCCTAGGGACTATGCCTCACCACGAGGGGTTGGACGGCGTACACCTGTTGTAAATAATAGTAACTATAGTAAAATCGTTATTATCAGCATCAGATGTGAAAAATAGAAGTCCGAATGGGATTTATTTAGTTGATTCCTCTCCAAATAATAATCCGTCCATAGTTCCGTCTCTACTCCAACCATTTTGGTCACGAACAATGGCGGTCAGTTCACAAGCGAATTGTTTATTGTCCAGTGGTGCCATATGAGCGACCACAGAGTACATAAATAATTGGATGTGATGCGATTTTACACTCGAAATGTATCGATTCATCCGTATTCGTCTGGTTCCCGGCATCCACAATATTCCCTAGGTGTCGTCAAGGCAACTAAGGGATTGCACCAGGGACGGGCAGCGTTCTGTTTATTATGTTTATATTGTTTATATTGTTTACATATTATTATGACAATTTACACACTTTCTTAATTCAAACAAAACTCATACGAGTATATAGGCCGATCATTCGTTATGGAATGACAGTGTATGTCCAGAGAAGCCCCAATAGGCCATACAGCCCGTGCCGGGTCTATCTCTCAATATTTACGACAGGTTTTAATGTCTAGACGGTCTTTATTCAGACTAGGCAGCACAATATTACAAATATGTGAATTTTATAGGGTCTAGAAGTATATAATATTTAAGAGCCAATAATATTAAGAATAATATTAATATAAATAAATATGAGTAATTATAGATAATGAATAGATAATAAAACAAATACATATGCATACTACATGTTTTATCAATAATATATATACATACATACATACACACATATACCTACACATGCACATACATGTACGTGCACATAAATAAATATTATATATTGTATCTGTTGTGTATATTAAGACCATTACTGCGATCACCAATCCGCCTGCCAAGCAGCTTGGGTATTTCCGGACAAGTACAATTTGGATATTTTTAAAGGAAGAGTGAATAGGCATCTTCTGGGTACGCGCGCTCCACCTTAGGCCTCATCATCACTACCATCAGGTGCGATTGAGGTCAAGCGCAAACCCATCAACAATAATAGAAAAAAACAAATGCCTGCCCTAAATTCAACTCAAATCATATCTAGATAATACATATTCAATGTATAGCATAGCACGGTATATTTGGTGGTCTGATTGGATGTCAGCGTAAGTGGATTTCTCGATTGTCACTCGACGATTTGACGTAACGTACGCAATAAAAGGAAATCATTTAATCGTTTGATTAGCTGGTGCAACTGACAGGGGTGCTCATTTCAAAAAAATAATTAAACCTCGACACATCGACGGGAAAAGCAGGAAAGAAATCTGACATCAACGATATCTATGTACTACTGTTGGAGCGTTCCAAACAATCGCTCTGTTCCACGCAAGCAGCCACAACTCTTTCACATTCACTTTGAAACTTGTGCAGTTACTACGCAGAACATTTAATTATTGACTAAATATTGACATTATTTAACCGTAGCATCAATATTTAGTAATAATTAAATGTTCTGCGTAGTAACTGCACAAGTTTCATTGTGAATGTGAAAGAGTTGTGGCTACTTGCGTGGAACAGAGCGATTGTTTGGAACGCTCCATCTAGTAGTACATAGAGATCGTTGTCTGACATCGGATGTTCTGGTTCCTGCAACGATCTCGATGTACTACTAGATGGAGCGTTCCAAATAATCGCTCTGATCCACGCAACTGCGGCTCCGAGAGCCGCAACTCACTAACCCTTAATCTAGTACCTAGTTGATCTATACATATAATAAAAGAGTAGAAAAAACAAAAGAAAAGCGAATCTGTACATTAAAGTTAAAAAAAAAATTTCACTGCCCGGACGATACTGAAGACCAGTAGAGTCCAAAAATATAATTAAAAAATTTCTTATCTGTCTGTATGTATGTATGTATGTACGGGCTAATCTTGGAAACTGCTGAACAGAATTTGACGGTGTTTTCACTGTTTAATAGCTTTGAGTTCGGGCCTCATACTGGTATAAGTCATATCTCAATAAAATGTCAGAATGCTGATATACAAGTTGACCTCTCATTTCATATCATTTGTATGAAAGTGTAGTTCAACATTACTGGTCGTTGCAAGAACTTGACAGAAAGTGACAGAGATGTTTTAAAGCTCATTTATAGATTTATTTTAGCTGATGTATTTCAGGTATTTCCACAAGTCTCGATACAAAAAGTTCGCTATTCGATAATTAGTGGCCCTGTATTAGACCGGTGATCGTCGACAATATCAATATCGAAGCTGTTCAGGAGTACGTCTGCCTAGGACAGACAATATAGTTGGGTAGGATCAATTTCAAAAGCTGACAGAAGAATCCAGATAGGGTGGGCAGTATTCGGAAAACTGCGTCAAGTCTTTACGTCACCTATTCCACAATGTTTAAAGACAAAAATCTTTAATCAGTGCGTCCTGCCTGTCATGATTACAGCGCGGAGACGTGGACACTGATGGTGGGCCTGATCCACAAGATTCAAGTGGCTCTGCGAGCTATAGAGAGGGCAATGCTCGGGGTCTCTATGAGGGATATGATTCGTAATGAGGAGATCCTATGAATAACGA
Organism: Esperia sulphurella; assembly: GCA_947086405.1. Classification (NCBI taxonomy): domain Eukaryota; kingdom Metazoa; phylum Arthropoda; class Insecta; order Lepidoptera; family Oecophoridae; genus Esperia; species Esperia sulphurella. The sequence continues at coordinate 18,514,418 of OX352261.1, forward strand.
AGGTGACCGACATAGCCGAAAGAATTAGTAAGCTGAAATGGCAGGTCACATCTGTCGTAGTACCGAACGGCCGTTGGGGCAGACGGGTTCTTGAGTGGGACGCGACGTCCCACGCGCAGGTTGGGACGCCCTGCCGCCACGTGTATGGACGACCTGAAGATGGTGGCAGGAAGCGACTGGATCTGTAGGGCGTTGTGGCATTCATTGGGGAAGGTATGTCCAGCAGTTTGACAGACATTTTGTTGTACAGTTAATTGGATATGCAACATAGGAAGGGAATAGGAGGGGAAGGAAGTCGGATGGAAAAGAATAGAGGGATTAGGGTAAGAGATGAAAGATGAGGGGACAGTGGTAAATAAAGGGTGTAGGAAGGGGTGGGTTAAGGGAAGGGGGAGAGGTAGGAGTAGGGAGAGGGAAGGGGTGGGGGAAAGGGTTTTCAACGTTGTGGGAAGGGGATGGAGAAGGAAAGAAAGAAAGGGTATGGAAAGGACAAATTGGAGGGGGGAGGGGGGGGGGTGAAAGGAAATATCACCTAATTTGCACAATATTAAAATATAATTTTTTTTTTGGTTATATGATAATCTTTTAATTCATGATAAATGTAAATGTCAACTTTATTTTAAAAAATGCGGCCAAGTGCGAGTCGGACTCGCCCATGAAGGGTTCCGTAGCAGCATGTAACATAATATAAAAGTTAATGTAGTTTTATCATTCTCTTACAGGGGGGGGGGGGACACATTTTACCACTTTGGAAGTGTCTCTCGCGCAAACTATTCAGTTTAGAAATGATATTAGAAACCTCAATATCATTTTTGAAGACCTATCCACACGTATGAGTTTAATGAAAAAAAAAATTTTGAGTTTCAGTTCTAAGTATGGGGAACCCCCAAAATTTTTGTTTTTTTTTTTCTATTTTTGTATGAAAATCTTAATGCGGTTTACAGAATACATCTACTTACCAAGTTTCAACAGTATAGTTCTTATAGTTTCGGAATAAAGTGGCTGTGACATACGGACGGACAGACAGACAGACAGACATGACGAATCCATAAGGGTTCCGTTTTTGCCATTTGGCTACGGAACCCTAAAAACTGTGGTCCAACGGGCGAAACCGCCGCCGGAACGCTAATTTTTACCCGACTTCAAAAAAGGAGGTTCTCAATTGGATAGTATGTTTTTTGATGTATATTAATATTTTTAATACATAACCAGATTAATAGATTTCTTTTAGGATTTAGTAACACGTAATACATAAGAATGTGTAATGTTAAGTTGTCCACGCGGACGAAGTCGCGGGCAACAGCTAGTTAAATAATAAGTTTATAAATAACTTACAAGTATACATTCAGGGTGTAGCACTGTGCAACAAAGTAAGAACTGAGCTACTGCACAGACCCACAGGCCGTAACGCAGTAGTCAGTATAGCTAATTATAAAACAGGTAATTAATTATTTTGTGTACATGGAAATACTCTGTATAATATTACAGCATTGGAAGATAAAAAAAAACGAAAAAGGTCTAAACTAAAAAAAAAATTAAATTAAAAAGAACTTCGCGTGTCTGTACATTGAACATATTTGCAAAAAAAAAATTGGGGGGTCTAAGGATAAGCAACAGAACACATTTCGATCATTTTTGAAATTTTTGTCTGTTTGTCTGTTTGTCGGTTTGTCTGTTTGTCTGTGAGTTTGTGCACGCATCACTTAAAAACGACTGAACGGACTTTGATGGACTTTTCACAGAAACATGGAGCTTAATTTGGTGTAACATATAGGCTTTATTTCATTGCAATCGGTGCAGTCAATCAAAAGTTATGCGAATTTATAGTTTCCGAAAACTCGCATTCACTGCGACGAATGTAGTAGGGTGTAAGTGTTCGACTGAATTCGTGAGCGGTAGCGGGAGCGGGTATGGTACCAGTGTAATTTGAGTGTTTGAACTTTTGACTGAGTTACCCGATTACGATGAATTTGTGGTATACGTATGCAACAAAGTAATGTTGGTCGGAATTTGGATTGCGATGGATTAGTTACGAGGACTACATTTGGAGAGACGAGGGAGAGAGGTTTGAGGGGTGGGTTGAGGGGAGAGCTGAGGGGACGTTTGAGAGGAGGGACCTGGACCTGGACCTGGACCTGGACCTGGACCTGGACGTGGACGTGGACGTGGACGTGGACGTGGACCTGGACCTGGACGTGGACGTGGACGTGGACGTGGACGTGGACGTGGACGTGGACGTGGACGTGGACCTGGACGTGGACGTGGACGTGGACGTGGACGTGGACGTGGACGTGGACGTGGACGTGGACGTGGACCTGGACGTGGACGTGGACGTGGACGTGGACGTGGACGTGGACGTGGACGTGGACGTGGACGTGGACGTGGACGTGGACGTGGACGTGGACCTGGACCTGGACGTGGACGTGGACGTGGACGTGGACGTGGACGTGGACGTGGACGTGGACGTGGACGTGGACCTGGACCTGGCCCTGGACGTGGACCTGAACCTGGACCTGGACCTTGACCTGGACCTGGAGGGATAGGGATAGGGAACAAAAGTGGGAATGGAAGCGGATCCTGTAGTCCACGCGAGCGGAGCCGCGGGCACAGCTAGTATAATAATAAAAACATTCATGAAAATAAGGGTCGTGGAAGAAATGGTTTTGTGTGTGTGTGTGTGTGTGTGTGGCGTATGTGTGGGTGTGTTTTGTCACAATGAAACTTGTGCAGTTACTACTCAGAACATTTAATTATTACTAAATATTAACGCTACGGGTAAATAGCGGCGCCGAATCCGCAGTTGCGTGGAACAGAGCGATGGTTTTATTCGCTCCATCTAGTATGTAAGTACATAGAGATAGTTCCCCGAAACTAGGATTTTCTCCTGTGCTATGGGGATTAAACAAGGATAGGACAATTTACACATATAACATCCAGACCGGGCCCAACTTGTACAAAGTTGTCTGTCCCCAGTGAGAATCGAATCTACGTCCTCTTGCTCTCCAGACCAATGCCCAAGCTACTAGAAGACTAACGCAAATAGGCGGCAAATTTTTCTAAGTTAAATTGATTATAGTCTGTTAAAATTACTAACTTCGGATACTTTTAGAAGCTCATCTCTTGTTTGAATGAGTTTTATCGGCTTTTTAAAGTCTATTTCGGGTCACCGACTCGCCTCGAAGGGCGGAAAATAAAAAAGAAAAGAAAACATATTATTTTATCGAAAATACGCGACAGTGGCTTCACGAACAATTTCACTTGCTTTTGATGTGAGGCGCTGCGTGAAAGGCGGCGTGAGCTCGATGGAGCAACAAATAAGAAAAATATTATGTTTCGTCAGTTTCTGCCTTTTTTTCGTGGCATAACTATTTAACTGCCCATAAGTGTAATTTTTTTTTAAATATATCTCTTGTGATTTTCCTTTTTAATAGTCGTTACCTTTCTCGCAAAATAGAATAACTTAATGATTAGACGACAAGATGGCATATTTTTACGTTTTTATTCTCAAGTTCCATTTTATTTATATAAAGTTCCCAAAGTGGCGTTTTTGCGATTATTTATACTTTATTAGTTGTTGCCCGCGACTTTGTCCGCGTGGACCACTTAACATCACAAATTATTATGTATTTCCCCTAGGAATATCTTTTTTTGGGATAAAAATTATCCTATCTCCTATTCCAAGACCTAAAATATAGTATGTGTGCTAAGTTTCATCATGATCCGTCCAGTGGTTGAAGCGTGATTGAGTAACAAACATCCAAACATCCAAACTTTCGCATTTATAATATTATTATTATTATTATTCGAGTTGGGGCTATTTCAAGATCTCAGTCTAGACCTTGTATCACTGCGACCACTTCTGGTCTATTGTGATCGCCACCATACTATAGCTCCGTGTTAAGCCTTGCAGCAGTTAGAAACTGCACTATGCTTTTAGCACTGAGTTGTTTTACTTCGTCAGGGTGAAGCAAGTAGTTACCTAGGTATGTATTTCTTTTACGCATCAGTGGTCCACACCTGCACAGGAGGTGCATGGGGGTTTCCTCTGCTTCCTCACAGAGCCTACACGCTGCTGTGGTTCGGAGCTTGAGGTTGAACATGTGTTTGTTCAGGCCACAATGTCCTGTGAGAGCTCTCACTACTATGCGTAAGTTGTTCCTGCTAAGCGCTAGTGCTTCTTCGGACATTGTGGCCTGAACAAACACATGTTCAACCTCAAGCTCCGAACCACAGCAGCGTGTAGGCTCTGTATAATATTAGTGGGATGGGATTCACTGCCAGTAGTGCGCCATATAATTTTTGAAGATTAATTTCTTTTTCTGATCTATATTTTCATTGACTTGCTGTGTAAATGTATTTAAAATGCAATACTTACTATCTACGAGTATGATTTTATCTTTCCATTATCTATATATTCATTGATTTATAAACATAGTATCTTTTGATACCAGCATATGCAGCATATACAGTCTTCCTTTAATTTGATATCGATACGTATTCAGGTTTTTTTTAATGAGTAAAACAAAGAGAATATTCTGTTAATTTTTTTACATACATACATACATACATACATACAAACATAATGCTCACGCCTTGGTCCCAGAGGGGTAGGCTGAGACGCTGGATCGCGTCTGTCTCCGGCAGATGAGAGAGGGTTGTGCTCCTGCAGTGGAGACAAAAATAACCTGATGATGATGAAGAAGATATAGATATATAAATTAACAACGTTTTGATTCTGGACGGTGTATCACAAACTATTTACCCAGAGCATGATCAGTAAATGCAAAAATATAAAGACGGAGAAAAAACTTACAAACACAGAGTCGATTATTATAACATTAATGTGACAATAATAAATGTCTAATACTATAAATACATACATAAATAATGCTCACGCCTTGGTCACAGAGGGGTAGGCAGAGACGATGGATCGCCACTTTGCGCGATCCTGACACACCTCACTCACATCATCAACCTTTTCATGCACCTCCTTTTATTGTTCTCACTGCGGACCCCAGCCTTTTTGAGGACGTTACTAATTTGATCCTTGAACGTCCTCCTAGGACGACCTTTAGCTGTAGTTCCTTCCACATTCGCACTGTAAATTACTTTTCTCACTCTTCTTTCACTCATACGCTCTAAATCTCCAAACCAACGCAACGTTTTGTTAAACAATTTTAAATATTATCCTACTATTACTTGATTAGATTAAAATTTCCCAAAAAGTTTCACAAAGATGTATTCTTCATCAGTTAGGTTAATATGTAGACTTAGTACCTTATCACATTGACTTAAGGTTTTAAGTGTTACTCGTATTAATGATATTTGTGAAACGATTCTTTGAATATATCATAGAAATGAATGAGATAGGTACAATGGTGAAGTAAGCGCGGCACGCGTGCCAACCATTTGCAATATATTGCAAAAACTGTCAAAAAATGTGCCATACTTATTGCCCGTTTTCAAACTGCATAACTGTATCTGCTCACTAGAAACGTGACCACGAGGCAAAAAATAAAAAAGTGATGTACTCCTTCTGCCTATATCCGTTTCTTTGGTATATATGAAATGATTTGAAATGAAATGAATTTATTGCAACAACTTACAGTTAATACAGTTTTTGGATGTGAGGAACCCCTTTTAAGTAAATTAATATCTGTGTCAGAGGTTCCCGCTCTTCCGAGGCAGAAAGTTGTACATAAAATAGTGCTAAATTAAATTTAATTAAATGTCTAAAATCTGATTGTTTGAGAATTTTAACAAACCTGAATATTAAAACTAAGAATTAGGGTGCATGATCGTGTGTATTGTGTGTGTGTGAGAGAGAGAAAGGGAAGGGGGGGGGGGGGGGGGGTATATGGACACGTACATAATTTATAAATGAATGTGAATTTGAAAGAATTTGCTTCTAAGAAAAGCAAAACAAAGTAAAAATGAAGTAAGGTGACAAGAATATTATTTACGCGTACTATTCAGGGAACAGCAGATAACAAATTTTCAGTATCGTCATAAGTTAGGGCTCTGAGCCAGATGGTGACATTTTTCTTACACTGAAACGGGGTCATCTAGTACTGTCAGACCCTCCACCCCCATGGCCTTTCGACATCTAGGTCATACAGACCGAATCACGGGGGAGGTGCCCGGTACTTGCTCAGCTGCTCTTTGTCAGACACCCTGCTTGATCCCCCCACAATTAAGTAATTCTGTACTTGGTCCTCTATACGGCCGCTCTCTCCATTCAGGGGCGCGACATCACGATGACGGCTTCGTCGTCGGGCTGCTCAGTCAGTCTGTCGAGTCGGATAGATACGTAAATAGATATCGCTCATATCTTTTTTTTTTCATTTTCTATTTCTTTTCCTCACCCTCTTTTTCTTCGGTCATCCATCTGGTAAGAGTTTTATATAGTTATATACTTGATATCTTTCATTATAATTGCTTCGATATAGTAATTGGTGACATTGTAATATCCGGCGCTGTCCGACCGTGCGACCGTACAGTAAATATTATTGTTATCTGTAACAATTTCCCGAGAGCCATCAATGTAAACATAACAAATCAATCGACTCGTCACTGTAACAATATCAACTCTCACTGTCTGTCCGTCTATAGGGACGAGAGATATTTTGAATAGATGCATGCTTTTTAAAGTATAGACAATGAACTCTTAACAAAATCTTCCTTTGGATAGAAGAATGCCGAAAACGTGAAGATACGTTCTCGTAATATTAGTCTGAAAAATGAATCCTTTCAAATTTTTTGTCTCCGTTTGTTCATCTGGAACGGTTATTCGTGGCAATATACTCACGGTGCTTTGAAAACTGTGCGCCAATATTTCATTCTAAGTAAGATTATTAAAATTTCCCATGAAATAGCTAAACGATTTTCTTTTTATAATAATGCTTAGTATTTTGCCTGTATTTTGACGACAATTCGATCCAGATGCAAGGTTCAAAGTTGAAGGCCTAAATTCCATTCACCTCTTGGCAAGCGAATTGGTGATTGCAGTACGGTCTTAATGTACACAGGAGTACGCTGCTGCCCGTCCCTGGTGCAATCCCTTAGTCACTTTGAAGATTGGGTGTTGTCCAGTTCTAAGCCCGGAACCCAGCACAATGTATTCACTGAATAAGGCAGATATACAAACTTAAATGTGTGTATAGAGAATTCGTCATCATCATCATGTCAGCCTTTAGACGTCCACTGCTGGACATAGGCCTTCCCCAATTAACGCCACTACACCCGGTCCTCCGCCCTCCGCATATTACGGTGCAGAAACGTGGACACTGACAGTGGGCCTGATCCACAAGTTTCAAGTCGCTCAGCGAGCTATGGAGAGGGCTATGCTCGGCGTATCTTTGAAAGATATGATTCGTAATGAAGAGATCCGACGAAGAACGAAGGTGACCGACATAGCCGAAAGGATTAGCAGGCTGAAGTGGCAGTGGGCGGGCCACATCTGTGGTAGAACCGACGGCCGTTGGGGCAGACGAGTTCTGGAGTGGAGTCCTCGGATTGGCACGCGTAGGGTGGGACGTCCCGCCGCCAGGTGGACCGACGACTTAAAGAAGGTGGCCGGAAGCGACTGTATAGAGAATTACGTTAAAGTATTTCTTGATAGCAATATCTCGTTTATATGAATTCCAACAAATTCAAATAGAAATGCCTTCGATAATGCTTTTACATATATTATACTAAACATGACTTTTACATAGACAAATGTTACTTATGATATGATTTAAGTTGATCCTTGGCCCTTTAACGTGTCTCGCTTGTAAAGTTTAATACAACTTCACATATTCCAACGCTCTCTATATACTACTAGCTAGAGCGTTCCAAACAATCGCTCTGTTCCACGCAAGGAGCCGCAACTCGTTCACACTTTGAAACTTGTGCAGTTACTACGCAGAACATTTATTTCCTAAATACACAGAAGATAATTATTTTCTAAATATTGACGCTATTTAACCGTAGCGTCAAAATTTAGTAATAATTAAATGTTCTGCGTAGTAACTGCACAAGTTTCAAAGTGATTGTGAACGAGTTGCGGCTCCGTGCGTGGAACAGAGCTATTGTTTGGAACGCTCCATTTAGTATATGACGCTATTTAACCGTAGCGTCAATATTTAGTAATAATTAAATGTTCTGCGTAGTAACTGCACAAGTTTCAAAGTGTGAACGAGTTGCGGCTCCCGGGAGCGCAGTTGCGTGGAACAGAGCGATTGTTTGAAACGCTCCATCTAGTAGTACTTAAAGATCGTTTGTATTCAATATGTCTGTGACATAAACGACTACGCCTTATTCTCACATACATGGACATAAATTCTGGTCTACCAGAAAATTATATCAATAGAAATGTAGTAGACAAAGAGATCTGTAATTAACTAATTAATAAGACAGAAGTTTTTTTTATTAATTACTAGCTCTTGCCCGCAACTTCGTCCGCGTAGGTTTCGATATTTACACATCTTGAATTTCAAAATAGATATCATTTACGTACCGACGTACGGACGTATTTCGACTACCGATGACTCTGTTGGTGACCTATAGCAATGATAATTATTGTATAATCAATCTAATATTATACGTACTAATTTTTATAACGTACTAATTTCGTGAACTATGTCGAAGACAATAATCTACTGTAATCGATGAAAAGGGCTTCGGAGACATTGACGAACGTAACAATATAATGTTAACTCTTCCATACATCTGTATATCTGTGTTGGGGCTACAACAATCGTATCACGGGACCCAGTAAATCACGACAGCATCCATTGCTCCAGCTGAATGGAGTCCAAGCTAGCTACAATACAGCCCCGAGTCGCCGCACAGTGGCTGCGCTACAATGGCTGTATCGCTCGGCCAAAGCCCGCAGCTATCTCCTATGATTTATAGTTGCCTGGTAACTAGAGACTTATGATGATCTTCTTGTGATGGACAAGTCTTCAGTAGCTTGCGACAACGCTCTTTTAGAGGAGGCGTTATAAGACTGCAACGGTATAAGGTTGATTGAAAGAAATCGCTAAAATCGATAAGATCGCCACTTGTACATACTTCTATATTTCTCCAATGTATATCTGACATGTGATTCTTTCATGGTTCATAATTGAGCCACGCCCAGTCTTTCCGTGGGTTTCGTCAAGGCGACGGGCAGCAGCGTTCTCTACGAACATCAGTCCGCCTGCAATGCGTGATGATTTGATTAGGGCAAATCTCCCAATAGACAACCCACCAAAGGTGGCATTCTATTGGCGAGGCGGATGATGTGGTATAGGTACCAAATTTTAGTTGCTGATGTTGGCAACAGATGGCGTTGTATTGATCTCGACTGTCACAATGTCAAACTTGTCTGTAAGAATGTCCATTGGGGCGGCCCATCAACAATGTCTTATGTTCAGCAGTGGACGTATTTCGGCGGATGTGGATTCATTAATTCATCCCGTTGTATACAGTTATATCAAACTTGTAAGTAATTCTTTATTTACATAAAATGTGGTACATACAGATGTCAATATATATACTACTAGCTGTTGCCCGCGACTTCGTCCGCGTGGACAACTTAACATCACAAATTATTATGTATTTCCTACTTACTTGATATTTTGGACAATTCACACAATATTTTTATAAATTGTAGCCTATGTGTTATTCTGATGTATAAGCTTATATTACTGTAAAGTTTTATTAAAATCCATCCAGTAGTTTTTACGTGAAAGAGTAACAAACATCCATCCATACTTACAAACTTTCGCGTTTATAATATTATTATATATAGTAGGATACTTATATTGATTTATTTAGTTTCTTGATTACAATATTTTGTAATCAAATATCTTAAAGCTGCCCTTTAACTGTGACCTTTGTCTTCAGTTGCATTGTTCTCCCACACTCGCTGTGACGATATTTGTATTCTCTGCCCTCCGCATGGATAGCTTATATTTCAGAAGCGAAGCATCGGAACCTTTCGAATATCCTTTTACGCTTTCAAAATATACTTTGTATAACGATACATCAGATAGAATGAAGCAATTGCAGGAATATACGGCGCAGGATATGTGGCGGGGAGCAGCGAGTGAGCTAGTAAAGAATAGTTATTTTGAACATAAAGCGGCAGTTTGCTGGCGGTTTACACCTCGTGGGGAGAAATAAAATGATTTTATATGAGAAGCGTAATGTAAGTTTATATTCAGGATCTAACCGTCGCAATGCTGTCGACCTCTTTGACCTCGGTGGAAACGAATAGCAACAAATAAAAGCAATTCCAATAATAACTGGATTACATCTATATTTTGTACAGTTCACGACGGCACTCCTCGTCAATGTATTAGTTCATATGTGTAATATATAATTAATGTGTTAGTTCTATCGTAACGCACTAATCATCAATATGAGCATACTTACAATAACATATTGACGTTAGGATTAGCTGTCGCGCTAACCCCTCGCCAAAAGTAGTGTTTTATGTTTGGTTGGAACTGCAAAATATGTATTTGTGGGCGCAGTGTCGGTTTTTGAGTATGATTTCATTAAAGTATGCTCATAATCTAACACGTTAACTGATGTTTTGTTACATTTTTTATTAGTTATTTTGATTAACTTATAAAAATGTCATTGTCATATTATGAAGATGAGGTAAAAGTTGTATTTATCGTACATTTAAAGTAGTATCATCCATCATCATATAAGCCCTGAGACGTCCACTGCTGAACATATACCACTACCCCCGGTCCACCTCCGCATCCAGGCGTTTCCGTCCACCTCCCTCAGACCGTCGGCCCATATGGCAGCGAGGCGTCCCACCCCGAGGTTTCTACACACACACTAAACCCCCAACCTCCCGAATGACCACTTAGGACTTTTCTTTACTACACTTCCATTTGCTAGAGAGAAGTGTAACCTTTTCTCCTACTTCTTTTTTTTCTTAACTTATTATACCTGGGGCCCAATTTAGCGTAAAATCAGTCCCTGGGACTCGCCCTACCTTCACTGGTAGATGTTATGTGTTAGTGGACCTCCGTTGACCCTCGCTCAGAGGAGTTGCGGAGAGAGAATGGTGAGGAGGCTGGAAGCCCCAACGACTGTCGGTGCTGCCACTTCAGCTTGCTAATTTTTTAAAGTAGTTTCTGTATAACATGACAGTTGATTAATATTTGCATCCAGCACTTACATTTCTCGAAAAATTCTAAATTACCCTAAAACTGTCTTTGTACGGGATTCATCCTATTAATTATTATTATTTTATTAATTCAACTATATACAATGCCCTTTTTCTAATATTTAATATTATTATGAACACCAATACATTGACAGCCCTCTAAGCACAATTTACTCTGTGAACTAAATCTGTGAAGTCACTTGACCTGGTGCTGACAGAATACCAGCGCTGGAGTTCGCGTAGCGTGCTGCAGCATTATGCTGAGTCAGCGCTCTTTGTTATTAATTCTGTTCTGTTTATATCTCATGTATGTGTCGTAGCTATGAATAAATGACCTATTCTATTCTGTTCTATTCTATTCTGTTCTGTTCTATTCTATTATATTTTGTTCTGTTCTTTTCTATTCTATCTTTCAACGTTTAATTAATATAATATGTTTCGTAGCACAATAAATGATATCTGATAGACTCGCACACGTATCTAGTTACAGTTTATATATTATACAGTCAAACATTTCACTGCAAGAACACGCTGATCCAACACGGAAAGCGCAACTGGGACCGAATCAAATATGCATAGCGCCCAGCAAATGCATTAGTGGAAATCCGCGGCGAGTGCATCGGCCGGACTATTCGAATATGTCACGGCTTCGCGTATAACTGCGGACGTTATTAACGATGGATGATATAGAGTGTGATACTGTAGAAAAGTATTCAACTATAAATAGATGTCATATTAGTAGTGTGGTTTAGAATACGATGACCTCCGTGGCGGAACGGGGTAGCTCTCGGACTGCCACGCCGGAGATTGCGGGTACGAATCCCGCTAGGGGCAAATGTTCGTATGAGGAATATGAATATTTGTACCCAAGTCTTGGATGTTTATATATTTATTTAAGTATGTGTATCCGTTATATAGTAACCATATACCACGGGCTCTGCCTAGTTTGGGACTGGATAATTGGTGTGAATGTCTGACATATTTATTATAATAATTATGTGGGAAATCTAAGTTACTGTCTCGCCTGGCCAAAAAATGGCCAGACGGACTTCCTCCGGCTGAGGAGTCCAAGCGGCCGGAGGTCAGGGCGATAGAGAGAGAAACCGACGGACAATCCGGGCGGTGTCCAGCAGCACCGCCTTCTGCATCACCGCCGGAAGCGAGCCCACGCGGAGTTCCAACCGCCTCAGGTGGTCAGCGAGGCTGGTTGGAATAAACCCGTTCGCAGACAGGACTATAGGGACGATTTCGGTCGACGTCACACCCCACATGTCAGTAATCTCGTGCGCCAGGTCCAGATACTTATTATTATTATTAATAGAGCCACCCCAACTTTCTGTATGTGTCGTCAAGGAGACTAAGGGATTGCAGCAGAGACGGGCAGCGTTCTCATGTGTATATTAATATCATTACTACGACCACCAATTTGCCTGCCAATCGTGGTCATTATGGCAAAAATCGACAGCGCACCCAAAGTGGCATTCTAAAACAATTTACGAGAGCAACATATATACTGAGTTTAATAGAAATCGGTGATTATGGTGTCCCATATGAACTTTCAAGGGCAACTTTTCCAAAATATCATAGGACTAAAAACAAGAATAAGCCCAGCTAGACTGTACCATGTTTATTCAAAATCAACGATGCCTCGCGAGGTTTCTCTTGTAAGTCGGCTGGCGGTCATTTGTTTTCCGTTCTACTAATATACATACACGTATCTCATATAGGTTATTATGGATTACTAGCTGGTGCCCGCGACTTCGTCTGCGCAGGATTACTATTTCGAGTAGCTTATAAAAGAATATATATAGCGTGGCGTATATAGCGATAAAAGTATCTATTTTCCTTTAGGAATCAATTTATTACTACCAAATGTGCATTTGAAATAAAATATCATTTCTTATTGTAGTTATGGTTCACTATTTTGGCCGTAATGGCTTACACATAAGATATAGATATATACTGTGGCGGACTTTTTTGTAGGACTATTTAAGATAAACATTTCCATCATACATTACATATGTGTAACTCTAGCGGTTTTGGCAGCGCACGCCAGAATAGCTCGCAGATGGTAGGTCCTACTTACTTGATATTGTGTTATTCTGACGTATAAGCTATATTATTGTAAAGTTTCATTAAAATCCATTCAGTAGTTTTTACTTGAAAGAGTAACAAACATCCATCCATACTTACAAACTTTCGCGTTTTAAATTACATATCCTTTTTCTCTTTGTAAATCAGTCGTGATAAATTGTTTTCCAGCTCTCTCAGCTTCGTAACTCTGAATCATAAGCAAATTGGAAGCAGTTCGCTCGGATAATGCGCGGTAATGGAAGAGCTACAGCATGTAAATATCGCAAATTGAGTCTTCACGCCCGCGCGGTGTATTTACAAACACCAATCTTTGTAGGTGTGTTGCCAGTTTCTTGTAAAAATAAGTTAAACTATATGGTTGGTTATACTACAGTTTTTTACGTGTTTTCTGACTTTAGTATCATACTATGTGTTTTTTTAATCAGATATTTATTTTTTACTAGCTATGCCCGCGACTTCCTACACGCAGTCCAATAAATACGTGGTTCCCCCACCTCCCTCCCTCCCAACCTCCCAAATTCCTAAACCCTCTGTCCTTTGCTCTCACGTATAACTGCGGACCCCACCCTTCCCTCTGCCCTCGCCATCTCACTCTCACCACTACCCCCCGCTCGCTCTCCACTTCCCTCCATTTTCTTCTGCCCCTTGCACCCCCCTTGCACCCCCCTCTATCTTCCACTAGGGGAAATGGAAAACTCTTACCTCACCCTACATTTCCATAACGACCAACTTCAGAATTTTCGAAAACTATAAATTCACATAACTTTTCAATAAATTAGCCGATTGCACTGAAATAAAGACTAAATATTACTTCAAATTAAACCCTATGTTATTCTGAAAGACCCATTCAAATCGGTTCAGTAATTACGTCACACATGTACAATAACAGACAATAATTCCAAAAATGATCGTTATGTGTATATTTCTGGTCCTTCGATCCCTAATTTCTTTTTTTTTTTATGCAAAAATTTTTAATGTACAGACAGACACGCGAAGTTACGTTTCTATTTATTTTGTTATAAAATTAAGTTTTTTTGTTGGCTTTTGTGTGTATAATCCGGCAACACCAATATTCACAGTGAGTCAGTGACTTCGCTCATGCGCTGAGGCATGGTACAATTTATACATTGCACAGCGGCGCGGGAGGCGCGGGCGGCGCAGATTTATGAGGCGAGATATCGCTTCCGCCGCCGCGCGTATGAAGCATCGATTCCTTGAGACATTGGCCGATTCGGTGCACTTACAATACGGTTACCACCGGATTGCAGATGCTTTGCCGCAATGACTTGCATAAAAATTGAGGTGCTTTCGTCGCTCGCACCCTTCCGAGACACTTGCAGTACTCTCCCCCTGTAGTGACCAGATTTTTCTTTAAAGATTAATGGACTTTACATTCGGCCCTATAATATCTATACATATAATAATACTGAACAGTCTTCGTGTATGTGCAGTGAAAATATTGTCAATAAAACTAATTGAGGGGATAGAAGATATAAGAAGGGGTATAAGAGAGGGCATGTATATATGTATGTATGTAATCGCTTTATTGTACCAAAAATAACAACAACAATAATAAAAATAGGAATTAAACTGTGTACAAAGGCGGACTTATCCTACTTAGGGATCTCTTTCAGTCAACCTTAGAGTAACCGAAGTAGTATAATGCATTTAGTACCAAATTTGATAAAGAAATGTACCTAGTTTTAATAAAGTTTGTAAATAGGTACATATTACATAAACATAAACGAACAATAATAAGGGGATTTAAGAAGTTGTATGTTTGTGAAAAGAATAACATAGGTCTTGAATTCAGTGCTTATATCATCGCAATCGACTCACTCAGTTGGAAGATATGCGAATATAATTTATTCAAAAATGTACTTCCGCATAGCGCAAAACAGTAATGGACTGTTCTCTTTTAAAGGTCCATAGAGACGCCGTAGGAAGGGAAGCAGGGAGGAGCAAGAAGGGAGGGAGTGTGAAGGGGAGGGGAGAGAAGTATTCACTTATACAATTACAATATCAACAATTGTAACGCTGACTACTACTGAAGACTACCAAGGCAAGAAAAACAGTACTACAGAGTAGCACAGCTAGTATCTCCTTACTATGCACTTGGAATTCTTCGTAATGGAAAACGAAAGAAATGCAAAGAGGCAGGGAACAGCCATTTTTAATACTGCAATAGAAACATAATGCCCAGAGAACCTGTGTTTAGTACCTGGTCAAATTGAAAGACATATTATATCCCACAGCGACGATAGAAGCCAAAAAGAAGAAGCCTTAAGGCCTATTTAAATAACGGTATCAACTGCGTACTAAATTGTTGCTTTAATTTGCTATTTTATCATAACCTAGAAGGTCCACTTGTTATTCCTTAACTCATTAAAATTCAGGGCTTACATTCGACCTTACAGAATAAATTTATTATGTACCAAAAGTTAGGAGAAATTCATAGAATTGCTGAATGTTGTTTTAACATTTAAATGTCTTAGATTAAATGGGAATTTGGAAACCAAAAATGTTTTATTGGTATAATTAACGTCGTTTTCAATGTTTCTATTATTTTCTCTTCGCTTTCTGACGTTAGTTTTTTCTTTGAGGAAATTTCCTTCATTCCAAACCATCCCTTTCAATAATCGACCAGCGACTGTTTTCTAGTTATGTAATTTGTTATTTTCTAATATTATATCTTCATAAATTTAGTCGATCATTGATATGTTGACATCATTGGTGTACTGAATTTAAAAAGTACACTTCTAGAATTTTTATTTATTAAGTACACTTATTAAAAAAAATGCATAAATGATCTAACCCGCAAGACGTCAAAAAATCAATCAATTATATCACACTGCTATTTTTAATCCAAAATAATCTTTTGGCAGATGGCAGAAACGTTCCAGGATAATCTTTTATACATTTTTAATAATATATTTATCATATTGAGATAGGTTATACTTTAATGCTTGATATTTGCAAGAATTTTGCATAACTTGGATCATTTATCAATAAAGAATGATTATGATTTGAAGACGTAAATGGGCAGAAATAAATCTTTATACCAAATCTAGTGTGTTCGGATCTTGACTTGGTATAGTATAAATGTGAGTGCTCGAACTGCACCCGAATGTGACGCGACAAGCAGGCCCAAAATGTAATGCTGGCTTAATTTAATGGACAGCCGTACTCTGCCCTGCTCTGAAAATAAAATACACGTTTTGATCTTATCTTTTTCCGCCATAGACTTACTCGTATTAAATTAAATCTATGGTTTCAGCACTCAACCGAACCTCGACTAGGCTACCATACCATACAAACTTTATGGCACTGTGTCTTCTCTAACTGTGACATTAGCAGAGTCCTCGTCAACACGATGGAGCCTTAATCTTAAAATTGAATTATATTAAGCCTACACCAAACATACTCTTAATTGGTGTTTCAGTTGTTTTTTTTTTCTGTTATTTTATCGAGGCTTTGTACTATTCATATCTATGCCAGCCTCATAGGGAAACACATAATATTCAGCGTTACCTAGACGTCAGACAGCGCTTAGAGAAATAATAAATTTCTCTCGCTTCATTAGAACTTGGATCATTTAGTTTCATGTTTATGTCATATGTGTTTCAGTTGTATTCGGTAGTATTTCAAAACAGAGACAAGTGGACTTATAACATTCTTCCAGTATATCGACGATATTAATATAGTTTTACTACAGTTGGGTAGTTGGGATTGCGTCAAGTTTTCACGTCATAACTTCGGGCGCAGAAAAGTGGACTCTGATTGAAGGATATGATCAAAATCAAAATATTTATTTTCAAAATTGGAATACATTATTCTCTTTTTGCCGTCAAATTCTGCCTAAAACTACTCCACTCCCACCTGTATAACCGAGGGGAAGAAGTGGCAACAACGGCACAGGGCCCTACCTTTGATTTATCTTATTCATTACAATCATTAAGTCTACCTATGCTGAACCATCAAGCACTCCATGGACTTTTATCATTTAAGTAGTCATCTAACTTCTAATAGGCTTTCTTGCACAGATTAACTGTTATAGAAGATTTGAATTTTCGTTCAGACAAGTCAATAATTTCATTCGGAACCTTATTGTAGTAACGCACGCACAGCCCGACAAAAGAATTATTGATCTTAGACAATATCTGAAAGAATGATCAAGCTGTCGTGGCATTGCCTGGCTGTCGCAGAACTGACGGTCAATTAGGCAGTCGAGTTCTGAAGCAGACAGCGTTAGACACTGCGGCATCAGATAGACTGATGATATAAAGAAGGGGGGTGATAGATGATGATGGCGAATATGTTAATTGTGAGAGAAATTAATACGCAAGCTACGATGATATTCTATATTACAGTTATAACCTCGATGTAGTTTATATTTGAAAAGTTAAACTTAGTAGCCAACATGAAGGCTTACTAAATGTGTACGTTGCGGCTGGAGGCGTTACCATAACCGATTTATGGGATCCTCAGCAGCTCCCGAGGGCACCTCTAGTTGCGACCGCTTTGTTTCCAACAAGAACACTTATTGACTGTTGGTTTTAGAAGCAAATTTACATTATTTATTACTTTTTTTCGTCTGAGTACAAAGTATCTTACTATATTGTTTTAGGCAAGATTTATTAGTTCCATTTTGAGACTATCTTGATAAAGATTCATTCAACATTGTAAGCTCTTGTGTTTTTCCAAGACTTCGTACATTTCATCATCCGCTAAACTACGTCAGCTGAAAGCCGTGCGGTTTCCGGTAGAGTAGAATAGGACCACTCCAACTCTTCCCGTGGATGTCGTACAAGGCGACTAAGGGAATACATTATAAAACATCAATCAGGCCTCCCCAACCCGTCTGGCCAGCGCGGGGAGTGTAGGCCAAATCCTCCGTCTGTCTCCGGCAGATGAGAGAGGGTTGTGCTCCTACAGTGGAGACAAAAATAACCTGATGATGATGACGATGACGAATATAAGCCTCCTCAACAGAATCCCAGTTTTAGTGTGCTGTCCATTGGAGAATTTGTTATAGCCACCACACTTTTGCTGGCGGACTGGTGATCGCAGTAATGATGTAATTGTGCTATTGTCCCTCTCTGGTGCAAATATTAGTCACCTTGACACCCACTAGAAGAGTGGGGGTTTCTCTATTCTAAGCCGGAATCCACACGATTAAGAATAGGTCTGTCTCATTTCGTCATCATCATCAGCCCGAAAGAGTCCACTGTTGGACATAGGCCTCTCCCAAGGCGCGCCACTGAACCCGATCCTCGGTTCTTCTCATCCAGTCGCTGCCAGCCGCCTTACGCAGATCGTCGCTCCATCTAGCCAGGGGGCGTCCCACACTACGTTTGCCTAGTCGCGGTCTCCACTCGAGAACTCGTTTACCTCAGCGGTAATCGGTTCTCCGACAGATGTGACCAGCCCACTGCCACTTCAGCGTACTAACTTTCTGAGCTGTGTCGAGGACTTTAGTTCTCTGGCGGATCACCTCATTTCGGATCCTGTCTCTTAGAGAAACTCCGAGCTGAGCGACCCTGATTGTCTCATTTAAAGTTGATATATTAAGAGACCAGTTCCAAATAGCTGTCGTTCTCAGAAACGGACTCACTTTCACAACAAGAGCGACTCGAGTCGAGTTGTGTATCGTCCACATAAATAACGAGGTAGACAATAAGTCCCGGAGAGCAGAGCTACACAAGTGTCCTTTATTATTTTCATGTTGCGCCTAATTGCCTGTTGGGCTGCCATTAATCAGAGCGCTTGGACCTCGGCGCGAGCGATGCGCTGTGACCGGGGAGGGTTTAGATCACAAATCATAACTTATTCCTCTCTGCTCTTTCTATTTTCATACACACCGTATTTTTGATATCCGAGGTGTCTACTGTATTAATAATATTATTCAATCTTTAGTCACTCCACAGAACAAGTCATATTACAAGTTAGAAACCTAATTTGTTAAAATTCTCAGAAACTTACATATAAAACTCAATGCAAGCCAAATTGAATCCTACGCGCATGGAAGGAAGTCATTGTTACGCTAAACCGTTAATTCACGCATACATTGACAATGTATGCGTTTGCCTAGGGCTGGTAAATACGCTTTCGGATTGTGGAGTGGCGCCGGACTTTAGTCAAATGCACATCGCTCTTGCGACTCCCGACCTATTTGGCCCCGAATCCGGGGCTACGCCGAGTAGGTATATTTTTATACCTAAAGTGAGGAGTGAGACAGGCCTTATCACTCTATTTTTATGAGCAATTCTCTTTTACCTTCTCTATAGATCAATTTCTCTATAGATCTGCGTAGGGCGGCTGGCAGAGACTTACAGGCTGATGATGATGATGATGATAGATCAATTTCTATACACAATGTTATATTACAAAATTGTTTGAAAGTGTGGAAAAGTTATGGAATTTGATGTAAAATGAAATTATCTCTCCTCTCTTGTCACTGACACCATACCACCAACACGTTGTGGATGCATACGTGTACAAATCACAAACCAATTACTTGGCTGTTAACTGTACATTGCGGCGTTACCACAGGCTGCCGGTTGCCGCGCCGCGGTCAGCAGCCGATGGACAGTGAACTGCGCCTGCACTTGGTGCCAACGCACTGCCATCTCCTTGACAGATGCGTGGGTAGGCGGCGTTGTTATGAAATTTAAATGTTGTTTAAAAGCATTGTCTCACATATAAGTACAGAGACAGAAGGTTCTTAATATGTCTATGTAAGCGAGAAATAAGATCCCGATGGTTTTGTTTAGATTAATAATGTCACATAATTGTACATTTAACAATTAGAACAGAAACTTGAACAGAATAATATTGTTATCATCATAACAGCCCTTAGACGTCCTCTGCTGGACATAGGCCTTCCCCAATGAAAGCCACCATATCCGCCCTCCGCATCCAACCGCTACCTTCTTTAGTTCGTCGGTCCACCTGGCGGCGAGGCATCCCACCCTGCGCGTGCCGATCTGCGGTCTCCACTCCAGAACCCGTCTGCCCCAACGGCCGTCGGTTCTGCGACGGATGTGACACCAGATTTTAAGTTAGACCTCCAGCAAGACAACTGTGAAAACTGCATCAAATTTCATTCAGTAGTTTTTGCGAGATGAGGTAACAAACATACATACAGACACACAGACAGGCAAAAATTCTAAAAACAGTTATTTTGGCTTCTATTGGCCTATTAAGACCCTTCATATACATTTTTCTACAATATCTCCCATGTACTGACATAGACCAGTTACAGTTCCAATGGGCCCGATTCTGAAGGCACACATTTAAAATTTGACAGCGCTAAAATTGGTTTCGTCTTTATCTTCATAATACTGTGTGACAAGGATAGCAACAGTTTTAGTGCTGTCAAATTTTTACGTTGTGCCTTCAGAATCGAGCAAATTATAAGTATATATTTAGTGAAATTAACAAATTTTGGTAAAAATATATCAAAAGCAGGTAATCACATTAACGACTACAATAAGCGACAACAAAACTGAGTCATTGATTCGTTACCAGTGCGTGACTCTAAGCAGTCGTCACTAATAACCACAGCACCCACTTACGTCCACTGTGCTTAGCCGACAACTCCCCCAAGGAGTCTACAGAACCTTTTGAACTACGTACGGTGAGTATTGAAGTGGAAATCGATGGTAATGCTCGGCAATGTGAAATAATTTAATATGTAAATGTTGGCAAAGCACTTGAGAATGAATTTTTCCATAATTCTAGTAGATTTTGTGGTGCGGTTCTACTTTTAGTGTAACTTCAACACAAAAACAATCTCCATTCGACAAAGATAGTAAGAAATTACTGAAACTCAACTGGTATTAATTTTTATTTTTTTCAAATGAAATAATGAGCAGTCCCTCGGTCCAAAACAGGAGTCGCCCACGCCCACCCGTGGGCTGGCGGAGACGACGCCAAACAATGCACCCTGTATACACTTACGGCTTTTAATTCTTGTGATTTCTCGCCAGTATTGTTGTCATAAAGTTAACACAAAAGTCTTTAATCAGTGCGTCCTGCCTGTCATGACCTACGGTGCAGAAGCGTGGACACTGACGGTGGGCCTGATCCACAAGTTTCAAGTCGCTCAGCGAGCTATAGAGAGAGCTATGCTTGGAGTTTCTTTAAAGGATATGATTCATAATGAAGAGATTCGACGAAGAACGAAGGTGACCGACATAGCCGAAAGGATTAACAAGCTGAAATGGCACTGGGTGGGCTACATCTATCGCAGAACCAACGGCCGTTGGAACAGACGAGTTCTAGAGTGGAGACCACGGATTGGCATGCGCAAGGTGGGGAGCCCCGCCGCCAGATGGATCGACGACCTAAAGAAGGTGGCCGGAAGCGGCTGGATACAGACCGGGTGTAGTGGCGTTCATTGGGGAAGGCCTATGTCCAGCAGTTGACGTCTAAAGACTGACATGATGATGATGATGATTGTTGTCACGATTGCAGTACATATCTGTCAGAAGCCTCAGATAAATTTTGGAAACTTCTAAAAGACCCAAAATCAAGAACCAACTTCTCGACAGACAAACACTCAATGAGAACTTTCCTGAATATTTCCGTTTGTATCGTGTTACTAATGTCATTAAATCCATGATCATCATCTTAATCAGATACCTTTTCAATGGCTAATTTGGCTATAAGTATACGAAATTACTTGTGATTACCTCGAAGTTTTACATTTCTCAATTCAAATTTTTTTTTCATCATCTTCAACTTTAATACTTTTACCAAGAATTATATATCTCACAAACAACAGCCCTTGCAACCTGTTAGGGGTGGAAATAAAAAAAAAAGTATTACCCGCTACAGTATCATCTCTCTCTAATTAAGCTGTGTCAAGGTATCCCTTAATAATAATAAAAAAATAAGAATACAATGGAATACACAAAGGAAAAAGAAGAAAAAAAAACTATAAAAACCCTTTCCCCATACTCCCAATTCCTGTGTATTCTTATGCTATACGAACTAGAAGAATCTAGTTTAAAGAGTAAACACCGCTTAATAAATGTCTCTGACTAATATGTCAGAGGATAAAAAACTGCGGAACAAAAAAACCTTAATACAATTATAAAGATCTATTTCTTCAACATTCGTAAAGGCACCAACGTATCCAAGAACTTCAGCAAATATCCTGGCGATATCATCACATTTGGATAACACTGCGCTTCAGTAGCCAATTTCTTGTATTGATACTAACAATGTTGTTTCAGAAATCTCATTTCCAGCACCCTGCCAACTTGGTCGACACTTGTGTGCTCAATACTGCGAAATTAGTTCCAAGACTTTTGTTTACTTGCGCCAGTTGTGCCGAGGTAGATAGGTGTAGACGCAGAGTGCGAACTGAGACAAAAGGTTCAGGTTGCTTGTTTTAATACTATTCTCTTTGGTAATCTGTTGTACTTAAGTATCGTAATGTTTAACTCCAAACTTTTGAGTGTCAATAAACTTGTGCTCTAAGTTTCTTGAAACTACTGCCAGCCCGTTAGATATTCTGACTGTAATAATAAAAAAAATTTGGAAGCTAGTCACTTATACATACTCATATTCTATTTTTAGTTTTTTAAATGGAGACTGGAGATCTTTGGAACATGTGTTTCGAAGCTAGCAGTAAAAGAATTGATCCTTTTAGTCGAGTGTAGCAAATTCGTTTTGTATCATACTTAAAAAAAAAATAAGAAATGATAATGAATATATGAGAGACCTTCAGAGAGAAAAAAACAGAGAGAGATAGAGAGAGTTTGTGTGAGTGTCTATGTGTGTGTCTATGGATATGTGTGATTGTGCATGTACCCACCTGGAAATAATGAATGAAATGAAATAAAAGTTTTTAATTCGGAAAACAATGATCCATAAATTGTTAGTAAGCACATAAGAAAAATAAAATAAAGTTAAATAGAATTATGTTAGTATCAATACAATTAAGATTGTAAAACTAAAACTTAATATATAATATGTCCTATGTCGTCACTATCGAAACTAACGGAATAGTTTCGAATGAATTTACATATTTTTTAATATGTCAGGAATGGTATGATCAAAGTTTCATAGTTTGTACAACTCTTATTTAACCTTTTTTGCAAATGACGTATCTCGTTAATAAAACATATCTCTATTAGTTTAACCTTTTAAAAATTGGCAATTATGGAAACAAAATCAAAAAGTGTAAATACAATCAACGCCTAGATATTGTGAAACGATGGATTTCAGAAACAAATTATTAAAGAAACAAACCAATAACTCAATATCAATAAAATCACAGTCAACATATACGTGTATAAGGAGTACGAAATAAATGAGCGCACCACACAAGGACGTCGGCAAATTTACACTGCACTCCACTGGCAACACTG
Organism: Esperia sulphurella; assembly: GCA_947086405.1. Taxonomy (NCBI): domain Eukaryota; kingdom Metazoa; phylum Arthropoda; class Insecta; order Lepidoptera; family Oecophoridae; genus Esperia; species Esperia sulphurella. Next base: position 18,538,052 of record OX352261.1, read on the forward strand.
ACTATTTCACTCATACACCGCACCAACATACCTGCCGCTCAGCAAATCGAATTTCATTTTCAACACGTATGTTCCGCAACGTTTCTAGGTTCAAAATTGGGTATAGATGTGGAGAGATAACAGTATCGTTATGTTGGTCATTGAATTCCATTCCTGTGGTGTACCTTTGAAAATTGTCAAAGGATTATAAACTGTAACATGTTAATAACAGAAGCGGTTCGCGGTGTGTGCAGAGTACGGGTGCGTGGGCCCGAGGACCTAAAAAGGTAAACTAACTTATGAAGTGTATGTAAATGTAACAGTGAAGGAGTTTTAGGTCTCGTTTTTAATGCAACTCATGAATTGTTTTATGCTTTATCAGTTTTGGATTTTCATTTTGGGAAGCTTTCTGTACGTTTTACGTACGTTCAAAAGCTCTTTGGTTTGTTTGTTTTAATTCTGCTTCGTCATTGTTATAAGTTTTGTAACGTTGGGATTTATCATGTTTTATAATAATTATTTGACATTTATCATCCGACCTTTTGATTACTTTGTTCCAAATTAAACTTTGGCTGAGCAAATTTCGATTAATCTATTATCTCCTGGAGTAGAATAATGGGAGTCGTTAAAATACCTTAAAGGATTAACCCACTTAACAAACTTCAATAAAATTCTCCCGCTGAATAGCTCAACTGCGATATTCGATAGCTCGATTTCGCAAATCGAGTAATGATGGTACAGCGCATGTTGCGAACGAGAGCGGAGGTGAACTGGAAACAAAATTTCAAACCATATGAATAATGATCATAAATGACGAATAATCTGATGATGAAGTCTATTAGATAGTATGCAAGATATACGCATGATATATGTACGAGAAACAGACTGCCCTTGTTATGCTAAGATCGGATTCTATCTATTTTTACTTTTCACATAACTTTTTATTCACCTTCATCAGCCGAAATAGGTCCACTACTGAACATAAGTCCACTAAATACCACTTTTAGTGGGCTGTCCACTTGGAGATTTGCCATACTCACCACGCTTGGCAAGCGGATAGGTGATCACAGTAATAATCTTAATATACAAAGGAGAACGCTGTTAGTCCGTGTTGCAATTCCTAAGTCGCCTTAACGACACCCACGGGAAGATATTCTATATTATATAGTACACCCTATTCTAAGCTGAGAACTACACTGTATGCTTTTTATTCACAACCTAAATACTGGGTAGTTTGTAGAACTACATAGAATAGAATAGAATAGAATAGAATAGAATAGAATAGAATAGGTCATTTATTCATAGCTACGACACACACATACATGAGAAATAAACAGAACAGAAATTAATAAATTACAATTTATAAATAATCAAGGTACCTATGTGTCGCAGCAATAAAATGGCGCTGACTCAGCATAATGCTGCAGCACGCTACGCGAACTCCAGCGCTGGTATTCTGTCAGCACCAGGTCAAGTGACTTCACAGATTTAGTTTTTAAATTGTGCGTAGAGGGCTGTCAATGTATTGGTGTTCATAATAATATTAAATATATATAATTTAAGTTTGTAAATTAGTAGAAATAAGGGCATTGTGTATAGCTGAATTAATAACATACATCAGCCTCAACCGAGATCTGCTCTCGCTTATGACTTGTCAGTGTCACTAATAAAGCTAGTGTTAACAACTGGTATCGCGTGTTAACCGATTCGAGCCGTAATTTCGCTTTGTATATTTGTTATGTTCAGAAGCATATCCGTTTCATTTGCTATTACTTGTTTGTTATACTTGTTCAGTCGCGTTGTTAATGCGGAGCTGGGATTAATGTCGCGCGTTGGGAAATCAGATTAAACAGGATCCCGAATTATAAAACTTTGATTAAATTTTCACATTTGGATTGTTATTTAGTCGGATAATGTTAGAAGGTCTGGCTCACGACCGAGAAAGAACACGTTCTTGAGCTTTGAAGGAACTATTTTCCTAGCTCTTAGAGTTTTTTGAAATGAATTCCAGATAAACTTTAAACGATGGTGCTGAAAACTTCCGACTAGATTTAGCGATCACCTATTGTTAGCTTAGGTCACAGCTCAAGAATTTGATTTGAATTTATGTTCAGTGAGTATTTCAAATAAGTTCGAGAACTTTCTATTCTGAACTTAGAAACGTTTCATATAAAAATTCAAGAAAAAATAGGCAATAATAGTAAAGCCAAGATTATAGATAAATGCTTTGAACCTTTTCAATTATACGTGAACATATTTCAGAATTGGACATTGAATTTCCCTTTCAACCAAATGAAAAATGAAGGGAAAATATGTTTGTTTCTATTCAAATAGAGGGGAATACTGTAGGAAATAGTTTGAAACGAGCATTAGCAAAGGTAGAGGCTTCATAAATAGAAACAATAATCACAAGTGTGGGAGAGTACACCGATGGAAACTCCAGTTAACTTCCTTTGTTTGCACTCCACTGAATTATACAAACCGTAGCTCTTACTATTGGAAAAGTAAATTAACAATCTTGAAAGTTAATTTCGAGAGCAATCAGAAAACAATCAACATTATGTCATCTATTATATGAGCAATTTATCATTTAGAGTAATTTGCCACTAACGATGGTGACGACAGCAGAGTTAGCGAATTTGGGTTATATTCAAATGCGAATTGGTAACATAATGTGTATAACAATATAGTTTAGTCACAATAGAAATATCTATGCGTTCATAATTTTATTTGACAACATCACACACACTTCCAATGCAAATATTTGTACTGGAGAATCGAACTCTAGGATAACTTGTTTTACTAGGGTCAAAACTTAGTAAAGTCAGTAAATCGTTCACGGGGCAACGTATACTCTTCTACAATAAACTATCAGAGGAAATCTTAAATATAACAGACAGAAAGTTAAAGATTCATATTAAAAAACAACTTTATAAGAAAGCGATTATTTGAATGACAAAGATGCCTGGTACTAATGTTGATTCAGCTACGCACAATTTTTATATAATTGTATGCAAACTTGATTTTAAAAGATGCGTTGCGTGAAGTTTGTTGAGCCGTTTTTTCTTCACGGCGCTAACACCTAGGAAGCGGTAGTCGATAAAAAAATTACGTGTATAAATGTACCAAGTGTACTCATATGCAATAAATTTTTTTGACTTTGACCTAAGTATATATTGATCGAATCGACTGCATTTAGCGGGTAACCGAAATTCGTCATGACTTTTGTCGAATTCATATCCTTTTACACTCATAGTAACGTCGGCATCGATTTGGTTATTCTGAAGACACTCGATAACCCTTCATTACCATTATTGCATTCTAAGGGGTGGGGTTCGATGTGCAGTGCGATTGCGACTAGTTAGTAATGAGGGTGCTCTGCCCCCGCCCCGGCTTTGTTATTTTGTAATTGCACGCTTGTTATTGTCTAAGGGGTTTCTCCGGTTCAAACTGAAATTTATTTCATTATCATTGTGTTGATTGTGATTTATAAACTTCCAGAGCAAATTTTTATGCTGCCTTTGCACAAAAAAGCATTTTATATCAACGAGCGATTCCAGAGTCTCCAGAGTCATTAGTGGTTGCTTTATGAAAAAGAAAGTTTGAATGAAGTATGAACGGTACCCTCCTAAATAGGAGTTCAATGGCGGTCGTATATCTTGGAAGTCTGTTTTTGATCAAAACGTTCATTTATCCGTGGATATCTTTTTCTTGAATCTCCCATAGATCTCCGAACAAAAGCAGAGGCGACTTCCCGACGGTCCGTCTAGACATGCCCACGCGGCTCGCAACAATCCACTACTAATGGACGGAATCCATTACAAAAATAGTGAAGTAAACTATCCGGACTATTAGGGCGTGCGGGCGGTTTCCGGGAACCGTCCGAATGTGCCGGACCGGTCAAAGGAAGCTGCCCATTACGTGCGTACTGCGTGCCGTGGTACAACATACCGCAATTAGCTTTAACTGGGGAATGTTATAATGAGTTAATGTTGTATCATGGAAACAATAAGAAAACGGTGATAACTCGGTCAAATTGGGGTGGAACTTATCACTAGATCCGGCATTAAATTGATCATGATTGTTCACCAAAGTTAAAGGCATAGTAGTCGATGTTTAAGCAGGAATTATTTTGAAGATATCACTTTTATAATTTAGTCTTTCTCTTTCCGTGTAACAGAAACAGTTCATTGAATTGTTAGAGCTGTGGCCTCTTGTGTGTCAGCGGAATTGAATCCAGTACTTGAATATTCAGTCGACAAAAGTTCACCGCCGCCCAATAAATCTCACCTGCATTGGGCAGTAATAAAGGTAACGGCTCACTTCACCCGGCGACGCCGGTGGCGGTGGTCATAGATTCGCCTCCCGCCCGCGCTCGTATTTCAGCGCCTTCCGTGGTAATTTCACCGGCCGGTAATTCGGGCCCTTTTGTCAAATATCCCCCGCTTCCTGGCTGCGGCACTTGACAGGGATGCTGAAGAAATCCTAGAAGTGATATCAGAACGTTCGATTTCTTCTTCTTAGTTGGTGACGATTCTGTGGTTACTACTACACTAGAGAGGGACTATCAAAATAAACTATTAATATAATATTCTGCTCATAGAAACCTTATCTACCTTAAAACTTGGTAGGAAGTTTGATGATAACAAACTTTCTAATATACAGATACATGCACCTTCAAGCCATAAACCGGAGGAAGTATCCTTAACTTATTACATATTTCAAGTTGATAAGAAAAGTAAAGATATAATAATAATGTGTTCTATTAAAGGCATAAAAAACCCATAGAACAGACAATACAAAAATAAAACAAACAATTACAATTAAAATAAAACATTACATAAAATACCTACCAAAATGTGTAGGTGGTCAATGAATCAAAATGGACTATTTCCTGTTCACGCTCCGATGAACGTCTAGCCAGTACCTATAGATCGGGCTGTCCATGTCACAGCAGACGGCTTTAAGTATGCTGTTATGAGAGCGCCTTAGCCTTTCCCAAAAGGAAGCCACGCGCGCTCTCATAACTGCATAGAAATCACACTCGCGCCTCGGCGAACATGCTCGACGTGCTGCAGTAGCGCGGCAGTAGCATGAGGGTGCGAAATGCGTCATTGTATTGCACCCTCATGGTATTATATGATTTCCTAGTGAAATCAGCCCAGAGTTGGCAAGTGTAGAGACATTGACATATGCATTAAATAATGTCAATATTGTTTCGCAAAGTAGAATAAAAGTCCTAAATGACAAAAAGTATCTAGAACAACATAATACATAGTACAAACTAACTCTAGAACGTCATATTGTGTATATCTAACTCGGTGACCTCGATGCCCCAGGACGTCCCGTCGGGCATCCGGGAGCAGCTTCCGGGAGCGATGAGACCGGCCGACCCACCGACCGGGCCGAATGAATGGCCCCGATGCAACGCTGGGTTATTGGGTTCTGCATCCATAACTCACTGTTATGGTGCTTTGACCTCCAGAGAAAGTAATTGTTGTACCTTTAGAACCTTATCGCAAAATTGAATTTTGCGACTTCAAATTTTTGCAAGAAACTAAGTGGGTGTGCAATTAAAGATCTAATGACATTATTAGATTTAGTAGAAATGTTTTTAGTAAATTAGGGATGAACAGATTTGCTTGAGTATTCAAGAAAATAAAAACGGCTATTCATCAATCTTAAATGCACATTCATTATTGGAAGCTTTTCTGTCCAAATATAGATCCATTAATAAGGTTTAAGAATAGACCAATTTTCTCCCTAAATCTTCCCAGCACAAAAACGGAAAGAACTATTTTTTATTAAAAGAAAAACCAATCCTGTAAGAAGCTAAAGATTAAACGTTTCTTTTAAACTATTCCATCAATCTTGTTAATCTGTCTGTGTAACTAATGACAAATCTGAAGCGCGCTCGGCACCGAAATAGCGGACTTTGGGAGCTGTCCGAGTCCGATAGGAGATTTGGACAGGCGCAGTTTGATTTAAATTATTCGGGATTATGTCATCGTCCCCTCTGTCGTCCTTCGCTGTATTTATTCACTCCATTATCTGTCGCTTTTCTATTGTTTCTGTATTCTGGTTTGGCGATAAAAAGATTATTTGATTTAATAACTATGTAACAAGAGCTTTCTTTGCTAATAATTTCAGTATCTTCATTTTAACTTACACCCAACAGTTTATAATATACAAGTCTGATTTTTACAAGAAGAGAATTCTGAATGTTTGCAAAACTAAAGATAGATATTTGACAGAAGATTTGTCGTTTGTTTCTATGTCATTCTCATCAGTTATGCCTTTGTATTCAGTGTATTATGTTAGTATGAGCATATGAGGCATATATAATACAATATTCAATATCTTTTTCGTTTAAAAATCAGACTTGTAGACTTATCTAGAAAGATTATTTTTGCAAAACTTAAGTCTTTAGTTATTTAAATATGTTTCATTTAAGTTCCCAAATCAGCGAAACCTATACCTTTCTCTATTGTATAATATTTTCTACCCAAATGTTGTTTTTTTTTAATTTAAATTGTTTTTTTACTTTGAAAAATTTGTAAGTGTGTTTATTTGTACAATAAAGTGTATTGTATTGTATTTATTTTCTAGTAAATGAAAACATCTATTTTTCATAAAATTGCTGTCTCCAGGAGTTCAAATTGTCTTTTTCACTTCATATTCATATTATTTATTGTTTCATGTTTCCCTTCTTAAAACTGATGCTTATTTTTTCAATTCACAAAGGCGTCAGAAACAGTATGGTGCCAAATATTAGTGTTGTAGATGGTGCAGCCTCAAAAAACACGGAAATTTAATGCAAGCAGAACATATTCATCGGCAAACAGCCGGCGGCGGCGCGGGCCCGGCGACGACGTCGGCTCGCAAATATTTGCCGTCACATTACCGCCCCGCTTAGCTATGCACACCGCTATATTGTCAGTTGCATTTATACGATCAGTATCTATTTCTGTTCCACCCTTATTGTTTTAGTGGAACAGTGTAGCTGTATTTATGATTATTTCTTGTGAGTCTGCTATTATTGGAAGGAAAATAGCTGAATATTTCAGTCAACTGTTTCCACAGTAAAGTGTACTATATTTGAATCACAAAAACTTCAAATAGCTTGATACATCGTATTTTCCTTCTATGTATCAATATTAGAACGAATCTGACTTTCGTCCCATTTCGTAACCAGATTTCGTGACTAGCTACGAAAAGGGAAATGTAATTTCCCAGTTCGTAGCCAGTTACGGAATGGGACTCCTTCGTCCCATTTAGTAACTATTTTTTTACTGGCTACGAAATGGGAAATGCAATTTCCCGGTTCGAAGCCAGTTACAGAATGGTACTCCGTCATCCCATTTGAACTGAGACCATTCTCACTCTTTAACAGGGTAATGAAGCAGTATAATGTCTTAATACACGTTCTGAAATAGACATTAATTCTTCGAGTATTGATACGTTTTAAAACACTGTCCTCGCTTCTAACAGCAACAATCTGTAAACTTTACCATTCATATATATTCAAATTACAACCTCTACATTTCAAACTTTTGTTATTTACATTTTTGTATATTTCTGTGATAATGCTATTTTATAATTAATACAACTTATATAAGTATAGTATTAGACGTACCTTAACACAAACAAGGCATGCTGTCATTACTTATAATTAGTGTGACACCTAGTCATTCTAATTTTGTAAGTTTCCCTTATATAACAATGGGTATACACTCTGTTGGGTGACCAATAAATTAGGTATAAATATATTCGTCTCTTTTACATAGTCTCATGTTATGTCAAAATAAGGTTGAAGTTAAATTATCATTCCTATTTTTATGCATTTTATAATACCTTTCCTAAGATTCTTCGTTTTAGTAAAGTTTCAACGGTTATGCGTAGGGATCGGAATTACGTAGTATCATGTATATACTGTATTGCCAAATCCTCCGTCTGTCTCCGGCAGATGAGAGAGGGTTGTGCTCCTGCAGTGGAGACAAAAATAACGTGATGATGATGATTATGTACTTGCGACGAAAATATGGTCCCATAGGTTAACATTTTTTTTTAATTGGCACATTCCTTTTCACGGGATGCTATTAAAAATTCCGGGACTCTTAAATCATTATTAATACTTAGTTAATAATATCTTAACCATTTTTTTAGTCCAGACTGTTGAAAAAGTTCATAGTCTTTTTTTAATTATAATTGCCCCTTTTGTTCACCTTAACCAGCATGAAGCGTAAAATCATTTCTTATATTTTTTCATCAGCGCCCTCTTTTATACACCCCAACCTCACCTACTTATATCTCGAGAAAAATCCTGAAATATCCGTATTAACATTTCATCGCAAGAACACGAGAGTGCCTAATTCCGATACTTGGTTACAAGCATCACATTTGGGTTAACTGTAACTCCCAGCCCCTTTATCGATAGAATCATCATTACCAACTTTGTAAATGAACTATATTGTATGTTCCCCTCAAGCAATGGCGTTAATTGCTTAATATGACTAATGATCCTCCATTAATTACGTCATTCACGTAACTAGCTGCTGATGCACATTGAAGGTTGTTTCTGGAAAACATGCGCAGCGCATTACTGCACCCCGCCGCCCCCGCCGCCGCCCCGCCGCAGATCAAAGCACTCGCTAATGAACCTGCGACCCCTATCCGTAATCACATCCACCTCACACATCTATAGAAAGACGTGAAGAAGGGGAAATTACATAGAAATATGATTAATATAGGTGTTTTCATACAACTTTCAGTGATTGACAATTTAACAAAAGTATTATAATTAGCAAACACAGTATGTCTTGATAATTAAGTTCTAATGTTAGCTACAACGTTAAAAAAGTTTAACCTATTATTCGTAGTTCATCTGCGGACGTTCGGGGAAATTGACGTTCGGATAATTGGATACAGGTAGCGGGAATAGGATATACGGAGAATACATTTCATTGATTATACATTCGAGTAATTGGACGTTCGAGGCCCAAATTCAGAATTAAACTTTTCTATAAGTACAACTTCTTATTTAAAACTGGTAAATGCTATGACTCAATATAACGGACAGTGAAATTCCCCTCGTCTAACTAAAGGGAAGTGTTTCGACACAGGAGAGTTATAGGGTTGTCCATGAATTAAACTCAAATTAATATCAAACGATATTTTCTGTGATTCGCAAATAGCATTTATAATTAATGTAACTGTTTATGTGTATAAACGAACAAGCCAGAAAGTAGAGATTAGAGACTGGGATGGTACGGTAGGTACTAGAATTTTAAATTCTTCGTGCCATTAAATAATTTCTAATATCTTACTCGGGAGAACAAAAAAGTTAAGATAAGAACAATTTATGAAAGCGGAAGGGCCATTACAGTAATATTAATTCGCTTTGGAGCCAAGCGAAGCCAGCGTCGCACCCACGGGACCTTAACCACCCTCTCCGTTGCCATCTACTACATATTATATTTAGCTATATGTATATTTTACATCTTTGACGTCATAATATACCTCATCTTCATTACCATCAAGGTCGAGATCAAGCGAAAGTCTATCTTTGTTTAGTTCGAAATCATAATCAATTATTTTCAAATACCTGTGAATTTCCAAAATATTAATTTAAAAGATCAAGACAATTTTAAAAGATTTCTTTGTCTTAAACAATCCCGAAGTGACTTTTATCAATCACATCAATATGGTTTTATTTTGCATTTCTTATCTTCGTAATTAAGTCAGGGAAGGTTTTGTCTAATTTCTCTATTTATCTCAGAATAGAATGAAGGTCTGTATAAATAGTTAACCTTTTTAATGTCCATTGATATTTATTAAAGCGTAAAACTGATGTTTAAAAAAATGTGAGTCAATATTTTAAACACATTTTAACCTATATAATCGATCAAGTTTTAGTTGGAGTTGCTCTTCTAGTTAATATTCTCAATGTCGTTGTTGTATTTTCTAGATATAATAATAATTCGATTTAAAGGTTCGTATAAATTAATCTTAATGAGCGTTTACTAGTTTCAGCCATCATCTAAACTGCAATTTTAATATTATCGTTCTGACAGCCCTGGAGCGATTGGTGCGTAAGTGTGGAAGTGTGAGTTTATTTTGTTAGCGCTAACAGCCGATTGACCTGGAGCTGCCATTCCATCGCGCTGCTCTACTCTAGTGTCTACGGACGGACGGACGGACGCTACAGGAAGCGCGTAGGCATGGCGACCTGATACCGGTGCTGCTTTACCCACTATTGCATCACTCGGGAATGTCTCATTGAATAATGTTGTCTAGAGATGTCTACGTAGTTAGACGTCATTTGCAACTTCCTGTAAACATTAATATTTAACAAACCTGCTTTTATTCGTCTCGGAATTCTAAGTTTTATATAGGCCACCAACTTCGCCCAATTATTTTTTCTTTGTATCGTCGTTATCATCAGATGAAATACGTCCACTACAGAACATAAGCCTCCCCAATAGACAGTTACTTTTGGTGGGCTGTCCATTGGGGGATTTGCCATAATCACGAGGCGGATTGGTGATCGCAGTAATGATCTTAATATATACAGATGCTGCTGCCTGTTCCTGGTGCTGTCCCTTAATCGCCGTGACGACAAACACTGGATTATTGGGGGTGGCCCTGTTCTGAGCCGGGAACCACACTGCAATATTTTTTGGTTTAAATTCACATTATTCTGGTAAAATAAAAACACATTCGTTTTATCTTTGTCGGTGCGTCAATGCGAATTGGTCCAATTTTATGTAAATTACCTTCCTCGAAGATGTTTTCTCTCCTTTTCCATCCAGTCAATGACAAAAATTACTTCAACATTTCGAAATTATCTTTATTCAAATGAGCAGTTTTATCATTCAAATGAGAACACAATTTTCCCCATTCAGACCTTCATAAACGGTGGAGTATTCGGAAACGCTTTAACGAAAATTGTGACCCGCGACTCCTCAGGGTTTAAACTAAAGCCAAACATTTATTCAGCCAATGCAAAGGCTAGGAGGTTGCAGCCGGCAGTAGGAGGCAATAAATTCTAAAGACAAGATTAAACTTGTCAGGGGACCCCATTTACTTAACGCAAATTTATGCAAATTCCGCTCCTCCTGTTAATGCGTCGGCAAATCGCGGAGATGTTTTTGTTTGTAGATAAGAAGTTGCTAAATAGTTGGCGAGTCGTTGATGGCGCGATCAATCAATAGCTACTCGATGGCCCGTCGCATCAGCATATATCGCAACCTCATCAGCACCCATCGGCCGAAGTATATACACTGCTGTGTTAAAGTTTATAATTTATAGTTTGTTTCCTATACAGTTACATTCACAATCAATGAATAGCCTTTAAATAATCACTGAATGCGAACATGTTCGCCTTATTTGGATTTACAGATATCCATGTGTAGGCAGAGTCCCATTCCATGATCTGTATAACTTATAAAGCCACTTTTGCTATTTCTAGGGTATTCAACTTCACTGAATTCTTGTTACTGCCAAGCGTGGGGATAAAGAAGTAAATTTAGCGCTACGTTTATTTTGTTAACATTATGTGTTTACGAGGAACAAAGAGAAGATCCTTTCGTGCTTGTATTATCGTCTGCTACAGTTTCTACCATTGTCTTATTTAGATTTATAGTCTACTTGTAAGATTAAATTTCCTAAAGTACCTGCTGTTCGTTAGGTAAACGTTTTTTATCTGTCTCGTCGTGTGCGTGTCGCGTTGTTTCCTCTAATACATCAATGTAGCGATTAGACACTTCCCCGTGTACAGCTCGATCTGATTCATTAATCACGTCCATGTGGAAACTAGACGCATCTGCACCGGTTGCTCTATTTAAGTCCTTGTTACTTGTATGATAGGGTTTAATTTCGTCTATTTACCAGATGGATTAGGAGATCAAGGTGCCTTTACATGGTTAGTTATAAATTATTTAATTATTTATTATAAAATCTCATAGCACATTATTTTGGATTGACAAGTTTCAATAAAATTCTGCAGGCCAAATAAGAGATTTCACATTTGTTACATAAATTTAACTACAGACCAAGATAAGTCAGCTACTTGTATAAAATTACTTGACGCTAAACTAACTACATTTACACAAAACACATTTAATTAGATAATACAAAAATTAAACAGAATATTACAAGAAAAGTACGAAAATGGTGTGTATTATGATTATATTGTAAAGATTATAGTACACACTCACGAATGCCGAACAAATCAATCAAATTGAAAGTGTTTCAGCTTAGAAATTGTTACATGTATATGTTACACCTATCTAGGTCGTGTTATAGATAATCGTTTCTGTTAGAAAGCACACATTGACACTGTATGCAAAAAAACTAAGGGCGATCCTTGCAAAACTTAAAATCTTAAAATATAAACTTCCCTTTAGCACACTTCTAATTTTATATAACTCCCTTGCTGACTCCATACTGACCTACGGACTGAACTCTTATAGAAGAACGTTTAAATCTTACTTAGATGACATATACCAACTTCAGTTAAGAATACAAAAACAATAATGCCTGTCAAAACTAAAGAAAAATTAAAGCTCAATGAGAAAGAAGTCTTTGAGTTTTGCAAGGTTCTCTCGATCCAGCACAAAACTAAATACTTGCTACTTTTAGAAAACTTGATAAAGATTACATCAAAAATAATATTAACGTAACTAAAATACAATATTCTAAGGGAAACTTGAGAATAAATGTTCCAAGATGTGTCAACTATTACGGTGAGCGTACCAGCGGTTATGTTATGGCGAAAATTTTGAATTCTCTGCCATCCGAATTAAAATACATTGCATCAGGTGGATTACTAAAGCAAGAACTGCACAAGCATTTCTTGTCGATGGGTGTAGACTAATGTACTGATCACGTGAGCGCTCTGTTCAAATACAAATGGGCTTCCATTTCTGTGGACATTACTGTAAATTATATGTTGTAATTTTTGTTAAATAAAGAAAAAAAAGTTCGTGAATGAGGATCAGTGGATGTGTATGAATTTGTATGGGAGTGATTATGTTTTCTTAACTAGAATCAGCCACACTATTTTTACGAAATTACTTTGTAACACTTTTCTATTTACAGTATCACATTACATTTAAATTAATTCATACACATCATACATCTTTAGGCATATTTTCTTTATATCTTCTGTTTCGTAATTAATATCAAAGAAGGTATACGTTTTTAAAGAAATACATAAGTGTACATTTTCCTTTAAGATCTTTAATTAAGAGAAGGGAAACATAAATAAATTACGTATCAAATTACAGATCTCATCGAGACATACGTTTAATGATCACATGGTAAGTATAGTTGGAATTAGTGAACAGTGTGCGAGGGCTGTTACAACGCGGTGTATAGACCAGGATCAGGTTGATTGATTGTGGCTGGTGGATGATGGGTCAGAGATCATTGCGCACTCCACTCCGTCGCTAATACCTTTGTACCGGATTATTATGATCGATCACCACATTGTATATAACTTTATATTAACATCCGACAGTTATTTATACTAATACTAAGCTCATTTCAATATTAAGTTCTCTGTCATTAGAATGAACTTGATTATAAAAAAAAAACAAACGAACTGAGCGAATTATTTCGCTTTGCCTATTGACACAGCCTACCAATATATCGTGAAGATTGAGTCAGTAAATAGATTCGCGAAACAAGACAGTATTAATTACTGTTACTTATATATAAAACTTAAAATAATAGAGTTAGGTAGGTATTAGACACTGTTAGCTAAAGGTGAATAAAGATGATTCATAGCTATGCCTAGCGAGTCCTTAAGAACATCAAGGCAAATTCTTGTTAAGTCTATCATATGAAACGAATATTTTTTGAAAAAATTCACTAAGAAATGGCTGGAAGTACCCCGGGCGCCGAACAGTAGTCCGATAACACACCAATTGCGTATTTTGTAGTGCTCTTTTAAGTATGGTATGGTTGATTAATTTTATAGTACTTCACAATATCTGTTGTCTTATTTGAACTATAAGTATTATCTCAAGATAATTGGAAGACATTTTACCATAGTCATGTTTATAATTTCAACCTCTAATATATTTTTGTGAGCTAACAAATCTTTTATACGCTCTTATTTAGAGACAACTTTTCCCGTTTCGTTGAGACAGTCTTGAAAATTTCTAAGAGTCTAATTTGCAAATGGAGTCGTGTCGTAGGCCGTGCAATTTGGCTTAAGCGGAAACTCTTAGCGCCTCGTCGGAGCAAGTAATCGCCTCTAGTGGGGAAACACTGCATATATTTTGTGGAAACTTGGTTAACTGCTGACAGGATTTATATTTATTCAAGTTACATTAACGAAATAAAATGCAAAATCAGTATTCACTCTCTTTTGAATTTTGTAACTGCAGATATTTTGTAATTGGAGGCGTTGCTGGAAGTTTCTTGTGTTGCTTGTACTTGTAGCAATGACTGTGGTAGATTCATGAAAAAATATGTGCAGAATCATACAGTTATGTCATATATCAACTGTCTTTCAATATGTCCCCTATCAATGTATAATACTAGCTAAGAATCTTTTACAATTTCCCTCCCTAACAAGCCTACCTCCTTCCTTATTTCCTCTTTTACTAACCCCCTTCCTCCCTCAACCCTCTTTCCCTCCCGCCTTTTCTTCTTCCATTCCTATATTACTTCCCTCCCTTCCTGCATTCTTGAATCTCCGTTCCATTATTTGTATTATTATATATGTTTTTGTTGAAATTACGCAAATATACCTGCATATTATTATATTCTCACTCAAATTAAATACATTTTCACATTAAATTAAGTTGGAATATATTTCATTCAACTCTACCGTATCCTCGCACGATATAAGCCTTGTTAACAATGAAATCGTATAACTTTTAATTTGGAACCTGTTGTGATAAATTAAAAAAATTCGCTACAATGGATTATATCTGTAGATAGCTTTGCCAATAACCAATAACTTTCTTGTTACCTGAATCCGGAATAACTTCCGCGCTCCCACTCCCGCGTCGCCGTGTTTCGGTAAATCATCCAATTCCCACAAGTTATCTCCCTCAATCGAGAACAAGGCCCCGTACCTTATCCCATTGATCCCGGGGGCCCTCGACAGTGGTCATAAAAACCGCCAGTCGGTGCCGAGCGGGCCGGCTACAGTGATTAATGGTCATTCTGACACGCCCGCGCCGCAACCGTGCGTGGCTGTACTGTAGCCATGGAAATGATTTTCAATGGAGACGCTGAAGGTTTATTTCGGTGGAAATTATAGAGGTCCCTCTGGGATGCGGAGAGATATCATAATTTTGATAACAATAGAAGCCTCCGGTATATGAGTCGTAACATAAATTAAGGACAATTGTAAAGATAACGACTCGTGTGTGGTGGAAACGGAAATTTGGATAATGTTTCATAAAATATAAAGTTAGTTAAGTCAGGAAAATAGCAATATTAAAACGTACAATTCATTGAAGAAACGATCAGTAATTTAATCTTACTTCTTTGTTATAACAAAAATACAAAATCGTTGCATACTTCGCGAAAGCTCAGTCAGATAGATGCTTTGTATACGCAATTTAAAGATTATGGCTACAGACGAGAAAGAAACCACATAACAATTGAATAGTGGAACGGTAAAACCGCTAAAGCACCATTTTGGGAACATATCATAAACAAACTTTAAAATATATATATATGTGGAGTATTACATAGAATAGAAAAATATGTGGAGTGAAGTTATGTGACAGAGTGAGGGGTACAGTGATACGTGAGAAGTGTGGTTTAAAAGAAGATGTAGTAACGAAAGGAGAGAAGAGTGTGTTGCGTTGATTTGGACAAGTAGAGCGTATAAGTGAAAGAAGAGTGACAAGAGAAATGTACAACGCGAATGTGAAAGGAACTACAGCTAGAGGTCGTCCTAGGAGGACGTTCAAGGATCAAATTAGTAACGTCCTCAAAATAGCTGGGGTCCGCAGTGAGATGAATAAAAGGAGGTGCATAAAAAGTTTGACAGATGTGAGTGAGGCTAGTGAGGTGTGTCAGGGCGCTCCTGACACACCACCGCGAAGTGACAATACATGGGCACCCAGGCGTGAGCATGATGTACGTATGTATTCCGTAGAACACGCAAAACCCCCGTTAGATATGTCATAAAATTGTCTATTAAAACAAAGAATCACTCGATCCTTCTGTTTTGCAAGATAGGTGTCGGTTTTCGGCTATGTGGACTTCATCATCATCATCATCAGGTTATTTTTGTCTCCACTGCAGGAGCACAACCCTCTCTCATCTGCCGAAGACAGACGGAGGATTTGGCCTATGTGGACTTGATTTTAGTTATTACTTTAAAAGTGTAGAATTTCTGATTACCGATCAAATGCCTTTCTTTATGTCTAAACTAAAATAAATCTTTGATATACGCGTTATCTTCGGTAACAATCTAGAACTGAAGTTACTATGGCTACATTTGTAGAAAGAAGTTAATAATAAGAAAATCTTGTATTTTTGTTGCGGCGTCTTTTCTCGCAGATAATTTGTTATCTATGACGGTTAATATCCGTGGCGGAACGGGTAGCTCTCGGCCTGCCACGCCGGAGGTTGCGGGTTCGAATCCCGCTAGGGGCAAATGTTCGTATGATGAATATGAATGTTTGTACCCAAGTCTTGGATGTTTATATATTTATTTAAGTATGTTTATTCGTAATCTAGTAACCATAAAACAGGCTCAGCCAAGTTTGGGACTGGATAATTGGTGTGAATGTCTGGCATATTATTATTTATTTAATATTGCTTACTGATTCACTCACAGATAGGTTTAATTTCAATGAGTGTTATATTGAATTGATTCGAGGGAAATTAATGTTCTCAATGCCCCAATCTTTTCACGGGTGTCGTCAAGGCGACTAAGGGATTGCACCAGGGACGGGCAGCAGCGATGTCCTGTGTATATTCGGATCATTACTGCGATCACAAATCTGTCTGCCAAGTGTGGTGATTATGGAAATCCCCCAATGGAAAGCCCACCAAAAGTGTCATTCTATTGAGGAGGCTTATGTTCAGCAGTGGACGTATTTCGGCTGATGACGAATGCTTAAATTATCAGAGCAAACTTATACTACAAAAATATTCCTTTGTTGTGTTTAGATATGACTCAAAGTTGTGCTTTCGGAATTCTAAACTCACAGAAAGCTATTTCTCCATACAGATAGAGAACTAATAATCTTTTTGAATGTAGTAATAACTTGTAATAGCTGATCCACTCCGCGGGGGTCGTTCATTAGCATGCTTTTATGTGAATTCGTTTACAAAATAGAATCTAGTGAATATGGATTATCGATCAGTAGCGGTGTGCGGCGCGCCCACGCAGACCTCTGGTGCTACTAACACCCACACTTAACTCCGCTATTTGAGACGTGAGATCAAATGAAACGCTATTAGGAGCTTTCTTTTAAATATTATTTTATCAATAATCAATGGAATTTATATGGTTTTGACATCGGAATAAGAATCTCCGATTTCTATCACTTGGGATTATTAACCGCCTACACGCCATGCGCTATGACGAGGATAGAGTACAAATGGATTCTTTAATTATTTTGTTATCAAAAGATCTTAATATTTTCGGAATATTCTATTGTAGTGTAGTTTAAGAATACGTAAACCATACGACAATATACTTGTCTATAAAAGTATAAGTACGTATATTGCCGTGTGGTTTCCGGTAGAGTAGAATAGGACCACTCCAACTCCACTCCACTGCAGGAGCACAACCCTCTCTCATCTGCCGGAGACAGACGGAGAATTTGGCCTACACTCCCCGCGCTGGCCAGACGGGTTGGGGAGGCCTGATTGATGTTTTATAATGTATTCCCTTAGTCGCCTTGTACGACATCCACGGGAAGAGTTGGAGTGGTCCTATTCTACTCTACCGGAAACCACACAACACCTGAACCACAATTAGTGCTTAAGTTATCAAAAATTTTCAACCTCTACCTTTTTGGGACTCAAGGATAAGTTTTGTTACATTTTGTTTTATTCAAGCATCTTTTGGAAATAAATGGCAAAAAGCGATTAGTTTCTCCATTATAAATAGTGTCACTGTCAAACAACATCAAATTTTATAAACTAGCTGTTGCCCGCGAATTCTTCCGCGTGGACAACTTTTTGTAGGCTTTTTAGTAGGACTGTTTAAGATAAACATTTGCATCATACATTTGTGTAACTCTAGCGGTTTTGGCAGCGCACGCCAGAATAGCTCGCAAATGGTAGATTTTTCCTACTTACTTGATATTTTGAACAATTCACACAATATCTTTACAAACTGTAGCCTATTTGTTATTCTGATGTATAAGCTATATTATTGTAAAGTTTCATTAAAATCCATTCAGTAGTTTTTACGTGAAAGAGTAACAAACATCCATCCATACTTACAAACTTTTGCGTTTATAATATTAGTAGGATACCAATATGCAAATATGAATAGATAAGCATGTATTGATTGATATTCTTTAGATATACGTTAAAATCATATTAGGACAAAGAATTAATGATGATGATGTTGTACAGTTAGACATACTCGTGGCTAATGAAGACATAAACACGAACCGTCGGACACCAGTTAATGAGAGTGTATATATGGTAATGTTACGAGCCAACTTTATTAATGTTAATGAGTGAACACAATAAAACCGTGTAATATATGTGTTTGGAAAACCGTAGCATAATGTTGTATCTCCCATATTAATAGCCATGGTTTTAATAGAGTTTTGTAAGATTAAATACGAAACGAGAATATCTTAATTTCTTAGATAATATGTGGGGTTGCCTAATTTGTTTAATTGTTTATGGTTTATAATTATTTTCCGTATAATGCAAAGTAATTATTAAGATGCGATACTTTAGATTTAAATATTAATGGTACTATCCGAATGTTAAAGGAATTACTACTTGTTAGGTATACACCGTGTTCTATTTCTGAATATAATTGTATATTCCGATAAGTCTTAAGTTACGAAACCTTCAAGTAAAGGAACACCAATATTTATTTATTTAATTTTAAATGGAAAGGCAGCCGTGTGCCGTGTGGTTTCCGGTAGAGTAGAATTCCTATCCACTCCAACTCCAACTCTTTCCGTGGATGTCGTACAAGGCGACTAAGGGAATACATTATAAAACGTCAATCAGGCCAACCCAACCCGTCTGGCCAGCGCGGGGAGTGTAGGCCAAATCCTCCGTCTGTCTCCGGCAGATGAGAGAGGGTTGTGCTCCTGCAGTGGTGACAAAAATAACCTGATGATGGTGATGGAAAGGCAGCTTATAGCTGGTGCGTACAGTAGTAGACTTGGTTGTTTTCTTTTATGAAATTGTCTAGTCTGTTAATTGATGTGGCAGATACAACAGATTCTGACAAATTGTTCCATCTGGATACAACCCTGTTGCTTAATACATTCATTTTAAGGATTCAGGGGAGCGTTAGATATTTGTATTTTCATATTATGCTTTATAGTTATTGTTTTAAATCCCAAATAGGTATCTTTCTTTGCATTATTTGAGTGTAGTAAGATTCAGGCGCGACAATCTAGTGTAGTATTCCAATATTTTGAAAGCATGCGGTACTTTTGTAGCTCTCCTCCTGGAGGGTGATCATCATCATCAGGTTATTTCTGTCTCCACTGTAGAAGCACAACACTCTCTCATCTGCCGGAGACAGACGGAGGATTTGGCCTACACTCCTTACGCTGGCCAGACGGGTTGGGGAGGCCTGATTGATGTTTTATAATGTATTCCCTTAGTCGCCTTGTACGACATCCACGGGAAGAGTTGGAGTGGTCCTATTTTACTCTACCGGAAACCACACGGCATGGAGGGTGATATCTTTCTTTAAGTAGGGGCTCCATAGTTAAAACCCATCCTCCAGGTTTGCTGTTATGTAGGTCTTATAAATTTTGAGGAATAGTGACGTAGTAAACACTGGAATGTTTTCCGTATGATAAGAAGCATGCAATATTAGAGAACATGAATACTTTCGGTCCGTAGTAGTTTTCTGATGCACCTAGAAGACTAAAGAATATAAATAAGTTACAGTTTTAGTCAGATATTCACTAATTTACAGTTTAGACTCTAATATATAATTTTTTTTAATACAAATACAAAAATATTTATTACAGAAACTTAGGGGGTTACAGAGGATAGTTGGGGCCCTCTTCTAGACATAAAAATGTCTGTGCCAGGGGACCTCGCTCTTCCATACTTATATCTTATATATATAATATATATATTTAAACAACTAACGTGTGTAAGTGGTTTGTTTGTATGTGTGTGCGTGTGTATGATAGTTCGTTATTAAGTTTAATATGTACATTCAATATATATAAATGTGTGATACGATATGTAAGACAGATGTAGTAAGAGTAAATATGTACTTATATTATACTTAAATATTATAATCATTAATAAATATATCTATGGATTTATTGTAAAGGTCCTGCATTTGTAACAATCTCTCCTTCTAGACATTTGTGTGGAGGGCTTAGTGGATTAAGAGCCGTAAACAAGTTTTATAATCTTATAAGACGAAAAGCATTCGCTTTTTTATCGCATGCCTTTATTCTCTTTTATATATAAGGTATTTCGACACGTCCCGCTTTGGGTCGAGTGATTTGTGAATGGCGCGAAATCTACTTAAAATTTCGTTATTCCAACTGAGAGGACTGAAACGTTTCCGCCGGTCACGTAATAAATTATTCAGACACTTGGCAGGTATCGCGTATTCTTTCTCTACAATAACTTTTGAAAAGGAAATAAAATTTCCGGACGTGAATGCTGTGCTGAAGTGTTTGGCCTTTTTATGAGTTGCGCTGACTACGACGACGCAGTTAAATAAATAAATAAATAAATATGTCAGACATTCACACCAATTATCCAGTCACATACTAGGCAGAGCCTGTGCTATGGTTACTAGATAACGGATAGACATACATAAATAAATATATAAACATCCAAGACTTGGGTACAAACATTCATATTCATCATACGAACTTTGTCCCTAGCGGGATTCGAACCCGCAACCTCCGGCGTGGCAGTCCGAGAGCTACCCGTTCCGCCACGGAGGTCGTCATATTTGATGTTGTGTTCGCATGAATTTATTGATTGAGATTCAATGTTAACTGTTTCATTTTTAATTTCTTTTCGATTTTTCCCTTTTTTTTATTTCTAATATGTTTACGTTTGACCTCAATCTCACTAACGGTAAGTTACGATGAGACCTAAGGTGGAGCGCGTTTACTCAGATGCCTATTCGCTCTTCCTTTAAAAATATCCAAGTTGTACTTGTCTGGAAATCCCGAAGCTGACCGGAAGTCCATTCCTACGCAGTCCGTATTATAAAAGAGGAAACAAAACACTTATTGGGAGAGAGTGGTATGTCTACTACATAAGGATGAAGTTCCTCCTGGTATTATAGTGATGAAAAGGAAGTGGCTTAATCCAATGAAATGGCTTATTCCAATAATCCCCTGCAAAAAATCCCCTTAAGGGGATTTCTGGAATTTTTTGGAAAATTTGGCCAGAAATCCCCTGCCGATGCTCAAAGGAAACACTAAGGGGATTTCTGGACAAAAATTCCAAAAAATTCCAGAAATCTCCTTAACTATTTATTTTTATTTTTTTCTTCATAAAACAAATACAATCAACTAATAAGATATTTACAGCCTTTTATAATCATGCAAAACCTTTTCACGTTTTGCATTTGAGTTGTTATTTCTTTCAATTGAGTATCGAACTTATAAATCTTCATAATACTTGCCATCGAGTTTCATCAATAATCAATACTGGAGGTTGCTTTAAAAAAGTAGTTTGCCAAAGTACTCGGACGAAGTTGGCCCGAGTTGGAGCGACCCAACAAGGAAGCGGGTTGTTGAAGAATGCAGACCGACTAGATGGCAGCTTTTAATGAGCTTAATTTGCAAAAGTCACGACAAAAAGATAGAGTCCTTCGTCGAAGGGACAGTTTCGTCGAGAGTCGAGTCAAGGGGGGGGGGGGGGGGCAAGGGGTGGGATAGGGGGGGATAGGCGCGGTGACGTCACGCCTTTGTCTCGGATATATTAATTTCATTATGACGGTTTTGGGGATTGCGTTTAGATAATTGCTTAACAGTTATTTAGACTATTCAAATGGCTTCAACAGGCGAGAGCTCTTAATTACTCCGAGGGAAAATTTGCGTTATATAACCAACCTCGATTACCAGGTCTGTCTGCCGCTCATAACTTGATGTGTGAAAGAGAAGACGAGTTCAGTCCTCCTTATTTATCATAATCTAAAATTCTTCTCATATCATATCGTTTAACATAATCCCAAACTAGATTTTCTCCTGTACTATGGGAATTAAACAAGGATTGGACCAACTCTATTAATTAAAATCAACGATCTCTATGTACTACTTGATGGAGCGTTCCAAACAATCGTTCTGTTCCACGCAAGTAGCCACAACTCTTTCACATTCACAATGTAACTTGTGCAGTTACTACGCAGAACATTTAATTATTACTAAATATTGACGCTACGGTTAGGTTAAATAATGTCAATGTTTAGTAAATAATTAAATGTTTTAAAAGTAACTGCACAAGTTTCAAAGTGAATGTGAAAGAGTTGTGGCTACTTGCGTGGAACAGAGCGATTGTTTGGAACGCTCCATCTAGTAGTACATAGAGATAGTTGATTAAAATGGAATTTATTTGTAGATAATTCCGGATTGATTTAGTAATAATTGCCATATCTGATTGCACCAAGTATTAATGCTTTTATATCTATAGTTGTCTAATTTGCTATTAAAATTAAATTAAAATCAATTTATTTCAGATAACAAAGATCCAAAAACAAATATTAATAATAATCATGTCAATGTAAAAATAATAATATAATAAAATGTCAACATATAAAATAACACATAAAATAACAATATAAATGCCCGCCAGGTGCTCGCTAGCCCACCAACACTGCCGTCCAGTGGCTAGCAATGGGACACTCGAACTTACCCCCGACCACCCTCAGGATGCTGTTGGTGCTGCCGTGTACTCGGCGCATCAGCGAGGACACTTTTTTACGCATTATCGCGTGGAATCCGTCGACGCGCGCCGTGGCAAACATGCCGGACGCACTACAGCACCACGGCAGCCGCAACAGCATCCTGAAGGCTATACTTATCGCTCGTCATACAAAAATGACATCGACATTACCGCAGAGCTTTTCGACGAATAATATTTTCATGGTGCTTAAGAATGTAATCGACAGGTTTAATAATTAATACCGATTTTAACACTCATTTTTTTTAAATAAACAGATTTTGAGAGATATTCTCAAAAATTAACTCTGAATTTTTATCGAAATTTCTTTTTTTTTTTGTTTTGTTATCCAGCAGTGGACGTCTAAGGGCTGACGAATGCATAACCAGATTAATGTATTTATTTTAGGATTTAACTAACATAATAATTTGTAACATACATACATAATGCTAACGCCCCGATCCCAGTGGGGTAGGCAGAGACGCTGGATCGCCACTTTGCGCGATCCTGACACGGACAAAGTCACGGGCAAAAAGCTAGTTATTAAAATATTCATGCCCGCACTGCAGCTGTTCGGCTCTCCGAGCTCACCGAGGCACCGCGTGACTAGTTCATGGACTTGGGACGACTGATGACTGAATGTAACTGGATGCTAGAGAGAGGAATACCTGTTTCGTCTATACTCTAAAGCATAAGTGGATTACCGCATAAGATTATTTAAAATCGGCAACGTTACAATTTTAGAAATCAATAAATGTTCAAATATTACATACATACATAATGCTTACGCCCTGGTCCCAGTGGGGTAGGCAGAGACGATGCATATCGCCATTTTGCGCGATCCAACGTCAAATATGTACTAGTATTCATTATATTGCCTAAAAAGATTTAATTGTCCAGAAATAAGTACCTATGATGATGAAGTACCTATTCTGTATATTGCTTTTATTCATGCAATTTTTTTTTGTCAGGTAACTATTATTCATATTATTATCATCATCATCATCAGGTTATTTCTGTCTCCACTGCACGAGCACAACCGTCTCTCATCTACCGGAGACAAACGGAGGATTTGGCCTACACTCCCCGCGCTGGCCAGACGGGTGGGGGAGGCCTGATTGATGTTTTATAATGTATTCCCTTAGTCACCTTGTACGACATCCACGGGAAGAGTTGGAGTGGTTTTATTCTACTTTTTATTATTATGGTATAGCTGGCATGTACTTTATGTAGTTGGCAACACCCAGGGCCCAGCATTCCGCACGATCCTCGGCTTTGGCAGCCACATCCCATGCACACAAATTACATACAATTACAGCTTTATCCGTCCCCAGCTTCATGTGATCTCCCCCTCTCTCTCGATCAGAACCGTCTGATGAAGCGCCGGGGGTAATGCTGAATTGAGCTGAGGGTCAAGACATATCGGTCGCTTCCACTAGCATCTACCGGGTTATTGTGACTTTAGACGGCTATTATGAGCTCGTAAGCTGAGTTAGGTCTTAAGCGAAATAGTTAGGGTTGTAATTCGTGTTTGCTGTTTGGTCTTTCGGAACGATACAAATTGATCCCATCACCGGCATAGCTAGGATCTACGGGTAGCGTTTAAGGTCAGGAAGTGTTCAGGAACTCTGTTCTGTACAATATCTGTAAAATATATCTAAGAACTTCATTTGAGTAACAGCATTAGCATGTAACATTACTAGCATGTAACAACACTAGCATGTAACATCACTAGCATGTAACATCATTATCATATAGCAGTGCTATCATGTAACATCATTAGCATATAACAGCATTAGCATATGCAGTGCTAGCATGTAACAGAAATAGCATATAACAGCATTATCATATAGCAGTGCTAGCATGTAACATCACTAGCATATAACAGCATTAGCATATAGCAGGGCTAGCATGTAACAGCACTAGCATATAACAGCATTATCATATAGCAGTGCTAGCATGTAACAGCAGTAGCATGTATCAATGTATATTTTGTTGGCAGTTCTAAATAAATAAAATAATTGTTTACATTTCATGGAATATTCCGAAAAATATGTCATTTTTATAATTTCGACAAAATTATCCGACGGCCACACGGAAAAACGGACAAGAAAAAGGGCAAATCATTCGTGTGATGAGCCCTTGTGTTTGCCTTGTGACTGGATGTTATTTATATATTATATTATGTATTTATGTATGTATATCAGCTGTCTGATACCCATATTACAGGCTCAGCCTAGTTTGGGATCAGGTGGCCGTGTGTGAAATGTCCCAACATATTATTTTCTGCTACCATTTTAATTAAACTAACTTTGAAGTTTAAACACTTGTGGAAACGCTGCCCTTAACAGTCCCCGTATTCGGGGGCTTATAGCGCGGAAATCACACTATTTATACGAGTATTAACTGTAGCCCCGCAGTAACGCCGGGATGTGCTTAATGGATCCCTCGCAAATAGCTCGTGGTGGAGGTTTATTGCGTTGCGAAGTGGGTTGAGTTGAAGGACGCTTGCCGCTGTTACTGTGAATAGTGCCTTGTCCGGACTCACAGGTTAATGGTAAGAGATCGGAATTAGGTAGTATATATGTATGTATGTAAACGCTTCATAATTATCATGACCATCATCAGGTTATTTTTGTCTCCACTACAGGAGCACAAGCCTCTCTCATCTGCCGGAGACATTCCCGCCTCCTCACCATTCTCCCCCCACAACTCCTCTAAGCTAGGATCAACGGAGGTAACTGCAAAGACACTTACCAGTGAAGGTAGGGCAAGTCCCAGGTCATGAATTTACGCTACCTTGGGCCCCAGACAAATTTAATTAAAGAAGTAAAGAGTCAAAGTAGGAAGAGAGTTCTCACTTCCCCTCTAG
Source organism: Esperia sulphurella (assembly GCA_947086405.1). Classification (NCBI taxonomy): domain Eukaryota; kingdom Metazoa; phylum Arthropoda; class Insecta; order Lepidoptera; family Oecophoridae; genus Esperia; species Esperia sulphurella. The sequence continues at coordinate 18,563,970 of OX352261.1, forward strand.
CAAATGGGAGTGTAGCAATAAAACGATGACCAGAGTGGTCAGGTTGGGGGGTTGGGGGGTTTGGTGTGGCCAAGATAAGCCTGACCACCTCGTTGAACACCACGGACGTATTGTCTGCCGGAGACAGACGGAGGATTTGGCCTACACTCCCCGCGCTGGCCAGACGGGTTGGGGAGGCCTGATTGATGTTTTATAATGTATTCCCTCAGTCGCCTTGTACGACATCCACGGGAAGAGTTGGAGTGGTCCTATTCTATTCTACAGGAAACCACACGGCAATCAAAAAAATATAATATTTTCAAATTATCTTGCTTCAATAAGCAACTACTATAACGGAAAACGAAATAAAGACAGTTGTAAAAGAGCTGTCCCAGTTTATAACACAATAAAGACATAACCGGCGAAATGGTTGTGATATACAAGCTCGGCGACCCGGGCGTGCTCGCGCGTGCCAAACGGCCCACATCTGCACCACCCGCAACCAGCCCAGCCATAGCCGCTGTAACCACCCGATAACTATTCGCATTATCACGCTACGTCACATATTACACAGCGAACCGGCTAATGTTCCCAAACATATCCCATACTGAAGCAAATAAGCGACAATTAAAATTATAACAAAAAGTTTTGTGGTGATCTTTGTCATATTTTCAGATACTGAAATGATTAGTTTTGAGGAAATTCTTTGAAATTAGACCAGCTGCTATTTGGCCTGGTGGCCAAATAGCAGCTGGTCTAATTTCAGACCAATCCTACTCCTACTAATATTATAAACGCGAAAGTTTGTAAGTATGGATGGATGTTTGTTACTCTTTCACGTAAAAACTACTGGATGGATTTTAATTAAACTTAACAATAATATAGCTTATACATCAGAATAACACATAGGCTACAATTTATAAAGATATTGTGTTAATTGTCCAAAATATCAAGTAAGTAGGAAAAAATCTACCATCTGCGAGCTATTCTGGCGTGCGCTGCCAAAACCGCTAGAGTACACATATGTAATGTATGATGGAAATGTTTATCTTAAATAGTCCTACAAATAAGCCCGCTACAGTATATATATCTTATGTGTAAGCCATTATAGCCAAAATAGTAAACCATAACTACAATAAAACTTTATAATTTATTTCAAATGCACATTTGGTAGTAATAAATTGATTCCTAAATGAAAATAGATACTTTTATCGCTATATACGCCACGCTATATATATTATTTTCTATGCCACGCTAATATAAGCTACTCGAAATACTAATTCTGCGCAGACGAAGTCGCGGTCGCCAGCTAGTTCTTGCATAATGCAATTCTTACAAATGACTTAATTATAGGCAACGACAACATGCTTAATTCTGTTAATTAATTATACTTACCTAAACCTCATACCATGAAGCAAAATATATTTTCGTACCTCATAAATCACCTCAAAGATTTTTCCTTCATCATCATAAGGTTATTTTTGACTCCACTGCAGGAGCACAACCCTCTCTCATCTGCTGGAGACAGACGGAGGATTTGGCCTACACTTCCCGCGCTGGCCAGACGGGTTGGGGAGGCCTGATTGATGTTTTATAATGTATTCCCTTAGTCGCCTGGTACGACATCCACGGGAAGAGTTGGAGTGGTCCTATTCTACTCTACCGGAAACCACACGGCAACCTTTTTTCCTGCATGATTGAAATTAATTGGTAATTAAATTAGATAACAGATGATTTGAAAAGGTGCATCTGTTATCTAATTTAATAACCAATTAGTGTCAATCATGAAGGTAATTAACGAAATAATAAACGAAAAATTATTTTGCTTCATGGTATGAGGGTTAGGTAAGTATTTAGGTATGTGTAAGTTGCATAGTTTAAATTTTTCATTTTTACATTGGAAAAACATAAAAATTGTAACGATTACTTTCAGTGTTCCTAAAATAATTAATACAATTAGAATTAATGATTATACAGTTTTTTTTTCATTTTATTTATTTATTTATTCAAATTCAAATTAGATTAATTGTGATACACAGGTAAAAGCGGGTGTTAACAGTATGAGATTGAACTCAATTTGGCGTACAATTATGGCGTATTATTTATTTAACTCTTTATGCACACACACGAGAGAAACACAAGTACAAAGGGCGAACTTATCTCTGAGAGAGATTTCTTCCAGCAGACCCGCGAGAGAGATAATTGAAATAAGAGAGGCAGACATAGACATATTTTATCTCTTTTGTAGTTTTCTGTTTATTACAAATAGCTTTTTATATTCTATATCCTGACCTCAGGGCTGCGTCCCTCGCACAAATACTTAGCTTAGCGAACCAGCGAGATAATGCCGCCCCAGTGTCCTAGGAACTATGCTGTACACCGGTGAGCTGGACGGCGTGTTCTGGCTGTGACGCGTTTTTGGATTAGTTTATAATACCTTCTGTAGTTCTAATTTAGGTATCATTCATAGAATTTATCACTTCACTGACAAGTCTGTACATAATTAATTACAGTTCATTCTTTGTCATTTATGTTAATATTTAATCATTAATTAATGTTTTCTATTTTCAGGTAAGTCCTTCGTCACACCAGATGATCCAATTTTTGGGCAACGCTCTCCCCAGGCTCCTCCAGGTAAGTTTTTAGCCGTTAGCTGTGTCCAGAGCGCTCCTATCCAGAACATTTTCTAAGTACTGCCTAATTATCCCGTTTAGTGGTGAAAAAGGTCCCAGATTCGTCCTTGCTGGTTTTTTATAGAAAACGGTATAATGTATTCCCGGGTCAGGCTTTGCAGATACGCGTGGATACGCTACGCGCCGTGTGGTTTCCGGTAGAGTAGAATAGGACCACTCCAACTCTTCCCGTGGATGTCGTACAAGGCGACTAAGGGAATACATTATAAAACATCAATCAGGCCTCCCCAACCCGTCTGGCCAGCGCGGGGAGTGTAGGCCAAATCCTCCGTCTGTCTCCGGTAGATGAAAGAGGGTTGTGCTCCTGCAGTGGAGACAAAAATAACCTGATGATGATGACGCTACGCGCAACGATGTTAATGTCATCATCATCATCATGTCAGCCCTTAGAGGTCTACTACTGGACCAAGATCAGGGTAGGACACCCCGCCGCCAGATGGACCGACAACCTGAAAAAGGTGGCCGGAAGCGGCTGGATGTGGACGGCGGGGACCGGGTGTGGTGTCATTCATTGGGAAAGGCCTATGTCCAGCTATGGACGTCTAGTTTCTGTCATTATGATGAAGATGTAGGTATAGAAGAAGTAAAAACTTTAATACAAAACCCATGACTTACGAACTGCAATTCTAAAAATAACAAAATTTCTAGTCAAAGTCAAAGTCAAAATCATTTATTGCATATGAGTACACTTGGTACATTTATACACGTCATCTTTATCGACTACCGCTTCCTAGGTGTTAGCGCTGTGAAGAAGAAACGGCGCAACAAACTTCACGCAACACATCTTTTAAAAATTAAGTTTGCATACAATTATATAAAGAATTTTGCGACGCTGAATTAACATTAGTACCAGGCATCTTTGTCATTCAAATAATCGTTTATTTTATAATAGGCTTTCTTACAAAGTTGTTTTTTAATGTGAATCTTAAACTTTCTGTTCGTCATATTTAAGATTTCCTCTAGTAGTTTGTTGTAGAAGCGTATACATTGCCCCGTGAACGATTTACTGACCTTACTTAGTCTTAACCCTGGTAAAACAAGGTTATTTTTATTTTTATATACCTTATTGCACAATCAATACAGTTACCAGTTATAAAAGTTACAAAAAGTACAATTTAGGCGGTCTTATCGCTTTAAGCCATACAACAAACAAAGTTATACAACTTTAATGTTATGTTCATTGAAATAATTCATTATTACTATATCCCATGCGATTATCTATATTTCATTCCAGATTCGTAGTCCTATGAAAACCAACGCTATTTAGGTCTCGGTAACATATACATGAAAGGGTCACCAGCAGCAAAAACAGGTTTGTATTACCATGTAAACTTTGCAGTCCACTTAGGAACACCATCTATTGTGTATTTTGTTTTCGAGACGCAAATGCGTTTGTTTTCATAGGACTATTAATCTGGAATGAAATATAAGTAACAGTAGATATTGTCGTGATGATAACAATTTGTTCAATGAATGCATTATCATATCGTGCCATAAACTTCAATTTGTCGTAAGCGACAGTTTTTGCGGAAATGAAACGAAACCTTACACCTTCAGCATTAAAATCTTATTTAGTTTTTTTTATTATTTTGTCTTGTATTCCTAAAATTAAATTTCAATAACAAAATGCCCATTATAATGCTGAGAGAGTACGAATCAGTTTGATTTGAGAACATATTTCTATTGTGTTCGTAGGTGTTAGCCGGCGACCAATCAGCGATAAGGATCGCGAGCTGGTCGTGATCGTGATCGCGAGTTTTGGATGCGGGTATCATAGTGGGCTGTACAGTGGGTCCAGGGAGACGTGTACCGATTTTGAACAGTTATCTCGCAGCATACTCAGGAATGCGTCAATATTTAGCAATAATTAAATGTTCTGCGTAGTAACTGCACAAGTATCATTGTCAATGAAACCGAGTTGCGGCTCGCATAGCCGCAGTTGCGTGGAACAGAGGGATTGTTTGGAACGCACCATCTAGTAGTACATAGAGATCGTTGGTGTTAATTATTCAGATTTCATTTTGACATTTAGAGCGTATGAGTGGAAGAAGAGTAACAAAAGAAATGTACAGTGCGAATGTGGAAGGAACTACAGCTAGAGGTCGTCCTAGGAGGACGTTCAAGGATCAAATTAGTAACGTCCTCAAAAAGGCTGGAGTCCGCAGTGAGAAGAATAAAAGGAGGTGCATGAAAAGGTTGATGAATGTGAGTGAGGCTAGTGAGGTGTCAATATCACGCAAAGTAGCGATCAATCATCTCTGCCTACCCCTCTGGGACCAAGGCGTAAGCATTATGTATGTATGTAAAAAAAATTACAGAATATTTTCTTTGTTTTACTCATTAAAAAACCTGAATACGTATCGATATCAAATTAAAGGAAGACTGTATTGCATATGCTGGTATCAAAAGATACTATGTTTATAAATCAATGAATATATAGATAATGGAAAGATAAAATCATAGATAGTAAGTAAATATAATACCACAGGCTTTTCGGTGAAGGAAAACATCGTAAGGAAACCTGCATATGGCAAAGAAGATTGCCCTTGCAAAGACTGTTTCTTAAGAGTCCCCGCAGACTGCAAACTTTATATCGGCCGATAATTTAGTCGGATTGAGCTGCTAGTGCGCACACTGGGCCAACAAATCGTCATGGTGTGCGCACTTGCATACATCTTTATACTGTTTAAGAGCCTGACTAAATTATCGGCCGATATAAAGTTTGCAGTCTGCGGGGACTCTAAAGCAATTGGTTCTTTATCAGTTATTTCGTCTATAGATAAGTGTTATGGCATTGTCAGCTCTATGCGAGGTATGCTCACATTTGGGCGAGCGTCCAGCTTATCTGTAGAGACATAAATTTATTTCCAATTGGAGATGTGACGGGAGATAAGCGAGTTGTCTCGTTAGCTGGTAACAATTTGTCGGCCATTGTCGTCCCAGTCGCTATCGAATTTAACGAATGGAAAAATAATCGAATGCTACCCGAAATGTGTAGCCTCTGGCGCATTATCTAAGAATTAAACATTTAATCTTCGCGTGTTGCTTACTGTAGACAGTACTAATATTTGCGAGAAAAGTATTTGGACCCCCAAATAAGGATAATAGTACAATGGGCTCGATTCTGAAGGCACAATAATAAAATTTGACAGCATTAAAACTGTTGCTATCCTTATCACACATCATTATGAAGATAAAGACGAAATCAATTTTAGCGCTGTCAATTTTTAAATGTGTGCCTTCAGAATCGGGCCCAAGTATACATATTGGAATCATTTTTGGAATTTATGTAAGTGTATCTGTTTGTTTGTGCACGCATAACGTATTAACTAATGAATCAATTCTGATGGAGTTTTCAGAAAAACATAGAGCTTAATTTGCAATAACATTTAGTCTTTATTTCATCGCAATCGGATTACTCAATCAAAAGTTATGGGAATTTAGTAATGTATGTTACGTTTGTTTAATATTGTATTTGCCGTTTGTTGCCCGTGGTACGGTAGCCCGTAGAACTACCAAGCGATCCAGTTGCCGATTTTTTTTTAAATTCATAACCCTCAAACATTAGTATAAATATGATAAACATAATCCTATCCTACTAATATTATAAATGCGAAAGTTTGGATATTTGGATGTTTGTTACTCAATCACGATTCAACCACTAGACAGATCGGGACGAAACTTGACTCACATATAGGTTAGGTCCTGGAATAGGACATAGGATAGTTTTTATCCCGAAAAAACATCCCATTCCTACGGGAAACACATAATAAATTGTGATGTTAAGTTGTCCACCAGCTAGTAAATAAAAATAGAAACTAACACTTTCCACAGACTTTGCTTTGGTTTCAATAAAAGCTTTCTGTCAAATTATTCAAATAGCTTCATTGGAATAAGAAAAGTTGCTTATCTACCGTCATCTCCCCCCCTCCCCCCTCCCCCCCGCATAACAAGGGCACTTGTGGCTTCGGGAAGCGTACCAGCTGCGTGCTCTATCTACGAAGCATCAGCCCTCACTCTGTTCGCTTCGATAAATAACATTACAATATTATTGTGTTATTGCGCATATTTCAATCTTTATCTTTGATCAAAAGAGGTTTAACCTTAGACATTCGTTATTATTATGTTTCAATTGGATGCTTTGTGCCTTCGGTGTCTATAACTTGTGCACACAACAACGTTCATTTTAGTTTGTCGTAGCTCGTAATATAATAAAGCAAGTGGTTTTTATGAGCTTTTTTCTTAACATCACAAATTATTATGTATTTCCCGTATAGGAATGAGTTTTTCGGGATAAAAACTATTTCTATGTCCTATTCCAGGACCTAAGCTATATGTGTGCCAAGTTTCATCACGATGGTACACTATTTTGGCTATAATGGCTTACACATAAGATATAGATATATACTGTGGCGGGCTTTTTTGTAGGACTATTTAAGATAAACATTTCCATCATACATTACATATGTGTAACTCTAGCGGTTTTGGCAGCGCACGCCAGAATAGCTCGCAGATGGTAGATTTTTTCCTACTTACTTGATATTTTGGACTATTCACACAATATCTTTATAAATTGTAGCCTATGTGTTATTCTGATGTATAAGCTATAATATCCATCATATATAAAAACATCCATCCATACTTATAAACTTTCGCGTTTATAATATTAGTAGGATTCACAACTAATTTTAGTACAATAATAGTCTGTAAGTCCATAAGCATATATTTTGCAAAGCAATCATCTACATAGCTTATGAATTTCGACAGCACTGAGTCATCCATTTAACCGCGTGTAGAGTATCGGATCATACTTGTGTGTCTTGTGATGTGTGCTTAAAGACAAACGTCTCAATTTCCCTTCGACGTGGAGGGTGTTTGTTCAAGCGAAGGGTTCCGTTGTTTTGACTCGGGAGACCTCCTACCACGCAACGCTTTCTTTGGGCGAGAGTTTTCCACTTGATTGCCAAGAGCATGACAAAGGTACAGTCACATTTCGATCTCAACCGTCAATTTCGAGAGATTTTGAAGTAATTCATGGTAAAGGCCCTTATCCAAAAGCCTGAGCAGAGGTACACGGCTTGTATGGGAAGTCTCTCAAGCGGATGTTAAAGTTGTTAGAGCGTATGCTGTGTATTTGGATATATTGTTTGAAAACATAATCAATTAACTCCGTAGTTTAACTTAATTGTTTTAACAGCAAGCAAGATGAACTAATTAATTTGACTGTATGTGAGATGTCGATGATGGTCTAAGTCAAAGTCAGAATCATTTATTGCATATGAATACACTTGGTACATTTATACACGTCATTTTTTATCGACTACCGTTTCCTAGGTGTTAGCGCTGTGAGGAAGAAACTGCGCGGCTAAGTTTCAAACTGATAGTGATAATAGTGTGTGGTAATACAATGGACAGGAAAGTCGAAGAAGAAGCTAGTCACAAAATTATACAAATGTGAAAGTCTCATGTAATAATAAGAAGAAAGGATACGTTGTTGTAAACTGATATAGGGCATGATATTCAGCTCACAAAAAGTCTTACATAAGCAAAACGTGACGACATTATTTCTAAAGTTTGCTTTTCCAGTGCAATGATGATCTCTTGGCATCTCCTTTTAATTGTGTAGGCGACGGGATGAAGGAGAAAGGGAGAGTGGGGGGGGGGGGAGTTATCTAAATGTCCACGCATTACCACGACACGGACACATGCTGAAGACCCTCGGCCGTGAATTATTGAGACACATCTCGGGCGCGGCTGGATCGGCGGCAGATGCCTACGATGTCGGCGGGTTTATTAGTTCATCCCTGGTAATTTGTCATCGGACGCGTTGATGACCGTTATTTAGTACGGGCTGCTGCGGCTGCGCGATGTACTGCCGATAGATTTATAGGCGAGGGGAGGCGTGACAAAGTTAGTGTATTAAGAAAAGTCTAATTTACGATTTACAGTGCGGAACCGAGTTAAAAGGTTTCGGGGTTTGAGAGGTACTGTAAGATAGAAGGGAACGTTACAATTGCAGAACTGTGCAGAACATTTTTTGACAACTGTCATTCCTCCGACGGTTCTTTAACTCCCCCTGCAGTTGTATGGTTCGTACAACGTGAACTCTGCTAGTTGGTGAATTAAGAAGTACGATGCAACTTTCAACAATGTTGCTCGGGGCAATAAAACTCCAACATTATTTCATTTGCGAGAACCTTCCCAACATAAAAAGATTCAAAGTCTAGACTGAACTCAAAGCTATTAAAACGTAGCTTTATATCTGCTAGTGCACAAAGCCGCCACAAAAGCAATAAACGATCGCCAGCTAACTCCCAGTGAGCTGCACCATCAATAAAATGAACGTCTCGAATCATATTTTTTCCCCCATTTAAAACTTCACAATAAATTGCGAAGCGAGCATCGGCAAGAAAAGCCTCAGTCGCACATGAATGAGGGCCCTGATAAAAGAAATTCCTCCAGAGATCAAACGGGAAAATAAATGGTTGGAAGCGCCTCCCATCCTCGCGGGTAGTGAGCGAAATCGTTCGCTAAATCGCATCTTCCACTATCCGACTCGGATTTGCCATCTTCCTATGACATTTGTTATTTGCTACCTTAGCAGGTTTATCTATCACTGTCACGGGTACTTATGTGTTTTCACGGGGCAATGTATACGCTTCTACAACAAACCAGAGGAAATCTTAAATATGACGGACAGAAAGTTTAAGATTCACATTAAAAAACAACTTTGTAAGAAAGCCTATTATAAAATAAACGATTATTTGAATGACAAAGATGCCTGGTACAAATGTTAATTCAGCTTCGCAAAATCTTTATTAATTGTATGCAAACTTGATTTTTAAAAGATGTGTTGCGTGAAGTTTGTTGCGCCGTTTCTTCTTCACAGCGCTAACACCTAGGAAGCGGTAGTCGATAAAAAAATGACGTGTATAAATGTACCAAGTGTACTCATATGCAATAAATGATTTTGACTTTGACTTTAACTTTGAAGATCTTCTGGGCAAAGTGATGTTTCTTTTGTTCATTGTGTGAATAGATTTATTAGTAGTCTTCTCTTCCACTGAAAACACTTATGTATCAGGTATTCGCATAGCAATTCTTCATGGACACTTCGCTGATACCCAAAGTAGATGAAATGGAAAGTAGATTTTTGCCAGCGGTTTGCGTTATTCAGGAATTTCCCCGGTTTTTTTTCTATATCTTTCGTTGCAGTTCGTAACTACGTATTTTATACAATCGGATCAGACTTTTCCAAACATCCAGACGTTCCTCTTTATTATACAAATATTATGTAGTCTATCATGTACTTATTTGACGCCCTCGCTCTTAGTGCCTTGTTTCACATCCTGTAAAATTGGCAGGAAGAGATCTCTTTTAGAGATAATCTCGCCTTTGTACACAAAATTTGTAACTGTATTTAGTTTTAAAACTGTACAATAAAGAATATATAAAACAAGAATAGCAAAGGGAATCGTTTGTACTTTCACATCAAATCCTCAGATGGGGTATCTGAACAGCAATTATAAATGTTTCATTATCATTGCCTCAGACGGAAATCGTTGAATAAAGATGAAAGTAAAAAGAAAATTGTTCGCCAAATGAAACCAATTTATGTAGCGGACAGAGAGGATGTACAGAAACATAAACAGGGTGATATAAATGAAATAGGGGAGCTGTATCTCTTCACACAGCTCAATGAGTGCGAACAAAGTGCGGCGGGTGTCGGGCGAAGATACGCGCGCGGCCGGACCGGCACTAACACGGTCCGAGTAGCCCTTCATGGGCTTATCTTGATTAATTTTCTTTTTAAACTCGTGTTTATGTAGCAAATTACAACGCTGAGAGCAGTACATCGTGCTACAACAACTCTTTTAAATAAAAGTGCTCCAGTTTATAATAAAATACACATATGGAAGTTCGTTAGTTGATGTCAAAGTTCACGAGCGATAAATACCTTTTACATCTCTCATATTCGGTTCTTATTACCCCCAAACGGGGCTTGTAGGTGACCAATTAGCGCTCTAGGGTAATAATGTAGCTAGAAAAGCCCTAGGGCGGTACCTAAGTAATTAAAAAAAAACTCTTCACTCTTTCAAAAAGTTCGCGTACATCTAACCATCATACTGGCAATAGACATCATGCATTCAGCCCAATGACAAAAGAGGTCGCTTCGCTATTCAGCCTTGTCTTCGTATGAGTATAATAGTCATCAATTTTAAATATCGAACGGCGAAGCTCAATTTCAAAAAAAAAAAAATTCAAAAAAAAAATTAAAAAAGGCGGGAATAGAAATCTTTTACTTTAATTATTGTTTGTTTTTGGGTTTTTTTTCTACTTACCTCGCAATCGAGATGAAAAGCAGAGTAGTTAGCTCGGGTGTAAGCATCAATTGCACCCTCGAACTATACTCGGGCTGCAATTGATGCCTTACAGCCCTTGGCTACTAATCTACTTTATATGAACGAGAGGATCTCTCAAACTCATTAGTAATGAATCAGTAACTGACAACCGCTAACAATAACAGCTTTATGGCAACGAGACGATTACAGTTGAGTCATTCAATAATACTTAAGATATTCCGTTACAAAATTAATTTTGTGAAACAATCTGCTCGCCGTGGGCCATTACTAACTAGTCTGCCAGCGCTGGAATTGATGCCGAGTCTAGTGCTGTCTCGATCAGACCATAATATTCATGATTTTAAAGTCTCTTTGCTCGTCATCCCACTCTCTAACCATAAGAAACCAGAACGTGCTAGTCATAAAATGCCCCTACAACATGAAGGAATTTTTGGGTCAGGAATAATAGTTGGTAGTTCGGCTAATTAGATATATTGATTTATTATTTAATTGAGATTTTAAACTGACATACTGTGTGAACAAGACCTTTCTTTTGTCGTGAAAAATGTACTATTAGGCATTATATACTTATATTTAATGAATTTATTGTTGATATTAACGAACTGGATTATTGCAGAATGAATTAAGTATTTAGCTAATGGGAAATCTAAAATTAACATATTGACATTGTACAAATTAGATTACCTATAGAATATTGCAAGCTACACCTTTGGGTAAATTTATACTGGAACCGTGATGTATTTTTAAGAACATGTATGTACCTATAAATTATGGCTAAATAAATAAATATAAATAAATAAACATGTGGGGACATTTCACACACGGCTACCTGATCCCAAACTAGGCTGAGCCTGTAATATGGGTATCAGGCAGCTGATATACATACATAAATACATAATATAATATATAAATAACATCCAGTCACAAGGCAAACACAAGTGCTCATCACACGAATGTTTTCCCTCGGCGGGATTCGAACCCGCGACCCTGAGATTCGCAGGCAGGTGTACTACCGACTAGGCTAAGGGGCTGACAATGAAATGATGATGATGATGAAATGAAATGAAATGAAATGAACGTTATATAAGTTCTCCGTGCTTGCAATTATAACGTCACTTGACCCAAATAAAGCTACAGTACTGCTAAACGACCTGAATAACAAGAACTTAAATATGTGAAGTCCCAAATTAGTCCCCAACCAACACTGTACATGTAATTGTTGCGAACGATAACAAGTAGCAACTCGGAGGGAAGTTACAAGCACCGCAACTGTCGCCCTGGTGACGTTACGTTACCTCACTGTATCAAGTTCTCAGAACCCTTCGTTACTTGGAATGTATTTGTCTATAAAAACTTACACAGTTTGAAACACAACATGATGTACTGCTGGTGATTGGAAAAGTATTGTCCTACAACGGAACCGTCGACGGTTTTTCCTCAAGTGTTCTATGAATATTTTTAATTAAATTTTCTGACGTTTGCAGGACTTATTTTTAGGGCTTTGTTTTAATTGGATATTGATTTCAAAGGAGAGTCAAATCTATCGATGAATGTCAAAATCACAATCGCAGTCTTTCGGCAACACTATAAATAGCTATACGCGTGTGTCTCACTTCACTGGCTTCGGTAAATTTTCTTAACAACCGCGTGGCCCCGGATCGACTCGCCCTAAATACACACGCCATCCGTGCGGTCGGATAATTTGTACTAACTTCGTCACCAAGTCGCTCAACCGATGAGTTTCTTTGTCACGTCTATCGAGCGACGACCAACTTAGCAACTTGCCATGATAGAGAAATGTTGAAAGGATTGTGCAACTAATAACAATAAACGATACGCCAATTAAAAAGCCTTATTAAATAGAAGAACAGTTACTACGGATAATCTCAGTTAGATGTATTTTCGGCGTTATGGGCTTCTTAGTACCAAAAATAACAACTGATTACAATAAGTGCTAAAAGCTCCATAATTTAATTTAATTTATTTATTTTAAAGACAACATACATCCATTAGCATTAGTAAAGACTTAAACTACGTTAGTATTTAAAAACTAAAAGTGATTTAGTCCTCTGGGTGAATGTCGACACCAGAGGACCGTCCATTCTATCGGCTATTAATGCTATGATATGCTAAATAAAGCCTAAAATATCGCTAATTAGGATTAGTAACTTTTATTCTACTTAATAATACCTTTTTATTAGCTTAACACTTACGAGTATTGTTATCCAAATCATCCTTTGCCACAGTGGCTTCTAAAATCGATGTAAAGAATTGTGAACTAAAATGTTTCTTTTTAAAATTGAAGAATTCTCACTGATCTTTACAGTTTCGTGTACTCCCAGAATTAAGTCATTAAGGTGAAACAAAAAAGGCGTTATAAGTGCCTGAAGGCGTCACGATTGACGCATTAGACGCAACAAACCTGCAATGATCACTTTGGTAATACAGTGGTTTCGTTCGTACTCGTCACGACTTACTTTGGAATCTCCCCCATAGCTTATTTGTGTATCTGCTTTGTCTGTATTTCAAATGTTATTTTATATCTGCCTGAGATACTTTGAAACATAGAAAAGCGCTTGTTTTATCTAAAGGTCGGGTTCTGTTACAATTTGTGAAATTGAACCATTGAATTTCTCTGTCTCTAGAGAGCTGCATGCGACCAAAGTAGTTACAAATTGTGCTATTGCAACTTCGTCTTGCGCCCGCTGCCCGTTAGACGTGTTCACAATTATAGGAATTGTGACATTTCTCCTATTCACATTAGGTCGATATCCGAGTGTCGTCCGGTTCCTGTTGAGTGGAAATTGGCAAGTTAAGGGTACTAGTGCGGCTCCAACATTCGGTGTCCTGATTTATGGCGGATAGTTCTGTATGTAGGGCGCCGTGCCCGAGGCGTGACGGTTTGTTGTGCTCGTATCTGCGTCTGTTGTCGACTACTTTAGTTTTAAAGTTACCTTATCATATATAACCTTAGAGGTTAATTCGAGTTACTCAAGTTTCTTTCAAGGATTTTTTATCTTTGTAATACAATTTGGCCTTGGTTCATAAAATAATAACATTCAAAATACTATTTACTGAGTTTTAGAAGCGTTGTAGAGGAATAAAAAATAATAACCGATAACCGTTGGGGTAAACGAGTTCTAGAGTGGAGACCGCGACTCGGCAACCGTAGTGTGGGACTTACCCTGGCTAAATGGAGTGACGATCTGCGTAGGGCAGCTGTCAGAGATTGAATGAGAAGAACCGAAGACCGGATTCAGTGGCGCGCCTTGGGAGAGGCCTATGTCCAGCAGTGGGCTCTTACAGGCTGATGATGATGATAAACAATTAATACAGAAAATAAATTGATTTAGGGTATAATGTATCACGGTTTCATGTTTATAATAATAAATAAGGATTAGGTTGTCTATTTATTTTGTTTTTTGTTTTATCATATAAGCACTTAGACGTCCACTGCTGGACATAGGCCGTCCCCAATAAAACGCCACCGCATCCATCCGCTTCTGACCACCGGAGCTACTTTGTTTTATTGACTTGTAATTTTTCGTATTCTTCATCTGTCGGTACATCTTTGTCTACTTTTCTATTGACTTGAGCAATGAATACAGCCTTTAAACTTAAATATTTCTGTTTGTTTAGTTTAATCTTGTATGTTTATCTTGCCTGTCTAGTTATTTCACTTTCGCCAAATTATTATACTTCGATTACCATTGTAATATTTAATAATCATCATCATCAGGTTATTTTTGTCTCCACTGCAGGAGCACAACCCTCTCTCATCTGCAGGAGACAGACGGAGGATTTGGCCTACACTCCCCACGCTGGCCAGACGGGTTGGGGAGGCCTGATTGATGTTTTATAATGTATTCCCTTAGTCGCCTTGTACGACATCCACGGGAAGAGTTGGAGTGGTCCTATTCATCCTCATCAGGTTATTTTTGTCTCTACTGCAGGAGTACAACTGGTGATATCTCAGATAAGGGCAACTATAGGCCAATATCATTGGCCACAGTTATAGCTAAAGTATTTGATAGCTTGCTGGACAGGCGTTTATCTTCATTTCTAAATCTGAAGGACGCGCAGTTCGGGTTTCGACCCGGACTTTCGACTGAAACAGCGATCTTATGCCTGAAGAATACTGTTAGGTATTATACTGAAAGAAAAACGCCTGTCTATGCTTGCTTTCTGGACCTCTCAAAGGCTTTTGACATGGTGGCCTATGACCTACTGTGGACAAAACTTAAAGCTACAGGATTGCATCCGGAATTGATAGCCATATTTCGTTATTGGTATAATAATCAAGTAAATTACGTGAAGTGGTCAGACTCCGTCTCGGATCCCTATAGGTTGGAGTGTGGGGTGAGGCAGGGGGGGCTCACCTCGCCTAAGCTGTTTAATTTATATGTGAATGGTCTTATCGAGGAGCTCAGTAATCAACATTTAGGCTGCTATATTGACAATATTTGCGTAAATAACATCAACTATGCTGATGATACAGTATTGCTGAGCCCTTCGGTCAGTGCCCTAGTCAAATTGTTGAAGATATGTGAAAGTTACGCTGCGACACATGGTCTAAAATATAATGTAAACAAAAGTGAAATATTAATCTTTAAATCAGGTAAAAATTCCCCTGAATACGTGCCTCCAATTAAATTAAATGATGTACCTTTAAACAGGGTGTCAGAGTTTAAGTACTTAGGTCATTATATAAATGAAACATTATCAGATGACAATGATATCGAGAGGGAACGCAGGGCGCTGGCTGTCCGGGGTAATATGTTGGCCCGCAGATTTGCGAGATGTTCAGTTGAAGTAAAAATTACTTTATTTAAATCATTTTGCCAAATTTTTTACACCAGCAATCTATGGATCAACTATACTAAAAGGGCACTCAGGGCCTTGCGTATCCAATACAATAATATATTCAGGGTGTTGGTGGGGCTTCCGCGCTTCTGTAGCGCGTCAGGCATGTTTGCCGACACACACACAGATGATTTCTATGCAATCATGCGCAAAAAAGCGGCCTCCTTAATGTACCGAATGCGCGGGAGCTCTAACAGCATCTTGAAATGTATAGCCGAAAGATTCGACAGCCCCTTCACACGGCATTGGGTGGAGGTGCTTGTCAATAATAATAATGTAGTAGTGTAAGTTTTAGTTTTATTATCTAAATTGTATTGATACTAACATTTTTATTTTACTTTATTTTATTTTATTTTTCTTATGTGCTTACTAACAATTTATGGATCATTGTTTTCCGAATTAAAAACTTTCATTTCATTTCATTTCATTCATTCATTTCATTTCATTCACAACCCTCTCTCTTCTGCCGGAGACAGACGAAGGATTTGGCCTACACTCCCCGCGCTGGCCAGGCGGGTTGGGGAGGCCTGATTGATGTTTTATAATGTATTTAATCCCTTAGTCGCCTTGTACGACATCCACAATAATATTTGCTCTAAAAAAAATTGAATAGACAGCAAAAAAAGAATTAATTCAAATGGAATTCACAAAAACCTTCACTAAAGGAAGAAGTCGCTTTTAGCGATAAGATTACCCAGATGTACCGATGTTAGATGTATATAAAGAGGGTAATAAATAGTAATTGAAATAATTACAGATATTGCAGAATTAATCGAGATAAATAAATATCGCAATTCGAACAAGGTAACTGCCTACAGTGTCAGCGCTCTGCCGCAGCTACGCACAATCGCTGCCTAATAATAGAGCAGAATATGTCTAATAGTTTGAACGGCAACAAATCAAACTTCGCCCCGGGATCGAACCCAGGAACTTCGACACACACGGAAACAATTAGCGAGGCAGAACTCGGGCGGCCGATTAACCCGCGACAACTTGGGACCAACTATTTGCCTCTGCCGGCGAATAGCCTCTAATTGTTACCGCATACGGATGATAATGCTAACACATTATAACTTTAATATCAGTTGGTTTTAACGTAACGTTTCGGTTACCATGCGCGTTAACGTTACAATTATCAACAGTAACACGGAATAAGTAATAGTAACTACTAGCTTGTTTAATTTCTCGAGAACGTACCTACAAAATTCAATGCAAATTGAATTCTACGCGCATGGAAGAAAGGTTCGCCTAGGTTCCCCGGCAGACGGGGCCGCACTGCGTAGGTATATTTTTATACCTAAAGAAGGATTAAGACAGGGCTGGCAGTAAAATGCATACGGGTGCTGGGACAAGCTTTCATCATCATCATCATCAGGTTATTTTTGTCTCCACTGCAGGAGCACAACCCTCTCTCATCTGCCGGAGACAGATGGAGGATTTGGCCTACACTCTCCACTTTAGTTAAGGGTAATATCGTGTCAATAGGTCCTGCATTTATCGTTAGCATTTTGTGTTATATAATACTATCTGTAACACTTGGTCCGCGTGGACAACTTAACATCACAAATTATTATGTATTTCCCGTAGGAAAGGGATGTTTTTTCGGGATGAAAACTATCCTATGTCCTATTGCAGGACCTAATACATATATGTGCCAAGTTTCATCACGAACCGTCCAGTGGTTGAAGCGTGATTGAGCAACAAACATCCAAATATCAAAATATCCAAACTTTCGCACTTAAAATATTAGTAGGATTAGTTAAATGCGATATTATTAGAGATGTACCGATCATATCTTAGGCTGATGAACTGATTAACGATGGATCGCCCAATTTGAAGCTGATTAATCGGTTCTTCTAAACACTATTTAAAACTGGCGCAAAATCAAATGGCACTGAAAATTTTATCTTTATTAAAAAAAACATTCGTCTCTCCAAAAAATACATACCGTAACTTCGTTAAACTGTGTAATACAGTTTGTTGGCAGGAATTGCTACCTCACTTTATACATACCTATGGCAGAGAATACCAAATATTATGGTGAATAACAAATCAAATTAAAAGAGGTTTTATTTTGGATATTAACAAATAAGATTAAAACCATTAATCTTCCACTACTGTAAAAAATATATTTTTGTAGTCTTTAATAATTACATCTATTGCTACTAATAATAAATAAGTAAATTTTAAATTTTAAATTCTGATTTTAATTTAATAAAATACTGCTTACTGCTTTGTTATTAATGATTATTTATTTATTTTATTTTATTTAATGGAAAGGCAGCTTATAGCAAGTGCTTCCATGTCATTAGTCGACTTGAATTTCCATTATGAAATTGTCCAGTCTGTTCTTAAACATGTTTATTAATGACATCTTTTTCATGTTTTTATTACTGTATAGAATTTCTTAGCAATTAACATTATCAACTATCCCGATTAATCGATGACTAGAATTAATCAGTCGGGAAGCTTTAACCGATTAATCGGAATTGACTGATACACCACTAGAGATTATTAGAAGAAAAACTTTAAGAGAAATTGGGTGCTTATGGCTAATAACGTGAACGGCAATGCGAAACTGGAAATTTTTCGCAAACTTTTCACAATTTATGAGCGTCCTAAACCACTTGAACCCAATGCCGGTTGCGAGTGGGCTGCTGGGCACCGCCGGCGGCGCCAATTCATAATGTAGAGGAAGTGGCTCAATTTACACCCCACAAGTTTCCCCGCACCGAGCGGTAAACAAACGTGGAGATTCGATAACGAAAACGCTCCAGTTCGGGGCCGAAGTTGAGGAATATTTCACTTTCGTTGCGAAGCTGCGCTGTTTACATTTCATGTTGCTTTTTTCCCCCAATTTCGCGCTTCAATTTAATGAACTGTCAGAAATGGCCTGCTTGTACTGTGACTTAGGTTAACATTTATTAAAGGTAATTAATAAAGGTATCTTTGAAGGATATGATTCGTAATGAAGAGATCCGACGAAGAACGAAGGTGACCGACATAGCCGAAAGGATTAGCAGGCTGAAGTGGCAGTGGGCGGGCCACATCTGTCGCAGAACCGACGGCCGTTGGGGCAGACGAGTTCTGGAGTGGAGACCACGGATTGGCACGCGCAGGGTGGGACGCCCCGCCGCCAGATGGACCGACGACCTAAAGAAGGTGGCCGGAAGCGGCTGGATGCGGAGGGCGGAGGACCGGGTGTGGTGGCGTTCATTGGGGAAGGCCTATGTCCAGCAGTGGACGTCTAAAGGCTGACATGATGAAAGGTAATTGAAATTGTCGAAACTCTCATAAGGATTACCTTTAATTAAATTCAATACCCTTCCGTACTAAAGACAAGACGACATAAATTTATGTTTTTTTCTGAAATTGTAATAGAATTAATGTATGATATTTTTGATTATTTTCTGATTTTAAAATGTTTGACATTCTTTACTAAATATTGTAAATCTGTCATTGTTAAATTAATTTAATATATATGCAATATTGTATGCCCGTAATGGGTAAACTATTAGATAAGAGCTACTTTCTGCAATAACATCTGCTGTACAATGTACCTAATAGTAAACAGTAAATGATTGCTGATTCTGATAAATCTGTAAGCTTTCCAAATAAGCCGTGTGGTTCCTGGTTTAGATTCCCACCCCCAATCTTCCCGTTGGTGTCGTCAAGGTGACTAAGGGATTGCACCATAACGGTCATCAGCATTCTCCTCTGTATGTTAATATCGTTACTACTGCGCCTGATAAGCTTGATAATTATGGCAAATGATAATTATGAGAACAGTGGTGTTTACAGCAAATCTTCCAATGGACAGGCCACGAAAAGTGGCATTCTATTGGTGAGGCGTTTGTTCAGCAGTGGACGCGTTTTGGCTGATGATGATTCCAAATAAAAAAAATACGTTCAGATTATGTATGTATGTATGTATGTATGTATGTATGTATGTATGTATGTATGTATGTATGTATGTATGTAAACGCTTTATTGTACCAAAAATAACAACACCAATAATAAAATAGGAATACAACTGTGTACAAAGGCGGACTTATCCCACTTAGGAATCTCTTCCAGTCAAGTACCAGTTTAGTACCAAATTTGATAAAGAAATGTACCTACTTTTAATAAAGTTTTAGATTAAATGCAGTTGGAAGTTCAACTGTACTCCCTACCTTTTTTGCACACTTTTGCCCTTTATAATTTTGTCCCTAGGGGTCGAAAGTAAAGTTTTATGATTGTTACAGCAAAGGCAAAGTTAGATACAAATAGAGCCACCAGCGTAATAGTAGTCCAGCTCCGCAGATTTCCCTTGACAGTCGTCCAGCTACCATAATCATTATCAAAACTTCTAGTCAAGCTTTACATTAAGAAAAGTTGTGAAGTTTAAAGGAGAGTCCCCCGCTATATTATTTAAGACTATGCACTGGATTAAATTTAAAATGTGTGCTGTTAAGTTTGCATTTGACAAAGTAGAAAAGTTTAAATTAAATTTAAACAAGTCGCGAGTGAAGACGGATGTCCGCGTCCGCCCCCGCTAAATAACGACAATCTAGTTTTAATTGCTGCTATTTGTCTGCAC
Organism: Esperia sulphurella; assembly: GCA_947086405.1. Taxonomy (NCBI): domain Eukaryota; kingdom Metazoa; phylum Arthropoda; class Insecta; order Lepidoptera; family Oecophoridae; genus Esperia; species Esperia sulphurella. The sequence continues at coordinate 18,584,450 of OX352261.1, forward strand.
TGGGAGGCTGCAGATTGCGTCGCCTCGCAAATGAACCGTTTCGGGAGGTTTTAACATATTAATGAACGCGACGCTCCCGGCAGCGGAGGGGGAACCGGTGAACTTCCAACCGCACTTAATCTGAACGGATCTTGTAAATATTTAGTATTTGGTGGTGTTTTAACTTTTACTTTTATTGGAAAGCTTACAAACAATTAATATTTGATAAACTAAATTATCGAACAAGTAAGGCCGTTTCCGACAGTTGTTATTCAGTACAGATGGATTTATATCTTGTATACGTAAAATGTGGATTTGGGTGGAAAATATTATTATAAACAGAAGGAATTGCAAATAGACATATAGACGTTGATAAAAATCGGTGAGGGGGAGGGGGGGGGGATTGTCAGGGGGGGAGTTTCGACAAAATTAATCAATTTAATCAAGCCGCATCTGAATCAATTTTCATAAAAATCGGTCAGTGTCGCTCCTAACAAATTTGTGATTTACCGAAATCTGCCAATTTACGAACACCAATTACGAAGTCATAACATTAAACCAAAAGTCTCGATCGTAAATAACTTGAATAAAATTTTAAATGACCATTAAGATACCGATAACGGGGCACGTTAGTGGCTGGAGCTGTATTAGGATCGGTATGTGTATGCTTGCGTATCAAAGTTATCTTTTAATTTTATTATGAGTGGTTTATTAGAAAGGGCTGGAACGCATGCGGCCGGAGTGTGGACCGGCCGATGGGGTCGGACCGGCAAGTGGAAGTTTTTGTGGCGCGGCGCTTGCGGCTGCCACTTCGCTTTTAATGACTCTATTAAAGAGATTAATAGGGTCTATCGTTTAAAAAACATCTCCACTTTTTTCATTCCGTACAAATTTAATTAACGTCGATACAGATCTTTCGACTAAGTCAGTGTTTCGGCTGTCAAGGGTTATGTTACTTTCTCTATTATTTGAATTTTGATAATCGTGTTATAACTTAATTTCTTGGTGTTATCTTTTAACTATAAATTATATTATAATTGCAGCTAAGTTACATCTGACATTAAGATTTGTTAGATTATTATCATTCCTGTTATTACTTTGGTTTTCGTTACAGCTATAATGAAGTTAATTCATTGTTTTCTATTTACTTCGTTTAGTTTAAATTACAGAGCTTAGTGTTTCACTCGCGTGTCTTGCGTCACCCCCTTCCCCGCCCCAACTAACTGGTTCCCCCCTCGGTCCTTCCGCGCGAGCTGGCGCCCAATTTAGCTTTCTCCGGCGTACAGCTTTTTGCGCGCATCCCCTCAATACCTTCCAAACTATCCACATAAGTATAACATACATCAACATGCCTTTTACATCGTGAATAGATTGGCATTTTTATATGAACACAAACATAGCATCGCGCCAGGAGGTCCTCCGATGCACGCGAGGCTGTACAGTTTTATTATCTAGTAAAGTTGTTCAGACTAGTTTTTTGGCGTTACCTCCCTGTGTGTTTTTCGAAGCGCTGGAACGATCAATTTGCTATTGACGTTTTATTAATTTATTGCAATTTGTCCGTTGTATGTTTTTTATTTTTATTAATCCAAATTACAATAAATGTAGGCATAAACCTTTCCGCACAGTTATATAATATACAATTTTGCCCATAACATTGTTCTGGAACCCAGATTACGATGTCTTTTGTACACGCCTCCGTGTCTGGAATCCATTTCGTAGCAAGTTGCTCCAGCCCCGCGCCGAGCGAGTCGAGTGGCTCCGCCAGCGCCCGTGCCAGTGGCGCTCCGCCTGCCGACGCGACAGGGTGTCCCCGGCTCTCCGCGCCGCCCTTCCGCGAACACATCGAATTCAAACACGATTCCAGTACAAAGCTTCTCGAATTTCGTCGCAAAGCAGTACAAATTAATATTACTCGCATTAAAATCATTCCTTTCGTCATTACTATCATTGAGGTGTGCTGATATGTGAATTTCGACCGTTTTTAGGTTTTAATAAAATTCTTTTGCGGATAATAGAGTTTACCGTGTAAAAGCGCCGAACCGGACGCGTCTATTGTGATCACGATGTATCGCTCCATTCACACGGGCCCGGCCTGACACCGCTGCGTCCATCCAGATGGGAGCGATGCTTCCGCTGACATTCCGCGCCGAACTCGAGCCCGAGTCATGAGAGTCATCGCGATGATTCTGAAGATGGGCGGCAAGTCGCCGCCGGCGGAGAGCGCGCCGCTCGAGAGGACGCCGAAGAAGGAGGAGAGGAAGGAGAAGAAGCAGTGGGAGAGGTGCGAGGAGAGATGTCCCGGGGCGGGGGATCCGTGGCTGTACTGTGCGGTGCTGTGGTGTGCGTGCGCTATGAGCCTGGTGTCCAGCGGCTACAGCCTGTACCGACAGCACGCGCTTCAGGGGCGGCTGGCGTTGCTGGAGGAGCAGCACGCGGCGCTGCGCAGTGCGGTGCTGGAACCGCAGCAGCCACTGGTGGAGCGGCTGCGGCGAGACGCGCGCGCGCCGCCGCCGCACTGGCGCCCGCGCAGGAGCCTCCGAGACTACGGAGACTGCTTGTGTCCTGCAGGTGAGATCAGCTTCACAGACGCACTCTATGTTTTGTTGTACGTGATGATTAGCAAATCGTGAATATTTCTAAACAAATTGTTTCAGGTTGAAATTATGACTTCGAACTTTTTCTAGCTGTCTAGTGTGTAATCGTTAAGTGTCGTTGGCGGATATTCTCTTATAGAGAGGTATCAAAAAACATCGAACTTTAAAGACCTCAAAGATAAACTTTCATTTTCTTATTTTAAGACAAGTCAAGAAACTTTAAAGTGATAACGAAATTAAGTTACCTGACATGTAGAATGATAGCAGTAAAAACAAAAAATAATATAATTTATTTATTGTTTTCCATTAGTTATTCACAAGTAGATCTTTTTAAATAGGAAAATAAAGGTTAAATTCTTACAATAAAATGTGTCTTATTATGTGCATTAATCCTTATTTAATTTATTCTAAAATATGTACCTTGTAGATAACTACGGGAAAATAAAAAAGAATCAACATAACCTTTTGTTTTTATTGATATCATTTTACACGTTAGGTAACGTAGTTTCGTTATCAGCTTAAAGTTTCTTAAAACTAGAAAATTACAAACTCTTCTTGCAGCCTCGTATATGATAGTATACGTGAGTTTTTAAATCAACATTTGGTAGACGAGTATATTGCGTTTATTATTTAAAAGGTTTTGATATCATTTTACTCATTAAACAACAAGTTTCGATATAAGTAAGTTTTTTGATATCGCATAATTTACGGAATAATTGCCTGGTAACAATGAACGTTTACTACACTTTGTACTTATAGTTTAGAAAAGTTAAATGTCAGATTAGCATGATTAGCAAAACCATATGCAGTTAAACATTGGTTTTTGAATAAATCTCCAACTGAAATAACAGAAAGATTTTCCAAACAAATATTCTCGACTGCACTGTTTGCTTCGTCTGTGCCGCTGTCAATATTAAACTGATCAACTTTATCAATATTTGCGCACAGGCCAGATGAAAACATTCCCGTCCAAACACCGCAGATTCGTTACCGTTTTATTGCCGAGCCGGTTGCTGCGTCGTCTTTTGTTTCAAAACTTAATTCATGAATGTTTGATGAACTGATCACATTTGGCATTCATAACGTTTAACGCCGTTATTTTCATTACAAGCGTTTTATTAACGATTGCTTTAAATTGCCACGGCCCGATGGCGGTGTTCGAACGAAATGACATAGGTATAAATTATTCGATTCATTTCGTAGCGAATGTGGCAACACAGGTATCATCATCCACAAATTAATTCATATCATGCAGTGATTTGAATGCTGAAAATTACTATGTGGAATGATCATTGTGTATTGTTTTCTAATAAGTAACTGTCAGGTTATATGTTTGTTTTAATTTCTTTTGACTGTGTCGTATCATCAACACCGAACTCCACAAAGGACCCCGCCGTGGCTAACACTTAAATATCAAAGCGGTCCCAGAGGCCAAACTCTTCGAAAAAGCTATTAAATTTTTTCTCGCTCCACGGCCGCAATACGAAGTTAATCCCGAGTTGAAAGCTGTCAACTAACCCCATGGTTATCTGCCGGCGGGAGGGGCGCGGGCGCGGGCGGAGGGGGCCCACAGGCGCTGATCGAAAAAATGATAAACGACGGATGGCGCGAATACGCGCTGAGGGTGACACTTTTATTTAAAGGTTCAAGTGACTCGTAGTTAACAGGAATAGCTCCCTTGTTATCTTCTCTATTTACGGCTCATAATAGGAAAGTTCTGTTGCTTTGAAAGGTTCTTTTTATACTTTGTTTTCGTTGATTTCTATGATATCTGGTTTGAATATCAAATCTGTACCACTTGTAGTTTAATTTCTCTGGAACAGGTTTGTTATAAACTCAAAGCCTCTTCATCTTCTTTATCAACCTATCTGTTTTTTTTTTCTATTTAGATCATTAAAATAGGTTATATAAGATAAAATAAAAGTTTCGTGTACCTTTATACGTTTTAATAATTCATTAAGAGAAACAGAGATGATAGAAACAATATACAATTTGTTACTACTAGTACTGAAAAGGGGGATGGAAGGGGCCGCCCTACAGATAGAATATCTCCTGTACCTAGTGCTTATTTTGCTTTAAATGAAATCTCCAATAATGGAAGAATTTCGCTAAACATAGAAAAAATTCGTCTAATTAGAAAGTTACATATAGCAAAGCTTGTATTTCGTTCCGAGTATTAGAGGCACTCGATAAATAAACGAATGTGGGAACTAATCGTGGAATCAATAAAATAGGAGTGTACCGAGCCGAGAGCGATGTGGAGGCGATAAAAGTGACGCGTGCACATGGCAGGCCGGCGGCGGCGGCGGCAGGGTTGTTTGGACTATTATGTCGGTGGTACTGGTGTACGATTGAACAGTTAGCTTCGATTATTGATGGATTTCATTCAATCGACTCGCCTCGTTATTTGCGAGGCGGGGAACCAGCTATTTAATATACTCGTTAATGTAACGCGCTTGGTTCATATGGGAATATCCGTAATGATTCACTGATGCATTTCCAATATATTAATATTTTGTTGATGTTTTTAATTCCACCATGCCTTCTTATCAAATTGAGCATTATAGTTCTTTGTTATACACAGATGTGGTTCGCCGTGTGGTTTCCGGTAGAGTAGAATAGGACCACTCCAACTCTTCCCGTGGATGTCGTTCAAGGCGACTAAGGGAATACATTATAAAACATCAATCAGGCCTCCCCAACCCGTCTGGCCAGCGCGGGGAGTGTAGGCCAAATCCTCCGTCTGTCTCCGGCAGATGAGAGAGGGTTGTGCTCCTGCAGTGGAGACAAAAATAACCTGATGATGATACACAGATGGTCGGTCTCTGTCGGTAATTCCAGGACAGTATCATCAAGCGATGATACTGCTACTCTTTTTATATGTTAATGTACGAAAAGTACTGACGATTTGTTATGCACAATATTCTCTTAAAAGATAGATTATCTATTCATTAATAATTAATCAATGACTTTAAGATAAAGAAATTATCAGTCATACTGATTTTCTGCATTTATTCCGAAAGTGATTTCAAGACCATCATGAGCGCAAATATGACGATGTTTCTCTAACATGCGCTGTGTGTAATATTGACTTGAATTCGAAACACTTGCGATGGAACATGTAAGTAGCAGAAGACATTTAAGAAACTTACCATGTTCTCCACCATAACATGAATGTTCCGCGATTGGTGCGATTGGTAGATTTCAATAATTATTTGAAAGAGGTTCCACTATATCGACACTTGAATGCGACCCTGTTGGGTCGTCAGAGTTACCGGCTTGTTATAGTAATCGGCATTTACTTTTTGATGACACTGAAAAGTGTATCTGTATTAAGGTAAGAATAGGTCCTGGAATTGTAATGGAAGGTCTGGTAACAGTGTGCCCGGCTCGCATCTAATTACTTAGGGTTTTGTTCTCAGAGCTCACAGTTGAGTTACGCTTTATTTAATCCCTTTAGCGGCTCCTCTGTATTGTCTAAACTTTATTTGGGAATTGGACCCTACGTATGGGTCGAGCGTTACAGCTTAGTATATAAAGTGATATAAAGTGCTCTAGCTGAGTTCTTGAATGATGACAAAAGGATTGGTGTTTGAAAAAATATTCACGTAGGGGAACCGAGTTACTGGTCCGTAGGAGTAAAGTGACAGTTACCATATAGCAGTAATGTAATTGGAAGTATGGTTTTAGTTACTGTATGGTTTGACGTTCCCTCTTACCTCACCGCACTTCGTACCCCGAAGTTATTTAACTGTAGATACAACTAGTAATCAAACGAAAGACAAACAATACCTGCCAACATATATTTAAGATAACAACGAGCTTTGCTATTCGGATACTTGATTAACTTTCCACAATCCCAAGCAAGCTTAAATGAAGTTGTTGGAGTCACAAGAACCTAAACAACTATTTGCGAAGTAAAATTGTGTTTGCCGAAGCTTATTTCAGTTTCTCCTTTATCTAGGCGAGCACGCGAAGGGCACAACTAATGGCAAGTCCAAACAATCCGGATGTTTAATCAAAACTATGTGGAGCCGAAGTGCGAGCCCTTTGTAATTTCAGTGATGGAAGTAAACTTCCCTCGGACGATGAATTTATAATCGAGTTTAGCTAATTGCCATGATTTATGATCGCAAGTAACTTTGCGACCTTCAACTAATTCTGAGGTCAGGTGTAATCTGATATAACTTTCGATAAAGCTCTCGAAACATTCAAAATAGAATAGCCAGCATTAAATATAAGAAAAGGAAAGATTGATGAGGTACTTCAACAGATTTGATGTTATTAAGTAATTACGTTAGAGCATCTACATCAATCATTTATCCTCAGCTGCCATGTACACAAGCATCACAATCTGCGTGAGTTGGGAGCTTTCTACTGAGATTTTGAAATTACACGTTTGAGTCTTATTTTCTTAAGGTGTTCAAACCTTATTACTGCTGTTTGCCTTCTGACAAAATCTCTGTGTTTAAAGCCCTCCAAGGTGGCAGGTCAAACGCGCTTTAATTGAATGTTTGCCTCCATCGGAGACGTCGCGCCCTACCGAACACGATTTACATACAAAATCAGACCAACTAAGCGAAATTAGTCTGTATCTATCGAAATATACGGGAGCAAATTGGCTGAGCTTGTCTTGCAAAAAAATGGTTGAGAGAGGAAGGTAAAACGTGAGGAGCTTTTTTGGCAAACCTCCCTTTTGGATTTAATTGAAGCACGTCAAAAGAAACCGCTGTTTCCATCTCGTCCTATACATTAATTCTACATTCGTTTTCGTTAAAGATAAGATGGTGAAGTGTAACAAATTTAATTTTTCCCCCTTCCGTATCAAGGATCATTTAGAATTCACCTCTCGAAAGTTATTTGCTTAGGTTTATTCGACTTTTTCTTACGTATAAGAGTAACAAACACATCGGTACGGGAAATCAATCAACAGAGATGGGCCGTTGGTGAAATGGGTCGCGTTGACAGAACAAATGAAGACAATTCATTAGACGCAGTCTCCGGAACAGCGATAACTCGGATTCGAACCTCGAACCTTGAATCCCCGAAGGAATCCTCTCGCGCCGTTTGCTCTAAGTTATGCCGCTACGATGTTGCGGTAGGGAATGTAAGCTATAAGGGATCGGCGGCTGAGAACTGTTCCTGATCAGAGATTCCTTTAGCTATGCTTTGAAATGGAAACTTTGCAGACATTTAATGCTCTATTGACGGGTATTGCGTTACGATTAATGTTTACTTTCGAGGGCTTCGTGTAAGTTTCATCATCAGGTTATTTATGTCTCCACTGCAGGAGCAAAACCCTCTCTCATCTGCCGGAGACAGACGGAGGATTTGGCCTATACTCCCCGCGCTGGCCAGACGGGTTGGGGAGGCCTGATTGATGTTTTATAATGTTATAATGTTTTATGATGTCTTACGACATCCACGGGAAGAGTTGAAGTGGTCCTATTTTACTCTACCGGAATCTACACGGCAAGGTTTAAATTAAAGTTAAAGTTTAAAAGTTAGAAATGTAGTAATTACACCATCATACTGATCAACTCGGCAACTACATAAAAATTCTTAACGTTTACAATGACGTCATAGGGCGCGTCACAGCTCAGCCTAAAGTTAGCAAGCATCGGAACTACTTGACGGGTTTTGATGAAAAAAACTGTACTATAGAGAATTGAGTACAATCTAAAATTTGACATTAAAATATTCAGTTTGCGATATACATAAACTTCTATTGACTTCGATTGATTTTTTGCAAAAGATTCATCGAATTCGCGAAACCTGCGGTAGTAACTCAGACTTCTACCCACCACGTTTGTTTTCATGGTTAGACTTGTATAACCACTACTATCTTTACAATAATATTTAGTATCGCGACCGCAGCGACGTTTTTGATAGCTGGATCGATCATTTATTGTCGTCTGACTTCATTACGAGTTTTCTATCTATCTGTCTCTTATCATTTTTCTCGATTTTGCCACCCGTATTCTCTTGTGCTCTGCACAGCTTCACGTCGTCGAATCTCGCGGTGACGTTAACGGTGGCGGCGAGCTAATTGATTCCTCTGAACTCACCTCGAGCGAGCGAGCGCAGCGCGCGACTAATAGAATCCGCTCAGTCGTCGAATAGTTCGTCTCTACTGCATCACATTTAGGAACTTGGGCACAAACATCCTGTACTTCTTGAAGTCCTTTGGAATTAGTATCATTTACTTGTCAGTTTTGGAGTTTTATTTCTAGTTGTGTTATGTTGTTGTTTATTTGTTCATAAAAATTTTTTTTAAGCATTATATATATGTACAGTTATTAACTCTAATTTGTCACCATCTAAGGTTTACTATCCTGCGGCAGACTTATACAGCTAAAAGCTACTTAAGATGACATTTATTTATTGACATTGTCTAAGCGGTACGCAATCTCTATTTTTTTAATTACAATTTGTAACCGAGGAACAATGAAACTTCCTATCTTCCTTCTCTGTCACACAAGCTAATTTAAAAATAAGACGTTATAGTAAAATAATAGATTTCTCTTTTTCTATTACGACTATAATCAAGTTTTTCCGATTTGACAAAATTTGAGCTTCTTGCCATAGACTTACAATTAGTTATATCACTCTTAATTAAAGCTCTTTGCTAGAGCTGCAATTTGATTGAAACTGTCGACCTTATTTCAATTTAGTATTCTAAGATCTTTTCTATGAAATGGGTCCCAAATTAAAGTTCGCGTCTGTTCTCAAAAAGCTACTTGTCGGTTGTTATAATACACTTCGGTTATTGCTGCCGCTGTTATTACTGTTACTACAATATCTTTTAGCTTAATAGTCTTTATCTATTACCATTATTGATGCAATTCCTACAATTTAAGACTTTAACTTATCCCTGCTTAAGTTTCAAATCACAAAATTCTAATGCTTCTAACTCTACAGCAAACACTTGCGTTTGATCTGTATTATCGTCTCCTCGTTCAATAGCACCAATAAAAATTTCAACGAGCACTCAAGTAGAATGTTTTAAAAATAAACACTCCGACTGGCTCGAGGATATTACATGTGGAAGTAAAGCAAAGCAACAATTAGAGAGTCCCACGAGCGCTGTTTGCTCGAGAGGGTTTGGGAGGCGTGAGTTTTGGACGCGACGCGACGCATCGTGGGCAGGTCGTAATTGAGAGCTCATTGGAACACAATACTATACGGGAATGTGTGGGGTTCATTAGAAACAGAAACATATACAGTGTGGATAGTTTATTGAATATTCACATCAATCCACCTCTACAGTGGCGGTATGATAAGGTCAGTTGTCTTAAAGTCTATATTTGCTTGTACCCATGCCAGGAACAATATTGCCAACGTTAGAATTACAGAATGGTTAAGCAGCTTTCAAATTCATTCCTTGTTACATGTTACCTTTTCAAACAATGAAAGAGAACATCTGAAGCAAGGAAACTTATGTTTTATTATTTGATAGCATACCTTTAAGCTTCATCCCATCCCACTAATATTATAAATGCGAAAGTTCGGATGTTTGTTACTCAGTCACGCTTCAACCACTTAACGGATCGGGATGACACTTGGCACACATATATAGATGTTAGGTTGTCCACGCGGACGAAGTCGCGGGCAACAGCTAGTGATCTAATAAATTCAAATAATACGTAGAGATCGTATAAAAAGAACCTATATATTCTCCTCATCTCTTTTACAGATAAGCTCGCCTTTGTACATTTATAACTGTATTTAATGTGCATAAAAGAATATATATAATACATCATCATCAGGATATTTTTGTCTCCACTGCAGGAGCACAACCCTCTCTCATCTGCCGGAGACAGACGGAGGATTTGGCCTACACTCCCCGCGCTGGCCAGACGGGTTGGGGAGGCCTGATTGAGTTTTATAATGTATTCCCTTAGTCACCTTGTACGACATCTACGGGAAGAGTTGGAGTGGTCCAATTCTACTCTACCGGAAACCACACGGCTATAATATATAATACGTAATCGATAAAATAGTAACTTTTCATACAAGCAAAAATATACCTTAAGGTGCTTATCCTTTTCGTTCCGCTACTGTACCTAGCTTTTAAAAACGATATTGATAATCAAATCTCGTCGCATTTTGATACTGGTGTTAATTATTCATAATAATTATTTTTCACTAAATAAGTGTACATTTTAAACCAATTAATTTTCTACAAGTATCATTTTGCAGTTAATATTCGACGAAAATTAATATTGTTTATTAGTATTTATTATTAAAGCACACTTTTCAACAGACGTGTGAAAAGCAAGCTGTATAAGCTCGGGTTGTGCTCGATAGAGTCATTATCCGCCCCGTGGTGTTGGTATTACCAATTTGGACTCAAACGCGTTAACTTATGTTCATTTTCACCGGGAAGTTGTTAACGGTTCTTAAATATTACATACAAACCTTTAACGTGAGTGTTTAGTCTCTCAATTCGACCCTTCTGTGTTTGTACGGTGAGCTCTCTAATAATTGCATTATGAACCTTATTTACCTTCGTTTATTCACACTTACTATAATGAAGCTTTTACTATTTACCTGACATTGATCAAAGGTTTGTTTATTATTAATATCTTCATTGCACCAGGGACGGGCAACGTTCTCCTGTGTGTGTATGTTATGATCATTACTGCGATTACCAATCCGCCTGCCAAGCGTGGTGATTATGGCAAATACCCCAATGAATATCTAACCAAAACTGGTATTCTCTTAGGGAGGCCTATGTCCAGCAATGGACGTATTTAGGCTGATGATGATGATGAATCTTCGTTATCAATATTATAACTTCAGTAGATCGACATGGAATAAAAAAGATTATAAAGCACAATTTATGCATTTACAGAATGCTCACACTCTCCTCAATCGTACAAATCTTGATATTTGTCAATTTCTATGTCACTCGTGTTATTTCGGTAAACGATGGAATCAAATAAAAATTCGGTAAAAAGCAGCACCGCAAACAAGCAATCAACGTAAAAAAGCACACACAAACAGACGTGGGTCGTTCGTTACCCGGCACGCCGCACGCGTCGCGCCTAGCAATGCAACTGTTACCTACCCCTGCCTACTTTACCTCAAGAGGATGGGAATTGCCTTTCTTTACTTATATTTATTTATATTATAATTATTTTATATTTTTTCCAAGACGACGAAGAAAGCACTGGGTTTATGTGTAGGATGATTTGTCGCTTATATATATATATAAGAATATAAGCTCATTTAATAGAGAAGTCAGGTTATTGTGAAATTAAAGAACAGTAATTACTTTTGGAAGTTAGTTTTTGTTCAGCTACTTGTAACGCTGCTTATAGAGACTATACCAACTGTACTGACTTTTTACTCGCATAGAGTATGAAATAATCTCGCGCCGCAGAATGTAAACAGTGATCATCGTGCTAGCCGTCTGCCTTCCAGCAAGCCTAGTCTAATGGAGTGCGGCTTTTATTTTTATAGCCGCTTTACAGCCATGCGCGGGACTCACCTGTGAGTAAACGTGATAACTGAATCTTTGGGTGTTAACCCACATTTTGAGTACATCATCATCATCAGCCGTAACACGTCCACTGCTGAACATAAGCTTCACCAATAAAATGACAGTTTTGGTGAGCTGTTCTTTAGGGAATTTGTCATAATCACCGTGATCGCAGTAATGATCCTAATAAACACAGGAGAACGCTGCTGCCTAGCCATGGTGCAATCCCTTCTTCACTTCATCATCTTCACGACCGGAAGATCGGGGGTAGCCGTATTCTAAGCCGGGAACCACACAGCAAACCACCAGGCGATCGCTTGATATTTAATATTAAATTTAAAACATCATTGTCTATTATAGCTTCAGGTGTAGTAAGTAAAACTCCGATCCAATCCAGCCCTTTACAGCACAGCTGTCAAAGCTGAGGGTTCATTAAAAAATATGTTGTCAGACAATGCATCGATTGACTGCATAATGTCTTTAGAGGTAGCGAGTATTTTTAAGAAACCTCCCACCCGTATGAGGGGTTTTCTAACAAAAGTATGAATGTCAAATAAATCAATTTATCAGAAACATCTGTAGTGAATTTCATTAAAATCTGTGAGTGACTACTCGCATTACGTCACAGCCTTGAGCTTAGAGTTCTCAATGTTCCAAAAGGTCGAAATGAGTTTGAGTATTTGCTAGGGTTTTGCTTGTTAGTTTTTAATTTATAGTTGCAAATCTCTTTCCCACGGCCGGTGTTGATTGTTTGTCTTGTTTACACGAGTGTTTTAGTATTTGGTCAGCATCAACGACTACGCAATAAAAGGGCCTGCCACGAGACAATGACCCCACTGAATCACGCCCTTTGGAAAAAAAACGAAACTTTGGGGAGCGGACACCCGCAACCCTTTGTATGCACAGGGTGTTTGGTTTGATTACAAAATTGTGCATTATCATTAATTTTGATAGCAGACTCTTATAATTTTATGTTTCCACTGACACTGATTAGTTTGTAGTTCTAAATGTTTGAAAGTTGTCTTTAATTAAGTAGTTATTTTTAACGTTGTAATCTATTATTCAAACGTTTCATTTGACGTTTGGCGTTTCAATTTCAAAGCTGTAATGTATTATTAATGTGAGATACAGCATATTGTGACCTACTTAGTAATTATATGTGTAATTTGTAAAATCTTAAACCTAAATTATTTAATTATTATACAATTTAAAACACATTATTCTAACATTCTTACTGGTACCGGTAAGCCATTATTTGGTTTGTCGTAGTACCAGACCTTGTGCTGTCCAAATGTTTGTCCTTGTGTAGTTGTATTCCGTGGTACAAATAGGAGCACTCTGTAAGCTTGGCTGCACGGCTGGTTGTACGGTCACATGCCGCGGCGGTTCATTGCACAACTTGTTGTTCATTGCAGCTGCTTTATTGTTGCATTTAATGTCAACAAATGCATGTTTTAGATTTGCATTATAAAACGTTTACTCCTTTGTGAAGACACGGTGGTTACCCATTAAAGAAGTTACATCATGTACACGATGTAACGTGAATCATTCGTATCTAACAGAATCGTTAATCCTTTGTTTTCAGTTCTGTAATCGATTACGATGTAGCAGAAGCTCTATACTGGCAATTGGCGATTGTCAACTCGTATCATTCGGAATTTTTATTTCTTAAAAATGTTAATTGCGAGATTAGAAATAAAAATGTTATGTTCTCTGTGCCCTAAAACCATGTACCTATTATACGAGTATATTTAAAATAACCCATGTTATAATCTGAGGTATTTTGGTGTTTATGTGTCAACATTTCAACGCAATGGAAGACACTGGCAGTATTTATCCCCAACCTTCACCGGTACCGGAAATCCTCAACGGAAAACTCCTCCAGCTAGCGTCTTCGCTACATATGATAGATAGCCAGCCCAGTAATAACTCAGCGATCTGAACGTTATTTAAGAAACTGCCATCAGGGTGTTACACCACGACCTAATTTTAACTGAAACCACTACAAGTAATTTTAATGTGTCTTGGCTTTAAATGTACTACTTCGAAAGTTGAGCGAAACAACGAGTACACTGGGATACCCTGATGCAGACTTGTGACTTGTAACTTTGTTTCAATCTTCTTCTAATTTTTGTTCAGTTAATCCTCTATCAATGGTGATGACATCATCTAGATATGATATGATAGAGATGACATGAATGTTTTATAAAAACTCTGATTCTTGTTGTATCTTAGGTTAATTATTATCAGTAGCAGATCATGTTATGTCCCCTTTTATGCAGGAAAGTTTATGTAGTAACTTAGTCTACATTTTGTAAATGACTTTGATATGCTAATAAGCTTTTGGTACGTCGTTTGTAACACAAAACTTTCTAAAACGATAACTTTATTACCAAATAATGTTAATGGAAGTGTTGTTTGTTGTGTGTCGTGTGTGCGAGTGGCAACGTCTCTACAGTTACGTCATTATGTGTGACGAACGCGGGTTAGTTCCACAAATGTGACCAATGAGCCATTAGTCTCAGTTATACCCTCTTGTACTCCAACTGAACTTCATAGCAAAACCCAAACTCTACATGTAACAGGGCGATCTGAAACAGATCAGACTTCTTTACTGGATCATGATATGATATAAGTTATAAAGTGTTCACTTATAAAAAAACATTGTTACATTTTAAACTGTCAAGTTTTATTCTAAAATCTAAGGAGAAGTAATTTTTATGATCTTGTCACTTTGGAACTCGATAATTCAGTGTTGAATGAGGAGGTTAATGCTTGATGAAAAAGCACTTACTGTACAATAAGCTGCGTTAATCGTGATAATACAATTCGGCCTTCGGCCTTCCAGTAGAAGTAAGACTAACAAAAATAATTATATCTATTAAGGATTACATATATCTAGCTTCGCTGAACACAAAAATAACAATGAAAATATCCTAGAAGAAAAAGACCGTATCAGCTCTAAAACAAAATTCAAAACTGGCATATAATCTAAAACGCACAGGAAATATATAGAAACTTAAAATATAAAAGATTATAAAAACTGCATTCGCGTAACTTGTTTGAAGACATCGAATTGTACCACAGTTTGCTACAGAACGTGTAATTTAGAACTGATCAGACTGTTTTCTTGAATCATGAATATCATGATCAAATTTAATGGTTACGCTTTGAGAAGAAATGGGAATGGTCCATCCACGTGAAGTCGCCTAATTCACGCTCATTGTGACGTTTTATTGCGTCAGTGAGCGAGACGGTATCTAATCGCTGATTCACGTTCCCATTGTAATTGTTAAGTTCACAGAGAAATTGTCCGTAACCAACGACTGACACGTGAAACTAAACAACGCCTTTGTTGTTGTAAATGTTTACGATTTACAGACGAATTGTAAACTGTTTGTATAGTCATCTTGTCTATTTATAATAATAATATGTCAGACATTCACACCAATTATCCAGTCCCAAACTAGGCAGAGCCTGTGCTATGGTTACTGGATAACGGATACACATACTTAAATAAATATACAAACATCCAAGACTTGGGTACAAACATTCATATTCATCATACGAACATTTGCCCCTAGCGGGATTCGAACCCGCAACCTCCGGCGTGGCAGTCCGAGAGCTACCCGTTCCGCCACGGAGGTGTGACAACAATTTACGTATGTATGTATGTATGTATGTATGTATGTAAACGCTTTATTGTACCAAAAATAACAACAACAACAATAATAAAATAGGAATTAAACTGTGTACAAATCTAAATACTGTGATACTGTGAACGTATCTCAAGTTATTTCACATATCTGGTTATTAGAACTGACTGACTTATTCTAGTGGCTTGGTCATTACTCTCAAGTGGCAGAGGTCGTGGGTTCGATTCCCACTCGGGGACAGACAACTTTGTACTAAATATAACATTCAGAACGGGACCAGCTAGCACAAATTTTCAAAGTTGTTTGTCTCTGGAGGGAATAGAACCTACGAGTCTAATGACGAAGACAAAATCGACACTGCATTGTTCGTTGCTAAAAGGCACTCTTAAGTTTATACCTAGTATAACTGTAGAGCGTATTAACATTACTCCAGTAAAGTGTCACACCGCTTGGTCATTAATTATAGTTTTTGTTAAAGCCTCGCCGGCGGGCGGAGGTGCATTCACAACTTGCAAACAATCGGCGCTGCCCACACATTAGCCGCGTGTGTGGAGTCAGCTTATTGTGACCCCGCACATTAGCCGCGAGTGTGTAGTCCACTTTATTATCTTAGGCACAATGGCTGGAGCTGCTTTTGTTGCCGCGCGGTTTACTGTCGGATTTACTGTTGATGCGGCTTCTGCCTCACTGTAACTCGTGGAAAAAGGCCAAGAGTTCAGTTCTTGCCAACAACAATATATTTTATTCTTATTGGATGTACAAAACAGGTTACACTCATAACAGTAACAATGGTTTGATTCTGGGTGATATCTCAAACTAAGTATGTATTCACAGAATGATTAATGAATGCAGAAGTTATTACAAATGATTTGAAGTCTATAAAAATGAATAATGATAGTAATCAAATAGGTATATGTTTTATAATGTATTCCCTTAGTCGCCTTGTACGACATCCACGGGAAGAGTTGGAGTGGTCCTACTCTACTCCACCGGAAACCACACGGCTTGTACATTATACAACATTAATCAGGCCCCCCCAAACCCGTCTGGCCAGCGCGGGGAGTGTAGGCCAAATCCTCCGTCTGTCTCCGGCAGATGAGAGAGGGTTGTACTCCTGCAGTAGAGACAAAAATAACCTGATGATGATGAATCAAAGATATGTTTTAATTAAAATAAGAATGAAAATAAAGCAAGCTGACACGTAATAGATTGTAAATAAGATTTAAGAGTGTTGTCAAGTGAAACTGAGGGCAAGCGTGACACATCTGCTGTAAATGGTGAGCCTGGAGTTAAATATATTAATGTCTTTGTAATTTTTACTAAACACTAGCTAGACAATTTTACAGGCCATTCTGGGAATGTATGAAAAAATTAATCAACTTAGTCTATTTTTGCTAATAGTGCAAGAAATAGTATTGTCAGCATTTGAATAAATCTTACGTTTATTATTTTATCGACTCCATGTTCCCAATTTACAGAAACGACACTTTTTAAAAATTCATCATCAGCCGAAATACGTCCACTGCTGAACTTGCTTCCCCAATAGAATGCTATTTTTAGTGGGCTGTCCATTGGGGATTTGCCATCATCACCACGCTTGGCAGGCGGATTTGTGATCGCAGTAGTGATTTTAATATGCACAGGAGAACGCTGCTCGGCCCTGGTGCAATTCCCTAGTTACCTTGACGACGCCCCGGGAAGATTAGGGTTAGACCCATAAATTTCTATTTAACAGTTTGTTTTGTGGCTTAGCTTGAAAAGGTTACATGTGCTCGCGACATGTTGAAAGAATGGATTTGAAAACTGAATAACCTTTCCATGTTATTGTTTAGGTACCTTTGTGTATTGATGTTGTTTATTTTAACTTTGTCTGTACTGTGCAATCTCGTCTTTGTTATTTAATTTAAGAACAATATTTGCCCTCGAGGCTCGGAGATAAGCAATCAAAATCAAATACAGTTCTCATTTTTCTCCCCTCTAATAGCGTTAAAACCTCGTCGAGTCCCGTCGAGGGGACAAACGGCCTGCGTTCAGTTACATTAATAAGCCCTACATAACGCTTCTAATTTCGACGACTCGTGTTTCGCGACAGATGTTTGTTTTCAATATCAGCGCTGGCTGTCCCGTTTTGTTCAGACTCTTGTTTACTTTTGAAGGCGACCGACAGACTGTTCGCTTTATTACCTGTCTTAGGTTCACGATTGTTTGTTTCTATTTGCTTTTCTGGAAATATCACCTATCTTGCAAAATGTCTATGTCTATGTCTATCTTGGTGACTCTGTTTTTATAGACAAGTAGTAACATTTCTTAATGCAACGTTTTGTTTTCGAGTTCCATAAAAAAAAACAAAATGTTATTTTTTTGTCAATCATCATCCACTGCTGAACATAAGCCTCCCCAATAGAATGCCACTTGTGGTGGGGCTTGCTATAATTGCCGCGCTTGGCAGGCAGATTGGTGTTCGCAGAAGGACAGCAGCGTTCTCTTGTGTATATTAAGATTCATCTCCATTATCAGGTTATTTTTGTCTCCACCGCAGGAGCACAACCCTCTCTCATTTGCCGGAGACAGACGGAGGATTTGGCCTACTCTCCCCGCGCTGGCCAGACGGGTTGGGGAGGCCTGATTGATGTTTTATAATGTATTCCCTTAGTCGCCTTGTACGACATCCACAGGAAGAGTTGGAGTGGTCCTATTCTACTCTACCGGAAACCACACGGCATGATTGGTGCAGGTAATATTATGAACACCCAGTTGCTTTGGGTTTCTTACTCGTATATTCCTGGCAAATGATCCTAACATTTCAGAGTCAGGTAAGCAGGTGCCATGCGGTCACACACTCGGTGTCATTTTTAAATTAATCTGAGAGCAGAGCGCGCCTCGTGATGGATTTTAGTGCCGTTAAAACGGATAATTTATGGCTCGTAAATTCGTTGTCCATGAGCTTTCCCGTGTTTATGCTCTTGGTAACAAACGTAACGGTGAGTGGCCATAGACATCGTTGTGAAACGAATCGCTAATAAGTGAAAACATAAAGCATCAACTGTATTAAATTAGTTCGTTACTTCGTTAAAAAGTATTGGTTAACAATACAAGACGTCCTCTGCTGGACATAGGCCTGTTGGAATATATCAAAAATGAATCTATCTCACTCTAACAAATAGTTAGAGAGTGCTTCTCTTTCATACACGTTGTTTATATTAACAGGCTCTTATTTCATCTAGGTAGATGAAGCCTGAAGGGTATAGCACTGCTTTAGCTTTTGTCTCGACTGTGTCCTACAATAGAGAACACGCACACACCTCTCCTATATCAAATTTCGATTCATAAAATCATATACATTTAAAGCGATAATAGAGTCTTTTATTAGTAACCCTAACCTCCAATAAGGCCTTCCTCAATGAATGGCACTACACCTGGTCCTCTGCCCTCCACATCCAGCCGCTTCCGGCCACCTTCTTCAAATGGCCGGACGTCCCACCCTGCGAGTGCGATCTGCCGTCCCCCCTCCTAAACTATGATATCAGATTACGAAAAGCTCTTTCCACTTAACAAGGAAAGTTCGTCCGATTTAATTCGTATTAAGCCAAGTTGCAGAGCATTGAAAAATAACAGACACGTAATTTTTTTATAGACCCAAATTCATATTTAGTCCGGGAAATCGCCCTTTGAAATAGCATTGACATAGCGAAAGTGTCTATGCAGTGAAGGCAAATTTTCTAGACCCGTTTATCATTTTCTCAACTTGAAACAGACAAACCACGCCAAGTGGTATCACGGGGCGAAAAGCTTTGCGACGTTTGTCCGGATCGCCCAAAGTGGCGATACGTCGTCTCTGCCTACTGGGAATAAGGCGTGAGCATTATGTATGTATGTAAACGGATTTTATGTAAACGAAAGCAATGTGAGATGATACGAAATACCGTTATTTTTCAATCCACTGAAACAATATATCTTGAAACGGATCAAATCAAAGCCGGGCACCTTTCCTAGTAAGACAAAGTCCATATCCATATTGTTAAATCACTCTTTTAACAAGCGAAATAAATAACTCTGAGGAAAGTTTTAATCAAAGAGAATATAACTAGTAAGAGACGGGACTCCCATACAAATTCTTGAAAAAAGCATCACATAATCCGTCTGGTTACGAAGACCACTGAGTCCTATAACAACTTTGGGTTTCAGTGCTCTTCCTGATTTGGACGGATTAGGCCGCCATTAAAAACTCTGTCCGTTTCATACATCGGTTTTTTACTACTGAGTTGCGCCAGCCTGGTTTTAATTTCCAACTGAAAAGTTGTGCCCAAAGTTTTTTTAAATATTACTGCTGTCTTTATAAATATTATTATAACAAGTAAAGGGTTACAAAGATCAATTTACATTACAAAACGAAGTCATAACAAAATGCATACGCAATCTGTAACACGTATGTGAAAAACTTAAATATGTATAACGAAGAAAGTAAACAGTATCAAGTAGATAAACGAATTTTAATTCGGTGGGTATATAAGGAGGCGGGCGCGCGGCATGTTTACGGGTTCCGTATCTCACTGGGAACGCTTATTGCCTGCGGAACCCTTCTGCGACGTGCCTCCAGCATGTGGATAAAATCGCTTTTTCAGACAACACAGCTTCTGTTTGCGTGTGCTAAATATTAATGGGTCCTTTGAATACAACACACCAAGTTGTAATTTATTTACAGAATCTCTGCATTGCGTCGTCGTCGTTCTCTTTATTTGCTAGAGTCGTTGCTTTTCGTTCATTAGAAACAAGATATAAAGAAAAATAATTATTTGTCCACTTACACAACAATTTTAACCTACATTCATAATTATTACATTAATATTCGTAAACAAATAATTTTAAATTGCCGTGTGGTTTCCGGTAGAGTAGAATAGGACCACTCCAACTCTTCCCGTGGATGTCGTACAAGGCGACTAAGGGAAATACATTATAAAACATCAATCAGCCCTCCCCAACCCGTCTGGCCAGCGCGGGGAGTGTAGGCCAAATCCTCCGTCTGTCTCCGGCAGATGAGAGAGGGTTGTGCTCCTGCAGTGGAGACCAAAATAACCTGATGATGATGATGATTAAAGTGTTGCACCCGGAAGGTGCAGCGATGGTTTTTTTGTTGGGCCCTGGGCTAGGGTGTCTCAGAGTGTGAAGGGGTGTGTGGGGGGGGGGGGGGATATGAGAAAGAAAGTTTGTGGAGTGTTTATATTAGGTATAAATAATAGATATTGGTTAGGCAGGCCACCCTAACAACGACAGCTCGCACTGTCTGTGTTAATTATGTGTAATTAATTTCATTTTAATATTAATAATATTAAAAACATCATCAGAGAAACATAAGCTAAAAGAAAAAGTGAGAAGTTTAACATTTAATGTACACATATTAAGAATTTATACATTGTTGCGAATAAAAGCGAGGACAGTGTTTCTAAACTTATGAATGTCATAAGAATTAATGTCTACTTCGCAACATTTACTAAGTACATTATACTTACTGCCTCATTATCCTGTTTAGGGGTGAAAAATATCTTAGATTCGTTTTCGCTTGTTTTTTTTATAGAAAAGGGTTTGTTTTCTTTATTTCCGTAAAGTTCCCAGACTGTCATTTAGCTGTCTTGCTCACCTGGCGGCGCATATCTTCGCCGAATGACTATTTATAAGTAACTGTCACACCGATAACTCCAAACTAAATGTTTCAAAGTAAACACAAAGCAACAGATCTCTTCCAAAAATATCTTCTCAAAAGCGGTTCGCTCGTAAAATTTCAATATCCGTTTAGTCGGCGTCGTCTTTAATGTTGAGTAAATTTGTCTCCCGGCCTGTCGCGCCGCGCGCCGGTGATCAGCCCCCCAGTGACGCGGCGTCATGATTACGATCAACAATTGACGCTTAACGATAAAGACGTTTTGGTATCTTGACACAATTCAATTTCAATAAAGTTTGAGCAACGCTGGAAAAATCTCGTAATTTTTGCATCACTTTCATCTATGGGACAGACGACAAGCAAAGTATAGTCAGCGTCAAAATTAACTTCCAAAAGTACTGAATTTTATAATTTGATAATATCGTGACTTCTTTGTTTTTTCATTATAAGTATTCACATAAAATTTCGAAATAAACAGTAGTTCTCAATATCAACGCTATGAAAAAAATGTAGTAACGTTTAAAAAAAATTAAGAAATCGACATTTCAAAAAGAAAAAAAACACATTATTCATCATCATCATCATCGTCAGCCCAAAAGAGTCCACTGTTGGACATAGGCCTCTCCCAAGGTGCGCCACTGAACCCGATCCTCGGTTCTTCTCATCCAGTCACTGCCAGCCGCCTTACGCAGATCGTCGCTCCATCTAGCCAGGGGGCGTCCCACACTACGCTTGCCCAGACGCGGTCTCCACTCGAGAAGTCGTTTACCCCAGCGGTAATCGGTTCTCCGACAGATGTGACCAGCCCACTGCCACTTCAGCGTACGAACTCCAATTCATTCATTTTAATTTTTGATAATTTTCATCGATTTACTAACATATCTTAAGACTATAAATGCAATTAAATTAAAAAGATTGTGTTCGATTACAATTTATCTACTTTTTTGAGACTTTTGAAATGTACAATGCAATTCTTTTGAAAGCTCTATATGAAGGGCACAGGAAAAGAAAATTGTCATATCACACATACTCTATGAATTTGCGACATTAAGTGTTCTTCCCTGTAACTTTCAGCTGTTTGACTGGTGACTAATATTTCCTAATTAGGTAGGTACTTAATTTTGATATTTCGTATGATCATCTTGGTACCTTTAAAAATCTTCTGATGTCAGATTATTATGAACTGTTAACAATTGCAATTGTTTTGGAAATTTAATATATTGCCGTGTAGTTCCGGTAGAGTAGAATAGGAGCACTCCAACTCCTCCCGTGGATGTCGTACAAGGCGACTAAGGGAAAACATTATAAAACATCAATCAGGCCTCCCCAACCCGTCTGGCCAGCGCGGGAAGTGTAAGCCAAATCCTCAGTCTGTCTCCGGCAGATGAGAGAGGGTTGTGCTCCTGCAGTGGAGACAAAAATAACCTGATGATGATGAAGAATATTTTGACGCTGACTGTACGACTGTAAAAGTTGTGAATTTTTTCTTTGGTGGGACTTTGAAGTGAAGTATGTATTGTTAAAACATGACATAGATATATTCCTAAATAACTTATTATACTGTTACAGGTCGGTAATTTTGATTTATCTATATCTATACATATAATAAAAGAGTAGAAAAAACAAAAGAAAAGCGAATCTGTACATTGAAGTTAAAAAAAAAATTTCACTGCCCGGACGTTACTGAAGACCAGTAGAGTCCAAAAATATAATTAAAAAAATTCTTATCTGTCTGTATGTATGTATGTATGTACGGGCTAATCTTGGAAACTGCTGAACAGAATTTGACAGCGTTTCACAGTTTAATAGCTTTGAGTTCGGGCCTCATATTGGTATAAGTCATATCTCAATAAAATGTCAGGATGCTGATATACAAGTTGACCTCTCATTTCATATCATTTGTATGAAAGTGTAGTTCAACATTACTGGTCGTTGCAAGAACTTGACAGAAAGTGACAGAGATGTTTTAAAGCTCATTTATAGATTTATTTTAGCTGATGTATTTCCACAAGTCTCGAAACAAAAAGTTCGTTATTCGATAATTAGTGGCCCTGTATTAGACCGGTGATCGTCGACAATGTCAATATCGAAGCTGTTCAGGAGTACGTCTGCCTAGGACAAACAATATAGTTGGGTAGGATCAATTTCAAAAGTTGACAGAAGAATTCAGTTAGGGTGGGCAGTATTCGGAAAACTGCGTCAAGTCTTTACGTCACCTATTCCACAATGTTTAAAGACAAAAATCTATAATCAGTGCGTCCTGCCTGTCATGATTACAGCGCGGAGACGTGGACACTGATGGTGGGCCTGATCCACAAGATTCAAGTGGCTCTGCGAGCTATAGAGAGGGCAATGCTAGGGGTCTCTATGAGGGATATGATTCGGAATGAGGAGATCCTATGAATAACGAAGGTGACCGACATAGCCGAAAGAATTAGTAAGCTGAAATGGCAGGTCACATCTGTCGTAGTACCGACGTAGTTGGTACAGACGGGTTCTAGAGTGGGACGCGACGTCCCACGCGCAGGGTGCGACGCCCTGCCGCCAGGTGTATGGACGACCTGAAGATGGTGGCCGGAAGCGGCAGGATCTGTAGGGCGTTGTGGCACTCATTGGGGAAGGCATGTCCAGCAGTTTGACAGACATTTTGTTGTACAGTTAATTGGATATGCAACATAGGAAGGGAATAGGAGGGGAAGGAAGTCGGATGGAAAAGAATAGAGGGATTAGGGTAAGAGAGGAAAGATAAGGGGGCAGTGGTAAATAAAGGGTGTAGGAAGGGGTGGATTAAGGGAAGGGGGAGAGGTAGGAGTAGGGAGAGGGAAGGGATGGGGGAAAGGGTTTTCAACGTTGGGGGGGAAGGAAATATCACCTAATTTGCACAATATTAAAATATAAAAAAATTATTGATTATATGATAATGTCAACTTTATTAAAAAAAACCGGCCAAGTGCGAGTCGGACTCGCCCATGAAGGGTTCCGTAGCAGCAAGTAACATAATATAAAAGTTATTGTAGTTCGTTGTAACTTTGATCGATGTTTTAATAATAGTATTAAGGTCTACGATTTATGTCGTATTAAAAAAAAAAATTTACTAAATCTCTTTCAAACCAATTTTCGGTGGAAGTTTGCATGGCAATGTACATCATACATTTTTTTTAGTTTTATCATTCTCTTACAGGGGGGGGGGGGGGACACATTTTACCACTTTGGAAGTGTCTCTCGCGCAAACTATTCAGTTTAAAAAAAAATGATATTAGAAACCTCAATATCATTTTTGAAGACCTATCCACACGTATGGGTTTGATGAAAAAAAATATTTGAGTTTCAGTTCTAAGCATGGGGCACCCCCAAAATTTAATGTTTTTTTTTCCATTTTTGTGTGAAAATCTTAATGCGGTTCACAGAATACATCTACTTACCAAGTTTCAATAGTAAGTTCTTATAGTTTCGGAATAAAGTGGCTGTGACATACGGACGGACAGACAGACAGACATGACGAATCCATAAGGGTTCCGTTTTTTGCCATTTGGCTACGGAAACCTAAAAACTGTGGTCCAACGGGCGAAACCGCCGCCGGAACGCTAATTTTTACCCGACTTCAAAAAAAGAGGTTCTCAATAGGATAGTATATTTTTTATTTATTTTTATTTTTTTATCATATTTTTAATGCATAACCAGATTAATAAATTTCTTTTAGGATTTAGTAACACGTAATACATAAGAATGTGTAATGTTAAGTTGTCCACGCGGACGAAGTCGCGGGCAACAGCTAGTAATTAATATATTAATTTAAAAATTTAAATTCGTTATAATAAGTAGATAAGTACACATCCCCTCGTCGTATGGCAGGTGACTGTAACGGAAATTAACGAGCCGTTATCGCTCGCCCGAAATTAACCATTTCCACACGGAAATGAACGCGGCATACGAGTTCCGCGACGTCACCGACGCGACGCGACGCCTGCCGAACTATAATAAATTACACCTGGCGAAATAGGGGCATAGCATAAAATTATCTTATTATCATCCTGCAAGACTCTACTACTGAACATAGGCCTCTCCCAAGGCGCGCCACTGAACTCGATCCTCTGTTCTTCTCATCCAGTCACTGCCAGCCGTCTCACGCCTGACGTTCGCTCCATCTAGCCAGAACGCTCGTCCCACACTCGACCAACCCAGTCGCGGTCTACACTCGAGAACTCGTTTACCTCAACAGTAATCGGTTCTTTGACAAATGTAACCAGCTAACCTTTAGAGCTATGTCGAAGACTACAGGTCATAACATGAACAAATATATTTTTTCTCACCTCAAAGTTTTTACCTTCATAATTGACACTAATTGTTTATTAAATTAGATATCAGGTATCATCTCACGTCTAATTTATTAACCAATTAGTGTCAAACATTAAGGTAAGAACTTTGAGGTGACTTATATCATGGTACGACCTGTAGTTCTCTCGAAATGAGGTGATCTGCTCATTTCGGATCCTGTCCCTTAGAGAAACTCCGGACATATCCCGCTGAGCGGCTTATCTTGAAAATTGTCTACGAGATATAAAAAGTAAGCTTTGTTTTCGTCATATTTGATAGAATCATTTTGCGAGCTTTTCATGCTAACGGTAATCGAATCGACAAGATCCGGACGTTTTGTCCGCGTGGGATCCGACAAACTTCCCGCCTCGCCCGAGTAAACTTCAGCTGTCTTCCTTACCCGCGCCTCCGCCTGGTGCGGCCCTGCCTCGGGCCTCCTATCGACCCTTGTTCCACGTCTCTACACTCTGTTACTGTCTTGTTATTCTTATCAGACTTCGGGAAGACGCCGCGTGGCGACTGCTAACTTTGTTTATTTCTCTTTAAGTTGTTGTGATGGAACTAAAATACCTCGCAGTTGTTGTTGTAAGCAAACGAACTTGCGTTTCGTAGCTCAATGCTATTGTTTTACCATCTTGGTTCGTAAGATAGTCTGTTGATTAATCATGATGATAAACTTAATCTTTTTTGTCAGTCAGATGATAAATAACTATGTTGATTCTAATTTTAACTTTATCTTCAGGGTGCTAGGGCTAGTCATCATCCTCAGCCGGAATACGTCCACTGCTGAACATACTCGTAAGCTTCCCCAATAGAATGACACTTTTGGTGGTCTATCCATTGTGGGATTTGCCATAATCACCACGCTTGGTAGGCGGATTGGTGATCGCAGTAATGATCGGAGAACGCTTCTGTCCATCTCTGGTACAATCCTTTAATTGCCTTGACGACACCTACTAGAAGATTTCGGGGCTAAATCTATTCGGAATGTAACTGTACTAGACTACAGAAATACGTTATTCCTTATGTAGATATGTATCCCTAAATAGAAATATAAGTATTTGTTTATTTACACACATGTATTTATTTACGTGTCCTTTAATAGTTCTCGTTTTGATTTCTGTATTATTTGCACCTTCATAAAGGTCACCTGGTCGTTGCACCGCGTGCGTGCCTACTGTCCGCAGTTCCTCTGCAGCCTCCTCGATCCGTCTCTAGTTCCAATTAGCCGCACCGGCATCAGTATGTATTTTTTCATTATGTTTCTACAGCTATTTGAAGTAAGCTGTGTATGTGTGTGAGTGTCAACACCTTTATTACTCCCGCAAGCACCTCTCAGCTCCGCGTTCAAAGGCTGGCATTTTTTACGTACGGCACTTCTCACCTTGCCTCGTGCGCCCATTCATGTCGAACTCGTCTAGACCGCACACATCTCTAGTCTCCGGAGCTATGTGCACTCCACGCATCTCTCTCTCTCTATCGGCTCTACGCCGCCAGTAAACCTTTCTACCTTTGACCTTTACTAAATGAGAAAATTACTCCTCACTTGAAAGATATTTCATTATCAACCGAAATATATCCACTGTCATACACAAGCCTCTTCTATAGAATTCCGCTTTTGGTGGGCTGTCCATCGGGGGATTTCTCATAATCACCACGCTTGGCAGGTGAATTGGTGAACACAGTAATGACCTTAATGCATACAGGAGAACGCTGTTGCCCACGGAAAGATTGTCGGTGGCCCTATTCTAAACACATGCCTAAAGATACTTCATCATCAGGTTATTTTTGTCTCCACTGCAGGAGCACAACCCTCTCTCATCTGCCGGAGACAGACGGAGGATTTTGCCTACACTCCCCACGCTGGCCAGACGGGTTGGGGAGGCGTGACTGATGTTTTATAATGTATTCCCTCAGTCGCCTTGTACGACATCCACGGAAGGATTTGGAGTGGTCCTATTCTGCTCTACCGGAAACCACACGGCACTTCATCTTGAACCAAAGATACTTAGTTCAAGTTTATCATTATGAAGCTTTTCAAAGACTAACTTATTTACTTTACAAGCTTTATTATACACAAAGTAAGTTCTTTTTTACCTACGTATATAATAGGACGATTTGCATTAAGCGCGGGGTGGTTAAACCCGTCGAGTATAAAGCCGTTATAATTTTTTAACGCGGCGGAATCTCATTTTCCGTGATACTCAAGTGTCGGGGGAAGAATGTCGCCGGATATTATCGCTACGACAACGGTGGAGATATCGCCCCGGCTGGCTCGCGGCCAGCGACGACGCAGCTGCTGGCGAGACGCGCCGCAGTCTGCGCCCCACGACACCAATATCATATCTAAGCGGTAGTGCGTGAATCCTTTACCCACGTTTTGGTGCTATAGCACTTTATTTCACATGAGTACACTTCCTTTTTGAATACCTACATTTTTTTGCGACTACCGCTTCCTGGCACTGTGCTGTGAAGAAGAAACGGCGCAAGAAACTTCACGCAACACATTGTTTTTAAATCAAGTTTGTATACGACGTGCGAAGCTGAAGCAACATTAGTACCAGACATCTTTGTCATTCAAATAATCGTTTATTTTATAATTAAGGCTTTCTTACAAAGTTGTTTTTTAATGTGAATCTTAAACTTTCTGTCCGTCATATGCGAGATGTCCTCTGGTAGTTTGTTGTAGAAGCGTATACATTGCCCCGTGAACGATTTACTGACCTTACTAAGTCTTAACCCTGGTAAAACAAGTTTATTTTTATTTCATGTATTATAACTATTATTGTCACAGTGCCTCAAAAAGAAAGATAATTTTTTTCTGACATATAAAATATTATCTAAAATGAATTGACCAGCTACTGTTAATAAACTTTTCTCTTAATGATTGTTTTTTAAAGTGATTATTAAACTTTCTGTCCGTCATATTTCAGATTTCATCCTACCAGTTTGTTATAGAAGCGTATACATTGCCCCGTGAACGATTTGCTGACCTTACTTAGTCTTAACCCTGGTAAAACAAGTTTATTTTTGTTTCTTGTATTATAACTGTTATTGTCACAGTGCCTCAAAAACAAAAATTGACTAACTACTGTTAATATGTTTTCTTCTTTAAACTTTTCTCTTAACAACTCTCTAACACTGTCCGTCATACTTAAGATTTCCTCTGGTAGTTTGTTGTAGAAGCGTATACATTGCCCCGTGAACGATCTACTGACCTTATTAAGTTTTAATCGTGTGGTAAAACAAGTCGAAGGCAACTAGTAGTTATTATTAAATATGCAATTAAGGTTAAAAAAGCTGTACCAGTTGCAATTTATCTAAAAAAAAACGACTGTAGTGTCTAGTAGAGAATAGCTAAAACAAAGTTAGACTTGTCATAACTGTATCATTTCTCATTGCTGTTATTAAGCAGGAATAACAATGTATCTCTTGCTGTGTCCTCTTTTCCTAGTAACGACATCTCTGTCATTTTCTATACTAACAGCCTTATAAAGCGCGGCAGACCAGGCGTATGTAAATATCTCTACAATGGCACACAGCGGAAAGCTGCCATTGAATCGCAAACAAATGACGTGGAAGTGCTTCGGCGAGCAATAAATACTGTCGTATTATCCATTGGAAGGAATTTACGACACAATGGCGGGGAGACGCAGGGCGGGGGCCCGGGGCGAGATCACTGCAACAATACACAAAGTGCGGCCAGTAAACGGCATGGCTTAGATACTCATTTAGAAAAACGGAGAGGAGTTTCTAGTTAAATCCGTGCATTTCTTTACTTACGTCCTGTCTATATTTAAAGTAAATATAGCCCTGTTTCACTTCATCATCATCAAGTTATTTTCGTCTCCACTGCAGGAGCACAACCCTCTCTCATCTGCCGGAGATAGACGGAGGATTTGGCCTACACTCCCCGCGCTGGCCAGACGGGTTGGGGAGGCCTGATTGATGTTATATAATGTATTCCCTTAGTCGCCTTGTACGACATCCACGGGAAGAGTTGGAGTGGTCCTATTCTACTCTACCGGAAACCACACGGCAGATGTTTCACTTGAATGTAGTCAAAATCCTTTTTGCACATAAGTACACCTAGAAATGCTGTGTGGTTCCCGGCTTAAAAGTGCTCCACCCTCAAATCGTCTAGCGGATATCGTCAAGACGACTAAGAGATTGCACTGGTGATGGTAGCAGCGTTCTCCTGTGTATATTAAGATCATTACGACGATCACCAATCCGCCTGCCAAGTGTGATGATTATGGAAAATCTACCCAAGAACAGCCCATCAAAAGTGGTATTCTATTGGGGGGACTTATTTACGGATTTACGCGAAAAAACATGTCAAATAATGCTTTTTTCTTTCAGGAACTTGTCGAGTAGTAAGACTTCATAATAAACCACTTCTTTAATTTAATCTCGCTTATCATGCACTTTGCTCAGGTGGACAATTATTTCCCTAGCTAATCGTGGTACCACAATATGTCTCAACACAGAGGCGGCGATGTTGTTCCCCACACATCACTCCAAGTGGTATCACGGGGCGAAAAGCGGGCGAAGGAAAGTCGCTTTGCGACGCTTGTCAGGCTCGCGCAAAGTCAATACATCGTCTCTACCTTCCCCCCTGGCTCCGAGGCGTGAGCAGTATGTATGTATATACGCTGGTGGAAGCCCCCTGCAGGCCAAGCGGACTCCCTACTAACTTGTAACAACTGTTCCACAACTATATCAGTCATTATTAAAATGTTAATAATAGTTTCCAATGTCCCCGGGCTGGGCGCTCGGTGGGCGTCCTTATGAATTATTGAATACCTTTAATACTCCACACTTTTCAGCTGGCTAGTCAAGTGCAGGCGCTAGTAACGGGCGTTATTATCGCATGTAATTGAATGTAACGAGATCGATTGCTTCGACCAGTGATTTATTATGAGTGGCCATAATTCTCTCATGGCTTGTGTGGAACTGGTCTGACAGAAATTACTTGGAGTGTCTATTCGTTCATCAGCCCTTAGACGTCCACTGCTGGACCTAGGCCTTCCCCAATGAACGCCACTACATGCGGTCCTCTGCCATCCAGCCGCTTCCGGCCACCTTCTTCAATTCCTCTGTCCATCTAGCGGCGGCGTGTCCCACCGTCGCACAATCGGCTTACTCAATTATCATCATCATCATCAGCCTAAATACGTCCACTGCTGGACATAGGCCTCCCCAATAGAATACCACTTTTGGTAAGATGTCCATTGGGGGATTTGCCATAATCACCACGCTCGGCAGGCGGATTGATGATCGCAGTAATGATCTTAACATACACACACAGCAGAACGCTGCTGCCCGCCCTTGTTGCAATCCCTTAGTCACCTTGACGACACCCACGGGAAAGATAGGGGTGGCCCTATTCTAAGCCGGGAACCACACGGCAGACGGGAACCATACTCAATTATGCGAGTTTTTAATTTTCGAAAACTCAAAGAAGTATAGGTAATGCTCGGTGGAATTCAGATTGCGATGAGTTAGGACTACAGTGGCGGTGTAGTGGCAGTTGAAATGGGGGGAGCGGGTGTGGGAGGTGGATGGGGAAGGGAATTAACATAAAACTAAGTACATTTCAACTTTATTCGGGAAAAAACTGTATTCCACGCGAACGAACCCGCGGGCATAGCTATTAATAAATATGACATAAGATTTCTAAGAGAATATGTCATTTTCACCGAATTTATTTGGTTTTCTAATCGAATAAGGCTCTAAAAAAAATTAAGAGAGAAATATAAGATCTTAGAGCTTTTTCTTAGAAGCTCCTTTTGTGTCAATATTTTGACGTAAAATATTTTTTTACATAAAGAACCCCAATTACTTAGTAACATTTCCTTTTTCTGCGTTTTTTCTTCTTTCAGAGTAATGAAGATTACATAGAGATTATTTTACATAATAAAATAAAATAGAGTAGATACTCCTATGGGCAGTTTTTTTCGTTATGTTCTAAACAGATGTAATCGATAGTTGCTGCCCGCGACTTCAAATTATTAAATATTTCCCGTAGGAATGAGATGTTTTTCGGGATAAAAACTATCATATGTCCTATTCCAGGACCTAACCTATATGTGTACCAAGTTTCATCCCGATCCGTTCTGTGGTTGAAGCGTGCTTGAGTAACAAACATCCAAAACATCCAGAGTTAGCACAAACAAACAGACAAACAGGCAAAATTTTCAAAAACGATCTATTACATATCCTTCGATCCGCACATTATGCTAATACTGTTCGCTACCAGTGTTAAATTAGTAGGACGTGTATAGAATTTGTTCATGTGCACTATCTTCGAGTGCAGGTTATTAAAGCGGGTAAACCTCTAGTACCCGACAGCAGCTCCTACATGAAATTATATTAAAGCTAATTGCCGCTGAGATCGTCTCGTACACGCCAGAGGTAGTGTCGTGTATGTGAGCGATTAATCTTAATTTATTGTAATACCGCCGCTACCGTCGGTCGCGTTACAGCCAGGCGGCTGGCAGCTCACTTGTCATACCTTAAAAGGATGTGGTTACACGTTTTATTCAATTTGCAGATACGAGTATAGATCATGCAATTCACGAAGGCACGCCCCGTTACTTTTCGGGTAGTGAGTGTGGGTCTAAGTGTGTGTATGCAACGATTGATCGAACTATCTTATCTTATCTTCTTAGGGGGCCAGGAAGACCTGGCGACACTTCGACCCTTCATGATCTTTTGTCCCAAACCCCTGACCACCAACGGTGCCCCAAGCCGATTTCGTGGACTTCACATACGCCTCAGAATTTCTTCTTCGGCATATGCAGGTTTCCTTACGATGTTTTCCTTCACCGAAAAGCCTGTAGTATTATAAATAAAACCGTACTTAAGTTTCGTAAAACTCATTGGTACGGGCGGGGTTTGAACCCACGACCTCATGAACGTGAGGCGAGTGCACAACCAACCGGCCGCCACGGCTCTTTGATGGAACTAACAAAGATAAAATATAACTCAAACATTGAGATGTAAGAGATTTAGAAAAGGAGTGGACGTGCCGTCGTGAACAGTACGATATATACCTTAAGGAGAAAGGCTACATACATACATAATGGTTACGACCAGAGGGGTAGGCAGAGACGATGTATCGCTACTTTGCGCGATCCTGACAAACTTCGCAAAGCGACTTTCCTTTGCCCGCTTTTCGCCCCGTGATACCACTTGGCATGATGTGTGGTGAACAACATCGCCGCCTCCGTGTTGAGGCATATTGTAGTACCACGGTTAGCTGGGGAAATAATTGTCCACCTGATCAAAGCCCCGCATGACTCGGTAACGCTAATTCTGCTTGTTGAGGGAAAGCCTGCTGTAAGATATCTTCAACTGTCCTAATCTCACTATGGACTCCTATTTTTTTAAACTAAATATGCCTAGATTTTTAATCTAGTAAATGTAAATCTAGTAATGTAATGCCGTGTGGTTTCCAGTAGAGTAGAATAGGACCACTCCAACTCTTCCCGTGGATGTTGTACAAGGCGACTGAGGGAATACATTATAAAACGTCAATCAGGCCTCCCCAACCCGTCTGGCCAGCGCGGGGAGTGTAGGCCAAATCCTCCGTCTGTCTCCGGCAGATGAGAGAGGGTTGTGCTCCTGCAGTGGAGACAAAAATAACCTGATGATGATGATGAAATGTAAGAGTTTTAGTTTTGATTTGTATTTGTATAAAGTCACAGTTATTCTCATCGTGTTCATATTATTTTCGCTTTTATTGAAAACCCCATGACATAATTTCGCCCAGTAGTTTAGAAGATTAACTCGTACAAACATACAGACAGAC
The DNA here is from genome assembly GCA_947086405.1 of Esperia sulphurella. Classification (NCBI taxonomy): domain Eukaryota; kingdom Metazoa; phylum Arthropoda; class Insecta; order Lepidoptera; family Oecophoridae; genus Esperia; species Esperia sulphurella. Next base: position 18,617,955 of record OX352261.1, read on the forward strand.
AGGAAATTTAAAAAACATGCTTTTGGACTGCACTGAACCTAATAATGCCAAAGGATAATAGTTTTTTTTAGGCCATGTAAAGAATTGACTTTTTACTGTTTTATTATAGTACGAGTATGTATAGATTTCTGATTATAACTTCTATCCTGCTCATAATCGCCATCTCTTCCTTCAATGTAACGCATACAAAGTTATCTGATCCAGTTTAGTCAAGAATCAATAATCTTATCTTGATATAGGGGGCTAGAATTCCTGGTGGGACGTGAGACGTCGACCCTGTAGTATCTTTTGTGTCAGTCCCTCTGTTTATATGTCGCTTCCAACCCCAAGAGTACGCTGCGTAAAAGCTATTATGTAGGAACCTGTAGTCCTGGGGTTCAGAGTAAGTTGTGTCCAGGACACTCATTCGCCCTGCAGTAATCCTCCACAATAATAAATCATTTATATCTGCCTACGTCTTATCTTCTCAGGGGGCCAGGAAGACCTGGCGACACTTCGACCCTTCAGGATCTTTTGTGCCACCGACGGTGCCCCAAGCCGATTTGGTGGACTTCACACACGCCTCAGAATTTCGTCTTTGGCATATGCAGGTTTCCTCACGATGTTTTCCTTCACCGAAAAGCCTGTGGTATTATAAATAAACCGTACTTAAGTTTGGTAAAACTCATTGGTACGGGCGGGGTTTGAACCTACGACCTCATGAACGTGAGGCGAGTGCACAACCAACCGGCTACCACGGCTCTATATCTGCCTAACGTAAATAATAACATTCTCTTCCTCTGCAAGTCTACAGCACAATTCAATTACCTTATATTCAATATCGGAAAGGCAGAAAACAACAACCGCAACCCAATCCAAAGACCGATGTAAATTTTAATTTACGAGACAACCTTTTTTCCGTGGCTGAACAAAAACAAATGATACATTTATACAAAAACGGCGTCGCGTCCCAAATGTAAATAAAAACAAACGGAGGTCTTCATCGCATCAACAAATCACTTAGTTTTTTGTCGCTCGGCCCTGTCGTCCGACACACGGAGCTTATCGACGACATTGTAGTACTAACACAGTTTCGCTCTTCCGTCCTGATACAGATCTCACAAACAGACCACACAGATAATATAAATTATAGCCTAGCGATAAGAAATATAAAGGGTTGATTTAATTTACTATTGAGGTGATGTCCATAGATAATTAAGAAATTTTACTAATAATAACAAAACTATGAATAAAGTTATTGTACACTGTGAGATGGTAAATTATCTAGAAAGTCCAGCATATTTAGTTATATCTGATGTACAATAATTAGACATTCAAATCGCTAACAACAATAGTAAGTTACATTTCGTGAGTATAATAAAACTTGTCTAACTCATTATAATTATAATATATATAAAAACTGAAAGTAAAAGTAAAAAAATATATTCACGATCACCAACTGACCTGGTATTGGGACAAAGAAACTCTTTTATAGATTAAACATGTGAATGTGATGAATCCGATTCTGACATCATTTATGTCAGAGTAAATCACGAATCATTCCTCGAAGTGTTCTGATTTTGCTCATCACGTTGGTAATAAATAAATAAATATCTCATTCATTCACACCAATTATCCAGTCCCAAACTAGGCAGAGCCTGTGGTATGGTTACTAGATAACGGATAGACATACTTAAATAAATATATAAACATCCAAGACTGAACAATAACAATACAATGAAAAAAGAAGTGACAAACAAGATACTTGATAAAACCTTGCGGTAGATCCACAATCTGAAATGTATAGAATCGTAAACAATGTGTCAAGTGATAACATCTAACGTGAGAAATATCATAAAATTATGCGAGAAATTTGTGCGGGACGAGTAGCTTGCTTACGGACTAAAAGGCATACGTGCATGCGCCGGCGCCGACGAGCGAGACTGAATACAGCGGCCAGGACTCGCGAGTATTTATGTCGCGGTTTGAACGAGACACCGCTATACAAAATCCACTCTCTCGCTCCCACACCTCCGGCCGCACGAATTGTAGAACGACACGCAATATCTCCCTTCTCGCTTCAACACTCCTTTGATAGGATTGGCTGAATAATTGTATAACTCCGTATGTCATTGGCTTATTTAGTACCTATAAATTGTATAAATACAGCTTCAACAATAAACGATCATGCACTCATGGTCTAACAGTTCAACTCAACTGATGACTTTTATTTACCGCAACCTCGCAATCCAGCATTCGTTCGTGTACCCTGGCCACAGCCGCGCCATCGTGCACATTTTGGTCCTTCGAGCCGGATTTACGGGGTCTTCATCAGCACAGCAACCATGGTCATCACAAGATCTATGAGCGGAAGAACAGCAAGGAATTCGCCTATGAACCTACAACAGATAGCACCTTCGTCCAACTCCGAAAATAGAGCAGACAGTATAGAAATCGGCTTGGACGACGTAGTTTCATCAGATGTTTACAATCCTATCGCTTCAGGATCAAGAACAGTCGCCGTAGAAAATATATCCTTACAGCAAACAGATAGTAATGCTCCCATAGTGGACAACCATATAGAAACAGTCACTTCAGAAATAGATAGCAATACCCTAAACAGAACAGTCAACCCCTTCGAAATCGATTTGCCAATCGAACAAATTGCACTAGACTTACCATTAGTGCCTACCGATGAATTACCAGCACCCATAGCGACGTCTGAAATTAACAAAGCTTGCAACAATGAGGTAGCAGCCTCCAATTACAGACTTTCAACAAATAGATCAGCTAGATCAAATCAAGCGCGCCGTCTCGCTTCTGCAAAACAAGAACTACTGCTCTTGCAAATCAAACTCGCTCAAACCCGTGTAGACGAGTTAGAAGCTGAATCTTCCTATGAAGAAGATAATATCACAGAGATATCAGAAACAGACAGAGCACAAAGAATAGATACGTGGCTGAACGAAAGCAACACATATCTTCCAGCAATCGCCACGGCGTCGCAAACAATGACTAAGATCGAGAATAAAACCCCACCTTGCATCACTACAGCTACACAGAACGTCACAGCTATGCTAAACGCACATTCACAGCAACAGTTACCACCAACAGATGGCACATCGCAACAGAGACCGACTACACAGATTCCAATAGAACAGAACAACGTACACACAAAAGTGTACGATAAAACGCGTAACTACATACAGCCACAGTTAACAGAACATGTAGCTACCGTCGCGCCGCCGGCACACTTAATACCGACGGCAGCAACTACAGCCAACCCACAGATACCGAGAACAGATATATCCGAGCTAGCCTCAGCTATTACTCTCGCCGTCCAAACAGGACAAAAGGCACAACTACCACGTAACCACTTCGACTTACCGTATTTTTATGGTGCCTATCAAGAATGGCTAACTTTTAAGGCCGCATACAATGAAACAGCCACCATCTACTCAGATGTCGAAAATATGGCAAGATTACGACGCAATCTGAAAGGAAGAGCAAGAGAAGCAGTTGAGGCTCTCCTCTTTATCAGCACAACTCCAGGAGACGTCATGAAGCTGCTAGAAACACGCTTCGGTCGACCAGACACAATAGCACTGGCCGAACTAGAACGGCTGCGAACATTTCCACGTCCATCAGATTCACCTAAAGACCTTTGTATATTTGCCAGTCGTGTATCCAACAGCGTAGCTACGCTACGAGCCCTCGACAAGGTGTACTACCTGTACAACCCTGAAATCACAAAGCTCACAGTGGAAAAACTGTCACCATCCTTAAGATACCTATGGTTTGAATTCGCCGCCTCTCAACCTAAAGACGAAGCCGATCTCATCAAACTTACTCGATTTCTAGATCGCCAAGCTGAGTTCTCCGGTCCGTACGCACAGCCAGAGACTGTGAATATATCAGGTTCATACACAGCCTCGCCACAACATAGAAAACAGAGAACATTTACAGTAGCAGAAAGAAAAAGCGCGATGTGTCTACTATGCAAAAACGCAAACCATACGACAATAAAATGCAACTTGTTTCAAAATGCCGATACAGACACTAGATGGGATTTAGCCAAAACTCATCACCTGTGTTTTCGCTGTCTGCGTCATCGTAGCAGAAACCACAAATGCAAGCCACAGTCATGTAACACAGATGGGTGTAATCGAACTCATCACGAATTACTTCACTTCGTCCACCAAGATAAACAGACAGAGACAACAACAGAAAAAGTAACCTCCACGTGGACACAGAAGAACACACAGTCATACCTAAAGATTATACCTGTACGCGTATCTGGACCGACAGGAGAAATTGATACCCACGCTCTTCTCGATGACGGGTCCACAGTAACACTTGTGGATTCCGACTTAGCAAATCAAGTCGGCGCTACAGGCCCAGTCGATCCACTACTTATAGAAGCTATCGCCAACACTAACGTAACAGCCTCGACGTCACGACGCGTCACACTCACCTTACAAGGTACCACGCAGCAATACAAAATGCAAGCTCGCACCATAGATAAATTACAACTGTCGCCACAGGTTATAACAGATACAGACTTAGATAACTGTGAGCACCTATTCGATATTCAATACCTCATCAAATACGACACAGCAAAACCTAAAATACTCATAGGCCAGGACAACTGGCATTTATTGCTCGCTAATGAAGTACGAAAAGGACAGAAGAACCAGCCGATCGCCTCTCTCACTCCCCTCGGCTGGGTGCTTCATGGCGCACATACACGATCACTTGGGCAACGTGTCAACTTCGTTCACCATTTAACAAATAAAGATGATGATAGTATGGACGAACAATTGAAGCACTATTTCGCTATCGAATCCCTCACAATCAATCCTAAGAAACCACAGACAGACCCAGAACAGCGTGCGCTCACCATACTTAACGAGTGTGTGAAAGAGACAGAAGATGGGCGTTACCAAGTACCGCTGCTTTGGAAACGAGAAAACATCGATATGCCAAATAACTACGATAACACGCTAAAGCGTTTAATAAATACAGAAAAAAAGATACAAAAAGATCCGATACTTAAAGAAAAGTATAACAAACAAATGGAAGAACTTATAGAAAAGGAGTACGCCGAACCCGCTCCACACGAGAAAACAGCACGTAAGACATGGTACTTACCACATTTTCCCGTACTCAATCCAATGAAGCCAGATAAATTAAGAATTGTTCATGATGCAGCCGCCAAAACAAAGGGTGCCTCATTAAACGACCACCTTTTCACAGGGCCGGACCTCCTACAATCACTGCCAGGGGTCTTGATGCGTTTTCGACAACACTCTGTAGCTGTGTCGGCAGATATAGCCGAAATGTTTATGCAAGTAAAGATTCGTCAGGAAGACAGGGACGCACTCAGGTACTTGTGGCGAGGGGGTGAAGAGGACACAATCCCACGTGAATACCGAATGACCTCGCTCATCTTCGGTGCCACGTGCTCTCCAGCAACTGCCATATACGTTAAAAACCTCAACGCATCGAAGTACGAGTCGATCTACCCAGAAGCCGCCTCGGCCATCATAAACAATCACTACGTGGATGACTACCTAGATAGTTTTCGCTCTACAGATGAAGCGATAAAAATATCAAAAGGAGTACGCGATATACATAAGCGCGCTCATTTTGAGTTAAAACAGTGGACTTCGAACTCAGAACAGGTAGTAAAAGCTATCGATAATAACTCCGAACAGAAACCATCCATCGAACTTACGGATGGAACGAAAACAGAACGAATCCTTGGTCTTATATGGAAACCACACACAGATGAACTTGCCTTCAACCTTGATTTAGCAAGAGTACCACAAACTACTTTAGAGAAAACCACACCTACTAAGAGAGAAGCGTTAAAAATAGCAATGTCTATATTCGATCCGCTGGGCATAGTATCACCAGTGACCGTACGAGCAAAACAGATATTACAAGAAGTGTGGCGCAGGGGAACCGGCTGGGATGAACATCTCGACACAGATCTCGCAACACAATGGCAAAACTGGACAGTACACTTAAAAAATCTACGTGACGTCACTGTTCCACGATGCTACCCCGCTTATAGCTCCACAACGTCACTACAACTACACATATTTGTGGACGCAAGTGAAGAGAGCTACTCAAGTGCACTGTACTGGCGCGCAGTAATAAATGATCGAGTCGAGACATCATTAGTACTCGCTAAAGCACGCGTGGCCCCGCTCAAACTTACTTCCATACCGCGCCTCGAGCTGCAAGCCGCTGTAATGGGGAGTCGCATGGCGGCTACTGTAATAGAAGAACATCACATTAAACCCGAATCAAGGACCTTCTGGACTGACAGTAAGACGGTACTCACATGGCTGAAAACTGGGTCAAAATCATATCGACCCTTTGTCGCACATCGCATCGCAGCCATAGAAGAAAACAGCGCCGTTAATGAATGGCGGTGGGTACCAACAAAGTTAAACGTAGCGGACGACGCCACACGAGACGTACCCCGCAACTTTACTAAAACCCACAGATGGTTTAGCGGACCGGAGTTCTTGAAGGAGGATCCGTTATCGTGGCCCACGGAGCAACCAATGCCAAATGTACCTACCGGTGAAGAAAAAACTAACTGTATTATTAATAATCTCATTAATGAAGAAACGAAAGAATTCACAAACCTCAAAAACAGCGTCCCAGACGTCCATAGATTTTCAAAATGGGAAAAACTACTGCGGACCACGGCTAGAGTACTACAGTTTATACGATTACTTAACCGGCGAGATAGACAGAGAACGTACTATAAACGTACGACGAAAAACGAAGACAAAGATCCGGTCTGGAATCGGCATAGAAATAAAACTACGCTCAGACCTCAACCACAGGTAGTAAAAACACACAAGTTTAAATACTTACCTTTACATGCGGGTTTACTACGGGAAGCTGAAACACTACTCATACGAACAAGTCAAGAAGATGCATTTTCGAGCGAGATAAAAGATCTAAAAAATAACCGGGCCGTATCCAGTAATAGTCGACTACGCTCACTATCTATAAATTTGTTCGATGGTGTGATACGACTTAGGAGCCGTATCAGAGCAACACACAATATAACAGATGAACAAAAAACGCCAGCAATACTCGATGGTAACCACCACGTTACCAAGTTATGGATAGAATATACACACAGACAGTTACTTCACGCCGGCGTCGAAACTACTATAAACGAGTATCGTCAATTTGGCAAAAGAGCGCGGAAATGTGTTCCTCCGTGTATTTTTCAGAAACCCAACAGAGAAGAATCTACTAGTGCTATGTCCGACACAAGTTATAGCGTAACAGCCCTGCGGGTGATACACGGGGGGAGTAAATGTGCGGGACGAGTAGCTTGCTTACGGACTAAAAGGCATACGTGCATGCGCCGGCGCCGACGAGCGAGACTGAATACAGCGGCCAGGACTCGCGAGTATTTATGTCGCGGTTTGAACGAGACACCGCTATACAAAATCCACTCTCTCGCTCCCACACCTCCGGCCGCACGAATTGTAGAACGACACGCAATATCTCCCTTCTCGCTTCAACACTCCTTTGATAGGATTGGCTGAATAATTGTATAACTCCGTATGTCATTGGCTTATTTAGTACCTATAAATTGTATAAATACAGCTTCAACAATAAACGATCATGCACTCATGGTCTAACAGTTCAACTCAACTGATGACTTTTATTTACCGCAACCTCGCAATCCAGCATTCGTTCGTGTACCCTGGCCACAGCCGCGCCATCGTGCACAAAATTATGAATTTGAAACGTGTCCAATTGGATAAAGATTGTTTACACGGTACACAATGGTACATTTTTGTGGCCGTCGCGTCTGTCAGGGCCACAATAACGTGAGAGCCAATAAAATACAATAAAAACGCATTGACTCCCGGAACTGCCGCACAAAAAATATTATAAATCACCCAACACAGTTTGAATGGGAAATAAACATCGTTCTCAGAACAATATTTTGGGGTTCCCGTTGAACATATTTTGTAAAAGTGAACCAGTAATAATCATCCACTATCATTTATCATCAGATCCTATAAACATTCTGATTACAAATCTTCAGTATCCAAATGATACTAAAAATTTAGTAGTTTTGCTTTGCGAATTCTTTAATCTACCTCTAGACTAGTCTTACAAACGAGAATTAAGTAAAATTAGGCTTTACTTTATGCTATTCGTCAGTTCCTTCTTAGTAACTTCTATTTGTTCTACAGAACTGTGAAATCATAGATCTGTTATAACTTCTTTGACTCTGTATTTCTATGATGGGAACTACTGTCCTAGTTTTATTAATATCATCATCATCATCAGCCTGTAAGAACCCAGTGCTGGACATAGGCCTCTCCCAAGGCGCGCCACTGAACCCGATCCTCGGTTCTTCTCATCCAGTCTCTGCCAGCCGCCCTACGCAGATCGTCACTCCATCTAGCCAGGGGGCGTCCCACACTACGCTTGTCGAGTCGCTTATTAATATAATATAACTAATATTAATTACTTTTGCTTAATTTGGAAATCTCCCCAAAGAATGTTTCCTTTGTTTCGTTTAATACGACTAGAGATAAACGAAGAACGTCATTTTGTCACAGCAATCCACGTAAATATAAAGGCATCAAGACAATGTATCAAAGCTGTTTCAAGTAGATACATAACTGATTTCAACTGAGAATTCTTCCTTTGAATAGAAAGGTTGCATAAGCAACGACTCATCATAGAACAATTGAGACAAGAATGTCCTCTTCTATGTTCTACACGTAGTTCTGTAGAATCGATAGGACCATTATCGTTTACCTCGTCAGTTTCAGTTCATTTTGTGCAACAGAACCCTTTAGTCTTTAAAGGTTTTTAGGTGCTTGTAGCTAGGAGTACCCCCCACAGGCTCGCATACCACTCGCAGTATAACGCGAGGTGGATCGTTCCGGCAGACAATGTGTGCGATATTATCGCGTGTCTCCGCTACGTACGCTGTCTCGTGGATGCGGCATGGAATACCAAGCCGTTTGTTTGTAGCTTTGTAATTTTGAGCTTGAACAGCGTCCAATAAAAATACCAAATATTTTTCAGTTTCTTTTATAACTAATTTGAAAATGCAATCTCAGCTTTATAGTATTTTAACTTTGATTTATTATATAATTTTATGGATTTTTCTGCCAATTGAATTTAGACTTCACATTAGTGTTAATAATAACTTCTTTATCAACATTACCTTTTTCTGAGCTATCACTACCATTCTCGTTTTCTTTGTAAATTTGTTTCACGATCCCTTATTCACTTCTTGAATGCGCCATTTTTATTTCCCGAGCTTCATTTATTTTTCTTTCATATGCGAGTACATTTCCCACATCGCGCTCCATTGAGGCCGTTACGCAGTTCGCTATCGCAGCGAGCGGTCCACGTCGGTGGTCCCTGGCCCCCGCGGGAGGCCGGGGGAAGGGGCTGGGAGCAACTCGTCCATCACGACCAGAGCGAGGACCTTTGTTGCTGATACCAACTACATTCTATGTTGCCGCGGCACATTAGAAGCCAAATGTTCTTCTGTATCATGAACGAAAGACAAAGGAAAGCTTATTTTCTCCTGCAGCTCAAGACATGTATTTTGAATTTAATACGGGAGTATTTTCGTATCATATTGTTTCCGAGAATTGCTTCTCCTCCAGACGCCTTCATATTTGTGTATTAAAGTAGTTATAAATAAAACGTAGGTATCTATTTGTTTGTCTTCAACTATTTAATTTTTTGCACTCGTTTCAAATTTGGTCCAGATTCTTGTTTACAGTTAAACCATAAATGTAATTATTTAACATTAATTTATATGCTTCTATAACAAAGTCCCGGAGGACACCTTAAATATAATGGGCAGAAAGTATTTAATAATAACTTTAAAAACAGCTTTATAACAAAGCCTGTTTTTAAAATAGATTATTTGAATGACGAAGATGCCTGGTACTAATGTTGCTTCAGCCTCACTTGATTTGAAAAGATGTGTTGCTGGAAGTTTGTTGCGCCGTTTCTTCTTCACAGTACTAATAGTACTAACAAAATCTAATATTAACATGTTCACATTTAAAATTCGTATGAGGCAATTAGATAAAATGGCAGTGTTACCAGCAAACACTGCCTTGTTACACAAAAGCCTATTCTGCAGGATACCTCACACATATAATAAAATCCCTAAAACGATACGAGATGTAGATGAGATTGATTTATTTAAAAAAAAACTCAACGATCTGTTGATAGAAAAATGTTATTATAGTTTGGAAGAATTTCTTGGTGACGGTTCAATTTAAAGTTTCAATTTGTATCTAATTAACTCTTAAATTTCTTTTTTGTATTTTGTTTTTAAATGCATGCTTTACTGCGACACAATGTTGTATGCCCACGTGGCGGGACATAGCTGAGCTCTAACTATGACCTGTAATCCTTTATATACCTATGATCCACAATAAAGATATTTCATTACATTTCATTTCAACACCTGGGAAAGCGTTAGTTGTTAATTAAAAAGTGTAAATATACCAAGTGAATTAAATGATTTTTACTTTGCTAATATTCTGATCTAATCAATTGGATGTAGCCTTACAATCGCATATTGATAGTTATCTATAGCTAGCCTACTAATCAATAAGTAATATGAATGAATGGACCATTCATTGACAAAATAACACTAACAATTTTATTAGTTGCAATAGAGACGTTTTATAACACATTCCAATGAACGCGATGCACATGCATTTATAACTCTATTACTGTTGTATCCGCTTTTCTATTATCATCTCTGTTTGTTCCAATTGAAGGTTCGATGTCGTTGGTAGATGTATCAGCTGATAATACTTTATTCTCGCGATAGTTATGACACGATGACATAGTTCTCGAGTCACAGTTCAGGACATGTCAAGTGCAATTAGTCCTAAACCCCTACTATCTGTTTTTGTTCTCAGTAATATTTCAATAAGAATCGTAATCGTTTACTTACTATTAGAATTATTATAGTCCAGTAGCAATATTCCCACAGCAATCGTCCCTGCAGCCGGTTGTTAGTGTCAACTATGACACGTATGCGTTTACTCAACTCAAGTGAATAATGATGTCGCGTCGTGCAGCCATCGGCTACTCGGTAGTAGGGGCTATGAACATGTCAAGTGCAATTACCGCGGAGCACGTAGTTATAACTCGAGCACAAATAGTCACAATTAGTTAATTGGTGTCCCTCATCGGTGCTTGCGACCCGCTGCGACTCGCTGCCACACGTGCGATAAATCAACAACGTCATTTATAATCATCAGTCTATACCATATACTGTTTTATCGCACTGGTATCATTTATGGTACAACTCTGGTACTGTTTTGTCTAACTGGTATCATTGATGTTAAAACTCTGGTACTGTTTTGTCTAACTGGTGTCATTGATGTTACAACTCTGGTACTGTTTTGTCTAACTGGTATCATTGATGTTACAACTCTGGTACTGTTTTGTCTAACTGGTGTCATTGATGTTACAACTCTGGTACTGTTTTGTCTAACTGGTATCATTGATGTTACAACTCTGGTACTGTTTTGACTAACTGGTGTCATTGATGTTACAACTCTGGTACTGTTTTGTCTAACTGGTATCAATGGTGGTACAACTCTGGTACTGTTTTGTCTAACTGGTATCAATGATGATACAACTCTGGTTTTGTCCTACTCCATTATGATTCTTGTCATTAGTACTTGAGATAGGAACTTTGAATTTTTTTTGCCTGAACTATTAAATGATTTAATTAAATCTATGTTACTCAATCTAGCCTACACCGAGCTTAAAGCAGCACTGAGTCTTAAATAGGTATTGACACAGCTAATTAAAATTGTTATTTTTAGAAAATGCGACAAAACCCTGGTAACACTTATAGTTCTCGTCATGGTTGGTAGGAGTGTGACCAATTTGTACCAATTGTACAATTAATGGTACAGACTGATGATAAAGTAATCCAGCTTCATCTGCCTTTGTTTACTTATCTTCTTATATAGTTAGATGGTAATCGGTTCATCCACTTAAATTAATTTGCTCAAAGATCCGCTGCCTGTACCTTCGTCAAAGTCAAATCAATTTCTTGCGCCCTTAGTTGATACAGCTTTGTTTGGTCAGAGTATGACGGAGTTATTTGATAACTAATCAATCATTTCACTTTTCTTGATATATATTTATTGTCCCTCTATTTTATAACCCTGAAATAATTTTGTGTCATCAATAGAGGATGTTTTGTTGAGTGTTTCTGCTACAGACTATTTTATCCTGATTCCACTCGAGCGTTGAAAGACATCCTCTAACCTCGTTTTATCTAATGTTAAGTGAGTACCCGTTGAGAGTGTTCCCAGACAATACATCAATCACGCGGGATCATCCGGCGAATCTACTCCGTATTTATTTATTTTATTTCGTCGCCGGCACGTCCTCGGTGGCGGCGTTACCGTCGCGAGAGCCGCATTAATGTCGCGTCGTCGAAGCGATAGGGTCGCCGAATTTAATTTTGCTTTCCGTCCCGTTGAATCGTTTGAAGATAACAAGAATATGACGAGTAACGTCTCGTGTATTTGGAGGTTAAAAGGTTCGATGTTACCGCACCCGCCGACTTCACGTAACTGCTCACCGTTTGCGTCAATTTGTAATGTAATTCAATTATTTAAAGAAACTTAACTGTCTACACGTCTTATCTTATTTTATTGGCTACGTTGGACCCTTCAGGTTTTTTGTGCCTAATCCTGTTCACCAAGCCGATTTTGTGGATTTCACATACGCCTTAGAATTACTTCTTAGGCATATGCAGGTTTATGTATGATGTTTTCCTTCATTGAAAAGCCTGTAGTATTAAGAAATAAACCGTACTTAAAAACTTATTGATAGGTACTGGCGCAGTTTGAACCCACGAATTCATAAACGTGGAGAGAGCTACACATACTCATAACAGTATATTATCATCGACTGTTTGCAAAGTGTCTTCGTCGCAGCAACGTTACGTCTCTCGCCTTTTTCTGTCACCTGCTGAAAAGTGAGCGGTTCCGGACACGAAGTAGTTTTTCTCGTCTCCCTACTACCTCTGAATGATAGAATGACAAGATAGATTGTGTCGTCGTGGCATGAATAACTCTGCCCGGCTTCACACCGCATCCATCTCGTGTCGCAGCACCCGCGTCGCCTCCCGCTGCCTCCCGCCTCTTTAAAAAGGTTAAGTAAGATTAGCCTCGGATTTAACACGGTCGTCATCTACATTCACCGCTAAGTGTAGAGTTATGATCGATATCAAGTTGAACGGGAAGTTTTGGGGACCAAAGTATTTGCACTGATTTAGGTTTCATTAATACGGCTAGAAGTGTTAAAATAGCAGATTCGTAAGAGTATTTTTCTCCTTTAATCAAAATACTTTTACATCTCAAGTATTGTGGGATCGCAGAATCTTTATATGCGTACTCAGAATCTAGACCATGTTACAAGTATTTTTTTGACAAATTCACCTGTCATACTTCATCTTTACAATGTGCTATCAGTTCCGCAAGCGGTGTCGCTAAGTGTCCTCCGGTCTCTTGACGCTCGAGATAAACCCGGCTCTGTGTGAATAATTCACGAGCCGGCGAGCGGCGACACGTGCCTCAATCTCGGAGGTGTCTTGACGAGTGTCGCCGGGGACGGATGGGGTTTAGTCAGTGATACTTTTAGTAACTGATGTCGTTTCAGATGAAACTGTACTTCTTACGTCACTCTTTTCGACCTGTGTGAATTCCCGATAACGTCACCTCTCGCGATTGCTTGTATTCGTGTTAATTATTTTAGTATTGTTGCCGTGTGGTGCCCGGCTTAGAATAGGGCCACCCCTATCTTTCCCGGTGACTAAGAGATTGCACCAGAGACGGGCAGCAGCGTTCTCCTGTGTGTGTATGTTAAGATCATTACTGCGATCACCAATCCACCTGCCAAGTGTAGTGATTCTGTCAAATCCCCCAATGGACATCTAACCAAAAGTTGCTATTGGGGAGGCCTATGTCCAGCAGTGGACGTATAGGCTGATGATGATTTTAGTATTAACTTTAGTTTTCTTTTTTTTTCAGGTATGTGCCACTATGTAACCTTCTTCTTCTGTCTACATATTTATTAAGGTAAGTGAGGAAAGTCACTAGTTTTTCAAATGATTTAAAGAGCTTAGTCACAGCATTAGAACAGCGGGAGCTTACTCAGGTATTAATTTACTTAAAAGGGGTTTCATACATTCAAAAACTGTATTAACTGTAAGTTGTTGCAATAAATCATTTCAAATCAAATTTCAAAAGCATGACTATGACGCTCGGTGATTAACTTTGCAAAATGAGTAAAACATTGTGAAGAAATATGGCATCTTCAGATATGGAAAGGAACAAATTTTCATTGTGAATCTGCCTTTTGAGTGCTTTGTTGTGAACACATTGAACCAGAGCGTTATAAACGTCATATTAAGAGCGTTATCACCCCACACTCACTGCAATTCGGTGAGAGCACTTTTCGCAACTAGTTATGGAAATGTGTCCAGAGCGAAGTCAGTAATGGTACCTGTATATTCAAAGAGCAATTGTGAAACCACGGGGAGACCCAAGGTAGTGGCTGCATCGTTCTGTATAGTTGACACAATAACTATTTGTTCCGCACGGAAGTTGACGAATTACAAATACCTTGACGACATACGAGTGCAGCAGCAGGTTATTTTTGTCTCCACTACAGGAGCACAACCCTCTGTCATCTGCCGGAGACAGACGGAGGATTTGGCGTACACTCCCCGCGCTGGCCAGACGGGTTGGGGAGGCCTGATTGATGTTTTGTAATGTATTCCCTTAGTCGCCTTGTACGACATCCACGGGAAGAGTTGGAGTGGTCCTATTCTACTCTACCGGGAACCACAAGGCATGACACATTCGGTTCTAGTCCGATACTATAACATCAAGGTGTATTTATGTTTCTACATTATCGTCGACAGTTTGTCTTGCATCCAAACATGTTTCTCTGTAACAACATTCGGTGTGATTGCTATCGGGTCCAACTAAAACACAATCTTGTTCCCGAACTAGTTAAACATGTTGTCGGATAACGCTGGGCGGGGCTGAGTTATGGCCGTGTCATGCATGTCGGTGACATCTTGTAGGTGTTAACCTGTCATGTCATTAGAAAATTGAATCGATTATACTAATTATTACGGTCTTTTGACATAACGAAACCTCTCTCAATTTTTTTTCTTTTTCTTGCTTTGTTGGTTTTTTATTTGTGTGCCAATTATGGTAGTAAATGAATGTTTTTTCTTTTTTTCTTTCTTTCTATTTTCTCATCAAATTATAACTGTCAAAACAAAGTTTCTAGCCTCAGACTAAAATAAGTTGCTTTTAGTTCTATGGGAACACCATTTTGTGCTATTTTCGAGGTAACGGTTTGCACGGCTACATTACCTCTGTCAAAATTTCTTTTGTATTCACTCGGTTTCTGAGCAATAAAGTTTCAGCACCGACGTACAGCTGAACACCTACCTAACGTATAGTGTGGTGTGTAGAGGTGAATGACCCCAAGTTCTGCAAGACGTGACCTTGTGACCTAACGGCCACTACCACCCGATCGATTGACCTTACTAAATTAAGCCGAGTGTTTAACGAAAAAGTTACATTTCATAGCTAACTATATTCTCGCGTAAATGATTAAAAGAACGCAATGAAACAGTGACACGATGCTAGTCAAGAGTTATTAATCAAACACTAAATCAATCAAACATAATAAGCAAAACAAAATTGAGAATGAATATTTCAACTTGATTTACGTCTAGGCTAGGTTGATGGTGACATAACTCTAATTAAAAGAAAAGAACGAAATACTATAAGTAGACGGTAAATATAACTATAGTGATAATTTTTCTTCCGGAGTCTCATCACTGAATATTTGTGAAATTTTCAATTACTCAGGTCTGCCTGTAGACTCTCAGTTTTACGCGTATCTCCCGCAGTAACCCGCATAAAGCAGCGTTAAGCCAACTACCTGTTGTAAAACTTTAACGTCTGCCGTAACGTCGTCGTCAGCAGCGCTGGACACAAAATGTGGTCCAAATGTCGCCGCGAACAAATACCGCTCTTATACTGAATTATTAAAGTTTACAATGAGACACCGAATGAGCGACGAGTCATTTCACAAAACAAATTTCGTGCACGGCAGTCGTAATTTTATTTGAATAGACGTAGACAATTTCTTTTTAGTAAAGTTATGTTGCCAAAGTCGACGAGTGGAACGTTTGTGTTGGCCTTTGGAACACTCGCGGCTATTTTCTGTACATATCGCGTTGAACTTGGAGAAGGTTTTCTTAAGAGGGACAGTAAATAAGACTGTTTGTGTAATACTTGAGAGCGTGTTCGAGAGTCGGAAGCGAGGAACTTGAGTTGTTTCTAAGAGATGATTTTATATGTATAGCTGTTTATCTCTAAAAAGTTGAAAAGTTCACAGTTGCGTGAAGCAATGGAACTACGCTTGAAGTCACCCTGTTCGACCAAAAGCGAACGGTAGAATGAATAGAGTATCCGGCGGAAGCTGAAGCTATCGTCACTTAGTTATTAGGTCTGTAATAAAAGACAGTGGATTTCTCTAATACATTAGGGTATTTGACGCAGCTGCTGCAACTTCTGTCTCATGACCTGACACTTCATTCTCTCCCTTCGACAGTAAAAGTCACTCATACTATTATACATCCACGCAGCGCGTTGGAGATATGGGTTATTTTTAGTTCCGACGTAATATACTTTGTTGGTTTAACTTTGTTGTCTTCTTCCATACCTGTAAATAATTTAAAGTCTAATAAGCGACGGAGCGAGCCAGGGTCGCCGCTACACGTCAATAATGAATTAATGATCGCACCGGCTTCGGGAAAGTTTGGAAGTTTGCAAAGTTTCAGCCTAATGATGAGCCTAAACTTGTGGCATTCGACTTGAGTAATTTTCTGAAGTAGGTAGTTAGGTAGGTACTTTTATCGTGTTAGGAGAGGAGCAAATACTCTCACACAGCACAATGTTTTTAAATAACTAGGTCAATCTCTATGTACGGAGCATAACAGTATAGAATACCACCAGCTACTGTTTTCATACTCGCTGCATCGCTATATATTTCACTAATTAAACTATCTCTTAGATTATATGATACTGCTTATTTTCTTAAATCTCATTTTCTTATATCTCTCAGAAAAATATCTTCGCTAAAATAAAATTGGTTATTTTCTTTCAGAAAATTGCGTTATAAGAATCCTGGACCGAGTTTATTACAGACATGAACGTTCATGTTCTAGAGTCGTATTATATAGAATAAAGGTTTGCACATAAGGTTTTTAAAATAAACCTAAATGTTTTAATAGCATAATTGATAAGATTCAAAGCAAAGATCTATTGGTGAAAAGAACAACCTATTAAAATTAACTACAACTAATTAGAATGAATTGTTTTTGATTAAAAAAAATCATCAAGCATCTAACCTACAACATTCCTACTGAAGTCTGATAATAAATTGTAGTAGAATAATAAATTCTCCAACTCGTAGTAACTTTAAAAGTAAAGCCGAAGCACTTGCATTAGATGGGCTCGTAAATATCCATGCTGTCAATGTAGGCAGCAAGTTGAGTTCTGTAGTTGTGTCCGAAAATAATTCAATTCACAGTTTACGTACGTAAGAAGCGGAGAGCACGCGACCCACGCCCTAATGCCTTATCGCATCGCACGTGAAAAATAACGCTCGAAACATAAATAATACAGGTAACTTAATACTAAACGATAAAAATAAGAATGCTTATAATATTCACAACCATTAAAACATTTAATAGGAAAGCATGATGAAATGCTGATATATGGTAGACGTGTCTGCAATGATACTGAGTTTGGACAGGTAGGTGATAGTAACGCTATTATGACACGACCTTTTGTGTGACTCTAACGGTTGGACGGCGGTGTATGTATCCACGAATCAATATTTGTGGACATATCGCCGTCGCGCGGTTTGTAAATACGCGTCTTTGTTGTTGATACTCGCTCCTCCAACTTCCTTTGTGTGCGGCGAACTTTGTCTATAAACGGTTTTCTTATTCTATCTACTTTTCTCTTTAAAGAAGGAACTTTATTTAAGTTTCATCTGGAGTGGTAACATTCTTCCTTTATTTTCTTTCATTACGTGCAAACTTTACACTTACTATAACATCTTTATAGCCTACGTAGAATGTGAGTTACTGACAATTTAATTTTGCTATTAATTTAAAGAGCGTTGTGTCTCACATAACATTCTACTCTATTGAATTTCAAAGTGCCTTTGGATTGCGGATCGCATAACTTATCCCATATTTTTACATCCAGTATATTTTGAACTGTTTTCAATAACATAATCCCGGCAATTCCATACGATTTTATCGAGAGGCAATTTCATATATTTTACAGGTTATAAACTTTTATTCGAGATCGGAGGCTCGTGTTGATGACACAGTTTATTAGATTGCGGCTTTATGCTCCACGCCGGTTGTCGTACACTCGCGTACGCTCCCGACTTCACTCGTCTCGCGTCTCTTGCCTCTCGGCTGTTCAAGAAATATGCCTCTCCCAGCCGGCTTAATCACGAGTTTTTATTACTCTCAGTTTAACTTCTTAGTTAAATTATGGACGTGTTAAGTGCCGTGCGGCTTGATTGGATCATGAGGAATTCTGAGAAGTGGCACAGTTTACAAGGCGCTTGGCTTTACATAGTAAACCTGGTTTCACGACTGTCTCATTTGTGTTAATTTCTTTTGCATCTTAAATACAAATGCCAACCCTAACGACTCTACCTATACAGTGTATTGTATATTTAGCTTCGGTCATCGTAGGAACATTTTTAAAAATGTCATGTAAAATACTCATATACATTTTTATATCCTGTTTTAAAACGATACTGTTACAATAAATCGCCTTTGAAGTAATTTTTGTGCTCGACTGCGAAATTAAACGTATATTTTGTTCCTCGATGGACGTTTACAAATCGTTCCCCGGATCCGTTTTTACGGCTTCTGTTGTCGATTCGCCGCGAGGAGGGCGCGATCTCGTTACTTAGGAGACGTGTCGACGGGTGCGATTGTATCGCGCGGGATAAAAAGTGATCGTAATTTATCGACAATAAACATTGGCCACAAGCGACTGAAGCCGACGGACGTGACGGAGAACTCCAGTTTGATCAAAGATTTGATATTTGCTGTTCATGCTGTCATTAAAACTATTTGCAGTGTTTGCCGAGATGTTGATGTGTTGCGTTAAATAATGAGTTTTAGTAACAAACATTTGGTGACAGAATTTAATGTTAGAATTTTGTATACTCATCTCTTATGATCCTTAGTAGGGAAGTTGCCAAGGGTGTGTTATGTTAGGAGTCTGTATGTTAAGAGCAGTTCGGGAGTTACGTCCGTGGCCTGCGGGCATCCCTCGACAGCTATCGATCGCCGCCCAACAACTACCTCTCTGATCATACTCCGATTAGAAAATAAGACAATTTGCTTGAATCCAGATTACAAAATCACAATTTTACCGACGAACGTTCTAATAGAAAATCCGGTATTCAAAAACGTTGCGTAAAGACAAAAGGAGTCAAATTTCAGTACAAAACAAATACAGCACAGTTGAAAACAAAATTATCACAAAATAGAAGTAAAAGTGAAGTTAACAGTAGCCACGAGACGCACATCAGTGCAATACAAACACGGAGTACAAAGAGAAGAGAGCACGTAAATCCACTGGACGTTTATAGTGTCGGGCGATAAACGTCAGTGGCGATGCGATTGGGAATTCCTGCTAGCGACCCGCGCCCAGCGCGTGGAACTGACAATAAAATCGACGGAACCTTTCGACGCTATCAATTTTCTAATGCAGTTAACGTCAAAACTGCACTCAGACATTCTGCGGAATCGACGTCGCATGCGCAAATCACTTTGGATTATTTGATGATGCCAATGAACGTTTTGGAGGACAAAGTTTCGAGTTTGAATACTTTGGAAAACGTCTTCACAACAAACTCAAAAATGATTTATATATAACTAAAGGGGTAAATAATCAGAAATTCAGTTGCTAGAAGTTTATTTTCTACACAGTGCTAACGCCTAGGAAGCGTTGACTAATAAAAAATGAACAGTAAACTTTGTACACTTTGTAAATATACAAAGTGTACGGGGTGGATTGCCGGTTTTTTACTAGATACTGTTGTTGCATTGTTAATGATAATAGCATTACATATAACAGCTTTAATATCAGTTGCTATCGATACAGTGGTTTAAACTTAATTTATGAGACTTGCGAAGAAGCGGAAGCATTACATATAACAGCTTTAATATCAGTTGCCATCGATACAGTGGTTTAAACTTAATTTGAAACCAAACACCAAGACAATGGAAAATTATTAATTAATACTGTAAATTCAGCCGAATTCATTGCTGCAATGCAGCTTGCGCCAGAAGTTTTATAAATAAGCGATGGCGCCTACCATCACAAGAACTGACAGACAGGCAGACAGTAATTCCCGCAGTCAGCCCGTCATATAACAGCGGTAATGGCCTCCGGAAGGATTCGAAACTGTTCATAAAAGAAACAAGACATTTACGATCGCTTTTGAATATAGTATTTCATAGTAGGGAAATCATAATTCAGCGTTTTATGAAGTTTTAACTTCATAAGTTGAGGTGAAGAGGTGTAGTCTATGTTGTAGGGAAGTGAGATATGAAATATTCAGCTTGAAACGAAGCTCTGCGGTGTATGAATGTGAAATCAGGTGCTGTCGATGGCATAAAATATTGATATTGCTTGCCATTACATTGCCCCCCACAGTTTGTTCAAAACTATCATTAGTCAGTACACACACGCGAGCGGCGGGCGATGGCGAACACTTGCCGATGTATTATTGTCCATTACATATAAAACACTATCGGAAAACGATTTGGTCCCAGACGGAATCCTCGGCAGGGCTCGCAGGCCTGCCAAAGAGCGAATAAAACAAAGAAAACTTTTTATAACGCTCAGAATTGCCGTTATCCCAAGTACAGTTGGGAAAGAAACTCCATACAGCGTCCCCCTGGGATACATTTTCCTTGTTGAATAAACGTCCGCCTCTCAAATGTTTTGGTTGCGTCAGCTGACGTTCGGCTTGTCATAAATCAAGTGACTGCTGCCAAAAAACTTATCCATTTGTCTTTCTGTCTCTCCGTCTGCCGTAGAAGTGTCTAGTCGGAATTAGATTTATTAATTACACAGATGTCACTGTGCCTATCCGAACCCCCACACTCGTTGTCTCTTAGCCTGGTATTTATTATTTTTTTTCTGTCATTCATCTTTTTTCGACGACTGTACCGTGGAATCAAAATCTTATGGAGTTGTAAAATTTTAGTCACGAGCGTCCGAGGGGCGGGGAGGGGGTGGGGGGACAAGCTATCCCCGGGGGACGTGTCTCTCTCTCGCGGGGATTTGTTTAGGGATGGACCGTTGCTGTAGATTAGGTATATCAACACAATGTCCTGTTTTTATCGAAACTATAATATTTTAGATAAGGTAAAACATCCCTACTAAGCTAGGAGAAATATTTTGTATAAAAATCTCAGCTAAGATAAAGTTCTGATGTCGAACAGCTCAATGATATCTTAGTCTGTTCATTGGAAATGTTTGCAAAAAATGTGAAATGATAGAATAGGTACATTGAAATGATTTTTGAAATTGTCTCTTTGAATGTGTGTGCACATGAAGAAGGAAGGGGATGAGGAAAAAAGTTGGGCAAAGACAAGAGGGGGGAGGGGCACAGCGGGGGGGGGAGGATGTGGGGAAAGGAGGGAGGACGGAAGGGGAAGCGAGAGAGAAAGAGCAAGACGGGATTTCACTTACATGTCTACGGTTGTAGTGCCCCATTTTCAATTGTCTTACTTAAAAAATGCGTGTGCATTTCCTATCTCTTACAAAGTTATTCGGTTGCAAGTTGGTTCGTGTGAAGGAGCCGCCTGTCCCCGCATTACTATTCACATGAAACATTCAACAGTGACGCCCGACTTATTACACTTGAAAAAACACTCTTAAAAAGTAAAACAAAAAGAATTGATACTTATAATGTTTATGAGACGCCTGAGAGGCTCCAGCCCATGAATATTACATTAAGTCCATCCGAATCATACGTTATTTAAAACGCCCTCTCGGATGAGTTATGGGCCGCTATTATCAGAATTAATAGTTACGCGTCTCGTCGGTAATAGCCATGTTATTGCATTCGTTTGGGATTATTGAATACTTTATTAAAATGAAGGAGGTACGAGATCAGCAGGCAGGTACTACGTAGGTAATTGAGTTAGTCGTCAGTTTTAATGAATTTACATCTCTCATATTCGGTAAGTAGGTCCTTATTACCCCCAAATGGGGCTTGTAGGTGACCAATTAGCGCTCTAGGGTAATAATGTAGCTAGAAAAGCCCTAGGGCGGTACCTAAGTAACTAAAAAAAACTTCACTCTTTCAAAAAGTTCGCGTACATCTAACCATCATACTGGCAATAGACATCATGCATTCAGCCCAATGACAAAAGAGGTCGCTTCGCTATTCAGCCTTGTCTTCGTATGAGTATAATAGTCATCAATTTTAAATATCGAACGGCGAAACTCAATTTGATTCTTGAAAAAAATAATTTAAAAAGAAAGATGAAAAAAGGCAGGAATAGAAATCTTTTACTTTAAATAACTAATAAAATGTTTTATTCTTGTAATGCCGGTTTTTTTCTACTTACCTCACGATCGAGATGTAAAGCAGAGTAGTTAGCTCGGGTGTAAGCATCAATTGCACCCTCGAACTATAGGCGCACGAGCTGCAATTGATGCCTTACAGCCCTTGGCTACTAATCTACTATTAAAAAATTTAAAAATACACTTGGTATTAAACCATCACAAATTAAATTAAACGTCAGAGGGCCCACCAATTAAATTTTTTAGAAAACTCATTTATGGAATAATATTCATTTTCCAACAAAAGGTTTTTCAGTCGTCGACTGAGATGACAGACATGATGATGTGGATGACGACGGTTGAGGCCCTCGCTGCGCTCGTGCGCCTAAATATCTCGGGCTGCAATTGATGCCTTACAGCCCGTGGCTACTAATCTACTATTATAATATCACTTTAGCTAAAGACGACTCCTTCTGGGAGATCAGTTCTCGCAGTTACCTTGTGTTGTGACAGATATGCGAGTTTAAAAACAAAAGTGATTCATCAATCTTGATTACCGGCCTTGAATACCCATGTGAATAATTTTCGGCACGATCGGAATATGTTTTATTCTTTTCATCCCATCTTTTTGAAAAGGACGACTTGGTTCGCCTTTAAGTGCACCCAAAGGTGGTGTTTTCTGTAAGAAACGTTTAGCGGGCAGTAATGAGTTTTTAATCCTCTTTGTAAGTGCGCCGCAATTATCTTTGCCGCGCACTTTTTGAATTTGGTACATCTTAGTGTTTAGCGCCAAAGAAATCGAACGCAAATATTGTTTGAATAAAGACTGTCTGGTACGACGGCCCATAGTCGCGCCGCCGGCTGAATAAAAAAAACGCGCGAACTACAGCCCGCGTCAGTTTCGAGTTTCGTCAATTTTCACGGATTGTTAGAAATTTATTTTCTCATAGAGGGTGATGAAAAGTAGAGTGTATCACTCGGGCGCAAAATATATTAATATGACAGTTCATAGCAGAATTGCAATTGTAAGTTTGATTTTAGGTATTCTGTGATTTGACGTTCCCAGATGAAGTAGGAACTTTACTGCACCTCATTCGGTCCCCCACACTATGTAACTAATTCTAAGAACTCAATTATTGGCGAATAAAATATTAACGCAGATGTCTTAGTTACTTTAGGTCTTATTATTAACAAAAAATATTATCATCATCAGGTCATTTTTGCCTCCACTGCAGGAGCACAACCCTCTCTCATCTGCCGGAGACAGACGGAGGATTTGGCCTACACTCCCCGCGCTGGCCAGACGGGTTGGGGAGGCCTGATTGATGTTTTATAATGTATTCCCTCAGTCGCCTTGTACGACATCCACGGGAAGAGTTGGTGTGGTCCTTATCATCCCACCGTTATTAAATAGTTAGACGTTTCACAGGATCTAGGAAATATCATTTCGTTCAAAGCATTTTCTTCTCGACATATTTGTCTTTGTAAATTCCAAGTCACAAAATTATTTGCGTAATATTTTAACACAGCCAAACGCTCATATTATCAAGCCTTTTGAGTCCAGTTGAACGTGCGAAGAATCCAGTTAAAAGGATGTAAAAGGCGATGAAAATCGCTTACAAATAGCCGTTTCCTCCCCCCCCCCCCACTCTACTCGCCACATAACTGAGTACGGTGCGGCGCAGGATAGCGCTAACTAAAGCTTTTGCTCACCTCGTACTTGTAATTCAGGCTAAGCCTAACTCGGCCGCTGGAAAATTGATTTTTGCCTAGCGTGTTAGAGTTCTTTTTCTAGATGATATTACTTATCTTTAAGAAGTAGTCCGTTACCAGCCTACCAGGCGTGGTAAAGGAACTTCATCCTTATGTAGTAGACATACCACGCTCTCGCACGAAGCGTTTTGCTTCCTCTTTCATGATGCGAACTTTTATAAAACGATACGAGATGTAGATGAGATTAATTTATATAAAAAAAACTCCACGATCTGTTGATAGAAAAATGTTATTATAGTTTGGAAGAATTTCTTGGTGACGGTTCAATTTAAGGTTTCTATATGTATCTAATTAACTTTGTAACTTTTATTTTTAAATGCAGGCTTTACTCCGACACAATGTTGTATACCCACGTGGCGGGACATAGCTGAGCTCTAACTATGACATTTAATCCTTTATATACCTATGATCCACAATAAAGATATATCATTTCATTTCATTTCAAAACTGCTAAGGAATGGAACTCCCTGCCAGCTTCGGTATTTCCGGACAACTTGGATTTTTTTAAAGGAAGTGTGAATAGGGATCTGGGTAAGCGCGCTCCACCTTAGTCCTCATCGTCACTTACCATCAGGTGAGATTGGGGTCAAGCGTGAGCCCATCAGGAATTAGTATCACACTAAATACGTAAATTACTACATAGTTCATGTATCAAATATGCATGAAACAAATGCTGATTTGTGGGTCACCACTTATTGCAAAAAGAACACATCTGCTGGAGTGTTTATAATATATTTTATGATATATCGAAACCTGTTAGAGTAGGTAATAGAATACCTATATTAATAAAGCATAAGTGTTGTTTTTGCAATAAGAGCTTCAGTTTCAAACTTCCCCAATGTATACGCTTCAACAACAAACTACCAGAGGAAATCTTAAATATGACGGACAGAAAGTTTAAGATTCACATTAAAAAACAACTTTGTAAGAAAGCCTATTATAAAATAAACGATTGTTTGAATGACAAAGATGCCTGGTACTTATGTTAATCCAGCTTCGCAAAATCTTTTTTAATTGGATGCAAACTTGATTTTTAAAAGATGTGCTGCGTGAAGTTTGTTGCGCCGTTTGTTCTTCACAGCGCTAACACCTAGGAAGCGGTAGTCGATAAAACAATGACGTGTATAAATGTACCAAGTGTACTCATATGCAATAAATGATTTTGACTTTGACTTTGTACAGTACCTTGCCATTTGTTACATAGTGAATATTAATATATATATATTTAAAAAAACATTACAATTACTATTTTATTATTGTTGTTGTTGTTATTTTTGGTACAATAAAGCGTTTACATACATACTCGTACATACAATTTTTATTAACAGTTATCTCAAATGTATATCATTGATAAACAGTTCTTTTTACTTTCGTCCCATTTGGTAACCAAAATTCGCAATTACCTACGAAATGAGAAATTACATTTCCCTGTTTAAAACCCCATTCCCTTCATCCCATTTAGTGCGGCCAACAATGGTTACAAAATTCAGTAACATCGAAAAGTTGAGACTATTAAAGACTCCATCCATTTCGCAAAATTTGCTAAACGGACCATTGTCGGAATGGCCCTGCTTTCCTATTCAGTACTTCAAGAAGATGACTATCCAGATTTAATCGGCTTCAAATATCACCAGCAGAATGTTCCTTTTTATAACACAACCGTAAAACAACCGAGGAAAGAGGACAAGCGAATAAATGTCAATCAATACGGTTGGTTGGGAGTTTGGGAGCGCGGTAACCGCGGCGGTAAGCCCGCGAGGTTTCACATCAAAAGCAAAAGCGGCGGTTATGGAAAGTGGATTGTGCGGGAACTTTATACCGCGGCTGGAACGCGGAAGGTGTTCTATCAATATTGTTAGCGATATCGCGCTTCGGATCCGTGTTCTAAAGCTGTTGATTCTTCCGAATAGAATAACTTTTCGTCGATACGCAAAATGTTCTTTCTTCTCTGTGATAGCAGGGGGCGGAATTTTCATGGCACAAATTAAATGTGAGATAGAAGTCATGTTTAACGACTATTGAAGATATCGAAAATGAACATTAAAAACATAAATAAAACAATGCATTTTCTTCTTATAAATAACATTAATATAATTTCTTCAATGACAGTGGTTACATATTTTATTATCCTACTAATATCCTACCTCATACTAATATTATAAATGCGAAAGTTTGGATATTTGGATGTTTGTTACTCAATCACGCTTTAACCACTGGACGGATCGTGTTAAAAATTGGCACACATATAGGTTAGGTCCTGGAATAGGACATAGGATTGTTTTTATCCCGAAAAAATATCTCGTTCCTACGGGAAATACATAATAATTTGTGATGTAAAGTTGTCCACGCAGACGAAGTCCCGGGCAACAGCTAGTAGATAATAATGGATTCTTATCAATTAGCTACTTCACTAGTAATAAGTAAATTGATAAACTTCTTAATATCAAACGAATAAAAGGTACGCGCGCCTAACTCATGGTTTTGTAACAGACAATAGATAGTATAAATATATCGACATCTCTGATAAACGTTAAATAAATAAATATGTGGGGACATTTCACACACGGCCACCTGATGCCAAACTAGGCAGAGCCTGTAATATGGGTATCAGACAGCTGATATACATACATAGATACATAATGTAATATATAAATAACATCCAGTCACAAGGCAAACACAAGTGCTCATCACACGAATGTTTGCCCTGGGCGGGGTTCGAACCCGCGACCCCGAGCTCCGCAGGCAGGTGTGCTACCGACTAGGCTACGGGGCCGAATCCTTGTGACGTATAATATTTGCCATTAAAAATCTCGTATATCATAAAGTACTATTAAATTAAATTGCTTCTCGTCAACGATCTCTATGTACTACTAGATGGAGCGTTCCAAACAATCGCTCTGTTCCACGCAAGTAGCCACAACTATTTCACATTCACTTTGAAACTTGTGCAGTTACTACTCAGAACATTTAATTATTTACTAAATATTGACATTATTTAACCGTAGCGTCAATATTTAGTAATAATTAAATGTTCTGCGTAGTACCTGCACAAGTATCATTATGAATGTGAAAGAGTTGTGGCTACTTGCGTGGAACAGAGCGATTGTTTGGAACGCTCCATCTAGTAGTACATAGAGATCGTTGCTTCTCGTAAATTTAATTGAACACTTCCTGATGCTTTCTATAGCGACGCAGCCCTCTTTAAAAATGCATTATTGCCCTTCTTATGGACTGAATTAAAAGCATTACTTGTGATAGCATCTCCCCCGGGCGCGCTCGCGACAGCTGGCCGTTTCTCCGACACCTATGACGCGACAGGCCGCGCTATCGGCGCGCTTACTTTTTGTAAAGAATCTGAAATTACATACGTCAACGCATTCAATGGGGCGTTTAAAAGCATTCCTGTAAGACCCCGCTCGCTCCCCACACACGTGTGCAGGCGACACGTCGCGGATATTTGTGGACGCACCTTAACATGTGTGGCGTTTAAGTGCGAAAAGATAAGTTTTAGGAATTACAAAGTGATCTTATCATCGCTTTGAAACTTCTAACACTTTTTATCATTGGAAGATGTTTAGAACTGGGAGATGAATACAGTCGACGGTCCTCTAAGTCTTTTATTTTTATAAAACACCAATTATCCAATCCCAAACTGGGCAGAGCCTGTGGCATGGTGGATACACATATTTAACTAAATATATAAATATCAAAGACTTGGGTACAAACATTCATATTCATCATACGAACATTTGATTTGCCCCTAGCGGGATTCGAACCCGCAACCACCAACGTGGCAGTCCGAGAGCTACCCGTTTCGCCATGGAGGTAGTCAAAGGTCTTTGTATTACATCGTGACAATTGACTTTTTGTGTAGTTATTTTGGTGTCAAAAATGTCATTACAGAAACAGTTTCTAATCGAAATATACGTTTGTTGTAAAACTGGAAATTTCAGTCAAGGATATAAGAATAAGTTATTATAATAAAAGTAGGTATCCAAAATAGGTAATCAAACCAGAGACGGGAAGCAGCGTTCTCCTGAGTATATTAAGATCATTACTGTGATCACCAATACGCCTGCCAAGCGTATGGAAAACCCCCAATGTACAGTCCACCAAAAGTGGCATCCTATTGGGGGGTTTATGTACAGCAGTGGACGGATTTCGGCTGATGATGATAAGTCAAAAGTCAAAGTCAAAATCATTTATTGCATATTAGTACACTTGGTACATTTATACACGTCATTTTTTTTTATCGACTACCGCTTCCTAGGTGTTAGCGATGTGAAGAAGAAACAGCGCAACAAACTTCACGCAACACATCTTTTAAAAATCAAGATTGCATACAATTAATAAAGATTTTGCGAAGCTGAATTAACATTAGTACCAGGCATCTTTGTCATTCAAATAATCGTTTATTTTATACTAGGATACTGATGATGATATGATACAATGTGCCTAGACCACTCAGGTCTAGACCGAATTTACCATATGTACTATTAAAAACGCATTTTAAAAGGTAGCAGACGTAAATAACTTTAATCAAAACCATCAATGTTTGTGGAAGCTATTCTGGAAACCTGTCGCGTCCCATAACAATGCAGTTATCGAATCGTCGCCGCAGTAACGAGCGCGGTGTCGGAGAGACGTCGCGAGAGCCAGCTGCCATAACGTCTGTCAGCGCGACACTGGTGTCGCGGTGTCGCAGTGTCGCGTCGCCGTGTCAATCTGTCGCGCTAATTTACTACTAGGAGGGCGACACGTGTATTTTTGGAATGGAAAGCGTTTCCGATTGCCGCCGATCTGTTTGTTGTCGGAATACTGATTTTTGTGAGAGGCGATCTGTCTGTCGACGGCATATCCTGAATTCTCGTGGCCATCGTATTTTTAACGAGATTTCCAAACCAATAGACTCTTACTCTGCACATTGAATATAAAAATATATGTACCCGGCGCGGCCCCGAACCTCGACTAGGCCCCGGCCTAGCCTCGACTTCGGGGCCAATCGGTCGAGTGTCGCGAGAACGATGTAACGCATTTGATTAAAGTCATCATCATCATCATTAGGTTATTTTTGTCTCCACTGCAGGAGCACAACCCTCTCTCATCTGCAGGAGACAGACGGAGGATTTAGCCTATACTCCCCGCGCTGGCCAGACCGGTTGGGGAGGCCTGATTGATGTTTTATAATGTATTCCCTTAGTCGCCTTGTACGACATCCACGGAAAGAGTTGGAGTGGTCCTATTCTACACTACTGAAAACCACACGGCAAAAAAAAAGAGTAAAGTCCCGCTCCACAATCCGAAAGCGTCGGCACCAGCCCTAGGTGAATAGCGTACCATGTCAATGTGTGCGTGATTTAGCGGTTCAGCATAATACTGTATTTGTTTGTGCAATATATTGTATTGTATTGTACTTATTTACTGTCTTATATGCGCGTCGGGTTAAATTTGGCTTGCATTTAATATTTACATTTCCCATTTAGTAACCAGTTACAAAATTTGATGTCGTTATCGAACGATTTTTTCTATGCCAATAAATACTACATTCAAGAGCAAAAACGTATCGCATTTTTTTCGTACATTTCAGGCAATTTTGTCCCATTTCGTAACCAAATTTCGTAACTGCCTACGAAATGGGAATTGCGTAGTACCATTCGGGAACCAAATTTCGTAACTGACTACAAAATGGGAAATTAAAAACACATCTGTTAATTTCTGTTTCTGTTTTATATGTCAAAAAACCGTGCATCTTGACGGCTAAGAAATGCTACGCCCTGTGAACCTTTGCAAATATGTCTACTCGTTCGACAAACAGACGTGCGCGGCTATCACTGCTGATCAGATTTGAGAATACACACCTGCCGCCGCTGCTGCCAGCTCAGAGCAGATACTTTTCTCACGTTGTATAAAGTGTAAAATATTCTGCAGAGAATTCGTATTTCAAGCTACTTGAACATGAATGCAACTCCCTTGCATTTTCATCCAAACTCTATGATATTTTCTTTGTAAATGTGAAATACAATGAATAACGTCAACTGACACCGACCCGAAGATTGTAGTGGTTATCCTAAATATTATAAACGCGAAAGTTTGTAAGTATGGATGCATGTTTGTTACTCTTTCACGTAAAAACTACTGAATGGATTTTAATGAAACTTTACAATTATATAGCTTATACATCAGGATAACACATAGGCTACAATTTATAAAGATATTGTGTGAATTGCCCAAAATATCATCTGC
Organism: Esperia sulphurella; assembly: GCA_947086405.1. Lineage (NCBI taxonomy): Eukaryota > Metazoa > Arthropoda > Insecta > Lepidoptera > Oecophoridae > Esperia > Esperia sulphurella. The sequence goes on from OX352261.1 coordinate 18,648,683, forward strand.
GAGCTATTCTGGCGAGCGCTGCCAAACCGCTAGAGTTACACATATATAATGTATGATGGAAATGTTTATCTTAAATAGTCCGACAAAAAAGCCCGCCACAGTATATATCTATATCTTATGTGTAAGCCACTATAGCCAAAATAGTGAACCCTAATATAAGCTACTCGAAATACTTATCCTGCGCAGACGAAGTCGCGGGCACCAGCTAGTAAATAATAAATAAATATTTCAGACATTCACACCAATTATCCAGTCCCAAACTATTCAGAGCCTGTGCTATGTTACTTTATAACGGATACATATACTTAAATAAATATATAAACATCCAAGACTTGGGTACAAACATTCATATTCATCATCAATTTAATGTTAACTTAATTTATATTATATTATATATAATATTAGCCTATTTTATTAAAACTTGGTAGATCATAAATTGTGTTAGGTCAAACTGATTATGAATTATTACAAGTAAATACAGTCTTATTTTATTTTAATGGCGATTTTTGTCTCCGACAGCTCCTCGTTACTTACAAAGCAATATGGAAAATATGGACCAAGGACAGCGTAATAACTTGGTATGAATTAGCCCAAAAGTCTTTACAGCCACTTCTCGCCTCCACTGGAGCCTCGTTTGGACGGTACGCGGTTCATGCGAGTATCATAATTTAAGTTGTTCTCTGCTGATATAAAATACGAGTGTATTTATATAATAATGCTAAGTGATACATATATAATGCTCACGCCTTGGTCCTAGAGGGGTAGGCAGAGACTATGTATCACCACTTGGCGCGATCCTGACAAACGTCGCAAAGCGACTTTCCTTCGCTCGCATTTCGCCCCGTGATACAACTCGGTGTGATGTGTGGCGAGCGACATCGCCGCCTCCGTGTTGAGACATCATATGAAAACACCAGTGAAATTCAGAAAATTAGACTTTCTTCTGTACAATGGGAAATTGACAAGATTGGGCAACTCACTAATATAACATCCAGACCGGGGTCAAATTGTACAAGTACAAAGTCCCTGGTGTGGAAACCAGAAACCACACGGCAAAGTCCTTGCCGTGTGGTTTCGGGTAGAGTAGAATAGGACCACTCCACCTCTTCCCATGGATGTCGTACAAGGCGACTAAGGGAATACATTATAAAACATCAATCAGGCCTCCCCAACCCGTCTGGCCAGCGCGGGGAGTTTAGGCCAAATCCTCCGTCTGTCTCCGGCAGATAAGAGAGGGCTGTGTTCCTGCAGTGGAGACAAAAATAACCTAATGATGATAGTTCATTTATTGGTATGTATTACCAAGTATTGTGTGAGTAAAAAATAATAATAATAAAATTCGGTAAAATAGTAAAAATAAAAAATTTCTAATTAACTTAAAACCTTAGTCACTATAACACTTCCAAAAATGGCCATTTCCCATAATGTCCACTTCTAGTTCAAGTCCATCTAAACTGACGTAAACGCTCCTGAGGCGAGCGTCAATAGTCCCCGACTCAGCAGCCGATATCCTCGATCGGTCACCGTAAAATTATATAATTCTCTCCTCCGGCCGCCCTCGGCCGCTCGTATCTGGCCGCCCTATTTTAGTCGCATCTGTCTGTCTCTACACCCTGTTTAACTCTCACAGCGTTTTATGTACGATCTAAAAACCGTTGTACATACTCGTACATAAAATTTTTCGTGTATTGTATTATTTTTGTTAATATTATATACATACTTTCGTGTAAGTACTACTACAGCATTATGCTAGTCCTGCCAGGTCGATTGGAAGAGGCTCCTAAACGGGATAAGTTCGCCGTTGCTGCTATTTGTTATTGTTGTTAATTTTGGTACAAAAAATCGTTAACGTTCACACTTTAACGTAAGCTGAAGTGGCAGTGGGCGGGCCACATATGCCGCAGAACGTACGGCCGTTGGGGCAGGCGAGTTTTGAAGTAGAGACCGCGGATCGGCGCTCGCAGGGTGGGAAACACCGCCGCCAGGTGGACCGACGACCTGAAGAAGGTGGCCGGTAGCGGCTGGACCGGGTGTGGTGGCGTTCATTGGGGAAGGCCTATGTCCAGCAGTGGACTTCTAGGGGCTGACATGATGTTCACACTTACATACAAAATACTGATTCTTTAGCTGCAGCGCTAATTGAACAGCATATAAACATGCTAATAATGGAATTTATATAGGTAAAAAGATAAACAAGTCATACATGAAGAAACAATGCCGAGTATCACGTGACACGCGCGCCGGGAGTGACGACAGCCGGCACGCTGCGCATACAAAACAAACAAGCGGACAAATAGACAGACAGACAAGAATGCCAACACTTGACACCTGTGTGTATACGTCTCACGTCATCCCCACCAGCATAAATATAAAGCAGAAACTATTTTAAGTTCCAATACAAAGCTTTGCGATAACAATGGAATGCTTAGGAATGAATGGAAAAAACGTTTGTTGTCATACACGTGGGGCTGCTCTAAGGTCTCTGCCCACCAACGATCTCTATGTACTACTAGATGGAGCGTTCCAAACAATCGCTCTGTTCCACGCAAGCAGCCACAACTCTTTCACATTCACCATGAAACTTCTGCAGTTACTACGCAGAACATTTAATTATTACTAAATATTGACGCTACGGTTAAATAATGTCAATATTTAGTAAATAATTAAATGTTCTGAGCAGTAACTGCACAAGTTTCAAAGTGAATGTGAAAGAGTTGTGGCTACTTGCGTCGAACAGAGCGATTGTTTGGAACGCTCCATCTGGTAGTACATATAGATCGTTGCTGCCCACCGTCGCGACAATAGTGTCGCGTTGCTTTGCAGGTACCAACTGTCAGAAAACATCTTTTGTAGCCGTTATGCTAATAGATTTGTGGGCATCAAATTTGTTTCTCGTTGGATCTGGCTTCTAATTGACATTTATTGGCCATCCATTAGTGTTAGCATGTGAAATGTGACTAATTTTAAATTCATAACATTCGTAACCATAATTTTTCTAAAGAAGGAAGTGAATAACATGGTTTCATGTAAGTTTAATACGGCTTGTTGTAAAATGGTCGTTAAGATGAAAATGATCACCAATGTGTGAGCAGAGTGCGGCGGGGAATTATCCAATTTACACAAGTATAAAAACATAGTTATAAATTTCACATCACGTTCACAGCTGCAATAAATACTTTAACTACCGATACTATAAAAGGCATCTTCTTACATTTAGCTTTCTCTTCTCGTATTTAGTACACTGTTATGGTTCAATAAATAATTTTAGCCGTGTGGTTTCCGGTAGAGTAGAATAGGACCACTCCAACTCTTCCCGTGGATGTCGTACAAGGCGACTAAGGGAATACATTATAAAACATCATTCAGGCCTCCCCAACCCGTCTGGCCAGCGCGGGGAGTGTAGGCAAAATCCTCCGTCTGTCTCCGGCAGATGAGAGAGGGTTGTGCTCCTGCAGTGGAGACAAAAATAACCTGATGATGATGATGATAAAATAATAATGCTATTTTATTTGGCCTTTAGTAACATTTCGTAACAGTAATTGGTAACTAGTTGCAAAATGGGAGAAATCCAATTCTGAAACCAACTTTAACTACAGATATGATAATGGGCATATTCTTACATTTAGCTTTCTCTTCTCATATTTAGTACACTGTTATGGTTTAATAAATAATTTTGCCATTTTATTTGGCCTAAACCAGTTTCATAGGTAGAATTTCTTATATTAGCAATTTGTAACTGTGATTGGTCTCCATATTTATTAGCTAAGGAAAGTCTAAAATTAAAAGTTCTTGAACACTTCACTGGTGCAAGCCCGACACGTCGTCTATTTCCTTGCTGGACCGCAGGCAGCGGCGTCGCGTCGCAGGTTCGACTTCCGGAAGCGCGATAACGTCACGTGGCGAAGCCTTCGCCGCCTCTCTTACCGCTGGTGACACATTTCACGTTCCACATTTTTCACTTCGAATGTTGTACAGAATCCGTGATTTCAATTTCAGTTGCAATGTGCAAATTGCAAATCATTGCATGTTGCAAATCAAATCATTGAAATGATTGCTCTTACACCTAGGATAATCGATCAAAAATTACGTATAAATATACCAAGTTTACTCATATGCAATAAATGATTTTGACCCTGATTGAAAGTCATTCAACAGATGTACATTTTTAAATCATCTATTATCTAATTTAATAACCAATTAGTGTCAATCATGAAGGAAAACACTTTGAGGTGAAACTATGAGCTACGAAAAATTATTTTGCTTAAAGGTATGAGGTATACATAATATTCCCAAGACGATACGAGATATAAAAAAGAAAATGAAAATGTATTCGGAGATTCCATTACCTGTTGATTAAAAAATGATATTATAGTTTGTATGAATAGATCTAAGGTTCAATTTCTGTTGTAGCCTAATTAATTAGCTGTATCTATGGCAAGTCATCCATTTATGTATCTATGATCCACAATAAAGACATTTTGTGTTTGTATTGGACTGTCCAAAGACACCTTATCTTAAGACCAAAACACGCACTCCGTTCAGCTTTGCCGACATATTCCGTTACCAAAACCATTATCAAATGAAGCCTGACTTTGACGTAAATTGCGCGAATTTACTTACTAGCCTCTAACTCCTCTAAGAGGTAATGTTACTTAATAATTAATTACTCTCCACCTCCCCACCTCCCCACCTCCCACATCATAACTCATAGCAAATTCCCGGTAATTCCATCACACAATTTGTACTTTGATCTATCTATCCATTGAATCTGTTTTGCTCTAAACAACGATTCATTTAACGATCGACACACACGAGTCGACGCGGTCGGATGCGATTTGATCCATGCACAATACAATCTGTACGGTCTACAAATTGGTATTGTTTGGAATTCCCATTCCGTAATCGATTACGGAATGGGAATTAATTTTTCATTTCGCAACCAATTATGTTAAATTTGGTTACCAGATGGGACGAAAATAACTGCTGAGTGTTAAAAAAGCTGAGACTTACGACCAACTCCTGTATCACTTCAAAACAACGCGGTTAGAGTCAGAAATAGAGAAACAAATTCAATATGTCTAAAGGTCATACCACGAAGGAAAGTAATTTTCACACCTCACCTTTTACCTTCATGGTTGACACTAATTGGTTATTAAATTAGGTAACAGATGACATCTGTTATCAATATTACAATACCAATTAGTGTCAAATGAAGGTAAAACCTTTGAAGTGACTTACGAGGTGCGAAAAATTATTTTCATTCGTGATACGACCTTGAAGAAGCGCTGAGACCGCTTGTTTTAGCTTTTCCCACAGTGAAGGTTGGCTGGAAGAGATCTCTTATAGAGATAAGTCCACCTTTGTACACGTTTATGTTATGCCCTGTTTTTTTTTTTTGTAAAATTTAAGTGCAATAAAGAATATAATAATATGAAGCTTTCCCATCTGCCACACAGTTTACGCGAGAACCGTTAGCGACGTCGTCGTGCCGTGTGTAAATCCGGTAGTAGAAGCCCTTGAGATGATATTTTAACGCTCCCAAGACGTATTAATCCTCGTTAAGTCCGATAAATTATTCAGCTTACCTACTCCGAGCTCGCTCGCGGGCGGCGGCGGCTCGCGAACAATATCTTAGGGGAATACACAGCCTGCTGCTTGCGAGAGAACTTTAAGGCTTTTGTGGAGTTAATATTTGATAAGAACTTTAAGTGAGAATTAAATATTTTGATTGATGCCAGAGGTTTTTGCTTCTAAGGGAATTTGTAATACTTCTTGATGCTCTTTCTTGGAGGTTCGCAGCAATTATTTACTTACTGCATCCTGTCATGACCTACGGCGCAGAAACGTTTGCACATTGACGGTGGGCAAACACCAGTGTCGAATCTCATCATCAGGTTATTTTCGTCTCCACTGCAGGAGCACAACCCTCTCTCATCTGCCGGAGACAGACGGAGCATTTGGCCTACACTCCCCGTACTGGCCAGCCGGTTGGGGAGGCCTGATTGATGTTTTATAATATATTCCCTTAGTCGCCTTGTACGACATCCACGGGAACAGTTGGAGTGGTCCTATTCTACTCTACCGGAAACCACACGGCACAGTGTGGAATCGCTTAGCGAGTTTCGGAGAGCTATGCTCGGGGTTTGTTTGAGGGATATGGTTGGTAATGAGGAGATCCGACGAAGAACAAAACGAAAGATTAGCAAGTTGAAGCGCAGTGGGTGGGCCACATCTGTCGCAGAACCTGGAGTGGAGACCGCAGGAGGGGATGCCATCAATGTCGAAAGCGGCTGGATGGGTGTGATGGTATTCATTGATTGGGGAAGGCCTTTGTTCAGCAGTGGACGTCTAAGGGCTGATGATAATGATTAACAAAGGGATCGTTGGGTGTGTCTCGTTGGAAGTTGAAGAGAAATCACATCGATTTGCCGACATTGTCGTCACGTGGAAGTTTAGGTCTTGATTTTCGACATTTCTTTCTGTGTAGGTACCTAAACCAAGTGTATGATACAATACATCCTATTACAGTCCTATTGTTAGAATATGTTGACAGTACAACGAACTGACTGAACAGCAGATATTCAATTTCAACTGTAACATGTTTAAGAAATTTGTCTAATTTTACTCGTTTTTGTAATTTTTATATTGTTATGTCATTGCTGTTGTTTATTATTTATTAAATTGAATTATATTTATTTTATTTGAGCAGGAATGTATGCGTAAATACACTCCTTGACGACCTCCGGCGGAACGGGTAGCTCTCGGCCTGCCACGCCGGAGGTTGCGGGTTCGAATCCCGCTAGGGGCAAATGTCCGCATGATGAATATGAATGTTTGTACCCAAGTCTTGGATGTTTATATATTTATTTAAGTATGTGTATCCGTTATCTAGTGACCATACCACAGGCTCTGCCTAGTTTTGGACTGGATAATTGGTGTGAATGTCTGAGATATTTATTTATTTACTCCTACTTTTCTTTAACTTAACCCAAAGGTTGTCTCGGGAAGAAATCGCTTTCAGCGATAAGACCGCCCATATTACTACCACACCAATGTAAGATACTTTATTATTGTATCGGTGTATTTTGTTGTTAAGGAAATCTGTATACCTTGTTATTTAATAATAATAATGTAAATTAAATAATTTTTTGGCAGTAAATAATCATATATTCAAAGTCAAAATTATTTATTGCATATGAGTACACTTGGTACATTTATACACGTCATATTTTTTTATCGACTACCGCTTCCTAGGTGTTAGCGCTGTAAAGAACAAACTTCACGCAACACATCTTTTAAAAATCATGTTTGCATACAATTATATAAAGATTTTGCGAAGCTGGATTAACATTAGTACCAGGCATCTTTGTCATTCAAATAATCGTTTATTTTATAATAGGCTTTCTTACAAAGTTGTTTTTTAATGTGAATCTTAAACTTTCTGTCCGTCATATTTAAGATTTCCTCTGGTAGTTTGTTGTAGAAGCGTATACATTGCCCCGTGACGATGATGGTGTATCCAATGGTGGACGATATTGATGGTGTATCCAACACATGAGGGAGTGATTCAATGGTAATTTTATCCTAAAATTGGTTTACTGTTTAAAACCATTGTGAGCTCACTCTAAGCGTAAGATGGTGCCCCCCCCTGGTTCCCCCACCCCACGCGTGGTCACAGTACTCATGCTAATGCCCCCCCCCCCCCCCCCCCCGGCCGCTAATACATTTATCTGCCCCTCACTGAATATGGAATTCGCCTCCAACTTTATAAATATTCCTACTATCTTAAGTGGGAGTAAATTTAGCCCCGCATTTAATTAAACTTAACATATCGCATACCTTTTAAGAGGATAATGGGCCCAATCCCGACGGAATATTTAAAACTAGGTTCGCCCGCGGCTCCGCTCGCGTGTATAACAGAATTATTGTTTTTTTAATAAAGTTGAAATTTGCTTAGAGGAAATCACCTTCAACCCCACCCACACTTCCACTCCCACCGCCAGCGAAGTCCTAACTCATCGCAATTTGAATTGCGCCGAACATCATACTTCTTTGAGTTAATTTTTGAAAACTATAAATTCGTATAACTTTAGATGATAGCGATAAAATAAAGACTAAATGTTATTCCAAATTAACATCTCTGTTTTTTATAAAGCTATATTAGAATTGCTTCTGATGCGTGCACAAACTAACATACAGAACAGACAAAAACTCCACAAATTATATATCATCATAGATCAATGCCGTGTGATTTCCAGTAGAGTAGAATAGGACCACTCCAACTCTTCCCGTGGATGTCGTACAAGGCGACTGAGGGAATACATTATAAAACATCAACCAGGCCTCCCCAACCCGTCTGGCCAGCGCGGGGAGTGTAGGCCGAATCCTCCGTCTGTCTCCGGCAGATGAGAGAGGGTTGTGCTCCTGCAGTGGAGACAAAAATAACCTGATGAAATTATATACAATGTTGTTCTATTACTTTTCCTCAATCTCACTTTTTCTTTCAAATAAGTGTTTCAATGTATATTTCATTCCAGATTAATAGTCCTATGAAAACAAACGCATTTGCGTCTCGAAAACAAAATACACAATAGATGGTGTTCCTAAGTGGACTGCAAAGTTTACATGGTAATACAAACCTGTTTTTGCTGCTGGTGACCCTTTCATGTATATGTTACCGAGACGTAAATAGCGTTGGTTTTCATAGGACTATTAATCTGGAATGAAATATACAGACTCGCTGTTTGCGTTGTGGAAAATCTTTATTACATACATACAATACTAGGAAGAGAGGGATAAAGCTAATTGAAGTGCTATCTAATTGAAAATGTGTGCCTTGAGAATGCGGCCCTTATGTTTGATTGAGATTCCTTTAAAGGGGTCGGCGGGATTCCAGAGAAATGAACATATATTAAATGTAAACGATTTTTTGTTGTTTTCATTTCACGGTTCAGGCGCTACACGAAGCAAAATAAGGGCTTTATAGCAAAAAAAAAATACAATTTTACTTATCTATGGTTCCAGCATCAATTTGTAAATTAACCTTAACATATAGATATACTAGCTAGACTACAGAATCCGCTCTATTCCCATTCCCACTCCCGCATGCGATGAAGAACATTTTATAATAAAAAAAAATTACACCTTGGGTTACATTATTGAAGTTTTAGTAAGGATCCCTAATTTTTTATAGTAATAAATATAGCCTATGTTACTCAGCATTACAGTAGCATTCTAATGATGAAACGGTCCAGTAGTTTTTGAGTTTATTCGTTACAAATATACAAATCTTTATTTATTTATTAATAGTTTATTGTACCCACAAACATACAAACAACAACACAAAGAAAAGAAAATTATACAAAAGGTTAAGCTTATTTCTAAAGAAATTTCTTCCAGCTTACCTGCGGTGAAGACAATGGATTATGGAGAGGCAGTAGTCGCGTGTAATCTTTCCTCTTTATAATATTAATATATAGTGTAGATGTCTTCGCGGACTTTTTACAGAACGCATTAAGGTATCTCTTACCGTGAAGGGAGCGTTCGTAAGAAATTCGACCTTTTTTCATCGACTTACGTTGCAAAGTTGGTCTTCACGAAAGGTCCTTTTATTTTAACGTTCATCTAATAAATAAAATCGTAAACATCGCGTGTCTGTACATTGAAGATATTTGCAAAAAAAAAATTGAGGGGTCTAAGGATAAGTAACAGAACATATTTCAATCATTTTTGGAATTTTTGTCTGTTTATCTGTTTGTCTGTTTGTCGGTTTGTCTATTTGTCTGTTTGTCTGTGAGTTTGTGCACGCATCACTTAAAAACCACTGAACGGATTTTGATGGACTTTTCACAAAAACATGGAGCTTAACTTAACTTAACATTTAGTCTTTATTTCATCGCAATCGGCTAACTCAATCAAAAGTTATAGATATTTTTAGTTTTCAAATACATTAGTAGGTAAGGTTAGTATGCAATATATTGCAAATAATAGTATATCCGTACTATTCAGATTGCGATTAGTGGATTACATTTGGAGCTGCGAGTAGGAGTTGGAATGGGAGTGGGAGTGGGAGTTGGAATGGGAGTGGGCGTGGGCGTGGGCGTGGGCGTGGGCGTGGGAAAAGAGGAATGCGTGTGAGAGCGGATGCGGGAGCGGGAGCGGGACGGGAGCGGGAGCGGAAGCGGGAGCGGGAGAGGTCTCGGGAACGGGAGCGGGAGTGGGAATGGGAGCGGATTCTGTAGTTCACGTGAGCGGAGCCGCTTGCACAGCTAGTTCTAAATATTGGTAACAGAAATTTTTAAATTGGATGAGTAGTTTCGGAGATTATCTGCTACATACAAACTTACAAACTTTACCTCTATATATTAAATATCTGTAAAAATTATCCTACTATCCTATCCTACTAATATTATAAATGCGAAAGTTTGGATATTTGGATGTTTGTGACTCAATCACGTTTCAACCACTGGACGGATCGTGATGAAACTTGGCACACATATAGGTCAGGTTCTGGAATAGGACATAGGATAGTTTTTATCCCGAAAAAATATCCCCTTTCTATATGGGTAATACATAATAATTTGTGATGTTAAGTTGTCCACGCGGACGAAGTCGCGGGCAACAGCTAGTAGTTAATATTTTCATGCGATTATAAATGACTGATTTAGAATAACTAAGTTATATAAAGACCATCTGGTATATTATGTATATTCTTTATTGCACATTTCAAATACCAAATACAATTATGGTATCTTAATTGTGCACGAAGGCGAGCTTATCTCTAATAGAGATCTCTTCTAGCCAAGTTGCCGGGTGAGAAACAAGGCATTAAGGGTGAGGGGGGGGGGGGAGCAAAATAAGTGTACAATAAACTACGTAATGACTAAAATACTTGAACTACTTACGTTTAAAATAAATCATCATCATCAGCCTGAGAGAGTCCATTGATGGACATAGGCCTCGTCGAAGATACGCGATTGAACCCTATACTCGGTTCTTCTCATCCAGGTACTGCCAGCAGCCTTAAAATAAATATTATAACACTAGCTGTGCCTTCGGCTCCGCTCTCGTGGACTACAGAATCCGCCCCCGTTCCCACTCCCACCCAAGTATATAGTATATTGATATGGTCTTTAATATTATAGAACATTTTTTTGTTCTATCATCAATAGTTTTCGCAGCGCATGCGGTGAAAGACATTTCATGGCAAATTTTTTTATACCTCGGGTTACATTATTGAAGTTTTAGTAGGGATCCCTAATTATTTTTATAGTCTATATTACTCAGGGATAATGATGATAATGTAGCATTCTAATGGTGAAGGAATTTTTAAAATCGGTCCAGTAGTTTTAAGTATATTCGTTACAAACACACAAATCTTTCCTCTTTTGTAATATAAGTGTAGATAATTATAAAAAACATACGCAAATACATACATTTCATATTATACTGGGTGAGACAGATAGCTCCTGCTCTTTGTATTCAGAAGCAAATAAAATCTTATTGCTTGCTTTCAGAGTATCTTTTTATAAAACATCTTGTGTACACGCTTCAAAGACTTTTACACGCGTTTTCTCCTGGCACTGGCGATGGGTGACTCGACCGCGGTTGGCGATTACATCAAGCGGATCATTTTATTATTCAACATGTTCAAGCCTCACGCGGTCCATTAGCGTGATTGCAGAGATAGGATCACCAAAGGAATTGTCGCAACCTCCGGAGGACGCCGAACGACGGAGGACCTCAACCGTCGTCATCCCATCATCATGTCTGTCATCTCAGTTGACGACTGAAAAACCTTTTGTTGGAAAATGAATATTATTCCAAAAATGAGTTTTCTAAAAAATGAAATTGGTGGGCCCTCTGACGTTTAATTTCATCATCATCATCATCAGGTTATTTCTGTCTCCACTGCAGGAGCACAAGCCTCTCTCATCTGCCGGAGACTGACGGAGGATTTGGCCTACACTCCCCGCGCTGGCCAGACGGGTTGGGGAGGCCTGACGTTTAATTTAATTTGTGATAATTTAATACGAAGCGTATTTTTAAATTTTTGTTTTAATATTATATACTGACATAGATAGTATGTTATATACTATGACATTATTTAAATTGTTGACATTGTAATTTATACATTATTTTATTTTATGACGATCCCTTTTACCATATTAGAATGACATGTAAAATTGAATTTTTAACATGTAAAAGTGAAATAAATAAATCTAATCTAATTTAATCATCAGCCGAAACACGTCCACTGCTGAACACAAGGCTTTTGGTGGGCTATTCATTGGGGGATTTGCCTTAATCACCACGCTTGGCAGGTGCATTGGTGATCGCAGTAATGATCTTAATATACACAGAAAAAGAACACCCCCGGGAAGATTGGGGGAGGCCCTTTTTTTAAACGACTTCAAAAAAGGAGGAGGTTCTCAATTCGATGGAATCTTTTTTTTATGTATGTTCCCCGATTACTCGAAGACGCTTGAACCGATTTGGAAATTTATTTTATTGTTTGAAAGGGTGTACTTCCCAGGTAGTCCCATGGTCATCAAGTCAGGATCTGATGATGGAACCCTGGAGAAATCGAGGGAACTCTCCATATTTTATAGGCAGACTTGAAGCGGGTGCATTTACGGCTTAACAAGTTTATCAACAACAAACATAAGTTTGACATCTAGCGTTTACCTAAGTTCATGTTTAACCAAGTAAAATTAATAGAAAATAGAAATAGAAAGAAATAGAAAAAAGTTTATTGACTTATTATAATTACATCATCATAATATATAAGTGATTTCTGGTCCCTGAACCAGGATTCCCCGTTTCTCAGGGACCAGCTTTCTACAATGTCACAAAATAAAAAAAAACGTTACACTCGTCAGTACGTACCTAATAGTAAAAATGACAGAATAGTAAAAAAAAAAAAAATGACAGAAGACAAAAATAAAAAATAGAATAATAACTAGAACACAAAAATCAGTAGATGGGTAATTAAATATTATAGGTATACAATTTGATATGTGTGTGTGTGTGTGTGTGTGTGTGTGTGTGTGTGTGTGTGCCGAATGCCTTCACTGTAGTACTTTCAGTATGTTTTCCGTTTGCTCCCGTGATACACTAGCAACCCAGTTGCTGATAAGTTTTTTCACAACATGTCTCGCAACTTGCGAGATTCGTGTTTTCATAAATTGATTAAGTCGTCTGTATAGGAGCGGTGCCACAAAGTCGTACTGTCGCTGTGCGAAGCTAGTCCTGGTTGTGGGTGTTGGGTAGCATTAGGTAGGTAATAAATGTATGGTCCTACTACCGAGTGTATGTGGACTGCGTTTCTTGTGTCACGACAAGCGACTCATGCTTAGTGGCACAAAACATGGCCTCCTTTTTATATTTTGTTTTTATTATCATAAAATTAAAAAAAAAACGATTTGGGTATTTACTTAATAAGGCACCACGTTTTACTCGGTTGCGAATCAATTTCCAACACAAAATTTGAAATTGGCTCGCCACCGTCACTTCGCACAGTAAGCTAGTTTAAAACTAATACCGAAGCTGGGCTATCGGTAATAACGGTAATGGATGGAGTGCCTGGTTCGTAATGCAATTATACCAGCAGGCTCTTCCGCGCGGCTGATGAATATCTTAGCATATTGCAGCTGCAGACTGGCTAATGGAGTTATAGCTTTGTCCTAGCTTTGTGTAAGGGATCTCCTCTGCACTAGGTATGTTACTTTGTGTTGAGATTTACAATATACCTATACATATTTTTGATGGGTTTGCTCTAGACCTCAATCTCACCTGATAAATAATAATAATAATATGTGGGGACATTTCACACACAGCCCCTGATCCCCAACTAGGCAGAGCCTGTAATATGGGTAACAGACAGCTGATATACATACATAGATACATAATATAATATATAAATAACATCCAGTCACAAGGCAAACACAAGTGCTCATCACACGAATGTTTGCCCTGCGCGGGACTCGAACCCGCGACCCCGAGCTTCGCAGGTGTACTACCGACTAGGCTACGGGGCCGTCGATGATGGTATGTGATGATGATGGCTACGGCGGAGCGCACTTACCCAGAAGATGCTTATTCGGTCTTCTTTAAAAATATCCAAGTAGTACTTGTCCTAAAATACTGAATCTGGCAAGGAGTTCTATCCTTAGCAGCCCGCGTTATGAAAGATGAAGCAAAACGTTTGGTAAATGGAACGCGTGGTATGTCTACTACATAAGGATGAAGTATCTCCCCGCGCTTGGTAGTCCAGTGAAGAAAGGGGATGGAGGATTCAAATCGTGCAATTCCTGGGCAAATTCCATGATCCGAATATCCATGATAGAAAACCGAAGGACAGGCCATACTGCGACAATGTTGTAATTTGGTATTTACCAGAGTATCGTTGCCAATGAGGCTTTGGACTCAACCGCGTTTAAAAGCCAGCTGATACTTGGCAGAGCCGTCGCAGAGGTGACTGCAGTATCCATACAGAAGCTTGGTGAAGGGTGAGAAGCTTTGCCAGTGAGAAGTATCACTTAATCTTGAAGAGAATGCCAAGCATTTACGCTGGGAAAAAAAAGCGGCCAAGTGCGAGTCGGACTCGCCCATGAAGGGTTCCGTAGCAGCAAGTAACATAATATAAAAGTTATTGTAGTTCATTGTAACTTTGATCGATGTTTTAATAATAGTATTGTGGTTTACGATTTATGACGTATTAAAAAAAACTACTTACTAGATCTCGTTCAAACCAATTTTCAGTGGAAGTTTGCATGGCAATGTACATCATATATTTTTTTTAGTTTTATCATTCTCTTATTTTAGAAGTTACAGGGGGGACGGGGGGACACACATTTTACCACTTTGGAAGTGTCTCTCGCGCAAACTAATCAGTTTGGAAAAAAATGATATTAGAAACCTCAATATCATTTTTGAAGACCTATCCATAGATATGATAACCACACGTATGGGTTTGTTGAAAAATAATAATTTGAGTTTCAGTTATAAGTATGGGGAACCCCCAAAATTTATTGTTTTTTTTTTCTATTTTTGTGTGAAAATCTTAATGCGGTTCACAGAATACATCTACTTACCAAGTTTCAACAGTATAGTTCTTATAGTTTCGGAATAAAGTGGCTGTGAATACGGACGAACAGACAGACAGACAGACAGACATGACGAATCCATAAGGGTTCCGTTTTTTGCCATTTGGCTACGGAACCCTAAAAATGGCATTCTGTGTAGTTATTGTGTATCTCAGAAATGCTCGTCAGTACACCGTGGCTCGTCCCTCGACACCGTCGCACTTAAACCCTCCTGAAAACGCTAAATACTCCCTAAACTAACCCATTATAAATTCAATTACGGGCTTAAGATGCAGACAATAAGGAGGTAGACGGGGTGAAGCAGACGCGAGGGGGGTTGGTAACTAAACACATTGCGAACCACTTCGGCTCTAAGTCAGGGTAATCCCACCCCGCTGACCCTTTATTGTCGAGATATGGTATGAATGGTTAGACTGTGGACCTGCGGACTTACCCTTGAATTAATAATTCATTACCTCTGTAATGCAGAGTATTTAATCTACATTATGTCACTCCTCGTTAGCAGCCGTTTTTGGTCGAATCTAGTTCTGCAAAAATGGAAAGAACAGTGAAGGTTGGCTGGAAGAGATCTCTTATAGAGATAAGTCCACCTATGTACACTTTTATGTTATGCCCTTTTTTTGTAAAATGTATGTGCAATAAAGAATATAATAAAGAACATCTTGGTTTCCCGGAAGATAATGGAAAAAAAACAAAGAGATAATTACATACGTAAGGTTATTAATCAGAGAGAAAATTATCGTGACCTTGCTAGAACTAGCTTTGGGAATAATGAGCGATGAGAGCACTAGCTCCGTTAAGGAGCTAGTTAGGAGCACGCGCTCTATTTGGCGCGGTGGTAGCGGCTCGGTGCTGAAGGAAGCATGTCTAAAGAATACATAATGCACATATCCTGGTCCCAGAGGGATAGGCAGAGCCAATGTATCACCACTCTGCGCGATCCTGATACACCTCACAAGCTTCATTCACATCTATCAACATTTTCACGCACCTCTTTTTATTCTACTCAGTGCGGACCCTGGCTTTTTTCAGGACGTTACCAATATGTTCCTTGAACATCCCCAGGAGGACCTAGGACGACTACTAGCTGTATTTCTTTCTGCTGTAAATCTCTTTTGTCACTCTTCTTTTACTCATATGCTCTAAATATCTAAACCAACGAAACATTCTCTTTTTGCTGTATTGGCTTATATATAAGCAATCTCAATTCATTGCCAAACAAAATTTCACAGTATCACAATGAAGATCACACCTCTAACTCCTGTCCAGTGAATGATCCTAACTAATTTTAGAGCAAGTCCACAGTTTGCGCAACTATCCTGTATCCCTTAAGATTTGTGTGGAGCCTTTGTGAAGGAGATAAAGGCTTCGAGGGAGCATCGGTAGCGATAACGACGCCTCGGCCTCGGGTTGCGGCGTCGATATTGTGTTGTTGCAGGACTCTGCCCGCCCGTCACGTGACACTTGCCTTGTGACGGGCGGGGAGAGTGACAAAGACGTCAGGGGATGTGACACATTACCCTATTTGGATGAAACTGATAGCAGACTCAATATCTGACTTACCGCAAAGACAAGGAAAATAATGATGAAGCAAACAGAATATGCTCTGAGTTTGCAAATCTCTTGAACGGAATTTGTTAAATCAAAGAGTATGTTTCTGCTTTCGATCATATAGAATGTGGATCATACTATTTAACTAAAACAAATTTATACATATTAAATAAGAGGTAATGTTTATTATTTAATGAAGCCTTACTTTAACGGAAGGCAACAAGTGATATTAATTAATCAATTATGCCAGAAAGTTTTTTTGTATTTTGACGCAAAAAACATAAACGCTTGTGTTACAGCAAATTTGGAATCAGAAAACAATCTACATGGAATCGTCTACATCACGTGTCTCTACAGATATAGAAAAAAACACGGAACCCAGACCTTCGTTGCAAACTTTGTTTATGATAACAGAAAAATTACGTCGGTATGGGATACAGTTAGTAATGTTGTGTTTGTATCCAAAAGTATTCAATAGGATCATCCGATCCAACTCATCGTGAATATATTAAACACAGTATTCTTAAGGCTCATTCGCTTTGTATCACAAGAGGCGTCACTCAGCCTGGAGCCGTCGGCGTATCAAAGAGGGCAAGTTGCTGTAAGCGCATTGTTCAACTCTAAGCCGATAAGGCGGATGTTCGGAAACAGCAACAATGTGCTGGCTGAGTAATGGCGCGGCCCCATTGTCAGCGGTAAGGATTTGGAGAGAGGGTTCTGTAACTGCCTCCCATATACACATAAAACTATATGAGTTGCTCGTTGAGGAGAATCTGAATATTGAAAATATAAAAAAAATTTGAAGACGTAATGCATAGTAGGAGTATGTTCATGGAGAGAGGGGAAGGAAAATGATGGGAAAGGTCCAGAAAGAAGGGAGTTAGGAATATATTTATAAAAAAGGTAATATTACGAACTTTTGTAATGTGTGCATATAAAGTCGCAGTCATAGCCTCATCATATCAGCCCTTAGAGTCCACTGCTGGACAGAGGCCTTCCCGAATGAACGCCACCACACCCGGTCCTCCGCCCTCCGCATCCAGCCGCTTCCGGCCACGTTTCCGTCCCACCCTGCGCGTGCCGATCCGCGGTCTCCACTCATATGCCCCAACGGTCGTCGGTTCTGCGACAGATGTAGCCCGATCACTGCCACTTCAGCTTGCTAATCCTTTCAGCTATGTCGGTTACCTTCGTTCTTCGTCGGATCTCTTCATTACGAATCATATCCTTCAATGAAACCCCGATAGCCCTCCGAATAGCCCTCTCCATAGCTCGCTGAGCGACCTGGAAAAGCCTAGTCATAGCCTAGTCTTAAGTAATAATAAATGACCAAGTTTAGTCTAATTTTAACTTTATAATCATTATATATGGCCACTTAAATCGGAACGTAATTATAGTGATTTTAATCATAATTTTATATCCCTACATATTCCGCCTGTACTGAGGCCACACCACACTTCGCACGGAGGTTTCTCTGTAATGGGATACTCGCGAAATCCGAGAGCAATAGGGGAACTACTTACTACTTACTGTCTACTGTCTACTTTCGTGCCAATCGTTCGGGATAACATCATTATGGCTTCGACGCGCCAAATAGAGCGCGTGCTCCTAACTAGCTCCTTAACGGAGCTAGTGCTCTCATCGCACATTATTCCCAAAGCTAGTTCTAGCAAGGTCACGATCATTTTCTCTCTGATTAATAATCTTACGTATGTAATTCTCTCTTCGTTTTTTTTCTGTTTATCTCCCGGGAAACCAAGATGATCTTTCCATTTTTGCAGAACTAGATTTCTAATCTGCAACGCGGCTCGGCCCCGGTTTCGGGGCCAATTTGAGTAAAGTCCCGCGCCACTCCACATTTTGCAAGCGTAGGTATCAATCCTAGGAGAACCGAGTACGACTGTCAATGTGTGCGTGATTTAGCGGTTCAGGGTACTATTGATTTTCTTCCATGCGCGTAGGGATCAATTTGGCTTGCGTTGATTTTTGTAGGTAAGTTTTTGAGAAATTGAACTAGCTTTTTTGTGCCTTTTCTGTACTTGTACTAGTACTTATTCTATGCTAGTACTAAATGTGGGCTCTCGAAGCTGCCGCACGTCTAAATCTGCTAAAATATTCTTCTCAATGACCGCCTACAAATACGAAATTATTTTGGCGTCACTGAAAAACTTCATAAGTGAAAAACTTTTCTAAGGACACATTCTTGTCTCGTTGTTCGATCAAATAAGGGGACGTACCCATACTACGTGACCCGTTCAGGGGGGGGGTCTTCAAAATACCACGCTTGGTTACTGAAGTGCAAGCGCCGTATTAATAAAGACAAATATGAGCATTTTTTTTACTTTATGTTTTCAAAAATTGGTTTAAAACTATATTTATGCGTTACTACGTGAAAACTAGAGGGGGGAGGGGGGTGGCATATTCATTCCAAGGTCTGTGTCACCGTGGGGGAGGGTATACAATTGTTTTTTAATTTAAGTCAAACTCGATCTATTAAACTTGCCGTGTGGTTTCGGTAGAGTAGAATAGGACCACTCCAACGAGGCGACTAACGAAGTACATTATAAAACATCAATCAGGCCTCCCCAACCCGTCTGGCCAGCGCGGGGAGTGTAGGCCAAATCCTCCGTCTGTCTCCGGCAGATGAGAGACGGTTGTGCTCCAGCAGTGGAGACCAAAATAACCTGATGATGATCTATTAAATGTATAAGCTGCTAACAACTGTGGAACACTCGTTGCCTTTCCTGTCTTTAAGTTATCGAGATTGATCCGAGCGATTCGAAATAACATCCATTTTATTTACATACAAGGTTTATAATTATTGTGTACCAGCGCAGGGCGGTTATTAAAGCCTTGAGCAAGTGGACTTTATAAAGTATTGGTCGGGCGCTGTCTGTAGAGTGGTAATGATATTGCTATGAACACATTCCCGTCTCACGCCACGCCTGCCGTACTCCATGACATAAGAATTTGGGTGATTATGGTGAATGAATAAAACTGGTAACATTATTTCACTCGCCTTTATATTTCAAAATCTCAATTTTCTCACCAATACAAAATAATAGTTTTAACTAACGCCAAGTATCTTAAACCAATATAAATACTATACTAATAAGTTACTCTAAGGTCGACTGGAAGAGATCCCTAAGTGAGATAAGTCCGCTTTTGTGAACAATTTTATTCCTATTTGGTTACTGTTATTAATTTTGGTACAACAAAGCGTTTACATACATAAGTACATATACATACAAATCTATTTCCAAAGTGCCAATTTTTGTCGAACCAACTCTGTGAACATCATCACAGGAGGCCCCCTGTGATAATGTTCACAGAGGAGTAGCCCCGGCGTCCACCGATGAGGGCAGGAAGTACATTTCTCTGTTTCTCATCAAACTCTGTTCCGCGACACTTACTGTTTGCGACATGATCATCAGTTCTAGAGTAACTCTGATACAAGAAATAAAAATAAACTTGTTTTACTAAATTAAGATTTATTAAGGCCAGTGTGGTCTGCCGTGTGGTTCCCGGTAGAGTAGAATAGGACCACTGCGACTCTTCCCGTGGATGTCGTACAAGGCGACTAAGGGAATACATTATAAAACATCAATCAGGCCTCCCCAACCCGTCTGGCCAGCGCGGGGAGTGTAGCCCAATTCCTCCGTCTGTCTCCGGCAGATGAGAGAGGGTTGTGCTCCTGCAGTGGAGGCAAAAATAACCTGATGATGAAGGCCAGTAAATCGTCCACAACAAACTACCAGAGGAAATCTTAAATAAGACTGACAGAAAGTTTAAGAATTACACTAAAAAAACAACTTTGTATAAAAGCCTATTATATATAGACGATGCCTGTTACTAATGTTGCTTCAGCTTTGCACAATCTTTATAATATTGTGTCATCATCATCATCATCATGTCAGCCCCTAGAAGTCCACTGCTGGACATAGGCCTTCCCCAATGAATATTGTGTACAAAATTGATTTTAAAACGTTGCTTGAAGTTTCTTGCGCCGTTTCTTCTTCACAGCGCAAAAGTGCAAACACCTATGAAGAGTTGTTAACAAAGTTACGTGTATAAATGTACTTTTGACTTTAACTTTTTCATTATATATTTTCTTTGAGCTTATCTACTGAATCTCCTGTTGTATTGGTACTCTACACTGAGAAAAAAATAAGTAGCCCTCCTACTTACTTAAGGATAAAAATATCCCAATATTACGTAAGTAGCCGCCTACATTATATGTGGTGTCGCCTACAACTGATTCAGTAGCCGGCCACATTACGAAGTAATACGTAATAATGTGGCCGGCTACTGAATCAGTTGTAGGCGGCACCATTTATAATGTAGGCGGCTACTTACGTAATAGTGGGATATTTTTATCCTTATGTAAGTAGGAGGGCTACTTATTTTTTTCTCAGTGTAGTTAAGTTCACTCTCTTTCTAATCTAGCTTGACGCTTCTAACTTGCAGCGATACGGACAACTTGCGTACGACGTCGCGCCGACTGTCTCGCACTCGCCATCGACTGTTTATTTAACCAACCCTATCATTTAGTAGTAACTCAATACCGTGCTGCTTATAAGAATCCTCGCGCCTGTCATCCACCCTCGGATCCTCTGTGAGACTACTAATTACGGTGACGGGCTAATTGACCATTCCTCGTTGTTAACGAGACAACAACGGGTCGTGTCGCGACCCTTGTTCACTATTTAGACCTTTTCATTAGAATTATACATTTCACCTTCTCTTTATGAATTAGTTTGTTATTTATCTTGACAGGGTAATGAACTTCAATGGGGTCGACCATCTCTGTGTGTCGTATCTCGTAAATTTAGTTTTCATTTGCGTTTCCAGTTCTTGCGTATCTATCTAATCTACTAATTCTTAACCCGCGTTTTAATTATCCTTTACCACTTTTACTAGCTATGAGGCTGCGTGGAAGACATCGCTAAAATCAATAACTTGTTCATTTACTTTATATTCTCAGACGATCTCTATGTACTACTAGATGGAGCGTTCCAAACAATCGCTCTGTTCCACGCAAATAGCCACAACTCTTTCACATTCACAATGAAACTTGTGCAGTTACTACGCAGAACATTTAATTATTACTAAATATTGACGCTACGGTTAAATAATGTCGCGAATTGCGAATGTGAAAGAGTTGTGGCTACTTGCGTGGAACAGAGCGATTGTTTGGAACGCTCCATCTAGTAGTACATAGAGATCGTTGTATTCTCCATTGTATTTATATGTTTGGTATGCAATACAGTTCATTCTTCATTCATTCGTTCATTCATTCTTATAGTCTATTACTTTCTGTTAATCTTATAACGTCTGCAATAGGATATTGCGTGGTGTAAACTTGCATGGGAAGGTATTGTTGTACGCACCCCTGTTGAATCTGTCACATTCATCATTTTGGCGCACACAGTAGGGCTGGCGGAGGCAACTTTATTCTTACTTGTTTGTAAACGCTTCTTTGCAATAATTCTTCTTAAATTTGACATGGACATGTAATGGAAAAATACTTTAGTTTCGTCTGAGTGGACATCGTGCTGGGGTTGACCCCGCCTATTTATAACTTACTAGTTGTTGCCCGCGACTTCGTCCGCGTGGACAACTTAAAATCACAAATTATTATATTTTCCCGTAGGAACAGGCTATTTTTTGGGATATAAACTATCCTATGTCCTATTCCAGGACCTAACCTATATGTGTACCAAGTTTCATCACGATCCGTCCAGTGATTGAAGCGTGAAAGAGTAACAAACATCCATCCATACTTACAAACTTTCGCATTTATAATATTAGTAGGATTTTCAATTCAATGCATTTCAATTGCTCTGTATTTCACGATAAAAAATACAGGTACAATAATAAAGTAACTTACATTTGTACATCTAGGTGGTCTTATCGCTGAAAGCTATAAGCTATTCAAATAACCTTACATATTTTATTTTTCGGATTTACTACTATTTTCTTAGCAAACTCTTTAAGTTAAACGTCAGGAGTAGTGTGGTGCGAACCCTGGCGCAGGCGGTAATAAAACTTAATTGAGACGTGTCGTGTGCGGGACCCTTAGCACCGCCGGCGGCGCCCAGCTGAGCGATGTACGGGCAGGCAACTTCCGAGCTTTGTTTGTCAAAACGCCTTGTAGTCTTCATTACGTGTATAAGTGTACTGGGGAGTGATCCCTTCAACATCCCACCTTCAAGCGCCTTCCACTACAACAAAGGGTTGTTGTTGTCTATTTAACGAGACGTAATATATTGGAGGTACTTCATAATATTATACTTGACACTCACAAGGTAACCAGGCAAAATGTCACTCGCCGATTTTCATAAAACTCGGTACAGATTTATCTTCAGTAAATTGATTAATTATGACATACATACTTTTAGCGGACGACCCCCCAGTTGGGTGGGGGGAGTCTTTAAAAATACTCGCCCGTCTCCAAAGATTTATTTAGATGTTGATCGAAGCAAAAAATTATTGTAGATTAGTATAAATATCAAAATAAATCATTTAACTCATAAATAATAAATCAATCAAAATCGCTGAGGGACTGTATGTGAACTTTAAAGGTAACCTCCCCCCCCCCCCCCCCCCCCCCGTTCTTGGGAGGTATTCAGCCATAAGTGTGAAGGCAAATATTATCGAGACCCTCTGTACCGAGAAAGTAGATTTTTATCCTGAGATGCCAAGTTTAACTTTAAATTTTCATGGCTTCTAAGTTTCAACTCTCCAACCATGGTAAGTTTTATCTGTAAACTTGCTAGTACAGTTAACCAGGAGATACTGCAGCAAGTCTCGCACTGTGTACATTCATCAACTCAGCTGTAGGTCCGTCCACACGACTCGCCCGAGATAATAATTTAATAGTCGCTCCCCGCGAGCGCATGTTTACGGAGCCACGTCTCTCTGCCAAATTGCTGAGCACTTCAACTGCCGAGGAAGAAATAAACACCGATTTATGCAACAGATATTACCCTGCGCAGGAAATTGCCAAGTAAACTTCATAAAGTATGGGACGACAAATCAAAATAGAGGACTCTGTTTAGTATTAAATGCATGAGGATATTATAATTAGGATAAATCTTTGAAGGATATGATTCGTAATGAAGAGATCCGACGAAGAATGAGGGTAACCGACATAGCCGAAAGGATTAGCAAGCTAAAGTGGCAAAACAAGTTATTGATAACTGTTATTATTGGTGGACATATAAAATACTAGCTGTGCCCGCGGCTTCGCTCGCGTGGACTACAGAGTTAAATAAACTTGTAACTTATTAAGCGTTAAATCCCGTCCCCTTCCCCGTTCTCCCTTTACCCCTTTCCCATTACCCATTTCTCCTTTTCTCCCTTCCCCATTTCCCCCCTTTCCCCTTTCCTCTTTCCTCGTTTCCCCTTTTCCCCTTTCCCCTTCTCCCTCCCGCTTCAGCTCCAGGTCCGACTTCTGCAAATATTTTCTAAATAGGTTCTATCATCAATAGTTTCCGTAGCGCATGCGATGAAAGACATTTTATGGCTAATTTTTTTACATCTTGGGTTACATTATTTAAGATTTAGTATGGATCCCTAATTTTTTATTGTAATAAATATAGCCTATGTTACTCAGTGATAATATAAAATTCTACGATAAAAGATTTTTTGAAATCGGTCCAGTAGTTTTTGAGTTTATTCGTTACAAACATACAAAATCTTTCCTCTTTACCTACTGTTAATATGTTTATGTCTTTAAACTTTTCTGTTAATAAGTAGCTACAATGCAGATTACAGATAGTACAGAATGCCGTCTATTCTGTTGCTCATTTATAGAACAAAACTAAAACTAGTGAAATAGGTAAATAAAACTACGAGTTGCAGTGACAATGTAGATGTGTACAGGAGATAGTTAAGTTTAGTTTGTACTGCAGTAAATTGAAACAAAGGCAGGACTGACGGACATAAGATCAGATAAAGTAGACGAGGTTCTTTTATAGCGGACGACGGAACTGTGTGAGATTTGAGAAGCGAAAATCGAAACAACGACAGACACATACAAGAAGTAACGGAGTTAACTCTATTCAGTCACTCATTTAAGAGAAGGATATAGAAGTTATCAATTAAGCAGGGTTTTTCAAAACTAAGTACGGTTTATTTATAATACCTCAGGCTTTTCGGTGAAGGAAAACATCGTAAGGGAATTTGCATATGCCAAAGAAGAAAATTCTAAGGCATGTGTGAATTCCACCAAATCGGTTTGGGGCACTGTTGGTGGTCAGGGGTTTGGCATAAAAGATCCTGAAGGGTCGAAGCGTCGCCAGGTCTTCCTGGTCCCCTGAAAAGATAAGTGCAGGTACTAACTTTGTGAAAGAAGAGTTCTGTCTCGGGCTGGTATAATTATAAGATGTACATTATAATGTAGTTGGACAGCGGCATACGCGCGGAGAGATCAAATGTTTGTCTGCCAATTCAATCAGCTGCGTACACAGGGGGGAAGAGGGGGTGGAAATTCAGGCAAGTTGCGCCGAACAATCCCCTCTCCAACACTCGCCGCGATTGTTTGCTTGTCGGTGCACATATAACTCGTTATTGTAGGTAAAGACAAATAAAGTACCTTTTTACAGACGGTAAGTCACAGCAATTTTATTCAATTTTTCTTCACTAAACATAACTTAAAGATAACTTTATTCATTTCAAAGTGATACATTATTTATGGAGCCCTGATTTCCAAACTAGGTAAAATGCATTTCAGGAGTCAGTGTCCTCCCAATAACGACTAAGTTGAAGTAATACTAACTTAAAGTAGAGCAAAGAGTTACAATTTGGAAAAATTAACGATTAAAAATATAAATGTTTAACTTAATACAAACATAAACAGAAGAAAAAGGATGTGATGTGTGTGCGTGTGTATGTGAGTGTTGGGGTGTGTGTGTGTGCGTGTGTATGTGAGATAAGATAAGATAAGATTTATTTATTTCACTTTTATATCTTAAAAATTCAATTTTACATGTCATTCTAGTATGGTAAAAGGGATCGTCATAAAATAAAATAATGTATAAATTACAATGTCAACAATTCAAATAATGTCATAGTATATAACATACTATCTATGTCAGTATATAATATCAAAATAAAAATTTAAAAATACGCTTGGTATTAAATTATCAGTATTATCACAAAGTAAATTAAATTAAACGTCAGAGGGCCCACCAATTTCATTTTTTAGATAATTCATTTATGGAATAATATTCATTTTCCAACAAAAGGTTTTTCAGTCGTCAACTAAACGTTTCGTCATTGGTCTCGTTACGTAGATCTGCACACCTGCCCGTGTTCGTAGTACGTGGGGCCGATGACGCGGGGGTTTTTGGTGGCAAGTGCAGTGCGGCGCGTTACTGTCTTTAATCGACCTTCGTTACGAAGTTTGTGCCCTCCGTCTATACGTCGACCGAAACTGGTCATATTTCGCCTAACATACATTATAACTTCGAATAAATATAACGAGTACATAGACATTATGTGTTGATTTTTTAAAAGTCCCCTGCACGTTTGTTTTGGCTTTACTCCACACATTATACGTAGTGCTCTTTTTTGAAGAATAAAAACTCGGTTCTGTAGAGTTTCCCCAAAGAATAATGCCGTACGACATAAGCGAATGAAAATGTGCAAAGTATGTCTGTCTTAGTACACTGTAAGAAACTAGTGGACGAATCTTTCTTAGCGCATAGGCTGCACTACTCAATTTATCATACAAAGATTCTAGGTGTAGTTTCCAATGCAAGTTGGGGTTTATCACGAATCCTAGAAATTTGCATTGTTCAGACAACGGAACGGAACTATTGATACAACTGGGTCTCGGCACAGTTTTACCTGCAAATAACATGACATTTGATTTAGACATGTTTAATAAGAGACCATTTGTTGAGAACCATTCTTTTAATTTGTCACAGGTATTATTGATTTTGGTGTTAAGTTGTTCATACGAACGTGCACACACTACAACCGTGGTGTCATCTGCAAACAGGATTATCAGGCCATCGGTTATGTAAGAAGGTAGGTCGTTTAAGAAAGTTAAAAACATAGTGTTTCCGGGGGATGAACCTTGTGGAATACCAACTGTGATCTTGCCCGCTTCAGACCTGACTTTACGACCCCCGTCCACAGACACTTCCACGGTTTGCTTTCTGTCCGACAGGAACGACTTTAGCATTTTATGCGCGCTGTTCTTAACACCATAATAATGTAGTTTTTCGAGTAATAACTTATGATCAATTACATCGAAGGGTTTCGAGAGATCACAGAATATACCTGCTATTTTGTATTTATCATATGAGTGTTGGTGTGTGTGTGTGTTTTAAAGTGAGATGGAAGAAGTCGACCCCAGCTTTCTTATTAGATGATTGATTTGGAAGGATAACTCTAGGTGAGTTTTCTAAGAGATTCGAGTTCGAAAGTGATCTTACAGTCGAGGAGTACATAGTGCTTTTCAAGATTAAATGCGTTTTTGATTGGTCTGCTAAGAGCGGTTTTACGATTATTGAAAACATAAATGGATGTTATGTTTGTGAATCCCTCTTAATTTTTCATGGTACAGGCGAATATGTTATTTTGGGATTAGATAGCTGTATATATATTTAGATTAATATTTTCCGGTCTGAAATGGCAACGGGCAGATATAAGTATATATCATTAGGATCAACCTAGTTTTAGGATGCCAGCAATATTTAAATTGGAATAATGAAAAAGCTACAGAATCCTATGACTCCTGGCAACATTTGCATATACATTGAATTCCATGGACTTAAGTAAAATATGTGCCTACTTATGATTTGCACTTATTAGGCACATAAAGGGTAGTCCCTTCTCATTTTAAATTTAAATCAGTACCGGGTTGTATCTACCTTTAGGCTTTTACTCAAACATCAAAATGCGTTTTTAAACTTACCTTATGAAGTGGGGTATGTTCACTGCGGGGCGGGAGGGGGGGATGTCACGTGCCACGTGCCCTGACGATGGTGGACGGTAACTCGATATAATGCTATTAGCCTCGATGGATTTGACCGTCCCTCGTCGCCGGTCGTCGGTGTCGCGTCACAGGGCCGCGCCTACACAAGTAGCCGCTAGTAGACGCTGGCAGTATCGCTTGGCGTGCCGCGATTGTCAACCCTAATTGCTGAACTTTGATACTCCTAGAAACTCTATGAACCATTATAACATCTCTTATAGTTTCTGACTTCCCCATACTATGTTAAAATTTTGAAATTATTTTTTAAGTTCTTATAATTTTTTTCCTTTTTCTTGCTTTGTTGGTTTTTTCTTTGCGTGTGCCTATTATGGTAGTGAATAAATGTTTTTTCTTTCTTATCTTTCCATACTGACCGGTCTTGAAGATTCACCCAGTAAACCATTACTGGGTGAAACTTCAAGACCGGTCAGTATGGGGAGGTCTGAAACTGTAAGAGATAGAGTAATTTGTTATAAGGAACCGTGGCGTCGATTTTAGATATAAGAAAAAATGCTTTCATATATTTTCAGAATATATAACGCAAACCTGAATATTAAAAAAAAACTGAGGAGCGATCGGTCTTTCCCCATCGGTCTACTTGTCCAAATGGTCAACTTTCCTCTTCGGTCCACGTTCCTCTTAGGTCCACTATTACCATCGGTCCACTTTAACCATCGCTTTACTCGTCTAAGAGGTCCAATATAAGGTAGATTGGCAGTCCATAAGTTGGCTGAAAGCTATGTTATTTTATATTAAGAAAATTAATAGCGTACGTTGTAAGGAATAAATGTTGTTACGAGACCTTGTGTCTACAATTAAAAGAAAATGCTCTCTTTGTGGTTTCCGGTAGAGTAGAATAGGACCACCCCAACTCTTCCCGTGGATGTCGTACAAGGCGACTAAGGGAATACATTATAAAACATCATTCAGGCCTCCCCAACCCGTCTGGCCAGCGCGGGGAGTGTAGCCCAAATCCTCCGTCTGTCTCCGGCAGATGAGAGAGGGTTGTGCTCCTGCAGTGGAGACAAAAAAATAACCTGATGATGATGATGCTCTCTTTGTCTTGGGTTAGATTTTCACCCGGACAGACAACTTTGTACAAAATAATACAATTCAGTCTCAGTCTGGATGTTATATTGTGAATGGACTTAACCTTATCTACGAGTATATCCTGTAGTACAAGATAAAATCCTAATTTCTTATTTAGATAAGTGTATGTGTATTATGAAAAAAATGATGTATTATTTATCTATCGACGTAGGACCTCTGTTCTGAAAAAAATGCCAGCTGAAAGAAAACAAAAAGGTGTTCATAACTGGAGAGGCGAGACAGAACGCGAGGAGGGGGCGTCCCGTCTCCGGTGATGCACGTAGAGAGCGGCATTAATAATACATGACGTCACGGCCCGTCCCGGGGCCGGAGTCCGAGACAAGAGTCCCGCGGGATCGCGCCCTCACGCGCCTCTATATTAATTACGGGACAAGCCTACTAACTACCAACGGACTGCTGCCTCTGTATCTCAGAGCATATTAATTTGAACAGCATTTATTTGATTTGAACAAGGGCTGTCAGCGGTTTTGATACGGGGTTCCTTATAAGTTAACGTCAAGCAGAAAATACGAACAAACAGCAAGAACATACCAAATACTCGAGATGTACTGCAGGCCTATTCTGTAAGCATAATCTCCGTCGAATTACATGAAATGTATCATCATCATGTCAGCCTCCACTGCAGGATATAGGCCTCCCCAATGAACGCCACCACACCCGGTCCTCCGCCCTCCGCATCCAGCCGCTTCCGGCCACCTTCTTTATGTCGTCGGTCCATCTGGCGGCGGGGCGTCCCACCCTGCGCGTGCATGAAACGTATCATTTAACGAAAGTACAACATAACTTTTTAGTTCGAAATGCTTCCAGAGTAGGCCCGCTGATCGTTGTCGATTAATCGATGAAGCCGACTTATCAGCCTCCCAACCGACTAATCTTGGTCGTTATTTAATAAGTAATCAATACGTAAAAAACAAACTAAGTACTTACCTCTTTATTGTGATTAATTTACCAAAACAAAATGAGCAATTATTTACTTAATTACGATAACGACTAATTTATTATTAATTAAGAAGTATAAATTAAAAGGCCTGTAAACATATAATTTAACAGTATTGAAAGATCACGGTGTAAAAAATTTAAATTTTCAACTCAATAAGTTTTTGCGCCAGTATTGAATAATGTTTAGAATAACCGAACAATCGTCAGGTATGATCGGTACATCTCTACTAAATACAACGATCTCTATGTTCTACTAGATGGGGCGTTCAAAACAATCGCTGTGTTCCACGCAAAGAGTCGCAACTCGATTACATTCACAATGAAACTTGTGAAGTTACTACGCAGAACATTTAATTATTACTAAATATTGACGCTACGGTTAAATAATGTCAATGTTTAATTAATAAAATTAAAAGTTCTGCGTAGTAACTGCACAAGTTTCAAAGTGAATGTAAACGAGTTGCGGCTCCTTACGTGGAACAGAACGATTGTTTGGAACGCTCCATCTAGTAGTATATAGAGATAGTTAGCTAAATACCTTAATTTTTGTAAAGGTACGAGTACAATTGTTTTATATATAAAGTACAGTCTACAAGTTGCTTTCAACTTTCCACCAAACACTTTCACTCTGAACACTGGAGGCACTCCACGGCCTGTCGTGTGAACAGTCGGTAAGTGTTAGATTTCGAGGATTGGTTAATTGCTTCTGGTAGTAAATCTTTCAGAAGCCATGTAGCCGGAACCCGCCCGTTGGCCGCGCGATCATTTCTCTAACATCAGCGATAAGCTGGAGCTAGAGCGGGTAATTAGGCGCTACCCGCGCTACCCGCGCCGCCGGCGATATAACTCACGGCCGGACGCGATACGGGCGAGTTATGCGACCGCTATCGCAAGCTCACGGCTGGATGCGAGCGATAAACTGCCAGCGGTAACACCGCTACTACGCCTGCAGAGTATCCTCTCTTAAGAGTCGTCGTAGCCTGGTTGATTGTGCACTCGCCTCACGTTCATGAGGTCGTGGGTTCAAACCCCACCCCTACCAACGAGTTTATAACGAGATTTATAATACCACAGGCTTTTCGGTGAAGAAAAACGTTATGAGGAATCTGCATATGCCAAGGAAGAAATTCTAAGGCATATGTGAAGACCACCAAATCGGCTTGGGGCCGTTGGTGGTCAGGGGTTTGGCACAAAGATCCTGAAGGGTCGAAGTGTCGCCAGGTCTTCCTGGCCTCCTTAGAAGATAAGACAACATCTTATCTTAAAACTTATATCTTGTCAACTTTTCACGCACTAAAATTTGTGCAAATTGACTTACCTGACTCAGACCAGAAATGTTTAATAGCATTAGGAAGCAATGGGCTCGATTCTAAAGGCACACAATTAAAATTTGACAGCACTAAAATTAGTTTCGTCTTTATCTTCATAATACCGTGTGACAGGGATAGCAACGATTTTAGTGCTGTCTAATTTTAACATTGTACCTTCAGAATCAGGCCTAATATCTAGCTAAATCGCTATTTTCTTTTATAATCTGACATTGTTAGTCCATGCGTTCTTAATTGCACATTTTAAAATAAATACAGTTATAAATTTTGTGTACAAATGCGAACTTATCTCTAAAAGAGATCTCTTCCGGACAACCTAAGTTCTAGCGGACTAGTCCGTAAGCACTTCGGATGATATCCGTTAAACTACAAAGCCTTAATGTACTTTCTAACTAATCATGTGACACATTATGATTAGCGTTCGGCGTCTAACTACGATAGATACGCGCCAAACTCTTATCGGAATGTGCAACGTTAGAGAGTACTTTTTAGTACAACCCTGATACAAGTATTATGGGCTTCCTTACATTAAAAAAAATTGCCGTGTGGTTTCCGGTAGAGTAGAATAGGACCACTCCAACTCTTCCCGTGGATGTCGTACAAGGCGACCAAGGGAATACATTATAAAACATCAATCAGGCCTGCCCAACCCGTCTGGCCAGCGCGGGGAGTGTAGGCCAAATCCTCCGTCTGTCTCCGGCAGATGAGAGAGGGTTGTGCTCCTGCAGTGGAGACAAAAATAACCTGCTGATGATACTTACATTTAAAAACTGTATTAACTGTAGTTATTGCTATAAATAATTTCATCGTTTCATATATTTGTAGTTTCTATTAGCTGGCTACACATGAGTATAGGACTTGCTAGTCGTGTAAAAACCGTTCCCTCTGGTCGCCTGTGGCTTGCATCCCGCCTCCTGCCCGCCGATGCAGGAGGCAGCGCTTAACGCTTCCGTCCGAGTGAGCCTCTACGCGGGCGCGACGACTGATGACTGCGGGGCCGATGCATCTTCTCTCCACCACATAGTCGATACCTTCACAAAATAAGACAGCTGTATCAATCGTTTTTCAAGTTTTCAATTTTCAAGTTACATAAAAATACTCCTCATAGAAAACAAGATATTAATTTTTTATGCAACCTACATAGTTCACGATGTAGGTTGCATGTCAAACAATAGCTTCTTTACACGACGACCTCCGTGGCGGAACGGGTAGCTCTCGGCCTGCCAAGCCGGAGGTTGAGGGTTCTAATCCCGCTAGGGGCAAATGTTCGTATGATGAATATGAATGTTTGTACCCAAGTTTTGGACGTTTATATATTTATTTAAATATGTCTATCCGTTATCTAGTAACCATAACACAGGCTGTGCCTAGTTTGGGACTGGATAATTGGTGTGAATGTCTGTGATATTATATTTATAATGCTCACGCCTTAGTCCAGAGGGGTAGGCAGAGACGATGGAGCGCCGCATAGTCCTAACACACCTCACTAGCCTCACTCAAATTCATCAACCATTTCATGCACCTCCTTTTGTTCTTCTCACTGCGGACCCCAGCCTTTTTGAGGACGTTACTAATTTGATCCTTGAACGTCCTCCTAGGACGACCTCTAGCTGTAGTTCCTTCCACATTCGCACTATAAATTTCTTTTGTCTCTCTTCTTCTTCAATCGAATAGTGTTATAAGAAACTTTTAATTCCTATATTTGTAATACTTAAGTGAATATCTCTCTTCCCTTCCTCTTCCACCTCCCTCCCTTCCACCAGCCATTTTTAATGCATTAAATCTTCAACAATGACTGACTGACATATCTGACGCTCTCTCATTTTCTCTGTGGCCTCGTGTGCCCTATGTTTGTTAGAAGCTGTTAGTATGTCTCCGACCGCATGGTCGCACAAATGAAAATATTTTACGACCGCTGTGTCCGTCCGTCCGTCCGCTGGTTCACATAAAACTTTATTGACATTAAACCTTGATTCGCAGCGACGTCGCCGGTCGCATGCACTCTATTTGCATTCCATGTCGCTCGTCGATACGTTACATGTTATTGGGGTTGGGTTGTGATGATCGCGCTTCAGATACTAGTTTTTTATGTTTTATCTTGGATAAAGGTCGAGTGAAGAGACTTTGATAAACGTCCAGGATGCTACGAGACTGCAGAACAGAGGTGCCTACACCAAAAGACATCCCAAGTACAGTAGGAAATTGAGAAACAAGCAGCTGCTTTGCATAGTGCAATCTAAAAATGCCATCATCATCAGGTTATTTTAGTCTCCATTGCTCCTGCACAACCCTCTCTCATCTGCCGGAGACAGACTGAGGATTTGGCCTAAACTCCCCGCGCTGGCCATTTGCTGGCTGGTTTGCTTAGAGCTAGGTATAATAATGATTTTATGTGTTCCGGCAATTTATTAAATATTTTAGGTGCAAGGCACACTAAATTGCCATGTAGCATGGCAGTTGTGTGGTTTCCGGTAGAGTAGAATAGGAGCACTCCAACTCTTCCCGTGGATGTCGTACAAGGCGACTGAGGGAATGCGTTATAAAACATCAATCAGGCCTCCCCAACCCGTCTGGCCAGCGCGGGGAGTGTAGACTAAATCCTCCGTCTATCTCCGGCAGATGGAGAGGGTTGTGCTCCTGCAGTGGAAACAGAAATAACCTGATGATGATTATTTACCTTTAATTTTATGTAATTCCGACACAATGCAATTTGTTGAGGAAATAAATTGAATAAACTGAGTATTTTCATTCTCTGTCGACTCTACTTCTGTTTCCTTTAATAATAATTTAGCAGAGAATACTTCATGTTACTACGTAAAGAAAAGGCACTCACCTTCCCTGATAGCTTAACGCCGCTCGCAAAATAGAGTGCGGCTGGCACTACGCACTACTGGAATGCCGTCGTTCGCCGCACGCCGGTACAAAGATACGCGCTGTCGAGCGGCGCCGAGAGAGCGACGCTCTAAATTAGAAAAAGAAGCAGCTATGTCGCTGACGTATGTTGTCCCTCTCTCAGTCGGCTCTGCGTACAGCAGCCCTACAATAATTAACGCACACACGCATACCAACGTGTACGGACAGACTGGTGTTCCTGTAGTAGTCATTGAATCTGTTTGCTTGTATGGAGTGCGGGAATTTGCCCTTAGTGACTGTCGTCGATTGTACAATATACTTATTATACCTAACTACTAGCTGTTGCCCGCGACTTCGTCCGCATGGATAAGTTACGTATGGTGCTAATTTTAAGGACCCGCACATAGTGATATGACAATTGGACAGCTTTCACAAATCGTCGCTTTTCTGATATTATAAACAGAACTTCCCAGATCATTCTCGAAATGTTGAGAACAATCTAGAATATTCTGGAACAATTACAGTCACACATTTTCATAGTTCATTTGAAATATTGTAGAATATTCTAGAATTTTTACCACCCACTTCCACCCACCGTAACCAAAGTCCCTTAATTGCAAGTGCGTACCAAGGGCTATCTACCACTGCAACCATGAGTGGGTGGCAGAGGGTGGTCATGGAGAAAAGGCTGGACGAGCATATACATACTTTCCTTTTACATATATAATAGACTAGCTGGCGCCCGCGACTTCGTCTGCGCAGGATTAGTATTTCGAGTAGCTTATATTAGCGTGGCGTAGAAAAGAACTAACATTATGACATTAAAATTATAATTTTATGGCGCACGCCAGAATAGCTCGCAGATGGTAGATTTTTTCCTACTTACTTGATATTTTGGACAATTCACACAATATCTTTATAAATTGTAGCCTATGTGTTATTCTGATGTATAAGCTATATTATTGTAAAGTTTCATTAAAATCCATTCAGTAGTTTTTACGTGAAAGAGTAACAAACATCCATTCATACTTACAAACTTTCGCGTTTGTAATATTAGTAGGATTATTAATTACGTTGTTAGACTGTAGTCTTTGGTTATACCCTTGCTCCTTGCCATGGTCTCTTGGGCACGAAACACGGTCACATTTTGATGACGTAGAATGTAGTCAGAAATATGACCGATATTGAATTACACCCCACGTGACAGACGTCTTTGAATGATCCTTTTCGAAGCAATATTATTTAAAAGCATCTTATTTACCCTATAGGTGTTATCAATACGGATAATATATGAAAACACTACCTGTTGCCAGCGACTTCATTCGCGTGGACAACTTAACGTCATAAATAAATTATAATTATTATATTGTCTAAAAAATTAATATGGTGGGCACTCTGACGTTTAGTTTAATTTATAATAATTTAATACCAAGTGTATTTTTAAATTCTCATTTTAATATTATATACTGACATAGACTGTATGTTATAAACTATGAGATTATTTGAATTGTTGACATTGTAATTTACATTTTGTACATTATTTTATTTTACGACGACTTTTATCATATTAGAATGACATGTAAAATTGATTTTTTAAGATTCGAAGAAGTGAAATAAATAAATCTAATCTATATTTCCCTTAGGAATTTGTTGTTTTTTTTTGGAATAAAAACCATCCTAGGTCCTATTCCAGGACCTGACCTATATGTGTGCCAAGTTTCATCCCGATCCGTCGAGTGGTTGATGCGTGATTGAGTAACAAACATCCAAACTTCAACGTTTATAATATTAGTAGTGTTGTACATACAATGCGCGCTCTACGTAGAGTCTTTAAATAATTCATTAAAACGCTTACGGGTGTCGGGGGTTATTGCAGTGTCCTATTGGCGTTATTTATGAAGGCTGCCTTCTAATTCTGGTCACGTAACTTGATTAATTCTACCCTCCAGTGCACACTCTGCAGTGCAGCCTCGTTTTGGGCCAGTCTACAGCCATCTTTAAGAATAAATAAATATAAATATGTCAGACATTCATATCAATTATCCAGTCCCAAACTAGGCAGAGAATGTGCTATGGTTACTAGATAACGGATAGACATACTTAAATAAATATATAAACATCCAAGACTTGGGTACAAACATTCATATTCATCATACGAACACTTGCCCCTAGCGGGATTAGAACCCGCAACCTCCGGCGTGGAAGTCCGAGAGGTACCCGTCATTGTGAATGTGAAAGAGTTGTGGCTACTTGCGTGGAACAGAGCGATTTTTTGGAACGCTCCATCTAGTAGTACATAGAGATCGTTGGTCGAATTTAATTTATTTTCGACCAATATGTCGCGTTAGCGTTTTTACCTAACCACTGAATTATAATTTTGCCCTGTGTAAACAAAATACCCATATCTACATGGTGCTCTAAAACATGGCAGCTATTGCTTATGAATATAGCGACTTGTGTGTATGGTGTCGTAGAGCCAGGTAATCCTCTTCATGAGTGTGAATGGGCGGCGTGAATAGGAGTCGGGTGTCTTTTGTGCGCTCCGCAATATCGCGGGCGGGACTCCGTCGGGGATAATTGAGAAAATACGCAGGTAGCCAGACGGGGCTTTTCTGTTCGTGGCGCAGTTGTGACAGTCTCGGCTCCAAGAATACAAATAATATTCGTGTCAAAAACTTAGCATTACCGCAGGGCAGCGACCTGGAGCCCATTCTTTCAAATCAAATCAAATATTCTTTATTGTGCACCAAAACATTTAAATGTTTTTTTTAAATCAAAAATTACATAATATGATGAATTTAGTGTACAACAACGGCCTTATCGCTTTCAGCGATTTCTTACAGGCAACCTTTGGGTGGTGGCGAATTTTTTGAGGAGTGGAAGTACTGGATGCGAAGAGTATACAGTTTTATATGACATAAACTTGCATGAATACTTAAATAAATATATACCTACATACCGATAACTAGTAATAATAAATACATACAAATAAAAAATAAATACCAAATACTGTCTATTATGTAATATGTTCTTTATCTCTAATTATTAATCTGTATTTTTAATTTATTTTTATAAGCAGGGTTATTAAGGTTATGTTTCTAGGTCATTTCTTTTCTTTTATCTGCAATACTCTGTCGCTATGTCTTTCTTATTTTCCTTCTGAAAGGTTGCCTGGAAGAAATCGATATAAGTACACTTTCCAAAAACCTCTACCTATTTTTATTGTTATGCTTAGTTTGTGTGTAATAAAGAGTTTATCTATCTATCTTTAATTAAAGTTAAATAAATTCGTAAATAATATTAAATATTACCGCATTTACTTCAAAAATTCATTGCATCATAAAGTGCGTGGGCAGCGATAAAAAATGATATATTCAAATCTGCGTCTGGAGAGCGCTGACAAATTGCTACAGATAAAGTTTACAGGTTTCCCTCAAAATATTACACGAAAATATAATTCTGATTCAGTCGGCGAACTATCGCGATAAATCGCGCCCCCCTCCTCCCTCCCTCCCCCCGTCTGTCGCCCGCAAGAGAATAATTCATTCATTTATTCATACTCACCTACAGAAGCTCTGGCCACAGAGTAAATAGATCGGTACAATTTCTTAAAACGATAGAGGCTCCTTCCTCATAAAGTTAAATAAATAAAAATAGATTTTACTATGTGTTTCTGTTCACGGAGTGATCTCCTCCGTTAATTTCCGTCTCCAATTTCCCATAAATGATTTTAAAATTCCAATCGTAATCGTAACTACAATCTAACTCAATCAACTACCAAAGTCTTGAAATGGAAACGCGCAGGCGTGTCCAGCGCCGCAGTATCAGACTCTAGAACGTGTCTGATTGTGCTGTGGAGGCCGGCGCGACCCGATCAGCCACTGAGATAAATATATGACCACTGCAATTGACATTTAACATGTGATCTTTACCGTGTGGTTTCCGGTAGAGTAGAATAGGACCACTCCAACTCTTCCCGTGGATGTCGTACAAGGCGACTAAGGGAATTACATTATAAAACATCAATCAGGCCTCCCCAACCCATCTGGCCAGCGCGGGGAGTGTAGGCCAAATCCTCCGTCTGTCTCCAGCAGATGAGAGAGGGTTGTGCTCCTGCAGTGAGTGCTTGAAAGCAGAGTCTCATCTGCCGGAGACAGAAGGAGGATTTGGCCTACACTCCCCGCGCTGGCTAGACAGGTTGGGGAGGCTTGGTTGATGTTTTATAATGTATTCCCTCAGTCGCCTTGTACGACATCCACGGGAAGAGTTGGAGTGGTCCTATTCTACTCTACCGGAAACCACACGGCAAGTTCCATCGTTCAGTATTTAAAATGTGGATACACTGTCTTTGTCGAGTCTGTGGCTCGCGTTGTCGCCGCGACATACTTCGGCACTCGTTCATAATTCAGGCCGGTTCACACATCTTGCGGATATCGGATGTTAATCGCCTTACGTGAGCCGAGAACCAACTCGCGGGGTTAAATTTCATGCGAGATGACGCGCAGCGAAATAATATCACGCGGTAATGTTATCAAAGACTTTGAATTCGTATTTTCATATGTACATCTATATCGCGAGGGGTTGACGCTTGAATCCATCATTTCAACGGATGGGAGATCCAATAATAATGCAATTCAAATTCAAATATTCTTTATTGTGCACCAATACATATAAAATATATATATATGTATGTATGTGTGTGTAAAGTAGTTTCAGTATTTAGTTATTATGCACTTATTTTGCCCCCCCCCCCCCGCCTCTCCCCTCGCTCTTAGTGCCTTGTCTCACACCCTGTAAGGTTGGCTGGAAGAGATCTCTTTTAAAGATAAGCTCGCCTTTGTACACAAAATTTGTAACTGTATTTACTTTTAAAATTTGTGCAATAAAGAATATCATAAAAGTTTATAAAAAAAAATGAACACAGAAGGATGAATTTAGTGTACAACGGCGGCCTTATCGCTTTCAGCGCTTTCTTCCAGGCATCGTTTGCAATATAATCGTGCTACTCATAGACTTTTGACGGCAACGTCAAAATCTTTTATTGCACATGTATTTAGACGCTGTGAAGAAGACTTTTCGAATTATTTCGTAAGAAACTGCACAACAAACTTCAGAAAAAAATTATACAATATAAAAAAGATTGTGTGAAGCTGAAGCGACATTAGTACCAGGCATCTTTGTCATTCAAATAATGGGCTACTTTATAATAATAGACTTTCTTACAAAGCTGTTCTTTAATGTGATTCTTAAACATTCTGTTCGTCATATTTAAGATTTTCCATGGTAGTTCGTTTTTGTCGCAACTTTTTATAAGAATACCCGGAATACGTGTATACTTACAATAAACTTTTTAAAAGTCTTTGAATGTAGTTTTACTTATTTTTTAAAATTAAAGAAATGTGACCTTCAAGTAAAATTTGCTATCATCAATGTTAAAGGTACTTTATATCTACCAATCTAGTAGTTCATAGAGATTATGTACTACTAGATTGAGCAATCCAAACAATCTCTCAGTTCCACGCAACTGCGGCTCCGGGAGCCGCACCTCGGTTATATTCACAATGAAACTTGTGCAGTACTACGCAGAACATTTAATTATTACTAAATATTGACGCTACGGGTAAATAGCGTCAATATTTAGTAAATAATTAAATGTTCTGCGTAGTAACTGCACAAGTTTCAAAGTGAATGTGAACGAGTTATGGCTCCCGCAGCCGCAGTTGCGTGGAACTGAGAGATTGTTTGGAATGCTCAATATAGTAGTACATAGAGATCGTTGACTTCTCTGTTTGGTTTTCCACTCTGTATACCAACTGTTAGAATTTCACACGAGGATGGGACAAAGACTGTCGCTTTTTCGCTGTAAGGTCGTATTTAATTCGTTTTATTTACTTGACGTTGCGTTGTATTTATGACGTACATGAAGGGTGGCCATACGTCACGGCGGCTGTCGACGCCTGCACCGGAAGACGTCACTCGCGAATATGATGCGTCTTCCGGTTTAAATCGCTGGCCCCCACCGCGACCACAGCGAGGGGGAGACGGGGAAACTTTTATTGTGGAATATTTTATTTTCGCAAGTGATACGAAATCTTATGTGTCTCTCTCTGGATAATCAGTATAGCTTACATAATACTATGAATTTGATGATGTTATTATGATTGATGCTATTTAATTTTCTAATTGTTTATTTAATTGATTCTTTTTTCAATATTTTTGTAATTTTGTAAAATTTTCTATGGGCTTAACTGGCCCGAAATAAATACTATTTAATTTTTTTTTTTAATTTTAATAGTAAAGATATACTAATGAAATGGCTAATACCTTTAACTTATGACGAGACTGAGGACTTCTTGACATATATTGCATAAAATGTGTGCAATGTATGTTAAGGTGTCTTCAACATAGAGCTCTACTAATAGTCCTAATGATTATAATATTTAAGTATAATATAAGTACATATTTGCTCTTACTACATCTGTCTTACATACCGTATCACACATTTATATATATACATATATGTATGTGTGATATATCATTCACACGCACACACCACTCACACACGTTGTTTAAATATATATAAGTATGTAAGAGCGAGGTCCCCTGGCACAGACATTTTTATGTCTAAAAGAGGGCCCCGACTATCCTCTGCAACCCCCTAAGTTTCTGTAATAATTTTTTTATGTATTTTGTATTTTTTTGTATAATCCGAAAATAACTGTCGTTTTATAGAGTATGTGAAGTTTCGGTGGTTGTACCCATAGTAGATTTTGATCAGGAGAAAGAAATGTATAATATATCACATTAATTATTAGTTCACTTAGAAGGCACGTTTTCACAACTAATAGCTCGGGGTGCATTAAAACTATATTATTTTATTTATTTATTTTATTTTATTTATTAGGTTACCAACAGGATGTACATCAATTGTTGCTTAGCGGAATCTTACAATTGTACATTGGCCAGATGCCACCCCAATTATAGGCACCGACAGCATGCCTAGTTTGTGTTAGGTTAGTTATAATTATATATACTAGTCCTACATTATACTTACCTATATAT
This sequence comes from Esperia sulphurella, assembly GCA_947086405.1. Classification (NCBI taxonomy): domain Eukaryota; kingdom Metazoa; phylum Arthropoda; class Insecta; order Lepidoptera; family Oecophoridae; genus Esperia; species Esperia sulphurella. Next base: position 18,689,623 of record OX352261.1, read on the forward strand.
AAGTTAAATTAAATTAATAAATTTAAAATGTTAATAAATTACATGGTCATATGGATATTTTCGACTACTGGCGTCATCTAGACTTTCTCAACCCCGGAGCTCGCTCAACTTTGAGCATTTCCTAAACTAGACATTAATTTGAGACACTTATCTTATATCTTAACTTCTTAGAGGGCCAGGAAGACCCTTCAACACTTCGACCCTTCAGAAACCCCCTGTCCACCAAAACGGTGCCCCAAATCTACTTCGTGGACTTCACACACGCCTTAGAATGTCTTCCTTGGCATATGCAGGTTTCCTCAGGTTTTCCTTCACCGAAAAACCTGTGGTATTATAAATAATCAATACTTAAGTTTTTGAAAAACTCATCGGTATGGGCGGGGTTTGAACCCACGAACGTAAAGCAAGAGCAGAACCAACTACGCTGCGACGACTACTATTTGAACCACTTGGTGTATTTATATGTCGGCGAAATGATAAAAGAGGAGCTGATTTGAAGGCACAGTGCGTGTTCGGCGCGCCGTTCGGCTTTGTTCGGCTATCGTCGCGAGCACGCGCTGGGTAGGACGGGCGCAGGCGCAGACTCGAGACGGTGTTCGCTCGGTACGCGCGCGGGGCGCAGGCACTACACGGACGGATCGTCTGCCTTCTAAAATCGTTACTTGATGATGTAGTGTCATTTCATATAGTGTCATTGAAGTCAGTAAACGTGTTAACTTTTGAACGGTGTTAAACTCAATTTGGGCCCACATTTTCGGTGGAACCAGGAACCTACGACATATATATATTTACGAAAAAACGTAAGGAGCATCGCTCTGATGTCTAATAAGGTAGACGCAGGTGTTCGAGTCAAAGCTCAGACCCTTGTCAGATAATGCCTCTTAAGCCCATCTTAATCTGTGTCAACAAGCTCGTTTCTTCTGAGTGAGGCGCCTTTGGCTGCCAGGAGACGTTGCTGCTCGTTGTCGGCAGCGCGTAAATAATTTAATAATTAAATCCTTGCCTCGCCGTCATCTCCTTACAATAGCTTGAGACGTAACGTAAGCCAGTTGGGGTGCGGTACATTTTACAACCTGACGCGATTGTGTTGTCATTACCCTAAGTATCTAAGTAATCGCTTTGTACCAAAATTAACAACAACAATAACAAATTGGTTAAAAAAAATTACAAAGGCGAACTTATCCCACTTAAGAATCTCTTCCAGTCAACCTTAAGAGTATCTGAAAATATTAATATAATGCATTTAGTATCAAATGTTGATGAAAGAAACATACTACACCCTTACATATAACATATAATAGAATATTTATTAGGTATTTGTAAGTACATATGTACATATACTTACTAAATAGTATATTTAACATAGTATAAGATAGCACAAAGCATTGATATTTAGCCTGAGTTATTTTTTAAGTTGATTTTAAATTATAGATTAGATTAGATTTATTTATTTCACTTTTACATCTTATAAATTCAATTTTACATGTCATTCTAATTATTCTAATATGGTAAAAGGGAAAATTCATTTATGGAATAATATTCATTTTCCAACAAAATGTTTTGCAGTCGTCGACTACAACTACCAGCCCTCTCCCTGGTATCACTGGAGTGTGTTAACTTTGATGAAAACTTCTCTAAGGTGTCGTGAGGCCGCCATCAAGTTCTCAAGACCCACTTAGCAATTAACGATCTCTATGTACTACTAGATGGAGCGTTCCAAACAATCGCTCTGTTCCACGCAAGTAGCCACAACTCTTTCACATACACAATGAAACTTGTGCAGTTACTACGCAGAACATTTAATTATTACTAAATATTGACGCTACGGTTAAATAATGTCAATATTTAGTAAATTGTTTGGAACGCTCCATCTAGTAGTACATAGAGATTGTTGTTAGCAATGGAGTCGTCGTTGGTCGCTGCAGCTCGAGACTTGTGTTCGACGCCAGCCGTCATAGTCGAGTACAAACCACGTCTTTTGTCCTTCGCTGGTGATTATCAAGTGGCGCTTTTCATGGCAATTAAGTGCAGAGTCTCCCCCCCCCCTTTCCTCCTTCTAAGGGTCCGGGGGGGGGGGGGGAGTTAAGTAGAGCAGAGAACACATTATTTAATTCCCTTGTTCATTTGGATAATTATTAGACTAAAACAAAGTCATTAAAGAGCAATTTTGTCTGTATTTAATTTACAGATTTTATATTATATTTATTTCACTCGCACAAATCAAAATCAAAATATTTATTTTCAAAATTGGAACACATAATTCTCTTTTTGACGTCAAATTCTGCCTAAAACTACTCCACTTCCACCTGTATAGCCGAGGGGAAGAAGTGGCAACAAACCCAACGGCACGGGGCCCTACCTTTGGTTTATCTTATTCATTACAATCATTAAGTCTACCTATGCTGAGCCATCAAGCACTCCATGGACTTTTATCATTTAAGTAGTCATCTAACTTATAGTAGGCTTTCTTGCACAGATTAACTTTTTTAGAAGATTTGAATTTTTGTTCAGACAAGTTAATAATTTCATTCGGAACCTTATTGTAGTAACGCACGCACAGCCCCACAAAAGAATTATTGATCTTAGACAATCTAGAATGATGTATTTGAATTTTATTATTATTTCTAAGATTTAAATTATGCCTCTCATTATTTAAGCTGAGTAAAGAAAGGTTCTGTCTAACGAACATAATGTTAGCGAATATGTATTGACATGGCACCGTCATTATATTTATTTCCTTAAATAATTCTCTTAGAGAATCACGACTACGAAGCCTAACAAACTACAACAATCATAACAAACAATAGGTAATTACTTTGCTGCCGTTATGAAAATATTTTACTTTTTTTTTACTATTAAACTAACGACGAGACGACACCGTGGCGGAACGGGTAGCTCTCGGACTGCCACGCCGGAGGTTGCGGGTTCGAATCCCGCTAGGGGCAAATGTTCGTATGATGAATATGAATGTTTGTACCCAAGTCTTGGATGTTTATATATTTATTTAAGTATATGTATCCGTTATCTAGTAACCATAGTACAGGTTCTGCCTAGTTTGGTGTAATTGGTGTGAATGTCTGTGATGTTTATTTATTTAACATACAAACTAGAAATAAAATCACAAAAAGCTATCGCAAGCGCGTCTCTGGTACGGTTTGTCTCCCTGTCCCACCAGACCACGGCTGCAGTGCTGCAGGCTGTATAGAGCACTGGACATGGCCCGCTATAGCACTTAGAACGCTGTTGGTGCTACTCCTCACTCTGGATGTTAGCGTAGCCGTTTTTTTCCGCATTCTTTCTTGAATGGCGTCGGTACGCGTTCCGCAAACATACCGGACGCGATGCAGCAACGGGGCAGTCTCAACGGCATTCTGAAGACGTTGTTATACGTACGCTCAGGGTATTAGGACTGTAGGACTGACAAAGTCATATTTATACTACTCTACAGGTCATACCATGAAGGAAACCGAGTCGGGTCAGTCCGGTGGATGGCGTCGCGTAATGTAGTCCGCGGCTTATAGGCGTGACGCTCGTAGCTCACAGTAATGGTCAATTTGCGGAGTCACGAGAGTAAGGAGCGCGCCCTAATGTCGGCCGCTCAATCTTCCATTGTGCCGTCTCTCGCACTCTCAGCTCAACGTATCTACTAATCGTGTGAGGCGAGTCTCGAAATACTTACAATAATTAATGATGACATTAACTTGTCATAATAATTAATGACATTTTTAGAATAATCTTCAAGAGACTGTGTTATTTATTTTTCTAAACAAGCAGCAAGCGAGCGCTTCCTCCTCCCGTCCCGCTCCCTCCGTCTTGTAATCCTTCGTTAAAATAGTATAATTGCGCGGCGCGGGGACAAGCGGCGCTAACTAGCTCCGATGGCAATAAATAACAGTAATCTTGGGATTATTTGGGGCGCGGCCAGAGCCGCGTGAAATTAACTAGCTAGCCGGGTCCTCACACGCCCCGACGCAATGAGGCGGTCAGGTCAAATCTTCATCGGGTAACGAAGTGGAGTCGAGTTGATCATTAGGTACCATTAGCTTCTGAATTTGACCTTTCCCTTTCTAGGATAACCTTTTCAATACTACAAGTTCTAACACCACTCAACAACTTTACAGAGAGCAAAAAAATCTCAAACTATATTTTTACCAACTATCATTCATATTGTATTTAAATTAAGTCAACACAGCATTCAGATATGTTTTTTTTTAATAATGGCAGGTCAGTCTCTATCTGCACTTTAGGTATAAAAATATACCCTCACAGCGCGACCCCGATTGCCGGGGCACCTAATCAAACCGCGCACGGCATTACTTAGCGGTTTAGCGGAACATTGACTTTATTCCAAGTGCGTAGGATCCAATTGGATCGAATTGGTTCGAATCCCGCTAGGGGCAAATGTTCGTATGATGAATATGGATGTTTGTACCCAAGTCTTGGATGTTTGTATATTTATTTAAGTATGTGTATCCGTTATCTAGTAACCATAGCACAGGCTCTGCCTAGTCTGGGACTGGATAATTGGTGTGAATGTCTGACATATTTATTATCATTTCTGTGGTAATAGCTTATTGTACCTTTGATTGACTAGCTAGTGGTAGCAAAATCTTAACGAAATATCGTTAACGTATTGTCCACGTCCACACCAGACCGAGTCAGAGCGTGTGGACGCCCCTACGTGTCTGGTTAGCTTGTTCATTATTTTCCTGGGATACTGTGTGTCTCACTTGGTGTCATATTTTTATTGGAGTCAAATTAACGCCGCTGTTAAGGTTATTATGACGCGCGCGATTTATTGGGGATGAAATAACGCGCCGCGGGATTATGCTTTCATAACACTCACACGTGTTGTACATCGACCCCTTATTGTATTACAGATAAAGACAGTGTAAATTTGATCTCTTTAATATTATGCAATGTAACTTGCTGTGTGGTTTCCGGTAGAGTAGAATAGGACCACTCCAACTCTTCCCGTGGGTGTCGTACAAGGCGACTGAGGGAATACATTATAAAACATCAGTCAGGCCTCCCCAACCCGTCTGGCCAGCGCGGGGAGTGTAGGCCAAATCCTCCGTCTGTCTCCGGCAGATGAGAGAGGGTTGTGCTCCTGCAGTGGAGACTAACGACGTTTGCCAGTCGAGCACCGCACGCATAACTTTGTTTGTCTTGCCTTCTGTATCTGTAATTGTACTTGCCTCTGAGTCAACCATTAAGTAAATAAATGAGTCCCAGACTAGCTTCCAGGAGCTATGACATTACCCTTTATACCAGCGCGGGTCGCAACGCAATACAGTGAATGGGGTGGATCAACTCGGGCCCTCTTTATGGCCCGTCGATGGCGGAATACATTTCAACGGCCATTAAACTTTACGGCATCAACTTTTCAGCCGCGCAATAAAATCATTTGCGTTATTTATGCGCATCGTAGATGCTCAGCAGACCTGCGGTCTCTGGCGTCGTCGGTCGCGTCGCTCCACTTTGTTATTGCAGTAATGTTTAGAAATACAAAATTACCATATGAACTCCGACTATCCAAGATGTATCCATACCGTTAGAGGATTACCTTAGGTATGGAACTAACCTCTAACCTAAACTTAGAACGCACGATCGAGTTCAAAACCAAAAATGCAGCGAGAAAACTTATCCTCTTCAATACAACGATCTCTATCTACTACTAGATGGAGCGTTCCAAACAATCGCTCTGTTCCACGCAAGTAGCCACAACTCTTTCACATTCACAATGAAACATGTGCAATTACTAAGCAGAACATTTAATTATTTACTAAATATTGACATTATTTAACCGTAGCGTCAATATTTAGTAATAATTAAATGTTCTGCGTAGTAACTGCACAAGTTTCATTGTGAATGTGAAAGAGTTGTGGCTACTTACGTGGAACAGAGCGATTGTTTGGAACGCTCCATCTAGTAGTACATAGAGATCGTTGCTTCAATGTTAGGCGGTTACTCACCACCGGAACAGCTTCTAAACCAAGCACAAGTGGTGTCGTATGTGGAGTACTGCAGTCACCTTTGGGATGGCTCTGCCAAGTATCAGCTGGCTGCTCTGGACGCGGCTGAGCGTCTACCTAAGTCTGAAGTAAATACCAAATTACAGAGCCTCAATCCTCATCGTCGCAGTGTGGCCTATATCGGTTTCTATTAATTATTTCTTCAGTTTTTTTTTCTTTTTTTCAGTTTCTCTTCTTCATTTTCCAATAGGTCTGCTTCACCAGTCGGCACAGAAAGTGGGGCTTATGACTTCTTACAACTAGTCTAATAAATAAAATCGTAAACATCGCGAGTCTGTACATTGAAGATATTTGCAAAAAGAACACATTTCAATCATTATTGGATTTTTTGTCTGTTTGTCTGTGAGTTTGTGCACGCATCACTTAAAAACTACTGAACGGATTTTGATGGACTTGGGCGTGGGCGTGGGCGTGGGAAAAGGGGAGTGGATGTGGGAGCGGGAGCGGGAGCGGAAGCGGAAGCGGAAGCGGGAGCGGAAGCGGGAGCGGAAGCGGGAGCGGAAGCGGGAGTGGTAATGGAAGCGGATTCTGTAGTTCACGCGAGCGAAGCCGCGGGCATAGCTAGTTTTAAATAAATATGTTCTGTTAAGTTACTTAACGCTACGCTCACACTATAAAAGGAAGAACGAGTGCTGTCTGTCTTAACTCAACAATAAACTATCCTCTCGTAGCACCATCCCTCAGCCCCCTTGAGATTCTCGCTTAGATTCTGTTAAAGGGGTTATTTCCGAGGGGACGAGAAGAGTTCTTCTGACGTAATAGCCACTTTTTGATTCACGCCTCAGATATTATTGGCACGACCAGAGTTCTCTATTATTTACGTCCTCAGGTATTGTGTAGAACTCTTTTATTGGGTAAACTAGTTGTTGCTCGCGACTGCGTTCGCGTGGACCACTTAACATTACATTATGTAAATAAATAATAAATAAATAAAATATATCTTTATTTTCTCTACACAAAGGTTCCAGATAAAGAAAAAACAAGAGCAATCACAAATGTATTACTATATCTTAAAATGAATCTATTAATCTGGTTATGCATTGAACATATTTAGCGTGCCGGCGGCGGTTCCGCCCGCCCGTTGGACCACAGAATTAATGTTTTTTTAAAGATGTCATTTTTCATGTTTATCGTGAATTAAAAGATTATCATATAATTATTTATATTTTTTATGTTTTAATATTGTGCAAGAAGCAATGAGATTTATTTTATTGAAAATAATATCGCAGGTGTAATAAGTACTTATATAGCGCTAACACTTAGGAAGCGGTAGTCGATAAAAAAATGACGTGTATAAATGTACCAAGTGTACTCATATGCAATAAATGACTTTGACTTTGACTATAAGATAATAAATAACCTACAACTGCCATCGCCACTTCTTACCCTTGCTGCAAACATAGTCCTAACTCATACTCTAACCTATATTCCACTTCATTGTCGTATAGTGCAAAGAGTTTTTGAAAACTATAAATTCACGTAACTTTTGATTGAGTGAGCCGATTGAGATGATATAAAGACTAAATATTACTCCGAATAAAGCCCTGCATTTTTTTGAAAACTTCATCATAATTGGTTCGATAGTTTTTACGTGATGCGTGCACAAACAAACAGACTTAAATACAAACATATCATCATCAGGTTATTTTTGTCTCCACTGCAGGAGCACAACCCTCTCTCATCTGCCGAAAACAGACGGATGATTTGGCCTACACTCCCCACGCTGGCCAGACGGGTTGGGGAGGCCTGATCGATGTTTTATAATGTATTTCCCTTAGTCGCCTTGTACGACATCCACGGGAAGAGTTAGAGTGGTCCTATTCTACTCTACCGGAAACCACACGGCAAACAAACATATATCTAAATGTATTATATTACTTATCCCCCAAATATAATATTTTAGAAATATATTCAGTTACGAGTACCGACACGCGAAGTCTATATATTTTATTATTAAATGTAGCTACGGCCACGTCCACTTGGGGTTCACGTTTTAATACCACTTGTATAATATGTCCAGCACCTATTTAATTGCACCTAGGTGCTCCGTACATTAAGAAGCCGTCTCGGTTTTGGCAGCTGTGCAACGAAATATGCGTCTATTGTCCAGCGGTGAGGGTTGAAAATTAAGTGGTGCAGCGAGACATTTTAATCTAGACCGGGAGGCGCTTTTGCCAGCGCAATTAGGGGGCACGACAAAGCAGGAAAGAGATTTCAAAGGATTAAATGTTTCTATTACACAGCCTTTGTCGGAGGAAATATGTTTTCAGAATTTTTTCGCCTCGCGGAGAGCTCCTCTCATTTTATATTATGGCCTGGATTTCCCGTTTCAGTCCGCGCCGTCTTCGTTGCTTTGATTTCACTCCAAAGTCTTCTTCATAAGCTTAAGCTCTCCTATTATTGCTTTTCACATTTCATCCCGTGCCATGTGGATTCCGGTAGAGTAGAATAGGACCACTCCAACTCTTCCCGTGGATGTCGTACAAGGCGACTGAGGGAATACATTATAAAACATCAATCAGGCCTCCCCGACCCGTCTGGCCAGCGCGGGGAGTGTAGGCTAATCCTCCGTCTAGAGAGAGGGTGTTCCTGCAGTGGAGACAAAAATAACCTGATGATGATGATGATGACATATCATCAGCTGAAATACGTCCACAGCTCCCCGATAGAATGCCTCTTTTGGTGGGCTGTCCATGGGGGGGTTTGCTATAATGAGCAAGCTTGGCAGGCAGATTGGTGATCGCAGTAATAAGCTCGCGTTCGACAATGATCAAGAGCACGGAAGATTTAGAATATTAGAGCAAGTTAACTATATATAAGCAGCCAAAGAGATGCTGCAGCTAGCAACAGCTAGTACTAAATATTATCAAGTAACAAAGCGACACTCACGTCGTCCCACCAATTTCACGTCGCCTGCAAAATAGAGCACGCCTGGCAGTACGTCCTACGGGGCTGTCGCCGTACGAACACAGCCACTGCGCCAGCGCGCTATCGAGATCGACGCTATTAGAAAGAGAAGCAGTTATGTGATTGTGGTATAACGTTGTATATATATTCTTTATTGCACATCTTAAAACTAAATACAGAAATAAATGGTGTGTACAAAGGCGAGCTTATCTCCAAACGAGATCTCTTCCAGGCAACCTTACAGGGTGTGAGACAAGGTAGTGAGTGCGGGGGGGGGGGGGGGGGGGGTCAGGCAAAATAAGTGCATCATATACTACATAATAAACATACATACATATCATATTATACTGAGTGAGACAGATAGCGCTCTTTTAGTTTAGTTTTAAAGGATATCACCGAATAACATTGTCCTTCTCTCGATCGACTATGCTCGCGCGCTGGGTGGAGCAGCCCTACTATAGTTTACGCTCACACACAAACGTGCACAGACAGACTAGTGCTGTTGTACCTAGTATGAGTGAATCTGTTCGCTTGTATTAAGAGCAAATATCGCACATGAAATCACACTTTCCGAAACTGTCATTACTCAAAAAAGCATGTTTTGAGAAAACACGATTTATACCTCCAACTCGCCCTTAAATCGTAGCATAGATTTTCATGAGCAGCATCTCCCAACGGCGGACATATTTTTCCTCAAACGCACCCAATATATAAAGGAAGTAAAGAAGTCATTGTAACCATTTTTCAATTTGCATTCACACACACACACACACACACACACACACACACACACATACACACACACACACACACCCACACGCATGTCACTCACATTTTTTGTATTTTTTGTATTGAAGCTTTTATTTAAGTAATGTAAGTAGGTGGTTCACATATATTGGTTTTGTATTTATAAAATTTTAATGTTTTCATTTCGTAATTGGCACTACCAAAATTTTTCTTGTATTTTATGTTTGTAAATTGTCTTGTGCTGTGAAATTAAATAAATAAATAAATATAATATATAATATACATATAGTAATAAGTCGTGTTTTCTCTGAACATGCTTTTTTGAGTTACGACTGTTTATGATTTCATGTGCGATATGTGTGAAGCGCAGTATCTGTATACTTAAGACAGTCTTATTCATTGTAATTGTAACTTTATTATCATTAGATAAGGTGCTAGGGCTGGTCACTAATTCAGAATGTGTACGTCCGGTGTGTATGTAAGGACACAATGTGCCAGCTCCGGGCACACTTGTTGCCGCGCGGTCGGCCGCCGCATTATTACGCTGCACCCGTACGATACAACCCCGATGGATATCAATAGCTACCTGTACCTACATATTTCGTCAATGAAATAGACACTAAACAAAAAATATAACACAAAAAGTCTATAATATTAAATTAAATGCTTTTAAAATCTATAAGTAATTATTTATAGTAATTTCGCAGTAGCCCAAAGGCATAGAATCTAATAAATTAAATCGTAAACTTGGGAGTAAAAAAAATTGGGGGTCTATTTAATATTAAATATTTCAAATGAGTGTTTTGAGCAGCGGGCCTATACACTTTCTCAGACACACGAACTTATCAAGGATTAATGAAAATCCAGAAAGTCATGCTCAACGACTCAGTTTTATTCACGATGTTTATCAATCGAAACCGAAGAGCAACGTTTTCATCGTCTCGGCTTGCAACACGAGCATTTATCAAATGAATCCAGATCGACTCGGTTAGTTGCTATGCGGCAAGCTTTTAAATCGACCCCACGATGAGAAAGCTTTAACAGAAATGAAACGGTTGCGTAATATTTTCAACAACTAGGTAATTTTCTTTAAGAATAGGTATTAATGTATAATTATTATGAAGGCTCCTTACAAATACATACAATCTTCTTTGTTCTTGGTTAACGACAGTTAAAAAAGATTGAAATTCCTCATCACAACTTTTGCTGAAGGGAACCTCAAACTAGCATGTCGTCTATGTAGGTATATACTAAGCCTATATTTGTGTTTTTGTTGATTTTTCAAAAAGCGCTGAATGAATTTAGATAAAATGTATATGGGACCACCACTGAAGTATGACCTATCATAGAAAAAACATCCATTCAGAATTGGCGCAGTAATCGCGTAAGAAACATAAACAAAAACATACCACCTCTATTTTTGAAGTCGGTTGAAAATAGATTCGTATCTATTTTTGACCTAGTGGTCAGCTGAATCTTAATCTTTTCAGGATCAATAATATTCTTAACTTTCAATGAACTGAAGGCTAGTCTACAATTAATACCATAAACATTCGAATTAACGCCTTTGCATTCATATCTAATAGAATATTTATTTGTTTCAGGTACGTACCGTTTCTAATCAGGAATTGTAAGTAGATGTCCCCTGTCCCTAACATAAGATTGCACATGCTTCAAAACAAGGAAGAGGCGGACAGCGGAGGGTCGAGACAAACGACGTCACCGGACCCCATACAATGAAAGGTACTGTTTACATTTGGGAATGCGAGTCACATAAAACCAACATTCACAAATTCATATAACTTAATAAATCGCTGTAAACATTGTAATGAATAGATGCTACGAATCTTGAAGACAAAGTAAGTACAATTTATGATTCAAACGTGTATGAAATACGGATTCAAAAGAAAGCTGATAAATCACTGGAGTGTTATTTGAGGAGAGCTCGTTCGTCTGGCTAGGGGAGGGCGGGGGGCGGCGATTTGTTTACTTTTTAATAAAATCACACTCAAAGCAATACACTCCACACCCCCCTCTACACCCCTGCAATCATCACCGAGAGTCGATCCATCAAGTTGCGAGTCGCACCGGGCGTCGCGGACGAACGAACACGTGTGAACATTCTCTAAATGAAACGAAGAAAGATTTTGCCTGCTCATACTACAAGCACAGTTACTAAAAATCCGTATGACATTGATACATAAGCTTTCCAGTTCTTAACTGAAGGGTAACTGAAGTCGTTAAAGCTAACAGAAGTCATTGTCTAGCTATAAACACTGTCCCAAGTAATCCTACTAATATTAAAAACGCGAAAGTTTGTAAGTATGGATGGATGTTTGTTACTCTTTCACGTAAAAACTACTGAATGGATTTTAATGCAACTTACAATAATATAGCTTATACATCAGAATAACACATAGGCTACAATTTATAAAGATATTGTGTGAATTGTCCAAAGTATCAAGTAAGTAGGAAAAAATCTACTATCTGCGAGCTATTCTGGCGTGCGCCATAAAATTATAATTTTAATGTCATAATGTTAGTTCTTTTCTACGCCACGGTAACATAAGCTACTCGACATACTAATCCTGCGCAGACGAAGTCGCGGGCACCAGCTAGTATTTCAATACATTCAATAGAGAACATTAAATATGAAGATATCAAACAAAGACCAGATAAAAAATATATTGGTTCAAGTTTTAAAATTATGTTGTTGCCGAACACTCTGCAGGCCGTTTGTTTCGTTAAGATCTCGGAGCCATGAAGTCTCCCTGAAGATTTTCGAGACCGATGGAGGTAGGAGACGAACGCAACTATTAGGGTCTTCCAAAGCGGGTTCAGCGCCCGATGAAGAAAGCGACAAGCGAATACATAAGACCCTGGAAGAGTGAGTGGAGTCCTCATACAGTAAGAATCTGCGTGCGTGAAGAATTTTTCCACACCACTGCTGACAAGCCTAGGCTGAGTAGGTTAGTTTGACTATTGAGATAAATGTAGGTGAGGAAGGTAAGTAAAAATGTCCTGATGATGAAACTACTCACTAACCATTTTAAAATGATATAAATTATGTTTTATAAACATACACAGCAATACTTCATAATTGGGATGAAGAATGCAATGTTAAATATATTCTTATAATAAATATTTAAACAGACGCCCAAGGTTATGCATAACATTTATATCCTGCTGTTAAAAATAGCGAGTGGGAATCGCTTAGAAGGATTTACTATAAATAAAACTGTGGCATTTAAAGCACAGGGAAATGTTTCCAATCTAGCAATGAAAATTCAAAATGGAAGAATGTCGAGCGATACTCTCGGCCATAAACTGTTAGTTGAACAAGACAGTGCTGAGCATAAGATATCCTTAAGAGTTATAGTAAAGAAAATGGTTGCTAATGACTTCAATACAACTTGCTTTTCGATTCCATATTGAAGTCTTCAAAAAAAAACTGTTCGAACCGTGGAAAAAGCGTATGCAGTGCAGACTGAGTTTAATAGTTGGAGACATGCGGACGATCAAGGTAATGACGTCCAGTAATGTCAGTCATCAATAAATGCCCCCGACGTCAGTCCCGAGCCCCGAGGGAGGAGCCCTGCGGCAGGGCTGCGACATGTACTGATTTGTAATTTGGTGCGCGTCGTGGCACGCGGGGGGGACGCCGGTAATTGCGGTCGCTGCCTGCCAAAGTGCAGCTTTATTTCCGTAAGTCGTAGCAAGTGCCTGGGGATTGCCCGCAATTTGAAGTACATTTTAGACAATCTGAATGCCTCATTCATCACTCAAATGAAGACCTTGTTCAGTATCGATTATAATAATCATTATTGAATGGAGTTATAGCTCGATAGCAACTAGAGGATTAGTTGGAGCAAATTGATATAATACTAGAGTGTTATTAATACATTATTAGTGCGAGGTCGAGGGGGGGGAGGCTGGCTGGGAGGCTGTGGGACGCAACTTTATCAATAAAGCCTCCGCCGTAATTACAACACAATTCACAACCAATTTATTTGGAGGGAAGCGTTTCAAGAGCTCGCCCACTTTAAGTACATTGTTAAAATATGCCTCCGCCAATTAGGTTTTGCTGGAGCCACATGCAAAAATTTTTATGGCCAGGTTTTTGGAATTTTGTGAGTGCTAGTTTCGAACGTTTCGTCAAAACATCTTGTCTGTTGGGATAACTCAAAAAACTACTAACTGGACCAACTGAGAACGCATATGTAAATGGTACGACGTATACTATGCTGATTTTTTTATGTTTCTTTTTGTCTCTCTTTCTTTTACGTATTATAGATATCTATTGTCATTCATGTCAAAGTTATGACCAAGGATCACCAGGGTTGATGAAATATGTGAAGGAAATGACAGCTTACAACAATGAATAAAATCCAGTAAAAACGCCCTTCTTTTCTTTCCTTTCTCTTCAGATTAATCTATTGACATATTTTCGTCGCAAGTACGTAAATAACACCTAATTCCGATCCCTGATCTTCATGATAGGTATAAAAATATTAAATGCATAAAACTTTCGTCATGATCTACCAAATACGATAACCACCGAGCAATATTAAACGGGACGGGACGCGCTGGAGCCTCGGAGCCTCCTCAGGCGGCCGCGCGCCGCCGCTGTCGTGAAGTTGCTAATATTGGGCTTAATCCGGCAATAATCGACCACTCGGCGATATTGTGCCACCAACAGGGCTCCATTAAAACTTGTCGCCACCGCTCTCGGCTCGGAGACTCGGAGCCCGACGACGCTAAGTACATCGTTTTCAAAGAGCCGACTTTCCTACTCGAGGATTAAGCTATTTATTGTGTCCTTTGGGAAATAGCTTTTTGAAAGGCCTTTGATTAGTTCCATCGCCAGATTGTCAATATTACGATAAGTTTCTGTTTAGAAAACTTGCAACTACTTAATATAATATTTTTAAACTACATTAAGTATCCATTGCTCAAATTGCAAAAATATCTAACATTCTATTTAGAAATGAAGCTCTGTAGGTTTTTTTTTCTGCGAATCAACAGCTAATTACCGTGTGGTTTCCGGTAGAGTAGAACAGGACCACTCCAACTCCTCCCGTGGATGTCGTACAAGGCGACTAAGGGAATACATTATAAAACACCAATCAGGCCTCCCCAACCCGTCTGGCCAGCGCGGGGAGTGTAGGCCAAATCCTCCGTCTGTCTCAGGCAGATGAGAGAGGGTTGTGCTCCTGCAGTGGAGACCAAAAATAGCCTCCTGAACGATAAAAATATTATTTGACATAGTTTTTGGGCATACATTTGTAAGACAAAAATTTAATTGATTAATTTTCACTGTAAATTTATAAACTTTTAAATATTTTTACTAATAAATATGACTATATTTAATTCAAATCCGTGAATCATAGCGCGAGAGAGTGACGCCAAAGTTAAACGCTACGTGCGCCGCCAGCTCACCGCAGCCGACATGATGTCAAATAACTTGTTGTTTTACAGTTTTAGCTCTTAATCAAGGCCTTTACGTGTGAAGGTAAACTTTAGATTCGGTCGCGCGACGCCGGGACAACTTCATTAGAGCGACCGACGACGGTCGGTCGGCCGATCACAGCACACCTGCCGCTTCTCAACAAAGTTCGAAGCCACGCAGAATTACGAGAACTCTGAAGATTGGACACCTGTATCAGAGACCATCACTGAAACAGATGCGTTGTAGAGAGTCATTAAGAGAAAAGTTTAAAGAAATAAGCATATTAACAGTAGCTGGCCAATTCATTTTAGATAATATTTTATATGTCAGAAAAAATGTATCTCTCTTTTTGAGGCACTGTGACAAAAATAGTTATAATACAAGAAATAAAAATAAACTTGTTTTACCAGGGTTAAGACTAAGTAAGGTCAGTAAATCGTTCACGGGGCAATGTATACGCTTCTACAACAAACTACCAGAGGAAATCTTAAATATGACGGACAGAAAGTTTAAGATTCACATTAAAAAACAACTTTGTAAGAAAGCCTATTATAAAATAAACGTTTGAATGACAAAGATGCCTGGTACTAATGTTAATTCAGCTTCGCAAAAACTTTATTAATTGTATGCAAACTTGATTTTTAAAAGATGTGTTGCGTGAAGTTTGTTGCGCCGTTTGTTCTTCACAGCGCTAACACCTAGGAAGCGGTCGTCGATAAAAAAAATACGAGTATAAATGTACCAAGTGTACTCATATGCAATAAATGATTTTGACTTTGACTTTGATGTAACATTATATTCAACATTTAACAGCAAAAAGCGTTAAAGGAACGCTTTTATAATCAGAGTAAAGTAAGAGTAAAGAAGAGACGTCGGGCGAGGACGAAGCGAAGACGCGGCGCCCATATAATATACTTTCATACATAATGTACAAAAGCGTCGGAGATTCAAAACGTACGTATATCAGTGCCACAACTGCTGTACCCAGTAACTTGAAACCAACGATCTCTATGTACTACTAGATGGAGCGTTCCAAACAATCGCTCTGTTCGACGCAAGTAGCCACAACTCTTTCACATTCACAATGAAACTTGTGCAGTTACTACTCGGAACATTTAATTATTTACTAAATATTGACATTATTTAACCGTAGCGTCAATATTTAGTAATAACTAAATGTTCTGCCCTCTGCATATTAGCAGATTGCATCAGTAATAGCAATCTTCGTCTCTGAAAACATGCTGTGTCAAAATCGGACAGTTGAATTGCGTCGCTTCTTCGCTCGACATCTCTTCTGTATGGCTAGCGCATAAGTTTACCGAAGCTAAGCCATGGCGAGTATTTATGTCGCCGGCGGCGGGCGATCCTGGTGGTTGAGGTTCCATAGACTTGGAAATAAGTTTGCTGGATACATAGCGGCGCACGCGTGTTGCCGGTGGTGGCCGAGTGATCTCATCCGAGCCTGCGGCGTGTGTCCAGAATCCCGAGTTTAAACCCTACTCAACTTCGCAAGCTGTTTACTTAGAGACAAGTTGTTATTATACTTGTCGGCGAAATAATAAAAAAAAAGCGGCCAAGTGCGAGTCGGACTCGCCCATGAAGGGTTCCGTACCAGCAAGTAACATAATATAAAAGTTATAGTAGTTCGTTGTAACTTTGATCGATGTTTTAATAATATTATTGTGGTTTACGATTTATGACGTATTAAAAAAAAACTACTTACTAGATCTTGTTCAAACCAATTTTAAGTGGAAGTTTGCATGGCAATGTACATCATATATTTTTTTTAGTTTTATCATTCCTTTATTTTAGAAGTTACAGGGGGGGGGACACACATTTTACAACTTTGGAAGATTCTCTCGCGCAAACTATTCAGTTTAGAAAAAAATGATATTAGAAACCTTAATATCATTTTTGAAGACCTATCCATAGATACCCCACACGTATGGGTTTGATGAAAAAAAAATTTTTGAGTTTTAGTTCTAAGTATGGGGACCCCCAAAATTTTTGATTTTTTTTCTATTTTTGTATGAAAATCTTAATGCGGTTCACAGAATACATCTACTTACCAAGTTTCAACAATATAGTTCTTATAGTTTCGGAATAAAGTGGCTGTGACATACGGACGGACAGACAGACAGACAGACAGACAGACAGACATGACGAATCCATAAGGGTTCCGTTTTTGCCATTTGGCTACGGAACCCTAAAAAGGAGCTGATTTGGAGGCACAGTGCGTGTTCGGCGCGCCGTTCGGCGAGCGTCGCGAGCACGCGCTGACGGTACGTCTGGTTGGACTGTCGCAGGCGCAGACTCGAGACGGTGTTCGCTCGATACGCGTGCGGTGCGCAGGCACTGCACGGACGGATCGTCTGCCTTCTAAAATCGTTACTTGATGATGTAGTGTAATTTCATGTAGTGTCATTGAAGTCAGTAAACGTGTTAACTTTGAAACGGTGTTAAACTCAATTTGGGAGCCCACACTTTCGGAACCTACGACATCAGAAGCGGGATTCGAACCCACACGCGCTCAGAAGAGGCACCTACGACAAACTTATCAGCTATAACAGCTGCAAGATAACTGTATTTGTAAATTGACACGGAAATGCCTCAATAGATATAGAAATATTGCAGAGAAAAACAAAACCAAATACACTTGTTCCCCGTACATAAAATGATATGAAATGACTCAAATTTGAGCAATAACACGGCACCGTGACTGACTGTGACACGTCATAAGTATAAGATTACAGGAAAACGAGGGAGACTGGGTCGCGGATTTTAATACTTGGCGGAGGTGATTTACGAGGCGCTTACATGCGTGACGCCTCACTCGCGCTGCTGTCACGTGACACCGGCTCCAGAGGCACGGGTTAAGGAGAAGGGGACACGATTTTACTACACTCCTAGGACTCTTAGACTGCGGCAATGATACAAGTTCAAAGATAAATGCGAGTTCGTGTTCAAAATTATTTCTAAATCCAAGAGGATTCTAGCAATTGTTAAATGTAAAGGATATTCATCAAACACAACTTTTTCATATTTTTGTGTCAACTAAGACACCCCCTGTGGGACGCCCCCTGGCTAGATGGAACGACGATCTGCGTAAGGCGGCTGGCAGTGACTGGATGAGAAGAACCGAGGATCGGGTTCAGTGGCGCACCTTGGGAGAGGCCTATGTCCAACAGTGGACTCATTCGGGCTGATGATGATGATGATGAAGATTTTCTATGCAATGTTTATAAAAACGGTTTTCGTCATAAAATTGATTAGGAACTTATTAGAAACAGATGACAGTCATAATAGTAATAATACACAAACTGACAACGTTTTGATTGTGGAAGGTAACGCAAACTATATATAACATGCATAGCATGATAAATGCAGAAGTCGTTACAAATCGTGGTGAACTCATCGAAACCTACAAAATACTGACCGACAAATATGACTGTCCTGACCTGAAATCCATCTTCAACATCAGTTTCATCCACAGGGCGAGTCACAGCAATGACATGAAGTTGTTGACAACTCAATCTAACACCCTCGTCGGCCACAACACGCTCAACAACAGGGTCGCGAGCGCATGGAACAAGTTACCGCAGGACGTTATCGATGCCCCCTCAGTGAACACTCTTAAAAACAGACTAGACAAGTTCGTCAAAAACCAGTGTTGCAAGTGACAATTCAAAGACTTAATTAATCGAGCTTTATTGCGAGAGAGATTGTTGCTCGACTATTAACCCAATAATAATAATAAATATTAAAAAAAATCTAAAAATAAATAAAAACTGGAAGTAATGAAAAGTATGTCTTAAGTAAAACAATAAAGGAACAAGAGCAAACATAAATAAATATAAATAAATAAATGTATGGGGACATTTCACACACAGCCACCTGATCCCAAACTAGGCAGAGCATGTAATATGGGTATCAGACAGCGGTGGGCGCGGCGCGTATACTGCTGCGCACTGTGCTGACACACCTGGAGGGTGGGAAATGTGTTGCGGCTATATTCTTGGACCTGTCCCGTGCCTTCGACTTAGTGGACCACAGCCTCATATCAGCTAAGCTGGAGCACTACGGTGTGCGGGGCATTCCACTACAACTGATAACATCATTTTTGTCTGGTCGTGTCCAGGTTACGGAGGCAGGGGGGGATAGGTCTGAGCCAGGTCCCATAGGTGATAGGTCTGTACCGCAGGGCTCAAACGTCGGTAACAGTATTTTCATACTACTCATGAATGATCTTCCATTTAAGTCACCCTTCACTGACTTCATTATGTATGCAGATGATATTTGTGCTATCGTTAGGGCTGACAGTAGACAGGAGCTATGCAACAACATACAAGCCGTCACATATAGGCTCTTGAATTGGTTTATAGCTAACGGAATGCAGCTTAATTTAGATAAAACGAACTTACTAGAATTCTCTCTGAGACGTAACTCGGCACCACCTGTAGTAGTAAACGTTAATAATATCCCAATACCGACTAGTACACAAGCTCGCTTTGTAGGTTTCACGTTCGATACCGGACTGCAGTGGCAAGAACACATAGACACTCTATGTGTAAAACTGATGTCCGCGTACTATGCAGTCTCTCGCCTCGCGCCCACTCTTTCCAAGAGTAACTTACTAAAAGTATATTATGGATATTTCCATTCCAATCTCACTTACGGCGTATACCTGTGGGGACTGGCGGCAGATAGGGACCGACCATTTCTTATCCAGAAAAAAGTTGTCCGCAGGATGACGCGGGCTCCCCCAGACTCTCCGGCACGCCCACTGTTTATCGAGCTTCAAATTTTAACTTTGCCTTCCCTATATATTTTTGAAGTAGCCAAGTATGTCAGGCGGAACCTAAAAGAGTTCCCTGGCAACAAGCTTGGCGAACAAAAAAACTCTGCGAGGAGACAGCATGATTTGCAGATTATGAAGCATCGCCTGCAGAAAACCAGCAACTCCATACATGTCATGGGTTCCCGAATTTATAATAAATTACCTTTAGTAGTAAAGGACGCTGAGACGGAAAGCACTTTTATTCGTAAATTGAAAAAAATGCTGACCCAAAAGGCCTACTATTCCGTGAAGGAATTTTTGGACGAAAATATCTAATTACCATATTTGTATCTTACAAACACCGTATTGACATTCTTTTGATATGATACAATATGACGTTTCACATTTCATTTACTTTTGACATATTATGATTTTATTTCTGTTATATTTTACATTTTACATTGTAATTCTATTTATGGTTTTACTTGCATTGACATGAATTTAATGCATTATTAACTTGACGCTGTATAATTAATACAAATAAATGAATATGAATATGATATACATACATAAATACATAATATAATATATAAATAACATCCAGTCACAAGGCAAACACAAATGTTCATCACACGAATGTTTGCCCTGGGCGGGGTTCGAACCCGCGACCCCGAGCTTCGCAGGCAGGTGTACTACCAACTAGGCTACGGGGCCGACAATATAAACCGTAAAACATCAGTTGTATGTGGTGAGCGTGGAATTAATTATGTCATGAGATTCTGATGTGGTATTGTGAACCCTTGCATATACCAGTAGTAGTGTTTCTCCTTAAAGCGTAATGTTATAATACCGCATGTGACAGAAAGTCAAGTCGCGCTAATGCGTGCGGCTAACGACGACGACGACGACGAGCGCGGTGTGTGCCGCAAGGGTGCGCTGTGCGCCCGCTCTAATACATATTTGATTACGTGTGATCGCGGCAATGCACGTTAATTATGTTTATTGGTATTAATACAGTGTTTCCGAGACAGACTCGAGAATGGCTTTTGATGCGAAGTTACTAAGTATGAGAGGAAGAGACGTCCAGCAACTAGATATAAAGGGTTGATGTAAACAAGGATACGAAAGAAGGAGAAGAAAAAGAAACAATACAATTGTTTGTATTAGCTTTCGTGCTGTACGTAGGTGACTCGTGAACACAGCGATATCGCCTAATGAATTCAGTGCGCCCTCACCCCCGCCCCGCCGCGCCCCCGCGACCCATGCCAACCGAATCCGACTCTACAGTTAGACTGTTACTTACCTTACATTGCTGCATCTGTCTGCATTTACGTACGTAATGCCTAGAAAATATTTAGAAAACTGTCAGGAAGAAAAATCGAACCTCGTAGTAACCTATTGCAAAACTTTTGGCTGATATCAGGATAACTTTTTTTCAGCGCCCATTGACCTTCTAAAGAGACACAGAAATATCTGTCCGAGACCTGTGTTGCAAGGGGGCGACATTTTAAAACCTAGTTTTTGTCGTGGCGAAAATTTTACCTCTTTTTGCAGATTATTCAATGAATAAAAGTTCTCGATAATTTTAAAACCCACGGATCCCGGTAGCCTGTCCATATTACCATGTAAGCTTGAGGTCATTGACCGGAAGTCGCTCGACCTACGCTGATGATAAGGTTCAGTGATTTTTAATCAACATTGAAGCATAATTGATAAAGCTTTTATTATCAAGATGAATGCCGTGTGGTTTCCGGTAGAGTAGAATAGAACCACTCTAACTCTTCCCGTGGATGTCGTACAAAGCGACTGAGGGAATACATTATGAAACATCAAGGCCTCCCCAACCCGTCTGGCCAGCGCGGGGAGTGTAGGCCAAATCCTCCGTCTGTCTCCGGCAGATGAGGGTTGTGCTCCTGCAGTGGAGACAAAAGTAACCTGATGATGATATCAAGATGAATAGACACGAACGTTCGCAATTGATTTGTTGTGGGAATGTCGAGTACTTGGCGGTGCTAAGACTGATATTACACGGTGGACGTTATTAAGAGAGTTGCCGGCGGGGTGCGGATTAATGCCGCTCTCCATAATGAGAGTGCGCCGCAACGTACAGTTTGAGGAATAAGCTGATAGCGGGATAAAACACTATATTCTTTCAGTTTCGAATAAACACACCATTGTCTATAAATGTGAAAAAAAAGAATTAATATTGAAAGAAAATAAGTTTCATAAATAATCTACGGGCCGTATGGTTCCCGGCTTAGAATAGGGCCACCCCTATCTTTCCCTTGTCGTCCAGGCGACAAGGAGATTGCACCAGGGACGGGCAGCAGCGTTCTCCTGTGTGTGTATGTTAAGATCATTACTGCGATCACCAATCCGCCTGCCAAGCGTGGTGATTATGATAAATCCCCCAATGGACGACTTACCAAAAGTGGTATTCTATTGGAGGAGGCCTATGTCCAGCAGTGGACGTATTTAGGCTGATGATGATGATGAAATAATCTACGAACACTGAAGAAATTGAGACTATGGAGTATACATGAGTATACGAGCTCGAGAAATCAAGGAAAATTAGTCACATAGTAACCAGTTTTCATGTTCAATTCATATATGACAATATGATTGAGCATTTAAATTATCTCGACGTAAGTTGCTTCGGGAAAATAATACAATACAATATATTGCACAAACAAATACAGTTACACGTTATAGAAGTTACAAATAGTACAATTTAGGCGGTCTTATCGCTTTAAGCGATTTCTTCCAGACAACCTTTCTATAACGCCTGCAAGCCTTCTTTGTAAACATTTCCGCTAATTCTCCTTCGAAGTAAGAAGTCATTTCGTATTCTTTAACGGGCCATGTGATAAATTCTGATTAGCATTTGGCGTGTAACTACGACAGATGACTCCAATAAACGAAGCTAAAACATTAGCCTCATTCAAAAAACTATGTAAGGCATGGCTTCTGTCTAGGCAAAAATCTACCTGCATCTGGTCTATATGATGTGTTTGGTATCCCTACAGCCCTGCGATATGTATCAGTGGGTATGTGTCATTTTAGCATAGTGATTATTATTTTTTTCTTTTATACATATATTTTTAATTATTTATGGAGGGCCTTACAAAGTCTTGTAATGAGGTTTACAGTAGTACTACGTAGTGCCTACACGTTGGCAGAGATAACGATCACCACTCCTTTTTCCCTAGCTTCGATTTTAGCGATGTATAATCATAATGGCGATGCCTGAAAAGCAGCGTTTCGCTGAGGCATCGACCAATTCATCTGACTATGTACTACTTATAAATACTTAATTGTTGAACCGAATGGTGTCGTTGAACAAATTCTCTTTTATTTATTTATTTTATAGCTAGACTCTAACGGATATTTCCGAAATTCTTACCGAGTCGGCTCTCAGGCTTTGTAACCTGGAGAAATGTTCAAAAGATTGATTTAGGTCCAGATTCACGATGATGTGTTGCTGGAAGTACACAGCCTATAAGTAACTGCGCAGTTATTATAAAATAAACGATTATTTGAATGACAAAGATGCCTGGTACTAATGTTAATTCAGCTTCGCAAAATCTTTATTAATTGTATGCAAACTTGATTTTTAAAAGATGTGTTGCGTGAAGTTTGTTGCGCCGTTTCTTCTTCACAGCGCTAACACCTAGGAAGCGGTAGGCGATAAAAAAAATGACGTGTATAAATGTACTAAGTGTACTCATATGAAATAAATGATTTTGACTTTGACTTTGACAGCACTAACAACTAGGAAGTGGATTTGACACCTTGATAAAAACGTACGTGCATAAATGTACCATGAAGGATTTTGACTTTGATATTGGAAATATCAAATGGAACATAAGGTGTGTGTTTAGGTTTGCTTGCACCGAAACATGTCGTGTTTGTTAATAAAGACCTCCCGCTGCCTCCGTAAGCTCTTCTCTATGTGTTATTAAGCCGCAAATCGTAGGAGTGAACACTCGGGAGCCTGCGGATCTGTTCACAGGGGTCGAGTCACCACTATCCTTACCGCCATGTGGATAGTGGTGACTCGACTTCGTCTGCGCACGATTAGTATTTCGAGTAGCTTTTTTGTAGGACTATTTAAGATAAACATTTCCATCATACATTACATATGTGTAACTCTAGCGGTTTTGGCAGCACACGCCAGAATAGCGCTCGCAGATGGTAGATTTTTTCCTACTTGATATTTGGCTATAATGGCTTACACATAAGATATAGATATATACTGTGGCGGGCTTTTTTGTAGGACTATTTAAGATAAACATTTCCATCATACATTACATATGTGTAACTCTAGCAGTTTTGGCAGCGCACGCCAGAATAGCTCGCAGATGGTAGATTTTTTCCTACTTGATATTTTGGACAATTCACACAATATCTTTATAAATTGTAGCCTATGTGTTATTCTGATGTATAAGCTATATTATTGTAAAGTTTCATTAAAATCCATTCAGTAGTTTTTACGTGAAAGAGTAACAAACATCCATCCATACTTACAAACTTTCGCGTTTATAATATTGTATATAGTAGGATTTGTTTTACTGTCAACACCGTGGAAACTTTCGTAGATTTCATAATCAAACGCTGCATTGTCTTCTATATCAATGTTGCCGTGTGTCACTGCATGCATTTGAACTGTACGAGGTAACGTAACTGGGGGCCAATTCTACTATTTTCAACATTTATCGTTCGTTTAAACAACAGTTACGTTTAAGTTACAGTCAAACTCCTTTCTAAACTCAAATTGACATTCTACTCATTGTTTTACTTGAAACGATAACCGACGCAAGACGAAGCGCAGACGGAA
The DNA here is from genome assembly GCA_947086405.1 of Esperia sulphurella. Taxonomy (NCBI): domain Eukaryota; kingdom Metazoa; phylum Arthropoda; class Insecta; order Lepidoptera; family Oecophoridae; genus Esperia; species Esperia sulphurella. The sequence goes on from OX352261.1 coordinate 18,714,375, forward strand.
CGCACACGTTACTCAGCTATTAGGGACGAACCTAGTATTTTTGTAAGTATTCGTTACTCGATTCTCGATTGTGCGAATTTTCCATAGATACGACATTATTTTTCTCGAAAGCGCGGGAAATGTTCGCGTTAGAAGTACATGTTGTATTATTGTTATTGATTATAAATTTTCGGATATGTTTCTTTTTGTTCATTGTATATCCATAAAATTGTAAGTTTATATTGTTTTAATTCTTATTGTATCATTTATTAGTTAAATTAAATTATAATTAAAAATTGTCTATTGGTATCCTTATAAATAAAAACCTAAACAATAATACACAGAAATTTTAAATTATGTACTAAAGTAATGTAGTATTTGTCATACTTGAACATAATGCTGTTAACAAAAAAAATGAGTAGGTACGCTATAGCGGTATTTCATTATGTAGTTCTTAGTTTATTACAAGTTTATTGAAGATGTACTTAACTTTTTTTATAATTAGTGTTATCTTTTCTCGAAATTACTTGCGACGATCTAGTGCCAGCCTATGTGAAAAATAAACATCTAATTGTTTATTAAACGCTGATTATTTCTATTACAGTTGAGAGTAGACCACATACTACATGTACCTACTACCTTATTTTGTGTGAAAATAACTTTTTTCTGCATAAATTTAAGCGTAACGTTTGAACTGCGTGTGTGAAAAAGTACCTTCCTACCAACTTTTTAATGAACGCTATTTTGACAGCGTAGCGTTCCGTTTTTACCTGAGACAACTGTCAAAATGTACAAAAAACATTAGCAGAATACGAAGTCACGGAACGTTCGTTTCATCAACGTCTGGAGTTTGTTTAAACGTTAGCTACGGCTGAAACGCAGCTGAAGTACAAACGTTGTGCGCAGCGGAATATGAATAGTGTTAAAACCTGCGTTTCAGCTGCAGTTCAGTTGCGTTTTATGCGAAAATGCGTTAGTAGAATTGGCCCCCTGTAAGGGTAACGTCATTAGCGTAGGCAGTCATGTGATTGTCAGCCGACACTCGCAGTCGGGTGTCGGGAGGGTAATGCGTTTAGCACTCTCCCTGCCCGGTGCCGGCGCGCACCGAACGCTGAGAGGTAATTGCTTTATGCATGTCTCGACACCTGACACTGTCCCACCGGTAACATACAGAGTGCACAGATCTGACAATTGCTGTCCTATCAGAAAGAAACATATGTGGAGTTATGGGAGAGAGTGAGAAATAAAGTGATGCGCAAGAAATGTGGCTTGAAGAAGGAAGAACTAATAAATAAAATCGTAAACATCGCGTGTCTGTACATTGATGATATTTGCAACAAAAAAATGGGGGGTCTAAGAATAAGCAACAAAACACATTTCGATCATTTTCTCTGTTTTGTCTGTTTGTCTGCGGGAGCGGGAGGGGAGCGGGAGCGGGAGCCAGATTGGAAGCGGGAGCGGGAGAGGGAGCGGGAGCGGGAGTGGGAATGCGAGCGGATTCTGTAGTTACGCGAGCGGAGCCGCGGGCACAGATAGTATAGTAATAAAGATAGAGATGGGTATGTTGCGTTCGATTGGACAATTAGAGCGTATGAGTGAAAGAAGAGACAAAAAATGTATACAGCATGAATGTGGAATGAACTACATCTAGAGATCATACTACGAGTTGATCCTATTGCCGTGTGGTTTCCGGTAGAGTAGAATAGGACCACTCTAACTCTTTCCGTGGGTGTCGTACAAGGCGACTGAGGGAATACATTATAAAACATAAATCAGGCCTCCCCAACCCGTCTGGCCAGCGCGGGGAGTGTAGGCCAAATCCTCCGTCTGTCTCCGGCAGATGAGAGAGGGTTGTGCTCCTGCAGTGGAGACAAAAATAACCTGATGATGATGATGATCCTAAGAGTACGTTCAAATTGGTGATGTCCTCAAAAAAGTTTGGGGTCCAGAGTGAGACGAATAAAAGGTTGATGCATGTGAGTGAGACTAGTGAGGTGTGCCAGGATTGCGCAAAGTGGCGATACTTCGTCTCTGCCTGCCCCTCTGAGACCAGGGTGTGAGCATTATGATGAGAAAGAAATTGTGCCTACATGACCCAAAAAACATTTACGCAAAAAATTACCGAAATTAACGAATTAGCGATACAAAGGCAAGCAGACACTCGTAGACCAACAGACCACATGTTTGTTGCCACGAAGACTTTGCTAGAATGCCTCGTGCGTCTGTAAACACACGACTCTCCTACTCTTCAAAACGTAACGTTCTTTAAACGGAAATATAACAGTTACTAGCTGTTGCCCGCGACTTAACATCACAAATTATTATGTATTTCCCGTAGGAATGCGATGTTTTTTCGGGATAAAAACTATTCTATGTCCTGTTCCAGGACCTAACCTATATGTGTGCCAAGTTTCATTCCGATGGTTCACTATTTTGGCTATAATGGCTTACACATAAGATATAGATATATACTATGGCGGGCTTTTTCGTAGGACTATTTAAGATAAACATTTCCATCATACATTACATATGTGTAACTCTAGCGGTTTTGGCAGCGCACGCCAGAATAGCTCGCAGATGGTAGATTTTTTCCTACTTACTTGATATTTTGGACAATTCACACAATATCTTTATAAATTGTAGCCTATGTGTTGTTATGATGTATAAGCTATATTATTGCAAAGTTTTATTAAAATCCATTCAGTAGTTTTTACGTAAAAGAGTAACAAACATCCATCCATACTTACAAAATTTCGCGTTTATAATATTAGTAGGATTATCTTGACGGTGTTAAATAAGTAACCGCAGACAAAACAACTTGACATGTAGTAATGAAGGTCTCCCATTACCTTTTGTAACTTCAACCTAGCCACGCTACGGAACTCGTGTCTCGGCCGTAAAGGGAAATGTCCACGACGAATGTAATGTGACCACAACTCGACAACGCTTTATGGAACAAGCTCAGTGCGTCGGAGCATTATATTGTGGAATCACCTACGGCATCGAAACGTGGACTGAAAGTGGGACTGATCCGAAAACTCATAGACGCTCAACGGGTTAGCTCGTGAAGTGATCTGCCAGAGAACTTAACTCTTCGACATAGCTCAATAAGTCTCAGTACGTTGACGCGCAAGTGGTCACATCCATCGGAGAACTGACCACCGTTGAGGTAAACCAGTCATCGAAGGGAGACCGCGACTGTACTGACTCGATGAGAAGAGCCGAGAATCGGGTTTAGTCCGGCCTACGTCCAACAGTAGTCTCATACAGGCTGGTGATTGTGGAATTGCTACGATCGATACGTCTAATATAGCAACACGACCACATCATCATCATCAGGTTATTTTTGTCTCCACTGCTGGAGCACAACCCTCTCTCATCTGCCGGAGACAGACGGAGGATTTGGCCTACACTCCCCGCGCTGGCCAGACGGGTTGGGGAGGCTTGATTGATGTTTTATAATGTATTCCCTCAGTCGCCTTGTACGACATCCACGGGAAGAGTTGGAGTGCTCCTATTCTACCACACGGCAAGACACGACCACATTTAACTCAAAACGTTGATGTTTCAATACGATCAAACGAGTTTTTCAACAAATCAACCGGTCCATATTAAACTCACAGAAAAGTACAGCTTAAGCAGGATAAATACATAACACTCTCGCTCGTCTCATTATATGCAGTGATCGGAGTGAGTACAGCTATTCTTGGTACTTGCAAAATGCTGTCATAATAAGGACATGCCGTTGGTACCAGGGCCTGTGTAGCAAGGGTCTGTGTGTCATATTATCACCATATGTTTTAAGGGCATTAGATAGAGAGCATCATTTCTACCTGGATAGTAGAGTTTATCATAACACCCTATTTTTGAAGGAATTGGATGGAGAGCATAATGGCCAGGATCTTTGGTATGAACGTTAAAGTTATCGATATTTTTATAGTCCTAGGAATCTGAAGGTTTTTATGGTCATTGCCCGGTAATCGCTCTACGTAGTCCGAATACTTTTCATATGAGACAAGCGAAATGTACTAAAATAGGATTACAGCGCTGCTAATAACCTGAACCAGTTGATGCATTCCACTAAATTAAGTACGTATTACAAGGGAGTAAACGAGATGTCTAATTGAACAGTCTCCAGTCACCAGTAGACATATATATACTTACTGCCTTGGTCTAGACATGCGGTGCAGACAGGCGGGCGCAGCGCGGATGGTTATCTCGAGCGCAGCGCATCGGTAGTTCTAAAATACATTAAGCGAAACCAGTTAATCTGTTTTAATCTGGATATTTCAGCCGTTACGTTTGATTACATTATTATTGCTTTGAGTTGGGACCTTTTCTCCAGTAGATACACTAGGTTACTGCTCTTTTCACATTGCTTGCTGTGTCGCTGTGAATAGTGTATGTCAGTATGTATATATTATTATTTATGTATTATCTTCCTTTGCACATCCTTGTTTTTTTGATTTATTATTTTGTTTGTACTGTAATATTGTTGTTAGTTTTCTGTTATCTCTTAATATCTTATTTAAGTATATTGACTATTTATTAAGTTTGTGAAATGGTATTGATATTTATAAGTGGGGACTTGTAATCAGCATTTTTTTTATATTTGAATTATTATTTATTTTGTAATTTGTCTGTAAGTCTTCCTCAAAGTAAATAAATAAAAATAAAATATATATATATATATCCTTACCGAGTCATGCGGGGCTCTGATGGGATGGTGAATTATTTCCCTAGATAATCGTGGTACCTCAACACAGCGGCGGCGATGTTGTTCGCAACACATCACGTCAAGGGGTATCAGCGAAAAGCATTGCGACATTGGATTGCCTACAGTGGCGATACATCGTCTCTGCCTACCCCTCCGGGACCAAGGCGTGAGCATTATGTATGTGTGTATCTTTTTGCGTTTCTGTCTTGGTCCATCTGTTTTGTGGTTTTTCCATAAATCGTCGCTCCTGCAGACCTCTAGTGCTATGTAAGACGATTGTGTGTTGTCGATCATTCATATCCGCGCCACTCAGCTCATTAATTCCAGACTTCGCTTAGACATTTATTTATTTAATAAAATGCAACAATACAGATTTTAAATTAATTGTTTTATGCTATAGACGAAACAGGCATTCCTCTCTCTAGCATTCCCTTTACATTCCGTCATCAGCCGTCCTATGCCGTCCACGAACACGTCACAGTGGCGCCTCGGCGAGCAGGGAGCCGAACAGCTTCAGAGCGCGCGCTTCGCTTAATTTATTTAACTGAGAATAGAATAGAATAGAAAGACTTCATTTGGCGAACACAAATACAACACAGGAATTAAAATTGACGACATAAATATGAAAAAAAAGAAGCAAACAAATTACATAACCGTTAAAACAAAACAGAAAAAAATGCCACAGTGTTGTAGTGTGACGCCAAAAGGGTCCCCAGCTCAGCTTATGCTGTAGCAAGAGCTGCAGCGCTGATTGTCAGTGAGGCCACCAAATGACTCACGGACGCAGTTGGTACATCGCAAGCCAGAAATGAAAAGATTTATATACTTATACTTATTAGATTTATATGACTGATTATCTGTGTATAATCTCCACTATCCCAAGGTACAGGAACTTATCAGTAACTGCTGGAGCACTGGAGTCACTTTAGACCTGGTCACATGGCAGCTCACGACATAACATAAATTGATGATAAAGAATATATTATGTATATGTATGGTATGTTATATATTTGTATATTTTGCATGTATTTATGTATATAATATGTATAGTTGTAATTGTAATATTTAATGTTATATATATTATTATGTATGTACTTTACTTAGTAACTTATATTAGTATGTATCAGTAGCTATACCTGCTCATTTATTTTATGTATAGTACAATAGTTTATTATAAAATTTCAATATCCATGCACATTTTATTTTTATTATTTTTGATCTACCGCTTGTTTTAGCTTTTCCCACAGTGAAGGTTGGCTGGAAGAGATCTCTTATAGAGATAAGTCCATCTTTGTACACTTTTATGTTATGCCCTTTTTTTTGTAAAATTTATGTGCAATAAAGAATATATATATAACAATGTCGCTTCCTAGTACAGTCACTTGTCAAGTTCACCAAGTGCCTGCCTTTAACAGTAATAACTCCAACAATAAACTATTACAGCCATGTTCTAGACTGTCATTTTATTGCGCGTAAAAGGTAATGGCGTAAACATAACTTTATACAGTGTAAAATGGTACTTGACATGACAGCAGGTAAGTCTGAAACCAAAACGCAAGTAGCGCGTTCACAGAGTGCCAGCGATACGTACGTAGAATTAATTCTCTCTCTTCTCCGTCGTTTCCTCACTGCTGATATCTAGCGGTCATTGGCCAGCCGCACTGCTTCATATAAGGATCCACCAGCCAACCTCCTCACCGGGTATGACCTCCTAGTCCGTCTTAACATTACAAATTATTATGTATCTTTGGAACGTCCTAGTACAGGGTACTTGCCTACGTAATATACACTACAAGTAGTGTACGAGTAACAATTAGTGTCTTAAAGAACGCAAAGAAAGAGGAGATCTAATTAAGACCTTCATGATCTTGAACAATCACTACAACACATCCAAGTTAAAGAATATATTTAACTCAAACTCCACTGAACTACTCAGAGGACACAATATGAGAATTCAAAAATCAAAAGCTCATCTGAACCCTCAAAGAATTTTTTTAAACAACAGGGTTGTATCCAGATGGAACAAATTGCCAGAATCTGTCGTAACTGCACTGAGAAAAAAATAAGTAGCCCTCCTACTTACATAAGGATACAAATATCCCACTATTACGTAAGTAGCCGCCTACATTATAAATGGTGTCGCCTACAACTGATTCAGTAGCCGGCTCCATTATTACGTAGTGTGGTTACTTAGTAATGTGGCCGGCTACTGAATCAGTTGTAGGCAACACCATTTATAATGGGGGCGGCTACTTATGTAATAGTGGTATATTTTTATCCTTATGTAAGTAGGAGGGCTACTTATTTTTTTCTCAGTGTGCCACATCAATAAACATTTAAGAACAAACTGGATAATTTTTTAAAAGAAAATAATCAAGTCGACTAATGATATGGAAGCAACAGCTTTAAGCTGCCTTTCCATTAAAAAAAAACGTCAACGAGACGCGGTGCATTTTAAAATTATTGATGCATCTGATAATGCAAACAGAGGAAGATTTATGCAGATTTTCGTAATATTTGAAACACGCGTCAAATCGACTTTAATATTGGATAATGTAAATGAGCTCAGACCGCCATAAAACACAATTAGCATAACCGGTGATTTGGTTATTCGCAGTCACGGCCCGCGGTCGTTGCCGTTACTCTCTGTCCCGCACGGTAACGGCCGCTTCACAACTAAGCGCTATTGATTTTCATTGCCCTCACAATTTGTAAACGGTGCTAATATGACATGCCCATTTACACGCAAATAGCGAGTCGTTATACTTGTGCAGCGCGACTACTAAATACGACAACTGACCAGGAACTACAGTCTGGGACAGTCGAAAAGTGGCGTGTACCATCCGGGATTTGATGTAATATTAAGTAGAAAAGTACGAGCTAAGCAAGTACATTACATTATAAAACATCAATCAGGCCTCCCCGACCCGTCTGGCCAGCGCGTGGAGTGTAGGCCAAATCCTCCGTCTGTCTCCGGCAGATGAGAGAGGGTTGTGCTCCTGCAGTGGAGACCATAACCTGATGATGATGATGAAGTACGAGTTGTGGTAGCCGGGTTGGCTGTGCACTCGCCTCACGTTCTTTAAGTCGTGAGTTCAAATCCGTACCCATAGTTTTTCAAAAACTTAAGTACGGTTTATTTATTACTAGCTGTTGCCCGCGACTTCGTCCGCGTGGACAACTTAACATCACAAATTATTGTATTTTCGGGATAAAAACTATCCTATGTCCTATTCCAGGACCTAATCTGTATGTGTGCTAAGTTTCATCACGATCTGTCCAGTGGTTGATGCGTGATTGAGTAACAAACATCCAAATATCCAAACTTTCGTATTTATAATATTAGTATGAGTATCCTAATCGTAATACTTTTTGTTTCAGGTAATGACAACACCATCCTCATGTTACGTAAGACTAGATTTTAATACGTAAAAGCGACTTAACTCTGCTTCGAAAAGAACTGGATGTTGTTGAAACTTAGTTACGATTCGGGCGGTTCCGTTATATCAGAAACTTAGCTCCGTAAGCACACATTTGGTATTCCCTTTAGATCCCGAAATCAGTAGGAGCGGGGAGTCGGGTGAGGTGTTTAAAATTCAAGAATCAGACGCGGCACAATCCTGAAAGGAACGTTTCTTTTTACGGGGGTCAGTCGAGTAAATAACGCGTCTTCATTCCAAACCCGTCGGCCGCGGCGGGCGGCGGGCGGCGGCTATCGGCAGGCGTCGCACGTCCGCCGCGCGCTGCCGACGCCGACCGTCCGTCCGGGCCGAGAGGACGATCTACTATTACACATATCACACAAAAACTAAACAGTTGTATCTAGAAATGTAACGGTCAACGATCTCTATGTACTACTAGATGGAGCGTTCTAAACAATCGTTCTGTTCCACGCAAGTAGCCACAACTCTTTCACATTCACAATGAAAGCTGTGCAGTTACTACGCAGAACATTTAATTATTACTAAATATTGATGCTACGGTTAAATAATGTCAATATTTAGAAAATAATTAAATGTTCTGGGCAGTAACTGTACAAGTTTCAAAGTATTTAAGTATATTTGTATGTAAATTCAATTGTGTAATACTATTACTAAGTATTTACCATGTTCTAAAACTATAAATTTCTCTTCTTTCACCTGCAATACTCTGTCGCTATGTCTTTCTTATTTTCCTTCTGAAAGGTTGCCTGGAAGAGATCGCTTTGAGCGACAAGGCCGCTTTTGTACACTTTTCAAAAAATCTGTACCTATTTTATTGTTATCCTTAATTTGTGTGCAATAAAGAGTTTATCTATCTATCTATGTTAGTAACATGTAAACACTTTGCATGTCCGGCGTGAGCTGTGACAACTTAGACGAAATCACTTCTGTGCGACGTAAGAGCTTTACCCTTTGATGTTGACAAATGGTGACCCGAGCGTTTTATATTCAACCCTTATGCCGGCGGGCGGCGAGCGGGGCGCGGGGCTCGCGGCGAGCTTGCTCGTGCGCCTCGCCGCCGGCGGCCCGCGTAAGATTTTGTCGTCACTGCCAACTGCTTTAGTATTCAGCGCAAATGTCCTTCCACCAACAAGCTACTGGACATTTTGGTAAATTCCTTTTAGTTTGACCGTTAGACGGGCCTAAAGAATATATTACAGTCACAATGATAATATTACTTATATTAATTAATAAACTGAACTAAAAGAGCACTATCTGTCTCACTCAGTATAATATGATATGTATGTATTTATGTAAGAATGTTTATTATAGTTATTATTATTTATTATCTATACATATAATAAAAGAGTAGAAAAAACAAAAGAAAAGCGAATCTGTACATTGAAGTTAAAAAAAAAATTTCACTGCCCGGACGTTACTGTAGACCAGTAGAGTCCAAAAATATAATTAAAAAATTTCTTATCTGTCTGTATGTATGTATGTATGTACGGGCTAATCTTGGAAACTGCTGAACAGAATTTGACAGCGTTTTCACTGTTTAATAGCTTTGAGTTCGGGCCTCATACTGGTATAAGTCATATCTCAATAAATTGTCAGGATGCTGATATACAAGTTGACCTCTCATTTCATATCATTTGTATGAAAGTATAGTTCAACATTACTGGTCGTTGCAAGAACTTGACAGAAAGTGACAGAGATGTTTTAAAGCTCATTTATAGATTTATTTTAGCTGATGTATTTCCACAAGTCTCGATACAAAAAGTTCGCTATTCGATAATTAGTGGCCCTGTATTAGACCGGTGATCGTCGACAATGTCAATATCGAAGCTGTTCAGGAGTACGTCTGCCTAGGACAGACAATATAGTTGGGTAGGATCAATTTCAAAAGCTGACAGAAGAATCCAGTTAGGGTGGGCAGTATTCGGAAAACTGCGTCAAGTCTTTACGTCACCTATTCCACAATGTATAAAGACAAAAATCTTTAATCAGCGCGTCCTGCCTGTCATGATTACAGCGCGGAGACGTGGACACTGATGGTGGGCCTGATCCACAAGATTCAAGTGGTTCTGCGTGCTATAGAGAGGGCAATGCTCGGGGTCTCTATGAGGGATATGATTCGTAATGAGGATATCCGATGAATAACGAAGGTGACCGATATAGCCGAAAGAATTAGTAAGCTGAAATGGCAGGTCACATCTGTTGTAGTACCGAACGGCCGTTGGGGCAGATGGGTTCTAGAGTGGGACGCGACGTCCCACGCGCAGGGTGGGACGCCCTGCCGCCAGGTGTATGGACGACCTGAAGATGGTGGCCGAAAGCGGCTGGATCTGTAGGGCGTTGTGGCATTCATTGGGGAAGGCATGTCCAGCAGTTTGACAGACATTTTGTTGTACAGTTAATTGGATATGCAACATAGGAAGGGAATAGGAAGGGAAGGAAGTCGGATGGAAAAGAATAGAGGGATTAGGGTAAGAGAGGAAAGATGAGGGGGCAGTAGTAAATAAAGGGTGTAGGAAGGGGTGGGTTAAGGGAAGGGGGAGAGGAAGGAGTAGGGAGAGGGAAGGGGTGGGGGAAAGGGTTTTCAACGTTGTGGGAAGGGGATGGAGAAGGAAAGAAAGAAAGGGTATGGAAAGGACAAATTGGAGGACAAAGGGGGGGAAGGAAATATCAACTAATTTGCACAATATTAAAATATAAAAAAAAATATTGATTATATGATAATCTTTTAATTCATGATAAATGTAAATGTCAACTTTATTTTAAAAAAAGCGGCCAAGTGCGAGTCGGACTCGCCCATGAAGTGTTCCGTAGCAGCAAGTAACATAATATAAAAGTTATTGTTGTTCGTTGTAACTTTGATCGATGTTTTAATAATAGTATTGTGGTTTACGATTTATGACGTATTAAAAAAAACTACTTACTAGATCTCTTTCAAACCAATTTTCGGTGGAAGTTTGCATGGCAATGTACATCATATATTTTTTTTAGTTTTATCATTCTCTTACAGGGGGGGGGGGACACATTTTACCACTTTGGAAGTGTCTCTCGCGCAAACTATTCAGTTTAGAAAAAAATGATATTAGAAACCTGAATATCATTTTTGAAGACCTATCCACACGTATGGATTTGATGAAAAAAAAAATTTGAGTTTCAGTTCTAAGTATGGGGAAACCCCCAAAATTTAATTTTTTTTTTCCTTTTTTAGTGTGAAAATCTTAATGCGGTTCACAGAATACATCCACTTACCAAGTTTCAATAGTAAGTTCTTATAGTTTCGTAATAAAGTGGCTGTGACCTACGGACGGACAGACAGACAGACATGACGAATCCATAAGGGTTCCGTTTTTTGCCATTATATTTGTGAAATACGGAAACCTAAAAAACTGTGGTCCAACGGGCGAAACCGCCGCCGGAACGCTAATTTATACCCGACTTCAAAAAAGGAGGTTCTCAATTGGATAGTATGTTTTTTTATGTATATTAATATTTTTAATGCATAACCAGATTAATAGATTTCTTTTAGGATTTAGTAACACGTAATACATAAGAATGTGTAATGTTAAGTTGTCCACGCGGACGAAGTCGCGGGCAACAGCTAGTTATTTACTAAATATTGACATTATTTAACCGTTGCATTAATATTTAGTAATAATTAAATGTTCTGCGTTGTGGCTACATGCGTGGAACAGAGCGATTGTTTGGAACGCTCTATCTAGTAGTACATAGAGATCGTTGTTCAACACATGTTAACTTTTCAAACTATGCCGCAGGAAGAGTGTATAGGCATCTTCTGGGTGAGCGCGCTCCACCTTAGGCCTCATCATCTCTTACCATCAGGTGAGATTGAGGTCAAGCGCAAACTCATCTATACTTATAATAAAACTGTAACTGGTCTATGTCTGTACATGAGAGATATATAAAAAAATGCATGAGGGGTCTTTATAGGGCCAATAGAAGCTAAAACAATTTTTTTTAGAATTTTTCTCTGTCTGTCTATCTGTCTGTCTGTCTGTCTCTCTGTCTGTCTGTATGTATGTTTGTTACCGCATCACGCAAAAACTACTGAATGAAATTTGATGCATTTTTCACAGTTGTATTGCTGGTGGTCTAACTCAAAATCTGGTGCATGTTTCATCTTGATACGCCACTTACAACCTGAGATATTAATAAAGTACATTTTTCTAGAAGCCATTATATCGGATGATAATAAAACGACTGTTAATATTTCTTCCAGTAACTCAGTATCATATTTAGAAATCTTTCATGAAAAAACATCTCTTTTTTACGAAAATTTTGATAAAAAAATTGCAATATTTCTCTAACGTACGAATATGTTCATCATATGGGCGAGGTCAACGGCCGCGGCGCGGCGCGTATGGGATTGAGTGAAATTTAGTTTTTGGGGATAGGGATGGGGTTGAGGTTGGGGTTGGGATTGGGATATTGATAGTCTCGAGTCTGAGTGGGAGTGGAAGTAGAAGTGGGAAGAGAACGTGGGAACGGGAGCTGAAGTGGGAACGGGAGCGGACGTGGGAACGGGAGCGGAAGTGGGAACGGGAGCGGAAGTGGGAACGGGAGCGGAAGTGGGAACGGGAGCGGAAGTGGGAACGGGAGCTGAAGTGGGAACGGGAGCTGAAGTGGGAACGGGAGCGGAAGTGGGAACGGGAGCGGAAGTGGGAACGGGAGCGGAAGTGGGAACGGTGGCGGATCCTGTAGTCCACGAGAGCGGAGCCGCGTACACAGCTAGTTATTAATAATTGTCAATTTGTCACGTATATGATATTAACAATCATATTTGTCTGCACTGTGATAGACAGACATATTTTACTGATAATCATTTGATTACAAGTCTTTTTTTTAATATATTAATAATACATGTCATTATTTTTTATACAGTTGTAAGTCAATATCTTTTCAAAAGTCCATAATATAATCATAATGTAAAATTAAATTAAAACCATAAAAAAAAACACACTTAACAGTACAACTGTTTAGAATTTCTTAAACTTACTTTCGATAAATTCATCGAAGCTATAGAAGGTTTGCTCGATAAGCCACTTCTTCAGTTTTAATTTAAATGATTGGTTGGAAGGAGCGTCCTTTATATCGCTGGGTATCCCGTTGTAGACGGCCGGGCCCATGGCATGTATATGTCGTTGACTTTACATTACTGCACCTAGAAAGGCCGCAACCCTTAAGTGGTCTACCAATACAGATGGTGCTGTGGTAACTTGAGTAGTTTTGGCATTTACAATCGTAGTAATTGGTGAGAGCTGCTTGGATCAATATCAATTGATAGCATAAAATATGTCTCATAAACATCGGTGAGACCTCGCGGAGTTCTCTTGTAGTACCGAGTAATATATGATCTTTCATTGTAGAGTATTATTGCCATATGTTTCAGTATGTAATGTCATATCTCTCTTAGTATATATATTCTTTATTGCACAACTTAAAACTGAACACAGTAATAAATGGTGTGTACAAAGGTGAGCTTATCTCTAAAAGAGATCTCTTCCAGCCAACCTTACAGGGTGTGAGACAAGGCAGTAAGAGCGAGGGGGGCAAAATAAGTGCATAATAGACTACATAATAATTAAATACCTGAACTATATATATATACTAGCTGTTGCCCGCGACTTCGTCCGCGTGGACAACTTAACATTACACATTCTTATGTATTACGTGTTACTAAATCCTAAAAGAAATCTATTAATCTGGTTATGCATTAAAAATATTAATATACATAAAAAAACATACTATCCAATTGAGAACCTCCTTTTTTGAAGTCGGGTATAAATTAGCGTTCCGGCGGCGGTTTCGCCCGTTGGACCACAGTTTTTTAGGTTTCCGTATTTCACAAATATAATGGCAAAAAACGGAACCCTTATGGATTCGTCATGTCTGTCTGTCTGTCCGTCCGTAGGTCACAGCCACTTTATTACGAAACTATAAGAACTTACTATTGAAACTTGGTAAGTGGATGTATTCTGTGAACCGCATTAAGATTTTCACACTAAAAAAGGAAAAAAAAAATTAAATTTTGGGGGTTTCCCCATACTTAGAACTGAAACTCAAATTTTTTTTTTCATCAAATCCATACGTGTGGATAGGTCTTCAAAAATGATATTCAGGTTTCTAATATCATTTTTTTCTAAACTGAATAGTTTGCGCGAGAGACACTTCCAAAGTGGTAAAATGTGTCCCCCCCCCCCTGTAAGAGAATGATAAAACTAAAAAAAATATATGATGTACATTGCCATGCAAACTTCCACCGAAAATTGGTTTGAAAGAGATCTAGTAAGTAGTTTTTTTTAATACGTCATAAATCGTAAACCACAATACTATTATTAAAACATCGATCAAAGTTACAACGAACAACAATAACTTTTATATTATGTTACTTGCTGCTACGGAACACTTCATGGGCGAGTCCGACTCGCACTTGGCCGCTTTTTTTAAAATAAAGTTGACATTTACATTTATCATGAATTAAAAGATTATCATATAATCAATATTTTTTTTTATATTTTAATATTGTGCAAATTAGTTGATATTTCCTTCCCCCCCTTTGTCCTCCAATTTGTCCTTTCCATACCCTTTCTTTCTTTCCTTCTCCATCCCCTTCCCACAACGTTGAAAACCCTTTCCCCCACCCCTTCCCTCTCCCTACTCCTTCTTCTCCCCCTTCCCTTAACCCACCCCTTCCTACACCCTTTATTTACTACTGCCCCCTCATCTTTCCTCTCTTACCCTAATCCCTCTATTCTTTTCCATCCGACTTCCTTCCCTTCCTATTCCCTTCCTATGTTGCATATCCAATTAACTGTACAACAAAATGTCTGTCAAACTGCTGGACATGCCTTCCCCAATGAATGCCACAACGCCCTACAGATCCAGCCGCTTTCGGCCACCATCTTCAGGTCGTCCATACACCTGGCGGCAGGGCGTCCCACCCTGCGCGTGGGACGTCGCGTCCCACTCTAGAACCCATCTGCCCCAACGGCCGTTCGGTACTACAACAGATGTGACCTGCCATTTCAGCTTACTAATTCTTTCGGCTATATCGGTCACCTTCGTTATTCATCGGATATCCTCATTACGAATCATATCCCTCATAGAGACCCCGAGCATTGCCCTCTCTATAGCACGCAGAACCACTTGAATCTTGTGGATCAGGCCCACCATCAGTGTCCACGTCTCCGCGCTGTAATCATGACAGGCAGGACGCGCTGATTAAAGATTTTTGTCTTTATACATTGTGGAATAGGTGACGTAAAGACTTGACGCAGTTTTCCGAATACTGCCCACCCTAACTGGATTCTTCTGTCAGCTTTTGAAATTGATCCTACCCAACTATATTGTCTGTCCTAGGCAGACGTACTCCTGAACAGCTTCGATATTGACATTGTCGACGATCACCGGTCTAATACAGGGCCACTAATTATCGAATAGCGAACTTTTTGTATCGAGACTTGTGGAAATACATCAGCTAAAATAAATCTATAAATGAGCTTTAAAACATCTCTGTCACTTTCTGTCAAGTTCTTGCAACGACCAGTAATGTTGAACTATACTTTCATACAAATGATATGAAATGAGAGGTCAACTTGTATATCAGCATCCTGACAATTTATTGAGATATGACTTATACCAGTATGAGGCCCGAACTCAAAGCTATTAAACAGTGAAAACGCTGTCAAATTCTGTTCAGCAGTTTCCAAGATTAGCCCGTACATACATACATACATACAGACAGATAAGAAATTTTTTAATTATATTTTTGGACTCTACTGGTCTACAGTAACGTCCGGGCAGTGAAATTTTTTTTTTAACTTCAATGTACAGATTCGCTTTTCTTTTGTTTTTTCTACTCTTTTATTATATGTATAGATTAAATGTTTTGAGTAGTAACTGCACAAGTTTCAAAGTGAATGCGAAAGAGTTGTGGCTACTTGCGTGGAACAGAGCGATTGTTTGGAACGCTCCATCTAGTAGTACACAGAGATCGTTACTCTTCCTTTAAAAATATCCAAATAGTATTTGTATAGATCGTATGTGTCTATTGGTGGCAGCGAGGCGCCCGCCTGCAGGCTCGTGGCGAGTGTCCCGGTACAAACAGCTCGGCCGACAATCTCGACAAGAAGACTAATGGGCCGCGTTCCGACCGATTGTATATCACCGCGTTCCGCTAACGAGTTCATCGCTCATTCACTTTTTTACTCGTTTTCGACGCGTTTTATTTCAGCTTTTTACGTCGTCTCGGGAGTCGGGAGTCAGTCGACAAAGTCAAAGTCAAAGTCATTTATTGCATATGAGTACACTTGATACATTTATACACGTCATTTTTTTTATCGACTACCGCTTCCTATGTGTTAGCGCTGTGAAGAAGAAACGGCGCAACAACTTCACGCAACACATCTTTTAAAAATCAAGTTTGCATACAATTATATAAAGATTTTGCGAAAGACAATAACTACTACTTGGTCATTTAAAATAACCATTTCAAGCAGAAGTCCCTTTGCGATGCTTGCTAGGATCGTGAAAACTGGTTATACATCCTCTCTGCCTACCCCTCTGGGTGTGAGCATTATGTATGTATTTCGAGCAGTTAAAACATTGTAAGCTTTTTATCTGCAACCAACGAGGCTCTTGCGGCCGACAATGGCGGTATTACCATTCAACAATTCACTAATCCATAAATCCACCGACCGGTGATGAGCAGCAGCGTCACCGGTGCGAGGCCTAGTGCTATTTTGGCCAACAAGTATGCCCAGCGTGGCCTTTATGGGCAAAACTCCCCCATGAGCAGAAAACAAAAACCACAGTTCACTGTAGCCCTGGCTTAAGAAGCTGGCCTGCAGTGGATGGAGGTTATTGGGGCAGCTACAGTTCATGTCCAGCAGTGGACGGCCAAGGACTGATGTGAAGCTTTTCTTCTAGATCTAATTTTTTCAAGTAGCGACACGCTTCGCATGCTACGACGTGCGACTGTAAATATAAAACATGAACACTGGAAGATTTATAATATTACTTCAAAGTATACATATTTTTAGAGCGTTCTTAATTCAGAGACCATTTGTCAGTGTTCCGAGTGAAATATGAGAATTTTTTTACTCTAAGTATACTTTTACTCATAAAATCTGAGAGACTTGTGATGCGTGAGTCAGTAGCTCTGTGCGAGTGATGAGTGTCTTTCTTGAGTTAAATTTGTGAGAACAAAACAATGACTGTTCGAGTCTTATTAGTGGTGCGCATAAATCAGCGCGGGCGCAGTTGTAGAGTCGCGAGTGGCGGGCGGCGGGCGGCGGGCGGCGAGCGGCGCGCGCGCAGCTGGAAGTGCGCCAACATTCGCGCTTGCGGTCCGGTCTCCGGTCACTGTCACGCTCCACGCTCTCGTTTTCAGCATAACTCGTAGAACGTATTTCTGGAGTATTTTCTATTTTTAAAAGATGTAGTGTGGTTCCCGGGTTGAAATATATCCACCCCCAATCTTCCTAAGGGATTGCACCAGGGACCGGCAGCAGCGTTCTCCTGTGTATATTGAGATCATTGCTGCGATCACCAATCCGCCTGCTGAGTGTGGTGTTTATGGCAAATCCCCCAATGGACAGCCCACCAAGTGGCATTCTACTGGGGAATATTCAGCAGAAGAAGTGTTTCGACTGATGATGATTTGTGAATGAGTTAATTTCTAGAAATGTTAAGTTAATTTCTAGAAATGTCTTTCGTTTACGACAATGTAGGTTCTAATTTGAAACAAATAGATACATGTAGGTAAATCTTTACAAAACTATAAATACTAACTCCCGTGTATGTATTTTTGCAAAATCTAATATCAACAGATTAGAATATATTAGATTAGATTTATTTATTTCACTTTTACATCTTAAAAATTCAATTTTACATGTCATTCTAATATGGTAAAAGGGATCGTCATAAAATAAAATAATGTATAAATTACAATGTTTACAATTCAAATAATTTCATAGTATATAACATACTATATATGTCAGTATATAATATTAAAATAAAAATTTAAAAATACACTTGGTATTAAATTATGACAAATTAAATTAAACGTCAGAGGGCCCACCAATTTCATTCTTTAGAAAATTCATTTATGGAATAATATTCATTTTCCAACAAAAGGTTTTTCAGTCGTCGACTAAGTTTACATTTCAAATTCGTACGAGGCGATTAGATAAAATGGCAGTGTTACCATCAAACACTGTATCGTTACACAAAAGCCTATTCTGCAGGATACCGCACATATTCGTATATGTATAATAATATCCTTAATACGAGATGAAGATGAGATTAATTTATTTAAAAAGAGGCTCCACGATCTGTTGACTGACAAACAACAACATCAATAACATTATAGTTTGGAAGAATTTCTTGGTGACAATTCAATTTTACTTTTTATCTAATTAATTTTCCTTTTTGTTTCGTAACTTTAAGCTAAATGCATGCTTCACTGCGACACAATGTTGTGTGCCCACGTGGCGGGACATAGCTGAGCTCTAACATGTAAAGAAAGAAAGAAAAAACATTTATTTACTACCATAAACAAAGAAAAAACCAACAAAGCAAAAAAATTATAGTATCTAGAGAAAACAATTTAAAAATTTTAACATAGTTAAAATAGTATGCGTGTGCCGTGGCAGCAAAAGGGCAAACGACTCAGCATATGCCTAGACCAAGTAAGATGCTAGGCGCTGATTTTCAGTCGCACCCGGTGCAGACAAGCTTGTCTACAGTGCCAAACAAAGAAGTAATAAATATGATATGTGTAATTGCAATACGTATGTACCTAGATAATATAATATAACACTAAGAATCACACCAAATACATACATATGATGAGTAAATATGACTGGGGAAAAAATAAATAAAACAATTATAAAAAATAATAAAGAATCCATGTAATGTAATATATTTAATACCTATGATCCACAATAAAGATATTTGTATTTGACCGTTCGGGCGGCATTGTTTAACTGGTAGGGGGAGGTGAGTATCGCTTCTTTACGTAACAATATTCAGTATTCTCTGGTATCGCTAAGCCCCGCATAAATATTTGCCACTTACCCATTTGTTCTACTATTCTAATTTCGACTCTAATTTCAAAATGTATTAGTTTCCCTTTTGTCGTGTAATCGCGGCTACCGGCAGTGAGTTCGCAGGCCGCGGCTAGCGGGTGTCGTTACTAATGGCGGTGCAGGCTCTGCCTGCTGGCCGGGTCGGTCGCCGCGACAGTTAATTTATTCCGCCATTACTCAAGCTGATTAGACAGAATTCGTAAGCGGACATCAATCGGCGCGCTTTATATTCCACTAATAAAAAATCTACAAGTGTATCTCCTGCAGTGTAAGGAAACTTGAGAAAAGAGACCAGATAATGTGTTTAAAAATTCCCCTCGATGGTAATAATTGAGGAAAATGAAGGCGGAAGTGTATACAGAGCGGCGGATTTGGCAGATTTTTACTCAACTTTGGCGAAACCAAAAGGAAGGTTGTGTTATGATATTAGTCATCTATGTTATGATATTAGCTATATATGTATCTACGAGTGGTAGTCCACTTTAGTCCACAGTCCAGCCCAAAGTGGCGATCTACAAGTCAAAGTCGAGGCGTGAGCATTATGTTCTCGTAAGTATGGACTTGTTCTCTCGTAGAGCCTAAACTACAGCATCGATTTCGACAACCGAGGTGTCATTGAATGCGTGTTGGTTTGGGAGTGTTATAGGATACAAATAATTATGGACAGTTTAAAATTATGCCCGCAATTAAAGAAATCGAATATAAATCATTTAACGTAAGTTATTTCGACTACAGAAGTTAACAAGTTTTATAGTACACTTCTAGTTATCGAACATTTTTAATATTACGTAAAAAGGACTGCAACTTTTAATCAACTTATATTTTCTTTTGCAAAGACTTTATAATATAACTCAAGGCTGGATGAGACAAAGAGGGATGACACTGGATGAGTCGTTTGCCCTTTTGCTGCCGCGGCACACGCATAATATTTTTGCTTTGTTAAAATTTGTAAATTGTATTCTCTAGTTATTATATTTTTTTTCCTTTTTCTTGTTTTGTTAGTTTTTTCTTTTGTGTGTGCCAATTATGGCAGTAAATTAATGTTTTTCTTCCTTTCTTTCTTTTTTTTTACAAAATAGTACACGTACTAATGAAATGGTACAAGTTTTACCAAGACACTGATAAACGGTTTGTGAGATATTATAAAAATAGCATTTACGTCTACAAAGACTGATGTTTTGATCTTTTGTACCCCAGACTACAGCGGGGAGTCGCGGAGCACTTGTATAATACTCTTCAGAAAGGTACTCGCACGAACTTCTTTTCATCCTAATAATACGACTGGATTTCCTTGAGCACTTTTGTGTGGCAGTATAAATATCCAGCCCCCCCCCCCTCTCCTCCCTCCAATCCCGGCTCAAGCCGGTGGAAATTTACGAAACAAGTCATGTTTCCACAATTTAGCATAAACCCTCACGTTCTCGCGACATAAGCTGTCGTTATCTGCTCGCGGCGGACGCTGGCCCTACATTTTTCTGGCTCAGCGTGCGTCGCGCCCCCTCCCCCCCCCCCCCACACATATTTGCATACGATTCCCATGTAACCCGGGAGTCTATTCCGTTACCATTTCGTATAATATCCTTTAAACAAAATATTTTTTTTACTCTCGAACATAGCATGGGATGACCACTATATTATAAATGCGAAAGTTTGGATGTTTGTTACTCAATCACGCTTCAACCTCTGGAAGAATCGGGATGAAACTTGGCAGTTCGCATTATGAGAGAGGAAGAAAGACAATTTCATGAAATGAGACGCGACATTTGCCTTTGTAGGAAACTTACTTTCAAATTTATGTGTTTTCAGTCTAAAGCACTTCTAAGCCAGGAACCACACGATATACAATATAATTGCGTATCGGAATATGACACATGACTCGCTAGAAAGTACAAAATTAATGTAGTTAAATAATAAAGTCGACTAATCATATGAAAACACCAGCTATAAGCTGCCTTTCCATTTAAAATAAATACATAGTTCGACGGATATTAATTTGAAATCCTTACAGAGTAGGATGCTTGCAGTGGCGGATTTACACATTTCCCGCCAGTAAGCTATTAAAATTTTGCTGCCCCTACCGACCTCTACAATTCGATACCCTAGTACACAATCATATTAATTTAAAAAAAAATTCAATAAATAAATATGTCAGACATTCACACCAATTATCCAGTCCCAAACTAGGCAGAGCCTGTGCTATGTTACTGGATAACGGATACACATACTTAAATAAATATATAAACATCCAAGACTTAGGTACAAATATTCATATTCATCATACGAACATTTACCCCTAGCGGGATTCGAACCCGTAAACTCCGGCGTGGCAGTCCGAGAGCTACCCGTTCCGCCATGGAGGTCGTCATAATATTAATAGAACAAGTAAAGAAAATTTGCCCCTAGCGGGATTCGAACCCGCAACCACCGGCGCGGCGTGGCAGTCCGAGAGTTAGCCTTTCCGCCACGGAGGTCATCAATGAAATTGTAATTTTATGATTTATGCACTATCGTCTTAATTACACCACACTCCGTAATTAGTATGATTGTAGATCGATGTGACAGTTTCTTTTAAAAAATTATTGAACCTAATAAGACAAATATTTATATATAAAAAATTTATAAGTACGCAATTTTTTTTTATTTGCAAAATACCTTGACCAACATTTATAATTAAATATTTGTCGAATAGCGTTCCTATCGGGTGTCCCACGGCACCACACGGCTGTTTTAATTTCTGTAAGACATCAAAAATATTTTTGGCCCCAAATTTGCCGCCCCTAAAATCTGCCGCCCTAGACTCCAGCCTACTCAGCCTGCTGGTAAATCCGCCACTGGATGCTCGGATATTGTTTTTTTATTTATTCATTCTGAAACCTACAGCTAATTTACAAAAATATATAATACAGTATAATATAAATTAAACATTAGCCATTAACAGATTTCTAATATATAAACATAAACATTATTGTATAGGGTAATAAAAAAAGTAGACAAAAGTAGGAGGGTACAGAAGAAAAATTAGATAGAAATTTACAACCAAATAGGAATAAATAAATTATCTACAATCTACGTTGTCGTCGCAATGAGAGTTGAGTGCGTGTGGGGGTGCGCGTGCGCATGTGTGTGGGGGGGGGGGGGGGGCGAGCGATGCGAGGCGAGGAGAGGCGAGGTGGGGTCATAAAGTTCAATTTCAGTAATCTGACCCAGGAAGGAGTTAGTACCCAATATATCTTATCTTATCTTTTAATAGGGGGCCAGGCACGCCCGGCGACACGTCGACCCTGTGGGATCTTTTGTGTCAGCCCCTTTGTCTATGCTGGCTGTGCTTCCGTCCCCCACAGTTATAATATAATTATTATCATAAAATCTATTATGCAGCTAAGGGGCAGAAGCCTGTAGTCCTTGGGTTCCGGATAAGCCACACCCAGGACACTCATTCGCCTTGCAGCTAGTGCATTGCATTCACACAGCAGGTGTTTCACCGTTTCGCTGTCCTCCCCACAGGCTCTACAACTGACAGTCTCTGACAGTCCCATCTTATGTAGGAGGTGCCTTACATCAAGATGGCCGGCAAAAACTCCCACGATAAGACGGACTGCTGTCTTCCCGTATTTTAGGATTTTGTTAGTAAAACCTGCGTCTGTATTACCGATAAACTCTTTAGCGTGTTTCAGCTCCCGAAGTGCTCTCCACTCCGCCAGGTGTTGTTCTTCGGCATGTGCTTTTAGAGCTGTTTTTATGGTACTCATCGAGAGTCCCACAAATGGCTCTGGTCCTGTCAGAGTTTGTTCTGACCCTTTTCTAGCCAGTGCATCAGCATTCTCATTACCCTGTATGCCTCGGGTTCCTGGACCCAGACCAGTCTCACTCTATTGTTTTTTCCGAGTGTATTGAGTGCTTGTATACAGTTCAAGACTAGTCTGGAGTCCACGCGACATGACTGCAGAGCTTTGAGCGCCGCCTGGCTGTCACTGAGTATATAGATGGTTTTATCCTTGATATTCCTATCTATGTTCTCCCTGGCGCATGCGATTATTGCATATGTTTCTGATTGGAAAACAGTTGCATATAGTCCCATGCACTGACTTATATTGCAGTCCTTGGTTTGTACGCCGGCTCCAGCTCCCGTCTCCATTTTGGATCCGTCTGTGTACCATATTAGACTGTCCTTTTCAAGAGGTTTCAGCCCTTCTTTCCATTCGTCCCTAGTGGGGACGTGTATTTTATACCTTTTGTGGAAAACAAACACTGGTTGTGTTTTATCACAATTCATGTTCATAATCCCTTTGAGATAGCTGGGTATCTCTAACTTTGTGTGTCCAGTGGTTGCTTGAGTGTTGCTCCACAGCCCACCAACTGATAGTCTGTGTAGCGCCTTCGTTGCCTCCATCTGTATGACAATATGCAGCGGTTTGAGGTTAAGTAGCCTCTCTGATAGTGCTTCTCTGCATGTTGCCAGTTTTGTTCGAGTCCACCAGACAAGACCCAAATATACTACTTATTTTATACTCAAATATCAGATTGCGCTAGTACACCCCGCCCGAGCCGGCTCGACTAGCTGTATTGACTTTAGCCAAGTTCGCTCGCTTCTGTTATGATTAATGCATTTGTATTTTCGCTTTCTCGCCATCGAGCGGGACAAGTTTGTAATGATTAACGACTTGTGAATTTTACCTGCTTCGAATGCGCTGCTCTGTATTAATGGCGTGTAATCTTACAGCGGTTATCTTGTTGTAACGCTGCGGGCACGCGAGCAAAGTTTGTCGTCAGCCTAAGTAGGGCGCGCGCCAACTATCTCTATGTACTACTAGATGGAGCGTTCCAAACAATCGCTGTGTTCCACGCAAGTAGCCACAACTATTTTACATTCACTTTGAAACTTGTGCAGTTACTACTCAGAAAATTTAATTATTTACTCCATATTGACATTATTTAACCGTAGCGTCAATATTTAGTAATAACTAAATCTTCTGCGTAGTAACTGCACAAGTTTCATTGTAAATGGGAAAGAGTTGTGGCTACTTGCGTGGAACACAGCGATTGTTTGGAACGCTCCATCTAGTAGTACATAGAGATCGTTGGCGCGCGCACACTTGTATAATAATCCGGACCTTAGGGCGCCGCGCGCGGCTGCGTGCAGATTGCGTCTGATGGATGTTTCGTTTCGAGGGTTACAGCTTCTCAAGCTTCAGTATGGATTACTGAATAAGTAACATCACGATCTGACTAGAGTATTGATACTATAGGTTTGTAGCGCTCCACGTCGTCAGAGAATAATAAATATTCACCCCCCCCCCCCCCCCCTGCCTATAAGTTAAAAAGAGAAGCATTTATGTTGTTGTCGTACAACGCTGTTCCTCTCTCGGTCGACTGTTTTCGCGAGCTGGATGTAGCAGCCCTTCTATAATTTAATCCGCAGTAGGAGATAATGAAATCTGTTCGCTTTTTGGAGTGCCGGGGATGACGAATCCATGACGATCCATCGTGCTGCGATACGCAAGGGGACGAAGATGGAGTCCTATTAGAACTAATTTAAACGATGGAGAGGATCAATTATAATCTGATGCACCCCATCACATACGAGTGGTAAGCGCTGGACGTGCGGTGTGACCGTACGAGGCAGGTAGAGAGCTTCGCGCGCCGCCGTCTGCGGGGTCGCGGGCCGTCGCCCGGGCGACGCACTAATCATGTGCGTGCTACGTGTGGAGGGAGGGGGGGTGGGGGAAGAGGGACACGATTAATCCATCACGTGTAATCCGTCGCGCGTCGCTGTCACGCCATCGGCGACATCGCCCGGCCACGGTACACGCGGCTCTGGAATGCATATATAAACCACACTGCCCCTCCTGACGTGTAGCGAACGAGCTTACTATACGTGGCATGATCATCGTATCAGCCCTGAGACGTCCACTGCTGGACATAGGCCTTCCCCAATGACCGCCATCACACCTGGTCCTCCGGCGACGGCCGTCGGGCAGACGAGACCACGTGTCACAGAGAGATGGACCGACGACCTAAAGAAGGGGCCGAAAGCGTCTGCATGCGGAGGGCTGAGGGCCGGCGTTTGTTGAGAAAGATCGGTGTCGTTTAGAAAAGTAAACTCATACAATTACAGGTCAAGATGGTGTGGGGTTTACCCCACACTGTATTGACGAGCTATGATATGAGTTTTCTTTACTAAATGACACAGCCTTATATTACAAACCTGTAAAACGTGATCTGATCTGAAATTCACCTGACCCGGTCGGGTGTGGCTCGGTGGCGCTGTGTGCGAGGGATTAGGTCTCACAATTTGTCACCATTACCCTCGTAGGTGCGACGTGCGACTGCGACGTGCGACGTGCGAGCCGCACACGTGGCCGGTCTGTATGCGCCGCCCTGCCCTAGTATGTAAGTTCTATAGTGAAGAAATCTATATCTACACCAACAATCTCTATGTACTACTAGATGGAGCGTTCCACACAATCGCTCTGTTAAACGCAAGTAGCCGCAACTCTTTCACATTCACTTTGAAACTTGTGCAGTTCCTACTCAGAACATTTAATTATTTACTAAATATTGACATTATTTAACCGTAGCGTCAATATTTAGTAATAATTAAATGTTCTGCGTAGTAACTGCACAAATTTCATTGTGAATGTGAAAGAGTTGTGGCTACTTGCGTGGAACAGAGCGATTGTTTGGAATGCTCCATCTAGTAGTACATAGAGATCGTTGATTCTACCGTTATTCTTATCGATTACACCATCTAGGTGTACTGATGTAGTTTATTATTGTATCTGTATCGAGCAATAAAGAGTAATTGAATAGAATCTCAATCTCTTTAGTCTACTTTGCAAACAGGAACGTTTTTCGTTACATTTATACACTACTGGCTGTGCTGTTGAAACTTATTAAGAATATAAGAAGAACCGAGAAATGTAGGTTGTGCATTTTTAATAAGCACATCGAACATTATCTATATTGTTTACAGCACTTCTTAGAACTAAATACAGTAATAAATGGTGTGTAGAAAGGCGAGCTTATCTCTAAAAGAGATCTCTTCCAACCAACCTTACAGGGTGTGAGACACGTTCGATGTACTTAATAAGTTTTACATTAATATAACAAAACAACTAAGTTCTAAAATATAGTAAAGTGGGGAGTGAGCTAATCAGTGAGTGAGCATTAGAGTCCAGATACATCACTAGTATGTAGGCTGTGTCGGGTACTTCAATGAAACGTGCCTTCTTCTAGGAGAAATAAATGAGAAATTGTATGTCGTTTGTATGCGCAGTGTGAAGTCGAATCACAGCGGCCGAGTGAACTTCACTCACTCATTCCGATGCAAATGAATAAACGACACGAGGGCTTCCAATTTCCATGACAGCACAGCGAGTTCAAGTGTTCATCGTTGGATGAGGACTGGAGCTAATGTACACGGCGGTGAATAGAAGTACATAGCAATATATTGGACAGGCATGACATGCGAGTACAGTATGCGAGGCGCTGCAGATGCGAGTAATCCCGGCCTGCGGTTTTACTATTACTACATGCGTATGACATTGCGGTACCTCCACATGCTCTGTAATAACCATGTCTGTGATAATATAGCCATTGCAAGATTTATTTATAACTAGCTGTCACCCGCGACTTCGTCCGTGCGGTAATCATCAATGCACAGTTGTGTTATAAACATATTTCGTAGTCGTCGTTTCATTTCAGACTGGCTATACAGCGGGGCAATGCATCTAAAATATTAGGCTTTCTTCCGACCACGCAGGACCTGGGACAGATATTTTATTTGTAAATATGTATTTTTTTTATCGACTACCGCTTCCTAAGTGTTAGCGCTGTGAAGAAGAAACGGCGCAAAAAACTTCACGCAACACATCTTTTAAAAATCAAGTTTGCATACAATTAATAAAGATTTTGCGCAGCTGAATTAACATTAGTACCAGGCATCTTTGTCATTCAAATAATCGTTTATTTTATAATAGGCTTTCTTACAAAGTTGTTTTTTAATGTGAATCTTAAACTTTCTGTCTGTCATATTTAAGATGTCCTCTGGTAGTTTCCTGTAGAAGCGTATAAATTGCCCCGTGAACGATTTACTGACGTTACTTAGTCTTAACCCTGGTAAAACAAGTTTGTCTGTAAATATTCTATTATTACCCTAACTTATTTGAATTTGATAAACATTTGATTAATTAAATGAACTAATTCGTTATACATATAGACATTACTAAAATTCATAATAATTAATGCGTAAATTCGTAGTACAAATTTACGCATATCTCATTGAAAACTTTAGGCTTGGTTATTGATATCAATCTAGTCTCTCAATAAAATAAGGTTGTCTACTCGTCAAGAAATCGCTTTTTGCTGTAATATCGATTAACCATTAGACACTACGTTGCAATTAGAAACAGAGCCTAGGTTATCTGGAAGAAATTTCTTTAGAAATAAGCTCAACCTTTTGTGTAATTTTCTTTTCTTTGTGTTGTTCTTTGTATGTTTGTGTGTACAATAAAGTATAAAATAAATAAATAGAAACATTGTAAATGAATATGTAAATTTCGAAAAGATGCTTTAAGCTCCTAATTACAACCACCAGTCCCGGCATTTTCATCCCGTAGAATTGTCGTCGCAAGTATATAAATTACGCTACCTTATTCCGATCTACATAATAACTGGTGTTTCTAAAACTAACCAAACCTATTCTTGCGTCACTCAGAAGTCCAATTAGACTACGCAGAACGTCTACTCCCATCTCTCTTACCTTATGTTGACCCCCTAGGACCACGCATATGACCCTATGGTATCTTTTGTATCAGCCCCCCTGTTTATATGTCGCTTCCATCCCCAAGAGTCCGCTGCACAAAAGCTATTATGCAGCTAAGAGATAGGAGTCTGTAGTCCTCGGGAGCCGCGGGCATAGTATAGAGAATGGAAGAAGCTTGTACAAATTGTACAAATATCTGTGGGAATCGAGTTCACGACCTCTGGCGCTGAGTCTAATATCCTGGCCACTAAGAATGGTGGCCGTTGATCTCCCATCAATAAAAAAAACCACCAAAATCTGACTAGTACACTATGGTGTAGACGGTGACACTCTCGACACTAAAATTTTTTTAAATTAAAATCAATTTATTTCAGATAACAAAGATCCATACACAAAAATTAATAATAATCATGTCAATGTAAAAATAATAATATAATAAAATGTCAACATATAAAATAACACATAAAATAACAATATAAATGCCCGCCAGGTGCTCGCTAGCCCACCAACACTGCCGTCCAGTGGCTAGCAATGGGACACTCGAACTTACCCCCGACCACCCTCAGGATGCTGTTGGTGCTGCCGTGTACTCGGCGCATCAGCGAGGACACTTTTTTACGCATTATCGCGTGGAATCCGTCGACGCGCGCCGTGGCAAACATGCCGGACGCACTACAGCACCACGGCAGTCGCAACAGCATCCTGAAGGCGTTATTATACTGGACTCGTAAGGCGCTGTAGGCCTTCTGCGTGAATCTCACCCACAGGCTGCTCGTGTAAAACGATTGACAGAAGGATTTAAAGAGAGTTACTTTTACCTTTTCTGTACAATGAGCAAACCTTCGGGCGATCATGTTGCTTCTGACCGCCAGCGCCCTACGCTCCCGCTCGATATCCTCGTCATCCATCAAGCGTTCCGTCACGACATGTCCTAAGTACTTGAACTGCTTGACTCTCGCCAACAATGTATTCTCTTGTGTCAATTCAAACAATTCCTACACAGATGAACGACTTTATGAGCCTCCCTTTTGCTCCATCTTCATATAAAAAGGATGGTTTACGATTATTTATGTGTAATTACGGGTATGTCACAGCCAGGACACTTGTCCGCCTCGCAGCAAGTGCATTGCGATCTCACAGCAAGTGCTTCATCGTGTCGCTGTGCTCTCCACAGGCTCTACAGCTGACGATCTCTGACAGTAGTACTGGAAGTGCCTCACAGTGAAGTAGTCGGTAAACGCTCTTATATCATGCGCACGGTTCTCCATTTACAGTAAAAAAAAAATGTGGCAATTGTCAGTAGAAACATGGCCTTTCTTTGTGTTCACTTGCAACGGGCTGTGCGGTATGTAGCCGCCTCCACCACTTCATACTGGCGACGAGACGCGTCGATCTGCGTGTGCGGAACGTAATTATATCGTAACTGGTTCCCGATGATAGAGCCGCAGGGCGCGGGGGGCGCGCAGATAGACGGAGAGATGGATGGAGAGATAGGCGGCGAGACGGCAACTTATCAAATAGATGGTTAGGTAAATAGATCGGCGGCGAGCTCTCCGAACGTTCCGCTTCGCACGAGATGGGATTTCATTACGGCGCGTATTAACTCCCTCGACTGATACTCGGTGATACACCGCGGTATTACCAGCTACATATACATGTGTATATGTATATGTATAGTGCTGAATATTACATTTCGGGTGCCAATAATGTGGTATGAAATGAAATATAGAGCCTGGTACATTAGTTTCGTGGCATGTACATAAATATACACTCGAATATGGGCTTTCTTAAAAAAAATTCATACTTTAAGAAGCCGCCTATATTTTCTTAGCTAGGTACTCAAAAATATGTTTGAATTTATTACACTTACGCCTAAAAACGTTAAAATGAGTAAGATCTTAGTTTTTATATTGATATTTAATATCGGTTGTTATGTATATAAACATATGTCATCCTTTCACGATGCTTTCTCTGTCGCTGGTAGGCTGGCAGAAATCTCTTAAAGAGATAAGCATTACCATTTGTATATGTTATTTTTTCCCTTGCTTTTATTGTTTTGTATGTTCTTTCTTTTGTGTGTGCAACAAACTGTCAAATAATTAAATAAATAAATGAAAAGCGTACTAAAAAAAAATTAAAACAGTTGAAAGGAAAAGTTAAAATTAATATCAAAATTTTACTAACACCAAGTTTAGAAACTTCAGACGTAAACTTAATCGCTGCAGTACCAACTTAGCAGGTACTACCGCTACTTGCCGCTACTTATCGCCACTTGCCGCTACTTGCCGCTATTTATCGCCACTTGCCGCACAAATCCAATGTCATGTTCCTTCAGTGACGAGAAACACTCATGGGCGTGTCCTGCACAAAAAAGGTTTCGTATTTAGGTAAAGTTCCGGGTTCCATTCCATTCGGAGTTCAAAAGGAAACCAATTACTTATGCCTCTAGGTCAGAAATGTGAAGAGACAGAATGTTTAAAATTTTTACAGTTGTATGTATTTGCTTCAACCGAAAACTAAATTATGACATTTTAATATAAAGTCAATTTTAATTTGAGGGAAAATACAGTTTGTTTGGGTTTTTAATCATCATCGGGTTATTTTTGTCTCCACTGCAGGAGCACAACCCTCTCTCATCTGCCGGGGACAAACGGAGGATTTGGCCTGCACTCCCCGCGCTGGCCAGACGGGTTGGGGAGGCCTGATTGATGTTTTATAATGTATTCCCTGTCGCCTTGTACGACATCCACGGGAAGAGTTGGAATGCTCCTATTCTACTCTACCGGAAACCACACGGCACGGGTTTTTAATGAAATATTGAGTAATTTAATTTCTTTTTATTGAGGCTACAAAAACAGTAATACTTGTGTTTGTTTGTTTAAAGACATCAAAGATTTCATTAAAGCTCGTACCTATTCAAAGTCAAAGTCAGAGTCAAAATCATTTATTGCATTTGAGTATACATGATACATTTATCTACGTAATTTTTTTTATCGACTACCATTTCCTAGGTGTTAGCGCTGTGAAGAAGAAACGGAAACAAACTTTACGCAACACATTCAATTATTAAATACAAAACATAGGTTTACTTGGTACGGAATACTCCATGCATGAACCCGACTTCATGAGATATTATTTTTGGAATTCCGCGCAAACATCCAAGTTTACGTTCAGCTTCTAATCAACGGCTATACATGGTGCCTATGTTTGTGGTGGCAGTACTAAAGCTACCACTGTGTTTAGTCTACCGCGGGTTGTTTACTTGGCCCCGCTCTGCGAATAGGCCTTCGCCCTCCACTGCGAGCTGCGAGTGTGTCGTGTGTTTTATCACCTTGTTTAGCGATTATTGACAGTGATTTGTGTTCCAACTAAAACCAGTGCAGCAGTTAATGATATATATACCATCACATAATCGTCACCTCGCTGCTGGAGTGAACTACAAACAATCATGTATTCATTGACAATTGATAAAATTATTGATAACCGTAGTAAGAGGGATATCGATAGAAATGTCATTGCGATCGACGACGTACGCTCTGTAATGAATGTCTGAATCGATATAAATACAGTGCATGAGATACGGCCGCGTCTAGCTCAGCTGTTAGGGCATATTATTGTTTAATTGGAAGAGACGTGGGCGGGCGGCGGACCACACTTGACGTATTAATGCGCGACGTAATAACACAGAGCGAGTAATTTATTCCGCTAATGAATTATAATGCATCATAGTCGGCTGGAAACCGGCCGGTGCCGGGGCCCACAGCCGGCCCGCGCGGTCCCAGGCCCACGGCACTCGTAGGCGCAAAGCACACAGAAATAACGTCGGGGCGCGGACGCGGAAAGATGCTGGCGGACGACGACGCGCGGCGCGGCGTCACCACGCTTCTGTGACAATTTCGTAATATGTATACATCGGACGTTTTCCTGTAAGAACAATAAATGAGAAACGATTACAGTGAATCAGTGGAGTCAATTTATAAATAATAATAATAGACATAGACATTTATTATTGGTAATCGGCAATTACAGGTCATACAGTTTTAAAATCTATAACGTAACATAGTAATAAATATTATATAAAATGATTATGTCTTATAAAACAATATAAAAGAATAAACAAACATTAAACACTACAAATTACATTTACAATTTTCAATGAATTCATCAAAGCTGTAGAAAGTTTGCTCGATGAGCCACTTCTTCAGCCTCAGTTTAAATGACGGAGTAGAAGGCTCGTCTGTTATGTCCTCGGGTATCCGGTTGTAGACGGACGGGCCCATGGTACGTATCAACAAATAAATAAATAAATATTTTCATATATACATATATAAACTTATTTAATCCCAAACTAGGATTTTCGATGCGATGGAAATCAGCCAAGAATATAACAATTCACAAATACAACATCCAGACCGGGACCCACTTGTACGAACTGTACAAAGTAGTTTTTTCCCTGATGGGAATCGAACCCACCACTTCTGGCGCTCGAGTGTAACGACCAAGTCACTAGGCCAACGAGACGGTTTATCTATCGCTATTGATTATCACCTATTGTGAAATTGAATTATTTCAGTCACCTACAAATAAAAAATATTTTGTGAGGAAAGCGTCCGATCCCTAGTCATATGGCAGCGCGCGCCGTCGTCGTCTCTTCAGTGTGCCTTGCGCCGAGTTGCGCCTAGTAATGGCAACTTTCCTACATAACTCGCTGGTTGTAGGGCGCGCCTTCTCCAACTGATTGAGCGCTCCAGCTCCGGATTGCGATATCATTTTGATTGCTCCTAGATACAAACTGACGCGCACTACTTCAGAGCAAGCCTTTATTAGGAAAATATATTTAATCCACTTAGCATTTGTATGTTAAGACTGTCAATTAGGACGCTACTTGCCGCTACTTGCCGCTACTTATCGCCACTTGCCGCTACTTGCCGCTACTTATCACCACTTGCCGCTACTTGCCGCTACTTATCGCCACTTGCCGCTACTTACCGCTACTTATCACCACTTGCCGCTACTTGCCGCTACTTATCGCCACTTGCCGCTACTGGCCGCTACTGGCCGCTACTGGCCGCTACTTATCGCCACTTGCCGCTACTTGCCGCTATTTACCGCCACTTGCCGCACAAATCCAATGTTATGTTCCTTCAGTGACGAGAAACACTCATGGGCGTGTCCTGCACAAAAATGGTTTCGTATTTAAGTAAAGTTCCGGGTTCCGTTCCATTCGAAGTTCAAAAGGAAACCAATTACTTATGCCTCTAGGTCAGAAATGTGAAGAGACAAAATGTTTGAAATTACAGCTGTATGTATTTACTTCAACCGAAAACTAAATTATGACATTTTAATAAATTCAATTTTAATTTGAGGGAAAATACAGTTTTTATGGGTTATTAATCATCATCAGGTTATTGTTGTCTCCACTGCAGGAGCACAACCCTCTCTCATCTGCCGGAGACAGACGGAGGATTTGGCCTACACTCCCCGCGCTGGCCAGACAGGATACAAACTAAAGTAATAGCAACAATTTAGAGAGAAGCGACACAATAAGTACAGCTCACGCGGCCCACAGCCGGCGCAGCGCCGAGCGCCGCGTGTAGGCGGCCTTATCTGTTAAGGGGCGATCACACGCGCGCATACAAATTGACGCATTAGAGGCGCGCGCGCCGATTATAATCTTAATAGCTTTCTCAAATGAAGCTATATTGAAAATTTATCTGGCGGAGGTCGTTTATATTGTTTGTTCGTACATTTTAAACGTACTCGTACCAACATACTTACCTGTTGTGATGCTCTGGCTCGAGCGCTTGTCTGGTTGTATAGATATCTATTATTGACCGCCTAGATTAGATATTATTTGAGTTCTTGGACATTTATTTCTCAATTATTTTAGAAAAAACTTTCTCTCAAAAATACATCTGAGTAGAAGGTTTCATCATCAGCCGAAATACGTCCACTGCTGAACATAAGCCTTCCCAATAGAATGACACTTTTGGTAAGTTGTCCATTGGGGGATTTGACATAACCACCACGCTTGGCAGGCGGATTGGTGATCGCAGTAATGATCTTAATATACATAGGAGAACGCTGCTGCCCGTTTCTGGTGCCAATCTCTTAATCGCCGTGCCACCAATGGGAAGACTGGGGGTGGCCTTAATCTAAGCCGGGATATTCGATACTCGTTATTATGTAATAATCAATATTTGTAATGATAAACTAATTAAAAACTTATTTATTTATTTATCAATTTTGGTACTAAACGCATTATACTTGGTTACTCTAAGGTTGACTGGAAGAGATTCGTAAGTGGGATAAGTCCGCCTTTGTACACAGTTTAATTCCTATTTTATTATTGTTATTGTTGTTATTTTTGGTACAATAAAGCGTTTACATACATAAAAACTTACTTTAATATAAAAGTAGATGTACTGACTCAATTGTTAGACGGAAGTCTTTGCTACTGTGGCGCCATCTACAAACACAGAGTAATTTCTTTAGGCAGTGGAGTAAAGGGCATTCAGTCTCTTGCTCTCAGCGGGTGAAGTGTAGTTGAAAAATATAAAGTCTGGAATGGTTCGCTTCCTCTAAATACCAATCGTGGAACCGCCCACGCAGTTGTCGACCGTAAAGTTTGGAAGCTTTTAGTAGATCAAAATGCGGGCGAAACCAATAAAATCCGAGCGTGTAAATGTATAGAAACTAATTTAATTTGGAGCACTAAAGTGGATCGGGCCGGACATATCGGTCGCGAGCGGCGAGGGCGAGCGGTTGGGCGACTAATTGAAAAAGTTTTTGTCGCGACGCGCCGGGGTCGCGCCTCGGCCGCGCCCGTGTGGTTGCGCCTTTACTGTGCTGCGTCCGGCTGTTAGATCATGAAAACCGCACGCGTCGCAGTTCGTAGGTGAAAAATTAACACATCAACAACGATCTCTATGTACTACTAGATGGAGCGTTCCAAACAATCGCTCGGTTCCACGCAAGTAGCCACAACTCTTTCACATTCACAATGAAACTTGTGCAGTTACTACTCAGAACATTTAATTATTTACTAAATATTGACATTATTTAACCGTAGCGTCAATATTTAGTAATAACTAAATGTTCTATTTCAATTTTCCTATTCTACTCTACCAAAAACCACACGGCATCATTACACAAGCCTTCCTACTGAGCACGTACCCCACACACCCGCTGGGCACTCGCCCCTCCATCAGCAACATGTATATTGCGCCCCGTTCATTCGTGCCATCTTTCTCTGCGGACCTTAACCCCGTTGACACTTGACGAGTGAGCGAGTCAGGAGGCACTTATTTCATTCAGCAGATGTGTTGAGCAGTTCTCCGTAGAAATAAGTACATTATTTTCTTTAAAGTCTATATAGGGTTGGATATATAACTAATGTACACTGGAGGGAACTACCTTACATAATGGATTGCAATCGAGTCGCTCGACTCAGCCGGGAATCGAACCGACACAAATGCGAAAAAATAGCATTGTGTTGTTAACGTACAATAAATCGTCCCCAACTAACGCCGTTGCGGCGCTACGACTCCTTTTTGCGCGCCATTCATCTCGGCTTAACAGGGTCCCCGGAAATGTATAAGCTCTTTAGAAGAGCCAATGTATTTCCGGAGGTTGAAGCGTTCGTTTCGCGGCGATTTTACGCCCTGGTTAGTGTGACAAACTGCGGCAACCCAGCGTCCAATTAGTGTGACCGAGACGTGCGCGCGCGCCGCTATGCCAGCTATTTCGAAGTCGATAAAATCTTCTCCTTTGGAGATGTGACAACCATTATAATATTTTTTTTTTGATGAGTACTCCTCAAACATTATAAAAAATACTGAGGCGGAAACTTGTCATCATCATCATCAGCCTAAATACGTCCACTGCTGGACATAGGCCTCCCCAATAGAATAGAATACCAAAAGGTGGTATTCTATTGGGAAACTTGTAGACAATATTAATAGGAGAATGGAATTCTGCTGATGGTGAAGGTTATTTAAAAAAAATTAAGCTATTTTTAACACTTTCATAAATACCTGTTCTCGTAAAAATATTATCACGGTTATATTTATAATAATAGATGGTTATATATAAATTCCCCGAACTTTCCCTCTTAATAACGTTATTTGAGTAACCCAATAATAAGCTTGTTTGTTCTGACGGATATTCACAACGAAATAATTTTCTTTTGGACTGCTCCCCTGACCCCCCTTCCCCTATCTCCTGCGGGGCCCCGGGACCTAATTACCTCAAAAGAATAATAATCTTGTCTAACAATGAGGTTACCTGGTAGCCTCCCGCCAGCCTTCAAAATTTATTGTATTTATTTTTAATTTTTACAATTTAATAGTCAACAAATAATTTTGGGAATATAGTTCATCAAGTATATGAGCTGGTTTAATTGTTATTACAAATACACCTCATACCATGAAGCAAAATAACTTTTCGCACCTCATAAGTCACCTCAAAGTTTCTACCTTCCTGATTGACACTAATTGGTTATTAAATTAGATAACAGATGCACATTTTAAAGTCATCTGTTACCTAATTTAATAACCAATCAGTGTCAATCATGAAGGTAAAAACTTTGAGGTGACTTATGAGGTGCGAAAAGTTATTTTGCTTCATGGTATGACCTTTAGATTAATAGTAATACCTATTTCGCAGTACTCGGCAGGCACCTAGTCCATATCGATGGAAAAATTTACCGCCGGAAAATCGTCACCTACATTTCTCTCAAAATAGAAGGACTGGATGATAGGTATTTTTTTAGATAGATTTGATACTTATGACTATGATTCACTCTGTGGATTGGTGCCTTACAGCAAGTTATTTTTTCGCATTTAAATGTGGGTTCCATTCCCAGATCATGCTGATGTTCACGTGAAGTTCTTAGTACTTTGTGTTGTGGGGGGGGGGGGGGGGGGTACAGGCATTTATGAAGTCGCAGCCGGACCGCTCGCCGCCGCCGGCACCTCGCGATTGCTAGAGAGGGCCGGCGCGGCGGCGGACGGCCCGCGTCCTGAATCTGATTCGAGGTACTGTTGCTTTGAAGGTAATCCCGCTGGAGGCAAGGAAGGATGAAAGGATTTTACAATATAATCCAATTAAGTAGCTCACATGAACATTAAATTTTTTTTTTTTGAAATACCTTTATCTCATAGTATGATGGATGACTGTAGGAAATATTCACTGTCATAGGGTTTTGTTCTAATTTTAACGAATCTTTTTACTTTCATCTTAGTGTGGCAAATTACCGAACTACATCATAGTTATAGTTCATAGTTCGTTTATTGGTATAATTAAATATAAATAAGTTCTCATACGTATTGTATAAAATCATCATAATCATCATCAGCCTCAAAGAGTTCACTGCTAGACATCGGTCTCTCCCAAGGCGCGTGACTGAACCCAATCTTGGTTCTTCTCGGCCAGTCACCGCCAGCCACTCTCGTATCATCGCGCCGCGAACTGCCGCAGGTGTCTGTCTGCTCGGAGCGAGGGGCGCCTTGGCTTGTTTATTTTGATACCAACAAACAGTTCAAGAAAATGGTAATGTATGTAAATGAGTTGCGATTTGCTGTCAGCGCCGCGTGACTCGCGCCAGCCGGCCTGCGGCGCGGGCGCGGGCGGCTTGCAGCAGGCGAGGGTGGCGCGTGGGCGCTGTACAGACTAGCGACTGATATCTCCTTCGTCCGTGTCGCTTTGTTACAAACATATTTTTTATAAAAATTAATAAATAAAAAAAAACAGACATTTACACCAATTATCCAGTCCCAGACTAGGCAAAGCCTGTGCTATGTTACTGGATAACGGATACACATATTTAAATAAATATATAAACAACCAAGACCTGGGTACAAACATTCATATTCATCATACGAACATTTGCCCCTAGCGGGATTCGAACCCGAACCTGCGGCGTGGTAGTATAGAGCTAGGGTAGAGCTACCCGTTCCGCTACGGAGGTCGGGCTACAAAAGTTTCCATAAGTTTCTCACCATTGACGCAATATCAGCAATTTTACAATGATGTGTCTTTAACGCCATAATGTTTTAATTTAAGTAGCACGGGTTCGTGATCAACACCATCAAATGTCTCGGAGAGGTCGCACAAGACGCCATGGAAGCCTTCCTAAGCATCGAAATCTGCTGCTGCGTCGGTCATGACACGTCACTTAGTGAAACCGAACTGATTATCGTGAAGTATTAATTTTAGATTGAAACTTCGTTACTTAGGAAATCTAGGCTTTTCAGTGAAGGAAAACATCGTAAGGAAACCTGCATATGCCGAAGAAGAAATTCTGAGGCGTATGTGAAGTCCACCAAATCGGTTTGTGGTCAGGGGTTTGGCACAAAAGATCCTGAAGGGTAGAAGTGTCACCAGGTCTTCCTGGCCCCCTGAGAAGATAAGATAAGATAGGAAATCTAAAAAAAAATGAATTGGTTGTATAATTTCGTATTCTTCGGAAAGGTGCACAACTCTCAATTTATATTTGTATTTCGCATCACTTCATGTCTCAGTCCAAACTGCATCTCGTTTTTCTTAACAAAGTCCCAAAAAAATGTTTTAAAGTGATAAATAAACAACAGTGTAATATTAAGAACAAGATAATTTAACTATTGAACTTCGCACTGATATTAACACGAGTGTAGACGCGGGCTAACGAAATCTTACAAACATCGAGCCATGCTGACGCCGCGTCGCCTCGTCGCTAAGCGGAAGCCCTCTGCCAACCGACACGCGCTCCATAGCACTCCTCTGACTGATCCGCACCGCCGCGTGGTAACAC
Source organism: Esperia sulphurella (assembly GCA_947086405.1). Classification (NCBI taxonomy): domain Eukaryota; kingdom Metazoa; phylum Arthropoda; class Insecta; order Lepidoptera; family Oecophoridae; genus Esperia; species Esperia sulphurella. Next base: position 18,753,175 of record OX352261.1, read on the forward strand.
CTTCTTCCTACACTACAGGTCATACCGTGAAGTGTTGAAGCGGATCCTTCGATAGTTCAGTTCCTTAGTGAATAAATAACAACTCCACCAAAACACTATATGTATAGAAATCACCAGGATATATTGGACAGGAAGGACTTACCAGATTCACTGCACCTCCTCGCTCCAACGTTCGTAAAATCGGTGCGCGGTCGCGACGGGGATTAAAAAAGCAGTGCCGGTCGCGCGATGATGCGCAAGTGTCAAACAGGCTCAGGGGGGGTGATAGTTTTTACTATACCCTCGCGAAAACGAAAATACTCGCGTCTTTACAAACAGTTGAGCAAATTGGTAAAAATAAAGGTATAGAAACCAATCAGCTATTAGTAGATGCGATTTCTATGTAGCGCATTTTGGCGCGTACATGAAGCAAAATAATTTTTTGCACCTCATACCTCGTAAGTCACCTCAAAGTGTTTACCTTCAGGATTGACTGGTTATTAAATTAGATAACAGATGTCATATCATGTCTAATTTAATAACCAATTAGTGTCAATCATGGAGGTGACTTATGAGGTGCGAAAAATTAATGTGTTTCATGGTATGACCACTATATACCAGATTAATTAGCATCCTTCCCACATACTTTTTCTTCCTGAGAATGTCTCCGTCTCTCGTCTCGCTAAATTCACGCGTACTGCCCTAGCCCCGACTTCTTCCTCCTTCCAACCCGCTTCGACCCTCAATCGAACTTGCCGCAGCTGGTCTCCGCGACCTAGATGGCCAGCTTTTCTTTTCTTGACAGTCTGCATCAACTCACAGCAGTACTAATTCTTCTGTGTCCAGCTGATTAGAATTCGAATATAATTGTACTGCTTACAACAAATACAAGTACATACCCAGTAGGTATGTGAATCGTAATTGTGGCGGAATGTGGGATTCATATTACTGTGAACGAGTGACTCGAGATGAGACCTGTAGTCGAGAGAGCACAGCGACATTTCCTCGGTAAATGTCACGTCCCGACATTCAAAACCCGTTGACAAAATTGCACATAATCGCGCTCGCGGGGGCTGTGCGGCTGCGGGTAGCGGGGCGAGGGGGGATATTAAGATTCCTGTGCGCCCCCCTCTTCCCCCATCGCCCCCGGAACGCAATTTTTGCTTATACTTTATGCTAATGTTTACCGATACCTACGCGCTAAGCCCCTTCATTACGCGCCGCGCGACGGCCCGCGACGCTCCGATAAATTTCAATTGAATTTTCGCCGAAAACAATCTGTTTGGACAAATTGAGAAGTTCCCGAAGCCATTTGCATACAATAATAGGCGGCACACAGTCACCACGCGACCTCGCCACACACACTCGCGGCTCTCTATTGTCTCGCATTCCCTGAAAGCGGAACAAAATATTATGATAAGCTCTACCTCCACGATACGATGGTAATATTATGTACTCGATTACGATTGTGCAGTTTATATGTGTGTTTGTTTCTCAATATAAATAATGTATAGAACCCGCACACCGCTCTTGTCCCACAAACAACGTAAGGGCGTATTTTCTACACGCAGGCGACGCGCCCGCGTTTACAGCGCCTGCCGCATCGTAGAGGTCAAAAAGCATATTGTTTGCGCGTTTGTTTTGCGTTTTCGGCGCGTTTGTATCGATCGATACAGACGCGCAATAAACGTGTAAAGACGCGTGTCTGTATCGATGCAAACGCGCGTCTGCATTTGTGGACACGTACATAAGCTTAGCGCTAGTTCAGACACGGCGGGAAACGCGCGTTTACAAATCGTGCGGTTTGAAACCGCAAAATTTTACTGTCTGCGACTGATCTCGTCTGAACGCGTCATCTGCGAGTATGAAAAGCCCTAACAGTATATGCGCAGGGCGAGGGGCGAGGGGCGCGGGGCGACAACAGAACACAATCAACATAATGAAAAACTGCTTCGCTCTTTCGGAGATTTACAGTCCCCAAGGAAATGTGAGACACACACGGAATAAACATCCGCTAGGATTGTTACTCGTACATGACGTGCTGAGTATGAGGGCTCCCTCGTGTCACTCGGCGAGAGGGAGCCGTGGACGCGAACACTGAGATACTTGCATGTTGATACCGCAACTGCCCAACAGGATATATCGTATAAAAGTTCAAAGCACATTATAGTTCAATATCCATGCACATTTTATTTTAATTCTTTTTGACCTACCGCTTGCTTTAGCTTTTCCCACAGTGAAGGTTGGCTGGAAGAGATCTCTTATCGAGATAAGTCCACCTTTGTACACTTTTATGTTATGCCTTTTTTGTAAAATGTATGTGCAATAAAGAATATAATAGTATAGTTGAGCTTAAAGATCCTCAAAAATATATTCGAATTCATGCGCATTTTTTTTATTTACATTTTATTTACTCGACGAGATTTTTGCGTAAATTGTTCACGTGTAACTGATGTAGGTAACATTTATATAACTGTCATAAAAGAAGAACGTGGTCGAGTGAATGTAGAGTAAGGCAACAATAAACCGCGTGGTTCCCGGCTCAGAATAGGGCAACCCCAATCTTCCCGCGGGCGTCCTTACGGCGACTAAGGGTTGCACCAGGGATGGCCAGCAGCGTCCTGTGTACATTAAGAGCGTGGTGATTACGGCAAATCCCCCACTGGACAGCCCACCACAAGGGTCATTCTACTGGGGAGGCTAATGTTCAGCAGTTGACGTATTTTGGCTGGTGGTGATGATGGAACATCTGAACACACATCTGTCGGAGAACCGATTACCGCTGGGGTAAACGAGTTCTCGAGTGGAGACAGCGACGTAGTGTGGGACGCCCCCTGGCTAGATGGAGCGACGATCTGCGTAAGGCGGCTGGCAGTGACTGGGTGAGAAGAACCGAGGATAGAGTTCAGTGGCGCATCCTTGGGAGAGGCCTATGTCCAACAGTGGACTCTTTCGGGCTGATGATGATGATGGAAACAATCCATAGAATTAGTCGTGTCATAGCAATATTGATGCAGTTCAGTTATTTTTTTTTATTAAATCGCTGTGATATCCCTTGCTCGAGACCTTGCTGCTCGCCCCAAGTGAATGTGTAGAACATAACTACTTATCTAGTTGGTGAACATCGTTCAGTTAAAAGAAAGCCAGAACACGAACAGTAACGAACTTCCCGAGCAATAACAGCGAGACACAACTTGGCGCAGTGTTTTTGAAATTACCTCCAAATGTATAACTTTATCCTTTCCCTAACCTGCGAGTTTATATCGTTTTATGGTTTTGTATAACTTGCGAGTGGGCCGAGTGGGGCGAGTTGGGCACAAGTTTGTGGCCGTTCAGGAGTGGGTGACGTTTTTCAGTTTTTATTTATTTTACATTAACCTAATAATATTAATAATAAATATGTCAGACATTCACAACAATTATCCAGTCCCAAACTAGGCAGAGCCTGTGCTATGGTTACTAGATAACGGATAGACATACTTAAATAAATATATAAACATCCAAGACTTGGGTACAAACATTCATTTGTGAACCTCTGGACGGATCGGGATGAAACGTGGCACACATATAGGTTAGGTCCTGGAATAGGACAAAGGATAAAACATCTCATTTCTACGAGAAATAATTTGTGATGTTAAGTTGTCCACGCGGACGAAGTCGCGGGCAACAGCTAGTATTGAAATATATAGTGAATTCGTCCGTGAGGACGACCGCCCGCCGCCCGCCGCCGGTGCTACCTAATAGACATCGCGCCGGTTATTCGAAAAGTTTACCCGATCGCGTCCCCCTCCCCTCCCCCTTTACACAAAACTTATTACATTCTTAGTGAACAATAATATTATCTTATTGCTGAATATTTCATGCGTCCGTCTGCTTCCACCATGTTTATTATCTTTTGCTTGTTCATTCCCTTCAGCACACATTTTCCCCGAATACCGTCCGGCATTCCGCATTTTCCAGCGAGTGCGGAGCTACGGAAAGTTTAGATTCATGAAGGGAGTCGCGTTAGCGTTAACGCGACTAGTTTTTGTTGTAGTTGTATGCTATAAACACCCCCCAGCCTGACCACATACATATGTATATAGATTACTCATATTTAGAGCCGTGGTAGCCGGTTGGTTGTGCACCCGCCTCACGTTCATGAGGTCCTGGTACAAACCCCGCCCGTACCAGTGAGTTTTACCAAACTTAAGTACGGTTTATTTATAATACCACAGGCTTTTCGGTGAAGGATAACGTCGTAAAGAAACCTGCATATGCCGAAGAAGAAATTCCGAGGCGTATGTGAAGTCCACCAAATCGGCTTGGGGCATCGTTGGTGGTCAGGGGTTTGGCACAAAAGATCCTGAAGGGTCGAAGTGTCGCCAGGTCTTCCTGGCCCCCTGAGAAGATAAGATAAGATAAGATACTCATATTTACTTATATTAATATAATTTTTAATATTATTAGCTCTTATATTTTATAGGAGTCCTTATAAAACTCTCATATTATCTTGCTAGTCTTAAGACAGTCTAGGCATTAAAACCTGTCGTAAAATGCTGAGAGACAGCCCCGGCACGGGCTGTATGGCCTGTTGGAGTTCTCTGGACATACACTGTCTGTCCTTCCATGGCGCATGCTCGGCCCATACACTCGTATGCGCTGTGTTAGAGTTAAGACAGTGTGTAAAATGTCATAATAATATGTAAACAACAATAAACATAATATTATTTACGACGTGCACGACGAGCAGCCATTATGAAGATGTTGGAAAAATTCCGCGAGAAACGCTCCTACGGCTGGTCCGTGCCCAGAATGCGATATCACTATTATATTAATTACGCGGCTCACCGCCGCGCCGCCGCTCCGCCGCCGCTCAGTGCTCTGACAATTACTCCTTACCATACTCATAGAAACTTAATGTCAGGAATTGAAGAAAAAAATCGGAATGTCTGTGGTGTACCTCCCTTTATTTCATATCCTAGTATGGAGGGTATACGTAGCTCCGCGCGTGAGGAAAAAAAGTTTTGTTTTTTTTGTATGGGAGAAAACCATCAAAGCCCCACTTGCATATTAGTGTCAGCTCTTTGCCATCCAGCGAAGATTCCAAACGTAGGAATTTTCCAAGTCCAGCAACAGTTTTGGCCAAAACTGCTTATAGATTTACTTTTATCCGCTCTTTCCGTGATTTCTATGGTATCTTTTGATGGGTAGAAATTAACACATTGACCGCAGCTAGTAAATTCAATTTCAATGATATTTTGAAAGTACGCAATAATATATCACTCCTTTTAAGGCACTGTGACGATAACAGTTATAATACAAGAAATAAAAATAAACTTGTTTTACCTGGGTTAAGACTAAGTAAGGTCAGCAAATCGTTCACGGGGCAATGTATACGCTTCTACAGCAAACTACCAGAGGAAATCTTAAATATGACAGACAGAAAGTTTAAGAATTAAATTAAATCACGGCTTTGTAAGAAAACCTATTATAAAACAGACCATTATATAAATGACCAAGATGCCTGGTACTAATGTTAATTCAGCTTCGCAAAATCTTTATTAATTGTATGCAAACTTGATTTTTAAAAGATGTGTTGCGTGAAGTTTGTTGCGCCGTTTCTTCTTCACAGCGCTGACACCTAGGAAGCGGTAGTCGATAAAAAAAATTACATGTATAAATGTACCAAGTGTACTCATGCAATAAATGATTTTGACGTTGGCATTCTCTTCCAGTTGACCTTTAGATCATGCAGATAATGAGTGGTAGGCGCAAAAATATTATATATAAGAAAATTGGTTATACACTATACCATACTTACATAATAAATACAAACTAAAATATACTAAATGTAATCTATAAATTATACATACCTACACATTACTACGTAAAAGATATATACGACATAATGTAATATATGAATACTTATTATAAATATAAATAAATACAAGTTGCCTGATAATACACTTTATTACACAAACAAATACAGTTACACGTTATAAAAGTTACAAATAGTACAATTTAGGCGGTCTTATCGCTTTAAGCGATTTCTTCCAGACAACCATTGGGTAGAAAATAATATGCCAGAGAAATTATAAATGTGTCACATATCTTAGTTATTGCTGCCACCATCGGTTGCTAGGCGACGTGGCTCTGTAGCAGTCGCAAGTTGCTGTTAATACTGGCAGGATTCTTTGATGGTGATGGGCAGGGTTCCGTGAACAGTGTTTTGTACAGTACGCAGCGCGGCCCGCTCCGGCGCGCGGCCGGCTGCTGGCCCCCGCTTGGGCGCGCCTTCACCTGATGATTACAAATAAATGTCATCAGCACTTGGGCGCCCTCTCGCGGGGACATAATTCCGTTACGAGCCTGTTTTTCCGCATTTTTACCTCAAGTGATGGGTGCAGAGGGGAGCTTCCCCGCCCCCCGCCCCCCGCCCCCCGCCCCCCGCCCGCACTTGTACAGGCAGAGCCCCTTCTCAAATGTACTTATTCGAATTACAGGCGACTTTGAATTAAACCGAGGTAGTGCTAGGGATCTATCAGATACATGCTACATATATCATATTCAGAGTCGTTTTTTAATATAGTATATTATTTACGAAATATACAATAATATTTTAAAAGTGTATAAAAGTAAACAAGGACAGTAGTAAATGTATGTTTTAATTAAAATAGGAACGGAATAGATAGGTTACTTTAAGGTTGACTGGAAGAGATCCCTAAGTGGGATAAGTCCTCCTTTATACACAGTTTAATTCCTATTTTGTTATTGTTGTTGTTGTTGTAATTTTTGGTACAATAAAGCGTTAACATATATACATACAAACATACATATATACATACATACATACATACATACATACATACATACATACATACATACATACATACATACATACATACATACATACATACATACATACATACATACATACATACATACATACATACACACACACACATACATACATACATACATACATACATACATACATATATACATACATACACACATATATTTCATTCCAGATTAATAGTCCTATGAAAACAAACGCATTTGCGTCTCGAAAACAAAATACACAATAGATGGTGTTCCTAAGTGGACCGCAAAGTTTACTTGGTAATACAAACCTATTTTTGCTGCTGGTGACCCTTTCATGTATATGTTACCGAGAGTAAATAGCGTTGGTTTTCATAGGACTATGAATCTGGAATGAAATATACATACATGCATACATACATACATACATACATACATACATACATACATACATACATACATACATACATACATACATACATACATACATACATACATACATACATACATACATACATACATACATACATACTTACATACATACATACATACATACATACATACATACATACATACATACATACATACATACATACATACATACATACATACATACATACATACATACATACATACATACACACACACACACACACACACACACACACACACACACACACACACACACACACACACACATACATACATACATACATACATACATACGGAAAAGTAGAAACCAAAACATAATAATGTACCAGTAGATCGTAGATAATCTTATAAATAAAATCGTAAACTTCGCGTGTCTGTACATTGAAGATATTTGCAAAAAAAAAAATTGGGGGGTCTAAGGATAAGCAACAGAACATATTTCGATCATTTTTGAAATTTTTGTCTGTTTGTCTGTTTGTCTGTTTGTCTGTTTGTCTGTGAGTTTGTGCACGCATCACTTAAAAACGACTGATCGGACTTGGATGGACTTTTCACAGAAACATGGGGCTTAATTTGGTGTAACATATAGGCTTTATTTCATCGCAATCGGCTAACTCAATCAAAAGTTATAGACATTTTTAGTTTTCAAATACATTAGTAGGTAAGGTTAGTATGCAATATATTGCACATAATAGTATTTCCGTTCTATTCAGATTGCGATGAGTTTGGATTACATTTGGAGCTGCGGGTGGGAATTGTAGTGCAAGTATGCGTGGGCGTGGGCTCGGGCGTGGGCGTGGGCGTGGGAAAAGGGTAGTGGGTGTGGGAGCGGGAGCGGGAGCGGAAGCGGGAGGGGAGCGGGACCGGAGCAGGAGCGGAAGCGGGAGCGGAAGCTGAAGCGGGAGCGGGAGTGGGAATGGGAGCGATTCTATAGTTCACGCGAGCCAAGGTCACCTGGACGATACACTGCGAAGAATGCAGGGTGTAAATGTTCGACTGAATTCGTGAGCGGTAGCGGGAGCGGGTATGGTACCAGTGTAATTTGAGTGTTTGAAAATTAGCATAACTTTCGACTGAGTTAACCGATTACGATGAATTTGTGGTATACGTATGCAACAAAGTAATGTTGGTCGGAATTTGGATTGCGATGGATTAGTTACGAGGACTACATTTGGAGAGACGAGGGAAAGAGGTTTGAGGGGAGAGTTGAGGGGAGAGCTGAGGGGAGAGTTGAGGGGAGGGTTGAGAGGAGTGTAGAGGGGAGGATTGAGGGGAGGGCTGAGGGGAGAGTTGAGGATCTGGATTTGGACCTGGGTCTGGGCCTGGAATTGGCCCTGGACCTGGACCTGGACCTGGACTGGACTGGACTGGACTGGACTGGACCGGACCTGGACCTGGACCTCGCCCTGGCCCTGGCCCTGGACCTTGACCTGTACCCGGACCCGGACCCGGACCCGGACCCGGACCCGAACCCGGACCCGGACCCGGACCCGGACCCGGACCCGCACCCGGACCCGGACCCGGACCCGGACCCGGACCCGGTCCCGGTCCCGGTCCCGGTCCGGTCCCGGACTCGGACCAGGACCTGGACCTGGACCTGGACCTGGACCTGGACCTGGACCTGGACCTGGACCTGGACCTGGACCTGGACCTGGACCTGGACCTGGACCTGGACCTGGACCTGGACCTGGACCTGGACCTGGACCTGGACCTGGACCTGGACCTGGACCTGGACCTGGACCTGGACCTGGACCTGGACCTGGACCTGGACCTGGACCTGGACCTGCACTGGACCTGCACTGGACCTGCACTGGACCTGCACTGGACCTGCACTGGACCTGCACTTGACCTGCACTGGACCTGCACTGGACCTGCACTGGACCTGCACTGGACCTGCACTGGACCTGCACTGGACCTGCACTGGACCTGCACTGGACCTGCACTGGACCTGCACTGGACCTGCACTGGACCTGCACTGGACCTGCACTGGACCTGCACTGGACCTGCACTGGACCTGCACTGGACCTGCACTGGACCTGCACTGGACCTGCACTGGACCTGCACTGGACCTGCACTGGTCCTGGACTTGGACCGGGATTTAAAGTCTGAGTGGAAGTGGGATAGGGAGCGGAAGTGGGAATGGGAGCGGAAGTGGGAATGGGAGCGGATCCTGTAGTCCACGCGAGCGGAGCCGCGGGCACAGCTAGTATTAAATAAGATTTAAGAACAGCGACGGTGTCGAGTAGAATTAACCGTAACACATCCTGTTGTAAGTCGCGAGCCGGGAATTAAATATATCAATGTCTTTTAGCGTTATTTAGCTTTTAGTCGAGGAACAAACAGGTTGGAATGAAACTAGACAATGCCTACCGTAAAGCGGAAAACCATCATGATCCCAACTAAAGTTTGTACTAAACTTAAATATATACATAATGCTCACGCCCTGGCGCCAGAGAGGTAGGCAGAGACGATGTGTCGCCACTTTGTGCGATCCAACGTCGCAAAGCGACTTTCCTTTACCAACTTTTCGCCCCGCGATACCCACAGAACAATGCGTTTTTGACGACTAAACGAGTCGAGACGAGCATCATAACTGAACTGCGACATAGTTTATGAAAAACGATTTTATTGGTATTTTTATACACATTGTTATCATTATGTACATTAAGTTATGACATTGTTATAAATCTCATACACGAGTTGTGTAGAACTGACATTTTGTATACTATATTTTTATAATTTTTTGACGATCACATTAACTCTGACCTTTTACGTAAGTTAATCTATGTATTAAAATTTGTAATGTGAAATAAAGAAATCTTATCTAATCTAATCTTTCAGCGGTTTCAGCCGCTGAAGCAAGCCAATGAACATGGCTCTGGCCGCGTTTCATGTCGGTGACGTAACGAGCCCATGTGCTCAGTGAGAGTAGTTCGCACCTGGGCCGCGATACCAGCCGCTAATGACCCACCTTGTATTCCACTTGCGATACAATCCCCCCCCTATCCTCCCGCTGCTGAGTCCCAAACTTTTATTGCCTCTGAGTTCCAAGCGGCGGGCGCGGGGCGGGCGCGGGGCGGGTGACCCAGTGAGCAGGGCCGCTACGTAGTATATAGTACCATGCGGGCTCGTTTACAAAGTTCAACATCCAACAATGAAAGTTCGACATCTTCTAATCACTCTCACTCAGTGCAATCTCGCCTCAGTGCTTTGTAAGCTTGTGACTAGAGCACATACTCGTGTTTACTTACTTACGTGGGAATAAATAATAATAATAAATAAATATCTCAGACATTCACACCAATTATCCAGTCCCAAACTAGGCAGAGCCTGTGCTATGTTTACTGGATAACGGATACACATACTTAAATAAATATACGTATAAACATCCAAGACTTGGGTACAGACATTCATATTCATCATACGAACATTTGCCCCTAGCGGGATTCGAACCCGCAACCTCCGGCGTGGCAGTCCGAGAGCTACCCGTTCCGCCACGGAGGTCGTCAAAATGTCACATGACTCACTAGATCACATCGCGTTTGGTGCGATGAGAGCCCTGAGCCCAGCGCCATGATTGCGACTCCCGACCGACCGACTGATATGCTGTTTCTATACTGTACATCGGACACAGCTGCATATGTAACATAAGTTGACGAGCTGTATGCGACTCCGCTCGGTTCGCTTAATTCGCTATAAGCTTTCGAATATATGAGGTTTATGCAACGATCTCCATGTACTACTAGATGTAGCGTTCCAAACAATCGCTCTGTTCCACGCAAGTAGCCACAACTCTATCAGATTCGTAATGAAACTTATGCAGTTACTACGTAGAACATTTAATTATTACTAAATATTGACATTATAGCGTCAATATTTAGTAATAATGAAATGTTCTGCGTAGTAACTGCACAAGTTTCATTGTGAATGTGAAAGAGTTGTGGCTACTTGCGTGGAACAGAGCGATTGTTTGGAACGGTCCATCTAGTAGTACATAGAGATCTTTGGGTTTATGCTTTTATTTTTTAAGTAATAATGAGTGATGAATTCGACCAGGGTCGTTACTAAGCACCGTCGACAGTATGTTGTTCAGGATGTCGTCGCACGATATTGGACAACAGTCAACGGTAGTGTGTCCGATAATATGATAAACGAACAGCCGGTTTAGCGGAGCGGGAGGACCATTTGCATGGGCCCGGGGTAGCGCCGCCGCCCCGCCCGCCGGCCGCCCCGCCCGCCGGCCGCCCCGGGCAGGCACGGTCTTGATACATATTTTAGCTGTAAGATCTGCCGTTACAGAAATATATTGTAGTTTATAATTACATCACATAAGTGCGTCTAATGTAGGTACTCTAATTTATTTATTTTTTATTTAATAGTTTATTGTACACACAAATATACAAAGAACAACACAAAGAAAAGAAAAGTATACAAAAGGATAAGCTTATTTCTAAAGAAATTTCTTCCAGCTAACCTGCGGTGAAGACAAGTTTAATGATTCTGTATCTAGTTTACTATTTATGACAGAATTCCTGACGACATTTAATTTAATTTATTGTAATAATTTGCACCCTAACAGAACAATCCATGGCGCAACAAAGTCAAATAACTATACAAACATGAAAACAAATGAAAAATATTATATACATTAGACCCAATTTATAAAAACATCACAAAGGAAAAAATAAAAAAATTACAATATTGTTGTCAGCCCGTCTCGCCAGCACGGGGAGTGCAGGCCAAATCCTCCGTCTGTCTCCAGCAGACATAGAATGTTCAAGCGAACGCTTAGAAAATAGTGAAATAAGGCAAGCGCTCTAATAGGGAGGTACCGACCAATGCCAACAGTAGATACTTGATGTGGTCAGCGATCGGATGCCCTGCAGTTTATGCAGAATATGCAGCGCTCGACTTGTTAATTGGCTGTTAATCCAATGTTATCATACTCTACTTCCCCAGCACTGTTCGCGTGAGACAATCGTCAACTCTGAAGTTACGCTCATATATTACCTGTTGTACAAAATGTTCAGAGGCAAACATAAATAACAAGGAGATCCCCCTTGCAATAAATAATGACAGTCCAAGTTATTCATCATAAGTCATTTATACTAAAGGGTACTTGGGCAATACGTCACAGGTTACGAGCTCGTGGGAAACAAAACGATATCGAAATTATATTGAATACGTGAATATTTAGGCGACAGTTTGTGTTTGTATTGTAGTAGGCGCGGCCGCGAGTCGCACGCAATCAGATGTAGACTGGCAGCGGGCTCGCAAATCTGAACATGGGGGCTCCCTTTATGTCGCCCGAGCACGGCACGAGCCCTCGCCCTCCGCCGACAGACAGACAGACAGACACACAGACAGACAGCCGGTGCCACTAACCGTGCGACATATCACTCGCCCCTTCTTTACACACAATATTTTTTTTGTTTAAAGATGAATTAAAGAGAAGAATTAAATTCCACAGTAACCAGACCTATACTGTCAATAACTCATACATAACTAATTGCCGTGTGGTTTCCGGTAGAGTAGAATAGGACCACTCCAACTCTTCCCGTGGATGTCGTACAAGGCGACTGAGGGAATACATTATAAAACATCAATCAGGCCTCCCCAACCCGTCTGGCCAGCGCGGGGAGTGCAGGCTAAATCCTCCGTCTGTCTCTGGCCGATGAGAGAGGGTTGTGCTCCTGCAGTGGAGACAAAAATAACCTGATGATGAACTAATTTCTTGCATTCATATAAACACCTTTGTGTAAAAATGTTTTAAATCCATAACAAATTAATCAAAACTCTTAATGGGCCAGATTCTGAAGGCACGCATTTACAATTAGACAGCTCTAAAATTGGTTTCGTCTTTATCTTCATAATACTGTGTGACAAGGATAGCAACAGTTTTAGTGCTGTCAAATTTTAACGTTGTGCCTTCAGAATCGAGCCCAGTGTATACATATAAAAAAATCCTATATATATATATATATATATATATATATATATATATATATATATATATATATATATATATATACATACATTTGATATTTTTAAACTTATTTAACTCTAATCCTAACGTGTTGATCATCGGGTAGCTACGAGTAAGTGTTAAGAGATGGGATTAAGTTTGAAAAACAGCGCCGTGCAAATGTCATCTGCCGGCATATGCTGAGACTGGATCTTTTTGTGACATTTCTATATATTGTTTATATGTTTAGTGAAGTAACCCGTCGCTCAAACTATTTCTTAACTCTAAGTACATAAATCAGTGCAGAAATATTAGTATATAACTACTTATTATGTTTAATGTTAAGTTTATATATATATACCATCAGATTTTGTGGCAATAAACGACTTTCTTTCTTTCAAGTTTCTCTTAGGCAATAAATAAAATTGACAGTACTAGTGCCTGAAAAGTTTCTAGGTCTGCCAGTAACCAAGTAAATATGTTAATCATTATTAACATATTTAACCATTAACCATTATTAAACTAGGCACGGGGAGCTGCTTGTAGTTCGCCTGCCTCAATTGACGTTCTTGAATAAAATATGTATGTGTATTTTTATTTATTCAAAAGTGGACTAAGAATTATTTGAAAACAGTATTACAAATTCATTGGTAATTCTGATTACACGTCAGTTGAAATATATCTAAAATATCGTTATGTAAATTGAAAATAACAAAATAAACTTAAAAATTCAATTAGTTACAAATGTCATCAATAAAAAATTAAAACGAATACGTACTACCTATGTACTAAACGATTTTATTCTGTTTCATTTCATTCATAAAACTCATTCATTCATTCAGGCTCTATATAGCCAGTGTTTAATCTGGGCCTTAAATCCCTTCAGGCAGGTCTTTGTGACGAGTTCGGGGAGACGGTGGCTCTGTACAGCCGATAAAATGTAAATGATCGGCGCCATATGTGTAGATATGTGCGGTGTACCAGCCGTGTACCTGCGGTGTTCTGGCTGTGTACCGGCTGTGTACCGGCGGTGTACCGACGGTGTACCGGCTGTGTACCTGCGGTGTACCTGCTGTGTACCGGCTGTGTACCGGCTGTGTACCGACGGTGTAGTTGTATCACAAAGTAAATAAGCATACAGATCTATAAGTTCATACAATGGGCGCGGCAGGCGCGCGGGGCGCGGGGCGCGGGGCGCGAGGTACTATCGAGTCATCTGAGTTACCTAGTGTTACTCGTCGTGCGCTGATCTTCTGATGATTATCATCATCACACCCGACTGATATTTAATCATTGTTTTTCTTCTCTGTTGCAGGTAATTGTAAACACAATCGCGTCGGGGTAAGCGTAACGAGTACTCCACTTCCAGTCACATACACCTGACAGACACGAATTGGTTATTAAATCAGATGACTTTAAAATGTGCATCTGTTATCTAATTTAATAACCAATTAGTGTCAATCGTGAAGGTAGAAACTTTGAGATGACTTATGAAGTGCGAAAAAATATTTTGCTTCATGGTAATGAGGTGTACTGTCTGATGATATTGACGTAGAATAATAAATTATTACTAAGTAAAGGACTGGACAGTTGCACAGCAGGCAAACCGAAACAATTCATGCTTCATAAAGCAATAAATACTGAACAGTTTCATTTATAAGTATCGATCACACAATTATGTAGAGTTGGTATTTTTCCTGAGTCTTCCCCGGCGGCGGCGGGCGGCGTGCTCTCCGCTCTCCGTCAAGTAAATCGGTAACTTATTACCGGAAACAGCTGATTTAATGACATTACAGTCATTTCCGACGCCCGGCCGTCCGTCATCGGTCCCCAGCCCCCCGCCCCCGTGCCCCCCGCGACGCGGTACAATATTTACAACATAATTAATTATGATTTAAATGTGGAGCGACCGGAGACGGTTACACTCACATGCGGCCGGCTGATTGACGACGAGCGTCGCGGCCGGCCGCCGTCAAGCATATGAGTTGTTCTTTTCTTAAGGTTTTTTTATATGCAATACATGCAATGTATGACAATGTACCATACTAGTCCATACGTCATGGCAATAAAAGTGCATAACAAGCTGCCTGAAAAATTAAAAAAAGAAGAAAAATTAAACGTATTTTTGCACAAATTGAAAGTGTAATTGATTAACAAGTGCTATTATAGTTTATCAGAATTTTTCGCCGACGAACTCTAAAGTATCGTTTCTTTCAATAAATATATCCGCCGCACGTTCTGCTATAATGTGACTTTCTTTGTAATGTACTGTTCTATGTAATTTCATAATTGCCATACCCAAATGGGTTTCATGTTAGTACTGGTAACATCTGTAACATCTGCATAACTTCATGGAATGCAAATAATACATAAATACTAAAAATACAATGTTTCCAAAGTATTCTTAATGGCTGGCATCTGCCATTGCATGGTTTTTATTTCCATGAAATCTGAATATTTGGCGATTTTAATGATTACTTATGTTTCAAATCGATGTCATTCAATATATTGTACAAAATATCTATAAAGCCGCAGGTTAGCTGGAAGAAATTTCTTTAGAAATAAGCTTATCCTTTTGTATAATTTTCTTTTCTTTGTGTTGTTCTTTGTATATTTGTGTGTACAATAAACTATTAAATAAAACTATACATGAATGCTTTAAAATACAACACATGGATGTGGCCTGCGGGTGTGCGCAGCTCAACAAGTCGCAATTTCCGTGGAATAATGAAGTCATTGCAATGACGTTTTGGGTCCATATTGTGCTCTACTGTCAAAGTCAAAATCATTTATTGCACTTGGTACATTTATACACGTAATTTTTTTTATCAACTACCGCTTCCTAGGTGTTAGCGCTGTGAAGAAGAAACGGCGCAACAAACTTCACGCAACACATCCTTTAAAATTAAGTTTGCAAACAATTATATAAAGATTGTGCGAAGCTGAATCAACATTTTATACCAGGCATCTTTGTTTTTGTCTCTCAAAATTGTGCTTAATTGCAATTAACAATACAACACAAGTTTCAACTGGAATTTGTTTGTAGTTACGTCATTATTCCGTGTTGCCTAGAGAGTGCGGGGCGCACTGTGTACTCGTATGTACCTCGAGGTCGTATCGTATCCCACATAAATACTTAACTTTTGTACTTCTCATAAACGTATCTACAAAATCCAATGCAAGCCAAATTAAATTCTACGCGCACGGAACAAAGTCAATGTTACAATGAACTGTTAATCACGCAACATTGACAATCGTACGCGATTTGCCCCGGGTGCCCCGGCAAACGGGGCCGTACCGTGTAGGTATATTTTTTACCTAAAGCGCGGAGTAAGACAGGACTGGCGGCGGATAGAACCGCGCGCCAACAACGCTTGTTCAACAATCATTTGTGTATGTCTTGGATAGAAGTAAAACTGTAAGGTTAGTTTTGAAAGGTGGTAACACACCCACGTGCAGTGGCAGTGGGCCGCAGTCGCGTTTACGAGCCGACACTGAAACGAGCTGCTATCTGAATATCACCCAGGGCTGCCACCTTGTCCAAATACTATACAGTTCATCTATTTTGTCGGCCCCGTAGCCTAGTCGGTAGTACACCTGCCTGCGAAGTTCGGGGTCGCGGGTTCGAATCCCGCCCAGGGCAAACATTCCTGTGATGAACACTTGTGTTTGCCTTGTGACTGGATGTTATTTATATATATTATGTATGTATTTCAGCTGTCTGATACCCATGTTACAGGCTCTGCCTAGTTTGGGATCAGGTGGCCGTGTGTGAAATGTCCCCACATATATTTATATTTTGTGATAATCACCGAACATCCGAAAAGAAGCTAAACTGAGTGGTCCATGGTCTGAGTTGACCACCTTGTTGAACAACCGTATGTGTTATTTGTTCTCGTTCGTTATAGAAGGCAGCCCTAGCGTGCCATCGTCCCAGAGCTCTGTTTCATTAGCCTTTATTAACTCTTCCCCGGAACAAGTTTTATGTAGTCCGACGTGTCAAAACTCCTCTCCTGGAGCGGTTTACAGTTGTTAAACTTGAGTTATTTCGACAGCAGCCGCCCGGCAAATGGCGGGGGTTTTATTAGTTCATAAAACAACCGCGGCGAACACACTCCGTTTGGTTTCCGGTAGAGTAGAATATGACCACTCCAAGTCTTTCCGTGGATGTCGTACAACGCGACTGAGGGAATACATTACAAAACATCAATCAGGTCTCCCCAACCCGCGCGGCCAGCGCGGGGAGTGTAGGCCAAATCCTCCGTCTGGCTCCGGCAGATGAGAGAGGGTTGTGCTCCTGCAGTGGAGACAAAAATAGCCTGATGATGATTTGTATTTTGGGTTTATCCAGTTTTAGAGATATTTAGTGTGTAACGATCACCACCAGTATTGTCATTAATGTTTGTAAATAGAACTAATTTATAGATAATTTAAATAACTTCGTGCAATTGGATTTCTGCAGCTGTAGGGCTTTTCTACTAGAATCCACGAGGTGGGTAGATCAAAGGTTATGGTGATGTTCTTTGCTCTGAGCGACCCTCCCTCGGTGCTCTAGTCGCACAACCCACAGCCTTACTCCGTCAAAGCATGCTCTGCATATCTCTATTCGTCCTATACGCTAGACATTGACAGAATCCTGGGGGCCGATCGCGCTAATTTTGAACGATACTACCAAAACAAAACCACAACCAAAAACGTTACGTTACGCACATTTCGTATCGCGCTAATTATTTTAACGGAAACGAATTAGCTTTTTTTCGGAAGATACGTTGGTGTAGCGTTCGAGCGAACTTTCAGTATTGCGCTATTTTTTTGACAGCGTTTGAAACCAAAAGCGTTCCGTTGGGAACGTATTTTCCGCTGTCAAACGAACGTTTTTGAATTAGTTCGTCCCGAGCAACTTTTACAGTGTATTGTGAGACGTTGGTGAGAAAAAAAACCAAAAAATGTTCGGGCTTTAAATATGTTGGAAAGTGCTCATGAGGTGGACGTGGCTGAGGACAGAGCATCGACCCGCAGGCAGAATGGTTTAATACGGCGGTCATTGATGTCCATGTCGGAAGTACAGATTCGAAAGCGTTATCGTCTTTCGACGGAGGTAGTTAACGGGTTGTAGGAGGAATTGAGTCCTCATATACCCGCCCGTCTTCGATTAGATGGACTAAATGTGGAGACAAAGGCAAGTATTTGTGGTACATACTCGTACAACTTAAATTATTAGGTTACTTACATAATTCTCTCTATTTTAAGTAAATACTAAGTTCTAAGTAAATAACCTATATTGTTTATTACATGTTACAGATTTTGATAGCTTTGTATTTTTATGCAATTGGTTCGTACTAGACGCCAATTGGGGACAGCAAATACCACCCAGTCTCATAAGCCAGCGTAAGCAAAGTTGTAAAGCAAGTGACCGAGGCATTGAATAAACCCAGGGTCCTTAATAGACATGTAGCATTCCCATTTAGGCGACGTGATAGGGAAAATATAAAAAGACTGAGAAATTAAATTTTATATTTTACAATACTTACCTATTTCATTTCAGATTCTACAGAGCTACAAGGTTGCCAGGGGTTCTGGGTTGTGCCGATGGCACCCATGTTGCCATTGTTAAACCAGTAAGACACGAAGAGCGATCCATCAACAGAAAGGAGTATCATTCTCTGAATGTTCTAATAGTGAGTATATGTAAACAGATAATATAAATTTGAATGTAATTTAAATGCACAGTGAGTGACTCTGTATGTAGGTAATTATTAAATTACTGTTTTTATTTTTGTAGATGTGCGACGTTGATTTAAATATCATGGCCGTGGACTCAAGCTATCCTGGGTCCACATGACAGTAAAGTGTGGGTGGGCAACCCGTTGAAAGTTGTCGTTGAGAGGCTCTATGAGGAAGATCAAGATGTTTATAAGTGTGTTCTTTTTCTATAATTTTATTCTTAGACATACCTTATTTTATCAGATAAAATATATTTATCTACAATTTTTAATTGTTGCAGGAGATTCACGATATCCCCTAAGAGCGACTCTTATGACAGCAATAGTTGATGCTGAGCCAGAGTCTCTGAACGTCGCGATGCACTCGTGCGCAGACTCTGGCGCCAGAGAAATATTCTTCCTGCTTAGTTGTCAAAGGATGGGATGGGATGCTTTATAAAATTAAGGAAAATAATAACTTGTATTTTCAAAACATTCTCTTTTATTTATAGTTATTCTATTTTACTTCTTATTTATTTTACTTATTTTATTAGTGGAATGGACCCAATGTCCCGCCCAATGATGTCGGCCACCCTCTCTTCTCTTTGGCAGAGAGTGGCATGATAACATGTGGCCCACCTCCGGTGCCACGCTGTGCGAGAGTAAGGCCAGTTAATTTTGACCTTACCCTACTCTTCATGTCATTCCAAACCTGTAAGATATTATTATTATGATTATAATCGATCATCAAAGCAACACAACAGCTTATTAATATGTCCTCACTGTTTGGGCACTGGTCTAATCTTCAACGAAGGTTTAAGTGTTACAGTATACTATGCTGCCCCGGGATGCTGGACTTCATATGTGTCTTAGAATTATCATGGTGTTTTCCTTTAGCCTGTGGTATTATGGCTCACCATACTTAAGTTCCGAAAAATTCGTCAGTATGGGTCTGGATTTGAACCCTCGACCACATGAATGTGAGGTGCCCACTTCCACTAGGTTACCACGACTATTATTATTTTCATCATTATTATTATTGGGATAATAGGAGAGCAGCAATTTACTGGTATGCCTATATCTGAACTGGTGTATTTAAGTCTTTGAACTGTCACTTGTAACACTGATTTATGAAGAACTTGTTTAGTCTGTTTTTAAACTGTTCACTGAGGGGGCATCAATAACATCCTACTGTAACTTGTATAATTAATATATTAACACATCACACACCACTACTGACATATAGTATGATTATTACACTGAGTGGTGACGGCAGACTAGAATACAATTTGTCGCCAACCAAATTCACCTCATAGGTGCAGCACAGTAAGTTTAATACTGGACCGATGTTGTCTTTACAACCAGAGCGGCTACAGTTGCACTGCAAGTGTCAAGCTTATCATGCTCTCTGTATGAGGTGACTAAGGACAAAAAATATACCAGAGTATGCAGCATCCACCCGTCTGGCCAGTGTGGTGATTACGGAGAAAACCTCCCATTAAAGGCAGTTATGATGTGATGATTGAATTGCAAGCAATCTGAATGGGTCAATGCAATATGGCACCTAATGGACACAATTAATATTTTGGATGTGATTTTTGTCAATCTAAAGAGAGATCATGTACCGGAAGGCCTCCCACAAGGTGGACTGACGATCTGGTGAGGGTTGCGGGAACCAGCTGGTTGAGGAAAGAGCGAGACCGGTCGTCGTTTGGATCCTTGGGGGAGGCCTTTGTTCAGCAGTGGACATTATTCGGCTGATATGATGATGATGAAACAGAGATGGTAGTCAACAGATGCATTGCAATGGTTATTATAGTACATTTACATACCTATGCTTAAAGTTGGCCCACTCTTTAGGAAGTCTCGCTGGACTCTCAGAGTTCAAATTATCTGAACATTCACGCGTAAGGCGGGTTGACAGCGCCCGCGCCTCTTTAGATCGCAGTATGCCGAGGGGCGAGGGCCAAATCCCTATTGGCCTCGGCGAACTCCACCAACAGCTCACGCTGCCGTACAGTGGATGTACGGCGTCCTCGGTCCATAGTCTCCATAAAAAAACAAATCATAACACGTAACTAGCTGCATTATTAATACTGTTAATTTATTTAATTACAGAAAACCAATACTTACAATAACACTTGACTGACAACAAACAAACACTTGAAATTTGACGTTTAAAATAGTGCTGCCCACGGCGCGACACTCACAATCGATCGTCGATTACAAAAATAACACCTAGTATTTTTAATACTCGTGGTAAGCTCTAAACGTTTTGGGTTAGGTTTTGTTTTGGTAACGTCAACGATTTAGTCGTTCAGAAAAAAATAGCGCGATACCATTTTTTACATCAGCTAAACCAAATCTAAACCAAAACCATAAACGTTCCGTTCGAACGGTAGAACCGTTCAAAAATAGCGCGATCAGCCCCAAGCCGTTATAGAAGACTCTACCGATGAGACTGTCACCTCAATATTTCACCTTGATAGTGATCGATCTGTTATATATTTACATGTTACTATGTAACCGTTCAGGCACCAGAATTCTAAAACAATTTGTGGAGTAAATAAAGAAATTATTGATAGACAACAGCGAGTGAAGTCTCTACCAGCGCTCTCGCCCACTCTCACTAATGTCGGGTTCAAACTGTTATTATCCCAATATCTAAATATTAAAACGTTTACAAAAATGATGGGTGCAATAATAACACGGACCCACCATGCTTCAAACAGAAAGGACGTGATACAAAAACAGTAAATTACATATAATTTGTTGGAAGGGAATCTAAAAAAAATATTGGGGCTTCTACAGTAATTGTGTTGGATTTTATGGCGTCATTATGTCAGGAGTAATTAGTGGGTAGTTGAGAAGTGTCTGCGCTTTATAACTCGGGACTTCGTTAAGGGAACTCTCAGGCCGAGCTGGCGGCAGTTAGTGACACCAGCTCGCACTCTGTGTCATTCTGAATTGACAAGGTGTCACTCAGCGATTTTGTAAGTTGATTTATTTTGGCATTCAACTTATAGCGGAAAATCCCCCAATCGTGTGAGGGATGTCTTCAAATACATTATGCAATCAATTAAATAATATTGTTCCAAGTAGATATCACACAATTATTGTGGATCAAAATCGGTAAGGAATAGGTACTATAATTATGAACATAAAAGGCAGATGTGTTACCTGAAGTTTGTTGCGCCGTTTGTTCTTCACAGCGCTAACACCTAGGAAGCGGTAGTCGATAAAAAAAAATTACGTGTATAAATGTACCAAGTGTACTCATATGCAATGAGTACCAGGTTATTTTTTTTTTTTTTTAATCTTTATTAAGGTAGGGGTTAGTCGTTTCCGACCATGTCACCCCTGTGGGAAAAACTTTACATTTTTTTGTCTTATCTCTAACCAGTTTCTTGAAACTTCCTTATCACCACGTGTTCTCGTGTCGTCTGACTGCTAAATGGAGTTTGTGCCTGATTCTGTTGCGACAATGAGTGGTTTAGAGTAGATAGATAGATAGATAGATAATTCATTTATTCTTAGACACAGCACAAATACAATGTTACAGATAGGTCACTTAATGATACAGAAGTACAGCAAACAAACATAACAGAGTAACAGTAACAGTGTAGCCCGTGCTGTGCTGCGGAAAGGGCCCTGACTCAGCATAATGTCGCAGCCCAGCGGCGCGACGCTGATATTCTGCCAGGACCGTTACTTTAGAAGGTACGTGATGCGTTATGAAGGTCAAAGTACACTGTTGCTTTTACTATTACATGTGCAAACCGGTCCAATTTATGTTAAATAACTGTTAGTGTTTATATCAATAATGCATAGTAATTAATATGTTTTTATTTTATTTTATTTGCATACATACATATATACATACACATACATACATACATATGATAGACGTACAATATAAATAACTTACATTATAAACTAATCCTCTCGATAGACAATACGATACATCACGAATGGTTGCTTAAATAAATTGATGGGAGACAGTCCGAAGACATATATCACTCAAACATTGCATAAACTAGATATCAATGAGAAGTAAAGTACCTATTATTGTTGTTCGACTTTATTTTTCAGCGACCCTTTTGTAAGTCCAAAAGGTAAGATCGATATTTTTTTTTGAATTTCCAGACAGATATTACGTCACGCAGAGGCGGCGGGAGATCATTCCAACACTTAGTAGACAGAAATCTGAAACTTCCGCGAAAAGCTGCCGTTCGATGGCGAAAACCATGCAACTGGGATGAGCAGACTCTAACCTCATATCTGTGTTGAGAGTAGCGCCAGTTTATTTTATTATATAGAAACTCCGGTTGTTTAGTTTTAATTATGCCAAATAACATACTAAGGTAATGCAGCTGCTGACGGCCTTGCATTTTTGCATTTTTTTGCATTTTTGAGTAAGGAAAGAATCAAACAGATAGGTAACTCACGGTTTACAATCCAAATAATTGTCACACAACGCGATTCCTGGCCAGGCACTTATTCACTTATATATTATATTCATTCGCTTATATATATTCACACCGATCTTCCTTTCGTATGTACGGAGCGCGCTCGACTGACTGTGTCGTGGTCCAGCGATGACGCGAGTCTGTTCTTATCTCGGAGGGTAGGTTTGGAAAAAGAAGGATACTAAGAAATTGGTAGGATGGGAGTTGTTCTCATTGTCACACTGTTACCTGCTTCGCCGGGGACCTGTGCCTAAGAGGGTTCCCGCTGTTATACATACACTCGCATGTTTTCAAACTAGGATTTTCTTATGTATGATAGGAGTTAGATGAGGGTAAAACAACAATACAACGTGGTCTGTCCCTTGTGGGAATCAAACCCTCGCCCGCCGGCTGACGAGCCTGCGAACAGAACATTACGAGTACTTACTGGAACCTAAACGCCGCTAACTAGATTTGCGCGCCCCGCGCTCTGCGCCCCGCGCTCTGCGCCCCGCGCTCTGCGCCCCGCGCTCTGCGCCCCGCGCTCTGCGCCCCGCGCTCTGCGCCCCGCGCTGTACACTCCGGGCCATATTTTTTGCCGCTCGTCGGGATAAATGGATTATCAAAATTCGGAGGGGCGGTGATAGCCCGGTAATGTGCTGCTGATTTGTGCCCCCCCCCCCCTGGCCTTAGGGGGCTATATATTTTTATAGTAAGAGAATTTACTACTACAGGTTTTGCCTTAAAAGTGTCAAACTGGTACGAGTATGTAAACGCTGTATTGGACCAAAAATCACAACAGCGACAACAAAAATAAAATAGGAATTAAACTGTGTACAAAGGCGGACTTATCCCACTTAAGGATCTCTTTCAGTCAACCTTAGAGTAACCGAAAGGACAAGTATTATGCGTTTAGTATCAAAGGAGAATGCCCAAAACTGGGCCTAAGATGCGTTTTCACTATTCATGTATCAAAAATATTGGTCTGAATTATGAATCCCTTCAATTTTATGGGTGTTTTTTCTCAGATAGAACAATTGAATTGACTCAATTTTAATCGTTCGGAAGGCAGCCCGCCCTCGTGGAGGCCGGGGGTCGAGACAGCGCTTTGATTAAATATCGGACATTCCTGATACTCCCCGCTCCCCGCTCGGGCCCCGCTACACTAGGCATGTCCGGCGGCGCCGACGTCGGCCGCACCAGCGCCGGCGGCGACGATAGATATCTTCAGTACATTTATCAAAACTTCAATTTGCGAATTCGTTTAATGCCCTCATTAGTTATCCCCTTGCCCGCAGCAGGGGGCTCTCCTGGCAATGGAATGAAAATTAGTTACGTATTGAAAGAAAAACGATTTGTATAATTAATTTGTTTAATCTAATTGCTTGGTATGGCAAGGTGATGCGTAAAAATTCCATGGAGTGGGAGCCTGGTGACCTGATCTCACAGGTTCATCCTATTTTTGGCACCAGTCTCTCACAAAAGATAAATTGTACTCATTTTAATTTTATACATTATAATTGTACTTAATCTTTGTGTTGAGATAATAAATAAATTTTGTATTGTATTGTATAATTTACTCAATATAACCCAGGCTGGAGAACGCTCCTAACAGTTCGGAAGAAACTGTTCTACTGGGATGGTACTCTGTGATATTACATCATGGGTGCTACTAACATAAATGTTGTCAGTTTTGAAGCAAGATACACTTTGCGTTGTCTGTCTGTCTGTCTGTCTGTCTGTGTATCTACCAGTGAATTAGATACTTTCGTCTAAATCGATACTTCGTCTCTCTCCCAGTACAAACACATAAATCGCTCATTGCAAAAAAGGCATATCTGGGATTTTCAAACTTATTTTATGACGTACTAGCTGTTGCCCGCGACTTCGTCCGAGTGGACAAGTTAACATCACAAATTATTATGTATTTCCCGTAGGAATCGGATGTTTAACCTATATGTGTGCCAAGTTACATCCCGATCCGTCCAGTGGTTGAAGCGTGATTGAGTAACAAACATCCAAATATGCAAACTTTCGCATTATAAATATTATAGGTAGTATTATATTGGTAGGATATGATTCGTACTCCATTAGCGTAGGCAGTAGAATAACCCTGAGCCACAGTTTGCAATAAGTAATTCACGTCTTTAAGGAAACATACGATTGGTCTCGTAGCGCACGCAGTGCTACGCGGCCCGTAGACGTGCGTAGCGTCAGCCATTTGTAATTTCATTTCATAAGTTATGTATATGTAATAGTGTACTAATGTAATAAATAAAAACGTTAACTTCACTTGTCTGTACATTGAAAATATTACCCAATGACAGAACACAATAAGGACACACATTAACATCGTAATTAAGCTTCGATTTGAGAGGAGTCAGTGCGCTCTCGGGCGGCGCCACGAGGGGGCGCTGTCGGCCGGCGCGGCGCCTCGCTGCACGCGCTCGAGTGCGCCCCGAGTGTGACCGAGTGTGACGGAGTGTGACGGAGTGTGACAGCGTGTGGGTGCAGCGACGTGACACTAGTGTCACTGTGTCACGTCGCGCCGCACTTTCGGATGTCACGTGCACTCATTAGACCGAGCAGCTCGCACTCGCGTCGAGGAGTCGTCACTGTCAGTGTCACGGCCACCGGCCACCGGCCACCGGCCACCGGCCACCGGCCACCGGCCACCGGCCACCGGCCACCGGCCACCGGCCACCGGCCACCGGCCACCAGCCACCGGCCACCGGCCCGCCCGTGGACGAGTAACTCCTGCTGTGATCAATGAGTAACGCTTCCTACGATACTTCGCCCGAGGTGTCCGTCTCCGTTCATTCGTTTTACTAGAGACGTATTATGAATAGCTGGGATGATCACCATTCGGTGACCGGGTGAAGTCATTGGGAAGGCATATGTCCAGCAGTGGACGTCTGAGGGCTGACGCGATGAATCAACCTTTCGACTAAATCCATAGATTTGTTCCGATGTGGTTGTAGCATGACGTGAGAAATGGATTATTAAATAAAGGTAGTAAAAAACAAATAATCTCACGTTGGGTTATGTGACTAAAACGACACCTAGCGATGTATACGTTAGTACTTATATAAGAATTGTAATGTACCTATATATTGTTACTATCAATAAATAGCTCTGAACGTGTCGTGATTTTGATTTCATCTCTCCACCATCGCACCTAACATTACACTGAGAGATTTGTTCATTTATTCATTATTAATAAATGGTTGTACAAAACTACTACTACTGTTACACTAAAGCCTATTCTGCAGGATACCTCACATATATAATAAAATCCCTAAAACGATACGAGATGTACCAGATGAGATTAATTTATTTAAAAAAAAACTCCATGATCTGTTGGCAGAAAAATGTTTGGAAGAATTTCTTTGTGACGGTTCAATTTAAGGTTTCAATTTGTATCTAATTAACTCTTAATTTTTTTTTGTAACTGCTTTACTGCGACACAATGTTGTGAGCCCACGTGGCGGGACATAGCTGAGCATGGCTGAGCTCTAACTGTGACATGTAATCCTTTCTATACCAGTGATCTACAATAAAAATATTTCATTTCAACTAATGTTTTGGGTACTTAGGGACATCTCCCCGCGCCTCTCGCCCCGCGAGGCGACGACGATGTAACAAGTGTTGGTACTCGTATATCATAGATGTGTAGTAACGCGACGTGTTTGTGTCGTTCCAGGTCCGCCGGGTCCCCCCGGCAAGCGCGGCAAGAAGGGCAAGAAGGGAGACCTGGGCGAGCCGGGGCCCCCGGTCAGTATACCACCTCCTGCCTCACAACACACCACACTAGTAACACACACGACACACGCCACACACTCGCATCGAGTCTTTTTTTTAATTTATTTTTGGTTTATTTTGTTTACAGGGGTTAACAGGAGCGCCGGGGAAGAATGGATTTCCGGTATTTATTTTAATTTATTTTCTTTCTCCTTTTTTATTTTTCATATTTTCTTAAAATACTAGAATAAGTATCTGTTTTCATTTCTACAACTCTCTGAATCATATTAAACACCTGTTCATGTCCACCTGTCCCTTCAAGTTTACACAATACATGGTCACCGCGTGCGACAGTAGTGTCACGACAGTTGCCGGTTGTCTGTACCTGGGTGTCACGTTTCAGGGTAGCAAGGGCGAGAAGGGCGAGCGAGGCTTCATGGTAAGGCTCAGGAGTTAGCGGCTCGTGGCCTGCTCTACAATAGTTTCGCTCCGACTCCCCACTCCCCCGCTAACCCCCTCCACCCACACCTTAGTATACCAAACTAACCGACTGGAGTGGATAATACTTACGTTTGAAGCAGTTTAGTTCCCTCGCTAACTCGCCCCGCCCTCATTGCCAACCGACCTAGCTGGATACGTTTCAGCTGACTGAAATCTTCAGCTAGTTTTCGGTTCCCACGTGCAGCATGTGTAGATGTCGTGTCACCGAAGTAGCCTCAGCATCTAACCCGCTCGTGTGGTGCCCCCTTTCCTCACTAAACATGGCTAAAACTGAATACCAGCTAACTGTCCATCTATAATCTACTACTGACTATCAACTTCCTTAAAGCTTCTTACTTTCGCTTTAGTATTAGCAACGACCTCTATGTACTACTAGACGGAGCGTTCCAAACAATCGCTCTGTTCCACGCAAGTAGCCTCAACTCTTTCACATTCACTTTGAAATTTGTGCAGTTACTAGCGTATTGACGCTACGGGTAAATAGCGTCAATATTTAGTAAATAATTAAATGTTCTGAGTTAAATTGCACGAGTTTCAAAGTCAATGTGAAAGAGTTGTGGCTACTTGCGTGGAACAGAGCGATTGTTTGGAACGCTCCATCTAGTAGTACGAGTACATAGAGATCGTTGAGTATTAGTCATTCGATGAACACCAATTGATCAACCTCCCGAACAACAATCAATTGATGTACAATAAGAATTGTATGTAGATAATTGATTTTGGTGTACTGTCAATAAAAGGAATAAATTGCAATTTTCAGGGACCGATCGGGTTGGACGGACCTAAGGGGGATCCGGTAAGTAAAATATCAAACTGTCAACAATGCTAGTAGCAACTGAAACCGTTCGTTTGTATGTACTATTGAAATTGAGGCCAGTTCTGAAGGACACATTTCAAATTGGACGGCACTCAAATTAGTTTTGCCCTTATCGTCGTAATACTGTCTGACAGGGATAGAAATAAATTTAGATATTTGCCTCTTAATTAAGCTAGTTTCAGGCTTCCCCATGAACTAGCCAGCATGACCAGTCTTGATTGTATAATTCTGTAAAGATATACTTATCTAAGACAAGGATAGAACAATTCACGAATATGACGTGCAGGCCGGGACCAACTTGTACAATTGTACAAAGTTGTCATTCCCTGGTGGAAATTGGACCCACGACCTCTTAGAATTTCATAGAAATGTGAATATGAAACTCTCCAATGGCTTTCATGCAGTGGATTAGGTACTTGTTTCTCAGGATTTACACTCTATGTCAATGCAGGCCTGCAGTGCGTGCCATACTGGGAAAATGTATGGCACGCACTGCGGGCTGCGAGCTGTGTACGTAATGTGTATGTGTGTATGTGTACGGCAGGGCCGCGCAGGGGACAAGGGGCAGAAGGGCGAGCACGGCAGCCCCGGCTTCGACGTGTTCGCGGCGGTCAAGGTGCGTCTCGTGCTTTGTAAAAACACGTGTAAACGTAGAGCTGTTGAGAACTTTATATGCAGAAAAACTCAATGTCTAATTTGTTGTAAATAATTATTTGTCACTATACTATAATTATCCCTACATTAGGGGAGACCTATGTCCAACAGTGGACATCTAAAAGCGATGATGATGATATAATTATTCCAAAGTTTTTGTCCAGTATTGAGGTCCCGTACAGGTTATACGGAGTGGAAACCTCTTTTAATTTATGTGGTGGAAATTATAAGTACATTTTACACTCGATTTGTTCTACAGTTTACAGTGATATTGAAACTGCGGCATTAACTTAATAATTTGACATTAATAACTTTCTGAAAACGAAACAGGATGTGTCATGATTTTTTTCTACTTAGGAACACACCTGTTCCACCTGTTCCATTGCCAATGAAACAGCATATTTGTCCAATTAAATAAGTTAACGATAACAACTTTAAAGTGTCGTGTTGCGGTGGTTGCAGGGGGTCAAAAGGTCGGTGGACAACTTTAGGATTAGCCCGTACACCACCGCCGAGATCATAGCCGTCAAGGTACCTGCTCCCAGCGCTGGGCACACTCTCGTCTAGAGTCACACGCTTTACTTGTTGTGCCATGTACTTGTAGCCCACGCTTGTAGGAACATTGTGCTTTTGACGTAACGTCATTTTGAGCTTTTAGTTCGGCGCAGTAATTAGTGCGTTTGTTAGTCGACAACACAGAGTGCCCTCTGCTGTGTCGGTGAGACACTGACGCGGTAGAGTGTCATAGCTTGTACTGTGTGCTGCGCGCAACATGCTGTGCGCAATATACTGTGTGCAGTATGCTATGTGCAGTATTCTGTATGCAGTATGCTATGTGCAGTATTCTGTGTGCAGTATGCTATGTGCAGTATTATGTGTGCGTATGCAGTATGCTGTATGCTATGTGCAGTATGCTATATGAAGTATGCTATGTGCAGTATACTGTATGCAGTATGCTGTATGTAGTATGCAGTATGTTGTATGCAGTATGCTATGTGCAGTATTCTGTGTGCAGTATGCAGTGTATTGTGTGAGTGCAGTGTGTAGTGTAGTGTGTCTTGCCGCCAAGTGTGTAGTGTGTATGTGCAGGGGCTGCAGGCGGCCGGGCACAACATCTCGGCGCACTCCGTCATACAGCTCAAGGTAAGTCTCTCTGTTAGAACAAAAACTGTACCAATTGTGAAGAGAACTCAAATGCAAAAATAAAACAGTAATAATAATACAATAACCGTGTAAGAACGAGAGGCCTGAACTCTTTCTATATCGACGTAGTCATCCCACGATAATTTCTGTCCCAAATATTTCAACAGCAGAAATAAATGGCGAGGAGATGTAACGTCACTTCTGCAACTCTTTTATAAAAAGCTCAAACTATTTTAGAGCTAATATCTATTGGAAAGGTAAAATCGCTTGACCGTCACTTGATGAAGAATTACCACGTATCTCGCACAATGGAAAGACTGCGTGATTCTTTATATTAATAGACAATTAGACGACAGTTATAATGTTTTTTTCGACAACCATGAAAATGTCGCTCCAGCGGACTTTGAAGTGTATTTCTGTTAAGTTCTCAATACGACGCTTTTACATCTTCACTATCGATGTACTGCGCTGCCCGTAGTGCGTGGCACTCGTGCTACAAATACCACCCGCACGTCGCTCTGTCCTGTGCTTGCCGCGAGGGCAGGGCAGGGCAGAGCAGGGCAGGGCAGGGCAGGTAGGTGCTCGTAGTGAGCAGTCCGCGAGCTGCATACACTGGCTCATTGTATCGCGTTACACACAGATATTCACAATATTATGTACGTACATTATTCCATGTAGATTTTTAATTTATAAATGCATGTTTTCTACCAAATTACAAAATTACCAACACTTCTTTAATGTTTCCTCTTCTTTATAAATGGAATGGAAGTGGTTTAAAACTGTTATCAACATTTTATGTAATGAATAAACATGGTTAATTATGAGAACCCCAATCCGAGAAGAAATTCCCTATTTTATCCTATAGCAATTTTATTACGAAGTTTCTAAATGTTTTTAATTAAGCTGAATAAAAAAAACTACATTCTTAACTTTGCATGACGAAATTTTGAAAGAACGTGAACAAAAGAAAAGATAGTAGAGCGATACGAGTTACCTGTGTGTAATGTGTGTGTGCGTCTCAGGGCGAGCCCGGGGAGCCGGGGCCTCCAGGGCCGACGGGCCCGGCGGGCGGCGAGGGGCTGCCGGGCCGGGAGGGCCGTGCCGGGCAGCCCGGCCCGCCCGGCGCGCCCGGGCAGCCCGGCCCACCCGGCCCCATCGGCCCGCCAGGACAGGCCGGCCCGCCCGGACCCAGCGGACATAGAGTATGTATATAACCACTATAATTATATACGTAAATCTTACACTTAGTTTACGATTTATATTCTGAAAAAATATGTACCGTCAGTACGCCACCATATTTATCACGAAAATTTCTATCTTAATTTTTGAATTTAAATTAAATCATTATATCCTTTTTACTCATCATGACAGCGTTGTTTATACAACGTATGTACTTACTACATATACTAAAACCCAATTACTACTTATATTTCATTCTGTAGTCTCAACATCACAGTAGCAACAGATTCCGGTTGTAGCTTTCGAATAAATTTACAAAACACTTGAAGGATAGATCTACCGTTCTGAGAGCAACTATCATTGTTAAGTAATCATATTGTCATTGTATATAAATATGTAGTAATTGAAATTCATAGTTTGATTCTAAAAAAAATTAACAAATAAAGAAATAAACTGATGATATATAAAATCCTACCTGTTATGTTCCAGGGTGACAAAGGCGACAAGGGCGAGCGCGGCTTCACGACCACGCTGAAGGGCGACGCGTTTCCTACCGGCATCATCGAGGGCCCGCCCGGCCCGCCTGGCCCGCCCGGTACGTGCCCTCCCCCCCTGCCCGCAGGGTAACAGCCTGCCCTGCCCGCGGGGCCCACTGGACCCGCATACTTAAGCACTAATCTTTACTAATGTCACTGTTTTGCCGCCAAACACGCAATTAAATCTTTATTGTAGTTAGCACTGACCTATAGGCGAATGGTTGTCCAACGGTTGTACTAATACCACGGCGGTCAAATTAATACAATAATCTAAGTAAAATGACAACCATTTTGAATGTGGAACTGCGGTTGGACAACTTTTCAACCATAGGTCTGTAGTGAATAGTGTAGAGTAGATACCTATAGATAATGGGAACGTCGAGTGGAAAAAAGGCAAACAGCGAAATACAAGGTGACGCTATCCTCCTTTCCTCAAAATACTTCACTAGGCGGGGGTGACCCACACGTCTCGACGAGATATCACTTCCTGTTCCAAATACCCGAGAGCATTCAATGCCTTCCAACACTCGCACAGGGGTGTGCTTCTCTGTGTGGGGTGTGTTGGAGTGTGTGTGTTTGTGTTGGCGCAGGCGCGGAAGGCGCGCGCGGGGAGCGCGGCGACTCGGGCGCGCCCGGCCCCTCGGGCCCGCCCGGGGACAAGGGCGCGCGCGGAAAGCGCGGCAAAAGGGTAACCAAACAACTGCATGCCCGACATTGCCCTATCCTGCCCTGCCCTGCCCGGCCTGCTGCATCCTGCAATTTCTACTTCCACTGTCGCTCCAACACATACTTCTTGTCTCTCTCGGTGTCCAACTCTGTCCTTTTCCATAGTTATCGGAAGATACTCTGTTCAAAAAGTCTTCTCAATATTGCAGCAGACCGAAAATAGTTTCGTTTGCGAGTAACATTCTGCCCGCCCCTGGACATTTTCACAATGCCTCGTTTCCGATTTTCTATTTTCCTGACAGCGCCTGCGTCTGCCTGACGATTGTAGAACAAGATATTGCCTGAAAGCTGTCTGGTCTCTGCAGAAAACTCCGAGTTGTTCATCTGTCATCGAGTTCCTTGTCTTATTGCTTGATACCGCTCGATAGCATGTGCATGTTGCAAAATAGATAACACTAGACATTTTATTGAATTCTAACGTAGTGTGGTACACATGACGTAACTCTCTCGCGCTACCGAGGCACGTCCGGCTCGGGTGCGCCTGCGATGGCCCACCTGCGTCGGTAGCAACGGCAATTTCTAATAACTTGTGGGGCTTCGAGTGTATGTAGAATAGAGGCTTGTAGCGTGTGAGTAGACGCTGCTCGTCGGACGCGACAGTGGCCGGCGAGCAAGCTCGCACACGTACGCACCGCGCTTATTCGTCGACAGCCGCAGCTAACGCACCACTAACACACGACCGCTCAGATAAGTAAACAGTTTTATTCTTATTTTAGATTATGGTTTATTAAAAGAAATTCTAGTGGACAATAGTAGACATCATTAAATATTTGTCATGTTCATATTAATAGATATATTTAATACTTCACCTTTCTTGCAGAAAATTATTTAATACTTGAATTAACTACACACTACTAAGATATTGGGCTCGATTCTGAAGGCACAACGTTAAAATTTGTCAGCACTAAAACTGTTGCTATCCTTGTCACACAGTATAATGAAGATAAAGACGAAACCAATTTTAGCGCTGTCAAATTTTAAATGTGTGCCTTCAGAATCGGGCCCATTAATAAAATAACTTTATTTCATAAGACAACTTGACGTTCTACATTAAACATTACCCCTTGTTCCTCGTGCATAACCAAATTACCCTGACTGACCGACTGACCAATAAACAGCTGCAACTGCTTCCGAGTATAATAATTTCATCATCAGGTTATTTTTGTCTCCACTGCAGGAGCACAACCCTGTCTCATCTGCCGGAGACAGACGGAGGATTTAGCCTACACTCCCCGCGCTGGCCAGACGGGTTGGGGAGGTCTGATTGATGTTTTATAATGTACTCCCTCAGTCGCCTTGTACGACATCCACGGGAAGAGGTTGGAGTGGTCCTGTTCTACTCTACCGGAAACCACACGGCAATCAGGCTAATTTAATGCAATGATATTTTTTAAACAACGCAAGCAACCACTATAGACTTTTTAAATTCCATCAATAAGATCTTGCAATTCCACTCCGACAAAATATTGGGAAACAGAGAGTATAATATGTGTATAATAAATGTTTCAGGCAAGCCGGGCGAGGCGGGCGCGGGCGGCGCGGCGGGCCTACCCGGCCTGCCCGGCCTGGACGGGCTGCCCGGCGCGCCCGGCCTGCAGGGCCCACCGGGAAGACCGGTCAGTGAACACACACACTCACACATACACACGAACTTATCAACTATAAGACCGCCTAAATGTACAAATGTAAGCTACTTTCTAATTGTGTCTGTGTATTGTATATCAAGCAATGAAAAGTAATTGAATTGAAGTAGTCTTGACAAACTACTGAGACGACGGTAAAAACGATTGCATTAAAAATAGTCATCAATTCAATTCCAATATTCTATACTGTACACCAATACATATACAATTTCATAAAATAACAAAAAAAAATGTACGTGAATGTATATGAAATTAGTGCACATCGGCGGTCTTGTCTTTAAAATTTTCCCTATAGAAAAAGTAAAACACAAAACTTAAAGTTGTTATATTATTAAATACACAGACGAGGCTTGATTTTTCTTAAGTACGACATCTACAGGAATACCAGGAGAGGTGTTATAATGTTCCGGGTACAATAAAAAATACAATAATGCTAAAATATGTGGAGTGAGAGGCCAAACACAGCTACGAGGGCTTATATAATATATATTTATGACATATGTATAATATATATGTTTGCAGGGCGAGGCGGGCCCGCGCGGCGCGAAGGGCGAGTACGGCGACATGGGCTCCCCGGGCATGCTGGGCGCGCCGGGGCTGCCCGGCCCGCCGGGGTACCCGGGCCTCAAGGGGGACAAGGGGGACAAGGGGGACTCGGTGAGTACACACACACACACACACATACACATACTACTCTGATATAAAAACAGCAATAAATAAACAACAACATTAGTTTTAAAAAAACACGCTCATGTATTTGAAAAAGAACAAACTCGATGGGCTTGTAGGGAACATATTGTAGTGTCAGCAAGTTAACGTGCACACGTACGGCGTCGTGCCAGTCGCCCCTCTACATCGCTCCCGGTCGGTTAGGTCGTAAGATTAGTTCGGTTCCATTAGTAATAAGATTTCATGTGAGCATTTAAAATATAAACTTTAAAAAGTGTTTAGTCGTTTCACTGTGTTCACCCTCCTTCTGATACAGAAGACATTCAGGGCACAGTGCCCAAGTATTAACAGGCTCATTCATGCACCTCCCATCTTCATCATCATATCAGCTCGATGGTACCATGTTATTGTCATCAGAATTGCATTAGTGTGCTAAATTACAAAAATAAGAGGCTAAAAAGTTGTTTGAAAGCTACAAAATTAGGGTTTAATGTTATAAAAATGTTATTCGTAGGGGACTGAGGTGCGGTGAGTGAGCGGGAACGTCAAACCATAGAATACTTAATGTCAAATCCAATTGCAGCGCAGCCATGTGCAACTGTCACATTACTCCTACTGGCCTTCAGCTCAGTCCCCACTGTGCATATAATATAGTTATATATTACTAGCTGACGCCCGCGACTTCGTCAGCGTGGACAACTTAAAATCACAAATTATTATATTTTTTCGTAGGAATGGGATGGTTTTTCGTGATAAAAAGTGTCGTATTTCTTATTCCAGGAGCTAACCTATATGAGTGCCAGGTTTCATCACGATCCGTCCAGTGGTTGACGCGTGATTGAGTAACAAACATCCAAATATCCAAACTGTCGCACTGTCGACGGACAGAAAATTTAAGATTCACATTAAAAAACAACTTTGTAAGCAAGCCTATTATTAAATAAACGATTATTTGAATGACAAAGATGCCTGGTACTAATGTTGATTCAGCTTCGCAAAATCTTTATTAATTGTACTCAAACTTGATTTTTAAAAGATGTGTTGCGTGAAGTTTGTTGCGCCGTTTTTTCTTTACAGCGCTAACACCTAGGAAGCGGTAGTCGATAAAAAAAATAAAAAAATGACGTGTATAAATGTAACAAGTGTACTCATATGCAATAAATGATTTTGACTTTATAATATTAAGTAGGAGTAGTATATTTGGACGTGCAACTGATGTATCTCTCTGCATTTGTTTCCGTCTGTGGCGGTACCTACCTACGTGACGTGCGCTGGCGATGCGACGGTGGCGCCACCAGAAGTACAGGAAGCTGAGGCGGCGGCAGGTAACTACCACTGCAGCACTACCCACAATATGTTTCCAAAAGTATAATTAATTATACCCCATCTTTCACGCAAGTATTTTGCTTAGTAATAAAAATTAATATGCACTTGACCATGCAAATGTATTCGAACCCCAAAATAGTAGATTCTGATATTAGAATGTTGTCGTCATGAACTGTTAATCTTTATGCCCACTGTTGAACTTGCAGGGAGACGGCACCGGATACGAGCTGTATGGACATGAAATGGTAAGTTTTTTTTATAGCTTCTTATTTTCAACTCGGTTCATCAACCTATAAATTAAAGAAACTAGGGGAGATGATCCTAACCTTTGCATAACGTTTTTAATAATACTGTCTGTGCGTTTGTATATTCTGCCATAAATTACATGTTATTTACATACATGTACAGGTAGAATGTTATAGTTTTATGAGTTTCATTGGGGTACCCCAATAGTACGAGTATGAAAGAATGATCATCTACGTCTAGTGTACAATGTCACCTCCCCTTTTTTTTTTGACGGAGTGGAAATAAGTTATCGCATCCCCCCGGTTAGGGTTACCAGGGGGTATGTGGGACTCTCCCTCCCTCATTGAGGGCATACCCACTCAAACCACTCCGGCGTTTCTCCCGCTCTGCCGTAGTAGGGGTGCAGTGTGGTCCCAAGGATTTCAATTCACTGTACCCCCGGCGGCATCGACATACGCCGGTGCACCCTCGCCAAAGGAGGAGGGTCGCGAAGCGCTCACGACCCTCCCCTGCCCTCCCCGTGTGGAGCCGTGCAATGTGGGCCCCTAACCCACTGACTCCACACTAGGGCAGGAGGCGGACGAGCTGCGCCCGCCGGCGGTGGCCGAAGCCTTGCCCGCCAGTCTCGCGACTGGACGGGCCCGACGCCCTCAACGGTGGCACCGGGGATACCCCCGGTGCCTGCTCAGCGGCACGAAAGTGCGCGCTGAGCCCGCCCTTGCCCCATCCACTGTGCCCTCTGCTGATCAGAGGGACACGCGGAGGGACGCGTCTCTCCGCCTCCCCGAAGGGACTTGGAGAGACTCACCTCGGTGTCATTAGCTTCACCCACGGGCTGGATTGCCCGGAGCTACTGAGCCCCCCCGCCACGACAAGGCTGACACCATGGGGGGGAATGTCACCTCCCCTGGGCCAGCCGCCGTACACAGCTATATAGAGCACCTACAAACAAATTGTATTACAATTTAGAAGATCCTTTAAGAAATCTATATATGCACTGTATGTAAACCTAGACTGAGACTTCTATATACATTTATTAGCCAAGAGCAGAAATTGTTGCGAAAACATAAACAAAAAAGTAAGTAAGGAATCATTTAGTAAGATATAATATGTCAAAATGAGATAGTGAAGTCTTAACGCGGACGTAGCCGCGGGGCACAACGTGTGTAGAGTAGTAACTTACTTTTATTTCATATTATCATCTGATGATGATAACCTGATGATGATGATTCATCATCAGGTTATTTTTGTCTCCACTGCAGGAGCACAACCCTCTCTCATCTGCCGGAGACAGGCGGAGGATTTCATATTATAAATGTTACAAATCGTAACATCCAAAGGTGATGATGCTAAGACTTTGATAAAGATGTTATGACATTATATTAGTTTGTGCATTGTTGTGATGTGATGTTGCAAGCTTAATGTAATGTTGAATGTGTGTTCACAGATGATGGGCCCGCCGGGCGCGCCGGGGCTGGCGGGCGCGCCGGGCGTCGCCGGCCCGCCGGGCATCAAGGGGGACAAGGGGGAGCCGGGCGCCAGGGGGAAGCTGGTCGGTCACACCTCCCCCCTGCACACTCACCACACACACACATACACCCCGCACACACGAACACATACACTACACTACATTTTCGTCAAAACGGAAACCCTTACAGTGACCCCTTTTTGATCGTCTCTCTGTGTATATGTACGCCGGATAACTCGAAAATTACTGTACCGATTGAGTTAAAATTTAGAACACATAATGTAATATTGCGTGGCAGCGATGGGAAAATTCTGTAAATACACATGAAATAACTATAACATGCCATGAAAACTAAAAATAAAATCAATCGACCGAGCCCGTATGTTATGTACTCGCTATCTACGCTACTGACTTTACATAACATAAACATTTAATTGTTGCGGTCAAATCAGAGCGAGAAACATTCACAATGTAGTTCAAATTAATACAGTTGTATGTTCAATAAATAATTCATTAATATTCATGTATGTTGTAGGGTGAAAGAGGTGAAAAAGGAGAAGCGGGCCCCATGGGGCTGCCGGTGAGTGTCTCTACTGAGTGGGCGCGTGTGTCGGGGGTGTGTGTGTGTGAACTGTGAGTGTGATGAGCTGAGGGCGTGTTGCAGGGGCCGGCGGGGCGGCCGGGCGAGCTCAGCGGGCCCAGCGGGCCCACAGGACATAGCGGGCACAGCGGGCACAGTGGGCACAGCGGGCACAGTGGGCACAGCGGGCACAGTGGGCACAGCGGGCACGGCGGGCACAGCGAGCACAGCGGGACGAGCCAGCCGGCCGACGCGAGTCCGAGGGTGAGCCATCCTACCCATTATATACGTTGAAGATCTTCTAAAAATTACATACAATTTGTATTGTATTCTAATTATAACCGACTAACAAATTTAACTGTGACATTGTGGCGGTCGCTTGTACTAACCCGGGCGTGTGGCGCAGGAGAACCGCTGGCCGCCGGACTTCGCGTTCACGTAGTGAGCACTGCGCCGCCGCCGCGCTCGACCGGCCCGCCCGGCCCGGCCCGGCCCGGCCCGAACTGGCCCGGCCCGGGCCGACCACGCCTGGCCCGACTCGGCCCGGCTCGGCCCGGGCCGGCAACGCCTGGCCCGACTCGGCCCGGCCCGGCCCCGGCGCCAGCACGAGCTCGAGACGACCTCCTGAACAGACTCCACTGTATATTGTAAAATGTGTACGTACCTCGCGTGGCCCGCGCTAGTCGACGAGGCGACCGCCGTGGAATTAGCACCTAAGTGTTACAGATCTGTATATAGATAATATTTTTTATTATTTATAAGTAAGTATTGGCGGTTCGTAAGTCGTATGTTTGACAAATACAAAAGTATTTTGTTGTCAGTTTAGGAAGGGTAGGGTCAGGAAGCTCTGTTCAGAGTTCAGTCAGAATCTATCTTCCCGAGTTGCGTTTCAACCATCTTATGTATTTACTAGTCAACATTAAACAAACCATTCATTTAAAAAAAGAGATTCCATGCGGACAGCTCCTGCTTTTTAATGTTTTTTTTTTATCAAATACATTAACTTGGAATTATTTTGTATAAAACTCGTCCTTTAGTGTTTATCAACGATTTGTAGAATGCTCTAGCGGCGCAGCAGGCTATAGTCAGCCCCGCGACCCGCGACCCCATCCGTCCCGACCGACAGTCCCCGAGCACGGCCCCCGTATAATACTGTGTGCACGGTTCACTTCGCGTTCCTGACATCATCCGATCCGTCATTGTAGTCGTGGGAACCGAATGAGCAATGTTACTAGGTTCCCATCGACACGACACGACCCCAGTCCACTGTTTTAATGAATAACTACGACTCTGTCCAGCCGACGCCGGCGGCGACACGCAGCTCACAGTAGCCGGCTGCCAAGTATCGTAAGTGTTACCTCACTAGCTAGTATTAAGTGTGTATAAATTTAATATAATGTCCTCGTTATTTATACATAATTTCTAAGTCTCGAGTACAAACAATCAACTCTATTTACTTGACTTTGACATCGACGCACTCGCGGCGCGCGAGGCGCACTGTCTCCGCTACCTATATGTCGGTTTGTAAATGCGTCTAACCATATCCTTAATATTATAATATTGCTCGAGAATTTTTGTAAATAGATGCCTATTTTCTTACGAATAAGGTTTATGATGTAACTTCTACTCTACTCGTGAAGTGTGGCACGCAGAAGCGGCTCGCGGCTCGACTGCTTTACAAAACGGGTTCATATCATATGATTATGTATTAATGTGTCTTCTTTGACTTTGCGGCTTCTTTTCGCTGGAAATACACCAATAACCACGCTTGTTTTAAAAGTTGGGAATTTTTTACATCGGTAAATATTTACTGAGCAAGTGACGCCCGCCGCCTCTACGTTCGCCTCTATGTCGTGTCGCGCCCGCCGACGCGCCGCCGACGCCGGCAGGAGCGTTCCTTGTATCTCGGTATTGCAACAGCGATCCAAGCAAACGTGTACATTCATTGTAATTATTAGGCTAAGCACACCCGACACGCTCCATCCGTATTTGGAGAGTACATTAGTTACTGCGGCGGGAGGTTCACTCGAACGCACCCCTATTATTGTCATCAAGTGTTTCTCGTGCCATGTAATCGTCTCTTCACGCGACTAGCGGCGTGCGCGGCGTGCCCAACGTGCGCGACGTGTGTAACGTGCCCAACGTGCGCGACGTGCCCAACGTGCGCAGTGCACAGATTGCAACTGCAGGCTCCCGCCAACAGTAACGTTGTTAGTCTGTCACAATATATTGTATTATATTTCTTCCCTTCTCTGTTTTGTATCCTACTTTAAGCGTATTGTTAAGATTATGTTTTAATATGAGAGTTGTCATTTGTACCATACGTCGCGAGAGCATAAATTATTGTTGTTTACACATTATTTTAAATAAAAATAAATACTTGCATGCCATGCATATACGTCTTTCTCTCTGCCCCCCTCCCTCCTCCGCTGCACTCTTCTTGCCTCCGCAGCCGCCGGATGTGTTGTGATACCTGTAGTAAGTACATATCTATACATACATATATATACATCCTCATTGGACATGCCTTCGTCGGCCACTCGGTGCGGCTCGCCGGTTCCTCTTGAGACTCGTTTATGCTTGATGTTATGTAAATCTTCTTTGGCATGGGAACTTGAGCGCATCATAGATATTAAAAATATAATAATGAATGAGATATTTACAAAAATCTACGTATTAAATTTCTTTACAATGTAAATTTCAATGTAAAACTGAAAGTGTGCAAAGCTTGGCGCAGTGATGACGTGTGCGTTGTTCCGCAGGGCCCGCCCGGACTCGACGGCATGAAGGTGAGTACCCCGCCCTACCGTACTCTACCGTACTCTACCGTACTCTACCGTACTCTACCGTACGTATAGATATATTTCAAATTTCAGCTTAATCGGTCACACGCGCTAATAAATATCGCTGTATAATGTGAGATCATAAGTGACTTACTAATCTGTCCTACTATTAACAAAATGTTGATTGTTTAAAACACAATTGAAGTCAACAGAAATAAAACTAGAACTTCAAATATATTGTCGTAGCAGCGACTAGGGTACAAGTAGAGCACGAAGATCATACGTACGTATGTAGGTGCTACCTAGTTACTCGTATGAAGTAGTCTGCAACGTCGTCAGGCGTAGTGGTGGGGCCGCAATGTAACGCATGCTGTCTGTTGTGTTGAACATGGCCCGTGGCGCGTGATGGTGTCGGGACATACTTCGCTCGCGACGCTCGACGCTCGTGACGCTCGACGCTCGTGACGCTCGACGCTCGTGACGCTCGACGCTCGCGACGCTCGACGCTCGTGACGCTCGACGCTCGTGACGCTCAACGCTCGTGACGCTCGACGCTCGTGACGCTCGACGCTCGTGACGCTCGACGCTCGTGACGCTCGACGCTCGTGACGCTCGACGCTCTCGGCGCTTGGACAGGGCGCGCAAGGCGAGCCGGGCTCGAAGGGCGAGCGCGGCGACCCCGGCCTGCCCGTACGTACACCACTCGCTCGCACCTCCCCGCGGTACCCCCTGACCGCCTAATACACTGACCCCGTCCCGCGTTTCTTTCAGGGCACCGACGGGATCCCCGGACAAGAGGTTAGACTTGTTTCTTTGTAGTCGAATGCGCTGGACGGAGGCGAGGCCGGTGCGGCTGTGACGTCACGTAACGTGTGCTTGTTGTCCGCCAGGGGCCGAAGGGCGACAAGGGGTACAAGGGTGAACCCGTAAGTGAGGCATGCTCCTGCTTCCGGGCAGTCTCGGCCGGTCCTGGCCCGGCCTATCTGGGCCCCCGCTTCTTCACTTTACACCTTTTTTCAGACACCTAAGTTCTCTATTATAAGGCTCTTTGCGACAATGTCACTTTGTACAAACTCGTTGCTTATGAAATATGTTATGACGAATGCATGAGTGAGTCACCTCATCACGCATGACTCTATCAACAACAAATATATACTTACATATGTATTTACAATAATACAGGTGTCCGTCTTGTTCTTAGCGCGGTGCGTATGTGAGTATGCTACGCGCGGGGCTGTGCGTGGCCGCCTCGTGCGTTCTACCGCATGTTTGCTTTGAACAACCATCTATAATCACAAACTTCGTCGTGTGTAGACATTTTAAAAGTATACCTTCTTTTAGATTTCGCAGATATGATAAATGCATTCGAAATCTACATCTACCTTGTCTATAAAAACCACATGTGTCAAGAAAATAATCAGGTCGAGTGTTAACGCACTGGAAATATTCCGAAAGTTGCGTAG
Organism: Esperia sulphurella; assembly: GCA_947086405.1. Taxonomy (NCBI): domain Eukaryota; kingdom Metazoa; phylum Arthropoda; class Insecta; order Lepidoptera; family Oecophoridae; genus Esperia; species Esperia sulphurella. The sequence continues at coordinate 18,795,980 of OX352261.1, forward strand.
AAAATGTCGAAGTGGGTGTTTGCTGAATTTTGGAGCGAGTGTGGCGCATGAGGCATGTCACGTGTCACGTAGCACGAGTCACGTGCCCCGTGCCACGTGCCCACGAGTGTGTGTGTGCGCAGGGCCCCGGCGGCAAGCGCGGGCGCAAGGGGGACAAGGGGGACCGCGGGGAGCAGGGCGTGCCCGGCCTCGACGCGCCCTGCCCGCTCGGGCCCGACGGCCTGCCGCTGCCGGGCTGCGGCTGGCGGCCGGCCAAGGTACGTACATACATACACTTGTCGATACAAGGGGGGCACGGGGGAGCAAGCAGTGTCCCCCCTCGACGCGCCCGGATGGCCTGACGTACACATGTCGATACCTCGAGACTCAAGCGGCTTAGCCCTTTGAGCCCCTAGGTATCGGTATATATATACTACCGTTGTACAAGTAATGTACATTGTACTAGGCCCCGATTTCTTATATTTTGTATACATTTATAACTTTAGTGGCTGTGAGCGCACTCGGTAGCCGCGGTCGTGTTTCTCTCCTCACATCTCCTGCAAAAGAAATTGAAGAATCAATAAATTATTACGTGATTCTCTCGGTACCATTCCTCCTAGTCAGTTGCTCGATCCTTCTAATTTAGGCTGATGTCTGTCTGTGACGCTGATGATAGTTGCGACGTCACTCTTCATGATCACCTGCTACGATCAGATCTGTTACCTTTTCTCGTATATTTCTCTGTTCTGTTTCAATCTGCTATGTTCTTTTCTCATATTGTACGTACAGGAGCTAGGAGCTGGGGCTGCCGCGCCTGTATGCGCGTGTATGTACCTGGAGAGGCTGGGAGCTGGGGCTGCTGCCTCTACATGCACATACTTGACCAGACGAGTCCTATATCCCTAAGTCCCTAACCTAGTCATAAATAAACATACATAAATATATATGTACTGGATACCTGCTACCATGAGACCTAAGGTAGCAAGCGGATGTTTGGAAGGATGTTGACGGGTATTGAGGGTGGTAGTTTGGTGGTTGGATTGTCTCACTGCCAGTCGAGCAGGCTCACGAGACTGATCAGGTGCTGACGGCTAAAGGAGTCTTGGCCGCAGTGAGAGATCGGGCGTGGAGTGAGACTCAACAATGAATGTTGGAATCTGTTTATTTCACAAAATACTTAACTATTTATACAATTTAACTCTATTTGCTATACACTCACACTATCTTATTCTACATTGGTGTTTGTACACTGTCATCACTATTTCTAGTCTACAGTCTCAAGTCTTATAAACTAGGTTGCAGCGCAAACACATATTGAAGCTGAAATATGAGTAGCTTCAGCTGGTCAAATATGTTTATATTGTTTACATATTATTATGACAATTTACACACTTTCTTAATTCAAACAAAACTCATACGAGTATATAGGCCGAGCATGCGTTATGGAACGACACTGTCTGTCTAGAGAAGCCCCAATAGGCCATACAGCCCGTGCCGGGACTATCTCTCAATATTTACGACAGGTTTTAATGTCTAGACGGTCTTTATTCAGACTAGGCAGCACAATATTACAAATATGTGAATTTTATAGGGTCTAGAAGTATATAATATATAAGAGACAATAATATTAAGAATAATATTAATATAAATAAATATGAGTAATTATAGATAATGAATTCTTTAACAAATACATATGCACACTACATGTTTTATCAATAATATACATACATACATACATACATACATACACACATACATACATGTACGTGCACATAAATAAATATTATATATTGTATGTGTGTGACAGATATTGCTGGATCACCCTGTATACACCCATTTAAGGAAATTATCAGTTCAATAGCTTTAACCACGTTTCTTCCATCCCAGTTTCGTCACAACCCAACAGAAATTGTTTGAGTTTCCGATTTAAGATGAGTTTGGTGTGTTTGTGGCATGTCTTGTCTGTGTCTATGTACTGTGAGACTGGAGTGGGAAGTAGGCGGTACATTCGTGGCGCGATTGTTGCTTGATTTCTTTCTCTTGACGTCTACGATGTAAGGTTGCAGTTCGATGTGACTCTTGAAATGTTACAGTATTGTCCCACCTCCTCACCATTCTTCCGCCGTACAATACAGATTTGACCAATATTCTGTAGCTTTACTGATCATCATTGACTACAACGTACATTAGTTGTACAACCGTGGAACTGAACACGATCTGATCACTGATCAATGTCAATATTTGTGAATTTACTGAAACCTATATTATTGGATATCAGTATAGGATACGACAAAAAAGATAATATAAGTTAGACACCAAATGATTGTCCGAATGTCCCATGACTCGTTAGAAGGTTCGAATCCCGCTAGGGGCAAATGTTCGTGTGATGAATATGAATGTTTGTACCCAAGTCTTGGATGTTTATATATTTCTTCAAGTATGTGTATCCGTTCTAGTAACCATAGCACAGGCTCTGCCTAGTTTGGGACTGGATAATTGGTGTGAATGTCCGAGATTTTTTTTTTTTTTTAAGTAGAAAATGGACGAGGCCTTCCGGGTCTTCAGAAAAGTAAGTAATAACCACTATCTCAGGGGACTTGTGAAATTGTATCTGTCTAATAGTAAGAGTGAAGTTTAACTCTTCTGCCGATGTGAACACATGTGGTGGATGGAAAAGACAAAGGTGGTATTTGGCGCGACGCGCCGCGCGGCCGGGCTGCAGCGGGCCGTCGGCCGTCGGCCCGCGGTGGTGTGGTGTGGTGTGGTGTGGTGTGGTCTAACGCTTGCATGTTAACAGTACTAACGGTGTCATGTCCGCTCGGCGCGCGCAGGAGTCCCCGCCGGCGGTGCCCGCGCGCGGCCGCGGCGCCTCCGAGGAGGAGGAGGCGGAGGGTGAGGCGGAGGCGGAGGGCGAGGCGGAGGCGGAGGCGGACGAGTACGAGGCGCGCGAGGACGACCTGGACGCGGCGCGCGAGTACGACGACTACGCAGACAACGCGCACGTCGCGCGGCGCCGCGACTGACGCCCCGACGCAACCCCCCGCCCCACCCCTCCGCCGCCCACCCATCCCTCTTTCCGCCGAGTGTCCGGCCGCCTGGACGCGCTCGTTCGATATCCTCTAAATTTATTTATTCCGAATTACAATCGAGCAAGTTGCGAGCGACGGGCGGGCAGCGGGCGGCGGCGAGCGGGCGGGCGGCGCAGCGCACACATACAGATGCAAATATCCATCCCGTCGCTACTATAATAGGAAATTGTTTATAAATATGGCCCCCGCCCCGCCCCGCCCCTCCCCGCCCCGCCGCCCGCCACTGTACACTTCCTCGTTGGAAACTTACCCGCGATTTGGGGTTTCCCGCGACAGCATCGCGTGAGTCACGCGGCTAAGTATATGCAGACCCATGCAGTGGAACTCTCGAGTTACTCACGCGCACTCTCAATATATTTACCTGACCAAATCTAACACATAATGATACGATCGTACTGCAGGCTTTCCTTTCCCTTCACCCATTCCCCCGCGCCCCGCCCCCGCGTGCGCCAATCGTCCGCACTCACCACTAACATACGCTCCAAGTGTAAGTACTAGCTTAGTAAGCAATAATACAGATGACTTAACAGTTAGTAAGCAATAGTACGGGCTGCATGCGGTGTGTGTAACACGAATAGGACATGGGACATGGGGTGTACAATGATAGATGCGACGCACAATGCGACGCGACGCAGAACACACAACAATGGCCGGCGATCCATCGAAGCCGAGCCGAGTGGGGCTCTGTTCATCGACTGACATTAGAGTTCTTGGAAGCTCCGAAGATAATAACTGCTAGATCCTGACTCAGATTTGACTGATTCCGGATTTGAATCGATTCTGAAATTTATTCCTTACCAGCTGTTGCCCGCGACTTCGTCCGCGTGGCCAACTTAACATCACAAATTATTATATATTTTTCGTAGGAATGGGATGTTTTTTCGGGATAAAAACTACCGTATATCCTATTCCAGAACCTAACCTATATGTGTGTCAAGTTTCATCCCGATCCGTCCAGTGGTTGAAGCGTGATTGAGTAACAAACATCCAAACATCGAAGTATCCAAACTTTCGCATTTATAATATTAGTAGGAAAACGGAATATATTAACGACCCGTTGCAGAACTATGAAAATATGTGTCGATACTTGCTGTAACACACCGTGACGTGTGCGCGTGTCCGCAGGCCGTGCCGGCGTGGGTGCGGCGCCGAGCCGCTCGCCGCCGAGCGCCGCGAGCCGCGCGACCCGCGGCCCCGCCCGGAGCCCGATGACCTCGCGGCCGGCCTCAAGCTCCGGCTCAAAGCGTTGAGGAAAACCACAAACAGTATATTCGTGGTCCAGCGACCTCGCACCGTCCGCGACCACCATTAGAGTACAGCTCGGACTAAACATTCCCAAACATTATGCTCTAGGTCTAGACGATATACTGAACGTATTCCGTCGGCAAGTGCTCTAGTATCATCGGGGTACGTTGTAACCGTACCGGGTTATGTAAACATCTAAACATAGGCATATGAATATGTTGTGATGATATAAACTTGTACAGAGTCTTCCGCTTTGTGTGGTTAGTACGTCACGTCGGCCCCGCCGCGAGCGACGTCACTCTCCCGGCGACTGGCGACCGGCGACCGGCGACCTACGAGCCGGGGCCGGGGGGCAGCCCCCGTTTTATTATATCAGTGGGGAGGGCTATAGCAGAAAGTTAAATGTAGGACCTCACTGAGCCTGCATGCACTTTTTACCGAGTGCTGTCTTGTAAATACGAGTATATATTAATAAATTATATAGGACGTTGTAATTTATAAGTAGACTTAATGATGTAATTAATTACATTAATGTAATCTAGTGGAACCGAGTACTTGTACTTCGTTTTATATAATATTATATTAAACGAGCAGGAGGTGGGCGCTGTACAAAACATGTTTCTTCTTGTAAATAATTATGTATTTGTATGGGTTTTGTATAAAATGGAAATTTAAAATACGCATCGTCCGCTAACATTATATACTCGGCCCATTGCGGCGGTGTGCGTGGCGTGCGAGTGTGTATGTGTGAGTGTACGACAGAGCAGCGAGTGTGTGTATGCGTGTATGTATGTAAAATATAAGTAATTTTTTTGCGGTTTTGTTATTGATGATAGCAGCACTATCGCTCGGCAAGTCGGCGACGGTCGAGCGATAGCGCCGCGAGCAAGCGAGCGTCACGTTACTCTATGTACACTTGGCCTACAGCCACTAGCTTATACCGTCAGTATTCCTGTACTTTGTATATAGTATGTTTGTACGTAGATTGTTCCCGCAGCGATCGACCTGACCATATCTCACTAACATTATAATAAATTACATTAATTTTTGCCGAAGTGTTTCATTTTATTCCCGTCCTGCCAGGAACATCAGTCCACGTTTAAGACCGACGACATAATTGCTTGGTATACAAATGGGCGGAGAGGGAGACCTCAAGAGAAACAGACTGCAGTAGGCAGGTGACAATGATATTAGAATTGAGAAGGGTGGGTGTGGACAAGATCAGTTCTATTGTGGAAAAGTTACTTCTTCTAGCTAGAAGATTGGTCAAATCCACGTCCTGAGGTTAGCCTGAAGACATCCTATTGACCTGCTTGTCGTAACGGGCAGAGGTGACGTCATCGACCTTGCCAACGGCTCTGACACGACCAAAACATAAAAGACTGCTCTCAAACGGTGAAGGAAAATATCGTGGGGAAACTAACACGGCTTAGGTATTAGGTACTTATAATTAATTCCAAATTGGCCCCTCGTGGTTTTTGCCAATACTTTACAGGAGGTAAAAAAAGGAAAGGTTATGCTGTGAGATATAGGTACCTAATGACCGATTGAGATATCAAAGTGTAGAACTTTAAAACCTGTGAATAAAACTTATTCACTTCAACCACTAATTCAACTTCAACTTCAAACACTATGTACTACTAGATGGAGCGTTCCAAACAATCTCTCTGTTCCATGCAAGTAGCCACAACTCTTTCACATTCACAATGAAATTGACGTCGTCAATATTTAGTAATAATTAAATGTTCTGAGTAGTAACTGCACAAGTTTCAACCAATTTCCAGAAAATGGAAGTTAAAATTTAGTTAGTACTGGACAACCACTTGTATAAACTTTGCCCGACCAATGGAATGGATACTGCCGTAAGATAATACGCTAGGAGATTATAGGACATGCAAAGTTTGTATTGTCATTGTATGACAGCTACCTTCAAATTGAGAGACAGCGGGAAACCAGTAAGTATCGTCGGATGAATTAGCTTACATCTAGTCAACCACACGTGTATGTGTATGTAATAATAAGGAATAACACTAATAATATAAAAATCAAGCCTCCAGGCCTCCCCAACCCGTCTGGCCAGCGCGGGGAGTGTAGGCCAAATCCTCCGTCTGTCTCCGGCAGATGAGAGAGGGTTGTGCTCCTTCCTGCAGTGGAGACTAAAATAACCTGATGATGATGAATATATAAAAAAAAAACTAATAATTGTCGGGCAAAAAGACCGCTACAGGTAAAATATCTCGTCCAGCTCTGCGGAGTTTCGTATTGTGCCTAAAACGCTCGCGGCGTTGCCTCTCTGAATTTCTATACTGATGCGACGAGCGAAGAAGCCCCTGGTTCGAGGGTCACCGGATTTTTCTTTTAACAAATTTCCGATGAGGCTAGCGAACCCTTTTATAGCGAACCCTTTTATAGCTAGCCCTTTTATACAACCTGTGCCATTTCACCTTCTCCTTAATATCGCATATTAAGTCAGCCGTATACCATTCCGGGTAAGTGTACATGGCGTTTACAACGATATGCATTTTTTTTTTTTTTTTATTTTTTTTTTTTTTTATTTATTTTTTTTTTTTTTTTTGGGCGAGGAACTATTTATAACCCCATTTATACAATCATAAAGATAGCATAAAGCCTCTTCGAGTACCTCTATTATATACAGTGGAGTCCAGTCCGATGAAGCTATATTTAAGTATAATAGTGGGATCTGGAGCCGCTGAAGCCGGCGCGCTGGCATCGGCTCGCGGCGGCGGGGCGCGCCCGCGACGTCACCGACTTCGGCGGGAGCTGCGGGTCCACTCCCATAAGTGACTCACTCTCCTCACCCACTGACAGCTCTGCCTCGAAAAAGGTTGTCAACACTAAATCTAATACCGTGATTATCACAATTGCGTATCTCGTTTCCCTGACGAAATCCACAGAAAGCCACGAAATATGCACAGTAGTTTTGTATTTCAACTATCGTTGAATACATGTTAAAGTCACCAGTAACAATCACATGCTCATATTTCACACATATTGTTTCTAATACATAAAATAATTGCTATAATCACTGTTAGGACTATCCGGTGCGATGTAAACGACACAACACATAAACAAACAGTGGGCCCAATTCCAAAGGTACACAATTAAAATTTAACAGCACTAAAATTAGTTTCGTCTTTATCTTCACAATACTGTGTGATAAGGATAGCAACAGTTTTAGTGAATTTTAACGTTGTGCCTTCAGAATCGAGCCCAATTATTAGCTAGATGTACGGTGGCACAAACCAACTCAAATGAGGTCGCGTCGACATTCACAGGCGGAGCGATTCTCTTTAGCTCGAAGTTCGGGGAGGCTACCAGAAATGCACCTCCATGTTTTCTTCCATCAGCACGGTCACATCGCAGGATACCATATCCTTGTGGGACCAACTCTCCGTCGTGAAAAGTGTCATTGATCTCAGACTCGGTGATTGCAAATAGATCCGCGGTCGACGCCGCCAAATTTGTGTAAAATGTTTTCAATTTAGTGCGAAGCCCCCTAGTATTCTGATAATACAATTCTAACGGCTCGGCCACGACCTCGCCGCTGCCAGCGGCAGCTAGGAGCGGGGCGGCGAGCGGCGAGAACAAATGTACAAAAATGTTAGCAGCACGCCACGAGGCACCGCAATCAGCGGCCAACCCTCCGCCTGCCGAAACCGCGCCGCTCACCGCGCCGCGTCCCGCTAAGCCAAAAGTCGTGGCCGAGCGGTAAGGAACTAGTTTTGACTTTTGGTGCATTTATCGACGGGCCTTGAGTTTCGAAACCAAACACATTCACTAAATTGAGTGTACACTGGCTATGCGTCAGAATTGCAAATATTTTCGTACTGTTTTTCGGGAACTCCAATTATAGACTAAGATAATATATACTAGAGTGTACCAGGCATCTTTGTCATTCAAATAATCGTTTATTTTATAATAGGCTTTCTTACAAAGTTGTTTTTTAATGTGAATCTTAAACTTTCTGTCCGTCATATTTAAGATTTCCTCTGGTAGTTTGTTGTAGAAGCGTATACATTGCCCCGTGAACGATTTGCTGACCTTACTTAGTCTTAACCCTGGAAAATAAGTTTATTTTCATTTCTTGTATTATAACTATTATTGTCACAGTGCCTCAAAAAGAGAGATACATTTTTTCTGACATATAAAATATTATATAAAATGAATTGACCAGCTCCTGTTAATAAACATTTCTCTTAATGAGTCTCTACAACGCAGATTATAGATTGCTCTAACTGCTCTTTTTTGCAAGATAAAAATGGTCTCTATATCTGCTGCTTGACCCCACAGTAGGATACCGTAAGTGGGGACGACACAGAGTGGAACAAGAACCGGCCACGACACGCGGGCGCGTTCCAATGCGCCGAGTCACTGCCGAGCCCCCCCCCCCCCCCCCCCTCCCGCGCCTCCACCACATACAAGCGATTACTAAATACGTAAACTTTCTATTATTCTTTGTATTTCATTTCAACATGAATTTGGTGACAATTATATTCGTTGTCAGTTCACCTGTCCTGGCTGTCACCGGGTAAACATAACTTGGGGTGACGATGGTAATGTTAGCATTTAACTTACCAACGGAACGCTACACTCCGAGTATGTCATTGTATGTGTTATTTATTATGATAATGTGACCCACCACAATAAGGAAAACCCAGTCGCGGGCGCACGTCACAGTCGCGCGGACGGCGAGAGACGATCACTCGTGTATATTAATTACGTAGTTTAATGTTTGTACTGCGCGTGTAGTGCGGTGCGTACGCGGGGCACTCGTGGATAGACCCGTGGCCAGCCAGCCCGCCAGCCAGGCAGCCAGTCGAGGGTCCAGGGAGGACAGTGGTAGTGTGTGCAAGTGAAATCCCAACCGGTTTGTGTGATCCATCCAGTGGCGGGCGGACGGACAGCAGTGCGGTCTGATGAGGTGGGGCCGGCGGGGAGGGCCGCGGCGGCGCGGGGCGGGGGGCTGAGCGGCGCGGGCATGTGGCCGGCGCTGGCGCTGGCGGTGCTGCTGCTGGGGGCGGCGGCCGGGGAGGGACCGGGTGCGGGGGCAGGGGAGGAGTGCGCGTGGTGCCCGCGGTGCGAGGCGGGGGAGGCGGCGGCGGGGCGGTGCCGGCTGGTGGCGTCGGGCCGGGACGAGTATTTCTACCGCATAGACAACGGTCAGCACCCACCCGCATGCGGCGCATGCGGCGCCCACACCCCGCCATATCGGCCTTGCGTTTGCATATTCTTGGTTAAACTGGGGGTAAATGAACTCCAGCGCCGAAAATCCTGGGTTCGACCCCCCTGGAACTTTGTGTTATTTGTACGATTTGGCCCTAGCTTGAATGTTTATGATTTTTCCTGAACTTGTCCGACTCCCAATATTACAAAAAAGTCTTAATTTACAATTAATAAGCGTACCCATTAGCAGCTCCGAAGTTTTAAAAACATCCAATATGTCATCTCATCACACACACACACACATACATATGGGTAAGTCCATCTTATAATGACCAGTTACGGATAAAGACATGACGTGTATAAATGATACCCAAGCGCAGATTGCTTATAAATAATAAGTTATTGAGGTTCCACTAAACGTCCCGTGCGTTTGAGTCTTGCTAATCGACCAGAGTATTAACGAAGCTGTTGATTTTATAATATATTTCCACATCAAATAATAGATAGATTCAATGCTTAAAAAGATTACCAATTCAAATTCCAACGTATACTTATAGAAAAGGGCCCGTGACGGAGCCCTGTGGCACGCCCAGTGGGATGACGCTAAGTTGACACTTAGCGTGTGACCTAGTATCACAACATGAGAATGCTTTTCAACTTATGATATTAAAATCACCGGAACAGATCTTTTTCTAATGAAAATGAATAATATTAAAATTATGCATACATAATAAGAATAACATCAAGACTTAAAAAATAAACTTGTTTTACCAGGGTTAAGACTTAGTAAGGTCAGTAAATCGTTCACGGGGCAATGTATACGCTTCTACAACAAACTACCAGAGGAAATCTTAAATATGACGGACAGAAAGTTTAAGATTCACATTAAAAAACAACTTTGTAAGAAAGCCTATTATAAAATAAACGGTCATTTGAATGACAAAGACGCCTGGTACTAATGTTAATCCAGCTTCGCACAATCTTTATATAATTGTATGCAAACTTGATTTTAAAAGATGTGTTGCGTGAAGTTTGTTGCGCCGTTTGTTCTTCACAGCGTTAACACCTAGGAAGCGGTAGTCGATTAAAAAATGACGTGTATAAATGTACCAAGTGTGCAATATGCAATTATTTTTTTGACTTTGACCACCTGAAATATACAACTTTAAAGTACATTATACATTTCGGTCCATCAGTATTTTAGTGTACGTGTGCACACATTGATTATTAGTGCATATCGATAGAACTAACCCAATTACAATATAACGCATACAATTACGTGCCGTCGTGAACTAAACGAACTATAATTATGCATGTTGAAAGTTGAAACCAACCTTGCACCAACACTCGCGGTCAGATCTGTCAAATGCCTCACTAAAGTCAGCCAGCACATATTGCGTCATTGTTAGGGCTAACACGCCCTGCCAATTTATTCGCCGCAATTTTTTCCGCAAATTCTGTGACATATGGAAGTTGTATGAAGCTGCACGCACTGCGGAAAAAATTCCCCAACCAAATCTGTGTTTTGCTGCCATCGAAGTAGACCATCGAAGTCAACGATCTCTATGAAACCTGTGCAGTTATTACGCAGAACATTTAATTATTACTAAATATTGACGCATTGTCAATACTTAGTAAATAATTAAATGTTCTGAGTAGTAACTGCACAAGTTTCAAAGTGAATGTGAAAGAGTTGTGGCTACTTGCGTGGAACAGAGCGATTGTTTGGAACGCTCCATCTAGTAGTACATAGTGTAAGGGTAATGAACCCCTACAATTAATTATCCGTAGTTCGCGACGGTACACCGATAACTACGGATGGTGGTGGATGGTGGTTTTGAGAGTAAATGTTAAAAATGTTAAATAAATGTTAATTAAATGTTTAATTGTTAATGTTATTTTGTTGGTGAGTTAATTAGAACTAAGTTTAAAACGTGTAACTATGTGCGAGGCGGGCCGTGCGACGTCGGCAGTTTTACCATAATTCGGGTCACACGCGTAGCGCGCCTCGACCAAAGTTCACGATGTGCAATTCTGATTGTACATATTGCCGGGACAAAATAGGAATATAAACTTAAGAAGGTTGCACAACTACTTAACATAAGTAATAAATTAAATATAAAAAATGAAATTATGTTAGTGTTAAATTAGGTACTTATAAATTTACAACCACAAATGTTTTAAATTAAATGTCTCTAAATGTAAATATTCACGTAACAGTATGTTAATGTATCTTTTTTTTTTTGTTCATCACTACAACACTTCACTTGAAACACTGTATTTCAATAGTTCACTACACATTTAATTGTCTCTTATATGTCACAGCGTAAGTTGGTTGGATGAAGTAGTGACGTCCTTTCTGCTCGTCTCATAAAAACATCCCTTGTTTATCTCCTTAAGTGTTTATTTGTGACTTCATTTATTTTTGTTGTTGTTCTATAGGAAGTTTAATTAATTTTGAAACAGGTCGTTTCAATCCGCCATGTTTCGTTTTTAGGGACACCACTCTCACCAGACGGTCCTTGCCAGGGTGTACTTCCTGTACACGTCCCATCGCCCAGTTAGTTGGAGCCAGGTTATCCTCCTTGATAATTACAACGTCTCCTATTTTTAAATTATCTGTTCTGTGGTTCCATTTACTTTTTATCTGAAGATGATGTAAATATTCAGATGACCATGTTTTCCAAAAGGCTTGGTATAGTTTTGTTGTCAGTTGCCACCTTGTTCTTAGACAGACTTCGTTTGATACGTCTTCTTGTGGTAAGGATATTAAGGGTTGTCCCACTAAGAAGTGCCCGGGTGTCAACACGAATTGCAGGTCATCTGTATCTTCGGTAAGCGGAACCAAAGGCCTGGAGTTGAGACAAGCCTCTATCTGTGTGAGCAGCGTCAAAAATTCTTCATAAGTCAACTTCTGTTCCCCAAGAACTCTTTTCAGATGACGTTTCATCGACTTAACTGCAGCTTCCCACAGACCACCAGCCGTTGGCCATGCTGGTGCATTAAAATGCCATTCAATCTCCAAATCGTGCGAAACTCTGTTAAAAACGTCGCTTTTGAACGTTGCGTGTTCTCGAAATTGCCTCATCAGCTCTCTGTTATAGCTCCTACAAAATTTGTTCCATTGTCACTGAACATGTGTTTTGGTACCCCTCTCCTCGCAATCATTCTTCTCAGGGCTGCTAAAAATGTTTGTGAACTAAGGTCTGATACGAGCTCCAAGTGTACTGCTTTAGTTGCCATGCAAACAAAAACGGCAATATAACCCTTGCACACTTTAATTCCTCGACCTTTGTTAGCTTTGATTTCTACTGGGCCAGCAAAATCTACTCCACAGTTGTAAAATGGCCTTGATGGTGTAACCCGAGCCGTAGGTAGGTCACCCATCAGCTGGTATGGTTTTCTCGTGTCAAATCTGATGCATTTGATACACCGTCTCAGTTGTTTTTTCACAATGTTATTTCCTCCTATTATCCAGTAGCGTTGTCGTAGGTATTGCATTGTAAGCCGAGCACCGCCATGTAATGTAACGATGTGACCTTGTTCTACTATCAACTCTGTTAATCTGTGGTTTGCTGGAAGTATAATAGGGAATTTTGTATGTTGCGGCAGGTAGGAGTTGTTCAATCTTCCTCCTACTCTTAGTATTCCTTGTTCATCTAACTGTGGGTCAAGTTTCAAAATGTTACTTTTGCCGCTGACCTTGTTGTTCGTTTTTAAATCATTTATTTCTGTCTGGAAACATTCGTTCTGCACATATTTTATTATCGTTACATGTGCACGTTTTATTTCTTGCAGCGTTAGATGGAACGTCATCGATTGTGACGTCGCGTCACCACATGCTTTTGTTTTCAAACATTGAATGAAACGTGAGACCCATGCAAGCGTACGAGCTGCGTTTGTTATTGTTTTCTTTTTTATCAACTCGGTGATAATGCTTGATTCTGGAGTTTGTACTATATATGTTTGTATTTTATGTTCTTCATTTGTAGTAAATGTTTGTTTTGTTGGGTTGATGTTAAAATGTTCTTTGTTTCTCAGCCATGCTGGCCCTTCCCACCACAACGGAAATTTGTTGAGTTGAGAGGGTAGCAGACCCCGGGTCGCACAGTCAGCTGGATTCTGTTCAGACTTAACGTGATTCCAATTGTTCGGTGAAACTACGGACTTAATCTCCTTCACTCTGTTGGATACGTAGGCATTCCATTTACTATTGTCGCCATGGAGCCAACCAAGCACGATCATAGAGTCTGTCCAGGCGTGTAGGTTGAATTTTTGTTGTGAGTAGCAGTTTTTTATTTTGTTTACTAACTTTGACAAGAGTACCGCGCCGCATAGTTCAAGGCGCGGTAAAGTAACTTTTTTGTTTATTGGCGCTACTTTCGTTTTTGCAGCAATTATGTTTATATAGGTTTCACCAATCTGCGATCGAACTACGCTATAAACTACAGCGCTGTACGCCTTTTCTGAGGCGTCACAAAAGGCATGTAGCTCTACTTCTATGTTCGAGCTGCTGAAACCGAGCCATCTTGGCACTTTACACTGTTTAATGTTGGCCAAATCATGTCTGACTTTTAACCATTCCTTCTCGATGTCTTCCGGTAACTGTTCATCCCACTCTATTTTTGACAACCATACTTGTTGAAATAAAAGTTTTGTTGTTATTGTTACTGGCGAGAGCCAGCCTAATGGATCAAAACATTTTGCAATTTCACTTAAAAGGTGCCTTTTTGTATATTTCGCACGTATGTTTGTTTGTTCTAAGGGTGATGTATAAATAAATTCATCGCTCTTAGGATTCCACCCCAGCCCCAATGTTTTAGATGTCTCTGACTCTGTGAAATTATAATTCTTCGGATTCCTCATATCCATAGGCAAATCTTGTACTATTTCTTCATGGTTACTTGACCGTTTTCTTAAATTCAACCCCCCTGCACGTAACAGTTGGATCAGTTCATCTCTCGTGGCCCTAACTTCCTCTATTGTTTCTTTTGAGAACATGACGTCATCCATGTAAAAATTGTTCTGTAAAATTGGCTTGGCTAGCGGAAATCTGTCACCTTCATCTTGTGCTAACTGTTTGAGTGTTCTCTGAGCTAGGTAAGGAGCGGCTTTGGTCCCGTAGGTTACGGTACACAGCTCGTATTCGGTGAAATTGGGTTGACGAAAGCGTTGGTGTTGGTTGGAGCTAATTAGGGTAGGGTCATTACTCCATATAATTTTTTGTAACTTCTGATCCTCGGGATGAATGGCTATGTATCTGTACATTTTTTCAATGTCGGCAGTACCCACGTAGCGATACTCTCTCCACTGAAGTAATAATGTTTGTAAATCCGCTTGTAAGTTAGGTCCAGCCTCCATGAGATCATTGAGGCTGAGACCCGTGGTTGTCTTCTCTGAAGCATTGAAAACCACTCTTAATTTAGTTGTTACTGACTCAGATCTGATTACTCCTATATGAGGTAAATAAAATCCCAGTTCTTGTTTGTTCAGCGATACTTTCATGTGACCTAGATTTTTGTACTCATCGATAAACGCCTTGTAGTCAGTTGCATAATTGTTATGTTTGTTCATTTTTCTTTGTAATTGTTTAAAAATAGCTACTGCCTTGGGCTTTGATTCTCCAAGCTGATTTTCAAATCCTGGTTTCATAGGCAATCGCACCTGGTATCTCCCGTCTGGCAGTCTTGTTGTAGTTTCTATGTAATGTTGTTCACATATGTCATTAGAGTCTATTTTCGTCTGACCCTCGCATATGTCTTCCTGTTCCCAAAACTTTGTCAATTGATCGACATTGTTGAGAACTACATGGCAGTTGAAAGTTTTAAATTTCCCACACACTACCCAGCCAAGCTGAGTCTGTTGAGCAATAATGTTAGTGTTACTTCCTCGGATCAAACCTTCCATTATGATCTCCGCGTACACGTCAGCCCCCAGTAGTATATCAATCTCCCCAGGAATATTGAACTGAGGGTCAGCAAGTTTTAAATGTTCCAAATGCGACCACTGATCTGTGTTGAACTGACTGTTAGGTAATTTGTTTGTTAATGTGTTCATCACCAATGCTGTAGCATTGAAAGTAAAATTGTTGTGTGTCGATTGGCACGTCAGCTGTACTTCTCCCTTGCATCTGTTCGACGGAACTGCTCCTAGTCCTGTCACGACGGCGTCATACTTATTTCTTTTCATTTTAAGGTGTTGTGTGGCTCGCTCAGTTATTAAGGTCAGTTGAGATCCTTGATCCAATAGCGCTCTCAGAATTACATAGGTTCCATCTGACGACATTACTTTTAATTGTATTGTTGCTAGCAGAACTTCATTGAGGTCACTGGATACGTGACTGCTGCTCAGTCGATGACCCTGTTTAAATTATCTGCCATGTTTAATACTGAATGTTATTTATTGTTAACAAGCAAGAAAATGGAAAGATCTTACTTGTTTCTCAGCTACCACCTTCCTGTTGTATGTTACTGTTGCAGCTGCGACTGTGCTGCTATCTCGATGTTGCTGGAATCGCCAGATGTTTCCCAGGATCCCACAGAATTGGTACACCAAAGTTCTCAACACTGCGATACTGTCTTTATCAGCGGTACTGATCTCTCACGGCACTGACTCTTGTAAAACTTCGAAGGACAAAAATGTCCTTGAGACTCGAAAGACCAAAATGTTAAAGCTCGAAGGACCAAAATGTAAGGGTAGTGAACCCCTACAATTAATTATCCGTAGTTCGCGACGGTACACCGATAACTACGGATGGTGGTGGTTGGTGGTTTTGAGAGTAAATGTTAAATAAATGTTAAATAAATGTTAATTAAATGTTTAATTGTTAATGTTATTTTGTTGGTGAGTTAATTAGAACTAAGTTTAAAACGTGTAACTATGTGCGAGGCGGGCCGTGCGACGTCGGCAGTTTTACCATAATTCGGGTCACACGCGTAGCGCGCCTCGACCAAAGTTCACGATGTGCAATTCTGATTGTACACATAGAGATCTTTGTTTGCTGCAGATTTCACCGCGCCGCGCTGCGGATGCCGAAAAAAATCCGCGCGGAAAAAATCGCAGTGCGTGTTAGCCCTTAAAGATAAGAACGAGCTTGATCGTTATTTGACTTTCTAAACGTGTGTCTGGCACTTATCTTCTACAATAATCTCATATACCTACACATATTGTAATCATTGTTAATATTTGTAAAGAAAGACTAATATTACGAGATTTAATATTATAAATGATTTTGTGTGGAGTTTTGTTTACTCGTTTGTTTCGTACTCAGTCACATTCGATTACACCTGAACGGATTTTTATGAAATTCAGTAAAGTGGCAGCTCATATCCTGGAACTGGAATACCACTTTAGGATATTTTTTTTTTTTTTTTATCCCGAAAAGCTTGCTAGTTCCCATGTTTTAATAACGGTTACATGGGCAAGAAATGTCGCTGTCTTTTTTTTTTTATCGACTACCGCTTCCTAGGTGTCAGCGCTGTGAAGAAGAAACGGCGCAACAAACTTCACGCAACACATCTTTTAAAAATCAAGTTTGCATACAATTAATAAAGATTTTGCGAAGCTGAATTAACATTAGTACCAGTCATCTTTGTCATTCAAATAATCGTTTATTTTATAATATGCTTTCGCACAAAGTGGTATTTTAATGTGTATCTTAAACTTTCTGTCCGTCATATTTAAGATTTCCTCTGGTAGTTTGTTGTAGAAGCGTATACATTGCCCCGTGAACGATTTGCTGACCTTACTTAGTCTTAACCCTGGTAAAACAAGTTTATTTTTATTTCTTGTATTATAACTGTTTTTGTCACAGTGCCTCAAAAAGAGAGATACATTTTTTCTGACATTTAAAATATTATCTAAAATGAATTGACCAGCTACTGTTAATAAACTTTTCTCTTAATGAGTCTCTACAACGCAGATTATAGATTGCCCCAACTGCTCTTTTTTTGCAAGATAAAAATGGTCTCTATATCTGCTGCTTGACCCCACAGTAGGATACCGTATGCCATGATACTGTGGAAGTAGCTAAAGTACACTAAGACACGTGCTTTTGCCGTCTCGCAGGCACGCAGCTGCGGATCTCGTTCACCGGGCAGTACCTCAAGCTGTGGTGCCCGCCGGGGGTGGCGCTGGACAGCGCCGCCCTGCCCCGCCTGCCCCGCGCCGCGCGCCTCGCCCGCGTCGCGCTGCATGCGTGCGCCCCGCCCGCCGCGCCCCGCACCTACCGCCGCGCGCTCGCCGCGCTCAACGTCACCGTGCTCGACGCGCTCGAGCTCACCGCGCTGCCCCCCGCCCCCGCGCCGCCCCTGCGCGCCGACCACCTGCGGGGGCTCGCCACGCTCACCACGCTCGTGCTCAGCGGGGCGGGGGAGGGCGCGGGGGCGCCGCGCCTGCCCGCCGCGCTGCTGGCCCCGCTGGCCGCGCTGCGCAGCCTGCACCTGGCGGACGTGCGGCTAGCGGGGGCGGGGGAGCTCGCCCTGCCGCGGTCGCTGCGCGTGCTGCACCTGCGCGGCGCGGCGCTGGGCGCGCTGGCCGGCGCCGCGCAGCTGGCCGCGCTGCCCGAGCTGGCCGCGCTGGTGCTGGCCGACCCGGCGCTGCGCGCGCCCCCGCCGCTCCCCGCCGCCCCCGCGCTCCGCCACGTGGTCCTGGCCGCGCCCCTCGACGCGCTGCCGCCGCTGACCCACCTCCAGAACGCCACCTTCAGGTGCTGCCCCGCTGTAGTAATATTTGTCGCACTCGCCATCGACGCATCCGACCTGTTTCGAGTCACATGACAAATTATGCTCTCGAGCATGCGCGAGCTGCCGACGAGCATCGGGGACCGAATCACGTCTTCGGGCGAAATGGAGTGAACGGGGTCGGAGTGCGGTCTCCGGTTTCGTCGCGACTGTCGTATGTTTATCGAGCGTCTCGTTGTCTGTGCAGCGGCCCACGAGACATCGCGCTGGCGGGCGGGTGCGGCGCGCTGCGGCGCCTGCGCGTGGAGCGGCCGGCGCGGGCGCCGCCGGCCGCCTGGCTGGCGGGCTGCGCGGGCCTGGCGGCGCTGGAGCTGGTGGCCGTGCCGGCGCTGCCCGCCGACCTGCTGGCGGGCCTAGCGGGCCTGCGCGAGCTGCGCGTGCAGCGCTCCCCGCTCGCCGCGCTGCCCCCCGCGCTGCTCGCCCCCGCGCGCGCGCTCACCCACCTCGACCTCGCGCACAACCGCCTCGCCCACATCGACGGGTGCGTGTCACCCGCCCCGCCCCGCCCCGCCCCGCCCCGCCCGCCCCGTACTGACCCCGCGCGCGTGTTGCAGGGACGCGTTCTCGTCGCTGACGGCGCTGGAGCGGCTCGACCTGAGCGGCAATCTGCTGTCGGCGGGCGCGCTGGCGCCGCTGCTAGCGCCGCTGGCCGCGCTGCAGACGCTCAGCCTCGACGGGAACCCGCTGGGCGACCTCTGCCCGCGCTCCTCGCCCCGCCTGCTCACGCACGGTACGCCCACGCCCCCGGCCCGCCCCCCCGCCTGCCCTCCCGTCGCACTCACCGCCCGCCTGCCCGCCTGCCCGCAGAGCTGTCGTCGCTGGCGCACCTGTCCCGCCTGCGCGAGCTGTCCCTGAGCGGCACGGGCGCCACGCGGCTGTGCGCCGACTGGCGGCGCGACCTGCGCGCGCTCGCCCGCCTCGACCTGCGCCGGAACAGCGTCGCGCAGCTGCAGGCGGCCGACCTGCAGTGGGCCCCGCGCGCCGGGGCCGGGGCCGGGGCCGCGCCGGTGGCCGTCGACCTCAGCGGGAACCCGCTCACCGCGCTCGTGCTGCAGCGCGCCGACTGGCTGGCGCGCCCCCCGCGCGCGCCCCCCGCGGTCGCGATCACGACGACGGCGGCGCTGCGCTGCGACTGCCGCGCGTACTGGGCGGCGCGGGCGGCGCGCGACGCGCGGCTGCCGGCCGCCTTCCCGCGCGCGCTGCGCTGCGACCGGCCCCAGCGCCTGCTGCAGGACGTCGACCTGGACGACCTGGTCCGTACTCGCCTAAGACACTCGCCCGCAGCCCGACTGTATGCTATATGGCCGCAAGAAGTTCTCGTTTATCGTCCCCCGTCCCGTTATTTGATGAACTAGATTATGAGAGGCGGTCGATCTGGATCGCGTGCGCACGAGGACCCAGCGCAATATGGTACTGCATAGTTTGAGCGCACCGTGACAAAAGGGACATTTGCCAGCAGCTCGAGGGCGAGCTGGTCGTGCTGGTCGCGGGCCCTGCTCCTCGAACTGACTCCCCCCCTGGCAGTGCTGCCAATTTTGGTTAAAACCACAGGCGCTAGTGTGATCATACTTCGGGCGCACGCGGCAGAGTCATTGAGTCTCTGACTTCTTTACGAGGATCGGTTACTTCTATTGTAGGTTTACTAGTACTAATGCTTCTACTGAAATGCAGACCCGCAACCTTTCCTTTCATGCACTATCGATCGGGACCGAATGCCTCGAGAAATGCTATATGCATATTAGAGTAGTAATAATAGAAGTTAGAAGTACCCTATAATTCACATAATATTTTCGACAACAAAAATGATTCTATAACCAAAGGATCCCAAAAAAAAAATACGGCCTTATAAAAAAAAACTTTTTAGAATTTGGAAAAATATCAATTAAATAGCAGACAAAAATACTTTCAAACTTTCTAAAACTGTTGTTGACAATAACATACAATCTGTTTATTCTATATCAATAGGATAAATTAATTAAAATGTCCCCTATAACATTAATAGAAAAGATCATGCGTACCACAGGCCTGTTGATTGTTCAACCATAAAAAAAACTTAACACTTCAGGTCTTCGTCCTGGACTAGACTTCTTTTTGCTGCGTATATTTTTTAGACAAACTATGCATCAAGCAAAAAATTTGTTTCCATCAGGCTCATTTTCTTTACGGCTTCAATAGGAACCGTTTTCACTCTTGCCTTCGAATCTTGAATCCGTGTGCACTAAGCGCTAAGAGTAAGCAATCATTAATATTATTAACTTTTCTTGATATTTTGGTATCGTCGGCATATAATAAAAATTGTGAATGAAGAAAACATGAGCTTATGTCATTAACGAAGATGATGAATAAAAGAGGTCCTAAAAAGAACCCTGGGGCACACTTGATGGTATTGGCATCCAGGAAGACCTGAAACCATTCATTACAACAGCCTGGGAACGGTTATTTATATATGATGTTTACCATCTATATAAGTTACCATGAATGCCAGCGAAATATAATTTCTGTAACAATATCAAATGATCAATTCGGTCAAACGCTTTTCTGAAGTCAGTAAATATTGCGTCAACCTGAGCACCCGAATCCATACATGATGTTGTATAATTGTTTGAGAGTAACAAGTTTGAGACCGTTGAGTTTGAGTTGCTTTACAAATCCGTGTTGTTCAGCTGAGAACCATGGAGAAAGTGTATCATAAACTTGACGATATACTATCTTCTCGATTTTTTTTTTTTTTTTTTTTTTTTTAGCAGAAAGGCACAATTTCGAAATCGGTCTATAATTTTATTTTTTTTTTTTTTTTTTTTTTTTTTTTTTTTTTTTTTTTTTTAATATCACTCATCTTACCATTTTTATGGATAGGGGTAATAAATAATAAATAGTAATATTACTTATATTAATATCATTGTTAATATCCTCGCTGCACAAGGGACATCCTCCCTAATGAGTGGCCCGGCGGCGGGGGAGGGGGGGGGGGCTTCACGGGATACATGTTTACGTAACGTGCGAGTGCCACGTGCCACGTGCCAATGTAATGTGTGTGTGTGCGCAGGAGTGCCCGTTGTCCGGGGGCGCCGGGGAGGGGGAGGGGGCGGGGGCGTGCCCCGCGGGGTGCGCGTGCGCGTGGCGCGTGCCCGGCAACACCACGGTGGTGCGGTGCGCGCGCGCCGGCCTGGCCGCGCTGCCCGCGCTGCCCGCCCCGCCCGCCGCACCCGCCCCGCCCTCGCACCTGCACCTGCTGGCCGCAGACAACCGCATCACCGACCTGCACCCGCGCGACCTGCCGCCGCACCTGCAGGCAAGCACGCACGCACACAACACACCACAACACACCAGACACGACGTGTCATATACGAACGAGTCGTTGAGAGCGTGGATCTTCGTAGCACCCTCTTAACCACTTGTAGTAAAGATGACGCAAATGTAATTGGTATTGCTAGAGTTTACGTATGGCGAGTGAAAATCGTCCTCTTGTTTCACTGTGCAAAAATTATCCCCACATTCATTTACAATTTTATCTCGAGAATCCCCTGTGATATTAATTTCTGTATCATCTCCGAAACGAATTATGTTAATGTTGTTAGAAATGTTACAATAGAGAAAAATCTTTGATAGAGATTAAACAATATAGGTCCGAGGAGGCCCACCTGGGGCACTCTAAGACTGATTTCGTCGCTCACTGGAGAACAAAGATACTGTATTAGACGTGTGGTGCGTTGCAATCACAATATGATGCAGGTGCTCTAGTTCACCGCATTCGATTAATCGAAAGAAAGATCGGAAGAAAGTTTTGCCCGCAACAGGATAAAGTGTTAACGGTGGTGTTCGTCGGCAGGTGCTGGACGTGTCCGGCAACCTGCTCACGTCGTTCGACGCGGACACGCTGCGAGCGCTGTTCCCCCCTCCCGCCGCCGCCGCCGCCGCCGCCGCCCCCCTGGCGGGCGCGGGAGGGGGCGCGGGCGGGGGCGCCGGCCGGCTGGTGCGGCTGGCGCGCAACCCGCTGTCGTGCTCGTGCGCGCCGCGCGACGTCGGCACGCTGCGCGCCCTGCACGCGCACGCGCGACAGGCACGTGCCCGCACTGCCCCGCCCCGCCCCGCCCCGCCCCGCGCTGGTGACGGCCGTACTGAGTGTGGTGTGTCGTGTGTCGCAGGTGGAGGACTACGCGGAGGTGCGGTGCGCGGACGGGCGCGCCGTGGCGGCCGTGGACGAGCGCGCGGCGTGCGGGGCGCGCGCGGGGGGGGGCTGGCCCGCGGCCGCGGGGGGCGCGCTGGGCGCGCTGGGCGCCGCGCTGGCGGTGGGCGGCGCGTGCTGGGCGGCGGCGCGGCGCCACACGCGGCTGCGGCTGAAGGCGTTCCTGCTGGCGCGCGGGCTGTGCCTGCGCTGGGCGCGCCCCGCCGACGACGACGACTGCCAGTCAGTTCCGGCCGCTCTGATTTGTTTCCTTTGCAGGGCTCCTCCTTGGAGTGTTTATACATTTTTGTATCATCCCGGACGTAGGCAGTGGACGTAGGTAGTTGCACGAGGCGGAGAGACTCCCCCGTGTCGTTTTCGAGGCGCTGATCGACGAGCTCGGCGCCATCGGAGGGCCCCGCTCGATTGTTGGTAAAATAATTACCAGCATCGGCTCTCCTGATGATATAGTGTTGCTGGGCCCCTCGGTCTGAGCTTTAAAAAAGGACTCTCCGGATTTATGAAAGATATCCAGTCCCGTGGATTCATACATAATGTAGGAAAGAGCGAGCTCCTGGTGTTTCGGGCGCGGCGCGAGAGACCACCCGGCGCGGTGTCGCCCTGCCCAGAGTGACTCACTACGAGTACTCGGGTCAATATTTCACTGAAGTCTTGAAGGATAATATAATGATGAGCTCGGGGTGGCCACGAGTGCAGTTCATCAGCACACGGCGATGATTTGTACATCATCAGATGTTCGCGGGCAACCGGCGATCGAGCCCGACCGCGCGGTTGTTCGCCCCCCGCGCCGCCTCCCCGGCCTCAAAAGAATAATTGCGCGCGGTATGAAGCCAGGCGTACGTTTTATTTTCAACATCGGACCTACATCTCTACATCAACCTGTAGATGACACGGAGAACGAATAGTCGGCGACAATAACTAGGACGTTTTCCGTGAATACGCGATGTCGGTCAGATTGAACTCTCACGAGTAGACATTATTATTTAGTATACATACATCGTAATTCATCATCAACATGTAAGAGTCTACTTTCCCCAACGTGTCACCTTAACGATACGCAAACGATTCGCTTCCCTGGTGCTACGGGATCGTGGCCGCCCCGGCAGCCTCCTCAGCGGGCCGCGTGCCTGTCGAAAACAAATGTAAAAGAGCCTCATTTGATATCCGTACTTAAGTTTTAAATGGAATGAATCAAAGGGTGAAAGCTTAAAATCAACGTCGGGCAGGAGAATTGCTCATGTTGTGACATATTTGGCTTGCGCAGGTACGACGCGTTCCTGTCGTACTCGCACCACGACAGCGCCGTGGCCGAGCAGCTGGTGGCCGCGCTGGAGGGGGGGGCGCGCCCGCTGCGCCTGTGCCTGCACCACCGCGACTGGCGCGCCGGCGACTGGATCCCAGCGCAGGTACGACGCGCCTGCGCCTGCACCACCGCGACTGGCGCGCCGGCGACTGGATCCCCGCGCAGGTACGACGCGCCTGCGCCTGCACCACCGCGACTGGCGCGCCGGCGACTGGATCCCAGCGCAGGTACGACGCGCCTGCGCCTGCACCACCGCGACTGGCGCGCCGGCGACTGGATCCCCGCGCAGGACTCTTCACTCTCTTTAATTTAATTTGCCGGGGCCCGAGGTAGCGCAGTGTCCCGTGTCGCGGACCCTGCCCTGCCACGTGCAGACACTCATGTGTGTGTGTGTGTGTGTGTGTGCCCGCAGATCGCGCGCTCGGTGCGCCAGTCGCGGCGCACGGTGATCCTGCTGTCGGAGAACTTCGCGCGCTCGTCGTGGGCGCGCGCAGAGTTCCGCGAGGCGCACGCGCGCGCGCTGGGCGAGCGCGCCCCCCCCGCCCCCGCCCGCGCCGGCGCCCCCGCCCGCCCCCGCGCGCCCCCGCACCCGCGCCTCGTGGTGGTCCTGCTGGGCGAGGCGCCCCCCGCCAACCTGGACTCCGAGCTGCGCCACTACGTGCGCAACAATACCTACGTGCGCTGGGGCGAGCCCGCCTTCTGGGAGAAGCTGCGCCTCGCGCTGCCCGAGCCGCGCGCGCCCGCCCCCGCCCCCGGTCCCGCCGCCCCCGCCCCCGTCCCCGACACCGCCGGCCCCGGCGCCCCCGCCGCGGGCCCCCCGGCGACCCCCGCGCCCCCCGACAAGCCCCCTCCGGCGCTGCCCGCGGCCCCCGCGGCCCCGCCGAGACCTCGCCCTGCGCCTGACGTCGCGCGCGAGACCTCTTCTGCACCACTTCTAGTACATTACTGACGAAAGAACTGTCACCTCCCGAACTGACAAAAATTTATGAATACTGATTCATAAATTACAACAAATACTCATAAGTTAACTTAATAAATATTGTTACGTTCCTATCTCGTCTTTATTTCTACCTACCTCGTACTAGCTGTTGGCCCTTTCTGAGCCAGGCCAAGGAGAAATTTCATATTTGGCCAGGGGAGAAGTTTAACAATATATGATGATATGTATACGTGTTTCACTGTTTAATAGCCTTGAGTTCGGGCCTCATACTGGTATAAGTCATATCTCAATAAAATGTCAGGATGCTATTATACAAGTTGACCTCTCATTTCATATCATTTGTATGACAGCGTAGGTCAACATTACTGGACAATGCAAAAACTTGACAGAGAGTAACAGAAATGTTTTTTTTTTTTTTTTTTTTTTTTTTTTTTTTTTTTTTTTTTTTTTTTTTAAGCTCATTTATAGTCTAAAATATTTATTTTGGTTGTCTTATCTCAGGGTATTTCCACAAATCTCGATACAAAAAGTTGTTCGTTCGTTCGTTATTCGATAATTAATGGATAATTAATGGCCCTGTATTAGATCGGTCACCTGAGACAGACAATACAGTTGGGTAGTTTGGGGATATATAGTTTTAGTTATGAATAAAACGATGTGTGCTGTAGGAAGTATCAGTGAACTCTGATCATTTAATTGGAATACCACTCCTATTTATATAATTTGACTAGTTCACAATTTCAGCTATTGAGGGTATTATTAACTAATTTTACCTATGTAATATTGTTGGATATGGG